>OX336390.1:285263733-286569567 GCA_946902985.2 Meconema thalassinum | reverse complement strand
GCGATCCAGCTGGCAGTGTTTAAAGGTATTCGGAGCGCGATCGTGGCTAATAGTTGAACTACCAGTATTACAAAATTGCCATACTTCAGGAGGCCAGCTCAGGCATTTACACAGCGTTATGTTTGGAACAATATTACCCACATAACCCACAAGAGGACAGCACCGTACAGAGGCATTAAGAAGGCTGTGGTTAATGACAACGTGTATCTAGTTCTTCTATTCTCCTTTTTCTAATGTCTTCTGTTTATGTGCGATGCTGGGACTGTGATTTTATTAATATACGAGTGTATACTTTATCCTCTCCTTTGAGCTAAATGACATTTTATTCAGTATCTGTGGGAAAAGCTCGTGCACATCATTTGTAAAAGAATTCAAGAAAAAAAAAACCTAACTGTAGCAGTACTCGATCCCCAGTCAACTGCGTGTCAGACTAACATGCTAGCACAGAGCTAACCATACCCATGACGTCAGGTGTTCTTAACTGACATATTAGATACAAACTGTTGGCAAATAATGACTTTAAATAAACGATTTCTTCACTGCAGTACATCTTCATTAAAGATCATTTCATACAAAGTTTATATTATTGTATCAGTACGGTATATCACATACAACATACTAAAACTACTGAAATATAAGACAGGCACATGAGGACAGCTGCCATCTTGTCGTGTGACACAAACGGCTCAGCTCTTTTAAGCCACTCATACTGTATAATATTATAATATTAAATTATAATAAATAACGGATCACGACCTTCAGGATAGCTTAAACCCCCCTAGGCTCGATAATAGGAATTGGTGGGTCTTAAGCTATTTATTAAAATGGTTGCATGGCCGATGACCTTGAATTTTGGGTGAAAGACGCGTCCTATATAAAGGTATGTTGTCACCAAATTTGGTAGAGATCGGATGATTAGTTGAGCCGTAATTTGATTTTACGTTTTGAACATTTGAGTGGCCGCCATTCTGTTTTGGTAAAGATGGCGGCGATATAAAGTATGACACTGAGGTGTCCTTTACTAGTGCTACCTCTGTACCAAATTTCGTTCAATTCGGTTTCACCGTGTTCGAATTGATAGGGGGGGACAGACATTCAGAGTACACACACTCACACACACACAGACACACACACACACACACACACAGACTCACACACACACAGACTCACACACACACATACACACACACAGACAGACACACTTTTTTCGCCCTGTGTTGATCTCATAAGTCTACTTTCATTTTTTGCAAAAATCGAAAGTAGGCTAAAAATATATGGTACAATATATATTAATTAATTAAATGTGTGTATTGCTTCTGTGAGAGCGTAGTGAACGGAGCGAAGTACACAGATTAGTCGACAAAACAATTAATCAATTATTTGGCCAACCTATTAATCGATTAAATTACCAGTCGATTAATCGTTTATCTATGCAGATGACATTGCACTGGCAGCTCAAAGCAGAGCTTTTGAGGATGGAGAAGGCATTCTTTCAGCAGACTTGGAGAAAATGGCTACATTCTTCAAGTCTTGGCGATTGATCCCAAGCGCTTCTAAGACTGAGGTTTCATGTTTCCATCTTAGCAACCGACTCGCAAACTACGAGCCATCTGTTTTATTCCTTGGTGATAAACTAAAGTACAACCCTTTCCCGAAATATCTAGGAGTCACCCTGGACAGAACTTTAAGCTACAAGGAACATCTCACCAAGCTCTCTCACAAAATCACTACAAGGAATAACATCCTACACAAGCTTTGTGGTAGTTCATGGGGAGCCTCGGCTGACTGCTTACGATTAACGGGTATTAGTCTTGTCTACTCTGCAGCGGAATACTGTGCCCCTGTATGGCTGGAAAGTGCACATGTGCATAAAGTAGATACTAAGCTGAATGTAATCATGCGCTGTCAAGTCTACACCTCGCCTCTGGTTACCTGTTCTTAGCCATATCCCACCACCCCACCTGAGGAGAAAGGAAGCTCTGCTGAGAGAAGCAAAGAAGATCCGGTCATCTCCCTCTTTACCAGTTCACCAGGAATTTTGTTACCCGTCGCCACAACGACTTCGATCGAGGAGGCCACCAAGTGTATTGGTCGGCCGACTCTTGAGGGACAATTTCAACCTAAACCGGAGCTGGCAGGAAGAGTGGTAAAATTCAACATCTGGTACTAATGCCCATGAGATAAATTCAACTCGGAAAATGAATGGATTTGACCTCCCAAAAAACTATGGTGTCGCCTCAACAGACTGAGAACTGGGCATGGGTGCTGTAATTTCTTGCGCCATAAGTGGGGCTGGATTGATTCTCCAATGTGTGAATGCAGTGAAGAGGAGCAGACCATGGACCGTGTCATCCTGCGTTGCCCTCTTCATGCCTATTCCGGAAGCCCCAGCGACCTGTTTGATCTATCAGAAAGTGCTGCTCTGTGGTTGAAGAAATTGGTCCTGGACTTATGAATTCCTCGTTGTACTCACCATACGATTAAATAAATTAATCGATTTATCTGCTTTGATTAATCGATAAGTGAAATAATTCGATTAAACTGACCAGCCCTAGTTCAATTAAGTATTGGTGCGATGGTGAAATTACGAAAGGCACTGAATGTCTATTGACCGAGTATTAACTTGATCCGTGGATCCGTCGGGAAACAAACGTGGGCTATACAAAGCATAAGGAAAATATTTGAGAAGGAACAAACCAATAGTACCTAAGTTTAGAAGTGGAATGAGTCACAAGGCACTGTGGCAGGGCCCATGTGAAAATAAACAACGAAAGAAAGTGAATAAAATGGAGATGGCACTTTTGGTACCGTAGTGAAACAAGCTCTACGTCCCTTCTACCAAGAACAAAGCACTTATTTATTTCGAGAGCTGAGATTTCTTACAGCTTTTCTCCTCCCTGTAGAGGTTTCCAAAAATAATGACTTATTGGCTTTCACGCACAGTAATTAAGACTCAGCAATTCTTCCAGGTTTTTGCCGTGTACCTTGCTGCAATTACCTAAATACTGATGTGTAACGTTCGGAAGTTAAGGAAAAATCTTTCCTTTTCCTGAGCTCATTTTGCCGGAATTTGAAAAAAAATCAGTGCGAATGAAGTGACCCTGACCCCGTTTATAGCATTTTTTGTCTATAAAATGGGAATTTGTATAGTTTTTGTCGCATTTTGCATATTTTAATAATAGGCTATTAATGGTTATATTTTGAGTAAATTTGTTTAAATGTTGACCAGGTACATGTTATTGGGGAGTAGTTTCAAACATGGGATGTGCAAATGGTGCAGTAGATATATTTTTATCTGTACTATATTCCCGGAACAGGCAGATAGCAGGTTTAGAAGACCTGATTCCAAGAAGAAGCTTCTGTACAGATGTGTCAGCGAGTAAGATGTGACCCCAGGAGATCGATTTAGCTCACTTGTCAGAGCAATTAGTAAACAAGGAAACTACTTACTTGTGCCGGCCTCCTTTCCGTCTTCTTTCCTGTCGACCTCTCTTGGTCAACTCTTGTTCTCTTCCGACACCGACGGTATTAGGGTATCCGAGGCCTAGGGAGTCTCTTACTCCCCCGCCGTAATTGTCCCTTCTCTCATCTTTCCTGATCCCTCCTTCTTCTTCTTCTAGGGATCAGCCTTCTCTTTCTTTTCATATTTCCTTTTCTCTTTAAGATTCCCGCCCTGTTTTTATGAATTGGCTCCCCGTCTCTCTAAATTCCATTTTGTGAATATTTTGACTCTACATTACATTTTGTAGGTATTTTGAATCTAAGTTGCATTTTGTAGGTATTTTCAATCTAAATAAAATTTTGTGTGTATTTTCAACCTCAATTTCATTTTGTAAGGATTGACAATCTAAATTGCATTTTGTAGGATGGGCATTTTGTAAGTATTTTGATTCTCAATTGTATTTTGTGAGTGTATTGAATTTCAATTGCATTTTGTAAGTATTTTGAATCTAAATTGCATTTTGTAAGTATTTTCAATTTCAATTGCATTTTGTAAGTATTTTAAATTTCAATTCCATTTTGTGAGTATTTCGATTCTACGTTGCATTTTGTAATTATCTTGAACCTAAACTACTTTTTGTGCGTATTTTTCAATGTAGTCTATTCCTTTTGTGAGTATTTTCCTTCTAAATTACCTTTTCTAAGTATTTCCACTCTATATTTTGTGAGTCGTTTCAATCTGAATTCCAATTTGTAAGTATTTTCAGTTTAACTTAATTTTCGTTACGGTTTCCATTTCATTGTCATTTTCGCTATCACCCAGACCATTAGGGGCCGATAACCTAGATGTTAGGCCCATTAAGATAACAATAATCATCATCATCAAACAAGGAAACTCGGAGTTATCACCCGCCCAGTTCGGCCTTGATGGGTCCGGTAGGTATTGTAGCTCTATGAGTTTGCGTGAAGAAATGTCTGCTGTTTATCGCGTTGTTAGTACTAATCCTACTTGCTACACATCCCTAGGATGCATAGGTCATACGTTCCCGTTTTTCAACTAGGTTTAGGGCATATTTGCTTGCATATTTCGTACTTGTTTTTGTGCTAAGCATCCGAACACCACTGATGTGAAATACTTATCTGGTTCCTGGGAAAGCTTTGTCACCTGACTACTATTCACATTAACGTGTCGACCAACCGAAAAATAATTATTATATTAGATTCTTTTGGGACTCCTTGTTTTAAGAAATGCCATGTTCATAATGCTGCGCTATTTTAAGGTAGTATGTATTTTAAAAAGTTGTGCTCTGAAGAGCAAAACTTATAATGAATATATGAGCTCATCCAGTGAGTGAATACAAGGTGGAGGCGAATTTTAATGAGTTTTACTTTGCAATTCCTGGTTCCAATTCCAGTACTTTGATCAATGCTCAGTGGACTGAAGAGAGAAATAGCTTCCGTACCTATTCCTCATGGTAGTGGTATGTTTTTTGTTTCTTGTTTTAGTCATAAAACGAGCTCATCAGACGTATATCAAGGTGTAAGTCAGGGTAGAGCGTCAGTTGCCCATATACAGCATGTGACAGAAATGGCGAATTAAAACAAATGAATTTGTTGCTGCTGTTGTAAAGGCCACTGAGTCTACTAAGTCTCTTTATGCTGCTCTTTTCATTCAGAGAGCGGTTAAATAAAAACCAACTAAACTTGCTCGTGCTGTTGACGGTGTAATTATGTTTTTGATACAGGTATTTGTTATGATTGGTTTGTCGCTACTGACAAATGAAACCTTGTTACCATAATTTATATCAGCCTAAATTTAACCTGATTTTCCAACCGTAAGGAATTAGTTTTTTGTTTTTATTTTTGCTTTATTTAGGAACTTGGGTCACCTTGGTCATCAGCCCCATTGGGTATGTTTTTGGGCTGGGGGTCTGTCAGAGATTAGCGTGGGCGGCTTCGGGGACATAGTTGGTAGCATGCTGAGCTTCTATGCCCAAGATCGTGGGTTCAAACCCGCCCCAAATCGTCGGATTTGTGAAGAACTGTAAAAATTCCTGAGTATACCTTCCTTCGGAGGGGAAGTAAAGCCTGCGGGCCCTTGTCATAGATTTATGGCATGTATAAGAACCTTCCACTAAATGCAATCGTGTGAAAGTAGATTTGTAGGTTGGATTTGATTAACGCCCTATTAAGTTCCAACGTTCGCCGCCAGGTGGTGGTTGCGGTGGCATGTGGTAGCCAAGTTCACAGCTAGGTGTCGTTGACGTTAGCATTTGTGAGCAAAAGTAGGAACTACTTGAAATTGCTCGTCTGAAGTCCTTACCTGAATTACAGATAACACACACATACAGCCATCACAATTAACACCGGTTATCAGACTGATTCTACACACACCCAAAGTACACGGGGCTACAAGACCGCGTTGTCGCAGCTCCTAAACTGAGGAACCAACCAAGGAATTAGCGTGACCAGTTTTGCGTCAGCAAATTTCCGAAACCTTGTCACCATGGTAACAAGAGCATTGGCACTTAACTCCCAGTCGTTGAAGCGTGCACGATGATCGTGCACTAGACAAAGGTGGTGCATATAACTACCGCCGCCTGCTATGCTCTATTGCCTCCCAACGTCACTCCAAACAGCGAACATGCAGGAGTACTACAATTCTCCACCACTTACCTCGCAGCGCTAGTAGGTTGATACTCCTGAGATTACGTCGGCACAACATAAGATTGATATTTAAATTAAATAAACACTAGGATAGACCCGTTGAAATTCAACGGAAGACTAAGTCCCTGGGTCGGCAAAGTACATTTTTCTGGCACTTAAAATTGTTGTGTGACAGCATTTGCTTCATATAGTTTGCAGTGGCTAAATCAGACTCCAGAAATTAACTTATAGACTGAAGTGTGTAGTAACTATTTATAGAGAAATTTTGGTTCAATATCTATTAAATTCAGTGATGTTAGAGTACCACATTAAATACAACATTTATTGTCCTATGGCTCGCCAGCACTATTTGTACTTTCAAACTGTGAAATTCTACATACAGCTGGTCGTGGCTAAATACAGGCTGGGGTAAATATACACCAACACGGTCTAAAGTCTGTCCTTGAGCTTTGTTAATTGTCATACCGAATGCAAGGTGAATAGGAAACTGGCGTCTTTTAAAATTAAATGGAAGAGTAGTGTCGGTTCGTGTTAAATCAATTCTAGGAATCAAAACTCTTTGTCCCACACCTAACCCTGTAATGATTTCAAGATCTAAACAACTGTCATGCATTTTTCGCATATTTAATCTTGTTTCATTTATAAGCTCCTGTGTAGCATTTAAGTTTCTAAATAACATTACAATCCCTCCAGGTTTTAAGTTAAGGACATTAGGAGGCAGGCCACTTAATTCTAAGCTGTTCAGAAACTCTGTGGGAAATTGGAGAGTTTCATTTTCATGTTCAGTAATTAAGTTATTTACACTGATGTTCGTTCTGGCCATTTAGGGTAGAAGATCTATAACTTTAGAATTGATTTGATCACAGTGTTCGCTTTTAGGGGCAAGAATGGCAATTTTGGAGAAACTTATAGCATATTCTGGTGACTGAAATTTATTCCCGTAAATTTTAGAGACGATCTTGTTTCACGATGACAAATCGATGTCTACCCCTTAATAATCCCGTTTTCCAACGGGGTAGTTTTTTGTTTGTTTTGTTTTTGTCGTGGGACCTCCTGAGAGGCCGAGTGCAGGTCTTTCTAGTCGACGCCCGTGGGCAACCTGCGCGTCGGGATGAGAGATGGAATGGATGAAGATGAATGAAACTGGGCAAGAATGTGGAAGGAAGCGGCCATGGCCTGTAAGAAGGTACCGTCCCAGCATTTGCCTGGTGTTGAAAATGGGAAACCACGGAAAACCATTTCAAGAACGGCCGACAGTGGGGGCTCGAACCCACGCGTCTACCGAGTCAGCAGAGAAGGAAGGAAGTTTGTAGTTTTACGTGACCGTTAATCTCGCAATCATGAGCCACGGGACCTCCTTTTTACGTGGAATCCGAACCACAGGACATGGCATTTCACTTTGAAAATCTCACATGCATTAACCGGGAATCGAACCCGGTCCGCCTTGGTGAGAGGCCAACAGCTTGACGCTGTGCCACCACGCCCCAGTCAGCAGAGAGCTTGGCCCCATGACCTAACGCTGCGCTTTAGCCAGCGTAGCCACTGCTGTCGGTATGGGGTTGGGATGAGATACGACGTACCGCGTGGCTGATAGTTTCTACGGCAAGATGCCCTTCCTCACTCCAACAACACGAGAGGAGTTAAAGAGATGAAATGAATGAAGATGAATGAAAGTTCAATTTCAAATACTGTAGTTCCTACTTTGGTTACCAGACGACACTGTCACTAATCTATCGGCGAACGTTGGAACTTGATAGAGAGTTTCCTAATCAGCCAAATATTACCTACACATATTGCTACACACCACCAATGTTATTGTAGTGGTAGGTTATTTTACCTGCCATAAATCTGTGACCTATACAGAAATCAATTAACAGTCATTCGAGATGAAGGACATGAGAGAGAAGCTGGTATTCAGAAAGGTGTAAGGCAAGGCAGCAACTTATCACCCATACTTTTCAGTCTTCATATTGAACAAGCAATGAAGGAAATTGGAGAAAACTTTTAAGTGGGAGTGAAGATTCAAGGAGAACTAATTTCAACTCTGAGATTTGCTGATGACATCGTCATCTTGGCCGATACGCCAGAGGATTTGAATGAGTTTTGAATGGTATGGACTCCGAATTCATGATGAAAATTAATAAATATAAAACAAAAATATTGGAATGCAACGGAAATACTGAAAATCAGAAACCTCTATGGACATCAAATTGGCAGGTGAAAAGCTGAAGGAAGTAGGAGACTTATGTTACTTAGGAAGCAAAATAACCAGTCATGGACGAAGCAAAGAGGATATAAAAAGTACGTTGGCTCAGGCAAGGAAAGCATTTCTACAGAAAAGGAATCTGTTGATATCGAATATAGATTTAGGTATTAGGAAGTCATTTTTGAAAGCCTTTGTCTGGAGCGTGGCACTCTATGGAAGTGAAACTTGCACTATTGGTGCAGCAGAAAAGAGGAGTATTGAGGCGTTTGAAACGTGGTGTTACAGGAGAATGATGAAGATGAGATGGGTAGATAGAGTTACAAATGAAGAGGTATTAAGACGAGTGGGAGAGGAGAGATGTTTCTGGTGACTGCTAATGGAGAGAAGAGATAGGTTGTACTAAGACACCCAGGAATAGCAAGCATAGTTATGGAAGGAAGGATCGAGGACAAGAACTGTAGGGGTAGACCAAGGTTAGAATATGTTAAACAGATTGCCTCGGATGTAGGGTGTGGTAGCTATATAGAGATGAAACAATTAGCTCAGGACAGGGAGGCATGGAGAGCTGCATCAAACCAATCGAAGGACTGAAGACTCAAACACAACAACAAATCTATGATATAGGCCCGCCGGCTTTACTTACCCTCCGAAGGAAGGCATACTGAAGGATATTAACGGTCTTAAAAATCCGATGACTTCGGCCGGGTTTGAACCCGCGACCTTGGGCACAGCACTTCAGCATGCTACCGACTACGCCAATGAAGCCGCTACTTTATTAATATACATATAATGAGAAAATATGAAATATAAGTATAATTGGCGTGTTTTTGTGTTTTTTTTTTCTTTTTTCAAATTTCCAGATAGGCTTCGCCTACTTTGGGGAGTCTTGCTTATTGTTTTGTTCTTTAGAATGTCATCAGTTACTGGTAGCATTTTATATTAATACTGAAGAACTCGGCTTATCTGTAAGGAAGAAGGTAGCAGGCATTTTGTCGTGTTTTACTACGTTCTCCCGCATATTTTGTCGCCATCTGGAAAGTTGGCAGGTATGTGTGCGGAAAACCAAGAATAAAACATAACGTGAAATTTTGGCACGACCTTTCGTCGCTCTCTGGCCTACAATAAGAAATACATTTGCAGAGTACTAAAGTCTCCACATAATTTGAAAGCGAGCGTGGGTTGTTGGTCTTGGAATAATGCTGTGAGTCCTTGATCTGTTTATTGTTTCCTGTACTAATTGTAAGCGTTTCTCTCCCTTTTATTTGCCCCTAGCGCTTTGACATTTATATCCTGCTCGGCGACGTAGTCGTTGTTTTGTGAGGCTTATACTAATTTGTTAAAAGTGCCCTTTCAGTTTAATAACATAATGGAAATGTATTGCTTGTGAACCGTTACAGACCAGGTAGAATCATTGTATCACCTTTAAATTCACCCCTATTTCATCCCTTGCCCACACTGTTGCTAACTGCTGCGAAATTAATATCACTGCGTCCTTCTCTGCAGATGAAATCCGCTGATGGGAAATGGCTTCCAGGAAAGCCAAGGCAATAATCCTCCCTTAAACGGATGGGAAGTTACTTCTGCAGAGAGCTGTGTGGCTATAAACTTAGCTGCGAACTACAGGAGAACATTTTCTAGGCAATTAATCGATATTCTGTATTAACATTTATTATTATTTTCAATATAATTCATTTTTCTTTTCTTTTCGTTAATTCAATGTGTAGTAGTACCACATACAATATATAATGATGTAGACTGTAACAATATACCGAAGCCGTCGGATTTTTTAAGAGCGTTAAAAATCCCTCAGTATGCCTTCCTTCGGAGGGGAAGTAAAGCCGGCGGTCCCATGTCATAGATTTATGGCATGTTAAAGATCTTTCCACTAATTACACCTGTGTGAAACTAAATTGGATAGGTTAAGAATGTAAACAACGCTCTTAGGTTGCTACGTTCGTTGCCAAGAGCCGACTGCGGTGGCGTCTAGTAGCTAGTTCTGAACTAGGCCTAGTAGTCGTTGACGGTGGCGTTTGGCGGCAAAAGTAGGAACTATTTGAAAATTCAAAGTTGCAGTCCCTACTTGAATTAAAAAACAGATACACACACTAATACAGTCATCACAATTAACACCGGTTATCAGACAGATTCTACACACACCCAAAGTACACGGGGCTACATGACCGCGTCGTCGCAGCCCCCAAAACTAAGGAACCAACCAACCTGTAACAATATATCCCACAGATAATTTCGAAGGGATTCTCCGCTGATTTGTGTGGGATGTGTTGTCATTGAATTCAATGTACAGTAGAGCTCCTATTATCCTAATCAATTGGAACCGGACTCCATTCGGTTAATGGGATTATTTCCGAAAAAGATATATATGTATTTTAAAGAAAAAGAGCTTATTTTCGGTACTGTATGCATTTTTAGCCTATTTTCATTTATGAAAATAATAGGCTTATGAGATCACCTTTTTCCCGTGTGTCTGTGTGTGCGTGTGTGATGGTGTGTCCCCCCTCCCCCCTAATAACTTATAAACGGCTGGAGTGATTTCAATGAAACTCGGTAAGTTCATAGCACTACACAAGGCGACCCCGTCCGTAGCCTTCAAATTTTGTTACGTCTCACCAATCCAACATGGCGGCTGTGTGAAATATTTCACCAGCATTCAATATCTCCGAAACTCTTACTGATATCACCCTGGAATTTTGTACGGTGATAAAGGGAACTACTAGAAGTTCACCTATGTGACTTTTGAGAAACTGGTAACTACAAAACCAACATGGCGGCCACGCGAAGTTGCGACTTTTAAATAGACGTTTCTCGCGATTTAACCAACCAAACGCAATGAAACTTGGTACAGTATATTTTTATACACATTGTAATGCACCGACATCTAACTTAATTGATCGGTTGACATAACCTCAAGATGGCGGCTGTGCGAAAAATTTCACCGGCATTTTATATCTCTGAAACTATTACCGGTGTCATCCTGAAATTTTGTACGGGGATAAAGGGTACTACTGGAAGTTCATCTATGAGACTTTCAAAAACCGGTTAACTACAAAACGGACTTGGCGGCCAAGCGCAGTTGAAAGTTTTAAATCGGCTTTTCTGGCGATCTAATAATCCAAAGGCAATGAAAGTTGGTACAGCAAATGTTTATACACATTGTAATGCACGGGTATCTAGTTTAGTTCAATTCTTTACATAACCACAAGATGGCGGCTGTGCGAAATTTAAAATTAAGTTTTTATTTCTTGTGTCGCAATCATGCGATCGAAGTGAAAGTTTGAATAATGAACCTACGCAATAATTTTCCTTTAATGGTACATGACTCTATGGCCTATACATATAACAATCCAACATGGCGACCATCCGAAATACTTAGACGGAACTCAATATCTACGAACCTATTACAGCAATCAAACTGATTTTTTTATGTTCATAGGAGTAATGAACATAAGTTCACCTGTAGGACTTTCAATAACCTGGTGATCACAAATCCAACATGGCGGCGACGCGAAGTATAAATATTCACATGGTCGTTTCTCGCAATTTAACCATCCGAGTGCAGTGGCACTTTGTACATTAAATCCTTATACAAATGTTAATCCACTGGTATCTTTTTTTTTCTTTCAATTGTTTCCATAACCACAAGATGGCAGCTGTGTGAACTTTTAAAATTTTGTGTTTACTTCTTGTGTCCTAATCATGCAATTGAAGTTTGAATACCACGTATTTTCATGTAATAGTACATACTCTAAGACCTACATATATAAAAAAATACAACATGGCGACCATCCGCAATATTTAGTCGGTTCTCAATATCTACGAATCTATTACAGCAATCAAACTGAAATTTTGTGTGTTGATAGTGGCAATTAACATAAGTAGAATATATGAAAATAGGCTGTATAGGAACTACTTGTTACTTAGGTAATTAAATGGAAAGGAAACACTTTTACATGTTATATAGCGTGCTTACAAGTGCTGTACAGTAGTAATACAGTAAATGCAAGTCATTGTTTGCTGAACATCTCGGTCAAAGTAAGCTGTTTGACTGTCTTGAACCGTTTTCGGCCAGCCAAGTCGCGCATCCGCCTGACGGTGATAAGTTGCATATGGTCACACTCGAGCAGACGCCCAATCCACTCCAATGCAGTTTCAAGGCCAGCAAACGCTTCACTAGCTGATGGTCCCGTGTCGGCTTCAACTTCGACATTATGGTCATCTTCTTCCTTTCTTCTCTCACGCCTTCAATAAGTTCATCATAATTTAGAATTTGAGACCCAAAGTCTGACGGATCACACTCCATCCACTCTGCTACATCTTCAGCTCTAACTTCTGAACATCCAGGAATTTTATTTTGCGAATCGCAGTACGTTTCGGTCTTCATTTTTTTTTCCGAAGGAGATTCGGGCAGTCGGAGTTCGGATAATTGGAGTTCTACTGTACTTGCTTAGAGAATAATTCCCCTCACCACCCCTCCCTCCCCCTTCCCCGACACCAAGCCAAGTTTAGACTTTTAAATCGACTTTTATCCCGATTTAACCATCTAAACGCAATGAAACTTGGTACCGTACAGCAAATGTTTATACACACTAGGATCTGATTTAGTTCAATTATTTACATGACCTCAAGATGGCGGCTGTGCGAAATTTTTAAATTAAGTTTTTATTTCTTGTGTCGTAATCATCCGATCGAAGTGTAAGTTTGAACAATGAATCTACGCAATAATATTTCTTTGATGGTGCATAACTATATGGACTATACTTATAATAATCCAACATGGCGACCATCCGAAATATTAAGGCGGTTCTCAATATCTACGAATCTTTTACAGCAATCAAACTGAATATTTTTATGTTCATAGATGCTATGAACATAAGTTCACCTATAGGACTTTCAATAACCTGGTGAGCACAAATCTAATATGGCGGCGACGCGAAGTATATTTAAATAGACGTTTCTTGCGATTTAACCATCCGAGTGCAGTGAAACTTGGTACGGTAAATGCTTATACAAATGTTAATCCACTGGCATCTAATTTATTTTAATTGTTTTCATAACCACAAGATGGCAGCTGTGTGAAATTTTAAAATCTCGTTTTTACTTCGTGTGTCCTAATCATGCGATTGAAGTTTGAATACTACACGTACACAGTAATCTTCATGTAATGGTAGTACATAACTCTAAGACCTATAGTACATATATAAAAATCCAGCATGACGACCAACCGAAATATTGGACGGTTCTCAATATCTTCGAATCTTTTACAGCAATCAAACTCAAATTTTGTATGTTGATAGAGGCAATTAACATAAGTAGGATATATGAAATAGGCTTAATTCTACATGGAACTACTTGTATTAACATGAATTGGAGCGCGTCAAGTAGAAGACCCTAATATTTTAACCGGACAAACAGGTATAGTACCTAAATTAAAACCACGGTTTCTTCCTTCCTTTTTTTTTTAGCGTATGGCTTTTAGTGCCGGGAGTGTCCGTGGACATGTTCGGCTCACCAGGTTTGTAGCTGCTTCGAGACGGACACCCAATGGGTGAGCTACACGTACCGTTGGGGAGGAAAGTTGGAATGGAAGGACGAGGAGTTGGAAGGTAGCGGCTGTGGCCTATAGTTAGGGGCCAACCCCGGCATTTGCCTGGAAGGAAGATGGGAAACCACAGAAGACCATCTTCAAGATTGCCGGTGGGGGGGATTCGAACCTCCTCGCCTCCCGGATGTGAGCGACTGCCAGCAGTCATGCCGTAACGACCACGGCTAACTCACCCGGTCTTCCCCAATCGTAGCCTTAATTACAACTACTGTAGGTTATCAGACAAGTGGTGTTTACACCCAAGTATACGAGGCTGAATGACCACGATGTACAAACCACTAAAAACTGAACATGTTTTAGTAAAAGCTTTGGAAGAACATTGAAATAATTATGCGCCCAACATTCAGAACATGCCCTTTATGAATTACCCGATTTAACCTTAGCACTAGTGATGATTGTTTGTTCTGGTTTTAAGGGGCATAGCGACGAGGTCATCTGCCCCCCTCAACATTTGTATAACGTGCATATATAGTAACTATTCTAGGAAATGTAAAGAATCGAACCGTAGTGACTTGAAGTATGTTGCTATTGTGCCTGTCAATATCGTATATGTAATAATAATAATAAAATAAAAAGCTTGTTTAAAATTCAAGAAACAAGTTTAACCGTGTTCATTGTTTCCATAAAAAATGGTATCCTAATTAGCACAAATATCTTAGGAGCTATAAACAAAATACGTATGAACCAGGGGCGGCTCTTAACTAAAATTTTAGGGTGGGCCAGAGTATAGTGTATTATTGTTGTTTAATATTAAATATTGTTTTATATTTGACATTCATTGTTGCCAATATTGCCACAATCACACTGTAATTCCACACCAAACAGCACAACATTTGAAACAAGTTTTAAGAAATAGTTCATGCATTAAAAACTGTACTCACATGCCCCCTTATTTGTAAATACGTCTCCTCTCCTGTGCTTGGATAAAGCAAATTTATCTATTAGCTTGGTTGATGAGGTCCTAATTTTTAAATTTCTAACCCATACGAACAACTTAATCTAGCGAGTTTATTTCTAACTTAGCGTTTAACTCTTCATTACGAGTACCTTCCTGCCATTGCTCCCATCTACTGCATTTGTCCCAGCAATCATTCGCGCTACCCTCATATCAGTTACTTCTAGCTTATGTATCAGATATCATGAATATACCCAGCTCTTACTTCTATATATCAAGGTTGATCTAAATACTGAGTTCCCCCAGGGGCTCACATCTAGTGGGACGTGGGTTGGCGACCACGGGACCCCAGCTGAGTCCGGCATAGCTTCCACTTACTTGTTCCGGGCTCCTCTCCGTCTTCTTTCCTGTCGACCTCCCTTAGTCAACTCTTGTTTCCCCCAGGAGCTCACATCTAGTGGGACGTAGGTTGGTGACCACGAGACCCCAGCTGAGTCCGGCATTGCTTCCACTTACTTGTGCCAGCCTCCTCTCTGACTTCTTTCCTGTCGACCCCCCTTGGTCAACTCTTGTTTCCCCCAGGGGCTCACATCTAGTGGGACGTGGGTTGGCGACCACGGGACCCCAGCTGAGTCCAGCATTGCTTCCACTTACTTGTTCCGGGCTCCTCTCTGTCTTCTTTACTGTCGACCTCCCTTGGTCAACTCTTGTTTCCCCCAAGGGCTCACATCTAGTGGGACGTAGGTTGGCGACCACGGGACCCCAGCTGAGTCCGGCATTGCTTCAACTTACTTGTGCCGGCCTCCTCTCTGACTTCTTTCCTGTCGACCTCCCTTGGTCAACTCTTGTTCTCTTCCGACCTCGACGGAATTAGGGTATCCGAGGCCTAGGGAGCATCTTCCTTTCGCGCCTTAATTGGCCCTTGTCTCATCTTTTCTGATACCCTCCTTCTGCTAGGGGTCAGCCATCTCTTTCTTTTCCTGTTATCCCCTGCCTTCTGCTCAAGGCCCTCAAGGAGGTAGGGTGTATGTAGGCCCACCACTTCTGGTGCACCCTAAAAAGTGCTACACCCTCAGGGGCTTACGGCTGGTGAGTTCGGGAGTTGGCGACCCCGAGGGATTTCTGAGCTGGGTCTGGTTTCCCCCTTTTGTCCCTTACCTGTGGGACGGACCCTCTCCTCTTTCACTTTCCTGTTGTTTTTATTTTCATTATATTTCCTTTTCCCTTTAAGATTCCCGCACTGTTATTTTTGCATCTCCACTCCATTTTGTGGGTGTTTTCAATCTCCGTTGCATTTTGTGAGTGTTTTTCAACCTCGATTGCATTTTGTAAGGATTGACAATCTAAATTGCTTTTTAGTAAGTCTTTCAATATAGGGGGCGGACCTTTTGTGAGTATTTTGAATTTCAATTGCATTTTATATTTTCAACCTAAACCGCTTTTTTTGCAAGTAGTTCATTCTCAATTGTATTTTTGTGGGTATTTTGAATCTAAATTACATTTTGTAAGTATTTTCAATCTAAATTGCATTTTGTAAGTATCGTCCATCCTAATGAGAAGTTTGAATCTAGCATACGTTTTGTAAGCAATTTCAATTGCATTTTGTATTTGCAACCTAAACCGCTTTTTTCAAGTAGTTAATTCTCAATTGCATTTTGTGGGTATCTTGAATCTAAATTACATTTTGTATGTATTTTCTATCACATTTGCATTTTGTAAGTATTTTGATTTCACTTACATTTTGTATGTATTTCGACTAAACGTTGCATTTTGTACGTATTTTTAACTTATCCTACATTCCTTTTGTGAGTATTTTCGTTCAAAATTCCGTTTTGTAAGTATTACCGCTCTCCATTTTGTGAGTAGTTTCAATCTGAGATCCTTTTTGTAAGTATTTTCCTGCTCACTTAATTTTCGTTCTGGTTTCCACTTCATTGACATTGTCGCTTTCACACCGACCATTAGGGGCCGATAACCTGGATTTGGACCCTTAATACAACAATTATCATCATCATCAACTCTTGTTCTTTTCCGACCCCAACGAAATTAGGGTATCCGAAGCCTAGGGAGTCTTTCACTTTCCCGCCTTAATTGGCCCTTGTCTTATCTTTCCTGATCTTTCCTTCTTCGAGGGTTCAGACCTCTTCTTTTCTTTGGATTTTCATTTTTTCTTTAAGATTTCTGAACTGATTTTGTTAATTGGCCCCCCGTGTATCTAAATTCCCTTTAGCGAATCTTTTGCATCTACACTCCATTTTTTTTAGGTATTTTCAATCAACGTTGCATTTTGTAAGTCTTTTCGATCTAAATTGCATTTTGCGAGTATTTTCAACCTCAATTGCATTTTGTAAGGATTGACAATCTAAATTGCTTTTGGTAAGTCTTTCAATGTAAGGTCTGGGACTTTTGTGATTATTTTGAATTTCAATTGCATTTTGTAAGTATTTTCAACCTAAACCGCTTTTTTCAATTTGAATTTTGCATTTTGTATGGTGGGCATTTTGCAAGTATTTTGTTTCTCAATTGCATTATATGGATATTTTGAATCTCAATTACATTTAGTAAGTATTTTCATTCTAAATTGCATTTTGTAAGTATTGTCCATCCAAATGCGTAGTTTGAATCTACGTACATTTTGTAAGCTTTTTCAATTTCAATTGTATTTTGTAAGCATAATTTCAATTGCACTTTGTGAGTATTTTGGATCTGCAATGGGAGTTTTTTAATCTAAATATTGCATTGTGTATTTTCAATTTCAATTGCATTTTGTAAGTATTTGGAACCTGAATTGCATTTTGTAAGTATTTGGAACCTGAATTGCATTTTGTACGTATTTTGAACCTAAACTACATTTTGTGCGTATTTTTCAATCTATTCCTTTTGTGAGTATTTTCGTTCTAAATTCCCTTTTGTAAGTATTTCCACTCTTCATTTTGAGCGTCGTTTCAATCTGAGTTACATGTTGTAAGTATTTTCAGTCTCACTTAATTTTCGTTCTCGTTTCTATTTCATTGTCATTTTCGCTATCACCCAGACCATTAGGGGCCGATAACCTAGATGTTAGGTCCCTTAAAACAACAATTATCATCATCATCATCATTTGAATACTGAGTGATGTAGGGAGAGTTTCGTCGCTACTGTAGATCGCAACTGAGAACTCACTGTATTAGCTTTTTCTACACCTCGACTATATTTCTTTCCCCACACTACCATCCTGTGACAATACACAGCCCAAGTACTTATAATGTTCCACCTGCTCCAATTCAGTACTTCCTGTGTGGCATTCTATTTTCCTTCCCTACCTACGTAATCCTAGTTTGAAATTTTATACCATGTAAGTTATCACCCATAGGCTACTTTTCAATCTGCACATTGAACAAGCAATGGCAATCATTAGAGAGAAATTTATAGTACGAGTAAAGATTCATGGAGAAATAATATCAACACTGAGATTTGCTGAGGACTAGGGTTCGGAAGTTTAAGACCTTAAGAAGTACAAAATATGCAAGCAAATATGCCCTAAAAACTAACTAAATTTGACCTAAAAACTATAAAATATGACCTAAAAATCTATGAAATATGACATAATTTTTTGGAATAGATAGAGTATCACTAACATACAGTAAACGTCTTAAGTGCCAAAACGTGATCAGCGATAATACACCAGACATATTTAATCATACAAACTGACAGAGAGCTACAGTACATTAAAATTGTCAACATTCATTCAGTATCACACTACACTACACTATTCGGAAATCCTGTGTTTGAAACTCGATGCAGATAACACGTAGGCCTACCTTGTTAACGACGCCTCAATTTAAACAAAAATGCTGAAATTATAACCAAATATGACCTTATATCACTTAAATATGACCAAAACAATAACAATGGCCGAAATATGCATTTATGGGCAATATCAAATTGCTTTAAACGTAGTCAGGGACCCGTCATTCAAACTTATTTTTCAGATTTCGTGTAAAATGAGCTCAGGAAAATATGACTTACCTTACTGATGACATTGTCAACTTGTTAGTCGATTCATCAGAGGATCTGATTGAGTTTTTAAATGACAATGACACTGTCTCGATGAAAGAATTCATGATGAATATCAATAAATGTAATACAAGAATAATGAATGCAGCAGAAATAAATCACAAACCCCTATTGACGTCAAATTGGCAGGTGAAAAGCTAAAGGTCGTATGAGACTTCTGTTTCTTAGGAAGCAAAATAAGTAGTGATGGACGAAGCAAAGGGGATATAACAAGTAGGTTGTCTCAGGCAAGAAAAGCATTTCTACAGAAAAGAAATCTGTTGACATCAAATAGGTATTAGAAAGTAATTTTTGAAAGACTTTGTCTGGAGCGTGGCGCTCTATGGAAGTGAAACTTGGACTGTTGGTGCAGCAGAAAAGAGGAGAATAGAAGCGATTGAAATGTGGTGTTACGGAAGAATAATGATCAGATGTGTTGATTGAGTAACAAATGAAGAGGTATTAAGACGAGTGAACGAGGTGAGATGTTTCTGGCGACTGCTAATGAAGAGAAGAGATAGGTTGGTAGGACACTTGCTAAGACACCCAGGAATAGCAAACTTTGTTGTGGAAGGAAGGTGGAGGACAAGAATCGTGGGGCTACACCACGGTTAGAATATGTTAAAGAGATTGCATTGGATGTAAGGTGTGCCAGCTCTGTAGAAATGAAACATTTAGCTCAAAACAGGGAGGCATGGAGAGCTGCATCAAACCAGTCAAACGACTGAAGACTCAAACAACAACAACAACATTAACAGCAATTATATTCCCCACATTTCTGAAGTTCTACCTAGGTAACATGTTGGTTCATACGTTTTCCAGGGAGTCTATCCTTACAAACAGGTCATCAGCATAAACCAGATTGTTTACCTGGTTTGCTAACATCATCTGTATTAAATGGAAGAGCGAGGCCACTAGTTGCTGACGAGCAGTGAGTTCACTCATTGCGCCTGCTTGTTTGGTTGCCATGGTGATGCTAACCCTCTTAATTTCTGGCCGAGCAGACAGCATAGCTTGCTCGTCCGCCCGCTCCCTCTCGCGCTGTTTCCATAGCAACGGTCGCCATGACAACAGCCTCATGACGCACTTACGCTATCAATATCTGCCTCTTCACAGGTAATTATTTTGAAAGCTCGCTTCCCTTCCCAGTTTTGCTTTATAGTCACACGAGATAATTTTTGTTGTACTTCATTTTACAGCTGTCTGAGTCATCAGCAATTGGGCTCGTTAGTCAAACTCGTAGTCAGGGTGTGTGTAAATTGTTCTCAGGGGTGCTACTTCCAACAAAACCCCTTTGGTTCTAATCTAACACGGCAATTATCTTGATCCTCGCAGCGTAGCTGGACGTGTTAAGTCAAACTCCACCAGTGGAATGGGGAACGGGTGTTTGAAGGTTCTAATCCCGACACTGACAGTGGCTACCCTGAGTAGCCTGTTGTTTTTCCCCCAGGTTTTCCAAATGTCGGGATGGTACCTTATTTGAAAGGGGCAGATGACCTCGCTGTTTCTCCCCTTAAAACAATAAAATATCATAACTATCGTACTATGAATCCAAATTTACTCACTGTCTGTGCGACAAGCTTTGTCTATGTTGTGATTGTATCAGGGATACAGGTTATCATAATTATGCAATGATAGATGGATTCTGCTAACTTTAAATTCACGATGATCAATGATTTATGTCTGGAAACTTGACTTCGGCGTGACTGACTTACTGGTCTTTGTTCATTTTTGGATGTACAAATTACGTAGTATAGTTGAACTTCATTTTAAAGCTATCTGTAATAGTTCAATGCTGATGAAAAGTTTCGTCCCTTAGAATGTCATCTCAGTTAATTTAATTCTTGACGAACTCTGAAATGAAGACAATGACAGGCATTTTGTGATGTTTTACTGAGTACGATTTCCCGCGTATTCTGTCGCTCGGAGATTTTACTGATAGGCCATTTGGAAAGTTGACAGGTGTGTATTCAACAAAATCGTATACTATTCTAGTTTTAGTAGCGGTGGTATAGAGAAAAATTAAATGAATTTAATGGCAGAAAATTAAGGGATTTCCCTTTTGAACATTGTTTTCCCCTTCGTCCTGTAGACATCTCTTCTTCCCCGTAATATAGGAAATGCTACCTCCATCTAGCATCACTGCTGTAAGCTCCCAGTGCAGTGCATTGTCGTGCAAGAGTCTTTAGAGGAGACTCAATACCTCAGTGAGGTCTTTCTCTCAATGACGGAATCTCGCAATGACCGATTACAAAACAGCGGGTTTGGAAGCCATTGATGCTGCCATAGCATTGATTACATACGCAGCTGGCAAGGTACCTTACAAGGGGAGGATACGATGCATGGTTCACCGATTCGAACCATCTTTAGTACACGTGTAGGACATGACCAGGCGTTTATCAGGTGTAAGTAGTAAGGTGAGCTTGTCAACCGTTTCTGAGAAATTAATTATTGCAATTACAGTGCGGCGTCTATGTGCGTTGTACGCTAGCAAGTATCCAACGTGGTGCAACGGTAAGAGCCCTGCTTCGTAAGCGCCGGATCACTGGCTCGAATCCTACCGGTGAGCCTTTGCAATGTGTTGTGTTTCATTTTTCATTTTGTAACCATTGGCTATTTCCAACCAGTACCCATAGCATGAGTTACTGCTTGCGGGGTACGGGGTGGTCTGATGGTTCACAGACGTGCAATGAATGGAACATTATAATAGAACACACATGACCGTGTATAATACCAATGTATTTGCAATGGCGGTACTGTACATTATGTAATGTCACAAACGTTGACCCCCATACGATGATTTAAGAATCTCTTTTCCCACTCACATAACACGTCATTACAATTGACTGCAAAATAAACATTATTCACGACACCTACAGTTCTACGAATTGCCAATGATATATATAAAAATTTAAAAATTCCTCTCGGCGGAAGGCGGAGGTAGATTTCACCGGGCAAACTAGGGGATAGGCTATAATAGGCAAAATATGCAGGTTTTCGTAGGAGGATCAGACCTCATTTATTGCGAGAAAGTATTTTACAATTGGAGGTTAGTTAACATTTTTTCGTCTTTCTATGCATACTTTTAACATTTTACTGTCTTATGGGGATGGTAACCTTCTTGTCATTTGGGGTTAATTTTTATACTTGTAATCACACTGTCCTTATGCAAGGTTTGGAACTAATGTGTAACTATCTAACAGTCTGTTACTTCTTTCGCAAAGTTTTATCTCCCGCAGAGATGTTGGTTGGTTCCTCAGTTTAGGGGCTGCGACAAGGTGGTCATGTAACCCCGTGTACATTGGGTGTGTGTAGAATCTGTCTGATAAACGGTGTTATTTGTGATGACTGTATTAGTCTGTAATACAGGTAAGGTCTGCAGAAGGTCAATTTTAAGTAGTAGTACCTAATTTTGTACCAAATACTAACGTCAACGACACCTAGCTGTGAACTTGGCTGCTAGATGCCACCGCAACCAGCAACTTGCAACGAACGTTGTAACTTCCCCTCCGAAGGAAAGCATGCTGACGGATTTTTAGCGCTCCTAGAAAATCCGGCGACTTTGTCCGGCTTTGAACCAGCACCTTGGGCATAGAAGTTCAGCATGCTACCAGTTAGCCGCTTCCCTCATAGTCAGATGGAACAAGAAGTTCCGTGACGAACTAAAGAGCCTACTTTTCTTAAAATTAAGATTCATGCCATAGATTAATTTACAGTATATGAAACTATCTAGAATAATGACGAAATTAAGTTGGTAATATCGAAATGTCTTAATTAGTTCGAAATAAGGTATACTAGGCATAATGTAGCCTAATAGAGCAATACAGTTGGCAGCTCTGGTGACTGAATATATTCTTACTTCCATCTCCTAAGGTACAGAATACAAAATGTGGTTGAAGTCCAAAGGACGTTACATGGATTTAGACATTGGATCTATTAGTACACGTAAAAGCATGTTGGAAACAATGTCATACGAGTGCTGGTCAGAAATAATCTGAAATATTATATATTTTTGTGCCAATTTTGGATGAAATCCATTTGTTGGTATAGAAGTTACATGTATTTAAAAATTGGTCCTATCAGCAGGCTTAGAATCATGTTGGTAGAACTGACGTATATAAGTTATTCCAAATTAATGTAAAATGTCGGGTAATTTACGTGTGCATAGTTTAAAGCTGTCGCGGCTTGCATACTTTCTGATATATTTGGATACAAAATAGAGAGCAATTATTAACAGTTGGCAGCCCTAGTGGCTCTTAAGAATACACTCAGTCATATATGTTTATTTATACATATTACATACAAAATTTGGTTGAAATCCAATTGATAGTGTAGATGTTATATGCATTTAAAAATTGGACTTATCAGGAGGCTTAAAATTATTTTGGCAATGCTGTCATGTATGGCCACCTGGAAATTAAACTGAAATAGTATTATCTACATGTGTGCCAATTTCAGAATAGCTCCCATGTATACCTTCCAAGATATCCAACATGGAGCTCAAATTTCTAGTGCGTTTTTTTAGCAGTTGGTTGCAATGGCATCTTTTTCAAATATGGGCCTGAGATATTCCGGTATTTATCTTTACTCATACTAAATTTGGTTTCGATTGCTGCAGCCATTTAGGAGTTGATAGGGGTGGGGGGGACACACAGCCAGACACACAGAAGGACAGACAGACAGACAGACAGAAGGACAGACACATTTTCCCGGATGTATCTTATAAGTCAACTTTTTCCTCATTTTTGAAAAGTGTGAAAAGTAGGCTAAAAATGAATGTGATCTCGTCAATGGCGTTGTCTTGGCAACCTCTGATAGATCATCCCTTATCAATTTAAAAGCGTTGTTATGGTAACCTCTGATGGCACTTGGCATTTTTTAAAATTCCGAAATCATTTTTCTCATCCCTTGGCGTAATGGTGGGTCATATCAAAAATTCTTTCAGACAAAAGTTTTAGGTAATTATTAGGGGAATATTTTCCATTTTGTACGGTTTTGATATTGTGCCTATTAAGAGAGATATGATTATTGTTTCCCGAAAAACCCACTTTTTTCCACCCCTTTGCTCAATGGTTGGTGCTATCAAAAAACTTATTTGACATAAATTTTTGGCACTTATCCGACACATATTATGAACTTTGAATGGATTCGATATTTCACGTATTAAGAGAGTTATAGCGAAATTTCACTTTTTCAAAAAAAGCCCCCCATTTTCACCCCCTTCGACCGATTTTGCCCATTAACGAACTCGACCGAGATTTTATAGGGATACATATTATGCAAAACATTCAAAGTTATTGGTGCAAAATTACGGCAGTTATCGTGTCCACAAGAAACTGATATATATATATATATATATATATATATATATATATATAGATAGATAGATAGATAGATAGATACATATATACATAAATTATATATAAACTTTTGAACTGACGGTGGTTTTGGGGTCTGGGGGATGTGAAACGCAAAGATATGTCGAAATTTTCCGGAAGTCGAAACATGGTACCCATTGCAATAGTTAGCTTTCTAATGAAATCTACCTAAAAAAACACACCACTCACTGCTAAGGCTCACCGGTGGGATTCGATCCAGTGATCCCGCGATCCTGCGCTTACGAAGCATGGCTCTTACCACTGCACCACGCGCTCTTTGGCTTCTTGCTACCGTAGTCTACAACGCACATAGACGCCGCACTGTAATTCCAATTAATTAATTTATCGGAAACGGCTGAGAAGCGCACCTTACTACTTGCACCTGATATACGCCAGGTCGTGCCCTACACGTGTACTGAAGATGGTTCGAATCGGTGACCCATGTATCGTATCCTCCCCTTGATAGTTGTGGAAGTAAAGATTTGTGGTGAAGTACTCGAGTCCCGTGAACATGGTTTCCTTGTGGACACTTATCTTCTCAAGGAGAAGTCTTAAGTAAATGTGTTCGTAATATTTCATCGCCTTGCGGTTTTTAGTTGTGGGGGAATATTAGTCTAAACAAAAGGTATATAGAAACAATCCGCGTACTCTGGAGGCTATAGAAAGCAAAATAACTATACCCATACGAAATATCAGTGAGGATGAATTACAGCGAGTGTACCAAAACTTGCTACGTCGGTGCTACGTGTGTCTAGAAAAAGGACAGTCTTATGTCTGGACATTTGTGGATCATTCTTGGAGTTTTGATGATACCGGTATTTGCGTAAACAATCACTAATCCTCTGTTAATCTGCCACCAGTATCATCTTTATCTGAATGAGACGATTAGCACACATGTAAGCAACAAGCAACAAAACCTGAAATAGCCCACATAAGCTTGTCTTACCTTATTAATGTCTTCATGAAACCAAGGTTTTTGATGTGTAACAGCTTTCCACTCGGTTGCTGTATATTTTTTGTGGGGGTGATTTTGGAAAAGGGGCAGAAATGGGACGGAAACAATGAGCGCGTGCGGTGGCGGAGATTGGTACAATGACGTACTGTCGGCCATTTGACTATGTGGAATGTATATCGCATACGGTTTACTTCAAGGTTTGGAGGCCCCATTACATATATTCCTACAATAAATCATCTTCAAGTTGTCGTTTTTTGGTGTGTAAATATTCATTATACCATATTTGCTGAAAGGATTTGGCACTGGAGTTTTACAAGTAGTTATTTCAATGACCAACAGAGTTCACTGTTAACAAAGGATTTGCGCTCCCGGCAGACACATAGTAGGATGTGGAATGTATATCGCATACGGTTTACTTCAAGGTTTGGAGGTCCCATCAAAGATATTCTTGCAATAAATCATCTTCAAGTTGTCGTTTTTTTGGTGTGAAAATATTCATTATATCATATTTGCTGTAAGGATTTGGCACTGGAGTTTTACAAGTAGTTATTTCATAACCAACAGAGTTCACTGTTAACATGGGATTTGTGCTCCCGGCAGACACATAGTAGGATGTGGAATGTATATCGCATACGGTTTACTTCAAGGTTTGGAGGTTCCATTAATGATATTCCTACAATATATCATCTTCAAATTGTCGTTTTTGTGGTGTGAAAATATTCATTATATCATATTTGCTGAAAGAATTTGGCACAGGAGTTTTACAAATAGTTATTTCAATGACCAACAAGAGTTCACTGTTAACACGGGATTTGAGCTCCCGGCAGACACATAGTAGGATATTTTTTTTTTCTTCATAATACGTGTTAATTTTCTGAAGGAACAACAGCTCTTCAACGTCTACGGTGTCTTCCATATCGTATATTGCTACCACTAATTCTTGGAAAGCACCACGAGGACACCACTACCGCTACGTCATGAAGTGACAGGCTGGACTTTCCGTCAGATAATCTACAAACAGAATTACATTCTGTGACTGCGAAATTTAGTTATCTCATGAAGAAACCCGTCAGATAGTGCAACTATCCCTTTTCTTTTTTACATCATAATTATGCTGGTTCTTCGTAAAGTGCCTAGGATTTTCATGAAATGACGGATTTCCACTACGACGTAAAATAGGTATATATACCGAGTGAATCAGCTGCCCCTAATAATATTGTTTTATGCAGCCCAAGTAACACGTTTTGTCAGGAGGGTCGATATTTCTCTGTCTGCATCCCGTATGGTACTAATGCACTGCAAGCATATCCTGCAAACGATACTGAACACTATTATTATCCAAACGGTCTGTAGTCACATCGAGGGAAAAATAATACTGTTGAGCATCTTTTGCGGGATATGTTGAAGTGCATTAGGCCCTTACAGGATGCAGAGAAATATGGACCTCCCGGATAACACGTTGCATAAAACAGTATTATTTGGGGCAGTTGATTCACCTGGTGTATATTAACACATAAACAGGGAGGGGTAATGAAGGGCTAGGATTTTCAAGAAATGACGGATTTCACTACCTGACTATAAAAACTGCAGTTTCCTCTAGTAGCGGTACCGCTTTCTAGTGGCCGTAATGTGACGGCGAATGACGTATAGAAACTAGGAACCGTCTTGACGGTGAACAATGGTTTAAAGTTAGAGCTAATTATCAGTATGTGTCGTGAGGGCATGCTGTCATAAAGTTAAATAAGAAATGGATGATCTTGACATGGCGCTCGTAATATTTTTGGAAGAAGAGTCATCCGAAGACGATAGGCAACGTTCGCGGGGAGGGGGTCCTACAGAAGGGGCGTATGAAATTTTAGTGCGTCGTCATCTGCATTGCAATGAAGTTCAATTCAGATAATATTTTCGATATACACCAATGTTTTTGATTGTGTTCTGAATTACATAAAGGATGACATAACCACAGTGCCGCACAACAGAAACTATAGACCAATATCTCCTGAACTGATACTTCATTGTATATAACTCACTACCTTCAGCACACACCACCGTACACCGTACAAAAAAGTTGACGAACTGTTTGCTACCGCACTCACCACCGTCATTTGAATGACGCCACCGCAATTTGATATGACGGTGGTAGTAAACGCTTCCTTGAAACCCACTCGCTTTTGCTTTTATGCGGAACTTATTGTGACGTAATTCGGCGTCACATTACGGCTGCTATATAGAAAGCGGTACCGCTACTGGAGGAAACCGCAGCTGTTTAAGACACAAACAGAGAGAGAGGGGGGAGTAATTAATTGTTTATGTGTTAATAAAGGGATAAATAATTCATGTAAGATTTTTTCAGATTATGGTGTTTAACCCTGCAATACTAACATACGTAAAATTAACGTGTATGCATAATTTAATATATCTGTCCCCAACCTACCATCTCCCAGCAGGGTTTCTACTGGTCTAGGGTGGAGATATCAATGCTTTTGTTATTAATGCCAATCAGTTCTAGAGGAATAATCATGGGGCAAAGAATTGTCTGGAAATTATCCTTGCATTTTACAACATATTGGTTTCTCCATGGCAATAACAAAGAGTGGGGTATTTGATGTTGATATGTCACATCACATCAGAGGGATTATAAAAACCACCTGATAAAAACCAGAGATAGTATAAGAGACAGGAGAGATTACACACTGCTATTTACGTCAAAGTAATCGACTTTATTTGTTGCATTTAAGATGGAACTTAGCGTATTAAACTTCAAAGACCACAGAGGATTCAATGTAGCCTATATAAATAGTGTTACATACGAAATATACATTAATACCAACCATTTAACTAATTCGTGCCTTAGCACAAAGTTCGTAATGTACGTAAATTTAAGGTATTATTAGTATTAAGCATCAATTGAATAATGTTAGTATTTGGGCACAATCGTGTTGACCGACTTAAAAGCATTCTATAATAAATATATCTATATCGACACACACTCACAAACACCCAAGTACGCGGGGCTAAGTAACCATGAAGTCGTAAAGACGCTACATGAATATTAACAACAGACGAGGAACCGTTGAATCATTCATAGAGGGCAAGTCGGGAACGTCGCTTCGTTTGGTTTCTTCCCACGGCCATATGCCGTCCTATTTATAAACCGTCCAGTAATGAAGAATGCGTTGCGATGATGAAATTCCAAGTCAGCAAGAATCGTGTGATTCATTTATTGATATGGAAGGAAACATACTGCTCGAGTCTAAGCTGCGTGGACCTGAGTGGAATGTGCATCGCAGACTATAAGTAGTGGAGATGACAAGTGATGAGGTTTCTCGGTCCTTGCGTAGTAACAGAAGCAAATACATTAGTCGGTGACTCAGTCACTCATTCCCAACGCCACACTGGTTTCAGAAATGACCCATGTTAGCAGTATTGGAATAGACGAGAATGTCAGGTAACACGGCGGGCTGTCGACAGGCTTCTCAATTCTCGCCTGCTGCTACCCTGCCTCTGCTCTTCATCCCGCAAGTGCATAGAGCTTGGAACCGAGCAGTTTATAGCACTTCACTGGACCTCCCAATCAACATTGCGAGAGGGAGTGATGGGGGTGGCATCACCGCTAAGTCGAGGGATTTTCCTTTGGGTCACTTTCGCTTGTGTAAGGTTACGTATCGAGACTCATATCAGGAATGTCTTATGTTTGAATCCTATTAATTGTGGTTTGAGGACTGAAACGGGATTTCCTTAGAATTGAGAGGACAATTGAAAAGATTCCAATCCTATTTGGTTTCTCACTTCTGTTTCGTCCTGTGTGGCGCAGCGGTAACGTTTTCGCCTGCTGTACTCAAGATTGCAGGATCGAATACTGGTGCAGTCAATTGGCATTTGAGGTAGTGAAAATTCGAGGGAACCGTGTCAGTAGATTTGCTGACACGTTAATGATCCCTTTCGGTGCAAAATACCGGCTCCCCGGCATCTCTAAAAGCCTCAGTAGTTAAAACAGGCGTAAAACTATTAATTATTATTATTATTGTTTCGTTTCGACCAACAAAGCACCACGACATTTCAACTGTTTCCTATTAGCTTTTCAAATTAGTCCAGTATTTCTTCATTCGTACACGGTGTTGTTCCTTTCTCTCTTTTGACCACGCCTTTCCAGATTTCAGTGTCAGCTTTGGTTGAAAACTCTGATGATCGAAGAGTTGGTCACGCTCCTGGATATCTTCACATTAGGTCTCAATCTCGTGTAGATCCCTTTGTATCTTATTGTTGTCTTTTTCTCTTGGTGAAAATGCGTTGAGTTGACGTCATTCGGGCCACGTGCCCATAAAACGTAATCTGTCTTTCCCGCATTATTATTATTATTATTATTGCTATTATTATTATTATTATTATTATTATTATTATTATTATTATTATTATTATTATTATATTTCACATCTATTCCACGTAAATGCTTCTGGCACTCAATGGCACACAAAAACAAGCATACATTTATACAAGCACTCCCTAGTTACGCCCCTGTTGTAGGATTTCCTATTTCAGACAGTCGCTTTAATAGACTCTACCGTACAGTCACACTCAGCACAAAATCTCTCATGAACAGATTGGGTGATTACCAAGCTAGGGGGAGCCGTCATAAGCGACCCCACATTATTATTGAATAATCTTCTTCAACATGCCGCTACTATAGCACACCATTTATCTTCACTTTTGAAACTGTATACTTCGACTTTCCTCTATACTTATGATTTCTTCTCAAGAAACTCTTACTTCTACTATATCTTTCTAATCTCTGTATTTCCTGTGTTTAAATAACTTACATTAAGTCACATTCTGACCAACTAGATACAAGGTAATCACCCAAGCCCCCTTCATCCAATTGCAGTAGGTCGAAACACCCCCTTATAGAGCTCTAAAGGTCCTCGGGCTGACGGGCTAAAATCAAAACGCAAAATAGTCGGCTCTGCGTGGGTCAGGCCAGGCCAGCGAGAACCCTGGAAAATTCCCCACAATCACTGAAAAAAGTTGGAAAAAGGGCCGATCTCTGGAAATAATTTGGGGGCACAAAGAACCAAGCTCCCGCGGTTTAGGCGTGCGTCTGCACCTCAACTACGACACGTAGCTGCAGCAAGTTCGAAGATCGGTGGTTCGAATCCGGGGGCTGTTAGCGGTTAACCTGAGTGTGGTGGGGGTCTTCACTCTCCTTCCTAATAAATGCCAAGAGGGTACTTTCTTCCATGATCCTAATAATTACAGCTATACACTCTACTAGTCACCCCGCGGCGTACCTGTGCTCGTTAAATCGTGCACCATGACCGTGCGGGCAGCTGCAGCAAGTCCAGAGATCGCAGGTTCGAATCCAGGGACTGGCAGTGGCTACCTTGAGTTGTATTCCCCCACTCCTTCCAGGCAAATGCCGGGATAGTACGTTATTTGAAGTTCATGGGCACCTACCTCATCCCTATCCCTATTACAGTTGCACACACTACTGCAGTCGTCACACAAACACAGGTAATTAGACACGTAACTACACGGGGCTGATGACCAAGATATCCCAAGACCCTCAAATAAATTATCATTATCTACTAAAGTCATCACCGACAGTGATAGGTCTGGGGTCAAGCTCTCTGCTGACTCGGTAGACGCGTGGTTTCGAGCCCCACCATCAGCCGCCTTTGAAATGGTTTTCCGTGGTTTCCCATTTTCAACTCCAGACAAATGCTGGGACGGTACCTTCTGACAGGCCACGGCCGCTTCCTTCCACATCCTTGCCCAGTTTCATTCACCATCATTCATTTCATCTCTCATTAACTCCTCTCACGAGGTTGGCGTCAGGAAAGGCATCCAGCCGTAAAAACCATCCGCCACAGAGACTTCCATCGCATCTAATCCCCGACCCCGTTGGAAAACGAGAATAATAATCTACTAAAGTCATCACTGAAACACAGAGGTAATCAGTGTAATGCAACACACATCCATGTACATTGGGCTGATGTCTCAAGACCCTTTCTAGTAAACCACGACCACTAACTACTGTAGTTGTACTCCATCGAGTCGGGATGCGTCGGTGATACTGAAACACCCCTGGCTCAGATACCACCGACCGCTTCTGTAGCCGTGTACGAACAGAAAGTAGTTCATTATTATGCTTGTATTTGTTTGATACAAAGGGCGATGCTACCAAACGTTTGCGTCTCAACAAGAATGTACGCGTTTAACGTTCAACTGTCGCAAGACATCCTGCTCGAAAATCGCATAGCCTACAGAACATTCAATGGGACTATATAATTTGTACATTCTGAAATCTCGCGGGTTCAAACCCGGCCGAAGTCGTCGGATTTTTAAGAGCGTTAAAAATCCCTCAGTATGCCTTGCTTCGGAGGGGGTGTAAAGCTGGCGGTCCCATGTCATAGATTTATGGCATGAAAAAGAACCTGCCAAGAACTACATTTGTGGAAGCTAAAATTTGTAGGTTAGTTTGATAACGCTATATTAGTTCGAACGTTCGCCGCCAGGTGCTGACTGCTATGGCATTTAGTAGCCACGTCCGCAGCTAGGTGTCGTGGACTGTAGCATTTGGTAGCAAAAGTTGGAACTACTTGAAAAAATTAATTGTCTGCAGTCCTACCTGAATCACAGATAACACACACTAATACAGCCATAACAATTAACGCCGGTTATCAGACAAATTCTAGTCACACCAAAAGTACACGGGGCTACATGACCGCGTTGTCGCAGCCCCTAAACTAAGGAACCTACCAACCAAAATCTGAAATCTCAACGTTTGAATATTTAGAAATATAGGCCTAGTGGGAGATTTGTGTAGCTTAAACATTGCATAAACGTAGTTTGATATTTAACAGTCGGTCAACACAAGTGTACCCAATTGTGATGGGTTATTCCTTAATCCTGAAAAAAAAAATGAGGTTAATACACCGAAGAAAATGGAAATTGCAACACCATGAAGGCATTGGTAGTGCTTGTTGGGGGCACTACGAAAGCTCGACAGTACGTTGATAGGGTACTCAATCCAGTGGTTGTCCCTATGATAGCGAACCTTGCTAATCGGATGTTTCAGCAGGACAATGCCCGGGTTCACACTGCACGCATCTCCAGAGAAGCTCTCCACGACATCACAACCTTAGAATGGCCCGCCAGATCCCCGGACCTCAGTCCTATTGAGCATTTATGGGACATGATGGGTCGACAACTGGCCAACCGTCCAAAGCCACCCACAACTCTGGAACAACTGACCCGTGCAGTGCAGCAAGCATGGGCCACAATTCCTCAGGAAGCGATCCAGGGCCTTATTGACTCCATGCCTCGCGGATTTCATCATTTTATTGCAGCTCGTGGTGGGCACATCCTGTATTAATTGTTTTCCAAACTTGCGGTCAGAGGGACCTGAAAGTGTAATCATCGAATCACAACCGAACACTCCTCCTGCCTTTTCAATTGCAGCAATGTAGCACCACTCCTTCTGGGTGTTGCAATTTCCATTTTCGTCAGTTGTAAATACACTTGGATGACCAGTTTCGATCGTCAAGCGATCATCATCAGTTCCATTATACTTAGGCTATAAAATCTATGTCTGAAAGTATGGGTGAAGTATTTACAATACTGTATATACACTAAACAAGCAACTTTTTGAAGTCGACCACCAATTCCAGTATCTTAACAAAACATCACATAGACTATAAGTAACAAATATTGACGAGTTGCATTATCTTAACTAATACTGCAACTAAATAAGTGTACATATTGTAAATACTTTCAGACATAGATTTTATAGCCTAAGTGTAATTGATCTGATGATGATAGCTTGACGATCGAAACTGGTCATCCAAGTGCATTTATTAATCTCATGTAGTCTAATTATTTATCAGGATTAGGGAATAACCCACAATTATCACAGCAACACAGGTTATCTGACAACAATCCACACACACACACCCAAGTACACGAGGCTGAATGACCGCGATGCCCAGGCCCCTCATAAGAAACAATGAAATTTCCCTTTTCATGGGGATCGGGAATGAGATGAGGTATACTTACTTCTACTATATGTGGTGGGTGTTTGTTTTGTCGGATGCCCTTTTTGACGCTTTCCTCGTGTCAGGAGTTAATGGGAGATGAAATGAATGATGGTGAATGGAACTAGCCAAGGAGTTGGAAGGAAGTGACAGTGGTACCGTCCCGCCAATTGCCCGAGTTGACAATGGAAAACCACGGAAAACCAATCCAATGACGGCCAACGGCGGGGTTCTAACTCGCATGTACTGAGTCCGCTGATAGGCCTTGTTCGCGTTGCGAATTGTTTCATTCCCTTCAGGTTTGAATCGTAAATTCAGTTAAAATTCTTGCTCATATGTATTTGTTAGTTGTTTATCCTGCAGCAAGATCACGGTAATTTAAATTGCTCCCATTGACTATATTTATAACAGGTTTAAGTTTTCTATTTTCATATAAATGGGCATTTTTCTATTACCCCAGCTATATGAGTGTGTTTCAGCAACGCACGTGCCTCTTATTTCCGAGGAAATGTACTAGTACTACTCAAGGAAACCTTTGGCTTAGCTGGTTCCTGCTCTTAACTGCTTGCTTATTGGCCAGTTCCAGTCACCTGGTATCGCCTAGTGCTAGTCTCTCGACGCGTCGAGAATTCTCTCGAACTTTCTGATGACGTCACGCTTCATGGACCTGGTGCCTGAGTCTGAGTGTGTTCATAACTCTTGTCTGTCTTATGTAGCATTTGTATTGTTCATTATGTATCAATTGAATAATTTGGTTAGATCGAAGAGAGGGCCCAATGGCCCTAATCTTGCCAGACAAAATAAATCTATCTACATTACTCTCTGCAATACCTTATCACTCTCCAAAGCTTCTTGAGGCTGGAGGTGCTTCCCACTGTCTTTCTACCTGAGAGCTTCGCCTGAACTTCTACATGTTCTCCAAGTGTCCATCTGCATTTTGCCTTTATATGTCTTAAATCATCCTGGATCTAATCCTTGTTTTATTCACCTGGCCTACAGCACTCTTAAATCAACTGGTTCAGCGAAGTACTGTTTGGACTTTCTGTGCACCTTTTTTCAAAAGCAAGATTTTTATTTACTCCATCAGAACATTCTTCGGTCCTCTGACGGCTTATAATAATTTTACAAGAGTTGGCTTTTATTATATGCCATCGAGGCGCAGGTTTCTTTTTTTAAAGTGCAAGACTCCATTGTTTTTTCAAGATTTATCAATTACTCGCGCAATTTACAAGAAATATTTATACTCTTGTATACTCCTGTGATACTATTTAAAACAAAATTCAATTATATATGTGTGAAAACGAAATTGGTCAGTCACCTAACTTCCTTCCCCATTTCTCTTCTACCACCAGCATAGTACGAAGGTGGATCAAAAAGTTAGTTGCACTAATGCGCTGCAGCAGCGCGCTGTGTGTCGCAAATGTGGGCACAGCGGAGAAAGGGACAGACACTGCCCACACATCTGTTAGGCAGGTCGCTGTGGTGTCTCGTCTTGTATGGTGTGACTAGCGGCCAAAAGCAATGGCGCGTCGACTGGACGTTCACTCCAAATATGAGGTGCGTGCGACAATCCGATTCCTATGGGCCAAAAGGAAGAATTGCACGGACATTCATCGTGAAATTAGTGCTGTGTATGGGGAGCGGGCCATTTCCCGGCAAGGGATCGTAAAGTGGTGTCACTAATTCGAAGCCGGACGCACGGATATCACGGACGAATATCGCGAGGGCAGGCCCGCAACGTCCAGGACCTGTGCAAATGTCAACAGTGTGAATGCGATCATTAGACAGAACGGTTGTCGACATTCCCAGACCGATGAGGAGGTGAAGTACGCTGTCTCCGTGTGGTTGCAGAACGCTGGAGGAACTCGATGCATCCGGCATCGACAAGTTGGTTGTGCGTTCGCAGAAATGTTATAGTCGTGTTGCTGTTGTATAGGTGGTGTAATAAATGGCCATAACTGGCAAGTGCAACTTATTTTTTGATCTGCCCTCGTATATTCCTCAACTTCAACTGTCTAAATCCCAGTGGGAATATTGTTTACAATACGCCTAGCCGTATAGCTGCTGTCGGTTGTGTACATAAAACAATATTAGTTGAAATTGAATACACATGGTTTACTCTACTACGCAATTAAAATAGTCATAATTATTTTCCATTTTAATTGAGAATTAATATTTTCAACTGGAAAACAGAAAGTTGACAACGTACGTTTATAAGCAAACAGTGCGTACGGCACTGGTAATTAGGTCAGTCTAATAGTTTTAATGTGTCCCAAATACTTTGCAAAAGGACAATTGAAATTAATTTTTACTCTGCTATTCAATAAATAAATGTATGTTATAGTGAAGCATTATTCTTTGTTGCGATTTCTATATTTAAGATGACCAGTGTCGATCGTTTTGAGTTTACCTTTCCGTGAAAATCGATTTGACAAACATGGTCAGTTTATTACCGAGTACATTATAAACAGCAGCAAAGCGCGTACATCCCATACACCAATAATAACAACCCGTTGAACTTGTTAGTCACCCCACACGTCTGCAAGAGTGAACTGCAAGTTTAACATTGAATCTAAGGTTCAAATCTCGTGCTGACAGAAGCATTCCTGTCTGTTTTTTCCGTAGCTATCGTATTCCCAGGCCTTAGTGCTGGAATTACAGTTACAGTCCATTTTGTGGCATAGTGGTTAGCATTTTTGGAACTCAACCCTGAGATCCAGGTTGGAATCTTGGCTCTGCCAAGAAATTCAATTCTAATCTGTGGGCTGGAACGGGGTACACTTAGTCTCGCGAAGCAAGACTGAGGAGAGGTGGATTCGATTCCCACCTCAGCCATCTTAGCTGTGGTTTTCGTCTACTGTACTCCAGGTAAATGCCGGAATAGTACTTAACGTAAGGCCACGGCCACATCCTTCCCTCCAGAATGAATAAATTAATAAATAAATATACCACTACAGGTGTGAGCCTCCGTGGCTTAGGCGGCAGCACGCCAGCCTCTCACCGCTGGGTCCGTGGTTCAAACCCCGGTCACTCCATGTGAGATCTGTGCTGGACAAAACGGAGGCAGACAGGTTTTTCTCCGGGTACTCCGGTTTTCCCTGTCACAATTTCATTCCAGCAACACTCTCCACTATCATTTCATTTCATCTGTCATTAATTTAATCATTCCGGAGGAGTGCGTCAGGCCTCGGCAGCCGGCACAGTTCATATCCTCGCCGCTAGATGGGGGCTTCATTCATTCCATTCCTGACCCGGTCGGAGACTGGAAGCAGGCTGTGGATTTTCATTTTCACTTCTACAGATGCCTCAATAACTCAGGTTATCAGGAAAATCATCCACAGTCAGGTACACGGGGCTATAAGACCGCGTGTCGCAAGCCTCTAAACGAATCATCTATTACAGTTACACACACTACTACATTCACCACAGGAACATAGGTTATGAGACAAATTGAACTTACACCTAAGTACACGGTGTTGATGAACAAGATGTCCAAACACCTTAATCAACAATCGGTGCTTCTAATCGTACATAGTGGCTAGTGGGCATCGCAGTAGTTTGGGGCGTGTGACATCACCTCTCTAAATGGTACTTTAGCTGTGGTTTACCTCTTGTACTGTACTCCATATAAATACCGGAATGGTACTTAAGGCCACGGCTGCATCCTTCCCTCAAGTATAAATGAATAAATAAATAAAATGCTCTAATAAGCTCTAAGAAATGATGATGATGATGATGATATGATAATTGTTGTTTTAAGGGGCCTAGCATCTTGGTTATCGGCTCCTAACTCAGAAATGCAAGGTCGGCTGTTAAGAAATTTAACTGTACAGTACAATGTATAAATAATAACCCCTGGCACTATACAGCCCATGAAGAGCCTAGGCCTACCAAGCGACCGCTGCCCAGCCATTTGGTATGCAGATATTGGGGTGACGCGTGGTCAGCGCATCGGGTCCCCTCAGCAGTTAATCTAGGTTTTCGTGACCGGGGCGCTGCCTCACTGTCAGACAGCTACTCAATTGTCATCACGAGGCTGAGTGCACCCCGTTCCAGCCATCACGTCAATTTCTAAAATCCCTGACGGAGCAGAGAATCGAACCCGGGGCCTCGGGGTGAGGGCCAGGCGCGCTACCCCAACACCACGGGGCCAGCCAGTACAATGTATACCCTATGAGTTTACAAAGGTTTTATCGATAGAAACGCTATAAGTAGTATAAAAGAATCAAGCCATTATTACCTTATACAGGTTTAGTTAGTGGAAGGATCTTTTTCATGCCATTAATCTATTACTTTAACTGAGGAGGCGTGATTAAATATCGTTATAGTAGGTCTGTCATTGCCCATTCTATGAATACGTCCTTAAAACTTCAATCATCTTTTTCCGATAGTTTAATTAAATTAAAATACCTATGAACAGACCCAGCCTGGGGCTGGAAACTGTACAAGATGATGATGATGATGAATAGGCAAAATAGTTTTATTTCACCTAAGTCAATCCTATAAACTAAATAACTTATATACTACTTGTGTCGGTTAACTTGTAACCATCCTCAGCTAAAATCAAATTGTAATAACATTAAACTAAGAGCATCATATAATCTAAAACATTAACATTCTATAAATAAAGGTTAAGCTCTAAAATAAAAATATTCACTATAAAAAAATGAGTATCCGTTGAATAAACTTTCAAATACAAACTGAAATCTGCTTAAAATAATGTTAGAATCCAAAACAAAAATACTATTTCAAGATTGGTTATAATCATGGTAAAAAATTTGTATTAAAAAAAATCAGATCTGTTACATTGTATATTTGATGAAAATTAAAATCATTATAAAAACAAGAAGTTCCGTGACGAACTAAAGAGCCTACTTTTCTTAAAATTTAAGATTCATGCCAATCTATATAGGCTTAGAGTCATGTTGGCAGCACTGACGTATATTAGTTTCTCCTAATTAATCTAGAATGTTAGGTACTATACGTGTGCGAATTTTAAGCTGTTGGCTTACATACTTTCTGATATATTAATATTTGGGTAAAAAATAGAGACAACATTTATTAACAGTTGGCAGGCTTGGTTCCTCTTAAGAATTAGCATAGTCCTATCTGTTATGGTACACATAGCACATACGAAATTTGGTTGAAATCCAATTGATAGTATAGAAGTTACATGTATTTAAAAATTGGTCCTATCAGCACGCTTAGAATCGTGTTGGTAGGACTGACGTGCATAGGTTACTCCAAATTAATCTAGAATGTCAGGTACTATACGTGTGCATAGTTTAAAGCTGTCGGCTTGCATACTTTATGATACATTGGTATTTGGATGAAAGAATAGAGAGAACATTTACTGACAGTTGGCAGCCCTGGTGGCTCTTGAGAATACGCTCAGTCATATCTGCTTATGTACACATATTACATACAAAATTTGGTTGAAATCCAATTGATAGTATAGAAGTTACATGCATTTAAAAATTGGACCTATCTGCAGGCTTAGAATCATTTTGCCAAGACTGCCATGTATGGCCTCCTGGAAACTAAACTGAAATAATATTATCTATACGTGTGCCAATTCTGAAATAGCTCCCATGCACACCTTCCAAGATATCCAACATGGAGCTCAAATTTCAATTGCGGTTTTTCAGCAGTTGGTAGCACTGACATAATTTTCACACATGGGCTTGAGATATTGAGGTATAGATCTTTACTCATACCAAATTTCGATTCGATTGCTGCAGTCGTTTAGGAGTTGATGGGGGGGGGGGGGGGGGCACACACACAGCCTGACAGACAGACAGAAATTTGCCCGTATCGATCTCATAAGTCTACTTTTTCCTAATTTTTGCAAAATGTGAAAAGTAGGTTAATTTCAAGATTGATTATAATAATGGTAAATTTTTTTATTAAAAAAATCAGATCCGTTACATTGTATATTTGATGAAAATTAATAACATTATAAAACAAGAAGTTCCGTGACGAACTTAAGAGCCAACTTTTCTTAAAATTTAAGATTCATGCCAATGATTAATCTATATGGATCTATCTAAAATAATGACGAAATTAAGTTGGTAATGTAGAAATTTCAAATTAGTTCGAAATACTGTATACCTGGCATAATGTAGCCTAATAGAGCACTACAGTTGGCAGCCCTGGTGACTGAATATATTCTTAATCCATCTCTTAAGGTACAGAATACGAAATTTGGTTGAAGTCCAATGGATAGCATGGCCGTTACATACACTTAACCATTGGATTTAACAGCGCGTGTAAAATCATGTTGGCAACAATGACATACATGTATTGGTCAGAAATAATCTGAAATAATATGATCTATTGTTGTGTCAATTTTGAATGAAATCCATTAGTTAGTATAGAAGTTACATGCATTTTAAAATTGGACCTATCAGCAGGCTTAGAATCATGTTGGCAGCACTGGCGTAGGCCTATATTAGTTACTCCAAATTAATCTAGAATGCCAAGTACTATACGTGTGCAAAGTTTAGATATATTGGCTTGCATACTTTCTGATATATTGATATTAGGGTAACAAAAATAGAGACAGTATTTATTAACAGTTAACTCTTAAGAATCGGCATAGTCATATCTGTTATGGTACACATAGCACAGACGATATTTTTGGCTGAAATCAAAATGATAGTATAGAAGTTACATGTATTTAAAGTTGGACCTCTCAGCAGGTTTAGAATCATGTTGGTAGCACTGACGTATATAAGTTACTCCAAATTAGTATATAATGTCAGGTACTATACGTGTGCATAGTTTAAAGCTGTCGGCTTGCTTACTTTCTGATATATGGGTATTTGGAAAAAAATTGAGAGCATTTATTAACAGTTGGCAGCCCTGGTGGCTCTTTAGAATACGCTCAGTCATATCTGTTTATGTACACATAGGACATACGAAATTTGCTTGAAATCCAAATTATAGTGTAGAAGTTATTATGCATTTAAAATTTGGACCTATCAGCAGGCTTATAATAATTTTGGTAACACTGCCATGTATGGGCTCGTGGAAATTAAACTGCAATATTATTATATTATCTATACGTGTGCCAATTTTGAAATAGCTCCCATACCTTCCAAGATATCCAACATGGAACTCAAATTTCAATTGCGATTTTTCAGCAGTTGGTGGCACTTACATCATTTTCAAATATGGCCGTGAGATATTCAGGTATAGATGTTTACTCCTACCAAATTTTGTTTCGATTGCTGCAGCCGTTTAGGAGTTGATAGGGGGGACACACACACAGCCAGAGAGACAGAAGGACAGACAGACAGACAGACAGACACACATTTGCCCGATCTCATAAGTCTACTTTTTCCTCATTTTTGCAAAATGTGAAAACTAGGCTAAAAATATTGCTAGTTAAAATGTTGAAGTTCAAAACTAATTAAATAATATCTGCTATTGTAAAAAAGTTCAATGTTTTATTGTCGGTACATTAAATTAAAATGACTTATTTGAATATCATGCCAAAGATTCACTATTGACGTAAGGCTTTTGAAGGTTGTTGTATAAGGGTATTGATAGTTTAATCATGTTGCACCAAATTGTAATATATATTCATAGGTGTTATAATTTATATGTCAATACGGATAATATGATGTACTTCATATCAATGCGTTTTTCCAATATTGTCTTGATATTTCTCGGAATGTTGATTTAACTCTTGAGATCTTTTTATCCACACTGGGCCAAAGAGTTTTGTATTTTTCTAAATTTCTAGTTAGTGATCTGCCTCCAATGATCAGGGTTTCTGAAACGTAAAATGCTTCAGGTTGAATTACCGTGTTATAGTGTTTTAATCTTGCGTTCCGAGATCTTGATTATTATTATTATTATTATTATTATTATTATTATTATTATTATTATTATTGTAAATCTATACTAATATATTAAAGCTGAAGAGTTTGTTTGTTTATGTGTTTAACTGCGCTAATCTCTGGAACTACCAGTCGGATTCGAAAAATTCTTTTTGTAGACTAGGTATATGATAGCCAAATTCAAGAGGAATAGTTTAGGCTATGTAGCATTAGGCTACACCTCTCAGGTAAGATTGATTTTTGTTCAGCAAGTCGGAAGAACAAGCGCTCCCGAACAGCTTCAATAATACCTAAGTCTATTATTGCCTGGCAATGGGGGCTGCATCACGTCGCCCCTACCAGTGTTCTGGTGCAGAATTGCGAGCTGCTTATAAATTGCAGTCACGGGGAGTAATTAGTGCAAAAAGATTTCTTAGGCCCCTTAAAACAGTTATCATCATGACAATAGTATGCATCTGTATAAGGCGATCTTGTTGGTGCAGTATACTGAGGTTATCAGTAAAGCCCTACGCGGATGCGGATATCCGCGGATAAACACGCGGATAAACCCGCGGATATCCGCAAATATTTTCGCCACGCGGATATAGTTTGCATTGCTGTGCGGATAGCGGATACGCTGCGGATAATGTTTCGAGTAAATTTGCTGATAGTCTTCAGAATACAAACTTACGTTAATATTACATATTTGATATGCCAATCTACAGCTTCATGCTTCAAAGAGGAATACGTCTATAGCCTATTCCATACGAAATATTCAGGCACGTATTGCACTTATACACAGGAGATCATTTTACTCATATGCTTTCGACTACATTTTATTAAGTACCGTATGTTTGTAGTAGATGGTCTCTATATCTCATCATCATCATCAATTCTCTCTGCCATTATTACTATACGTACGAGATATAATGCTGTCAATAAGCTTGTTAGTTCATCGTGGTGACATCATTAACATTCCTCGTGTCAGCTACTTCGCCATCTAAGCTATCCTAGAAGATCGGGATCCAGGTTTATCTGTAGATTTATTTCCAACTTGTCACTGAAGCACGTTGGCTGTGATATTGCAACATCAACCATGACATCAACTATGCGAACATGGATGGGTCCAGAAGCAGAAGGATGATGACTGACTTGGAATTTCCGGCCAAATGTCAATCCCTTTCTCCAAGTTCACGTAGTGAATGTTACCGCGACCGTGAGTATGAACATCCTTTCACCAACATGGATAAACTATCTATTAAAATAAAACAAGGTGAATATTCAATAGCGCGTGAATTAAAGCTCAAGTCAACGATATGGCAGACATTTGGTTACGTTTTCAATGGAAATGTAAAGGTGAACGATATAGTGATGTTTTACCTGTAAAAAAGTGTGTTCATACTCAGGACACAAATCGGGTACATCAAACTTACTGAGGCACAAGTAGCCAAAAAAGTATAGCCAATTTTTTTGTCTAAAGCGGAGGTCAAGGAAGCAGAAGTGTCATCCAACATGAAATCCCTTGGAATGCCAACTTGAAGTCCCTTGTAATGAAGCAAATTGTCAGGAACGACTTTCTCCTCAAATGTCTAAATGTGTTGGCTTAACACGTTATGCTTGATCTAATATAAAATTAAACATAATATTGAAATATCAGCGGATTTGGATAAAAGTCATGCGGATGTGGGGCGGATGCGAATAAAACTCATGCGGATGCGGGGCGGATAACAGACGTGCGGATGCGGGGCGGATGCGGATAAAAGTCGTGCGGATGCGGGGCGGATGCGGATAACAGCCTTCGGATGCGGGGCGGATGCAGATAACGTTTTGTTTATCCGCGCAGGGCTCTAGTTATCAGCTGCAATAAGCGTTGGTGCTTTCCGATCCTTATCCTTCAGCGCTCCAGTTCTGTAGTAGTATTCATTATCATCCATAAAACAAATAAATCCACCGGGCGAAGCCGGGCACTACTGCTAGTTATTATTAAATATATAGTTGAATATCTTCAATAACAATGGATAGAAGGTGCGTGTTAACTTGTAGATGATATCCATTATATCATCAGGAACAATATATTTCTTTTCTGAAATCTGCGGTCTAAGCAATGGCAGATGACTGGGCGGGGCGGGGCAAGGCGAGATGTAACCAAACATGGCTACTACCTGTCTTCAAGACATAACCTACTTTCCGTGTCTCACTCGTGAAGACTAATCGATAATGGTGGTGGATGGGGAGCACTGCACAAGAGCCATTAGCCAACGCCAACGCAGATGTCAGGGATTAGGAACAAAGTGAGGATTTACAGGGGGTGAATAAAAGGGAGCACAGTCAAGCAAGGATCTCACAAGGGTAAAATTTGACGCTGTGTGTCGGAGCGTTAATTATTATCCTGTGCAAAACAGCTTCCACGTCGTGATGTTTCAGTGTTGCCAGATTGTTGAAAATCGCTAGGAAGCAGGCAGAGGTCGCTATGTTGGGAAAATGACTCATCGCTGTGATGTTACAACAAGAACAACCGTTTAGAACGTATGTCTTTATACAAGCTAGTACAGAAAAAATTACTTTGTAGTTTTCTTCTTCTTCTTCTACTTCTCCTTGTTCCTCTGCGTCGTCGTCGTCGTCGTCGTCCTCCTCCTCCTCCTCGTTCATCTCCTCTTTTTCATCCTTAAGGCATATCCGTTGTTCTTTTACCTCTTTCTACTCCGTAAGCTACGTTCTGTATGGTCTTGTTCGTCTTTCAGTTCTCGATTATTTATTGATTTCTAATTAATTAAATACAGTCGAACCTGCCCTAACGGACACCCTTATTCAGCGGACATCTGTCTATACGGACATTTTTCCTTGGAACCGATTTTGTTTTACATAAGACAAGTGTTAAATTAGCCTAATTTCAGCGGACACCTTGAAGTCCGGACAGCGGACATCGCCATCTGTCCCGTCCACCTGACTTTAGCGGACACTGCACACGCTGCGGGACATTCTTTTCACCAGACCATGTCATCCTTTCTTTTATAACCATTCTGCAGACTTACGGAAATCCCTCTTGAATGTCTGTACTACACCTATTTCGAGTCAAAGAAGAGAGAGAGAGAGAGTGAAATGCAGGCTACATCGCAACGCTGTAGTAGCCGTAAAGTTAATTCTTCTGTACATTCCTCTTTCCAAACCTTTCGTTATTGTGTTCTACCTACTGGTGTACATTTCCAGAATTCTAATTGTCCAGGATTGCTGCCAGTGACTGTTTACTCACGAGTTACCTGGGAATTTTCTTCCTTGCTTGCATCTTTCTATTCATAACTCAGATTGCCTCCGATAAGGTCGAGCTCAGGTAGTCAACTTGAGAAGGAAAAGACATGCGTTAATTAGTGAGACAGAAATACCGTAGCATTTCAGTCGTCAAGTAAACATGAGTTATAAGGGACGAACGTGTTTAGACAAACTTGTTTCAGTGGATACCTCTCGTAACGGACATTTTCCCTCGGAGCTGACGGTGTCCGCAGAAGGGAGGTTCGACATATTTATTTTAACAAGAGTTTAGTGCTTTTCAGTCGGTCAACACGAATGTACCCAAAATAGATGGGTTATACCCTAATCCTCTAATAAATTACATGAGATTAATAAAACACTAGGATGACCAGTTTCGATCGTCAAGCGATCATCATCAGATCCATTACACTTAGGCTACAAAATCCATGTTTGAAATACAGGTGAAAATATTTACAATATGTACAATTATTTAGTTGCAGTATTGGTACTGCAACTGTCAGTGTATGCTAAATGCAGTATATATGTTAGGTGAAATGCTAAATGGTGATAGCTATCCGGAGATTGTACTTTAGAGAGATTATATGGTTGTAAACTATGGTTAAACTATAAAATTTTAGGCTAACTACTTATCTGATTGTCTTCCGTACTACAGCTACTCGCAGTTTTCGTGCTCACTGGAACTCACTGTGCGGTCGACTGCGGTGGTTATCTTAACGACTGGTTTTTCCTGCCTTCTCCCTTCCCCCCCCCCCCCTTGCCCCTACGTGCTGTGAGGAGTGATAGCGATGTGTTTATGTGAGGTGTTGCCAACCTAGATAAGATGTATGTTATTGAATGAGGTGGGTCTACAACTGCAACTAAATGAAAACCCACAGCCTGCTTCCAGTCTCCGACCGGGTCAGGAATGGAATGAATGAAGCCCCCATCTAGCGGCGAGGATATGAACTGTGCCGGCTGCCGAGGCCTGACGCACTCCTCTGGGGCAATGATTAAATGAATGACAGATGGAATGAAATGATAGTGGAGAGTGTTGCTGGAATGAAATTTTGACAGGGAAAACCGGAGTACCCGGAGAAAAACCTGTCTGCCTCCATTTTGTCCAGCACAGATCTCACATGGAGTGACCGGGATTTGAACCACGGACCCAGCGGTGAGAGGCCGGCGTGCTGCCGCCTAAGCCACGGAGGCTCACAACTGCAACTAAATAATTGTACATATTGTAAATATTTTCACCTGTATTTCAAACATGGATTTTGTAGCCTAAGTGTAATGGATCTGATGATGATCGCTTGACGATCGAAACTGGTCTTCCTAGTGTTTTATTAATCTCATGTAATTTATTTCAGGATTAGGGTACAACCCATCTCTTTTGGGTACATTCGTGTTAACCGACTGAAAAGCACTAAACTCTTGTTTACTAAGGCAGCACTGAAAATATGGCTTCAAACACCACAATATTTATTTTAATTTAAATTATTTTATTTTTACTTTTATTTACTTTTTATTTTATTTTAATTATTTATTATATGGAAGTTCCCTACACCAGCGTTTCCTAAACTATGGTACGCTCGTGCTGCTGCAGTGGTACGCGGTGATATTACGAAAAATATAAAAAAAAAATAGATACGTTACGAAAAATATAAAAATATAAAATGTAAAAATATAAAAACATTGTTATGTTGCCGGAGGAATTTAAGGTCAAAGATAAGGAGCAGTTTTATGAATTGAATTGTGATTCAGAACTAAGGCAAACTTTTTCTAAAATGGCTCTTGTGAACTTTTGTGTTGAGAGGCGTGCAGACCATGCACACATAGCTGTCAAAGCAGTTATTTTTTTTTACTGCCTTTCACTACTACGTAACCGGGTGAGTTAGCCGTGGTGGTTACGGCATGACTGATGGCAGTCGCTCACATCCGGGAGGCGAGGAGGTTCGAATCCCCCCGCCGGCAACCTTGAAGATGGTCTTCTGTGGTTTCCCATCTTCCTTCCAGGCAAATGCCGGGGTTGGTCCCTAACTATAGGCCACAGCCGCTACCTTCCAACTCCTCGTCCTTACATTCCAACTTCCCTCCTTCCCTCCCCAACGGTACTTGTAGCTCACCCATTGGGTGTCCGTCTCGAAGCAGCTACAAAACTGGCGAGCCGAACATGTCCTCGGACACTCCCGGCACTAAAAGCCATACGCTAAAAAAAAACTACTACGTACTTGTGGGAGACTGCATTTTCTTCACTTGTTTATCTCAAGAATAAATACCGGAATAGGGTCCTGACCGTGAAAAACGATCTTTGTTTGAGACTCAGCAATCTTAAACCAGACAGTCCTAAGTTGGCTTCTTATCTTCAAGCTCACCCTTCACATTGAAGTTGTTAGTTGAACTTTATGTTTTTATGTTTAATTAAGATCTCTTTTATTAATATTATTTGTACAGCGCCATTTCTGAATGTTTGAATTGAATACTTATTGTAATCATACTAATATATAAAAATGAGATGGTGTCTGTCTGTCTGTCTGTCTGTTACTCAATAACGCAAGAACCACTGGTCCGATTTAAATGAAATTTTGCATGGATGTAGCTGATTTACCAGGTTTACATATAGGATACTTTTGATTTCGAAATTTTGCACTATTAAAAAATAGCGACCATTTTAGTGACGTCACTAGACCCTTTGGTTTCAAAATTTCATATTTCCATATCAAATAAAAAGAGAACGGTAGGAAATAGCAAACTTTCGATGGCACATACGAGCTTTGAAATTTAATTTCCTATCCGAAAGGTCCTTATCACTTTTCGTGTATCTCCAATAGTTAGCGAGTAAAACCGACATTTGTGACGTCACTACACCATTTGGTTTCAAAATTTCATATTTCCTTTTCAAATAAAAAGAGAACACTAAGAAATAGCAAACTTTTGATGGTATTCATGAGCTTTAACATTTAATTTTCTATCCGAAAGGTCCTTATCACTTTTCGTATATCTCCAACGGTTAGCGAGTAAAACCAAAATCTGTGCAATAAAACACGGTCAACACCGAGCGGTGCAGTAGATCTCTCTATATAGAAAAACAAGATGTTCAGCAAAGAACATATAGCCTACTTTCTCCTAAATGTATGGGTATCTTTATGACTCTTTGTCCTCATCCCTAAAACAATCACCCCAACCACAATGTATTGTTTGTTTTCTTTTATATTGATAATAAGCCAGTAAGTGTCAAGATCAATATTATATACTTTATGATGATTGAATAACAAAACTACTAACTTATTGTAATGCATTCACGTCCGTTAATCTCTATATTAAGCCAGCCTGCAAAATTAAGAATCTTCCGCCCCAATCATCTTCCGCCCCAATCACAGTAGGTGGTGCTGCGACCTATCAGTGAATTAATCTTTATCTTGTACGCCTATGCACTGCCATCGTAATGTACTACGATGGCAGTGTTCTATGGGTGTTGAATGAGTAGGCAGTTTAAAGTAGCCAAGAGGGAGGCGATCCAGCTGGCAGTGTTTAAAGGTATTCGGAGCGCGATCGTGGCTAATAGTTGAACTACCAGTATTACAAAATTGCCATACTTCAGGAGGCCAGCTCAGGCATTTACACAGCGTTATGTTTGGAACAATATTACCCACATAACCCACAAGAGGACAGCACCGTACAGAGGCATTAAGAAGGCTGTGGTTAATGACAACGTGTATCTAGTTCTTCTATTCTCCTTTTTCTAATGTCTTCTGTTTATGTGCGATGCTGGGACTGTGATTTTATTAATATACGAGTGTATACTTTATCCTCTCCTTTGAGCTAAATGACATTTTATTCAGTATCTGTGGGAAAAGCTCGTGCACATCATTTGTAAAAGAATTCAAGAAAAAAAAACCTAACTGTAGCAGTATTCGATCCCCAGTCAACTGCGTGTCAGACTAAGATGCTAGCCCAGAGCTAACCGTATCCATGACGTTAGGTGTTCTTAACTGACATATTAGATACAAACTGTTGGCAAATAATGACTTTAAATAAACGATTTCTTCACTGCAGTACATCTTCATTAAAGATCATTTCATACAAAGTTTATATTATTGTATCAGTACGGTATATCACATACAACATACTAAAACTACTGAAATATAAGACAGGCACATGAGGACAGCTGCCATCTTGTCGTGTGACACAAACGGCTCAGCTCTTTTAAGCCACTCATACTGTATAATATTATAATATTAAATTATAATAAATAACGGATCACGACCTTCAGGATAGCTTAAACCCCCCTAGGCTCGATAATCGGAATTGGTGGGTCTTAAGCTATTTATTAAAATGGTTGCATAATTCACACGGCCGCCATCCTGAAATGGCATGGCCGATGACCTTGAATTTTGGGTGAAAGACGCGTCCTATATAAAGGTATGTTGTCACCAAATTTGGTAGAGATCGGATGATTAGTTTAGCCGTAATTTGATTTTACGTTTTGAACATTTGAGTGGCCGCCATTCTGTTTTGGTAAAGATGGCGGCGATATAAAGTATGACACTGAGGTGTCCTTTACTAGTGCTACCTCTGTACCAAATTTCGTTCAATTCGGTTTCACCGTGTTCGAATTGATAGGGGGGGACAGACATTCAGAGTACACACACTCACACACACACAGACACACACACACACACACACACACACACACAGACTCACACACACACATACACACACACAGACAGACACACTTTTTTCGCCCTGTGTTGATCTCATAAGTCTACTTTCATTTTTTGCAAAAATCGAAAGTAGGCTAATGAAAATGTGTGTGTTTTTCTCTGAATTTCTACGGAAATTTGAGTTGTTTACGCGTTTCAGACTGTTTTATGATGGATGCGCGCGAAAATAATTTTTTGTCTGTCTGTCTGTTTGTTTGTCTGTGGACAAATTTGTTCCCTTATAACTCGAGAACGGCTGGGTGTATCAACGTAAAATTTGGTACAGATATCCATCAGAGGCACGACACTAATCATTGATGTAACTCTTCTCCGTACCTCTCATGAAAGGGGGCATACCCCCTTAAAATACATGCTGAAATGGGCGTAGAAGGTCGAGAAAAAGCTCATTTTTAGCACCTCATGTGAGAGACAAAACTCGTGGAAAAAACACATTTTAGGGCCCTAAAACCAACCATGTTTTGAGATATTCCCAGAAAACTAATTTCATTTAATAAACTAATGAACGAATGCAAGCCGGTAACCAACGCAACAGATTCTCAGAGGTCCATCTATTGCTGTAAGACGCAATGCAATTCCATTAATTACATTAGTGTGAAAGTTTGCAAACGGCTAGAAGGTTATCACAGAACCAAATAAGCTGTAAAATTCATCAATACGTATAATACGCTTAAGGGGGTCAAGGGGTACTCTAGATTTTTTTTCACGCGATTTACACCTGCGGGTGTGGTATGGCAGGTCTATTATATCCCTATATTATATTATTATTATTATTAGTAGTATTATATTATGGCGTACAACGACGAGACAAAGCCCCTCGGTGCCAGAAACAAAACTCGGGGGCCCTAAAGGGTCCTCGAAAACTAAATTATAAGGCTCTAAATCCAACAGTTTCTGAAATATTCCCGGAAAACTAATTGAATTTAACATACTAATGAAGGAATGCAAATCGGTAACCATGACAACATTATCCAACTTTACGTCTATTTCTGTAAGAAGCAATGTCACTCCATTTGTTAACATTTCTGTGAAAGTTTGCAAATGGCTATAAGGTTATCATGGAACCAACTTAGACTGTATAATTCATCAATGCAATTAAGGGGGTCAAGTGGTAACCTAGGATTTTTTCATGCAATTTTCACGTGCGACATATAGTACAGAAGGTCTATTATATCTCCAAACAGCAACATTATTTCCCAAAATTCCTGAATTGAATCAGCATTTTTTGCGGCTTTTAGGAATTAGGGCCATTTGAGGCTAAAGAACCTGAATTTTCATGCACCATAAGCCTTTATAATTTATGAAAGGGGTCTTCCTGTGTATGGGGACCTAACCCAACGTAGAGGGTAAGTTCTTATGTGACATGTATTGCGTTTCGTCTACGAGGCTTTCAATTCTATTTGACGTCAGGAAGTACACGTTAGGTGAATTTAGTTTGAGAGTTAACTAATCTTTTTTTTTTTTTTGGTCGACATACGGGTTCATCGTAAGGATGATTTTGTTTGATACGTATGGTAGATATACCCATATTTGGATATCTGTGTGATACGTTGTAGACAATAGAATTGTCTGTCTGTCTTTCTGTGTAACTTTATTTACGCCTATAACTCGTGTTCGGATGCTTGGTGCATCGTAAAGTTAGGTATGGTAACCATGAGTCAATACACCAATCATTTATAAAACTCTTCACCGTACTTTTCACACAGTAGAAGGGTGACTATAGGGAAAACTTCTCAAAATACATGCTGAAATAGGCGAAATACAAAATTATCCTAGAAGGACGACCAAAGCATATGTTGCGCTTCTCAATATGAGACACAAAATTCGGGAGTCTATAAAGGGTCTCCGAAAACCATATTTTAAGGCCCTTAAATTAACAGTGTGTGTGATATTCCCAGAAAACTAACTTCGTTCTGATAAACTTATGAAGGAATGACAAACCCCTAACCATTGCAACAGTAGCTCAATAGATAATGTCTGGTGTTAACACCGAACACCGTTCGAAGAACGGGTACTTCTGCTAGTAAATAATAAAACAACTGGACACAGTTTGTATTATTTGAACTTTAACTCAAACAAACACAATTTACAATCTATATTTTGGTCTGCTACGTAGTGGTGAAGTGGGTTATAGTTAATATATCTCCTAACCATTAGGTGGTACGCGAGAGATTCTCATCTCTCAAAGTGGTAGACACACAAAAAAGTTTGAGAAACACTACCCTAGAGGACAGTATGCAATAGAATAACCGCGCAATTGTATGCCTTTTATAAGCCCACATATTATGATGATTCGCATGTGAATTTATTTGAATCTATTCATGATAATAATAATAATAATAATAATAATAATAACAATATCGTATGACCTCGAGTGCCGGGTGTAAGCTTTGTTATTTGGCGCCCAGAGGGCAGCTTGCATGTCGAATATTTGTTGTTCCTTGGAGCGCTATGAAAGTCAAGGAGGTTAGATATCCTAGGTCCTTGACACTATAGAGCTTTCTAGTAGTGAAAGTAGGCGGAAAATCCCGAGATGATCTCAGTAGGTATATTAAAGCCAGCCAGATCCCACTCGCTGAATGACTGATCACTGTATGGCAAGAATGACTGTGCCTACGAAGTTGAACATTTTTATGGCGATTCTTCTTATAGTTCCTCATGGTATTATTAGCCATGCTGTGTTGTCAATTGATTATTGTTGAACAAACATTATCGGTGTCAAAGGAACACAATATGTGTGTTTATGCTATTTTATTTCTTTAAGATGTTTTTAATACTTGAATACCGGGTGAGTTAGCCGTGGTTTTTTCTAGGTTTGTGCCGTGTCTTGTGTGGGGTTTACCCTAGGACACCAAGCTAGCTCATCAGCGGGCTCTTGGTGTCCATGCCCAGACCCCCACAGAAATAGCGAACTGACCTAGCCTGGCCTGGCCTGACCCACGCAAGCTAAGCCGGCTATCGGCCCAAAAGCCTTGAGAGCTATATCCAGAAATTTGCGACCTGTGAATCAATTTGGTCAGGATATGACCTAATGTACTGAGACGTTAGAAATACAGAAGATAGAATAGGATAGTAGAAGTGAGAATTTCATGAAATGAAAATCAGAGAGTAAAGAGATAGTGTAAGGGTGGAAGTTTCGGAAGTGAAGTATAGGTGTGCTATAGTAGCATGTTGGAGGAAGAGCTATTCAATAATGATGCGGGGGCGCTCTGCGCGCTGCCCCCTTTTGATGAAGCGCACCTGTGCCTCTCTACTGCGAGAGCTAAAAGTTCAAGCAGCCTTAACCGCCCTATGAAGGCTTCCAAAAACATGGTATATTGGCTTTCACGGCCAGTGAATTACAAACTCAACATATTTCCGGTTTTCTGCCGTGTCTTGTGTGGAGGTTCGCCTAGGACACCAAGGACACCAAGCTGGCTCCCTCGATAGCTCGGTATTTAGTGTCCTAGGCGAAACCCACACAAGACACGACACATACCTAGAAAAATTGCTGAGTTTTAATTCACTGGCCGTGAAAGCCAATATACGAATTTGAACGCTAGATGACCGGGTGAGTTAGCCGTGGTCGTTACGGCATGACTTCTGGCAGTCGCTCACATCCGGGAGGCGAGGAGGTTCGAATCCCCCCGCCGGCAACCTTGAAGATGGTCTTCTGTGGTTTCCCGTCTCCCTTCCAGGCAAATGCCGGGGTTGGTCCCTAACTATAGGCCACAGCCGCTACCTTCCAACTCCTCGTCCTTACATTCCCACTTTCCTCCCCAACGGTACTTGTAGCTCACCCATTGGGTGTCCGTCTCGAAGCAGCTACAAAACTGGCGAGTCGAACATGTCCTCGGACACTCCCGGCACTAAAAGCCATACGCTTAAAAAAACTTGATTTCTTCATTATTTCTGATGAAGGGGAAATAGATCCCCGAAACATGTACATTTGAATATAGTTTTCATTTTTACAGTATATTGACAAGGTTGATATCCATTTATCTTATTGTGGTGTAAGGTTTGTTGAACGAGATTCTTCTGATACTGTCAAAGTTACTTCAGTACATTCCTGAGAGACCCAACTGGGAAAATATCGAATTTGTCGCACAAGGGACGGACGCAGCTTATTTACGTCCAGGAACGAAACTCTGCAGGTTCTTTTGTTTTTTGCTACCTTTCAATAAAGTTTAGTTTTGTTTGGTTTCAAGGTAGAAGTGACTTGCAGTCTTTTGCGCACACAGTGAGCAGCTATTGTGTCGTTTGTTTTGTTTTGTATAGAATGAGTACAAGTAGTACAGGCGTAAGGTAAAAAGTGAAGTTGCCATGGTGTGTACAGGATTGAAAATTACAACCTGTACACAACTTGTCCTTCTAGCTGAAAGCCCCTTTCATCATCAACGTGACTGTAAGAATTCTATTTTTGAAAACAACAACAACATGGTATCTCCTACTCGGCTTAATCTAGAGATGGTGCAATCTACAAAATAATAATAATAATAATAATAATAATAATAATAACGATGATGATGATGATGATGATGATGATGTTAATGATACAGATGTGACCAAATTATTATCATAAACAATCATTTTCCCAATTTAATATCTACTTGCAACCTTAATGAAGTATTTACCACCACATATTTTAGATGGTTTTTGTATTGTGGAACTGGTACTTCTTTACAAATTTTCATGTGTGATGCCAGCAAGACTTTTACTATGCCATTGTTCCGTACAGAATATCACACTCCCTTCACATATTCTCAAATTATTGTCAACATGATTACTCCCATATTCCTCCGTCTAGTCTTTCTCTAGGAAATAATATATGTAATCATACCCCTTATTATTCCTGCTTTCAACGGAGTCGGGGGATGAGGTGCAATGGAAATCTATGTGGCGGTGTTTTTAATGCACCGATGCCCTTCCTGACGTTAACTTCCAGAGAGGGATTAATGAGAGATTAAATGAATGAAGCTGGATGAAACTGGGCAAGGATGTGAAAGGAAGCGGCCGTGACCTATTAGAAGGTACCGTCCCGGCATTTGCCTAGAGTTGAAAATGGGTAGCCATGGAAATTGGTAAACCATTTCCAGGACGGTGGGGTTCGAACCCACGTCTACCGGGTTCCCGGGTTCGCAGATTGCGTGACCCCATGGCATAACTCTGTGCGTTAGCGAGCCTAGCTACTGCTGTCGGTAAGAAATTATGTATAATGCCTATGTATAATTAAATAACTTCAATGACGTAGAGTCGTTGCTCAGTGAGAACTAAAAATTTCCTAATGCAATTGTTTTGAATTGTTACCAACTTTCTTGGAGTAAATGTACTGTACCAAGTGCACATAGGAATGTGTTAACCCTACTCGAGGGGCGTGGTGGCGCAGCGGTCAAGCTGTTGGCCTCTCACCCAGGTGGACTGGGTTCGATTCCCGATCAATGCATGTGAGATTTTCGAAGTGAAATGCCAAGTCCTGTGGTTCGGATTCCATGTAAAAAGGAGGTCCCGTGGCTCATAATCACAAGACTCACGGTCACGTTAAACTGCGAGCTTCCTTTTTAACCCTACTCGACTTTAATCTAGAGATAAAGAAATAAATACATCTAAAATAATAATTATAATAAAAATAAAAATGTGGCAAATTATTATAATAAACAATCATCTTCCCAATTCATTATCTACTTGCAACCTTAACCATATTATTAGATGTTTTTTGTGTTGTGGAATTCGTACTTCTTTGAGCATTTTAATGTAGCTTTTAATTAGAAGTATTTATAATTAAATAACATCAATGACGTAGAGTCGTTGCTCGGTGATTTCCCATTGCAATAGTTTTGAATTATTGCCAACTTTCGTGGGGGTAAATGTAAATGGGAAACCAATGACTGAAGTGGGAATCTAACCCAACTCTTTTCAGTTTTGCCTCACAAGGCTGAGTGAACCCCGTTCGAGCTCTCAGATCAAAATTAAATATCTTGGCAGAGCCGGGAATCGAATAATGTATAATCCAGGCAGAATAAATTATTTTCAAACTTCTTTAGGGGCATTGGCATTCCAGGAGTTTTTTTTTACAATATTATTGTAATACGTTTTGTTGTTGTTGTTGTTGTTGTTGTTGTTGTTGTTGTTGTTGTTGTTTAATTTGTGGGGCTTGGACATCGTGGTCATTCATTCCTGTGTATTTCGGTGTGGTTGGAATTTTGTCTGTTAACTGTGATGGCTGTATTAGTGTGTGAATTTGTACTTCAGGTGAGTATTGATAAGGAGGCGACGGTGACCTTAATTTAGGAACCATCCTGGCATTTGCTTGGAGTAAAAATGGGGCAACCATGGAAAACCACTTTTAAGATGGCTGAGGTGGGAGTCAAACCCCATCTCTTCTCAGTTTTGTCTCATGAGGCTGAATGATCCCCGTTCTAAACCCTCAGATCAGAATTAAATTTCTTGGCATAGCCGGGAATCGAATTCGGACCTCCGGGGGCGACAGCCACGAGTGTTAGCAGCGACACCACGAGGTAATCTCTAATAATTTGATCACGTCTGTAATTTACTGGCAACCTGTGACTGACCAGATGTGACGCTTTCCGCCCTCGTCTGGCAATCGAACCTACATATTTGGGATTATTACTCGCGAGGCGGATACATTGCCGCTGACACACCGGATAATATGAACAATGCTATTGAAACTTTTGTATGGATACCAGCGCATAATGGAATAGCACACAATGAACTCGCGAAACAAGCAGCGGAATCAGGTCGGCCTTTGATAATTGCTCCCCATCAACAGGACTACATCCCGACTTAAAACAAAGAGTGGGTCTTCTTGGTATTTCACCAGATATCATCGTGGTCCTGATTATAGAAATACACAGCCGTGTCCACCTCAAAGGCCAGTTGAAATATGAGGTTCAGAAGCCATCTAATTTGTGTTACTGGCACTCCAATTTAAGTCTTTGACGGGGTCTCTTTGGTGTACCGAAACCTCCTTTTTACAAAGGAAAATACATTCACTCAGCTTGGAGGATGAAATGTTTTAAATTAATGTTCTAGTTTATGAAAGCATTTATTTGAATTTTGTGTGTGCCACTTGTTGGCACGGACAAAGCGAAATTGATTACGGCTGACAGGACTTGGCTATGAATGAGTTCAATCGCACATTTTCCAGTGTTTGATATCGGGTATATGTATCAGAGACCAAAGTAGTGTTGCAGAGCCAAAGCATGGAATCTTGGATATGTTTTGTTTGTCTATTATAAGTGCCTTCTTTGACTTGTGTATCGTGATCGCGCTCGATTCAACGAGTGGGAAGTAAGTGCGCTTCCACTTGTTGCCATGGTATTACGTATTTAAACAAGTAGTTCCGTGAAGAACTAAATAGCCTATTTTCATATATCCTACTGGCCTTCCTTAGGACACGAGAAATAAAAAATTAAAACTATTGCACAGCCGCCATTTTTTAAGTTCTCATAAAATTGCATTAAATTAGACGTCAGTATATTAAGGATTATGAAGATATACCGTGCCAAGTTTCACAGGGCTGGGATGAAAAGTCGCGAGAAAAATCCACTTGAAAATGAAAATCCACAGCCTGCTTCCAGTCGACCGACCGGGTCAGGGAATCGAATGAATGAAGCCCCCATCTAGCGGCGAGGATATGAACTGTGCCGGCTGCCGAAGCCTGTCGCACTCCCCTGGGGCAATTATTAAATGAATGACAGATGAAATGATAGTGGAGAGTGTTAATGGAATGAAATTGTGACAGGGAAAACCGGAGTACCCGGAGAAAAACCTGTGTGCCTCCGTTTTGTCCAGCACAAATCTCACATGGCGTGACCGGGATTTGAACCACGGACCCAGTGGTGAGACGCTGGCGTGCTGCCGCCTAAGGCATGGAGGCTCCGCAGAAAAATCCATTTAAATATTTAAATTTGGCGTCGCCGCCATGTTGGTTTTGTGCTTACCAGGTTATTGATTGATCCTTAGATGAACCTAAGTTAAAAGCCTCACGTCCGTAGGTTTAACCATAAAGTACCCTACCCGTGACCCCTGGGTGGTGCTACAGAGATAATTTACTATGTAAGACCACATATTTGCTGCGTTTCGTAATTGTAACTGTAATAAATAATGCATTGTCAATATTCAAGATGGCGGTTGCGTGCTACACTGAGTGGTCAAAAGTCACGGGAAGGCACGGAATATGATGTTAATAACGAGTTGCTCCTCCGCGAGTCCTCAAAACGGCAGCAAAACGGCGAGGCGTCAACTCGACAAGAAATGGGTTCCTGACTCCCAACATTCAACTGGGCGGTGATCTTACTCACAGTAGCCCTTCGATCGTCCCGTTCGATTCTCCTGAGGCGACGTGATGTTCGTTCGTATGGTTCTGCTGAGGCAACGCGATATCTATTTGTTGAATACCTTTGGTCGTCCCGTGCGGCGGTTTACGCGGATGGTTACATTATCTCTGCGATATTGAAGATTCTCCCTCGACACTGTTGACCTCGCTAACCCGAATTCGCGTGTTATCTCGGAAATGCTATGACCCGTGCGCCGGTGATCAACTCACGTTCAAACCGGTTAACTCGCGACGTGTTACTACCTTCACTACACTCGTGTCTAGTGACAGATTGCTCAGCTCCGTCGCAGCTAGCCGCAACGCTCAGGAGTCATACACGGCACATTTTCTCATGGGACTATCCTTCCCCACTCACAAGGGGAGGTCGCCAAGTGGTTTACTAGAAAAGCGTTCAAATTTGGAGGGTTTGCTCTTCATAAAAACATATTTTGTCCCTGTTCGAGCGTTTGTGCCAATGGGTCTTAGTGTGTTCAAAATTGAAAATCAATCCTCAAACTTTTGTAGTCTTATCCCCACACACGCCCCCGGCTCGTCTCCGTAGCGTAGTCGCTAGCGTGCCGGCGTTGGAAATGGAGGTCACCGTGATCGGAACCTACCTTGATCTTTTTTAATTATTTTCTTTATCTTTCTTTGACATTACATCAAGTACTTTATTATTTGTTGTTGCTTTTTCTATTTTCAATATTAATAAATTATTATTTACGTTATTGTTTACGTAGAGAAAGTTTAGCTTGATGGTGGAGCAGAGTGGAGCAGAGGGAAGGGCTCTTGCGTTTCTGGATTAGACTCGGCGCAGTGCGAATAAACGTATCGTCGCCGGCCACGCTGCATTTAAATTCTAACAAATTAAACTTACAACACGTTCAAGCGTCACGGACGAATAATGATGTTAGCATATTGTACATAGCTCAGAGACCACTGCAAATACATTATAGAAAATGCAAAAGACAATAAGGGATGTATCAGTAAAAGAAACGAAAATGTGCTGACCAAGCTCTGACTCGAACTCGTAACCTTCAATTCTCCACGCCAACACGCTAGCGACTACGCTACTGAGACGAACCGGGAACGTGTGCGGGAATAAGACTAAAAAAGTTTGAGGATGGATTTTCAACGTTCAATTTTGAACACACTAAGGCCCATTGGCACAAACGCTTGAACATGGCCAAAATATTTTCTTTATGAAGAGCAAACACTCCAAATTTGAACGCTTTTCTGGTAAACCACTTGGCGACCTCCCCTTGTCAGTGTATATGCAAAGTGATAGTATTATGACTAATTCAAACAAGGTATCTTATTTATTTCTCTCCTCTTACAAAGTTATATGTAAATCGCGCAATTTGGCCCTGAGTTATTGATTTTAAAGTTTCCATAATGGGGATATTCTTTTGCCTTTGGCATACAAAGCCCATGAAAGGTTCTACATTAATGCTAATTTGAGATCTCTATTATATATCCTATAGAGTTATTTCTTTGTAGGCCTATATTTCATAATTTCAAGATAACCGCTGCGCGTTATATTCAGCTACATATGAAAAAATGTAGAGAGGTCTTTTGTATGGTACTCCTCTTTCTAAATTTCACGTTAATTGTGTTATTATATCGTGAGTTAAACAATTCCGGTCTTAAGAATACCCCCAGCGGCCATTGTGAACGTATAGAGTTGCTGTTCTTTTGACTGGATCTAAAGAAGCCACGTACACAATTCCTCATTACTGCTAAAATTCGTTGTATTGTAACAACATGATATTCATTATAGAACATAATAGCGTATCTTCTCTATAATGTATGGGTATAGTTACAACGCTTTGTCCTTATCGAGGAGTATAACTGAATGTTCTTGTGATGAACGTTAAGCGTTGTATCCTAAATAACACTCTCCGATTACTAAGTTTCGTTGTAAATTCCTCTTTTGTACCCAGAGGAATGAATTGGAACATTAGAAAAGTACGCCCATCCACAATCTTGAATTTATGGTATTGTTTATCATGTTCCTTCTACAGAGAAAGCCTTCAACGTAAGACTACATATGTTCTGCTTTTCGTAATTGCATCTATAATAAATAATGCATTATCGATATTATTGCGTGATATGTTCAAGGTGGCAGCTGCGTGCTATATGCTATGTCAGCGGTTCCCAACTACTTTCGACTCGCGAACCCCTTCTACAACGATCTGAGTTGGGTGAACCACTGACTTTTAAATACCGCTGGAGCGATTTCAATGTAACTCGGTAAGGTCAGTGTACTATTTTGGCCGACCCAGACCGTGCCCTTCAAATTTTATTACGTTTCACCAATCCAACATGGCGGCCGTGCGAAATATTTCACCGGAATTCTATATCTCCGAAACTATTACTCATATCACCCTGAAATTTTGTACGGTGATAAAGGGCACTACTAGAAGTTCGCCTATGTGACTTTCAGAAACCTGTTAAATTACCAAACGAACATGGCCCCCAAGCGAAGTTCAAACATTTAAATAGTCTATTCTCGCGATTTAACCATTCGATCGCAGTGAAACTTGGTACATCAATTGTTTATACAACTTGTAATGTACTGCCATTTCATTCAGTTCAATTATTTGCATAACCTCAAGATGGTGGCTGTGCAAAATTTTAAAATTTAGATTTTATTTCTTGTGTCCTGATCATGCGATCGAAGTCAACCTTTGAATAATAAACCTACGCAATAATCCTCATCTAACAGTACCGGTACATATCTCTATTGCCTACATAGACTAAAATCCAACATGGCGACAATCCGAAATATTGTGACGGTTCTCAATATCTGTTTATCTATGACAGCAATCAAACCAAAACTTTGGTACGTTGCTAGAGGCTATAATCATAGGTTCACTTATGCGACTTTCAATAACCTGGTGAGCACAAATCCATCATGGCGGCGACTCGAAATTTAATTTTTTGAACGGACGTTTCTCGCGATTTAACCATCCGAGCGGGGTGAAAATTGGTACAGTATATGCTTATACAAATTCTAATCCGCTAGCATCTAATTTATTTCAATTGTTTTCATAACCACAAGATGACGGTTGTGCGAAATTTTAAAATTAAGTTTTTATTTATTGTGCCCTAATCATGCGATTCAAGTTGGAATAGTACACCTACACAATAATCTTCATGTAATAGTACATAACTCTAAGGCTTATATAAAATCCAACATGGCGACAATCCGAAATATTTAGACGATTCTCAATATCTACGAATCTATTACAGCAATCAAACTGAAATTGTGTATGTTGGTAGAGGCAATTAACATAAGTAGGATATATGAAAATAGGCGATATAGTTCTTCACGGAACTACTTATTAACGTTACTGTTTCAATGCTGTTCATGTTTATCCCTTATTAATCATATTCAATTATCCGAAGTACGGTAACTCCGTCAATATTATTGATCTTATTTTGGTTTGGAAATTCATTATTTCCCGTAACATATTAATACAATATTCAATGTAACTTCTTAGATTATGAACATAATATGTGATAAGCTTACTTCTTGGAATTCTTTGACTCTCCTTCATCATTGTCTGAAGTCTCATCACTTAATGGATGGTATGAATCTGAGGAATCACAGTCATCAAGCACAGTCACTAGTCAACAGTTTATTAATCCAATCCGAATCGTATTTGAAACTCATTTTCAAATATGTAATATCTCTTCACAGCGAATAACAAGGTCAGAATACTATCGTATTGTGCACTGTGATTGGATGACAAATGCATAAACTATATTTCTATTGGCACATTGGGTAATGTGCAGCAATCATTGTCGTTCACTCCTGTGCAGCTAGGAAGTAAAGTAGCGGCGCGAGATCACATGGAACAATACAAGGTTCTATCTGCTCCACACTCGCAAGTAGAACCGTGTCTTCTTGACGAGTGATTTTGAAGTCCGTAGATAGTACCTTGTCACCTTCGTAGTTCCCTTACCTTCCGACAGATGGCATTGTGATGCTGATTTTTGAATAGAGCTTGTCAGATAGAATCATGTGGTAGGCCTACAAAAAATACAACAACAAAAAAACACGTATTTTGTCAGATAGAAGCTTATCATTCTAAGGTCACGTATTGTCTAAAATGAGTACAATGTTTGGATATTGATTTTTGAATTTGAAGTTATTTTATCGTAATTTAGGTCATGTACCAAAGACTTTAGTCCATCATATGGAAAATCTACTTAATTGGCGGGAGAATTTTGAAATGCAAAAGATAAGGAGAATATACGAAAATAAGTATTTAGTTCTTCATGGAACTACTTTGTCTTTCTATTTCTTTCAGTTTTAGTAACTTTTTGTTGGAGTGAATATTGCGAGATTTTAATTTTCTGGCAGTGTGCTATGATCGACCGGTAGGCAAAATGTTAGTTATGACGTGTTGGGAATAACATCCTGCAGTAAGGGCGGTAATGGAGGTGCCCGTTAGTGCAAGGTAAACATGTTAATGAAGCATTGAACAGCACAAAGACCGGAACATGCCCAAGTGTAGGTGCTGTCGATATCTCTATTAAACAAAGGAACTATTAAGAATGCCAGCGATAAAGGAAGCGTATCATGTAGCCTATATATACAGGGGCGTCCCATGAGAGACTTTATCCCAGTGACATAACTAGGATTTGCTTCTGGCGGGGGATGAACTGAGTCATAATTGCATTGGGGAGTGAGGATCCCGTATTTTCAAAACTTATTAAAGTGCAAATGCTCGAAAATTAACAATTTTGTTGATATTAAGATATAAAGTTTTTTTTTTTTTTTTTTTTCGTAAAATCAACTGGCCCTTTCTGCCACCCCTCTGGTTAACTGAACAGCTGACAAATTTTGCTCATTCAGTAAGTGTTAAGTTAGGGTAACACTAAAAGAAATGTACACGAGTGACAAGAAACGGTTTCGAACACAATCCATCATTTGTCATCAATCCGAAGATTGGTTTTATTCAAAAGTAGAAACTTCATCATATTTCATATTTTCATTATTTGGCTCTGGGGTGGGAGGGCGTGGGGGGTGGAATGATCCCCCTAATCACTCCCCGCAGTTACACCACTCGGTTGCTCCCCTAGATTTTTTGGGAACACAATATAAACTAATCGCAGAATACTGTAAATTGAATATGAAAGCTCAGAACACTAGACATTTTATAATATTTGGGATAATTATCAATTCATTAGACCTTTACATTCGTACAAGATCTCAGTTCTTATGTTTATTCCCAACTGAGTCATTATAACTCAAACAAAGATATGGGTACTGACTTCAGTAATAATTGTGCTCTGAGTAGCCTTCCTCTCTTTTTAAGAGACTACCTCGCTAGCGTTCTTGGTTAGCTCCTGAGGTCCCGGTTCGCTGTCAAAAAATTTAACTATGGTCTTTGGGCTGCAATGGGGTACACAATCCTCCTGAGGAAAAACTAACTGTGAAGAGGTGGGTCAGAATTCCACCTCAGCCATTCTAGAAATGATTTCCCGTGGTTTTCTCACTTATACTCCAGGAAAATGCCAGGGTGGTACCTCAATTAAGGACATGGCTGCCGATTTCTCTCCATTCTTAGTCTCAATTACAAATACACACACTAAAACAGCCATCATAATAACACAGGTTACACACACACCCAAGTTCACCGGGCTACATGACCACGATGGCGCAAAGTATCTAAATGAATTAACAACTCACAATTCAGTTTTTATGACCCAAAGTATTCTACTCTTGTTTAACGAGTGCTATGAACATTTGCAATGTCCCATCGTTTCCAAATCTACGAATTTGCAGCTAGATTAGTGGCTTAACTTCTTGCCATAGAATCTTATTATATAATACGCTAAGACTAAGGTGTATGTATCACAAAACTCAAGTTCCTAAACCAGAGGGAGTTAGAAGGTGTGGTTTGTACCAAAATCTTCCAAATCGTCTCAATAGTACAGGAAATATCTTGCATTTCTTGATAAGTCAGCGGAAATAATTTATTTGTTTATAAAGTGCTTTTAAACAAATAATCAAATAAACAAGACGATAGCCCCTGCGAGAAATCTGTCGCCTACAGCCCGCAGAGCACTAAACCGAGCAGGTAGTCTGTACACATGGGGACGCACACAATCCATTATGCGAGAGTTCTCGCACGTGTCTGCTAGTATACTATTATTTCATGTTATTTTGACGGAGAGATTTTTAAAATGCTTAAATTCTCTCCACCCTCAAACGTAAATGTTCCTTAATTGATAAAGATTTGCAGCTACTTTTGCGATAAACTTAGCTATATTACGTTAATTTGAGATCATCTCAAAATTGCGGAAGAATGTTTTAGTTTTCGCCAATTGAATGCAATGAGTAGAGACATTCAAAGTTCTTGTAGGGGCTAAAATGCTTGGTTAATGAGGGTAAAAATTCTGGAGTGAATTTGAAAAGTTCTTAAGTGAAACTGAACATTTCACACTGCTTTATTAAATTATTATGTCAGTAATAATTAATTATATACGATCCATTTCAACTCAGACCATCTAGCGACAACATTCCAAACCTTGTGGACATTTTTCAGATATGGCAAGGCAGAAACAGTTCTGGTTTTGAACTTGGTTAATACATATTATGAAGAAAACAATCTAACATTTTCAAATTTAGTTAATTTATTTATTAATTGCCGAAATATTCCGATTTTTCGTGAATAACGACAAAAGTGATGCTAAATTTGCGATTCACAGATTTTTTGCGATCTTTCGCGAGTGTTCCGCGAGTTGAAACGTGTTTTATGTAAAGCATGTTCTACACCAATGCTTTTTTTTCTTCTTTTGTGATTCCGTGAGTCGCGAATTTTGACTATCTCTAGCAATGAGCATTAAAAAGCTGATCTTTACCCACTCTGTCGCCCCACGTGCCCTCCTCGGTGGTGATGCTACTGTGTACACCGCGTGCTCTAAGGGAAACGGTGTGGTCCAGTTCCTGACAGCTCCAGGGGAAGTGTTTGGCCGGAGCAACTGCACTGATGGGTTAGCTGGAATGTCCGTGTATGAAACCAAGATAGGAATCATAAATAGAGGAGCTTTATTAGAATCACTTTCAGACGGTTAACATGAGTGTAGGCTACTCAATTAGCTTGGTTATGGATTTAATTTCTTAGATCCTGAAATAAATACGGTGGATGATCAGAAACTAAGATTACAAAGCTTGCAGTGAAACGTGTACATTTTATTTCATACAGCCAATATAGTACATATATTAGGTTATTTTTCGACACAGTCTCCATATCGGTTTAGGCACTTGTCGCTTCGTGGAATGGGTGTGAATATTCCCTCCTGGTGAAAACCCTGTCCTTGTGTGTTCAGCCACGTTGTCACGAAGTGTGTCACGTCCTCGTCTGAAGCGAATCTTTGACCTCTCAGGTGGTCATTTAAGTGAGGTAGGTTGGTTGGTTGGTTGGTTCCTCAGTTTAGAGGCTGCGACAACGCGGTCATGTAGCCCCGTGTACTTTGGGTGTGTGTAGAATCTGTCTGATAACCGGTGTTAATTGTGATGGCTGTAGTAGTGTGTGTTATATGTTTTCAATTCAAGTAAGGACTGCAGACATTTAATTTTTCCAAGTAGTTCCTACTTTTGTCCTCAAACGCAACCGTCAACGACTACTAGTTCAGAACTGGTTACCAGATGCCATCGCAGTCGACTCCTGGCGACGAACGTCGGAACCTAAGCGCGTTTGTCAAATGTTTAACCTAACCTTCAATTTAGCTTCACACAGCTGTAATTAGTGGAAGGTTCTTTAACATGCCATAAATTTATGACATGGAACCGCCAGCTTTACTTCCCCTCCGAAGGAAGGCATACTGAGGGATTTTCAACGCTCTTAAAAAATCCGATGACTTCGGCCGGGTTTGAACCCGTGATTTTGGGCATAGAAGCTCAGCATGCTACCAACTTCGCCACCGAAGCCGACGTTCAGCTACGTTGTGCGAAGCTCCTCTAAAGCGAATCTTTGACCTCCCAGGTGCTCATTTAAGTGCGGAAACTGGTGAAAGTGCTTCGAGCGAGATTCGGACTGTAGGGGGGATGGTCAATGATGTCGCAACGAAACTGCTTCAACAGCGTGGTGGTCTTCCGGGCTGTATGAGATCGTTTCCTCACTTGAAACGAGCACCTAGGAGATCGACGATTGGCTTCCGACGAGGAGGTGAATCACTTCGCGACTGCGTGACTGAACACGCAAGGAGAGGATTTTTACCACGAGGGAATATTCACTCATCCCACGAAGTGACAAGTGCCTAAACCGATATGAAGGCTATGTCGAAAAATAACCTAATAAATGTATTAAGGTGCGCTCGAAAGAGCATTAATTACAAGCTAAAATAAGTAACATAATACTGAAATATGTTTTACCCGAATGGGTATTAGTTTTCACTGCTGTAATCAGACAAAGATTTCGTCCTCTTCCGGCACACTGTGATGTGATACAGCGTACACCTCCGTCCGTATAATTCACACACACTTCTTTCATTCGGCGAGTGGAAAAGGTTGTTCTCACAAATCTTGTGGTGTAAACCGTGTATGGTCAGTCTCGTGATGATATGTCTTTGCTCCTGGTTCGTGTTGGTCCAGGTGCGATCGATCATCGCTGATGAACCGTAGAAGTCAATATCTGTCTCTGCTCTCTTCTTCCTCCTACGCTCCAGTAGTTAGATGGAAGCCTCAGTTGAAGACGGCGTAATCGGAGATCCTCCATGTAAAACGTTTCCTTGGCAAGTTCATAGACAAGTCGAGATGGCGCATATTTTCCAACCCTGAGGGCACACTTTATGAATTGTGCCTTCACCTTTTCTATTCGTTCTAAATCGGTGATGGTCAGTTTTTCCCATATTAGGTCCAATCCGTAAGTTACTATGGGAGATATCGTCGTGTCAAAGAGCCTCATGGCTGTCTTCAGTGATAGTGCTGCAATGTTCGACCCTGACTATTATGTGTTAGAAAACTGTATCATAATGATGGTCATTATAACACTATTTTTCATTATGAAACAGTTTCTCCCACCAATCACAGCTCAAGGAACAGTTGTTTGACCAATTAGATAAGGTTAGCATCGCACCTGCGTGGAGTTCCAAGGCCTTCTAAACAGCGTTGCCTAGTGTCATAGTGGGGTAATCGAGAAGGCCATGGTCAAATACAAGGCAATCTCTGCGTCTCATGCGCTCTGTTCAGTACATAAAACTGGCGAAATCTCGACAGATATTTATAAATAGGCCTATTTATCTTCGAACATAAAATAGTTATAATAATTATAGTCGAACATAAACAGTCGTATGCAACTCGCCTATAATGGTAAGTAAGACACTCGTATGGAAATTATAAAACTCGCATACGCTCGTTTTATAAACATACTGGTGTCTTAATTATAGCCATTATAGGCGAGTTGCATAATGTACTATTATGTTCGACGATGTCGAAATGTAAACATTATGTGTCAGAAAACTGTATCATAATGAGGCTCATTATAACACTATTTTTCATTATGAAACAGTTTTTCCCACCAATCAGAGCTCAAGAAACAATTGTGTGACCAATTAAGGTTACCTTCGCGCGTGCCCTCAAAATCCAACATGTCTATATAAATTACCGACATGCACCGTCCATATGTTCGCGTAAATAAACTGGCGATTATGAGACAAGAAATAGCACTGAACCTTAATATCTCTAAATCCAATTTCTACACAGAGCATTGCTTTCAAACGACTTAGGTGACAATATTAGTGAATGCTAGAGCTGGACGGCAGGCTGTAAACAATAGGTGTTCTGTGTTGGCAAGCAAAGTGAATGGTCTCTGCTTTCGGAGTGCCTTGACCCTAGCAAGCGCTCTGTTCAGTCAGCAAAGCCAGCGCGCCCTGTTCACTAACTGAATTAACTGAATCCCATAGATATTTATGAATATTTATGTTAAAACATATAATGAAGTTATAATTATCGTCGAACATAAACAGTCGTATGCAACTCGCCTCGTGTCTTAATTATTGCCATTATAGGCTCGTTGCATAATGTACTATTATCCTAATCTAATGTATGTATCAGTTGGCTGAATTGATTGAAATAAAATATATACGTTTCACTGCAGGTTTTTCGGATCACCCCTCGTACATGAGCTATTTATGCGTTCAATAAAACACTTCTCATACAAAGTTTACTAATGTGCTTTTCCACGATCAATTAGTATAATTTCGTGATGTTACTCTCCGTTGGCAACAGTGATTCTGTACCAGGCTGTAGCTTGCACTCCGTTGTTGACGCAGGTAGGTGGCATTGTCTCTTTAGTTTGTCGCTGCTGTCATGAGCAGCAGTGTCATGTGCAGCTGCTGTTTATCTTCAACGACCTGCAAGTGATCCTGCAACAAGACACCCTAGGCATGTCACTCCCACTCATACGAACCCTTCGCGTTTCCTTCTCCAACAATGCTGCAATTCCAAGCTTCTTTTCGTACAAGTCGTGCCATCCTGCAGACTACATTGCGTCGTTCTGTTTGACGCCCTGTGCATTTCATTCCGTAACATCCGCCTAATGACTAGCATTCTTAACTGTAACCCCTTAGGTCCAGGTTTTCTTCCCTGCTCTGCTAGAATAATTTAATTCTGGTCTGAGAGCTGGAACAGCGTACACTCACCCTCCTGAGTGAGATAGGTTCGATTCCCATCTTGAAAGTAGATTTCCGTGGTTTCCCACTTCTATTCCAGGGAAATGCTGGGATGGTTCCTAAGTTAACGCCACGGCCGCCTCCTTTCCCAATCTTCACCTGCATTATAAATACACACACTAATACAGCCATCACAATAATACAGGTTATCACACAAATTCCACTCTCACTCAACTGCATGGGGCTACATGGCCACATTGTTGCAAAGCCCCTAAATCGATAAGCAACAACAACAACAACAATGAAACATGAGGCCAGCAGACGCAGTGCGCCTAATAGGAGAAGGTTGCCCAATTTGTACTACCTTAACTTTTACAGACAGAGGAATATTTGAAAAAGTACATTTAGCCCAGAGTTGAGTACGTTACTGCATTACAGTTACAATTGCATCGTTACTTTTCCGTTACTTTTGTATAAAAACATAGTGTCTTATTTTTAACAAGATGTTCAGCAAAGAACATATAGCCTACTTTTTCCTGAATGCATGGGTATTGTTATAACTCGTTGTCTTTTTCAAGGAGTATAATTGAATGTTGGTTGCAGTAGCTTGTTGAAACACAACGTGCTATACGGATACTAATCATGAATATGAGGTGCTACCTCTATACAAAATGTCATTCAATTTGGTTTCACCGTGTTTGAATTGATATGGTGAATCGATTTGCACACATAACTGGCCGCTATCTGCAAACTATTGAGCTGATGACCTTGTAGTTCAGTCAAAAGATGCTTCCCACAAAAAGGTATGTTGTTGCAAAATTTGGTAGAGATCAAATAATTAGGTTGGTCGTAATTTGATTTAAGCTTTTAACAATTGGGTGGCCGCCATTTCGTTTCCTTCAAGATGGCGACGATATAAAACGTGACCTGAGGCGCCCTTTGCCAGTGCTACCTCTGTACCAAATTTCGTTCAATTCGGTTTTACCATGTTTGAATTGATAGGGGGAATCGATTTGCACACACAGGCCTACATGGCCGCCATCCGCAAATTATTGGGCTTATGACCTCGTAGTTTAGTCAAAAGATTCTTCATACATAAAGGTATAATGTTTCAAAAATTGGTAGAGATCACATGATTAGGTTGGTCGTAATTTGATTTAAGCATTTAACATTTGGGTGGCCGCCATTACGTTTTCGTCAAGATGGCGGCGATATAAAACATGACACTGACGTGCCCTTTGCTAGTGCTACCTCTGTACCAAATTTCGTTCAATTCGATTTCACCGTGTTTGAATTGATAGGGGGAATCGATTTGCACACATACATGGCCGCCATCCGCATATTATTGGGCTGATGACCTTGTTATTTGGTCAAAGGATTCTTCATACATAAAGGTATAATGTTGCAAAAATTGGTAGAGATCACATGATTAGGGTGGTCGTAATTTGATTTAAGCTTCATTTGGGTGGCTGCCATTACGTTTCCGTCAAGATGGCGGCGCTATAAAACATAACACTGAGGTGCCCTTAGCTAGTGCTACCTCTGTACCAAATATGGTTCAATTCGGTTTCACCGTGTTTGAATTGATAGGGGAATCGATTTACACACATACATGGCCTCCGTCTGCCTGCCCTGTGTTGATCTCATAAGTCTACTTTCAATTTTTCAAAAATCGAAAGTAGGCTAAAAATGTGTGTTTGCTAAAGAACACAGTATAGCTCACAAATAGTGGAGACTTTGCTAACTACGCAGTACGGCTAATCCCGCAGTATTTGAAATATACTTTCTCTGCAGAGATAACCCATCATTAGCTTAAGTTTGAAGAACTAGAACCATGATTCTAAGTTGGATTGCAAGCTATGAAATCTTCTTCAAGTGTAGTTAGTTTCAAATCTTTTACTCAATAGCAAGGCCATAAATGTATATTTTGCTTAAGTATTTTGTTTTTAAGAATTGTAATGTTGGTAACGGTACCTTTTCAGTAACTTAACTAGTCATTCATTCATTCATTTCCGTGTCCGATCATTTCCAGAATGTAGCAACTCCGATGGCCTTGTTGTTTGCCTCGATCAGGTCCTGGGTAGTGCAGGGTTGTTCTAGTAGTGGACAAATGAGCAGGTGGGCTGGGTCTTGTGTTGCTCCACACTCGCAGGACGTGTCTCCATCAGCTGGAAGGATACCCCATTTCTGCATGTTGGTCTTGCAACGAGGGACGCCCACCCTGAGACGATTAAGTGATTTCCAAACAGGGTAAGGCAGGTCATTTCCTGGGGCTAGCTCTTCCTTAACAGGGATATCCGGCGGCAGCTTGCTCTTCCACCTGGAGATGCGGTTAGATTCCGATGTTCCCTCCAGTGGTTGAGTCCTGGCGATGAAACTCTTTCTTGATTTCAGTCGACGGACAACAGCCTGATGATTATGCAGTGGATGACGGGGATCATTAATCTGCTTCGCCCTCTCTGCATCAGCAGCAACAGCCCTTCTGATAGTTGGGGGAGCTATCCCAACAATCGGGTAAAGTTTGTCGACTGGAGTAGGCTTCATACATCCCGACAAGATTCGTATGGTCTCGTTGATGGCAATGTCAATCTGCATGGTGTGACTGGATGCACTCCACACAGGTGAAGCGTACTCTGCAGCAGACATGCACAAAGCAAGAGCAGAAGTTCTTAGGACGTGAGGACTTGCCCCCCAGGTGGTGGCTGTGAGCTTCCTCAAAATATTGTTCCGTGAACTAACTTTCAGCCTGGTCTTATGGCAATGTTCCTTGAAGGACAGTGTTCGGTCAAGAGTAACACCTAGATACACGGGTGTTGGACAATGTTGGAGTTGTTTGCCTTGCCATGTAACATCCAGTTCCCGCCGAGCTTCTCTATTCCTTAAGTGAAATTCACATACTTGAGTCTTGTTGGGATTTGGCTTAAGATGATTGGCTTCATAGTAAGATCCAAGGGTATCTAGTGCAGAAGTCAACTTTCCCTCCACCTCTTCAAATGTTTTTCCTTGGGCAGCCACTGCAGTATCATCAGCATAGATGAAGAGCCTAGAATGTTCTGGTATGGGCTGATCGTTAGTGTAAATATTAAATAGCACAGGAGCGAGTACACTGCCTTGAGGTAAGCCGTTCTTTTGTATGCGCCATCTGCTCTTTTTACCATGGAGAAAGACTTGGAACCTTCTATTCTGCAGGAGAGTGCCAATAAGGGATGTTAGTTGGTAGTCGTTGGAGGTCTGGTACACTTTCCTCAGCAACTTTCTGTGGTTGATAGTGTCGTAAGCAGCTGTTAGATCGACAAAGGCAACTCCAGTTATCTCACCTTGTTCATACCCATCCTCGATGTGTTGAGTGAGGTTCAGTATCTGACTGCAACATGACTTTCCAGATCGAAACCCAGCTTGTTGGGGAATGAACTTATCTTCAAGGATGCCGCTAATTCGGTTGAGGATAAGGCGCTCGAAGATCTTGAAACAGTGACATAATAAGGATATTGGGCGAAAGTTTTTAGGATCGTTTGGCTCCTTACCAGGCTTAAGCAGTGCAACCACTCGGGCTTTCCTCCAGAGCCTGGGGATATAAAGCTTAGATACACACTCATTAATCATCGTAAGCAGCCATTGTAGGGTGGTCTGGCCGAACTTTTTGATCTGTTCTACTCTGATGTCATCGATGCCAGCAGCTTTATTCAATTTCAACGTGGAGATGGCAGATTCTAGTTCATTCAAGGTGAAAGGTTCTCGTAGGTTATGGTTCTCATGTCCTGAGGTTCGTTCCAGTTGCTCCCGTGAGCTCCGACCTTTAGTCTTCCCGTTCATGAGTAATTGGGTTGCAATCTGGTCTGCTGTTATTGTGGTGAAGTTTCTAGATGTCGTTGGGTCACCGCTGAGGTTTTTCAGGAGATTCCAGGCCCGCCTACTATTTAACTTCATGTCGAGATTCTCTACCAGTGAGGTCCACTTAGCTTTACAATGTGCTGAGATAGTTTGCAACAATTCCTCGCCAACATGGATAGTATCATCAGAAAATGGGTCTGCCTCAAAGAGATCTTTGTAGTGGTTCATCAGCTGTTTACTGTTATCAGTCAGTCCTGGTATGTAGCTTGTTCTACAACCTCTTGGGATAGTCCTTCTAGAAACTGTATGGACGCATTTGACAAATGCCTCATACATCTCAGGTTGCGGCGGGATTTTGGCAACTTCTGTATCAAGTTCTTTGGCAAATCTTTCCCAGTCGGCCTTCTGAAAATTAAACCTTCGCTTGAAAGGCACCTCCTCTGGCACAACCATGGCATTCACTGTGCAAATTATGGGCCTATGTTGGGTAGATGGAATGGGCTTACCCATCATCTTCAAACAACTCCCAGCAACTTTGGATGACACGAAGATATTATCGGGGTTGTAGCCTCTCCTCCATCGGCCACTGTTGAAGGATGCTGGCAGCTTTGGATCATGAATTAGCTGAAGATCATGATTCTCTGCCCAGGTTTCCAGTTTTTCGCCATTTATATCTGAATCTGGGTATCCCCAAGATGTGCTTCGGCAGTTGTAATCGCCAATGATGAAGTTTACGTCCTGGTAGTTGAAGTTGGCAGGTTCCTCAAACGTGAAGTCGACATTGGGGGGCTTGTATATAGAAGTAGCGCAAAAGTGTGGTGTAGATATTGAAAGAATCTCGATGTCATCCTTTCCAGTCAGCGAGGCTGATGTGATATTTAGGTTTGGTTTGGTAAAAATGGCACTGCCGTATTTATCGTGGGGCCTTTCCAGAACAAGCTCCATGCCTGCGATTTTGGGCCGATGGCTGTTGTAGCCCCGGTGAGTCTCTTGCATTAGGAGTATGTCACATTTACATTCGTTGCACAAATCAGCCAATAAGGTCTCTTTGGCACGCGAGAATCCCTCGATATTAATCGAGACTATAACAAGTGGTCTTAAAAAAGACCCTTTAGGGAGATTACTACTTCTGTGTTGACCGGTAGTGGAAGAATCTGCCGCTGCTATGCAACGTTGCCCAGGATGCGCCCGATTGTAGTGGTTTTCCATAGTGTAAATTATACAATCTTCGGGGAGGCTTCTTCCTTGCACCCCACTTAACTAGTGTATCTTATGAAGGTAAATGTTGATACATTTTCATAACAATTGATTCAGTAGTTTGTGTGGTAACGGAACTGATTTGTTAAACTATTCAGTTAGCGCCACCTTTACGACAAATGCTACCACCTACGAATGAGAGCTTCAAAATGAGGCCAAGTTTCCTGCTGTATGTTTATCCTGGGCTGAGAAAACGTTACGTCAGAAAAAGTATAAGATCTTTTTATTGGGTAGTTAAAAACATTCAAACTTGAGATTTGCCCTACCAATAGCTGTTGTGCCTATAACATATAAAAATGTCATTACCCTCAGCCATGTAGTTTTCCATGTATATAGTTTTAAGTGAGCGGTTCCTAGAAAAGACGTCAAAACTCCAGACAATTTTTCATACAACCACAAATAACAAAATAATTATTAAACTTGCGAATAATTGGCTTATATAGTCTAACGCAGAATTAAACAAGGAACATATTGGTATAACTCGTTTTTGAATAGGTCTGTTGGTTTTCTTGTAATTAACGCCTAAACTCGAGTATCCGTAATAAAAAATAATAAAAAATTTGATAGTAGTGGTAAAATCGTGAAAACCTGTCTTGTATTTTGTGTGGGAAGTATTGATAAATTCCCATGTATTTCGGCGATGCATGTATGCGGTGGCGGTTGGCAAAGGTTGTCAAAAAGATGGAAATAACTCAAGGTTGAGGACAAAAGTTCTCGAGGGCGACCAAGTCTGCGGTGGAGTGAGAGTCTGTATAGAGAGAAGAGGAGCTAACTGGCATCAAGTGTAGAGGACTCGTAAACACCCAGATCCGGCAGTAGCTGGGATTTGGATATGATGATGATGATGATGATATTAATATAGACTTTTCATGTTGTACATTTATACAAGGTGTCCGGGATTCAGCACTCGTACCACTAGTATAGACTTCGACTTAGTTATTCCAATGCTAGGTAGCATATCGGGCAACAAGTTTCCTCCAGCGAACTCTTATCAGCTGCCAGGTTTTCAGCTTCCTCCCAGTTCATATCCATGCAATCAAGATCCTATGCAAAAGTTCGTTTCCAGGTGTTACGAGGTCTTCCTTTACTTCTGTATCCTTCCGCTGGTTTCCACGACAGTGCTGATTTGGGTATCTTTCTATCATTCATACGTAGAACATGTCCCGCGAACTTCATTCTAGTATAAACAAAACAAAAAGTTACTAAATTCAAATTTCTTCGAAGTGTAATTAATTGATTTAGACAACTCGTGCCAGATGAAACTTTAAGAACTGAATTTGTCACAAAAATGTAGTAATTTAATTTCTATGTTGATTTTTAGAAACTCTTTCCCTTAATGTTTTATGTTTTACCATCTATATATATATATATTGTATGGCATAAAGGATACATATGTTACAAATACGGTGAAAAACATAATTGCTAGTATATACAAAATGTACATACGTTCTGACAGGGAAGAAGATACAAGCATTACAAATGGATGTCCAACAAGTTGAACCAATTCATTGCTTCATCTGTAGCCTCATGTATTTTTTGTAGCGTCCCACTGAACCTCCTTATTGGGGGGGGGAGGGGGCGTTGAGTTAGATCCATAATTAGATGATATTCGTCTGTATTCGAGGAAACCCAATTGTTGCGCCATGCTTGATAGACGTAAAATTGCTCTTGAACCAATTCCTCACCTAGTAACCAGGGAGGTTTCCTAGATGTCAATCTGCGATGTGGTTGATGTCTACCATCAACCCTCTTAATATTGTGTATTTAGCTGAGTTTGCTCTATGTTTCTAAAATGAATACTTTAGTTTGCTTGACTTGCTCGCAATAGTAGATTCCAGTAATGTGGGAAAACAGAACGAATTGCCAACGGCTAATATATTTCCTCGAAGATGGCCTCAGTTCGATTCCCCGCTCTATCATGAATTTTAATATTGGTATGTCGTTGGTCGGTATCTAAAGGACAGTTGAGATTAGTGGTTAATTTGGGGGTTCGAATCCTACTCTCCTCCATCGTAGAAGTGGTTTTCCGTGGTTTTCGAAAGTATTTTTTTTTAGTTTATTTTTTCTTACGTCCCTGTAATTGTTATTATATAGTGTTGACCGACTGAAAAGTTGCAATATCAATGGTCAATAAGACAACATAGAATAATGACTTCAAAGCTCACTATAACTTAAATAAAATAACGACACTTTTTGACAATCGGCTACCAGTGCAACATAAGAGTGACTTCGCAACTACAATACGTGATCAAGTCACAAAAACCTGGCGGAAGAGACGCGTGATTGCATTCCTCCCTCAATCCTGGAATATCTCCCAGCGATCCCAAAATCTTCAGGCCAATTCATCTCTTTGTCGTCTCTATAACATCATGGAGAGAAGGATCCTAAACAGTCTTTCTGAAGCTTATCCAAATAAGACAACGAATGTACAGTAGGCCGATGGACTAGACTAAGGATTCTCAAACTTTGTCTAGCGCCCCACACCCCCTCTGAAACATGAAACATCTAGCTTCCCTTCCCCTTACTCTTCTATCCTTCCTTAGCACTTAGTAAAACGGATCACAAGATCTACAGTATTTACTGCTGTCTAATTACTGTAACTACCAGTTACAATAAAACAAAAGTTTGGTGCTTTTCAGCCGGTCAACACGAATTTATCCAAAAGAATTGGGTTATACTCTAATCCTGAAAAAAAAAAAAAAAAAATACAATACCACGAGACTAATATATACACTAGGATGAACACTGAAAAAATGGCTTCAACCCCCATAGTAATACCAGTGACAATCTTATATATTAAAATAGTTTTCAAAAAATTTCACCCTTTACTAAAACTGAAATATCTCGGAAAGTATTTGCGCTACGACGACGTTTGTTGTCTTAAAATGTAATGCCCGTCAAGCACCGTCGATTGATACCCACCTTACTTGATTATATCATTCAAGTATTAAAATAATTGTGAATATTACTTTCTTCAAAGTCTCACGAAAATAGAATATCGAATGATTTGACGGACATATTGTCGCTAGGCGACAACGACTAACACCGTATCATGATATTCAACGCCGCCCCAATAATAAATCTAACTTGATATTAACAGTGAGTTCCCTAATTACGTCATGATATCGTTAATTTCTACCTGCTCCACTCGGGCGTTAATGTCGCATGTATCCATACATGATATCGTTAACTTCTACCTGTTCCACTCGGGCTCTAATGTCGCATGTATCCATACAATAAGTAGAAGGGGATTCTGTGCACATAATTTTATTAAAACTTCTCAAAGAATGGATTACTTTGAGACTGAAATGCTCATGCACAATCAGCAGTCATTTTTGCTAATGACACTGTCATGTCAACATCTGTTTGAATGACAACAAATACTGTATACGAAATACAACTAATTTCACGAAGATGCCGCTACAGTCGAATGTTGGAACCGCCATTTTGTATTGTGTATCCGATCTTTCTGTTATATAGTCTTTGGTCTCACCAGCTACAAACTGTCTTCTTTTCGTTTCGTCATTCGTCCTTATAGGTTGTGAGCTCAATCAGTACAATGAATCATATTATGATGAATGAGAGGCGACACTCAATTACAAATGTTATAAAGATTAAAGGTGACGGTAATTGTCTGTTCAGGTCATAGGCATATTGTGAGTACAACAATCAGAGTTTATTTACACAGGTTAGAAAGCGAATTGTAAAACATGTTACAGACAGTGGAATAATTATTCTTCCTTTATCGTTGGCAACAGCGATATGTACGAAACTGCTATCAATACGAGCGATGATTACAAAATGTATATGTCTATGAATGGTGTTCATGGAGGTCATGTTGAGTTAGTTGTCGCTGCTGAAGTTTGCAAAATGGATATTTATTCGTGGATTCGTAGACCGGTTAAAATATATACGTCATCAACAAACGAAGTTACGAGTTGATACATATGCCGGTTTAGCAGACGCCTTGCATGTACGAGCAGAAAATGAAAATCTCAGAGTCGGTCGTATTGTAGTTTTGCAATCTTCTTTTACAGGTAGCCCAAGGAAAATATTGCAAAATTATCAGGATACGATGGCGATAGTGAGGAAGTTTGGTAAACCAGATTTATTCATTACGTTCACCTATAATGCGGGCTGGCCAGGAATACTTAACAGCATTCATCTCTGGGAAACGGCTAATAATAGGCCTGATATTGAAGTGACAGTTTTCCATTGCAAATTAAAGGAATTGCTACGATTGATTAATGTTAAGGAAATGTTCGGTAAAAGCATATCTATATACAGTGGAATTTCAAAAACGAGGTCTCCCGCACATCCATTTACTCTTAACATTAACGGAAGATTGTAAGTTTCGAGAAATTTCTGACATTGACAGTGTGGTGTCGGCCGAAATACCAGATCTCGAGGATGAAGCGCTATACGAGTTGGTAAGGCGTCATATGGTACTTGGTCCTCGCGGATCTTTGAATCCTGCTTCAGTCTGTATGAAAGATGGCGTATGTAAGAAAGATTTCCCTAAACAGTTTCAGGAAGAGACCAAAGATAATGCCAATGGTTATCCTTCGTATAGGAGAAGAACTAATGGACGGATTATTATAAAAACAATTTGAGGCATTGACATTGAAGTCGATAGTCGATTCATTGTTCCCTACAATCCATTTCTTTTACTTTACGTGCAAGCTCATATTAATGTTGAAATATGCTCAAGTGTTCGGGGGTGTTAAATACATCCACAAATATCTTATATATTAAAATCCACAAGTATGTGTAAAAAGGTCATGACTGCTGCATTTTTAAAATATGTCCTGAAGGCGAAACGGTGAACTACGATGAAATTACTTCTTTCCTAAATGCTAGATATGTTGGTCCAACAGAAGCCGCATTCAGGATATTTTCATTTCACATACATGAACAGTCACATTCTATCGTGCGATTACAGTTCACTTGCCAAACTTGCAAAATATCTATTTTAAAAATGATAACGCTCCCGACATTTTACTTCAAGCACAGTTATGCAACACGGAATTACAAGCGTGGTTCAAGTTAAATCAAGATTCGCAAGCCAGAAGTCCGTATATATATCCTGAAACACCAGTACATTACGTCTGGAATAAGAGCAACTGCCAGTGGCAAAAAAGAAAAAAAAATGTTTCAAAAACTATAGGCAGAATGTATAATGTTTCGCCTACAGAAACAGAAATGTATTATTTACGCCTGTTATTGCTTCACGTCATAGGTGCTACCAGCTTCCAGGATCTACGAACATACAAAGCAGTTGTCTATTCTACTTTTAAAGAAACAGCTAAGGAGCGAGGTTTGCTGATTGACGATTCTGAATGGCAGCGTTGTTTGGCAGAAGCGTCACAATTCCAGATGGCTTCTGAGTTTCGGCAACTGTTTTCTTACATATGTATCTTTCAGACCCCTTTAGATGTAAGATAATTATGGGACATTTTCAAGAATTCATTATCAGAAGATTATCTGCAGTTTCACGAACCTAACATTGCATATGAGTTCACTCTTATACATATTTCTAATACATTAAAGCTCCATGGTCTTCCCATTACTTCTCTCGAATTGCCAGCTATTGATAATTTCCCTCAGACAAATTTACCAATGAATTATCCAAAACTTAATGAGGATCAATTAAGTCGGATGATAAACCAAGCAAATGGAAACCAAACGGCTATAATTACAGAAATTTTGGGGTTAGTACAAAACAGCAGTGAAAGGATGAGTAATGCATATTTCATTGACGGTCCAGGGGGCACCGGGAAAACATTTCTTTACCAATGCTTGATTCACAGTTGCACAAATTTTGGGTCAAATGTAGTTTCTCTTGCATTGACTGGTATTGCAGCAATGTTACTACCTCAGGGGCGCACTGTACACAGCCAGTTCAAGTTACCTCTACATTTACATGAAAGTTCTGTATCAGGAATAAAAGTTAACAGCAAGGAAGCTTTTTATATTCATTTAGCAAAACTTATCATCTGGGATGAAGCCTCTATGGATAATAAGCACGCGTTGATGTGTGTAAATCGGTTGCTCAAGGTCATCACGAATAACGACGTGCCTTTCGGAGGAAAAATTATCATATTAGGTGGAGATTTTAGGCAGGTATTGCCTGTTGTGCCTCACGCATCTAAAGCAGCATCAGTCCAAATGTCAGAAAGGTTCTCTCCTTTGTGGCCATTATTCAAAATTTTTAAACTCAACAAAAATATGCGAGCGGATACAGATCAACGAGACTTTGCAAACGCCTTGATACAAATTGGTAACAGTGAATACCCTCACGTCGATGGAGAAAATTCAGAATTAGTCCCACGCTGAAAAATATGTCACGCTTTTCAAAAATAGCGATTTTAGCACCTAAAAATGAACATTGTAAAGAAATCAATGACAAAGTTTTAGACCTAATCCCAGGATCATCGAGAACTTACATCAGTGTGAATAATTTGATTACTGAAGATGAGAGTGAACTTCTACAATTCCCGATATAATTTTTAGACAGCATAGGCATAAGTGGATTGCCACCTCATATCCTTCGACTAAAAGAAGGCTCAATTTGTGATTTTGTTGAGAAATATTAATGTTACCCAAGGTCTGTTGAACGGTACTTGACTGTTGGTTTGGAGATGCATGACAATTGCTTACACCTGGAAATTATTACTGGCGTAAATGTTGGAAACAATGTCCTACTCCCTCGCCTTGACCTTACGCCATCAGATACTTCTATGCCATTTTCCTTCAAAAGGAGGCAGTTTCCAGTACGTTTGGCATTTTGTATAACTATCAATAAAGCTCAAGGTCAAACACTAGATCAAGTAGGCATTTATTTACCTCAACCGGTGTTTAGCCACGGATAACTTTACTGTATGCCGCACTATCGCGAGCAAAATCATTTCATGACGTCAAAGTTCAAATAGAACAAAAAGGCAAGCGAACAGCAAATGTCGAATGGAAGGAAGTACTATTAGAATTTTGAAACGAATGTTGCGGAGGAGCACAGACCTCAGCAAACGGGGCACAGATTAAATAACAATTATACAAGGACGTCCGCATCCCTAATACGATAACTGTCCTGTGGTAATGGTAAAAAAATTACTATTGTCCTACATTGGTGATTACTATCCTATATCCTGTTATTTCATTCCCTCAGTTCTATAACAAATTTACAGCTTAATAAATATTAATTCCTTCTGTGTGAGTTATCTTTTCATTTCTCATCAATCGCCTTTACTTACTATTCTATCTGTAGGGGTGGAGGCGATAGCTGTCTTTACAGAGATGTGCAAATTATTAGATTCGATGTCAGTTTTCCAAAATTGCATTTTTACTTTTCACGGTTTAATGCTTTAAGTATGTTTACAAGGCGATGAAAATACTTCAAATGTTTAACCAAGACTCCTAATTATACGTATTTTCATTTAAGAAACTCAAATTAAAATGACTTTTTAGAATTTCCACTAACAGAGGAGCCTTGCAAATGCAAAATGCCACACGTTCCGTTTTTATTAGTTCACTCTACTTTACGTGTGAATTTAGAGCGGAGGAATTTGGGGTCTTTTAACTGATGAACGCTATTGAACTATTCAAAGATTCATGAACTATGCATTGAATTCACCTGACTTGAATTCTAAAGGCAGTGAAAACTTGAAAATGGACCCAGCTCAGATATCCCTCGGAATCCAATAATCTGAAAGTTTCCAGACGCAATGCTTTATGCGAAAAGGTGTAATTCCACGGGAGAGGAAACACTACTACGTAGGACAACAAAAGAAGTTGGTCAATAACATGATTTTGAATAAAAGTAATTACGACTAATTAAAATTATTTATTTAATTCTATTAATTTGCACACCTCTATATGTTAACCAAGAATTACATCTCTAAATTCAAATATAAGAGACGCATCTTTTATTTTAAATTTATACCATTGTTCATAAGTAGGCAAAACACCAAATTGTACCGCTGTAGCCTTAAATTATGCGGATATCTCTATCTACTTAGTATAAAACAAAGTTCCCAATTCTTGGATGTAACGGGTAATCTCGAGAGCAACTTGATGGATTTTGATGCGGTTTCCACCATTCTGTAAAGTATTTCTCGATGAAGTATTAGGTAGATAAACATTTATTTAGGACCAAAAGAAGCCGAGCATTTACGATTTCAATGAATTGAGTGGAAGAAAAACCTAACGCCCATGTGTCTATTAAAAAAATCCATATTCTCTGAGAATTGTTAAGCATGAAAAGTTCTGCAAGAAAGTCCGCGACAGCTCCCACATCGACCACTGTAAGTGTTTTTACATTTTCATTTCTTCTAGCAATCTCCATTCAGAGGAAATTTAAATTACTGGCTTCAGAGTGAGTTTACGAGCTTGCGAGCGACCTATCACCCTAGCTTCAGCCAGCATCAAACTGCCGAGTTGTGTCGAGTTTATTCTTCAGAGAAGAGTATAGCTTATGTGTTTGGAGTCAGCTGTTCACCTCGGCCTGACGTCCGTGCGCCTTTTAAGCTTACGCGGGGTAAATAGTGGGACACACACACAGAGGACAGGCAGACACCCACACATTTGATCTCATAAGTCCACTTCATCATTTACCCAAAAGCGACGGTACCGTAAATGTCTGTTCAGGTCACTAGCATGATGACATGCAAATGTCATATGGACAGAAGTGCTGTAGTATTGTTGAAGTGAATGCTGCGGAGCAGCACGGGTCTTCTAGTAATAATTATAATAATAACACAATTTACTATTCTTAGGGCACATCAAAGTTCAACAACTAATAAAAAAAACTATAAAAAAACATTCATATGTATTACCGGTACTCCTAGGTGTTGAAAGTTAACTAGTTCTCATTGCTTATAAGAAGAAACAACTGCTGCATGTGCAGTTATCGGAATTGAGCACATTTTGTTTATTTCATGTTGCGTTACTTGTATCAGTTTATTGCAAATCGGGCTAACCACTTCCACTAAACACGCACTACAATTCACCTGTTCACTCACCGTCTTTGAACTGCCACACTGAATTCAAGTCGACAATAGCAGAACTAGAAGAATCTATTCTTGTAAGCAAGTGGCGGCCACATTGTCGAGCGGCTTATTGTCATTAGTGGTTGTTAAGTGTTTGGTAAGGAGATATCGTTGCGAGTGGCGGATGACAGGGTAATGTGTGGGTAATGTTACTTTAGTTCACACCTGTTCTCAGAATTCCTGCTGGCAGGATCTACTGGTCAGTTCTTGTGAAATAAGACAGCAAAAGTACGAGTTTATTAGTCTGGAATGGTCGTGGGAGTTTCCTGTCTAAGATAGGTTCATGGATATGAGGATAGCAATATTTGTTACAGAATATGAATTATAAATATTTCAATTAGAGCAGGCGCCCACACTTTGAGTACCACTGAACTAAACCAACATGGCACTTAATTCGAAAGAAACCAACCAGAAACCAATTAAGACTCAAGTACGTGCCTACTTCCTTCCGATCGGAAGCTTGCAGTACTTTTGAAAGGAGTTCTGTTGGTTCGCTATTCTTATCCCAGATATCGATCATTCACTCACCTAGAAGGAGCACTGATAAAATTGATGCAAAAGGTTTCTTCCAGAAACTGCCTTCTTCGGAAACTCATGGTAACAAGCTGGGATGATGATGATAATAATTCGAATGAGAGCCCTGTATCCAGCTTCACCCGGAAGAGGCCAGTGCTTCCCCCATAGCAACGCCCTTCACCCTATCCTGCGTGAACGCTACTTTCGATGAATAGCTCTCAGGTAATAACGCAGTCCACCTTCAAATTAGCGGGCTTCCGCTTGTTACAACACCAAGTGGCTTCTTGCTTAAGTGACTGCCTTTTTCCAGACGGTGAAACCAGTTCCGGTTGGTCATTATTATTATTATTATTATTGCTATTTTTTGCTAGTTATTGTTTGAAAACATTATCACGGCAAATACCGGCTACATTTTATGTTACAGCCTGGTTCGGCCTTAGCAAGGAACCGTCTGTATTGAGACAATTTCGTATACACAGTTCAGAGACTTCACATTACTGTACATCCATGTCGTGCCCGCAGTCTTCACGAGTCTCCTTCATTTATAGGATGAGCTGAATTTCCATCTGAATCATCGAGCCTTGCTGAGTGTTCGGCGACGTGTAACAATATGGCAGGTGTTTAACAGAACTGCCTTCTGTAGTTCAATATATATCTGCGGATGCAGATTCAAAATTATTATTATTTTATTTATTTAATCGATTGTTCCCCTTTAGGAGAGCAATTGAACTTGAATACATGATTTCATCTCCTGGCGTTTTCCCGCTTCTCATCCCAAAATCTTTTCATCCTCTCAGAATGCTCCTTCTTCCGCTCAGCTGTCCATTTTCTTCCAGGCTGTCGTGACGGTCTCTGATCAAACTTAACATTTTTGATTTTATTCCTGCACTCGGTGCGTTCCTCAAGATTTTCAATGTTGACCTGTTTTAGATCCCTCTGAACCTCTGTCAGCCACTCCGTGCCACACTTACTCCGTGTTATAACGTTGAGCAATTTCTTCGCCGTTCTGAAATTTTCCATCCTGTAAATGTGTGTATATAACTGTACTTAGCGTTTTCTGATTACTTCCGTTATCGTGTGGATCTTTTGGTAGAGTTCGCTTTGGGGTCTCTTCACCCAAATACCATTATTATTAACTTAAATTATTATTATTATTATTTTATTCGTTTCACCCAGCTTTGGGGGTACATTAAATCAATCACTTTTTAATGTTGTGTGCTTTTCTTGTGCTTTCCCAGCATTGGCTTACAAGGGGAGGATACAATGCATGGGTCACCGATTCGAACCATCTTTAGTACACGTGTAGGGCATGACTAGGTGCATACCAGGTGCAAGTAGTAAGGTGCGCTTCTCAGCCGATTCCGAGAAATTAATTATTCGTAATTGCTGTAGCGCGTTCATGTGCGCTGTACGTTAACTTGAAGCCAAGAAGCTCATGGTGCAGCGGTAAGAGCCCTGCTTCGTAAGCGTGGGATCACTGGATCGAATCCCACCGGTGAGCAATTTTTATTTTTATTTTTTATTTTTACATAGGCAATTCGTACAGCAGTAGGTGTCGTGAATAATGTTAATTTTGCAGTCAATTGTAATAACGTGTTATGTGAGCGGGAAAGGGGAGTGGGAATAAATCTTACAGGAGATTACATCTTCGTTGCGGAATTTGAATGCGGTCCACTTCCATCGGCCTTCGTAGGCACCGGCACATCACTATAACGTGTAATATCAGACATCGCACAATTATTCCCACTCTTATGATGTTGCTACCTCAAGAGCCAAGGAACGAATGCGGCTTTCAACGTTTCCTGGGTGAACCGATTATCCTCCTGCCCACCTTTATCGTTAGTTTGTGTGCAGGTGACCTCGCCAGTTCCGAACACTTTCCAACTGTAGCAACAGAGTATCGAGAAGGCAGTGCGAGAACAGAGTAACAAAAAGGCAGTGCGAGTGTACAAATATCAAGTAGGCAGTGAAGAAAAAAAAGTCTTGGGATTGTTATGTATTATGAGTGTGTAAAAAATAGAAATATTTGTGTGTTGATGAATGTCATGAATAGTAAAAACGGTAACACAACCAATACCCATAGCATGAGACACTATTTGCGGGGTACGGAGTGGTCTGATGGTTCACAGACGTGCAATGAACGGAACAGACTGGCCTTTCAGTGCATAAACGTATACATATAATAGAGTACACCTGACCATTTATAATACTGTTACGTGCCACCCCCTAGTGGCACTTTTGTTAACTGGATTACGGTGGGGGTACAAAGCACAACACCAATTACTGCTTAAAGAAATAATTAACTTTATTGTGGCCAGAAAATTACACTAATCAGCAAATACAAGCAATTAGGAGCCTTACTCCAGTTTCCTCAAGTCTCTTCCTTGAGCGCTCTTGGCCCTTCCACTTGTCAACAGATCACAGAAGTTAATCCGTCCTAATGAGTACGGTGGCCTTGACAGAAACTACCTGCTCCTCTCCTTTATGTTCACCGACCACAATTACTTACGATCACTTTCTGCAGGCTATTTCGCTGTCCACAAGCTGGAGAAACAATGCCACTGGATTTCGTAACTCGCACAGCACTTCGTCACCACTCTTCTGTCGCACAAGATAATCGCTCGCACTAGCTCGTAAAACACAACAACAACTGCTAGACAGGTCGCACTTATATAGCAGGCCGGTGACTCAATAAATGCTTCTAGATCCATCCAGGGTTCACGGCTTCTCGAGGTTTCCATCGCTGGTCCAGTCACGAATATTCTGGACTACCCCTTTGTCCTAGTAGCACTGTTGCATAAGGCACACGCAATACAGGAGGCAGGCCACAGCCCAGCCCTGGGGCAGTTGTGACTCATGCGGCGAGTGATGACACAAACTCACAGCCGTAACAATACCAATGTATTTGCAATGCCCCGACTGTACATTATGTAATGTCACAAACGTATAACCCCATAGGATGATTTCAGAATCCCTTTTCCCGCTAACAGAACACGTTATTACAATTGACTGCAAAATGAACAATATTCACGACACCTACAGTTGTACGAATTGCCTATGTTTACACACACATACAAAAAAAAGGCTCACCGGTGGGATTCGAACCAGTGATCCCACGCTTCGTACAGCGCACATGAACGCGCTACAGCAATTACGAATAATTAATAATTAATTTCTCGTAATCGGCTGAGAAGCGCACCTGACTACTTGCACCTGGTATGCACCAAGTCATGCCCTACACGTGTACTAAAGATGGTTCGAATCGGTGACCCATACATTTTTAGTCTACTTTTTGCAAAAATGAGGAAAAAGTAGACTTATGAGATCGGGCAAATGTGTGTCTGTCTGTCCTTCTGGCTGGCTGGCTGGCTGTGTGTGTGTGTGTGTCCCCCCCCCCCCCTATCAACTCCTAAAAGGCTGCAGCAATCGAAACAAAATTTGGTAGGAGTAAATATCTATACCTGAATATCTCACGGCCATATTTGAAAATTATGTCAGTGCTACCAACTGCTAAAAAATCGCAATTGAAATTTGAGCTCCATGTTGGATATCTTGGAAGGTATTAATGGGAGCTAGTTCAAAATTGGCACACGTAAAGATAATAATATTGCAGTTTAATTTCCAGGAGGCCAGATATGGCAGTGTTGCCAAAATGATTATAAGCCTGCTGATAGGTCCAAATTTTAAATACATATAACTTCTACACTATCAATTGGATTTCAACCAAATTTCGTATGTGCTATGTGTACGTAAACAGATATCACTGAGCGTATTCTTAAGAGCCACCAGGGCTGCCAACTGTTAATAAATGCTCTCAATTTTTTAAAATCCAAATACCCATATATCAGAAAGTATGCAAGCCGACAGCTTTAAACTATGCACGCGTATAGTACCGGACATTCTATATTAATTTGGAGTAACTTATATACGTCAGTGCTACCAACATGATTCTAAGCCTGATGAGAGGTCCAACTTGAAATACATGTAACTTCTATACTATCATTGGGATTTCAACCGAACTTCGTGTGTGCTATGCGTACCATAACAGATATGACTATGCCGATTCTTAAGAGTAACCAGGGCTACCAACTGTTAATAAACACTGTCTCTATTTTTGTTACCCAAATATCAATATATCAGAAAGTATGCAAGCTAATAGCTCTAAACTTTGCACACGTACAGTACCTGGCAGTCTAGATTAATTTGGAGTAACTAATATAGGCCTACGCCAGTGCTGCCAACATGATTCCAAGCCTGCTGATAGGTCCAATTTTAAAATGCATGTAACTTCTATACTAAATAATGGATTTCAATCAAAATGGCCCAACAATAGATCATATTATTTCAGATTATTTCTGACCAATACATGTATGTCATTGTTGCCAACATGATTTTACGCGCGCTGTTAGATCCAATGTTTAACTACATGTAACGTCCATGCTACCCATTGGACTTCAACCAAATTTTGTATTCTGTACCTTAAGAGATGGAACTAAGAATATATTCAGTCAACAGGGCTGCCAACTGTAGTTCTCTATTAGGCTACATTATGCCAGGTATACAGTATTTCGAACTAATTATGAATTTCGATATTACCAACTTAATTTCGTCATCATCGTAGATAGATCCATATAGATTAATCATTGGCATGAATCTTAAATTTTAAGAAAAGTAGGCTCTTTAGTTCGTCACGGAACTTCTTGTTGAGGACCAGAAGATAATAAATCAAATTCTTAAACATTCCCTACAAATCTTTTAGTTCTACTTGTACCGTTCTGGGAGTGCTAATTAAGGGCTCATCAATTATTTTAAATATATTACTTGAGTTTTTTTTGTTTGTTCTGTAGAGTCTTTTATATTTGCTGAGTTTTTGAATTCAATATCGTTTGTTTTAATTGTATACTCTCGTGGTCAACCTTGTTCATGAGATACGATGATTTATGTTTTTCTCTCTAGAAGGGTGGAAGTGGTCAGTGATGTGTCAACGAGTTCCTTAACTTCATCATTCTGTGGTCAGTTCATCGCCTTTATTTCAATTTGGATTGGTTCTGTCGAACATATTAAATGTGACCGAACATCGGGAAAATTAAGTTTCTAAAGTAAGCTCACCGCTTTGGAGAAGAAGGGTAAACTAAAGTTCCATTCCCTTCACCCCTGAGTATTATTTACAGTTCAGTTTTCTTTCGGGGATACCTTCTACTTAAATGATAATGGTTATGCTGCCTCGTTGTGTAGTGGCTAGCATTCTTGGTTGTCACCGCGCTACGTATCCTACCCCTACTCCAATGCAAATACACACACTAGTACAGATATCGCAGTACCATAGGTTATCAGACAAATTCTACACACACCCAAGTACATGGGGTTACATGACCACGAAGCCCCTAAAGAATCAACAACTCTACCCATTGGGTCCGTTGGTTCGAGACAGGCCCAAATATTACACTGACGGTTTCAAGTCGAACGTATTTTCATTCATTTTGTTTTGATGTGAAGGGATGTTCTTCTTTTCCGTAATACCTTATAAAACATCAACGTAATACTGTATTGTAGTCACACTAGCAACCCGCCCGGCTTAGCCCGGGAACAGTTATGAATGCTTTTATTTTCGATGTCAATGAACTACGACCTACAGAATATCCGTTTTACGTCTCGGCATGATGGGTTAAAATTACTGACTGAGCTATTAATTATATAATCATGGAGATACATGTGCAACGAATTCTTCTCAGACGTAATTAAAGAATGGTGAGGTGCATGAAACACAAATCCCCCTTCAGTCCAGTCTAAAAACACTTATAGTGGGCGATGTATTGAAGATAGAGATATGCTCTTGCGGACTTTTTTGTAGAACTTCTCATGCTGAACAATTCTTACACTATAGTATATAGATATGTGTAATGGTTTGCCCAGCGTAAGCTTAAAGAAACGCACGGACGCCAGGTTTTTTTCGACTTTTTACTGAAATCGTTACTCCTTGGCTTCCTTTGATCATGAATACATTAGTTTCTACAGAAACCTTCCACGAAATATTCTTTACAGAATGGTGCAAATCGCATCAAATTCTATCCAGTGGTTCTCGAGATTACCCGTGACATCCAAGAATCGGGGACTTTGTTTTATACTAAGTAGAGATTATCTCAAATATTACACATATTTCACGGGGTGTTCGCGACAGCATAAGAAGTATTTCCAGATGGCCGTGACACTTCTGAACAGTATTTTATAAGGTTTTGCCATCGGTTTTATAACGTTCTTAATCTGCTAACCGCTCATGTCATCAAATATGTTTGTACGAGTTTTTTTTTATAACAAAGAAAGAGAATTGTGTAGCCATTTAAATGCAAATCTTGTGCTGGACTGTTTTCCTTGACTAACTGTAGTAGCTTTGTATGTTTTATGGATACATTTTCGAAGATACTATTTTATTTTATACCTGTATGTACTGTTGGAACTGGTGGAGCAGTATTTGTTCAGACTAATGTGTATTTAATTGGACTGTATTCCCGAGTTCTACTCAGCCATGAAATAAAAACCAATATACCTGCACAGAGAGCGTTGTGTGTGTAACATTCGTTGGTGGGGGCATTCAGTTCGTTAGCGATGCATTGGATATTATTATCATTATTATTATTATTATTTATTTATTTATTTATTTATAATTTGTTTTAATATACCTGCGGAGGTACAGGGTTTGATTCCCGGCTCCCTCACAGATTTTAGAAACTGACACGAGGACTGGTAGCTATCTGATCTGAGAGACAGTGCCCCACCCAGATCAAGAAAACTAAATTTAATGGCAAAGGGGACTCGGCGTTTTCAACACGCGTGATCTCACAATCTCTGGGCCAACGGGGCTGGGTAACGTTCGCTTAATAGGTGAATGTTTGACAAAGTTTAAGCTCATACAGTACACCAGAGGGGGTTAGAAGGTGCGGTTTGTGCCAAAATCTTCCAAATCGTCGCAATAGTACAGTAGAAATCTTGCATTGTTTGAAAAGTCTACGGAAATATATTTTGTTTAAAAAGTGTGTTTGCAAATAAACAAGACGATAGCCCCTGGCAGAACTGTGTCGCATCGCCACGGTGGCCGTGTGCGCTATCGCGCTACCTCCTGCCTCGCTGGTATCGGGAGAGCGTGGGTTCGAATCCCACCTCGGTCGTCCTGAAAATGGTTTTCATGGTTTCCCACTTTCACCGTGAGGCAAATGCCGGTACGGTTCCTTTCAATAGGTCCACGGCCGATTTCCTTCCAATATCCCTTCCCTGACCCGTCCTGGAAAGAAAAGTACATGGCCATTGGCTGCATTAATAAAATTATATAGCCCGCGTAACACTAGAGCCGGGCGGGTGGTCTATATACATGGGGCGCTCACAAATAACCGATTGCGCATTCGAAGGAAACAGAATTACCCTCAGCAGTAAGGAATTGCACTCCGATTACATAAATATCGACATTTTAAAAAAGTGTGTTTAAACAAACAAACGAACAAACAAACAAACAAACAAGAAGTAAGCATAACGGTAAAGCCGAACTATTGGCTTATGCACATGTGAGATATCTCGCACAGGTCCCCTAGTTATCCTATTATTATCATAACTTTTTTTTTGTATGTGTAATAACAACTTCCTCCGGCATAGCCATCTGACATCGCTGTGGTCTGGATTGTTTGTGTATTCAAAATGTAAATGACTCAATCAAGTCCTTAAATTGTATGTGAGTCAGTGCATGCGCTCTTATGAAGTTGGTTATTTATTCAACTGTGTCCATAATGCTCTTCAGCATAATACTCTTCGCACACAGCAAGCACTTCTTGATGAAGAAGGCAGTAAATTGAAACGAACTGTGGAATACTAAGATCATTACATTTTGCTCTACGCCTACCAACAATACCCACCGCGGTGGCCCGGATTCGATTCCCAGCTCTGCCAAGAAATTCAATTCTGGTCTGAGGGCTATTACGGGGTATACTCAGCCTCCTGAGGCAAAACTGAGAAGAGGTGGGTTCGATTCCTACCTCGGCCATCCAGGAAATGGTTTTCCGTGGGTTTACCAATGCAAATGCCGAGATGGTACCTAACATAAAGGCATGGCCGCTTCCTAGTCAAATCCTACCTCAATCAGCTTACAAATACGCACACTAGTACAGACATCTCAGTGACACTGGTTATCAGACAAATTCTACATACACCCAACTACACCGGGCTAAATGACCACAATTTCGCATGCCCCTAAAATAATCAACAACAACCTCTTTACGCCTATCATGGCCGCACCATGTCTCACAATAATAAGCCCTTTGCCTTTCGACAGCACTCTCAAACATGCCTCGCCCCGTTTTAGTCCCAAACATCGGTAGACATTACCCCCCCCTCCCCCCCCCCCCTCCCCCCCTCCTCCTCAAATTTACAAAGCCAACTGCGCTGTGTCCCTTATGTCCGTGCTTTCATTCAGGGCTACAGAAAATTCCGTCCTTTATTTATAAACTGAAGCTTGACGTCAATTAAATGTTCTTGCGCCCGATTTGCGACAGTATATGTTATGGACTGAACCATCTCTTTGGGACAGACAGGGATTAGAGATCTTTCATACTCCCTTAAGTGACGGGACAGCATCTCGTCAGTAAACTCTGTGAATTATTGAGTCATTGGGAGTGGTTTTCAATAAGAAGCTATATTTCGATCACATCATAGGACAGGCAAGTAGCAACAAATCCTTCTTTTGTTCAGAGCACGCCTCTTTAATGGATTTGATGTTACTTATTTATGAATTCTGCCATCACTAAGCAGCTCACGATACTGTACTTAACGTCGTGCTGCCTGAAGGAGTAGATCACTAAAATCATTGATACTGAATGTGCCAGTCATACGTATGTAGGGTATGAATATGAGTAATTCTGATTATTATTATTATTATTATTACTACTTCATTTTAGGGGCTTGGGACATCTTGATCATTATCCCCGTGTAGTTGGGTGTGTGTTGAACTTTTCTGATAACCTGTATAAGGGACAGGGATGATGTAGGTGACCCTGGACTTGATGTAAGGTATATCTCGGTTTTTGCGTAGAGGGAGTGTGGAAAACTCCGGGGACAAACAACACTCAGGATAGCCGCGGTCATCACTGGGATTCAAACCTTCGATCTCTGGACTTACTGTAGCTGCCCTCGTGGCCATGGCGCACGATTTAACGAGCACGGCTACGTCGCGTGGTAGTAATCCTTCTATATCATATAACATGGTTCATAAATTACTAGTGCGCCCGTGCGAGCTTTCGCAACGTGAATGTACGTTTATGGGGTAGCAATATGGACCCCTTGGTGGAAAATGTATTGCTTGCGCCTGAACAGATGCAACAGCTAATGCACTGTTATATTGCCTAACATTAGTAAAATATTCTTGTGTTTGCATGTCATTTCTTTCTATGAGGTTCTTTAACACGGGAGGTACATCTAAAGGTGGCAAATGTATCTTACCCTTACGGCAGCAAATCTTAGACGATGTTTCCATAACCTCTGATTTGAATAGCAATGCACCGCAATACATACAAACTTTGCTCATACCGCCAATGTCACTGTCAGGCACAATGCTGTCATATAATATTGCAGCACAATAAGTTATTGGTAGGTGTTCTTCAATCCTCCTGTGGTTAATTGCCAAGGCAATCAGATCTTGTGGCGGCACAGTCACAGGCAAATTTTGTTGTTCGTCCTTAGTTGGCACTTGTGTGTGGTAAGAAATTGGTGGACGAACACTATTTCTTGTCGAAGACCTGGTTGGTTGAGGTTGAATGGATTGAATCCTTCTATGCCACCTGGTTGGTGATGTGACACCTGAAAGTAGCTCGACAGGATGTGGTGACTGGATTCGATTGTTTGGAGCTGTTTGATGGGTTGAGAAAGAAAGGTTTGCTGTTGGCATGTTGAAGTCTCGAAGTTGATGGGTGTGCAGTTGTTGTCGGAGAAGATGTAACACTGCCAGTCATCAATGCAGTTGGCTTCGGGCTTAGTTGTGATGAGGGCACAGTTTTAGTACCTGTTGTTTCACCATGTTTCTGCAGGTTGCATTTACGTCTTGCAGTACGATAGTTTAGTGGCTTTTTCCTTGGCATATTTCACGCAGCGTGTAGGTCACTGCAAGGGAAATGAATGAGTAAACGTATTGTACAGAAATCTGAGATTACGTAGTAGTCTATTGTAGGTCTTACCTTGTTCACATACGTTCAGGCACATGAGAAGTAAACATGCCAATGCAATGCAAGAAATGCAAAGCATAAATACAGTCTGGAAATGTTCACATAAGTTCAGGCAATGCAATGCAAGAAATGCAAAGCATAAATACAGTCTGGAAATGTTCACATAAGTTCAGGCAATGCAAGAAATGCAAAGCATAAATACAGTCTGGAAATACAGAAAGACATATAGGTTAGGTATCTTGCCAATGCCGCCGCGCTGCCCTGTGCTCTAGCGGCAGGTTCACCTAGCAGTACGCCGCGGTACAAATAGTTCGAGTCTTTGTTAAGCTATACTGGTGCTGTATGAACAGTAAACTAACGGGATTTCATGTAAAGAGCCTCATTTTCTATACCGGTAGTGGAGAGCGCTACTCTCATCCAGTCGGCCGTGTCTCGTCAAGAGCTACTGTTGCCTGGAAACGACATGACTTGCCATTCCTTCATGAGTTTATTTTATGACATTATAAGCCTTTTCTCGAGTGCAAAATGGTATTTATTTAATTGTGAGGCATTTTAGGAGTAAGTGAGTGTGTTTCGCGCACACATTGGACCTGTAGGTACCCCATATGTGTAGGTTGGTGTTAATAGGACCTTATTTTCGGTACAAAACTGGAATGGGACCTCAGCAGAATAGTATAGGGAGGGAGAGCTTTTATCATTTTAAATGATCTAGTCGACTTCGTCGTTACGTTACGGCACTGAGGTGTGTGACGTCATAGTACCGCTTGGTGCATGTGTACTGAGTTCACTGGTGAGCTCCGGCGTTACGAGACGGCAACGACACGGCGAGCGTGACGTAATCTAGCCAGCTCCCTCCTTTCACCGCTCCCTCATGACTTGTAACTTTCTAGGGTTCTGATTGTATCATTTTTCAGCATTTGTAGCATTTAAAATGATATAAAGTCCAGTCTTTCAGACTGACTGTCTGTTTTAAAGTCTTGATTACATCTTCCGTGGAATTGATAGTAGGCCTATTTCAAGAAATCACTCCATTGTGTATAAATGCTGTCCAGTTCCATTCATCTTCTTTCATTTGACATATCATTAGCTGGGGTGTGATAGCGCAGCGGTCAAGTTAGTTACCTTTCACCAATGCAGACCGAGTTGAATTGTTGGTTAGTCCATGTGAGATTTCAAGATAAAATGTTAAGTCCGATGTTTCAGATTCCACGTAAAACGGTGGACCCGTGACTTATGTTAGCGAGATTAAGTCACATAAAACTGCAATCTTCCTTTCGTTTCTGTAACTCTATTGATGCTTGTGCGTCAGGAAGGATATCTGGGCATAAAAACCATCTACGAAAATTCGACTTAACTAGAAACAGGAATAATGAGGGGTAAACATACTGTACCTACACTTAAAAGGTAGCTAAATTATTATATAGGCAAAGAAAATATGCTGCTGAGCAATTTGCTAGCAACCTTTCATGGGAATTAATTATCGATAGTGAAAAATAAAATGTATCTGCGTGTATATGAAGAAATACCGTTTCCCGCTTCTGTCATAGGAGGCATTCCGGTTTGAACTGGATACTGACATATCTTTAAATCAATTTATCAAGCATATTTACATCTTCTTACTCTCAACAAAACGCAGACTGAATAATATTAAAGACAATTCCAATTTTAAGTCCTGTATTGAAAGTTGTAAGTTCATTAGCCAATTTTACGATGTGAGTTTAAGAGATAATCTTCTGTCCGTGTGTTCGCGGTAAGCTTTGTTCTGTTGGAGAGATTTGAATGAAGCTTCGTAAGACTTTCTACCACCTTGTCAGACCTAGACCGTGCCTTTCAAATTTCTCACCAATCCAACGTGACAACTGCATGCAATGTTTGTCCAGTGTTCAGTATATTGGAAACTATTGCAGCGAACAACTTGAAATTATGGACAACTGTAAGTTCATATATGCTACTTTGAGAAACTTAAAAACACACATCCAAAATGTGGGTCTCGTGACTTACAAAAATATATTTTAAATTTCCGAGTGCAATGAAACTTGGCATGGCGAATGCTTTATACTGTGTATTGTGCCCGTCCCGGAAATATGTGCGATGACCCAGCCAAAAATTACACCACACAATTTCCGAGAAAGAACAGGGGAGTGCAATAAAAAAGTAGGAGGAAAAAAGCGAATGTGCCTGAATTCTAGTTTGATAATATAAGAAAAACGGCTCGGGTGGCACGAGACAGTGTATCTCCGGGTCGTTACGGGATGGGAAAGAGGGCGCCATCAAACTAGAGTTCGCAAGGACACATTCCTGGAGAGGCCAGAGTTAAAAGAAGGAAAATAGAAATGACACAGATAAAAGAAATTTAAGAAGGTAAAGGAAAATGATCCTTATTTATTCATGGATTCAGCTTGCATTAAAATTCCACACCCTGCCTATGATCTCTACGGCTAGAGAATACCTAAGATATGGTGTAATGTCTTTCTGAATCTTGCCATATCGGATCAATAAAAAAAATACATCACAGGACTGAAACGAAAGCCAACTAAAAGTCTCTTCTGTCGCTGCAGGGATTTTTCGTCGCACACGACACGAAACATTATTAACACTCGTCCCTGAGCGACCTAACTTCAATTATATGAAAGGAAAAAAATACACCATCAAATAATCAAGCTAATGCGCCCTGTGATGTGAAACTGCTTGCTAATCAATTGATATCGGCATTGTACTACCGTAATTGCACACAAAACAGTCTATCTAATTGTCCAAACTTATTTACAATTATAACTGACAATAATATAATATGAACTCATCTAACTCAGTTCCTAAAATCAAAAATTGTCCAAATCAGTCCACTGATTATCAGGATCAGTTCAAAAATAAATCTTTTAATCAAATCGAAATCCTTAATTCAATATTTCATGCTCAATTCAAAATCTTTTAGTGAATCCTAAACTAATAATCTTGTTCAAAATTCGATAATCGTTTGTCAATTCAATAATCATCCCTAATGCCCGCAATTATTATAATAATCCTCACATGGTCTCGTGGTCTCGAATCCACAACTAGATTCAAGAATAATCCAGAATCAAACTCCATCAAATGATTATAGAAGTATCAGTGCAACCATACTCGATGATTTCGTTAAATTGCTCAGGCGATTGCTGATCAAAATAATTAGTAAAGAGGACAGAGAAAGAAAGATTAAATTTTGCCTCACAAAAGCAATGAGCCTTTGTCAAAATGAGCCATAAATTCTCTAAGAGAGATCAAATAATTAGATCAAAATATTTAAACATCATGATAGGATTATAATAATTCATGATAAAACATGTCATATCATTTGCCAACAAATCGTTGCACTAAGGCAATAGCCCTCTAAATAACTCCAGCAACATGTCACAAAAGATCATGGCCCATCAAACTATCATTCAAAACCAGAAAGCAGATCATCATCTGAGCATTTCTGTACATAACTTCAATAATTCCTATCACAAATATAATATCCAAGTGGCAAATCTAATATTTAATATTGGCTATCTTCACACTCAAAATGTGGCAACCAGAATGCATAAATCGAACAGTCAGATATGAACAGATATGCATCCAAAATACTAATAAGTCAATCGAAATGTGAACGGCTCAAGGCAAAACTCACAAAGTCCTCAAATTAGACCCCCAAAGATCGTCCTAGAAAAGATCTGGAGTTTAAAAAAAAAAACATCGCACAGACGGCAAAGTCATCCTAAGGCTTCAACATCAAATCCCCAAAGAAAATATGGACCAAAATAAACACCTATGCATCTGATGCACACTATCTTAAAATCCTTGGATAAAACCATAAATCGAAAAAGAATGCATCATGAAAGAAACGCAGAAGAAAAAAAAAACATTGAAATAATTGCCATCGCAATTATGCAAGAGAAAATAATAATCGTAAAAAAACAATCATTATCATCCATCATTAATCCCAACAAAATTCATTAGACTCCGATGTGTACAATCAGATAATGCTCTTGCCATACCGTGGAATTATACAAAGTCTAAATATGATCATGTGCTCTGGAGTGCAACTCATTATGGGAAGAGTCAATTCATGTGGGCTGGCGACACATTTTTACCTCCTGGCATTTTCGTATGGCAGAGACAAACCTCTTCTGCAAATTTAATAGAGTGTAAAGATCCCTGATAAGTGTTTCCTGGTGTCGTGTTGGCGGCAGGCGTCTGCGTGCGAAGATCGTCGCGATGCCTTCTGGGTCAAAGTTCCATCCCTCCATCACGCCTTCTGCGTGTTTTAATGTGCCATGGTGTAATTAGAAATATTCGACACTGTATGTCTCTCCTTCCTCACGAAGACATTTACTTCATTAATATGTTGCCCCTTTATTTTAGAGTAACACGCCGCCACAGTTCCAATTCGATCTAGAATGTTCAGAAGTGAGATTGTGTTCAGTGTAATTGGCAAAGACTGTTACAGAAGTCCGGCGTGAAGCAATGTTCAATGAACTATGTGAACTATTACGGAGTTCCAATGATGCCTAAAGCCATGTTCACTTGCCATCACGGCTTTGATTAAATGTGCAATGTTCTGTCGCAAAGATGTCCCAACTGATTTCCATTGAATAGTGTGTAAGCTTGTAGCACAGGATGATAAATATCCAGCCCTCGGACTGTGTATCACTGCTGCTTTATGCTGGTAATGTTTATATGATTTTTCAACTTACGTGGCTCCAACTTCTTCTATATGTCAGTGCAAGTCCCAATACTTACGAATATGAACCATCACTTTCACACTGCCGTTTGCTTGCGATTTGCAAGTGACAAACTTGTATCTAATAGCTCGCCCTTACGACCGTAAGAATACAACACACACAGCGATACCGGTCCGCACTAAACATGTTCTGGACACGAACAGAATCAAACATAAGAATGAGCAAGCTAATCTGGCGATCGCCTGTCAAGCGGCCTCGCCGTAAGGGGGTAGCTCGCATATAGGCTACCTCTCCTTACTCCCGGCCGTGACATCATCACACAAGTGCACTGACCTCCACCGGTCATTCGGGCAAGATCAAACCACCGTAACGTAATATTTGCGGCCCCCGGCCGTTCACGCAGCACCGTAGCTTAGTGGTCATACTCCAAATCGGGTACAGTATAGAACTAAATACATTGGAGTATAAAATATTTAAATGGTTTAAAAAATTCAAGATGGTGGATGTACAATTTTAAGAACGTAAGTTTCATTTCTTGTATGCTTTTGAATTGGATCAACGTCAAACTTTGTGTAATGAACCACTGCTATAATATTTATTTGCTGGTATATAGCCTACAGCTATCATATTTCTTGATATTTCAAAACTCGGGAGAGACCCATTAATTTTTCAATATCTTTTTTCGGGAGGCCTCTGGGATGAAAAGTTAGCAAACTACGGCTTTACATTCGCCCTCTGCTAAGCTGTTCTCTTGAGATTGAAAACAGCCTTTCCAACTTTCACACCTGGATTAAAGTTATGCATTCATATGTACAGTATCTCACTTTACATAAATTATAGATGGCGGTTTAGTCAATTCTTCACAGAATGGTTCTTTTGTAAGTCGTTCCGATCTCTGTTAGATGTGGTATATTGAACCATTGCTATCATCTAAACATACAGGTACTTCAATCTTTTTATTTTTTTATTTTTTAAATGGTGAGCATGTCTGTTCGTCAGAGGCGAATTCTTCAAATTCTGACACGGAATGTCCCGATATTTGTCAATATCTGGTATGACAGATGGCGTGTGTAATCATTTCTAAATCTGCAAGATCTGTTTTGTACCGATCGCATCTTAAGTTCACTAAATGATTCAGAACAATGTATCGTAAGAAGGAAGAAAAGAAGATTGTTAGATTTACGTGACGGTGAATCTTGTGATTATGAGCCACTGGACCTCCTTTTTACGTGAATCCGAACCACAGGACATGGCATTTCACATCGAAAACCTCACATGCATTGACCGGGAGTCGAACCTAGTCCACCTTGGTGAGAGGCCAGCAACTTGACCGCTGCGCCACCACGCCCCCAACAATGTATCGTGTTGTGTTGAAGCGATCAGATGAGCCGATAGTACATAGCCTATTCTGAATCCACAGGTGCATAATTCTCTCGCTTTGTACTGTAAATGCCTTGGGCGTAATAATTTCGCTATCAATGAATCCGTCTAACTCGTCACTGAATGATCCGATCTCAGTAATCCGGGTGCTATGAACCGATACTGAGTTAAATATTCTTGCATGTAATACTTGAATGTTGTTCTAGTAAATTACAGATGACGCACGTAGTCATTTCCACCCTAGAAGCGGTATTCTGTGGTTAATTTCTTTTTTCACAGATGGTGACGATCATTTAGTGAGAAATATTTATTTTTAGCCTACTTTTCTCATTTTGCAAAAATGATGAAAACATAGACTTAAGAGATCGATCCGGGAAAATGTGTGTCTTGTCTGTGTGTCTGTCTGTCTGTCTGTGTGTGTGTGTGTGTGTGTGTGTGTGTCCTATCAACTCCTAAACGGCTGAAGCTATCAAAACCAAATTTGGTTAGAGTATAGATCTATACCTGAATATCTCACGGCCTTATTTGAAACTGACCTCAGTGCTACCAACTGCTGAAAAATCGCAATTAAAATTTGAGCTCTATGTTGGATATCTCAGAAGTTATGCATGCGAACTTTTCCAAAATTGGCACACATATAGATAATAACATTCCAGATTAATTTTCAGATGTCCATACAGGCCAGTGTTGCCAACAAGAGTCTAAGCCTGCCGATAGGTCCAATTTCTAAATGCATGTAACTTCTATACTATCGATTGGATTTCAACCAAATTTCGTATGTACTATGTGTACCACAACAGATATGACTGTGCGTATTCTAAAGATCCACCAGGGCTGCCAACTGCTCTCTCTGTTTTTTAAACCTAATATCAGAAAGTATGCAAGCAAACAGCTCTAAACTTTGCACACGTATAGTACCTGAAATTCATCCTTAGTTTGATGTAACTTATATACATCAGTGCTGCCATCACGATTCTAAGCCTGCTGATAGGTCCAGTTTGTAAATGCATATAACTTCTATACTAACAAATGGATTTCAACCAAATTTCGTATGTGCTTTGTGTATCATAACAGTTGGGCTATGCGTATTCGTAAGAACCAGCAGGGCTGCCAACTGTTAAGAAATGCTCTCTCTCCATTTGTTTAGTCTTAATATCAATATATCAGAAAGTACCCAAGCCATCAGCTCTAAACTTTGCACACGTATAGTACCTGACATTCTAGATTAATTAGGAGTAACTAATGTACCTCAGTGCTGCCAACATGATTCTAAGCTTTCTGTTAGTTTCAATTTTTAATTACATGTAACTTTTATACTAACAACTGGATTTTATCCAAAATTGGACTATAATAGATCGCACTATTTCAGATTAATTCTGAGCATCACATACATGACATTGTTCTCAACATGATTTTACGCGCACTGATAAATTCAATATCAAACAGCATGTAGCGTCCGTACTATCCATTAGACTTCAACCTCATGTTGTGTGTGAATTCTATATCTCAAGAGATGGAACTAAGAATATATTCAGAGTCACCAGGGCTGCCAACTGTAGTAGGTTACTCTATTAGGCTACACTATTTCAGGTGTATTTCAAACTGCAGTACTTAGAACTATTAGTATTACCAACTTTATTTCATCATTATTCTAGATAGGTCTATATAGATCGTCATGAATCTTACATTTTAAGAAAAGTAGGCTCTTTAGTTGTTCACGGAACTACGTGTTATTAAAAGTATGTGTTTGCCGTGCGGTATTTCTTGCAGTACGGTACATATCTGGAATGGCGTAATGTATATGCGAGGCAGATACTCATATAGGTATACACGGTGTTTCTAAATTCCCGTTACAGACTTTGAGAGCTTGCAGTGGAGACCAAGACGGTTAAGGTTAGCATAGGAACTTGTGTCCGGAAACGTACCGTCTTTCCACTACCTGCACAAAACCACCACCACAGCTCACGTTCAAATCTCCCGCATGTTCAGCGCCGCTGACTGGTGTGCGTACGTCAATGAACGATCACCTGATGTACCAAATCTCCTACAGGTTTGTTGACATTCCATGCCATTCAGTTAAGTGTGCGATCCGCTCGGAGACGTGTTGTACCTGTTGTTGTGCTTGTGACCTTCGTTCATACTACAGTACAGCAGTAATTCTTGACTACACAGCAGTAAGCTGTACGTACTTAGTTCATTAGTAGAGTGTGCGGAATACGCCGACGGCGAAGCGCCGTGCAATGGGGAGCTGTTCGTCAGTTGTATGGGGGAGCGTTTTCCACACCGCTGGACATCTTCGCACGCCCTCATCAGCGAGCCTCGGAGACGGGTAGGTTCACCGCCAACAGAGACAACTGTGGTGCTCCACGGCGGCGACGCACACCTGAGTTTGAAGAGGCGCAGTGGAAGAGGAGGAGACTACGAGTACCAGAAACAGAGCAACAGGAGTCGGACAGAGCGCTGAAAATGCGGGAGCTGAGAACGTGCGCTGTTTTTTGTTGTTGTTGTAGTGGGAAGACGGTACATTTCCGGGCACAAGTTCCTATCAGGGTGTCTACGAGTCTCGAAAACATGGAAAACAGGGAATGCTCAGGGATTTTTTAAATCCTGGAAAACTCAGGGAATTATCAGGTGTTTTAATGACACTCAGGGAATTTTAGTTTTACAAGGTCCAACCTTGAATAATTGGAAATTAAGCATTTAAATCTTGATGGGGGGAAAAGTATAGTCTGGTGATGATTGTTGTAGATGTAGGCTAGACTGTGTATTTGTATATAAATGTGTAACTGTATGATTTTTGAGAGCATTACTATTGACGAACTACTTTCAATACTCGCAAGTACAATAGTTTTTCTGGGTTAAACATTTAGAAATTGGCAAAATATAGACTTTTTGTCCTTACAACTTTGTCATGCTACCCTTAATTGTTCAAGCGCTTTTTGAAATTATTTTGAAATACAAACTCTGTTTTATATATTTATTATAGCCGCTACTGTTACTCTGGGAATTTTTTTGATTTATTCTGAAAAAAAATGGAGAATTGTCAGGGAAATATGTTAGTTGGTTTTGGTAGATTATGCTAACTTAACCGTCTTGGTCCCCCCTACAACCCCTCAAAGTCTGTAGTGAGAATTTAGAAACACACTGTATAATATACCAAGCATGGTTAGCGCTCTGCTTAGGCATCTGGTAACAGCTGGCCGAGAGTTTCTCGTATCTTGCGGTGTTGAGACTACCTAAGGGGTGCTTCCGGTGTTAAGGGACACTAGGGCTGAGTTTTTCAACTTCCACACTTCTTATCAGAAAGAGTTGAAATTTAAACTGCTTATTCAGAATAGTAACACTAAGTTACATACCAAATTTGAAAATAATTGGATGAAATGTAACTGATTTTTTACTAATTACATTATTAAAATATACCGTGTGATCAAAATGCTCCATGCGCATTAGCAATTGTATAAAACGCTTGATATTTTCATTACATATACATAAAACTATTATAAGTATTATAACATTGAGACATTTCCGGAAAATGGTACATGTATGCTGTCAGATTAATTTTTTCTTTATGTGCCATCATATTTTATGAATTTTGATAATTTTTCATAGTTTTTTATTTTTTTGGTCTGCAATTTACAAAGTGGCTGGAGATATTGCAATGTTATCTTGCAACACATGTGTTCCTGAATATCCTGTGATTTTTTTAAAGTAAAATTGGTGAACTCCTCATGCACATGGAGCATTTTGATTACCTAAAAACGTTGTTTGGAGATAAAAGCATTTTTATAAAATCGTATGCTACATTAACCAGTTTGGCTAACCCAATGAAACTTTTGTGGAAAAAATGTGAAAAATACAATGTTTTGTTGTTGAGATAAAGAGCATGGAGACCTTTCGTTTGAGTTAACCTACGACTTTCTAGAATTTCTAGTTTTAAAAGTATAGCCTACTTTCTATGATGTGCCTTCCAACTTCTTTTTACGCAGAGGAGATTTAAAAATGTCGCCGAGCCTTTAAAAATGGCGGTGCATGAAAACTGTTTGACTGAAATGATCCTCAGGGGTCCATAAGATATATATATGGAAAAAACAAAAAACCGCTATTTTGTAATTTTTGCCTAAAAACTCAGCCCTAGTGTCCCTTAATTGGTAAGATCATTACCGATGAAGGCTGGAGGTGCGCTGATGGGTGACAGGGTGGGGTAAGTTCCAACACCTCTATAACATGTGTGCCTAAATGTGTAAAATAATGAGTTACTGAAATTGTTTATCACAATGAAGGAAGCTATTTAATCAACCACATGGAAAATTAATGAATTGAAGATAACATTTTGAGATTGAATGTACCTGTAAAATATATGAAAACAGGCTAAATTAACTCGTCATGAAACTACTAGACGATAACCTTAAATACGTAGAACTACTATTAACTACTTATATACAGGTGTAGCTATATAGTTCAGAAATAGTGTTAATTCTATAGCCGATAAAATGTGCCTTTTTCATATTCATACTTAGAAATAGTTACAAGATATAGCTGAAACCTAGTGATTGTTGGCACGCAAAATTGAACAGGACAATCGTACTGTGCACTTACGATAATATATACAGCTGTAATATGCCTACTATTTGCGCAATAACTCTAATTGGTCATAAAGCAATAAGGTAGATAAGCGCTGTTGTGAATATTTCCTTAGTTACCACCTTTAAAATTCCATTTCTATGATGCATGCTTGCAGTTAGTTACGTCATTAACACAGTTTTGATTTTCGTGGTCTTGTTAAATTCCAATATTTATTAATCTTGTGTATTGTGTAGAAAAAAAAAAGAAAGTGCCAGTTTTCTGCCTCTAATCCAGGAAATATTCCAGTTTATACAGGATATTCACAATTTTTAAATATATTTGTTCGGCTTATTTACATACTTCAAACTCAAAACTTAACACGGACTGAATGAGAAGGCAAGTGTCAACACACGAACTAGGGTACTTTTTATGTTTTAGCTAGATAATAATCAACCTAAATAGCGAATGCAACTAATTACTATAGGCGTTTACAGCCCAGAAATGTCGCTAGTCACTACTGGGCCCTCTTTGTATACGCAGATCATCGACGTGAGTGAAGTGATACAGAAATGATGCCGAATTGTAAAATACCGTAACTGTGTTGTATTTAAATCACCACTGGATTGAAGTGCAAGAGGGAGAGGCTTACCAAATGCTCCTCGTCCTTGTGCACCCCAATTACTTGTGGGGGGCATAGTTATAATATTTAAGAAGGTACTGTAGTTTTATTGTTAATGGGTAAGAAGAAAAATAACATTATTGTACACTGTGCGTAAATATCAGTTAGGTTAACTTATGAAATGTTGATGAGAATAGGCCTACATTAAAAAAATGTACTTCTCTCTCTCTTTTAGCCTATTTTCATTTATGAAGAAAATTGGCTTATGTGGTCACCTTTTGTCCGTGTGTGTGTCCTAATAAAATCTAAATGGCCGAAGAGATTTCAATGAAACTCGGTAAGTGCATACTACTACCTCGTCCAACCTCGACCGTGCTTTTCAAATTTTAATACGTTTCACCAATCAAACATGGCGGCTGCGCGAGATATTTCACTGGCATTGTACATCTCCGCAACGGTAACAGATATCACCCTTAAATTTTGTACGGCGATAAAGGGTACTACTGGAAGTTCATCTATGTGACTTTCCTAAACCTGTAAAGTACATAACGAACATGGCGGCCAAGCGAATTTGAAACATTGAAATAGACTTTTCTCGCGATTTAACCATCCAAGTGGAGTGAAACGTAGTACAGCCAATGCACTGGCATTTAATTTATTTCAATTGTTAACATAACATCAAGATGTCGATTGTGCAAAATTTTTAAAATTAACTTTTCATTTCTTGTGTCCTAATCATGCGATTGAAGTGAAAGTTTGAATAATGAACCTACGCAATAATCTTCATCTAATGGTACGTATCTCTATGGCCTACATATCTGTATAACAATCCAACATGGCAACCATCCAAAATCTTTAGACTGCTCTCAATGTCTACTAATCTACGACAGCAATCTAACTGAAATTTTGTATGTTGATATACGCTATTAACATAAGCTCAACTATGGGACTTTTAATAACCTGGAGAGCACAAAAACCAATATGGCGGCCAAACGAAGTTTAAACATTTAAATGGAATTTACTCACGATTTAATCATCCGAGCGCTGTGAAAGTCGGCACGGCATATCTTCATACAAGCCTTAATATATGGACGTCTAATCTAATGGCATGTTATGAGAACTTAAAAATGATGGCTGTGTATTTTTTTAAAATCTCGTTTGCATTTCTCCTGTCCTAAGTAGACCAGTTCCGTGAAGAACTAAAGCCTATTTTCATATATCCTACTTATGTTAATTGCCCCTATCAACATACAAAATTTCAATTTGATTGCTGTAATAGATTCGTAGATATTGAGAACCAGCTAATATTTCGGATGGTCGCCATGTTGTATTTTTATAAATTTAGGTCTTAGAGTGACATCCTATTACATGAGAATTATTGTGTAGGTGTAGTAGGACTATTCAAACTTCAATCGCCTGATTAGGACACAAAAATAAAATCGAGATTTTAAAATTTCGCACAGCTGCCATCTTGTGGTTATGAAAACTCTTGAAATAAACTAGATATCAGTGGATTAAAACTTGTATAAGAATTTACCGTACCACGTTTCACTGCACTCGGATGGTTAAATCGCGAGAAACGTCCATTTAAATATTTATACTTCGCGCGTCGCCGCCATGTTGGATTTCTGCTCACCAGGTTATTGGAAGTCCCATAGGTGAACTTATGTTCATAGCCTCTATGAACATTAAAAAATTCAGTTTTATTGCTATAATACACACATCAAAAAAAGTTTTGCATCACCTCGGTTCCAAGAGTTCCGGAACCTTTAAATACAAAGGGAATAGAGATCAACACAAACAACATTTCAGCTCGTTTTATTGCTCATGAGACCCACACATTGCATGTTGTACCATCATACAGCTAGACTTTCAGCATTTGTGGTCCAGATTGCAGTACACACCACTACCTCTAATACCCAGTAGCACGTCATCTTGCATTGATGCATGCCTGTATTCGTCGTGGCATACTATCCACAAGTTCATCAAGACACTGTTGGTCCAAATTGTCCCACTCCTCAACGACAATTCGGCGTAAATCTCTCAGAGTGGTTGGTGGGTCAAGACGTCCATAAACAGCCCTTTTCAACATATCCCAGGCATGTTCGATAGGGTTCATGTCTGGCGAACATGCTGGCCACTGTAGTCGAGCGATGTCGTTATCTTGAAGGAACGCATTCACAAGATGTGCACGATGAGGTCGAGAATTGTCGTCCATGAAGACAAATGCCTCTCCAATATTCTGCCGATATGGGTGCACTATGGGTCGGAGGATGTCATTCAGGTATCGTAAAGCCGTTTCGGAGCCTTCCATGACCACCAGTGGCGTACGTCGGCCCCACATAATGCCACCCCAAAACATCAGGGAACCACCACCTTGCTGCACTCGCTGGACAGTGTGTCTAAGACGTTCAGCCTGACCAGGGTGCCTCCAAACACGTCTCCGACGATTGTCTGGTTGAAGGCATATGCGACACTCATCGGTGAAGAGAACGTGATGCCAATTCTGTGGGGTCCATTCAGCATGTTGTTGGGCCCATGTGTACCGCGCTGCATGGTGTCGGGGTTGCAAAGCTGGACCTCGCCATGGACGTCGGGAGTGAAGTTGCGCATCATGCAGCCTATTGCGCACAGTTTGAGTTGAAACACGACGTCCTGTGGCTGAACGAAACGCATTATTCAACATGGTGGCATTGCTGTCAGGGTTCCTCCGAGCGGCAATCCGTAAGTAGCGGTCATCCACTACAGTAGTAGCCCTTGGGCGGCCTGAGCGAGGCCTGTCATCGACAGTTCCTGTATCTCTGTACCTCCTCCATGTCCGAACAACATCGCTTTGGTTCACTCTGAGACGCCTGGAAACTTCCCTTGTTGAGAGCCCTTCTTGACACAAAGTAACAATGCGGACGCGATCGAACTGCGGTATTGACCTTCTAGGCATGGTAGAACTACAGACAACATGAGCAGCGTACCTTCGTCCTGGTGGAATGACTGGAACTGATCGGCTGTCGTACCCCCTCCGTCTAATAGGCCCTGCTCATGCATGGTTGTTTACATCTTTGAGCAGTTTTAGTGACATCTATGAACAGTCAAAGGGACTGTATCTTTGATACAATATACACAGTCAACGTCTATATGCCGGAGATCTGGGAACCGAGGTGATGCAAAACTTTTTTTGATGTGTGTAGATTCGTAGATATTGAGATCGGTATAAATACTTCGGATGGTCGCCATGTTGGATTGTTATATGTATAGGCCATCAAATGAACATTATTGCGTGGGTTCATTATTCAAACTTTAACTTCGATCGCATGATTAGGACACATTAAATAACAACTTAATTTTAAAATTTCGCACAGCCGCCATCTTGAGATTATGTAAACAATTGAACTAAATTAGATGCCAGTGCAGTGAAATGTGTATTAACATTTCCTGTGCCATATTTTACTGCGCTCAGATGGTTAAATCGCCAGAAACGTCTATTAAAATGTTTTAACTTCGCTTGGCCACCATGTTCGTTTTGTACTTTACAGGTTTTTGAAAGTTTCAAAGATAACCTTTTATCGGTGCCCTTTATCGCCGTGCAAACTTTCAGGGTGATATCAGTAATGGGTTCGGAGATATAGAATGCAGGTGAAATATTTCGCACAGCCGCCATTTTGAGGTTATGTAAACAATTGAACTAAATTAGATGCCAGTGCATTACAATATGTATACACATTTGATGTACGAAGTTTCATTGTGTTTGGATGGTTAAATCGCGAGAAAAGTCTATTTAAAACTTTCTTCGCTTGGCCGCCTTGTTGGTTTTGTAGTTGACAGGTTTCTGAATATCTCATAATGGAACTTCTAGTGGTGCCCTTTATCACGGTACAACATTTCTGCGTGATATCGGTAATGGTTTCGGAAATATAGAATGCCGGTGAAATATTTCGCACAGCCCTCATGTTGGATTGTTGAGACGTAATAGACTACAATTGGAAGGTCGGGGTCGGCCGAAATAGTTCTATTACCTTACCGAGTTTCATTCAAATCGCTCCAGACGTTTAGAAGTTATTAGGTGGGGGCACACACACACATTCGCACCCACGGACAACAGGTGATCTCATAAGCCTTTTTTTAGCCTACTTTCGATTTTTGCAAAAAATGAAAGTAGACTTATGAGATCAACACAGGGCGAAAAAAGTGTGTCTGTCTGTCTGTGTGTGTGTGTGTGTATGTGTGTGTGTGAGTCTGTGTGTGTGTGTGTGTATGTGTGTGTGTGTGAGTCTGTGTGTGTGTGTGTGTGTGTGTGTCTGTGTGTGTGTGAGTGTGTACTCTGAATGTCTGTCCCCCCTATCAATTCGAACACGGTGAATGCGAATTGAACGAAATTTGGTACAAAGGTAGCACTAGCAAAGGACACCTCAGTGTCATGTTTTATATCGCCGCCATCTTTACTGAAACTGAATGGTGGCCACTCAAACGTTCAAAACGTAAAATCAAATAACGACTAACCAAATCATCCGATCTCTACCAAATTTGGTAACAACATACCTTCGTATAGGATGCGTCTTGTGACCAAACTACAAGGTCGTCCGCCATACCATTTCAGGATGGCGGCCGTGCGAATTATGCAAACTTTATAATCCATATCATGGGACCCACCAGTTCCGATTATCGAGCCGAGAATCGTTTTAACTGTTCTAAAGGAAGAGGCACGTTCGAAATTAAAAGTTTATTTTGTAATACTATAGTGCAGACGTGATTTTAAAAAGCTGAGCCGATTCAGTAATAAGACAAGATGGCAGCGGATATCTTGTGCCTGACTTATATTTCACTAATTTGAGTATTGCATGCAATATAGCGTACTGATACAAAATAAATAAACTTTGTATGAAATGCTTTATATAGAAATAATATACTCCAGTGATGAAATCGTTTAGTATAAATCATTATTTGCTAACAAGTTCTATGTAAGTCATTTTATATAGAACGATATTCGTTGACACAATTAGCTCAGTGGTTGAGCGTTAGCCTATCGCTCAAATGCCTATGGTTCAAACCCGATCAGAGCAATTTTTTTTGCTTGAAATGTTATATGTTTATTGTTTTGTAATGACTCAGATGTTTTAAAATTAAGCGTTATATTGTGCATATTATGGTGTAAAATATATATTTAATTAAAACATAATTCGCCAGCAGATTTACTCGAGACCTCTAGCTGCCAAAAAGGTAACTGCACGCCGCTACTTATTAACTTCCAGATTTTATTGAAAAGTTTCTTCTTCTGGCCGCTAGAATGCACTCGCTCTGTTAGGATTATATTGTTCGATATTTCACCACTAGATGTCACGACTAGTCTACGTGGGGCTCCATTGATTACTATACCATTAGCATTCTATGCGCATCGAATTTGAAGAATGACAAGATGATAGTACGATACATTTTTACTTTTTATTTTAAAGGGTTTGTAACAGCCTATTGTGCGTTATTTGAAAATGTTAATTGAAGTAAAGAACGAAACGATTTCACATAGTATCTGAACTCTACCGTTGGTGCTAGTTCAGGATATTAATTAATACTTTTATTTCAGCCAAATAGCAATCGAAAATATCCACATAGTTGGTATACACACGTCTCTGTAGGGTCATGGAAAGATTTGTTAATTCAATTAGGGTTGTGAAAGTCATACGCAGCCAGACGTGTAAAGACATGCCTCAACTCAAAGTTGGATGTTGCCCGCGTCAGGCCGATTATGTAATAATAATAATAATGTTATTGGTTTTACGTCCCTTTTAACTACTGTTGCTTTTAGAGACGCCGGGGTGCCAGAATTTTGTCCCGAAGGGAATCTTTAACGTGCCAGTAAATCTACTAACACGGCTCCCTCGCATTTGTGCACCCTCAAATGCCAGCTGACTGCGCCAGGATACGAACCTGAAACATACGGTCCAGCAAGCGAGAACGTTACCGCTGAGCCACGCCGCCAGTCCGGTCGATTATGTCTGCAGATCCATAACATTCTTTAGATACTTCTTATCTTTCTTTCTTTCTTTCTTTCTTTCTTTCTTCAATGATGGTAGCAGTTTTTATCTAGGTTGTGTCGTTTGGTAGAGGTAAATCGTTTCTAAGGTCTTCAACAAAGAATAGTTCTATTATACTATTTGATAATAACAACGAGTTATAACTATACTCATACATTTAGGAGAAAGTAGGCTATATGTTCTTTACTGAACATCTTGTTTTTTTTTGTTTTTTTTTTTTCATAAAATGAAAATAGGCTAAAAATAGGCTATTTAGTTTTTCACGAAACTACTTGTGTTTTTTTTCTCATGAAAGTATTCCTAAGGATCCAAGAAGTGTACTACGATAGGCTGGTATTTTCATATTTAAATAGGTCGTAACTATATGACCGTCTGACTACGCCAAGCTTCACGTGTGGTCTGTGTAGCTGCGTTTTCGCAAATTAACATTTGACATTTTGGTGCTGACAGTGACCATCCTTTTTTGTACATACACTCCGGAAAAATGCTGGGATTGTATCTTAACTCAATTCTAGACTCGAATAAAACAATAACACAATCCCTCAGCTCACACTACTACAGTAGCTACATTCGAACATGTACCCATGCAGCATGGGCTGAGGACCAAGAAGTCCCGATCTCCTAAATTAGTCAATAACCAAACATAATTCTTGTGTAAGTGGTGGATGTTCGCAACCATATCTTTCATATTTCATTTGTTTTCCGATGTTTCATTGTTTACTATTTATTGCGTTGGATTGTGTCTGTTCGCGCTTCTTGCAATGCATCTCAAATTAACCGAAGAAGGACGTGGTCCCATTTTGATGCAAAACATAAAAGCACAGCGTTGATGAAAGACTTGGAGCAAATATTTCCCGGTGTTCAATCAGCGTCACGTCAAGATATTCGAGGTCACATGCAATGCTATGAATGAGCCTGCCGCGAAAGGTTAGGACGGAAGAAAGCGCTCATCTCGGTGACTAAACAAAGTGAATTGTTCGTCACAAATGAGTATTGTCATTTGTATATACTTTGTACCGTAGAGGGGGTGGGCGAGAGAGAGGGAAGGGGGGGAGTGGGGGCTGCTGCAAGTCTGGAAATCGGATGTTCGATTTCCCGCGCTGACGGCGTCTATTCTGAGGGACATTTAAAGGTCTTTTTTTCATATTGCTTCCAGACATATGCCGGAATAATACCTTATTTTAAGTACTGGGGCTTTTAACCCATTTTCGATCCTGACTATTACAGTTAAGTCTATTAAGTTACAGTCACTTCGTAAAAACATGTTATCAGACAAATTGGACATATTGATGTCAAACCAAGATGTCCCTTAAACGATTTACAACAAAATATCTAAAAAGTGAGCAATTAATAATTTGGGCAAGCGACTTTATGACACGCGGTATTTTTTACGAGAAAATTCTGAGTAGTTTCATGAGTTATGAAGCGTTTTACTGCTAGCGTGTTTCTTGTTTATTTTAACACGAAACACAGAGGCGTTTGACGCATTTGCTAGCGTCATTATCTCAAGTACCAGTGGCAATCATTGGCTGGAAATATAATTGCGCCTATCAACAGTGATGCAATCATAATAATCATTAAATGGCTAGAAACGAGGGCGTATTATTGGCTGCCAGCCCTGGCTTGCTCTGAAAGTGACGGGAATAAACACTGTTGTTGCCGAGCACGGTGGATTTGGGAGAGTGGTGGATTTACACCCATCCATGAATGGACAATTGAAAAGATGTCTGATCAGAGAGGCAACGCCCCAATCAAGAAAGCCAAGATTTACAAGCCAAATGACTACGCAGTGGTTGATTGGTATACCTCTAGGTACCCAAAGACCTAAGCAGTCCCTTTGATGTTCTGGTCTGTGAAGAGATTAACGCGACAGGAAATACTTCCCAGTTTATCTGCTAGTTTTTGATGTGCAAGATTTTCTAGCGCATGTTATTATATTTCCATAAACTGGCTAGATTACTTTTCAGAATTTCCTTTGTAAAAATCTATGAATACATTTTTCATTTTCACTATATTTGGGAGCTTTGGCAACTTGGCATTTCATGTGTTGAATTGTGTGTGTGAATACAGTTTGTATCGGTTTATGTTCGACGATGTCGAAATGTAAATATTATATGTCAGAAAACTGTATCATAATGAAGGTCATTATAGTACTATTTTTCATTATGAAACCGTTTCTCCCACCAATCAGAGCTCAAGAAACAGTTGTGTGACCAATTAGGTAAGGATAGCATCGCACCTGCGCTGACTTCCATGGCCTCCTATTTTAAATTTCACTGCGTGGCTAGTATCATAGAGGGGTATTCGAGGAGGCCATGGTCAAATACAAGGTATTCTCTACATCCCATGCGTTCTGTTCAGTACATACAACTGGCGAAATCTCGACAGGTATTTATGAATATTTATGTTCGAACATAAAATGGTTATAATTATCGTCGAACATAAACAGTCGTACTAATGTACTAATGTACTAATTTGGAATTATTGGCAGTGTAATACAGTACGAATTTGATATTATTTTACTTTTTGTTGAGTATTTGTGTATTAACCTTGTTTGAGCGTCCAAAGAGCACCCGAGTAGTTCGATTTTATGGCGAAGCAGGCTCAAAGGCTGGCAACACTGTTAGGATTGCACAATTTTACATGGTTTCCTCAACTAGACAACATGTTCAAACTGCAGCTGTAAAGCTTGTATCACCAATGAAATACTTCAAAGGTAATAAAAGTGGAGGCAGTAAAAAAATGCAAACAAATGATTTTTAATGTATAGAGTAGGTCGAGGGAATACAATATAGAGTTTCCGTGTCGGAAATACAAGAAGGAACAGAGAGGAGATGCGCAGAGGGATATTTTCCTCAGGACTTGACCTGACCTTTGGTTATAGTCCAAGGTCCTTCAAGGGCTGTAGTGCCATGGGGTTTTGCAGCCGTGGTGCTCGACATAATGAGCACTGCTTCACTGGGAGGATGAAGAATGGCTCTTCATGGCACATTATTATGGATACTCGAGTTTAGGCCTTAATTACAAGAAAGCCAACAGAACTATTGAAAAATGATTTATACCAATATTTTCCTTGTTTATTCTGCGTTAGACTATATGAGCCAATTATTGTCAAGTTTATTAATTAATTATTTATTTATTTGTGGTTGTATGAAAAATTGACCGTGTTTTTGACGTATTTTCTAGGAACCGCTCACTTAAAACTATTTACATGGAAAACTACTTGGCTGAGGGTAATGACATGTTTATATGTGATGGGCACAAGTATCGGTAGTGCAAATCTCAAGTTTCATTTTTTTAAACTACCCAATAACAAGCTCTTATACTTTTTCTGTCGTAACGTTTTGTCAGCCCAGGATAAACGTACGGCAGGAAACTTGATCTAATTTTGAAGCTATCATTCGTGATTATCGGAAACTACGACCACTGTAAACGTACAGTGTGATGACGAATTTATGACGAGTAGACTAATATTAATGGGAGTTTTGTGCGTTCTGGCCCTGTTGAATTTTGCTAACATGTGCCAAATTCTTTACTGCGCGCTGGTCATCAACCTTAGCTTCGATACCTCGTTCATCCTTTGTTTCTGTTAGGGTCAGATATTTCACATCTGTTTGGTTAACCAGCTCTCATTCCTTTCCGTCCAAGCCTCTCATGTTCCACGTGCAAATACTTATTGTGCCATGTCCTCTCCAGTCTGCCATCTCCGTGATTAGTCCTGCTTGCTCTCTTTGTTAGCTTTTAATCATTGTTACGTTTGGAGTGCGCTGAGATTGGGACAACAACACTAGCTAGCATGATCGAGATGTTTCTGTGCCAGGGAGCTTCGGTGATCAGATCTATCTTTTGGCTTGGTTAGCAATGAGAATAATAATGTAAAGGTACCATGTTACAGAAAATATCAATAGTACATCCCTGGCTTTTTTTTCAACGTCCCATTATTCGAGTCGCATTGTAGGGCAATTTTGCTGCAATAAACATATTATTATTAATAATACTGTAATATTATTTGAGACGCATCATATTATTGTTACGGCATAGAGATCAATAAGAATTGACAATACGACGTATTATCAGAGACTTCATTAATTATATTATTCTAGACCACCTCGTGTAGCAGCTAGTGTTCCTGGTTGTTGCCATGGAGGTCCGGGTTCGATTCTGGGCTCTGCCAAGAAATTATTATTCTGGTGAGAGGGCTGGAACGGGATACACTCAGCCTCGTGTAGCAAAAGTAAGAATGAGTGGTTTTCCGTGGTTTCCCCACTTCTAGTCCTGGCTGCCTTCTTCCCAGTCCTCAATTTACGAATCACAATAATACAGGTTATTACACAAATCCCACACACACCCAAATACACGGGGCTATAGACTATGACCATGATGTTGCAGCCCCTAAAAAACAACAACACTGGTGTTTTAATTCTAATAATAATAATAATAATATTAATAATGTTATTGGTTTTACGTCCCATTTAACTACTGCGGTTTTTAGTGACACCGAGCTGCCGGAATTTTGTCCCGAAGGCGATCTCTAACGTGCCAGTAAATTTACTGACACAACTCCCTCACATTTGCGGACCCTCAAATGCCAACTGACGCGCCAGAATTCGATCCTGCAACCTTTCAAAAATGGAACGAGCCTCGGACAGGATGGATTTAATAGACGACGACACGGCTGTACACACGGACTAAGATTTGGAACTTTAAACCTAAGAACGCTGACGGGGAAGGTGGAGGAGATAGTGGATATGATGGAAAGAAGGAAGTTGGATTTATTGGGATTGGCAGAAACAAAGTGGAAAGGGGAAGGAAGGAGAGTACTGAGAAAAGGCTATAGACTGTACTGGAGTGGGAACGAAGAGGGAAAGAGGAATGGAGTGGGAGTAGTAGTACGAGATGGTTTGAAAGAAGAAGTGAGGAGAATAAGTGATAGGATGATGAAAGTGAAAGTAGCACTGAGGGGAGAGACCGTAGAAATAGTGCAAGTATATGCTCCACAAGTAGGCTGCGCTTCTGAAGAGAAGGAGGAGTTTGAAGAGGAATTGCAGAAGCAGCTGGTAGGAAGAAATATGATTGTTATGGGGGACCTCAATGCCCATGTAGGAAGAGAAAGACAAGGTTATGAGAGTGTTCTAGGACCAGAGGGTTGGGGTGGAAGAAATGAGGAAGGAAAGAGACTGTTGGACTTCTGCCAGAGGAACAGCCTGCTAGTTGGGAACTCCTGGTTTAAGAAAAGAGAGAGCCACACAATCACATGGTACAGTGATGACTTGACCAGGAAGTCGGTGGTCGACTATATACTGTATGAGAAAGAACTAAATAAGAACATCACGGACATCAAGGTTATACCATCGGAGAACCTGGATAGCGACCATCGATTACTGGTAATGAACCTGAGAGGGAGTAAGGAGAAGAAAGGGACTGAGAACCAGGAAAGACGTATAAGGATATGGAAACTGAAAGAAGGGGATAGAAGGGTCGAGTACCTCAAAATGGTAAAGGAAGGAATTCCAACAGATGAAGAAAGAGGGGTGGAAGAGGAATGGGCTAGATTTAAGAAGACACTAGTGGGTGCAGCAGAAGCAGTATGTGGGAGGACAAGTAGTAAGAAGAGGTGGAAGGAAACACCATGGTGGAATGAGAAGACAAAAGATATAGTAAGGGAAAAGAATAGAGCCTTTAGGAGGTGGTATCAAAATAGGACGGTAGAGACAAGGGAAGAGTACCAAGAAAGAAGGAGGCGAAGAGAGTGGTGGCTGAGGAGAGAAGGAAGTGGATGGAAGAGTGGACAAAGATGATGGAGGAGGATAGTGAAGGTACAAAAAAGGTCCTGTATGGGATGGTGAAAGATAAGAGGCGGAAGGATCCTACGGATTATGTTAGAATGGTGAACAAAAGGGGACAAGAGATAGAAAATAGGGAAGAACTGAAGAAAATGTGGAAAGAATATTTTGAAGAACTTCTGAACCCAAATGGAAAAGATGGTGAGGAGGAAGAAATCGGGGAAGAGGAAGATGAACTGCAAACAGAAAAGGACTTAACATGGAAAGAAGTGGAAGATGCAGTGAACAAGATGAAAGGAGGGAAGGCACCGGGTGTGGATGAGTTGAGTGTGGAGATGGTGAGAGCAGCAGGAGAGGTGGGGATACAGTGGCTGTACCGAGTGATGAGGACAGCATGGAAGGAAAGGAAGACCCCAGAGGACTGGAAAAAAGGAATCATTGTCCCGATCTTCAAGAAAGGTAGTAGAACAGATTGCAGAAACTATCGGGGAATAACACTGATGAGTCATTGTGCAAAGATCTTCGAGAAAGTTTTGGAAAAGAGAATTAGGACAAGGATAGAAGGAGGGATGAGGGAAGAACAACATGGCTTCAGAGCAGGAAGGTCCACAGTGGATTTGATTTTTGCTGTAAGGCAGTTACAAGAACAGCACTATGAATATGGAACAGATCTACTGATGGCCTTCCTGGACATTGAGAAAGCATATGACAGTGTATGCAGAAACAAAGTATGGAAGTCCCTGGAGGATAGAGGAGTAGAGAAATGGACTATAAAGAGGATAAAGGAGATGTACAAGGGAAGCGTGAGCTGTGTGAAAGTGGGAGGAGAGAGATCTGACTGGTTGGAACAAAGAAACGGCCTGAAACAAGGAAGTGCACTGTCACCGTTACTTTTCATTGTGGTGATGGATGACATAATGACCCGAGTGGCACAAGTAATTGGGGACGGAAAGATGAAAGCAATGGTGTTTGCAGATGATTTGATGATTTGGGGAAACAAGGAGGAGGAGGTACAGGAACAGTTGGACGTGTGGGAAGGAGTAATACAAGGATATGGGATGAAATTTAGCATAAATAAGAGTGAGATGGTGATCACAACAAGGAAGAAGGAAAGAACCACAACGGGAATAACAATTGGTGGGGAACAGCTGAAGAAAGTGGAGAGTTTTAAGTATCTGGGAAGCCTGATACAAGATAATGGAAGAAACGATAGAGAAATAAATGAGCGGGGGAGGCAGGCAGAAGCATTTCGGAGGAGTGTGAGAAGCATGTTATGGAGCAAGGATGTCCCTCAGAACAGCAAAAAGATCATATATCGGACGTACTATGTCCCTATCCTGACGTATGCCTCGGAGACCTGGGTTATGAAAGGAAGGGAGAGGAGCAAAATACAGGCCAGTGAGATGAGGTTCTTGAGAAGCAGTATTGGAGCTACAAAGATGGACAGAATAAGAAATGAGAGGACCAGAGAATTAATGAAGGAGGAACCATTACAGGATGGTATAGAGAAATCTAGACTTAGATGGTATGGACATGTAAAACGAATGGAGGAGAAGAGGATACCCAGGAGAGTACATGAGACGAAGTGGGAAGGAAAGAGACCGAGGGGAAGACCGAGAGACAGGTGGCTGAAGGGGGTGGAAGAAAGCGTGAAGAAGAGAGGAGAAGACTGGACAAGGGTGGAGGCTGAGAGATGGTGGGAAGACAGAAGACGTTGGAGAGGCTTGTGTTCCAAACAGACCCGGCCAGTGGCTGGAAACTGTGCAAGATGATGATGATGATGAACCTTGGGAACAGCAGGCGAGAACGTCACCGCTGAGCCAAGCAGCCAGCGTTTCTAATTCTATATTGAATATGTTATTTTGAAATAACATATTATTTTGATTTAAATCTTATTAGCGAAGGTGACCTTAAGACGTATTTAAGTACTTCTTAAGATGTCCTTATATCTATGTCTCGTTTTACCTCAGACTCCAGAGGAAATAACTAATCTTACCTCTTTACCTGGCAGTGCATTGAGGACGAACTTAGAGTATGATTCTAGATCAGAGACATATCTAGGCACCTTAACCCAGGTGATCTCTGACCCTTATGTACCCTTAGGAAAAGAAGCACTACACAAGGCTGAGATTCGGGGTCATGATCGGTTCTTGAAAAGTAGTGTGAGGAGAACGTGCTTCTTATAATTTCCAGGATTCATAGGGGAACTTAAAATAAGTTATATGACAGGTTAAAAACAATAACAATTTAATACGGAACAAATCTGACAAGACAAATAAAATGACGCCATGGGTCATTGGCCTGTCACACGTGACCTGCGAGTGACCCAGTAACCCACACGCGACTTCTAGACATCGCACAATGTGTAAACAAACCCAGTCAAGGACTCGGAAAGTCCCGCACGTGTTTGCTCCCAAAGTATCCTCAAACCACGACTGTCGTCAAAATAAAATGACTGACTCAAACGTCAGCCCATAAAAAGCTACCTCACAAACAATCAGCTTAGGCAGCTGTAAAACGAGGTGTACCAAGACGTCACCTCGAAAGAAAATTACAATTAATAAAATACAAAAATTACAAAAAATAGAAAATAAACATGTTTATGTGATATGTGCGCGCTGTCGGACAATGAAAGTATGTGAGTACTTGACGAGAATTCACTTCCGTTGGATCAAACGATTAAGTCATGAATTCCCGTACTGCGCGTTGGAGATCATGACAATTATGGGAATACACACACAAATGGCTAATATAAAAATAAACACACTGACATAGTCTAACCCTTACATAAAAATCAATAATACATGACTTGTATATTTACAATTATCGACAGCCGATCTAGCGGTCTTAAGTCATACAAATCAACACAAGGCAATCACGTGACATACAAGAAAGTCGGTTCGCCCTCGGCGACCTTTAAATTGACACTTACAATACTTGGCATCAAGCCAAGCAACTGCAACAACAAAAAAACATGCCTCAACAGGCCATTAAAACAATACATAAAACATTTCGATTAATACGGCCTGAAAATAGTTAGTTAACGGCATGGATAGCTCACCTATTAATTCAAAATCATATTATAATTTACCAGGCAAGACATTTAATTCATTAACAACAAGAATGCGTAGCGCGCACGCTATCGCTTATCTACATTCCAGGATCTGAGTACTGAGGTCGTTCAAGCTCCAACGTACTTTTGTGTGTGCCAACAAATATCCAAGCCTCGGCCTGAATTCGTAGATAGCCTCCTGGCTCTTGAAAACGCGATACATAATACATCAAATGCCATCATATTCTTGACAAACCCCCTTGGGTATCAAGATTCACATATCAGCAGTGCGCCCCTCAGGTTACGCAAACTGAAGCATTAGTAGCAATCACAATCACAATGTCCAAACCTGCTTACTATCGAAGAAAATATCACACAAAGCACACACATCTAGGCTTGACCACAATGACCCCCTCTCGTACTCCAGACCAAGAATAGATAACCAAAACAAAATACCAAAGACTTGACTACAGACAGGCGGACGGCCTTCTCTAACAACCAAGGTTGTACAAAGCAAAACAATACTAGCATTTGCCTGATTAATTATCAACCAAAAATTCCCCCCATGTCTAACATTATATTTAAATACACATCCATTTATCACCCTTATCTAACATTTCAGCCGTGAGTAATCTCGATAGCGCCTTGCGTTCATGCGCAGGAGCAACATGAAAACATGCACTCTGAATCAAAGCAATGGGCTAAAGCCACAAGAAAAACACACAAGCAAAATCTAATATTTACAACAAAATGTCACGTGATGCTATAAAATAATTATGTCAGCGAAACGAATTTACATTTACGCACAGCAAAGCAAAACTTATATACAAAACACATTCTCCAACATTGTTCATGATTCCGCCCCGTTCAAAATTAAATACATTTAACTAGTACTCAACACTTTCAGGTCTGCCCGGTGCCGTAACAGCACCCCCGTCATCATCCATCTGCGTATCTAGCCCATGATACTAGACATCATAGCGTATAACATGACATGGTCCATTTCTTCCTTCTGGCCGACGAACATCTTGCTGTTGAAATAATATTATTATTATTATTATTATTATTATTATTATTATTATTATTATTATTATTATCAGGCTACTATCTAGACTGCTTAATGAGCTACTCAATTCGCCCAAAAAGTTCGATTGCAGTGCCGTAGAACTTTCCCTATAATATGTGGACAGTCTCCACCTAACACACATAAACTATCACCAAATATGTTGAGCGACACACAACACAATTAAATATCAAAGTCCTATATGCGGCCATTGCACTCGCAAAAAGTTAAAGTATTTCAGAGTGCCTCGGCCACGGACAGAGTAACACCCTACAACGTCTCAGAATAAATTGTATAGTGTATGAGTCTATTCACAGACCGTAGTATTTATATGTTTTATCAAGACACCAGTTGGAAGGGGTAGGTCGCTCCGTAATAATTAGTAATAATAGTCGCACAGACTTCAGACACATCTTAATCAACTCATAAAAATCAGCACATTCAAATGACACTCGCGTGCAGAAATTCGCATTGTAGCAACACACATATTCCTGAATTCGCGGGAAAAATCCTTCGCGCCCAAAAGTGGCGTCTCGCTGTAATTGGCTGTTCATTCAAATAATTTTGTGACACCAGGGTGCTGACCTTCTCCCACTCTCTCATCTGGTCACTATCTCTGTCCTTAGGTTGGCCTCTGCTTTCTCACTCTCTCGTCTTCAAAGACAAGGAAAACTCAACCCCTCTCGTTTGAAATGGGCAACGGACATTTAGCTTGCAACTGCCTTTCCCTTTTTTTTTAGAATCGGCTATATTTAACTCGGCCTTTGTCTTGCTGGCGACATCGACAGTATTACTTTGTTCAACCAGACAGACTGCTATTACAAAATATGACCAACATTTTCCTCAACTGGGCTGTATTAGAGCAGAAGAAATAACATATTTGAAGACTTAAATGTAGGGTTCATAATTGAATATATTATTTTGAAATAACATATTTTTTTTTTTTTTTTTTTTAGCGAAGGTGACCTTAAGAAATATTTAAGTACTTCTTAAGATGTCCTTATATCAAAGTCTCGTTTTACCTCGGACTCCAGAGGAAATAACTAATCTTACCTCTTTACCTGGCAGTGCATTGAGGACGAACTTAGAGTATTATTCTAGATCAGAGACATATCTAGGCACCTTAACCCAGGTGATCTCTGACCGCTTCTCATAAGGATAAGGTTAGACAAGGATTTGAGAAAGAAGATATCGGAAAGGAGAAGGTATAACAATTTCCAATTTTGTCTCTAACGAATTCATTTACGAGTCGTAAATCTACAGAAATGAGATTGTCATATTAACCATTTATTTATTAAATATGGTTTAATCGTTATTAAACCGTAATTTGTGTCAGCTATTGATTGTATCAGTGGCATGACTACGGGATTGGTTAAGGTCGATTAATCCCCCTGCTCCAAAATAATAAAAAATGTCATTTAAAAAAGTTTTTTATGGTAAATATCGCCACGATACTGACACCCATTGGTCCCAGGGACTTACTGTAACTGTAAATTATTGTTCTACCACATGTATCAGTTTTTGAAATAATGTTGTAATATCACGAGTTATAACTTATTATCTTGAATGTATTATGAATTTCATTTTCACTTCCTTTCTCGAGCCATTCTTCAAACCTACTTACACAAAACACAAATATTCAAAAGCACTCGTTTAAAAAATGCATTTACATACTCATGTTTTACTTTCGATTATTTTCTTTCACAAAAGAACATAATTTATACATCCGCATGACATGATTGGCTCAAAAGTATAATATTTTGTAAGGATTTGCAAGGTGGAAATAATTCCTGTAACAGCCAGTGAAGAAAACCGTTTTCAGATCAAACCTTCGAAGAAGGAAAATCTCAATATTTTAATCAGCAGAAAGGAGCTTTATAATGTTTACTTGTGCACATCATTACAGAATTCTTTCGTAAATCAGCACACTTTAAGCACACATAAGATGGTTACTTCCCTTACCCAGATGGGTCCCAGGGACATAAACGCTGTAATTACGGTTACTATGTCGTGTCCTCACCTGTAAAAGTCAAGTAGAGGACTAATGGAAAGGAGAGTACAGGGAAACCAAGTGCAGTGCACCAATATATCAAAAATTACTTACAAAATAAATCACTCGTGGGTCTTATAAGGTACGGGTTAAAGAAAAATATTTGGATTGATGACAAACGAGACTGGATTAGGCTACGTACTTTTATACTTATTAATATTTGGGAACATTTCTCTTCACTCGTGTAAAATGTTTAGTGCTACCTAAATTTAACACTTGCTCACGCAAAACGTTCGTTTTCTTAGCTCTTGCACATTGATAGGTGAAAATAAAGCACACCAACTTCTCTGGAAACCAAACACGATACGAAAGCATGTAGAAATTAAGTATCATATTGCCCCCCACTCACCAATGTAATTTTGACTTCGCTCATCCCCCTCCAGAATCAAATTCTAGTTACGCCACTAAATTGTATCATAGCGTGCTGTATTCTATTTTGCCAGGAGATCTATTGATGATAGTCTGGCTGTCAAATGCTGATGATCAGTTCAGTACAGTACTGGAAAATCGAATCCAAGTACCTATGCAGGGGCACCATGTGCAGGAATCAGCTTCATCCCGGTGTTGACAGCAGTCATCCTGAGTGTAGTTTCCTTCCCTCCCTTATTCCCCCGCCTCCAATTTGTTCACACTCCAGGTACTCTGTTTTAAGTAGTTCCTAGACATGTTCACATTGTAACATTTTTAATAAGTCGTTTTAAACGTGGTGTTAACTATTGTGGTTCAATAAAAACAAACATGATAATAATAAATAATATACACTGTGGTGTGACCTTACCTGCGATAGTATAATATAATAAGTTGTTGTTGAGCGCCAGATTCCTATTTAAGACAGAGAATCGAAATTTGTGAATTAACCTCGGCTATCAGCAGTAGAGTTCGAGACCACTTACCCGGGCCGTAGTGTAACTGAGTTAACTAACCATTCAGTATTTATTTATAAGGAGTAGTTGAATTTTGCCTATAGTATGTGCTAACTACAAGAAAAGTTACAGTCATGAAGTTAAAGAAAATGAATTTATTATATGCAAAACAAAATACTAATAGTTACAAAAAAAGAATTTAATTTACCAACTGCGGTTTAATTATTTAAAAGAAAATGAACATTAAAAATGAATTGAAAGTTAAAGGCTTGACTCTAAATTGAAAATAGAGACGGAAGTAATAATTGTTTATGCTCACCAACTTGCAGCTTTGTCATATTGAACGTTATAACAGATAACCTTAATGTTCCTTCTCATATTCAAAAAATGTTGTAGTATGTCATAAGATACAGCATACTACGTTCCATTGTGTTGCCATCTCTAGATTAATTGTAGTATTCAACTATAAGCCATGGTCAGCTTACATATATATTTAGTCAACATTGTGGTTATTATGTCGAGACATGATGTATGCTAAAGCAGTCGGTGGACCTCTGTCGCTGTTCTGCCACTAATGAGTTGTCATTCACTAATGACTCTGTAGATGCGAGTGTGCGGTTATATCTTCCTTGTCACGTGGTAGTAAGCAGCCCCCACTTCATAGTCAAATCACCCCTTCTACCTGGGGCTTGTCCATTCATTGATGCGTACCTTGGCTCCAGTAGTGACGTATTGATTGCACCATACGTGAAATATAATGTTCCATTGCTTCTCGAAGGAACTAGATTGTGCGCACGTGATGGTTACTCATATTGGGTTTCATAGCATCTCGAAAATGACGCAGTTTGCCGTGGTGAAATTATTACTACGTCGTTCAGTTTGTGACGCATTGGGTTGATCCTTATTGGCAAATCTTGTTGCAATATATATATATTACTTCATCTCTTTACAAATAATTGTTAATAAAAATATTTCTGACTATAATAATAAAAACCGCTTACAATTATCTGATATAAAAATCATCTCATGGATGTACTAATTAATAATAATAATAACATGATAAATGAATAACCCTTTAAATATAATAAGTATGGGATCGAATCGTTACAATCGCCCCTAAGATAAATAATTTAAATGACATTTCACATTATTTCTCTTACCTCATCCAACATAAAAAAACTATAAATTTAAATATTATAACCCCCAAAAAGACAACATACAATATACTCTTCATCAATACACAAAAATATACAAGAACATACTCTTTTCACTTTACATATTTGTACTATCATTTCTCATTCTTCCAAATGTTCATAATGTTCATTCTTCTTTATATATGTTGTAAAAAAATATACATAAATGTATTCTTCACAAAAAATTCATATTTTAACTTTCATTCATCTCATTCTTCCAAATGTTCATAATGTTTATTCTTCTTTATATATATATATATATTGTAAAAAAAATATACATATAATGCCCTTCACTTTACATTCTTCGAAGTAATTACTTCGTTGCACACGCATATTCAAACAACACAATATTCCTTTCGTCTCTATAAAGGTACTACTCAAATGCAGTAAAATTTCAATAATTGAAGAAAAAAAAATAACTTAGCAAGATACCTAAGGCAATTCCAATTTCAGTGCATATGTCATACATGTAAATATTTCCCCAAATACATAATGACATCGAAATACCTTAAAGCAGTTATTAAACAGTTCACATAAATATCCAAGTTACTACTCACCTGCCTTCGTGGCTTAATTCTATCTTAGGCCACGGCCGCCTCCTTTCAAATTAATACTTCCTAAGTCTCCACGACTTCTTAACCTTTCATAAAACCATAATTCCTCTTCACTACTTCTCGAAAACAATAACTTGAATTTTCAAAATCACCAATAAACATAAAATCTGACTTCTCGTTCATCTAATAAAATTTAACTTAGTGTCAAGATATCTTTACTCTATCGTCATTCCTTACTTACCACAACAAAATGATTAAGACTTGGACAAAATACTACTCAATACCTGAATTACGTATATCACTAAACTATTTCACAAAAACACATGACAAACTCCTCGGAATAAATATTTCGTTCCACAAAATATTAATGCTCTTATACTTTGAACTTAGTCTATTCATGATTTGACTTTTTGCTGAATACCTAAAAACCCCCCTTAGTTTTCTCTCAAAACTCTTAATTAAGTACCGTGTCCTCCAAACACCACTTCCTACTTGTTCTGACCGCCTGGACTATAGCTCACTCTTGCTATACCAGAATCTCTCAAAACTCATCGTGACATCACACGTCACATACAAAAAAAAACTCCCCTATTCGTGGTATAATCCCACATCTTCTTACTGTTACAGGTCACCTCTTACTGACCAATAACACACTAAATTTCAGCTAAAAAAAATCTTACATGCTTCGACTAATTCCTTGGAATAATAACATCACACTTTGCTTTCCTAATTATTGTCTTCCTAAAATAATGACAGTGTTCCAGTTGACAGTCAATAACACCGACACTCATAATTGGCAAATATTCTCCCAAAATCACTTCATAAAGCAAGTCCTGAGTTATAACACAGTTCAGACACTCTCTGCTCTACCAAATTAAATGCGTAAATTACACCTGCCTTTAATTGAAACTTCATTATTACCCCTTAGGTATACACTTATCTTACTAACTTACTCTTGTCTTCAAAAATATAAACTTCTCTTTACTAACTCCGTATGACATAAATAAAACTTTAATTTCTCGTCTACCAAAAAAATGATTTATCTTTAAAATCCTCAAAACATCGAATTATAACAAATTCCGTTCACTTCTAGAAAATATTATGCCAACCATATAATTATAATTATTATCTTTACTTTTACCTGTGTAGGACAACAATCTACCACATAATTAATTCGTTAGTAACTTTTTACTAAAAGTGGTTTAGCTCGATAACAAGCCTTGTAATATCTTAACGTGCGTAACTGTAACAAAAACTTGGACCATCTTACCTTTGTAATCTCTTATTACCTTGTGTGCATACATCCATATATACTTAAAAAAACTCCCAACATTAACTTCACGTAGTCCCGTAGACACCATAAAAAACTCATTGTTCAACGGAATATACCCCGCTGACCTACTTCATCCTCAAAAAACTTCCTAAAACTTCATTTGGCATCTTACCAAAACTTAAAACCACATTGCTCAACGGCATTACCTTCGTTGGCCTACTTCATCCTCCAAAATCTTCTCAAAACTTCATTTGGCATCTTACCAAAAACTTCCTCAAAAAACAACTTCATTTGGCATCTTACCAAAACTTAAAACCACGTTGCTCAACGGCATTACCTTCGTTGGCCTACTACTTCAAACTCACGTCCATTTACGTGAAAATACACACATACACACACACATATCTGTCACCAAGTACCAGATGCCCTAATCATGTTACTACTTCCTCATTTCAACCCGATGTTGGTTAATTCATACAACGCATTACCATTAACAATTCTAAACCACTTATAAATTTCTCAAAATATATCCACTGATAACCTCACTGTCCTCAAAATGAAACTTCTTTATTAAATCAATTCTTAATTCTTCAACTCATTAATTTTTATTACGACTGTACTACATCATCTTTACTCACTTTTAAATTAAATCTTCATTACCATTATATTCATAATTATGGTTGCCATAATAATTATTACTTTCTTTCGATTACTTACTTTTGTAATAACCTTCCTACTTTTTAAAATTTAATCCTCACTTCCTCCAACTTACCTGCAACTTAAGGACCCACATTCAACTTACCTGAATTGCTCAATAGCACGACAACCTCTGTCTTCCAAATTAAATGATTTTAGTCAATCTAAATCAATAAGCGTAGGCACTACGCGCCCCTTACCATCCTAACTTCACGACTGAATTAAAATTACACACAGCAGGTTTCTCATCTACCTCTGTTAAATCATACTAAACTTCTCTATTTAATATTTAAGTCATACGGAACAGTAACTATCGGTAATATAAATTTACATCACTACTTTCTCTGGCATTTCACCGTTCTTACCATCTTCATCTTCAATTCTATCTCTTTCTAGGATTCCATTTTCCTCTTTTCTTATAACATTACTTTCTACCTCTTTCGGACTACACTCATCAACAGTAACATTATACTTCGGCTTTCCCCCTCTCACGTCCCCAAGTCTGGCTAATTCAGTACGCCACTGCACATCATATGCTTTCTTTCTCTCCTTCATTCTGATTTCTTTCTCCTCTAGCAACTTGATTCTCTTCTCTTTCATTTTACTTCTAAAATATTTACCTACCTGTCTTCCTTTCATTTCTCCATTACTATCACTTAATGTTCTCTTTATCCGTGGACTATTGCTTCTGCTCTTTTCTATCTCTCTCCTCCTCTTAACCTGTTTACTAATTATGTTCTTCTGACTATGTCTTAACGCACGCTTCTCTGCCTCTAATAATTTCATATTAACTTCCTCTATCTCAGGACTAAATTCTTCCCTAGTTTGCCTATCTAATTTATCTATGATTGTCTGCATCTTAATCTCTTGGGTGCTTAGTACTTTCTTTATCTTACCTACTTCTATCCCTATCTTTTCTCTCATCTTCTTCACTTCTTTTTCGCTACATTCTATAGTCTCTTCTACAGCTATCTTGCGTTCATCTATCAACTCCGCTGATTGCTGTTCCTTACTTAAGCTACTTTCATCTATGTCTAGCATCTCTACCAACTCTACTATGTTTTCTCCTACTATATCCGCTAACTGCTGTTCATCACCCATAATTTCTTTTACAGCTATCCTGCTTTCATCTAAAATCTCTTTCAACTCTACTATGCTTTCTCCTACTATCTCCTCTGACGCTAATCTATTTTCACCTAAAATCTCCTCTACCTCCAATCTGCTTTCACCTAACATTCCCCCTGACTCCAATCTGCTTTCAATTACAGTCTCCTTACAGGCTGTCTTCACTGATTCTACTGCAGTATCCCCTAAAGTCTCTACCACCTGCCTAGATTCCACTTCTACCAATTTGCTAAAACTTTCACCTTGAGTTGCTATTTTATCTTCAATCACAGTTACTATTCTTTCCTGAATCCTACTTTCTACTGCTTCTAATTTCTTATCTACTGTCTTAATAATATCTTTAGCTTTCATTTCTACCTCCTCCTTAATTTCACCTCTGATTTCCTGTTTCACCCCCTGAATACTCTCCTGTAGCATATCATACTTCATACTCAACCCTTCATTTACTTTAATCACACTGTCTAGTTTTACATTATTCTCTTCCAATTTCTGATTTATTTTTCTTCTATTCTCTTCCAGTTTTTCATTAAGAAAGGCCTCCGTACTTTGCTTATTTTCATTAAACTTCTCATTCATATTTTGATTTAGCCTACCCATATCTTTATCTAATTTCTCAAATTTATCATTGAATTCCAAATAACTTCTTTTATTCTCTTCACTATTTTTATTCATCTCCCTCAAGATATCAGCTAATGAAATTTCATGGACCTCTAAGGACTTCTGTTTCTCCTGACTACCACTAATCTCAGGATGTACCTCTGTATTCGTCTCGAGATTTTCCTCTGCATTCGTGTCAGGGTTAACCTCAGGATTATTTTCAGGATTACTCTCAAGATTTACCTCCGACATCTTGGTATTATTCTCTACGCTTTCAACATCGCTACTGCTATCAACCTCCTTATAATTAACTTTCTCGATTCTATTCCTACTTCTCAACTGCCTCTGTTCCTCTTCCGACATCTCGAAGTACACCGTATAACAATTGCCCTTCCAAAATTTCACTTCACTTCACTTTGCTGTCCCCCAAAAGCACTGACAATTTGCACTGAAATTATACACTCCTCTCCTAAATACCGAATGGTTTTCGTGTCCTACTTTGTGGCGCCAAATGTAACATTTTTAATAAGTCGTTTTAAACGTGGTGTTAACTATTGTGGTTCAATAAAAACAAACATGATAATAATAAATAATATACACTGTGGTGTGACCTTACCTGCGATAGTATAATATAATAAGTTGTTGTTGAGCGCCAGATTCCTATTTAAGACAGAGAATCGAAATTTGTGAATTAACCTCGGCTATCAGCAGTAGAGTTCGAGACCACTTACCCGGGCCGTAGTGTAACTGAGTTAACTAACCATTCAGTATTTATTTATAAGGAGTAGTTGAATTTTGCCTATAGTATGTGCTAACTACAAGAAAAGTTACAGTCATGAAGTTAAAGAAAATGAATTTATTATATGCAAAACAAAATACTAATAGTTACAAAAAAAGAATTTAATTTACCAACTGCGGTTTAATTATTTAAAAGAAAATGAACATTAAAAATGAATTGAAAGTTAAAGGCTTGACTCTAAATTGAAAATAGAGACGGAAGTAATAATTGTTTATGCTCACCAACTTGCAGCTTTGTCATATTGAACGTTATAACATATAACCTTAATGTTCCTTCTCATATTCAAAAAATGTTGTAGTATGTCATAAGATACAGCATACTACGTTCCATTGTGTTGCCATCTCTAGATTAATTGTAGTATTCAACTATAAGCCATGGTCAGCTTACATATATATTTAGTCAACATTGTGGTTATTATGTCGAGACATGATGTATGCTAAAGCAGTCGGTGGACCTCTGTCGCTGTTCTGCCACTAATGAGTTGTCATTCACTAATGACTCTGTAGATGCGAGTGTGCGGTTATATCTTCCTTGTCACGTGGTAGTAAGCAGCCCCCACTTCATAGTCAAATCACCCCTTCTACCTGGGGCTTGTCCATTCATTGATGCGTACCTTGGCTCCAGTAGTGACGTATTGATTGCACCATACGTGAAATATAATGTTCCATTGCTTCTCGAAGGAACTAGATTGTGCGCACGTGATGGTTACTCATATTGGGTTTCATAGCATCTCGAAAATGACGCAGTTTGCCGTGGTGAAATTATTACTACGTCGTTCAGTTTGTGACGCATTGGGTTGATCCTTATTGGCAAATCTTGTTGCAATATATATATTACTTCATCTCTTTACAAATAATTGTTAATAAAAATATTTCTGACTATAATAATAAAAACCGCTTACAATTATCTGATATAAAAATCATCTCATGGATGTACTAATTAATAATAATAATAACATGATAAATGAATAACCCTTTAAATATAATAAGTATGGGATCGAATCGTTACAACATACCTACAATAACACATGTTATCAGACAAATTCCATACTTAAACAAGTATTTATAATTGTACTCCCAGAGTTCAAATTTCAATTGAGGATTTTCAACAGTCTATAACAATAATAAGTTATATATTTTTTAAAATTGATGGTAAGGCCACGGCAGTAATCTTAAGTTAGGAACCATCCCGGCATTACCCTGGAGGGCTGAGGTGGGAATCGAATACACCTCTTCTCAAATTTGCCTCACATGGCTGAGTGTACCCTATTCCAACCTTCAGACCAGAATTAAATATGTTGGCAGAGCCGGGAATCGAACTTGGGATCTTTAGGGCAGAAGTCTCAATTCTTACTGCGAGAATACAGAAAGTGGTGAATGGCATTAATCTGGGACGATGTGTTGTGTTGTGTGGGTGTAAAACGAACTTCGAATGATTGTATTGATGCAATCCAAATTTATACGATTCAATTTCCATAGCATCCTGCATCCTGGCTAATGCCGGGATAGTTCCTAACTTACGCCAGTCATGCCTCCTTGTCAATTCTAGCCCCAGCTACAAATAAACACTTTACTGTAGACACTACAATAACACAGGCATCATGCCCGAACTACACGGGGTTGAAATGACCACGATGCCCAAACCAGTTCATGAAACAACTAGAACTTATCTCATTCATATTTCTATTTTCCAATTCTTGTTTTGCAAATTGAGAATCAGAATGGATGATCTTTTCTCTTGTTGGTGTATACAATCGCTGATTTACCACCAAACAGTAGGTTCTACAGTAATATTAACTGGACGCCACTCCACTTCTCGGAACAAACCATCACCGGTCATTCCTGGGCCGGGATTAGCTTTCATAAATGGACAGCGGTTAACGAGCACAAAGAAACTTGCCAGCCCGACCCTTTCTCTCAATTACTTCTTGTATTATCGGTAGTGTTTGAATAACTGCCAAGGCGGCCCGGGTTCGATTCCTGGTCAATGCATGTGAGATTTTCGAAGTGAAATGCCATGCCCTGTGGTTCGGATTCCACGTTAAAAGGAGGTCCCGTGGCTCATAATCACTAGATTCACGGTCACGTAAAACTACAATCTACCTTCCTTTGAATAACTGCCGGCCCGCTTGTCAGGTCTCCAGTTCAGTCTTGGTGCTTACTCTCAGTTGATGTGGTGGAGAGTTGACAACGCTTCATCTTGAGCTGGGAAACCCCCGGTTCCACACACACCTGGAATGGAAACAAAGCCGCCCACAGAGGTTTCAAAAGCGAGCCGGTTGTTAATGAGGAAAGGGAGAGAACTTAACATATTTCTGTTCTATTCCAGGAACTCGATCGTTTTTCTAATTAGGTTGAGAATAGAATGGACAATATCTTCAACACCGCAGTTTTAAACTAATAACACAACACTGCCGGCTGCAAGAGGTCCGGAAATCATAGGTTCGATCTCCACGCTGTTAGTGGCAATCCTTTCACCCTTTATACAATACTAGCTGGTTACCCGTCCTTCGCACGGGTGAAAATGTACCTGTGTGTGTATTTAACAATTTTATTGTTTTAATCTCAGTAAATAAATTTAGAACCGCAAGTGGAAATTTAGCGGTGAGAAGCGAGGTCAAAGGCGAATATATGCAACCTGCCATGGATTCCTGTTCGCCGGGCGGGACGGAGCACGCCAGCTTCCAAAATGTAACTTAAATTTTGCCATTATATAGTGCTGTTACGGCTTCTCCCCTAACAACACAATACTCTTCGCCTCTTGTGACATTATAGGGTTCAATTGTGCATTATCCGTATGAGGGTGTTGTGTCCGGATTATTTTGATTAGGTATCTTAATGCTATACGATAAATACATTTAATACATACATGTCAGTACCTTGTGGTGATTCTATTCTTAGATTATTGATTTGTTTCAATTTACTTGATGGTAGTGGACAGACAGCGTGCATTACCTCGTCCAATCCAGCTAATACGAGATATCGATCTCCAGGAAGAAATAGTCTACCTAGGAGTTCGCATTTCCACTAAGGGAAACTGTGATGGAGAAATTAATAGAAGAATAGGTATGGCTAAGAAAGCACTGTCTAGTCTAACAAGAATATGGAAAGATCATCATATCACCAAGGAAACAAAGAAGCGACTGGTTCAAGCTTTGATATTTCCTAACGTCACGTATGGCTCTTGAGTCCTGGACCATAAATACGGCATGCTGTAGGAGAATTAAAGCCTTCGAGATGACGTGTTATCGAGGAATGCTGCGAATATCGTGGGTAGCAAGAAGAACAAATGAATTATTCTGCAGGAGCTAAGGATTGCTCCTAAAGCTCGCTTACTCCTCAACATCCAAAGGGAAATGTTGAGATTTTGAGATCATGTCATTCGGCGAGACGGCAGAAGTGTACCATCCAGAGTAAAGTTGACGGAAAACGGCTGAGGGGCCGTGCTCCGAACCGGCACCTTCACCAGATAAAGAGTCTGGCTAATCTGCCACTTCATAAATTAATGCACACAGCAGAAGACCGGTGTATGGCGGGGTATTGTTAACAGAATTGCGTGAAGGATAACGACGTTCGAATTCGAACTACGACCAAGAAGAAGGTTGTCAACACAACACAATAGAATAGTTCACATTTCAATCCAAATGCAGAATGTACGAGAAATAAGCATTAGAGCTATATTATGTTGTATTAGAATAATTTACGTAAGTTTACAAACTCTATCCTTCATTCTTCCAAATGTTTGTGTCGCATTCACCTGGCGTCAACTTTAAAATCAGTTGATGTGCATTCAAGGCTGTTCTAATGTTGTTCGGTTAATTAAATCAGCGATGTCTATGTAGGGGAGGATTAGCAGATATCTCTCTGGGAACGGAAGAGTTTTAGCTGAAACACCTGCCTGCAAAATAATGAAAGGAATGAAAGTCTTGTTTTTTCCATGTACATTCTTTTGAACTTAGTGTCCTGTGTTTATCAATTTTCCCCCTTTGTTATTATAATTTGTTTTTCTTTGCAGGTAAGGCCCGTTCTTACAATCTCCGGTTAAATCTTTACTGGCACTTTTACGGCAAGTTTACCGGAACTTGATTCTTACAATACCCGGTTAGCGACAAACTGACAGTAAAGTAAGCCTCAACCGGCAGTGAACTTTACCGGAGGATTCTCCTCCCGTAAACTGCTTTACTGCCAGATTTTCTATTATGATCTCAACGCCCGCCATTGTTCTGTGACGCCAGCTGATCACATACGTCGTCAATATGCCTAGAATTATCCGTAATTTTATGGGTTTCGTAAATGCTGATGCTGTTCAAAGAAGGAGGCGAAAAGTATATAAGAATCGAAGTGATTATTACGAGGAGTTAGATGATCAAGACTTTTTTAGACGATTCCGTTTGACGAAGCTTTCAGTTCGGCTAGTACTTGGTCGTATAAATGCAGCGATACGTCATAGGACCGAAAGGTAATAAGTTCAAAGTTACTGTAGACCATATTTATTAATACATTATACATAGGCCTATAATTACGGTACTAGAATGCGATACGCTTCTGTTTGTATCTAATATTTAATTTATAAATCGCCCACTCTAACCTAAAACTTAGTACATGGCTATTAGCTGCAATAAATGATCCTAACCTAAAACTTTCTTCCTCCAGAAATAATGCTGTGTTACCATTGGACCAACTTCTACTTACTCTTCGATTTTATGCATCAGGAAGTATGATGATTGCACTTGGGGATTTTAATGGAGTTAGTACAGCAGCAGCTTCTGAGATAGTGAAGAGAGTGAGTGTGGCAATCGCAAGGCTTGCGGAAGAATATATCCGACTTCCGGAGACAGAAGGCGAATTACAAGCAAGAAAACTTTCTTTTTATCATGTAGCAAGATTTCCTAAAGTTCTGGGTGCTCTGGATTGCACGCACGTACGAATTCAGTCACCCGGTGGAAATGATGCTGAAATTTATAGGAATAGGAAAGGATACTTTTCCATGAATCTGCAGGTTTTGGCAGACATGAATCTCTGCATTAATGACATTGTTGCTCGCTGGCCTGGCTCATCGCATGATAGCAATATATTTATGAACAGCAGGTTGAGGGCTCGATTGGAAAGAGGGGATTTTAAAGACTCCGTAGTTCTCGGAGACAGTGCTTATGCCCTCAGAAGCTACTTGTTGACCCCACTTGTTAACCCCTCAAACAGGACTGAAAATCTGTACAACGAATCACACATCCGTACACGAAATGTAGTGGAGCGTTGTTTTGGAGTTTGGAAAAGGAGATTTCCTGTCTTATCGCTGGGACTCAGAACAAAAGTTGACACGACAATGGCCATTATTGTTGCGTGTGCGGTACTTCATAACATTGCTCAACAGCAAGGTGAAGATGAACCTCCTCTGGAGAGACCAATTGTTGAAGAATTCGATATAGAATTACCACCCCTTCGAGATCAACATGCACACACTCTGGTACGAGACACAACACTCATTCAGGAATACTTCTCACATCTTTAACTTGCCACATGAGAGTCTGTAAAACCTTATTCAGGATAATGAAAGGAACATTGTAAATACAGTTTATTTTATTTAAATTATTTTATAAGCATAGGCCTACACAGTTCTTACATAAATAAATCAATCACTCTTTTCTTGTTTTTGCCAATTTAGCTTGGAGTAAGTCCATTTTCAGTGCGTGTTGTTCCCGTTCCCACTCGTGTTGTTCCCGTTGCCACTCGTGTTTCTCCCGTTCCTACTCGTGTCTCTCCCGCGCTCTCTTCTCTTCTTCTGCGAAGAACACCCTCTGCTCCTCCATATACGACCCTTGGTTTTTTATTTTTTTTATGTGCAATCTGCCCATCGCGTTGAGCAGATAAGGGTTTGCTTATTGGTGTTTTCAGTAGCGCTGGCGACCAACTCGACCATGAAGTCGAAGCCTCCCCCAAGGAGTTCACCTGTGAACAACAAAATGTATATAATAAGAAACATTAATATACTGTAATAAAAAAGGAAAAAGTGGATAAGGCCTTGAAATAATTTGATGAAGTACGACTACCTAGTATTTAACAAATACAGGGTCTTTCATAGAAAGTAAGAACGGTGAGCGGTGGCTTTGTTATCCGCTGCTGCAATGGGTTTGGCCGAGCATGTGGCGTGCCACGGCCCCCTGCTGTAGTATTGATAGCGCCCGCATAGTACATACTGTACTCGACCTTGCAATAAACGTGCAGGTGTTCAATCGCCTGTCTGAACATCAGATGCTAACATGGTGAGACAGATATCATAACAACATCGTATTTTTGTATGTAAAACATTCAGAAGTAGAATTTCTTAAGTAGTGATGGGCAAAAGTCTCGTTCGAGATACTCGAGACTGACGTCAGTGCTCTCGATGCATTTCAAGTCATGCTCGAATCAGACCTCAGCGGTGGAAGGCCGGTAATACACTATCAAAGAAATTTGTCAACGATCTTTGATAAAATACCTTTTATAAAAGATATGGCAGTGTAATGGGGAAATCATTTATAAAAGGTGGTTTTATAAAATTCATTTTATAAAATGTATGAGCACCATGCTATCTTTGATGAAAGATTCAAATCAAAATGGCGGATCATAACAGCTGGGATATTACCACAACAAACATGCTCATATCAGTGTGTGAAATGCATGAAATGTTACATAATGGTTCGACCCTGACTATTATATGTCAGAAAACTGTACTATAATGAGGCTCATTATAATACTATTTTTCATTATGAAACAGTTTCTCCCACCAATCAGAGCTCAAGAAACAGTTGTTTGACTAATTAGATAACGATAGCATCGCACCTGCGCTCTCATGCGCTCTATTCAGTAGATAAAACTGGTGAAATCTCGACAGATATTTATGAATATTTATGTTCGAACATAAAATAGTTATAATAATTATCGTCGAACATAAACAGTCGTATGCAACTCGCCTGTAATGGTAATTAAGACACTCGAATACGTGTTTGAGATAGCAACATACGCTCGTTTTATAAACATACTCGTGTCTTAATTATTGCCATCATAGGCTAGTTGCGTAATGTACTATTATACAATGTAAAACATAAATAACAGATGTAAAGTGTAGATAAAATAGCCGAGGCTATAAGCGCTGCCTAAAATGGACGCACATTTCAGAATATAAAGAAAAATTAAATACCGTAGTTAAATAGGCTAAAATAAGCCATGAATAGCAGTGCATTTTATATTGTAATACTTGTATTGTAGGTAATTCGTCAATTTCACTTATGGTATTACAAGCGAGTGTAATTAGGAATTTTATCTTTACCGGTAGATAATATAATATGCTACAAACCGCTAAGAGCAAGTGGTCGTTGGCGGAAGGGCTAGAGCGCTCGACTCCCGTGCGATAAGACCAAGGATCGAATTCCACTAATTGCTTACTTTTTATTTCGTATGTTTCAATTTTATTTGCTCGGGCAGTGGTTGTTTGGAACGTCATTTCTTCATAATTATTAATAATTAAATATTATGGTCATTTTTCAAGTCTTCGTACTGCAGCTCGTTCACCAAGATTTTACTCGTGTGACTCATGGTTTAACCCATCGACGTTCACTTTATCATTCCGTTTCTTGTGTATACCGGTATTGCCACCACAGAATTTCAACTACCATAATATACAGTAGTTCAGTGAACAAGGAACTGTCCTTCATACATTTTGCTGAACCATGATAAAATATTTGATGTAGTGTACTGGTGTGATGATTGCTTTTTATAACTTTTATAAAAGTACAGTTTTATAAAATTCCTTTGATAGTGAAATACCGGCCTTACCGTGGCCAGGAGCAAACCTGCAAGCTTGGAGTTGGTAGACCGACACGATAACCATTCACCCATCGTGGCTAGCACAGTGATCGGCAGGCAAAAAGACTACAGGCGAGGAACAGCACACAGCAAGCGTCTGACGTCTCGATACATCAAGAGCTCTGAAGCACGCTTGCCAGCTCTAGCTCGAGAGAGAAACCATATAGCCTACGCCCGACGTCACATACAGCATCGAGATAGCATTACAAGGCACGGACTGGATCGAGAGCTCTGCATCGCGCTTCCATCACTATTCTTAAGTATGTTTTCAACCAACCAACTCAAACTCCGTTCGGCAGTACCAGTAGCTACAGAGAGAGGCAAATTTGCCAATAGTTTGATAAGGGTATAAAAGTTAGAGAAAAAACTTTTGTCACACGCTTCTAGGGCTGTTCTTGGTTCGTTCATAAGAGCGAAGGCACTGGAGAGTGATAAGATCAGAGCAAACTGTTTACATGGCTCTTGCTTTGCAACGTTGCCATACGTCACTTATAGTAACATGATTATATTGGTGTTTAATGTTTTAATTCATAAACAAATAATATGTTACGAAAATTACTGAACTGTCAAGTCACCTTATGTGGCCTAGCGATTACTTATTGATGAGACTGCTGGATTAGCCAGAGTGTATGTTTTGGCATTAAATTAAAACTACCATCGTATTCAACATATTCAAGAATTCAATATAGTATTTAAATATATTTTTGTGTCATAAATAGGGTAGATGACCTCGCTGTTCCGCTCCTTAAAACAATAATATTCATCATCATATGTGACAAACATAGTTATAAGGTCTATCTAAACAGTACCTGTACACTCGTAGTTTCAGGCTGCTCAGGCTGCTCTATCACCTCCAACATATTACTGTCCATCTCTTCGATGATTATAGGGCATTGCACCAAATCATCTGAAAAATAAAAAACCCACAGCCTTATATTAGTTAAGGAAAATGTGAAATGTAGGTACTTTTACAAGCTAACCTTAAAATAATTTTAAATTACGAGAGTCCCTAGGCCTACAATAATACCGTATCTTGAAACTTACCTATTTTATCTCCATCAAATGGATTGTACAGTCCCTCAGCCGATGTTCCCATTAATGAAATCAATTTCTCAGCATGGGCTGTTTTATTTGTTGGAGTTTTGCTTCCTCCACCCGTCAGAAAAACTTGCTTTTTCTCCTCGGCCAGGTCTTTCTTCGTTTTTTTTTTTTTTTTCATATTCTCATACTTGTCTCGTAAATTTTTGACAGGTCTTTTACAGCCTGTCAATGCCTCAAATGTTTGGGCTACTTCTTCCCATGCCTTGCCTTTCTGCTCCCAAGTAACAGCATCGGACTTCTTATTCTCAATGATGCACCTTTTCTCTTCCACCAGCGTAATGAGGACTTCCTCCTCTGACGAAGAGAAATTAGTATGCCTTTTCCTCTTGAGGCCTTTATTTGTCTCATTTGGAGATTGTCCTTCCATTTCCATATCTCGATTAAATAATTAAATAATTTCTCTTTACAACTACGTACCAAAACCAAGACCAAAACCAACAGATTGCGCCAAGATGACAGATCAAGATCAAGGAATATAAAATATATATGTATTATTTACTCCCTGACGCAGATCCATTCATGCCAACTATTGAAAGATATCAAGAAATCTGCAAATCGAGTCAGAAACATGTACCAACTGTTGAAAATAATGCGCAGATCTGCTAACCTACCGTAAGCATTAACCGGAACATGGTAAGATCGATCGAATGTTTACCGGGACTTTACTCCGACCGTAAAGCAAACTGTCAGTTAGAGTTTACTGTCACTTTACTGGAGATTCGGTTAATTAAATCAGCGATGTCTATGTAGGGGAGGATTAGCAGATATCTCTCTGGGAACGGAAGAGTTTTAGCTGAAACACCTGCCTGTAAAATAATGAAAGGAATGAAAGTCTTGTTTTTTCCATGTACATTCTTTTGAACTTAGTGTCCTGTGTTTATCAATTTTCCCCCTTTGTTATTATTTATTTTTTCTTTGCAGGTAAGTGTTGGTACCGTACTTTTATCCTGTCTGGCAGTTGGATCTCAAGTAAGTTTTGACAGTTGGTTTTCCTTTTCTTGTGATGATGGTCTGAAATAATGGACTTCGTAACTAATCATTATGCAAAGCAGGCGCATGAAGGTTGCAATAAAACTAAATTACGAGCCATCAAAATAGTAATGGCAGATAAACTTTGTCTGGGATAATAATTTAGAGATGTTGATTGAACTGTATTATAAGGAATGCGCTAATAGGTGTTTTATTATTTCATCCAGGGTTGCGATATGTCCATGATAAATTGTCACTGTTTCGCGTTTGCCATGTCTTCTTTGCAGGGAATCGTTTTCAGAAAGATTCTCATATTTCCCGTCTAATAAAAGTGGGCATAAATGCATGTTGACTGACTGAGAGTTGGTTCATTTCAATTTCAGTTGCTTGCTGCTTCGATCGTCCTACACACATGATTGTGAAATGAATACAGTATAGTTCATCTACTGTAAGTTTGCACTTTTTTTGACAGTTCTCGCGGGAACGAATACTTCTACAGAACATATCAATCCGCCTCTACCACATGCATTCCAGCCAATGAGCTATCACCCACATGGCAGCCAGCAATGGCCGCTGTATTCCGTCAAGGTGTCAACAGCTGTTATGAGTTGCCTAAACCTACATTCATCTCGCAATATCAATTCATTGCCCTTTTTAAAGGAAACTTGTATTTATTTGTGGCATTTATCGAATATTCGTTCTAACAGTACACCCACTGACGTCTCGCGGACAGAATAATGTTGCATCATTGGACTCGCTATGACCAAGACCTTGGCTATGACAGAGCAGCTGATAACTTACACGTGAGAGTGGAATTATTTTAGGCCCATCATTTCACAGCTCGAGGAAAATGCTTACTAAGGTATGGTGTAAGATGTCCTTAAGACGATACGATCATTACTTGACCTGTTGGATTGATATTAAAATAAAACGTACGCAACATTTCACCATGTACGTTAACTTTTAGGCCTAAAAACAACTCATATTTTAGGCCTACATTTTGCACAAATCATGCTATATGAAAATTATTCACCAGACCAATGTCCTCAGGGAAATAAATATACTCTGTGAGCTGCCTGAATAGGATTGACATTTCAGCGGAAATTCCACGTCAGTCATCACCGCTCTGCCTCTTGACCAATCCAGGTTCGCATAGTTGATGTCATAATACTCTGCGTTGCAATATTACCGCCCACGTGCCTCAGTGCCTGGTCAGCTTTATCTCTGGCTTGTACAGTTTGGCAATCTCGTTCTCAGACCACATGGAGAGACGAGAACTGTCAATCCTATTCTGGCAGCTCACAGAGTATAGTTCTGCTGACTCTCCTTTTACCTTAAAAAAGAAGGAAATAAAATAAATATCTTGAACAAGAAATTCCGTATCTGCTTCCTACTCGATAGTCAAAACAAAGATGTCCGACCTGGAGACATCTCAGGCTACATATTTACTCAACATTTAAGTTAACCACTATATATTTATCTGAAAAATGAACACGCGTTCAAATGGAAATAATACTTTCAGTCGACTTTGCGGAATATTATCAATTATAATTATTATTATTTCATATAATTAACACGTTATTTTCTCATGCGGATGAACACAGTAAAGCGTCCAATACCAACCGCACGCCCATCCCACGAGCATGTGGTAGTTCAGTTTGATCATGCAATTTTTCAGTCTGGCCGACAGAATATGTTGCCTATATATTCACAATTACTGGGACACGCGAAAAAATAACCTGAAATAACTTACATGTGAATAAAACATGTATATATTTCTTATGGACTACAGGTTATAAATTGAGTCTTTCCTTATGAAGGTTGGCAACCCTAGCTGTCAAAAAACTGCAAACTTACAGTAGATGAACTATACCAATGATCAAATGAGGCTTGAAACTTGCTACTGCATCGTCAGATGACCCAAGCGTGTGCCTGTGACGACGTGTAAATGCAAAATACCTATCTACTAAGCCATTCTGAATGGTGATACAGCCCTCTAAGATCGCCAAATCTTAACCCAATACTCATGTGCAGCTATGCGATAGGCCGTGTTTATGTCGCCCCAATATTGGTAATCCTTGAGGAATTTCGATAACGTAGACTATCTTTAATTTAATTTTAAAAGTGAATACAAATATGCTACGGAAAGCTTGAGTATCAATTGATTGTGTCCTGGGTCATTTGAGGGGCATGTATAGAATAATGTTTGCTCTCTCGTTCTCAGTGATATCAACTTTTCGATGTCTAGCTATGATTACGAGGAGTCCAAATTGTAGTATTTTAACTAAATGAAGGCACATTACCGAATATTATTTAACAGTAATATGACACTTTCCTAACCATTTTGACCACCTATGGTGTAGCGGCTAGCATTATTGGCTGTCGCCCCGCAGGTCCTGGTTCGATTCCCGGCTCTGACAAGAAATTTGAATTCTGGTCTGAGGACTGAAACCCTCGTGATGCAAAACTGAGAAGAGGCGGGTACGATTCCCAGCTAATTAGGAAGTGGTTTTCCGTGATTTCCCACTTCACCCCAGGCAAATACCGGGTTGGTTCCTAACTTAAGGTCACGGGACTACGATGTCGCAAAGTTCCTAAATCATTCAACAACAAACAACCTAACCTTTTGTTTGCTTGTTTTGAAGCTGCGCTGCGTGGTGCAGTGGTAGCATTCTCGCATACTGATCCCAAACATTCGGGATGAAATTCCGGCACACCGGCGCGGGCGTCTCTATAAACCGCACACAAGACGTAAAACTCGTAAATTATTATTAACTTATTTATATTATTATTATTATTATTATTACTATTATTTTCAGGAAGCTAGGAGTCAGTCTGTAAACAATATATTTTCCAGTTATGTGATGTGCCCATGTTTAATTAACAAGTTGTTGTTGTTGCTTATTTTAGGGGCTGCGACATCTTGGTCATATGGCCCCGTATGCTTGGGTATGTGTAATTTGTGTGATAACCTGTTTTATTGTGATGGCTATATTAGTAGACTGTGTGTATTTGGGATAGAATTGGGAAGGAACTATCCGGGCATTTGCCTTGAGTAGACGTGGGGAACCACGGAAAGCCACTTCCAGGTTGGCTGAGGTGGGAATCGAACCCTGCTCTTCTCTGTTTTGCCTCACGAGACTGAGTGTAACCCGTTCCAGTCCTCACACCAGAATTAAAATGTCTTGGCAGAGCCGGGACAGTTAACAAGTACACCTACAGGGTATAAACTTTCAGCAGCAACATTATGTAAAAACTTTCAATGCTAAGTATGAAAGCAGCCTTCTTTTAGCGTAATGAACTGAGATAACAGTACTGTACAGTGATATAGGAATGGCTTTGGGCCATAGCTCTCCTTGGATCGGTCATAACTAGGGCTCAGATTTTTAGGTGCTAAAAATCAGGAAAATATTTATTTTTTATGTATTAAAAATACCTGAAATATATGACAAAAATATTTAATTATAATTTAGTTTATTAATGTGAATATAAACAATATGCAGTAGTCACAAATGCAATTTATTCTCTGTCTCACTGACTGCTGAAGCATTACAATACACAACGAGATACATTTTCAGGTTGTCCATCACAAATGACCGACGATTATCGCGAAACACTTACTATGAAGGCGCGAAACTGCGGCAATATGTTTCTTACCCTTGAGGTGTTGTGTAACTTGAGATCGCTGTTCAGCTTTGATTGTTTTCCCACATGTTTGGCAGAACAGGACCTTTAAATTCTGCAACAGACGATAACTTGTAGTAGTTTTTACTTTAGACATCGTAGAACTGCCATACACTTCACAGTGCCAGGAATGAACTGCATGTGAGTGACACTGGTTCTAAAGCTAGCACGTGGTGCAATATGGCTATGGACAAGGAAAACCCCGGCTTCCACAGTGAGTGGCACGGGGTGACAAGTTAAGAATAACACAGTTGCAAGCTGACATACGCTCTGCATGAAGATTAGATAGCTCACGGATTCTTCCCCGTTGAAGTAACACAGAACAAAAATGCAATAAACTGAAAAATCTAGCATACTGATTTTAAAAAATGTAAATATTATGTCATTTTATGTGCTAATAAGTGAAAAGCAGGAATTTATGTATTTATAGAAAAATGCTTAAAATATGTATTTACTTAAAAAAATATGTATTTATAGAAAAATGTGAGCCCTAGTCATAACTGTTGAGTAAGATTTGATTATGATTGTGACAGCAGTCCTGCTACTGTCGGAGTGTGGCCGCATTGCTGTAAGTGATTAAACCAACCTGCCTAGACAGCAGGAGATTTGGGTTCGAATCCCGACTGCACTCACATTTTAATTTTTGATGTGTAACAACTTTCCACTCGGTATCTGTATATTTTTTTTTTTTTGGGGGGGGGGATGATTTTGAAAAATGAAACGGAAATGGATGGGACGGAAACAATGAAACGGAAATGGATGGGACAGAAACAATGAGCGCTCGCGGTGGCGGAGATTGATACCACGACGTACTGACGGCCATGTGGCTATGTGGAATGTATATTGCCTACGGTTTACTTCAAGGTTTGGAGGCCCCATTAAAGATATTGCTACAATAATTTGGTGTAAAAATATTCATTTTATCATATTTGCTGAAAACAATTATGATTTATTAAATCTTCATACTTTTGCTGTATTCTTATTTAATGTAAGCACTCCAGGTACTGTCGGCCATGTGGCTACTATATCGCATACAAAATTACTTCAAGGATTGGAGGCCCCATTAAAGATATTCTTCCTACAATAAATCATCTTCAAGTTGTCGTTGTTTGGTGTGAAAATATTCATTATATCATATTTGCTGAAAACCAGTCAGGATTTGGCACTGCAGTTTTACAAGTAGTTATTTCAATGACCAAAAGAGTTCACTGTTAACAAGGGATAACATGTCACATGTTACACATCATATACGACTACTGTAAGGCTCGTAATTTGTTGTTAGTCTACATTTAATATCGCGAGAGAACTTGAAATACCGGTAATTGAAGTGATAGAAGCCATTTTATGTTCGACCCTGACTATTATGTGTCTGAAAACTGTATCATAATGAGGCTCATTATAACACTGTTATAAGATAAGGATACCTTCGCGCATGCGCTCAAAATCCAACATGTCTATATAAATTACCGAAAGTGCACCGTCCATATGTTTGCGTAAATAAATTGGTGAATATGAGACAAGAAATAGCACTGTACCTTAATATACTCAAATCCAATTTCTACACAGCGCGTTGATTTCAAACGACTACGGTGACAGTTTTACTGAATGGTTCACGATCTGCACATATGGCATTGAAGAACACAGAGCGCATGCGTCGGTCGGCCAGAGAGCTTGGAGCACGGAGATATGCTACCTAGCGCACCACCCGATCACAAAATTCTAGTTACTGAACAGATATTTATGAATATTTATGTTAAAACATATAATAAAGTTATAATTATCGTCGAACATAAACAGTCGTATGCAACTCGCCTATAATGGTAATTAAGACACTCGTATGAAAATTATGAAACTCGCTAAAGCTCGTTTTATAAACATACTCGTGTCTTAATTATAGCCATTATAGGCTCGTTGCATAATGTACTATTTTCAGTGTTGTCTAATTCTATTAAAGAAAGCTTTCCAGTCGGTCAACACAAATTGTGCCCAATTACATTGGGCGGGAAACAAGTATTTACATACCATAACCTGAAAGAAACGAGATAAGTGTAGTTCATAAACATCCTACACTATTTAAGCCTAAGTGAACATGACCTGAGGATGAACGCGTGCCGTTGGAAACATGTCATCCAATTAACCCTTGAGAACTGGCGTGAAAAATATAACACGAGGACTGGCGCCGGGTCATTTTGACCCATAGTGTGTCACTCCCTTTTTGTCGTAGTCGTGCGGATTTTAAAATAATTTTACACCTGGTATATTTCTATGAACTACTCCCAATATCAAATGAGGTTTATTTATATTTTTCAAATTTAACATGCAGAAGAATGAGATAATTTTAGTACCAGTATAATTGACCTTGATAGTGGCGGCAAAGCCGTCATCTCATTTTTTTTTTTAACAAAGCAGCTGATGACTAAGGTGTCCCTAGATCCTTAACATGGATGAACAAGAACGCGAGCTATGTGATTGTGCTGCACCAAAATAGGTGGATTTTCCCCCTTATTCTTTACAGATTGTCCCCTCTAACGTAAGTCGAAAATTGTCAAGCGAGGACTGACGCCATGGGTAAATCTGACCCAACCGTAAATAATATAGAAATAACTTGAGTGTTCAAAAAGCTATGGACATGTGTCTTTTGCAGGGTGAAGTTCAAGACCAGGAAGGAAGGTACAGTAAGCTAGAGCCCTGCGCGGATAGACAAAACGTTATCCGCATTCGCCCCGCATCCGCACGGTTGTTATCCGCATCCGCCCCGCATCCGCACGGCTGTTATCTGCATCCGCCCCGCATCCGCACGACTGTTATCCGCATCCGCCCCGCATACGCACGGCTGTTATCCGCATCCGCCCCGCATCCGCACGACTGTTATCCGCATCCGCCCCGCATACGCACGGCTGTTATCCGCATCCGCCCCGCATCCGCACGACTGTTATCCGCATCCGCCTCGCATCCCCACGACTGTTATCCGCATCCGCCCCACATCCGCACGACCGTTATCCGCATCCGCACGACTGTTATCCGCATCCGCCCCACATCCGCACGGCTGTTATCCGCATCCGCCCCGCATCCGCACGACTGTTATCCGCATCCGCCTCGCATCCCCACGGCTGTTATCCGCATCCGCCCCACATCCGCACGACCGTTATCCGCATCCGCACGACTGTTATCCGCATCCGCCCCACATCCGCACTACTGTTATCCGCATCCGCCCCACTTTTATCCACAAGTTTGTTATCCGAATCTACTTGCATTACAATAATATTTGCAGGGTAATCATGCGCATGGGTTGGGAAATTATGCGAATGGGATGAGTATTGGAAAGCCATACTAATGTTGAAACTTCTCCCCCTTCCCTTATTTTCCTGCCATCATTCCTAATTGCACGTAGAGCTTTCTTCACATTTTCTGCTGGGTAGGAGTTTTTCCCCATTTTCCGGGTATAATTTCTTGGCATCTGGAGAACAAACACGAAATATTTTGCCATTAATGTCGCGTTGTATTTACTTGTATCATATACGTTCTGCGCACCATTACCCCACTCTGCTTTTAAAACGTAACTCACTGAATCCCGGTAAACTAATCTATTATATTGAAAAATAAATACATGCAAAACCACGGTAAAAACTACATTTAATTTCAAATAATAATTGAATCACAACTGTAGGCTTACCTTCTAATATTTGCTGGCTACAGAAAATAACATGCAACATGTTAAGTTTCTTCATCCAAGCCTCACGGTTATCACATAGCAACTGGCATCGTGCTGACTGTCCCTATCTGATAAGTACAATGACAGCTTGAGGGTAGCAATGAACTGAGTTGCTAGTTTACTGCCAACTCGAAAAACATAGGTGCGCACGATAAGCCGCTGCGCACAATTACCCAACTTTCCCCATGATATTCAACAAGTTCGGATTGTATTCTAAAATCTATCCGCAAATTTACTCCAAATATTATCCGCAGCTTATCCGCAATCCGCACAGCCATGCAAAGTATACCCGCATGGCGAAAAATGTTGCGGATATCCGCATCCGCGCAGGGCTTTACAGTAAGCGACGGGAAATAACGGCTGACCAAAACGAAAATATAGAGCATAATTTAAGCATCGGGTCTAAAAAATACCCCCATGCGCAAGTCCTCGCTGGTTAAATACCCCATTTTGTACATAAAGGCGTGTTAGTCTGTAATAATATCTCGTTTCTTTCAGTTTATGGTATGTAAATAGTCTACTTGTTTCCCGCCGAATGTAATTGGGCACAATTTTTGTCGACCGACTGAAAAGCTTTCTTTAACTTGAAATACTGACAGTTACAACATTTACACTAATGCCATTTGACTTGAATTCAGTGTCCTCAGTCCTACTCCCTGGTAGACACAAACTTCTCAAATTTCCTCATGAATTTAATTCATTTGTGAAAGCTGTTCACTTACGTTCCATGACAATTTCAGTATAATACGTAGTATTTTGGGTCTAATTATCGCACGTGAGCCTACTATAAATATGGGATCGTTGTTACCGTTGTTGGTGTAGTTACAGTACCACCCGTCTGATAGTACTGCGGACAATTCGAGAATAAAGAAATTGTATAGAATTCGGACTAGGATATTTCATATCCGGGAACAGTCATTCCAAATAGCGTTTCCACGTTAGTTGAAATAGTTGATGACGAAACCATTGCATTGTGGACAGCAGTAGATAGGCAGTCGGCATGCCATTAACAGTTACTTGATTTCAGAAGTGAACATGTACATTTTACACTCGGTGTACAACTAATCGTAATGTACTGTATATGTAGAGCCAACAATGTACCTATATGTTATTCTGGATGTCTATGGTCACCCGAAATGCCGGGCAGATGATCTTCTGGAATTACAGTATAGGCCTCTTCGATGGACAAAATTTGGTACAACTGAGTCCAGTTTTTTTGAAATAAACAGGAAGTAAGCCTAACTTGTGGGTAAACATCAAATAAACTATTCATATTGGTCACATGATTTCTTAAGTAAGGATGAACGTTACAGCTGTGTAGTTTTGTGGGGTCTTTTAAGGTATAATATAAGGCAGGGAGAGTGCTTGTGCTTCGTGGATAGCAGTTTTTTCAGTAACTTGCTTTAAATAATATGATGTGGTGCCGTTTATGTCCCCACAACGCCATTTGTGTTACGATGTTCGGTTTATTTTAGTTTAATTTATAAAGTTTGACACGTTTCCTTATTTCATTCGGAGTGTGTATTAAGCACTTTTTTATTCACGCGAGGCATTACTATGGCTTCTGCATCTTGTACTAGTATGTCAGTGTGCGATCCTAGAATCAACGACTTTATAAACAGTGTTTTAGAGGAAGAAGTCGAAGCAAGTAATAAATCAATAGTCCATTAATTTAGAATATTTTGATCGTTAACAGTATTGCATTATCGCTGTTTGCACTGTAAATAAATGTACATTATCAGAATATAATTATGTGTAGGCCAATATTCTTTTAAAAGTTGAAATAATAGGTATTTGTGATTTTTTTAAATATATATATTCCGATCCCACAACACCTTTTATGATCCCAAGTTGAGGATTAACATTCGCATTTTGGGGGCTGCTGCAACCCTGTTATTATTTACCAGAGGGGTGTCCTCATTCCCTACAAATGTAGTTCTCATAATGATTCCCTCTTGCGAAATAATTGTGCTAGTGCAGTGGAACGGAATAAAATATGTTAAAATGAACTTGTCCCTGATTGCTGGAAGCTCGTAAATACAAGTCCTTTGATCTTTGTTCAGAGGATATGAGCTTGTCGTGCGGCAGGCAGGGGGGTTGTAAAGGGAGTGTTGAAGGGTATAACACCACTTGCTGGAATGCGGCTGGGAGCACGCACTCGACATAAAAGCCGGACGGACCTTTCCCCCTCTTTCACCTCTCGTTCCCTTCCCTCGTTCCCTCGTAAGTCGATTTCCGTTGCTTGCAATCTCGCTAGTTTTATGACTTGCCCTGCCTGTCATTGACATAATGTAGTTGCGGAAACGGCCATTTCAAAACCTTGTGGTCCTGAGTTCAACTGTACTTTTTTCAATTGATGTTTAGTTAATAGACAGGCCTTGATAAACCTGTTAATTTATTGAACTAGCAGAAATACCCGTTCTTCGAGTGGCCTTTGGTATTTACAGACCAAGAACAATCACATATTCGTAATATCATGCTTATTTGTTTATCAATTACCAAAATAAACATTCTGGGAAACATTACCAAGTCAGCTCCAATATACTTATTTATAGCGATTTGTGACTAAAACGCATGGGAAGGAGCGAGCCAAGTTCATCTTAGAGGAACTAGCTTCTTAAAAATTTGTTTTTATTGAATTGTTCTCCGCCAAGTATAGTCCTCAGATTCAGTTTACTTAGAATGGCTTTTAACAGAACAAATGTCTCCCTTGAAACGCGAAGGGGTAGACGATCACACAACAGTAAGTTCCACGATCTGCATTGTACACCTGGCTTTAAAATTAGTCATTTCATTATACGCGACAATATTATTTGGCGTGATAACTATGCTATGCGTAAAGTGACAGATTAGACTTGGCTTAGGAGACTTTTCAGCCATTAGGTCGTGTATTAAACAAAAGTTACAAGCCTTACATGTGGAAGGTAATTAAATTGTTTGACGAAAGTGGCAGTCGAATGATCTGTATTATTAGCCTATTCATTCATTCATTCATTTCGTATAGGCCATCTATGGACCGCGTCATTTCAACTGTCTCCTACAGGTTTTGATGTTTGCCCAGTACGCCCGCATTCGTTCTCGGTGGACTTCCCTCCATTGCTGGGTCCAAATCTTTCCCGTTTTCAGCTTCGGTTTTTCTTGGAAACCTTTGCTAGTTTGAAGTTTTCTTTTGGGTGGGGCGCGCTCGTGAATGTCTGTTGGTGTAATCCCTACTTCTTTCATATATTTATCCAGTTCAATGAACCAGACCCATTTTGTTTTCCTCTCCTGAAAGTAAGTTATGTTGAGGTTGGTCAGTCTCGCTGGGCTCATTCGTTTCACATGTCCATAAAATGTTATCCTCTTCCGGATGACGTTGCTTATCTTCTCCACATGAGTATATAGTTCATGGTTATGCCGTCTTCTGTATTCCCCATTGTTTTTGATGGGACCCAATATCTTTCTCAAAATTTTCCTTTCTTTGGCCTCCAGTTTTATCGACCAAGCCAATTTTGTTCATCGTGAGGCATTCAGAAGCATACAAGACCTCCGGACGGATGACACTGCATTAATGTTTTAGTTTTGCATTGATGGATATTGACGTTTTCTTAGCCTATTATTATTATTATTGCTATTATTATTTTTACAACGTTATGCCCAACTAAAGAGCTCGATTGAACCTATTTCACAGATGAATTTGAATTAACTTGCATCATTTCCCAAAATCCCTTCATTCTCTCCCTATGATTTTTCTTCCTTTCTGCTGTCTGGTGGCTCTCATCCGGCGGTTTTTCTGCAAAGTGATATTTGTTCACCAGTGATCTGAATCTAGGCCTGTCCCATAAAATTTCGTCTGTTACATTGATTTCTTGAACGTCATTTTCAATTTTTATTGTCCTGTTATTTTTGGCTTTTAATGAGGAGGTATGATTAACACGGGAAATTGTGTTCAAGAAATAAAATGACGTATTGTCCTAGGTCGTGCTGCAATGGTTAAACTTACAAAGATCTGGCAGAACCGGGCATTATCCAAAACTGAGAAAATGCGATTGGTGAAATCACTGGTGTTTTCTGTTTTCTTGTACGGTTGTGAGACCTGGACTGTGAAGGCTAATGACAAGAACCGAATAAATTCCTTTGTGATGTGGTATTGGCGGAGGATGCTACGTATACCATGGACAGAAAGAAGAACTAATGCCTCCATTATAAAAGAACTGAGCATCACAAAATGTTTATCTTCTCGTGTTAGTGAAAGTTACCTCAAATTCCGGGACACTTTGAGGAGAGAAGGAGACAATTTAGAAAAGACTATAAAGACAAAATTGAAGGTACCAGACCAAGAGATAGAACAACAGTAGATGGTTAGACCAAGCAAAGAAGGTCACCGGCCTACCTCTTCACGATATCTTACGAAGGGCTGAAGATCGCTTAGGATGGAAACGTCTCGTCAAGGATGTAGTTACTAATGAAGTGAAGAAATGAGGTCACGACGCTTAGCAATGAGTATGATGATACTGATTAAATATCCTTTTAGTAAGTCTTTCATTACCCATTCTTTGAATATGTACCGTACTGTACATTAAGTTGTAATCGCCTCTTTCTAGTAATATCTGATACTCTCTTGGAATGTTGGTATAACTCGTGAGACCAATTTATCATCCACACTCCCTGTATGCTCACTGGGCCAAATATTTACCTGGGGATTTTCCTTTCTTGTTTTTCTAAATTTCTAGTTGGTGATCTGTCTGCAATGATCAGGGTTTCTGATGCGTATACAGTAATGCTTCGGGTTGAATTACCGTGCTATAGTGTTTTAATTTTGCGTTCCGAGATATTGATTTTTGTTGTATCGTTTCCATGTGATCTATAGGCTTTTTGTAATTTAGAGATTCTTTCTTTGGTTACTTCACGATTTAATCCAGATGATTGTATGATTTCCCCTACAAAATTCGAAATTATATACCTAAGTGATTTTTTCCAATCTGACTAATCAGAGGTTGTTTGTCTAGGTATTGAGGAGATCCATGTATCGGGTTTTCTTATATGAAACTTGAAGTCCAGTTTTATGTGCAAGTTTATGAAGTTTTTTCCAGTGAATGGATTGCTTCTTGCCTATTGTTCGACAGAATTACCAGATCACCTGCAAAGGCCAAACATTTGAGATGAATTTTATCTTCAACTAGCTTGCTGATATTATTCCCCTTTATTTTTCCCCCAAGTTCGGATTACTTTCTCTCGCACCAACAATAATGGAGATAAACCATCTCCTTGTCTGACACCTGTTTTAATAGTAAGAGGACCAGAAATTTCTCCTATGAACTTGACTTTATAGGTGGTGTCAGTCAGTGTCTGTCAGATCGAATGTCTTGTTTCCCTATCTACTCTGAATTCTTCCAGCACATCATCAAGTGTTTGCCTATCTAAGGAATCATATGCTTTTTTGAAATCTACAAAATCTGTTACTGTTTGTCTGGTTTTACGAATTTGTAAGATGGTTTTGAGATTGAGGATGTATTCTACACATGATCTTCCTTCTCTGAAACCAACCTGGTATTCGCCTATTAGGCGGTCTGTTTGTTTCTCAAGCTTTGCAAGTAGTGCTTTCGTGAAAATTTTGCAAGCAATTTGTAACAGTGATATCGCTCTGTAATTATTGAAATCAGATTAATCTTCATTCTTATGTAAGGGGTATATTAGTGCACACTTCCAGTCATCAAGAACTTTTTCTGTAATCCAGATACCTTGGATAATGGTGTGAATTTGTTGAGCTAGCTATCACCCCCTATTTTCCACATTTCAGCTGTTATAGCATCTTCTCCTGGTTCTAGTAGTTCATGGATTATTTTTTGACTTCTTCTAGTGTGGGTGGTTAGAATAAGGTTGGGTTTTTTCAAATGTAGGGTGCTGTCGAGGCACCTTCATAATAATTTGCAAGGAGTTTACAATTTTCCTTATTACTTGTTTCAAGGTTCCCATCTGGACGTTTGAAGCAAAGCATAGGTGCCTTATAATTTGACAATATTCTTCCCTTAATGTTTTGTAGAAGTTGTATTATTTTTCTTGAAGTCCTGTTCAATTTATAATAATTCTTAAATGTGACGCATGGTTGAAACACGCCTAAAAACGGGCACATTTTGTGTTCCAACTGCGATAAAAAGTATTAAAATATAAATTAAAAATTCCAAACCTACATGAACTAACGTAAAATAGAACGACGAAAATGATGGTGTTACTAGATTTTATGTAGGTCTATTGGCTACTTCACAAACAACCTTCAAGCTCGAGTGCACATAATATTTTGGTCGACAGTAACGTATTGAGCCCTAGAGGTTGCCTCAAGATGTTTTCTGGCTGTAATTTTACAACTTTGAGCCAACCTTCCTACTTTCGCCGGGTTTGGGACTGGCAACAACTCCACCCAGCTGGTACTGCAGGCGGAGTTTCTATTATTGGTATTATTATTATTTTATTACAAAGTATGATAGCTACTTCTAATAAATTAAGCATACCATTTTAAGAATTTGAACGTATTTAAGCAATACACTGAGGGATTAGGTAACAAACCTAGGGATTGTTATAAATAAAGGGATTAGGTAACAAAATGAAGGATTGTTATAAATAAAGGAATTAGGTAACAAACTGAGGGATTGTTATAAATAAAGGGATTAGGTAACAAAATGAAGGATTGTTATAAATAAAGGAATTTGGTAACAAACTGAGGGATAGTTATAAATAAAGGGATTAGGTAACAAACTGAGGGATTGTTATAAATAAAGGGATTAGGTAACAAAATGAAGGATTGTTATAAATAAAGGAATTTGGTAACAAACTGAGGGATTGTTATAAATAAAGGGATTTGGTAACAAACTGAGGGATTGTTATAAATAAAGGGATTAGGTAACAAAATGAAGGATTGTTATAAATAAAGGAATTTGGTAACAAACCAAGGGATTGTTATAAATAAAGGGATTAGGTAACAAAATGAAGGATTGTTATAAATAAAGGAATTTGGTAACAAACTGAGGGATTGTTATAAATAAAGGGATTAGGTAACAAACTGAGGGATTGTTATAAATAAAGGGATTAGGTAACAAAATGAAGGATTGTTATAAATAAAGGAATTTGGTAACAAACTGAGGGATTGTTATAAATAAAGGAATTAGGTAACAAAATGAGGGATTGTTATAAATAAAGGGATTAGGTAACAAACCAAGGGATTGTTATAAATAAAGGGATTAGGTAACAAACCAAGGGATTGTTATAAATAAAGGAATTTGGTAACAAACTGAGGGATTGTTATAAATAAAGGGATTAGGTAACAAACTGAGGGATTGTTATAAATAAAGGAATTTGGTAACAAACTGAGGGATTGTTATAAATAAAGGGATTAGGTAACAAAATGAAGGATTGTTATAAATAAAGGGGTTAGGTAACAAACTGAGGGATTGTTATAAATAAAGGGATTAGGTAACAAAATGAAGGATTGTTATAAATAAAGGAATTTGGTAACAAACTGAGGGATTGTTATAAATAAAGGGGTTAGGTAACAAACCAAGGGATTGTTGTAAATAAAGGGATTAGGTAACAAACCAAGGGATTGTTGTAAATAAAGGGATTAAGTCACAAAATGAAGGATTGTTATAAATAAAGGAATTTGGTAACAAACTGAGGGATTGTTATAAATAAAGGGATTAGGCAACAAAATGAAGGATTGTTATAAATAAAGGAATTAGGTAACAAACTGAGGGATTGTTATAAATAAAGGGATTAGGTAACAAAATGAAGGATTGTTATAAATAAAGGAATTTGGTAACAAAATGAAGGATTGTTATAAATAAAGGGATTAGGTAACAAACCAAGGGATTGTTGTAAATAAAGGGATTAGGTAACAAAATGAAGGATTGTTATAAATAAAGGAATTAGGTAACAAAATGAAGGATTGTTATAAATAAAGGAATTTGGTAACAAACTGAGGGATTGTTATAAATAAAGGAATTTGGTAACAAACTGAGGGATTGTTATAAATAAAGGGATTAGGTAACAAAATGAAGGATTGTTATAAATAAAGGAATTAGGTAACAAACTGAGGGATTGTTATAAATAAAGGGATTAGGTAACAAACCAAGGGATTGTTATAAATAAAGGGATTAGGTAACAAAATGAAGGATTGTTATAAATAAAGGGATTAGGTAACAAACTGAGGGATTGTTATAAATAAAGGAATTAGGTAACAAACTGAGGGATTGTTATAAATAAAGGAATTTGGTAACAAACTGAGGGATTGTTATAAATAAAGGGATTAGGTAACAAACCAAGGGATTGTTATAAATAAAGGGATTAGGTAACAAACCAAGGGATTGTTATAAATAAAGGAATTAGGTAACAAAATGAAGGATTGTTATAAATAAAGGAATTTGGTAACAAACTGAGGGATTGTTATAAATAAAGGGATTAGGTAACAAAATGAAGGATTGTTATAAATAAAGGAATTAGGTAACAAACTGAGGGATTGTTATAAATAAAGGGATTAGGTAACAAAATGAAGGATTGTTATAAATAAAGGAATTTGGTAACAAACTGAGGGATTGTTATAAATAAAGGGATTAGGTAACAAAATGAAGGATTGTTATAAATAAAGGAATTAGGTAACAAACTGAGGGATTGTTATAAATAAAGGGATTAGGTAACAAAATGAAGGATTGTTATAAATAAAGGAATTTGGTAACAAACTGAGGGATTGTTGTAAATAAAGGGATTAGGTAACAAAATGAAGGATTGTTATAAATAAAGGAATTAGGTAACAAAATGATGGATTGTTATAAATAAAGGAATTTGGTAACAAAATGAAGGATTGTTATAAATAAAGGAATTTGGTAACAAACTGAGGGATTGTTATAAATAAAGGGATTAGGTCACAAAATGAAGGATTGTTATAAATAAAGGTATTAGGTAACAAAATGAAGGATTGTTATAAATAAAGGGATTAGGTAACAAACCAAGGGATTGTTGTAAATAAAGGGATTAGGTAACAAAATGAAGGATTGTTATAAATAAAGGAATTAGGTAACAAAATGAAGGATTGTTATAAATAAAGGAATTTGGTAACAAACTGAGGGATTGTTATAAATAAAGGGATTAGGTCACAAAATGAAGGATTGTTATAAATAAAGGGATTAGGTAACAAAATGAAGGATTGTTATAAATAAAGGGATTAGGTAACAAACCAAGGGATTGTTATAAATAAAGGGATTAGGTCACAAAATGAAGGATTGTTATAAATAAAGGGATTAGGTAACAAAATGAAGGATTGTTATAAATAAAGGGATTAGGTAACAAACCAAGGGATTGTTGTAAATAAAGGGATTAGGTAACAAAATGAAGGATTGTTATAAATAAAGGAATTAGGTAACAAAATGAAGGATTGTTATAAATAAAGGGATTAGGTAACAAAATGAAGGATTGTTATAAATAAAGGAATTTGGTAACAAACTGAGGGATTGTTATAAATAAAGGGATTAGGTAACAAAATGAAGGATTGTTATAAATAAAGGAATTAGGTAACAAACTGAGGGATTGTTATAAATAAAGGGATTAGGTAACAAACCAAGGGATTGTTATAAATAAAGGGATTAGGTAACAAACCAAGGGATTGTTATAAATAAAGGAATTAGGTAACAAAATGAAGGATTGTTATAAATAAAGGGATTAGGTAACAAAATGAAGGATTGTTATAAATAAAGGAATTTGGTAACAAACTGAGGGATTGTTATAAATAAAGGGATTAGGTAACAAAATGAAGGATTGTTATAAATAAAGGAATTAGGTAACAAACTGAGGGATTGTTATAAATAAAGGGATTAGGTAACAAAATGAAGGATTGTTATAAATAAAGGAATTTGGTAACAAACTGAGGGATTGTTGTAAATAAAGGGATTAGGTAACAAAATGAAGGATTGTTATAAATAAAGGAATTAGGTAACAAAATGAAGGATTGTTATAAATAAAGGAATTTGGTAACAAAATGAAGGATTGTTATAAATAAAGGAATTTGGTAACAAACTGAGGGATTGTTATAAATAAAGGGATTAGGTCACAAAATGAAGGATTGTTATAAATAAAGGAATTAGGTAACAAAATGAAGGATTGTTATAAATAAAGGGATTAGGTAACAAACCAAGGGATTGTTGTAAATAAAGGGATTAGGTAACAAAATGAAGGATTGTTATAAATAAAGGAATTAGGTAACAAAATGAAGGATTGTTATAAATAAAGGAATTTGGTAACAAACTGAGGGATTGTTATAAATAAAGGGATTAGGTCACAAAATGAAGGATTGTTATAAATAAAGGGATTAGGTAACAAAATGAAGGATTGTTATAAATAAAGGGATTAGGTAACAAACTGAGGGATTGTTATAAATAAAGGGATTAGGTCACAAAATGAAGGATTGTTATAAATAAAGGGATTAGGTCACAAAATGAAGGATTGTTATAAATAAAGGGATTAGGTAACAAACCAAGGGATTGTTATAAATAAAGGGATTAGGTCACAAAATGAAGGATTGTTATAAATAAAGGGATTAGGTAACAAAATGAAGGATTGTTATAAATAAAGGGATTAGGTAACAAACTGAGGGATTGTTATAAATAAAGGGATTAGGTCACAAAATGAAGGATTGTTATAAATAAAGGGATTAGGTCACAAAATGAAGGATTGTTATAAATAAAGGAATTTGGTAACAAACTGAGGGATTGTTATAAATAAAGGGATTAGGTAACAAAATGAAGGATTGTTATAAATAAAGGAATTTGGTAACAAACTGAGGGATTGTTATAAATAAAGGGATTAGGTAACAAAATGAAGGATTGTTATAAATAAAGGAATTAGGTAACAAACTGAGGGATTGTTATAAATAAAGGGATTAGGTAACAAAATGAAGGATTGTTATAAATAAAGGAATTTGGTAACAAACTGAGGGATTGTTATAAATAAAGGGATTAGGTAACAAAATGAAGGATTGTTATAAATAAAGGAATTAGGTAACAAACTGAGGGATTGTTATAAATAAAGGGATTAGGTAACAAACCAAGGGATTGTTATAAATAAAGGGATTAGGTAACAAACCAAGGGATTGTTATAAATAAAGGAATTAGGTAACAAAATGAAGGATTGTTATAAATAAAGGGATTAGGTAACAAAATGAAGGATTGTTATAAATAAAGGAATTTGGTAACAAACTGAGGGATTGTTATAAATAAAGGGATTAGGTAACAAAATGAAGGATTGTTATAAATAAAGGAATTAGGTAACAAACTGAGGGATTGTTATAAATAAAGGGATTAGGTAACAAAATGAAGGATTGTTATAAATAAAGGAATTTGGTAACAAACTGAGGGATTGTTATAAATAAAGGGATTAGGTAACAAAATGAAGGATTGTTATAAATAAAGGAATTAGGTAACAAACTGAGGGATTGTTATAAATAAAGGGATTAGGTAACAAAATGAAGGATTGTTATAAATAAAGGAATTTGGTAACAAACTGAGGGATTGTTGTAAATAAAGGGATTAGGTAACAAAATGAAGGATTGTTATAAATAAAGGAATTAGGTAACAAAATGAAGGATTGTTATAAATAAAGGAATTTGGTAACAAAATGAAGGATTGTTATAAATAAAGGAATTTGGTAACAAACTGAGGGATTGTTATAAATAAAGGGGTTAGGTCACAAAATGAAGGATTGTTATAAATAAAGGAATTAGGTAACAAAATGAAGGATTGTTATAAATAAAGGGATTAGGTAACAAACCAAGGGATTGTTGTAAATAAAGGGATTAGGTAACAAAATGAAGGATTGTTATAAATAAAGGAATTAGGTAACAAAATGAAGGATTGTTATAAATAAAGGAATTTGGTAACAAACTGAGGGATTGTTATAAATAAAGGGATTAGGTCACAAAATGAAGGATTGTTATAAATAAAGGGATTAGGTAACAAAATGAAGGATTGTTATAAATAAAGGGATTAGGTAACAAACCAAGGGATTGTTATAAATAAAGGGATTAGGTCACAAAATGAAGGATTGTTATAAATAAAGGGATTAGGTAACAAAATGAAGGATTGTTATAAATAAAGGGATTAGGTAACAAACCAAGGGATTGTTGTAAATAAAGGGATTAGGTAACAAAATGAAGGATTGTTATAAATAAAGGAATTAGGTAACAAAATGAAGGATTGTTATAAATAAAGGGATTAGGTAACAAAATGAAGGATTGTTATAAATAAAGGAATTTGGTAACAAACTGAGGGATTGTTATAAATAAAGGGATTAGGTAACAAAATGAAGGATTGTTATAAATAAAGGAATTAGGTAACAAACTGAGGGATTGTTATAAATAAAGGGATTAGGTAACAAACCAAGGGATTGTTATAAATAAAGGGATTAGGTAACAAACCAAGGGATTGTTATAAATAAAGGAATTAGGTAACAAAATGAAGGATTGTTATAAATAAAGGGATTAGGTAACAAAATGAAGGATTGTTATAAATAAAGGAATTTGGTAACAAACTGAGGGATTGTTATAAATAAAGGGATTAGGTAACAAAATGAAGGATTGTTATAAATAAAGGAATTAGGTAACAAACTGAGGGATTGTTATAAATAAAGGGATTAGGTAACAAAATGAAGGATTGTTATAAATAAAGGAATTTGGTAACAAACTGAGGGATTGTTATAAATAAAGGGATTAGGTAACAAAATGAAGGATTGTTATAAATAAAGGAATTAGGTAACAAACTGAGGGATTGTTATAAATAAAGGGATTAGGTAACAAAATGAAGGATTGTTATAAATAAAGGAATTTGGTAACAAACTGAGGGATTGTTGTAAATAAAGGGATTAGGTAACAAAATGAAGGATTGTTATAAATAAAGGAATTAGGTAACAAAATGAAGGATTGTTATAAATAAAGGAATTTGGTAACAAAATGAAGGATTGTTATAAATAAAGGAATTTGGTAACAAACTGAGGGATTGTTATAAATAAAGGGATTAGGTCACAAAATGAAGGATTGTTATAAATAAAGGAATTAGGTAACAAAATGAAGGATTGTTATAAATAAAGGGATTAGGTAACAAACCAAGGGATTGTTGTAAATAAAGGGATTAGGTAACAAAATGAAGGATTGTTATAAATAAAGGAATTAGGTAACAAAATGAAGGATTGTTATAAATAAAGGAATTTGGTAACAAACTGAGGGATTGTTATAAATAAAGGGATTAGGTCACAAAATGAAGGATTGTTATAAATAAAGGGATTAGGTAACAAAATGAAGGATTGTTATAAATAAAGGGATTAGGTAACAAACCAAGGGATTGTTATAAATAAAGGGATTAGGTCACAAAATGAAGGATTGTTATAAATAAAGGGATTAGGTAACAAAATGAAGGATTGTTATAAATAAAGGGATTAGGTAACAAACTGAGGGATTGTTATAAATAAAGGGATTAGGTCACAAAATGAAGGATTGTTATAAATAAAGGGATTAGGTCACAAAATGAAGGATTGTTATAAATAAAGGAATTTGGTAACAAACTGAGGGATTGTTATAAATAAAGGGATTAGGTAACAAAATGAAGGATTGTTATAAATAAAGGAATTTGGTAACAAACTGAGGGATTGTTATAAATAAAGGGATTAGGTAACAAACTGAGGGATTGTTATAAATAAAGGGATTAGGTAACAAAATGAAGGATTGTTATAAATAAAGGAATTTGGTAACAAACTGAGGGATTGTTATAAATAAAGGGATTAGGTAACAAAATGAAGGATTGTTATAAATAAAGGAATTAGGTAACAAACTGAGGGATTGTTATAAATAAAGGGATTAGGTAACAAACCAAGGGATTGTTATAAATAAAGGGATTAGGTAACAAACCAAGGGATTGTTATAAATAAAGGAATTAGGTAACAAAATGAAGGATTGTTATAAATAAAGGGATAAGGTAACAAAATGAAGGATTGTTATAAATAAAGGAATTTGGTAACAAACTGAGGGATTGTTATAAATAAAGGGATTAGGTAACAAAATGAAGGATTGTTATAAATAAAGGAATTAGGTAACAAACTGAGGGATTGTTATAAATAAAGGGATTAGGTAACAAAATGAAGGATTGTTATAAATAAAGGAATTTGGTAACAAACTGAGGGATTGTTATAAATAAAGGGATTAGGTAACAAAATGAAGGATTGTTATAAATAAAGGAATTAGGTAACAAACTGAGGGATTGTTATAAATAAAGGGATTAGGTAACAAAATGAAGGATTGTCATAAATAAAGGAATTTGGTAACAAACTGAGGGATTGTTGTAAATAAAGGGATTAGGTAACAAAATGAAGGATTGTTATAAATAAAGGAATTAGGTAACAAAATGAAGGATTGTTATAAATAAAGGAATTTGGTAACAAAATGAAGGATTGTTATAAATAAAGGAATTTGGTAACAAACTGAGGGATTGTTATAAATAAAGGGGTTAGGTCACAAAATGAAGGATTGTTATAAATAAAGGAATTAGGTAACAAAATGAAGGATTGTTATAAATAAAGGGATTAGGTAACAAACCAAGGGATTGTTGTAAATAAAGGGCTTAGGTAACAAAATGAAGGATTGTTATAAATAAAGGAATTAGGTAACAAAATGAAGGATTGTTATAAATAAAGGAATTTGGTAACAAACTGAGGGATTGTTATAAATAAAGGGATTAGGTCACAAAATGAAGGATTGTTATAAATAAAGGGATTAGGTAACAAAATGAAGGATTGTTATAAATAAAGGGATTAGGTAACAAACCAAGGGATTGTTATAAATAAAGGGATTAGGTCACAAAATGAAGGATTGTTATAAATAAGGGATTAGGTAACAAAATGAAGGATTGTTATAAATAAAGGGATTAGGTAACAAACCAAGGGATTGTTGTAAATAAAGGGATTAGGTAACAAAATGAAGGATTGTTATAAATAAAGGAATTAGGTAACAAAATGAAGGATTGTTATAAATAAAGGGATTAGGTAACAAAATGAAGGATTGTTATAAATAAAGGAATTTGGTAACAAACTGAGGGATTGTTATAAATAAAGGGATTAGGTAACAAAATGAAGGATTGTTATAAATAAAGGAATTAGGTAACAAACTGAGGGATTGTTATAAATAAAGGGATTAGGTAACAAACCAAGGGATTGTTATAAATAAAGGGATTAGGTAACAAACCAAGGGATTGTTATAAATAAAGGAATTAGGTAACAAAATGAAGGATTGTTATAAATAAAGGGATTAGGTAACAAAATGAAGGATTGTATATAAATAAAGGAATTTGGTAACAAACTGAGGGATTGTTATAAATAAGGGATTAGGTAACAAACTGAGGATTGTTATAAATAAAGGAATTAGGTAACAAAATGAGGGATTGTTATAAATAAAGGGATTAGGTAACAAAATGAAGGATTGTTATAAATAAAGGAATTTGGTAACAAACCTGAGGGATTGTTATAAATAAAGGGATTAGGTCACAAAATGAAGGATTGTTATAAATAAAGGGATTAGGTAACAAAATGAAGGATTGTTATAAATAAAGGTATTTGGTAACAAACTGAGGGATTGTTATAAATAAAGGGATTAGGTAACAAAATGAAGGATTGTTATAAATAAAGGAATTTGGTAACAAACCAAGGGATTGTTATAAATAAAGGGATTAGGTCACAAAATGAAGGATTGTTATAAATAAAGGGATTAGGTAACAAACCAGGGATTGTTGTAAATAAAGGGATTAGGTAACAAAAATGAAACGATTGTTATAAATAAAGGGATTAGGTAACAAACCAAGGGATTGTTGTAAATAAAGGGATTAGGTAACAAAATGAAGGATTGTTATAAATAAAGGGATTAGGTAACAACCAAGGGATTGTTGTAAATAAAGGGATTAGGTAACAAAATGAAGGATTGTTATAAATAAAGGGATTAGGTAACAAACCAAGGGATTGTTATAAATAAAGGGATTAGGTCACAAAATGAAGGATTGTTATAAATAAAGGGATTAGGTAACAAACCAAGGGATTGTTGTAAATAAAGGGATTAGGTAACAAAATGAAGGATTGTTATAAATAAAGGGATTAGGTCACAAAATGAAGGATTGTTATAAATAAAGGGATTAGGTAACAAAATGAAGGATTGTTATAAATAAAGGGATTAGGTAACAAACTGAGGGATTGTTATAATAAAGGGATTAGGTCACAAAATGAAGGATTGTTATAAATAAAGGGATTAGGTCACAAAATGAAGGATTGTTATAAATAAAGGAATTTGGTAACAAACTGAGGGATTGTTATAAATAAAGGGATTAGGTAACAAAATGAAGGATTGTTTATAAATAAAGGATTTGGTAACAAACTGAGGGATTGTTATAAATAAAGGGATTAGGTAACAAACTGAGGGATTGTTATAAATAAAGGAATTAGGTAACAAAATGAAGGATTGTTATAAATAAAGGAATTTGGTAACAAACTGAGGGATTGTTATAAATAAAGGGATTAGGTAACAAAATGAAGGATTGTTATAAATAAAGGGATTAGGTAACAAACTGAGGGATTGTTATAAATAAAGGGATTAGGTAACAAAATGAAGGATTGTTATAAATAAAGGAATTTGGGTAACAAACTGAGGGATTGTTATAAATAAAGGGATTAGGTAACAAAATGAAGGATTGTTATAAATAAAGGGATTAGGGTAACAAACCAAGGGATTGTTATAAATAAAGGGATTAGGTCACAAAATGAAGGATTGTTATAAATAAAGGGATTAGGTCACAAAATGAAGGATTGTTATAAATAAAGGAATTTGGTAACAAACTGAGGGATTGTTATAATAAAGGGATTAGGTAACAAAATGAAGGATTGTTATAAATAAAGGAATTTGGTAACAAACTGAGGGATTGTTATAAATAAAGGGATTAGGTAACAAAACCAAGGGATTGTTATAAATAAAGGGATTAGGTAACAAAATGAAGGATTGTTATAAATAAAGGGATTAGGTAACAAACTGAGGGATTGTTATAAATAAAGGGATTTGGTAACAAACTGAGGGATTGTTATAAATAAAGGGGATTACGTAACAAAATGAAGGATTGTTATAAATAAAGGAATTTGGTAACAAACTGAGGGATTGTTGTAAATAAAGGGATTAGGTAACAAAATGAAGGATTGTTATAAATAAAGGAATTTGGTAACAAACTGAGGGATTGTTATAAATAAAGGGATTAGGTAACAAACCAAGGGATTGTTGTAAATAAAGGGATTAGGTAACAAACTGAGGGATTGTTATAAATAAAGGAATTAGGTAACAAAATGAGGATTGTTATAAATAAAGGAATTAGGTAACAAACTGAGGGATTGTATAAATAAAGGGATTAGGTAACAAACTGAGGGATTGTATAAATAAAGGAATTAGGTAACAAAATGAGGGATTGTTATAAATAAAGGGATAGGTAACAAAATGAAGGATTGTTTTATAAATAAAGGAATTTGGTAACAAACTGAGGGATTGTTATAAATAAAGGGATTAGGTAACAAACTGAGGGATTGTTATAAATAAAGGAATTAGGTAACAAAATGAAGGATTGTTATAAATAAAGGAATTAGGTAACAAAACTGAGGGATTGTTATAAATAAAGGGATAGGTAACAAACTGAGGGATTGTTATAAATAAAGGGATTAGGTAACAAAATGAAGGATTGTTATAAATAATGGGATTAGGTAACAAAATGAAGGATTGTTATAAATAAAGGAATTTGGGTAACAAACCAAGGGATTGTTGTAAATAAAGGGATTAGGTAACAAAATGAAGGATTGTTATAAATAAAGGAATTAGGTAACAAAATGAAGGATTGTTATAAATAAAGGAATTTGGTAACAAACTGAGGGATTGTTATAAATAAAGGGATTAGGTCACAAAATGAAGGATTGTTATAAATAAAGGGATTAGGTAACAAAATGAAGGATTGTTATAAATAAAGGGATTAGGTAACAAACCAAGGGATTGTTATAAATAAAGGGATTAGGTCACAAAATGAAGGATTGTTATAAATAAAGGGATTAGGTAACAAAATGAAGGATTGTTATAAATAAAGGGATTAGGTAACAAACCAAGGGATTGTTGTAAATAAAGGGATTAGGTAACAAAATGAAGGATTGTTATAAATAAAGGAATTAGGTAACAAAATGATGGATTGTTATAAATAAAGGAATTTGGTAACAAATGAAGGATTGTTATAAATAAAGGAATTTGGTAACAAACTGAGGGATTGTTATAAATAAAGGGATTAGGTCACAAAATGAAGGATTGTTATAAATAAAGGTATTAGGTAACAAATGAAGGATTGTTATAAATAAAGGGATTAGGTAACAAACCAAGGGATTGTTGTAAATAAAGGGATTAGGTACACAAAAATGAAGGATTGTTATAAATAAAGGAATTAGGTAACAAAATGAAGGATTGTTATAAATAAAGGAATTTGGTAACAAACTGAGGGATTGTTATAAATAAAGGGATTAGGTCACAAAATGAAGGATTGTTATAAATAAAGGGATTAGGTAACAAAATGAAGGATTGTTATAAATAAAGGGATTAGGTAACAAACCAAGGGATTGTTATAATAAAGGGATTAGGTCACAAAATGAAGGATTGTTATAAATAAAGGGATTAGGTAACAAAATGAAGGATTGTTATAAATAAAGGGATTAGGTAACAACCAAGGGATTGTTGTAAATAAAGGGATTAGTTAACAAAATTAAGGATTGTTATAAATAAAGGAATTAGGTAACAAAATGAAGGATTGTTATACAATAAAGGGATTAGGTAACAAAATGAAGGATTGTTATAAATAAAGGAATTTGGTAACAAACTGAGGGATTGTTATAAATAAAGGGATTAGGTAACAAAATGAAGGATTGTTATAAATAAAGGAATTAGGTAACAAACTGAGGGATTGTTATAAATAAGGGATTAGGTAACAAACCAAGGGATGTTATAAATAAAGGGATTAGGTAACAAACCAAGGGATTGTTTATAAATAAAGGAATTAGGTAACAAAATGAGGATTGTTATAAATAAAGGGATTAGGTAACAAAATGAAGGATTGTTTATATATAAAGGAATTTGGTAACAAACTGAGGGATTGTTATAAATAAAGGGATTAGGTAACAAAATGAAGGATTGTTATAAATAAAGGAATTAGGTAACAAACTGAGGGATTGTTATAAATAAAGGGATTAGGTAACAAAATGAAGGATTGTTATAAATAAAGGAATTTGGTAACAAACTGAGGGATTGTTGTAAATAAAGGGATTAGGTAACAAAATGAAGGATTGTTATAAATAAAGGAATTAGGTAACAAAATGAAGGATTGTTATAAATAAAGTAAAGGAATTTGGTAACAAAATGAAGGATTGTTATAAATAAAGGAATTTGGTAACAAACTGAGGGATTGTTATAAATAAAGGGATTAGGTCACAAAATGAAGGATTGTTATAAATAAAGGAATTAGGTAACAAAATGAAGGATTGTTATAAATAAAGGGATTAGGTAACAAACCAAGGGATTGTTGTAAATAAAGGGATTAGGTAACAAAATGAAGGATTGTTATAAATAAAGGAATTAGGTAACAAAATGAAGGATTGTTATAAATAAAGGAATTTGGTAACAAACTGAGGGATTGTTATAAATAAAGGGATTAGGTCACAAAATGAAGGATTGTTATAAATAAAGGGATTAGGTAACAAAATGAAGGATTGTTATAAATAAAGGGATTAGGTAACAAACTGAGGGATTGTTATAAATAAAGGGATTAGGTCACAAAATGAAGGATTGTTATAAATAAAGGGATTAGGTCACAAAATGAAGGATTGTTATAAATAAAGGGATTAGGTAACAAACCAAGGGATTGTTATAAATAAAGGGATTAGGTCACAAAATGAAGGATTGTTATAAATAAAGGGATTAGGTAACAAAATGAAGGATTGTTATAAATAAAGGGATTAGGTAACAAACTGAGGGATTGTTATAAATAAAGGGATTAGGTCACAAAATGAAGGATTGTTATAAATAAAGGGATTAGGTCACAAAATGAAGGATTGTTATAAATAAAGGAATTTGGTAACAAACTGAGGGATTGTTATAAATAAAGGGATTAGGTAACAAAATGAAGGATTGTTATAAATAAAGGAATTTGGTAACAAACTGAGGGATTGTTATAAATAAAGGGATTAGGTAACAAAATGAAGGATTGTTATAAATAAAGGAATTAGGTAACAAACTGAGGGATTGTTATAAATAAAGGGATTAGGTAACAAAATGAAGGATTGTTATAAATAAAGGAATTTGGTAACAAACTGAGGGATTGTTATAAATAAAGGGATTAGGTAACAAAATGAAGGATTGTTATAAATAAAGGAATTAGGTAACAAACTGAGGGATTGTTATAAATAAAGGGATTAGGTAACAAACCAAGGGATTGTTATAAATAAAGGGATTAGGTAACAAACCAAGGGATTGTTATAAATAAAGGAATTAGGTAACAAAATGAAGGATTGTTATAAATAAAGGGATTAGGTAACAAAATGAAGGATTGTTATAAATAAAGGAATTTGGTAACAAACTGAGGGATTGTTATAAATAAAGGGATTAGGTAACAAAATGAAGGATTGTTATAAATAAAGGAATTAGGTAACAAACTGAGGGATTGTTATAAATAAAGGGATTAGGTAACAAAATGAAGGATTGTTATAAATAAAGGAATTTGGTAACAAACTGAGGGATTGTTATAAATAAAGGGATTAGGTAACAAAATGAAGGATTGTTATAAATAAAGGAATTAGGTAACAAACTGAGGGATTGTTATAAATAAAGGGATTAGGTAACAAAATGAAGGATTGTTATAAATAAAGGAATTTGGTAACAAACTGAGGGATTGTTGTAAATAAAGGGATTAGGTAACAAAATGAAGGATTGTTATAAATAAAGGAATTAGGTAACAAAATGAAGGATTGTTATAAATAAAGGAATTTGGTAACAAAATGAAGGATTGTTATAAATAAAGGAATTTGGTAACAAACTGAGGGATTGTTATAAATAAAGGGGTTAGGTCACAAAATGAAGGATTGTTATAAATAAAGGAATTAGGTAACAAAATGAAGGATTGTTATAAATAAAGGGATTAGGTAACAAACCAAGGGATTGTTGTAAATAAAGGGATTAGGTAACAAAATGAAGGATTGTTATAAATAAAGGAATTAGGTAACAAAATGAAGGATTGTTATAAATAAAGGAATTTGGTAACAAACTGAGGGATTGTTATAAATAAAGGGATTAGGTCACAAAATGAAGGATTGTTATAAATAAAGGGATTAGGTAACAAAATGAAGGATTGTTATAAATAAAGGGATTAGGTAACAAACCAAGGGATTGTTATAAATAAAGGGATTAGGTCACAAAATGAAGGATTGTTATAAATAAAGGGATTAGGTAACAAAATGAAGGATTGTTATAAATAAAGGGATTAGGTAACAAACCAAGGGATTGTTGTAAATAAAGGGATTAGGTAACAAAATGAAGGATTGTTATAAATAAAGGAATTAGGTAACAAAATGAAGGATTGTTATAAATAAAGGGATTAGGTAACAAAATGAAGGATTGTTATAAATAAAGGAATTTGGTAACAAACTGAGGGATTGTTATAAATAAAGGGATTAGGTAACAAAATGAAGGATTGTTATAAATAATGGAATTAGGTAACAAACTGAGGGATTGTTATAAATAAAGGGATTAGGTAACAAACCAAGGGATTGTTATAAATAAAGGGATTAGGTAACAAACCAAGGGATTGTTATAAATAAAGGAATTAGGTAACAAAATGAAGGATTGTTATAAATAAAGGGATTAGGTAACAAAATGAAGGATTGTTATAAATAAAGGAATTTGGTAACAAACTGAGGGATTGTTATAAATAAAGGGATTAGGTAACAAAATGAAGGATTGTTATAAATAAAGGAATTAGGTAACAAACTGAGGGATTGTTATAAATAAAGGGATTAGGTAACAAAATGAAGGATTGTTATAAATAAAGGAATTTGGTAACAAACTGAGGGATTGTTATAAATAAAGGGATTAGGTAACAAAATGAAGGATTGTTATAAATAAAGGAATTAGGTAACAAACTGAGGGATTGTTATAAATAAAGGGATTAGGTAACAAAATGAAGGATTGTTATAAATAAAGGAATTTGGTAACAAACTGAGGGATTGTTGTAAATAAAGGGATTAGGTAACAAAATGAAGGATTGTTATAAATAAAGGAATTAGGTAACAAAATGAAGGATTGTTATAAATAAAGGAATTTGGTAACAAAATGAAGGATTGTTATAAATAAAGGAATTTGGTAACAAACTGAGGGATTGTTATAAATAAAGGGATTAGGTCACAAAATGAAGGATTGTTATAAATAAAGGAATTAGGTAACAAAATGAAGGATTGTTATAAATAAAGGGATTAGGTAACAAACCAAGGGATTGTTGTAAATAAAGGGATTAGGTAACAAAATGAAGGATTGTTATAAATAAAGGAATTAGGTAACAAAATGAAGGATTGTTATAAATAAAGGAATTTGGTAACAAACTGAGGGATTGTTATAAATAAAGGGATTAGGTCACAAAATGAAGGATTGTTATAAATAAAGGGATTAGGTAACAAAATGAAGGATTGTTATAAATAAAGGGATTAGGTAACAAACCAAGGGATTGTTATAAATAAAGGGATTAGGTCACAAAATGAAGGATTGTTATAAATAAAGGGATTAGGTAACAAAATGAAGGATTGTTATAAATAAAGGGATTAGGTAACAAACTGAGGGATTGTTATAAATAAAGGGATTAGGTCACAAAATGAAGGATTGTTATAAATAAAGGGATTAGGTCACAAAATGAAGGATTGTTATAAATAAAGGAATTTGGTAACAAACTGAGGGTTTGTTATAAATAAAGGGATTAGGTAACAAAATGAAGGATTGTTATAAATAAAGGAATTTGGTAACAAACTGAGGGATTGTTATAAATAAAGGGATTAGGTAACAAACTGAGGGATTGTTATAAATAAAGGGATTAGGTAACAAAATGAAGGATTGTTATAAATAAAGGAATTTGGTAACAAACTGAGGGATTGTTATAAATAAAGGGATTAGGTAACAAAATGAAGGATTGTTATAAATAAAGGAATTAGGTAACAAACTGAGGGATTGTTATAAATAAAGGGATTAGGTAACAAACCAAGGGATTGTTATAAATAAAGGGATTAGGTAACAAACCAAGGGATTGTTATAAATAAAGGAATTAGGTAACAAAATGAAGGATTGTTATAAATAAAGGGATAAGGTAACAAAATGAAGGATTGTTATAAATAAAGGAATTTGGTAACAAACTGAGGGATTGTTATAAATAAAGGGATTAGGTAACAAAATGAAGGATTGTTATAAATAAAGGAATTAGGTAACAAACTGAGGGATTGTTATAAATAAAGGGATTAGGTAACAAAATGAAGGATTGTTATAAATAAAGGAATTTGGTAACAAACTGAGGGATTGTTATAAATAAAGGGATTAGGTAACAAAATGAAGGATTGTTATAAATAAAGGAATTAGGTAACAAACTGAGGGATTGTTATAAATAAAGGGATTAGGTAACAAAATGAAGGATTGTCATAAATAAAGGAATTTGGTAACAAACTGAGGGATTGTTGTAAATAAAGGGATTAGGTAACAAAATGAAGGATTGTTATAAATAAAGGAATTAGGTAACAAAATGAAGGATTGTTATAAATAAAGGAATTTGGTAACAAAATGAAGGATTGTTATAAATAAAGGAATTTGGTAACAAACTGAGGGATTGTTATAAATAAAGGGGTTAGGTCACAAAATGAAGGATTGTTATAAATAAAGGAATTAGGTAACAAAATGAAGGATTGTTATAAATAAAGGGATTAGGTAACAAACCAAGGGATTGTTGTAAATAAAGGGCTTAGGTAACAAAATGAAGGATTGTTATAAATAAAGGAATTAGGTAACAAAATGAAGGATTGTTATAAATAAAGGAATTTGGTAACAAACTGAGGGATTGTTATAAATAAAGGGATTAGGTCACAAAATGAAGGATTGTTATAAATAAAGGGATTAGGTAACAAAATGAAGGATTGTTATAAATAAAGGGATTAGGTAACAAACCAAGGGATTGTTATAAATAAAGGGATTAGGTCACAAAATGAAGGATTGTTATAAATAAAGGGATTAGGTAACAAAATGAAGGATTGTTATAAATAAAGGGATTAGGTAACAAACCAAGGGATTGTTGTAAATAAAGGGATTAGGTAACAAAATGAAGGATTGTTATAAATAAAGGAATTAGGTAACAAAATGAAGGATTGTTATAAATAAAGGGATTAGGTAACAAAATGAAGGATTGTTATAAATAAAGGAATTTGGTAACAAACTGAGGGATTGTTATAAATAAAGGGATTAGGTAACAAAATGAAGGATTGTTATAAATAAAGGAATTAGGTAACAAACTGAGGGATTGTTATAAATAAAGGGATTAGGTAACAAACCAAGGGATTGTTATAAATAAAGGGATTAGGTAACAAACCAAGGGATTGTTATAAATAAAGGAATTAGGTAACAAAATGAAGGATTGTTATAAATAAAGGGATTAGGTAACAAAATGAAGGATTGTTATAAATAAAGGAATTTGGTAACAAACTGAGGGATTGTTATAAATAAAGGGATTAGGTAACAAACTGAGGGATTGTTATAAATAAAGGAATTAGGTAACAAAATGAGGGATTGTTATAAATAAAGGGATTAGGTAACAAAATGAAGGATTGTTATAAATAAAGGAATTTGGTAACAAACTGAGGGATTGTTATAAATAAAGGGATTAGGTCACAAAATGAAGGATTGTTATAAATAAAGGGATTAGGTAACAAAATGAAGGATTGTTATAAATAAAGGAATTTGGTAACAAACTGAGGGATTGTTATAAATAAAGGGATTAGGTAACAAAATGAAGGATTGTTATAAATAAAGGGATTAGGTAACAAACCAAGGGATTGTTATAAATAAAGGGATTAGGTCACAAAATGAAGGATTGTTATAAATAAAGGGATTAGGTCACAAAATGAAGGATTGTTATAAATAAAGGAATTTGGTAACAAACTGAGGGATTGTTATAAATAAAGGGATTAGGTAACAAAATGAAGGATTGTTATAAATAAAGGAATTTGGTAACAAACTGAGGGATTGTTATAAATAAAGGGATTAGGTAACAAACCAAGGGATTGTTATAAATAAAGGGATTAGGTAACAAAATGAAGGATTGTTATAAATAAAGGGATTAGGTAACAAACTGAGGGATTGTTATAAATAAAGGGATTTGGTAACAAACTGAGGGATTGTTATAAATAAAGGGATTACGTAACAAAATGAAGGATTGTTATAAATAAAGGAATTTGGTAACAAACTGAGGGATTGTTGTAAATAAAGGGATTAGGTAACAAAATGAAGGATTGTTATAAATAAAGGAATTTGGTAACAAACTGAGGGATTGTTATAAATAAAGGGATTAGGTAACAAACCAAGGGATTGTTGTAAATAAAGGGATTAGGTAACAAACTGAGGGATTGTTATAAATAAAGGAATTAGGTAACAAAATGAAGGATTGTTATAAATAAAGGAATTAGGTAACAAACTGAGGGATTGTTATAAATAAAGGGATTAGGTAACAAACTGAGGGATTGTTATAAATAAAGGAATTAGGTAACAAAATGAGGGATTGTTATAAATAAAGGGATTAGGTAACAAAATGAAGGATTGTTATAAATAAAGGAATTTGGTAACAAACTGAGGGATTGTTATAAATAAAGGGATTAGGTAACAAACTGAGGGATTGTTATAAATAAAGGAATTAGGTAACAAAATGAAGGATTGTTATAAATAAAGGAATTAGGTAACAAACTGAGGGATTGTTATAAATAAAGGGATTAGGTAACAAACTGAGGGATTGTTATAAATAAAGGAATTAGGTAACAAAATGAGGGATTGTTATAAATAAAGGGATTAGGTAACAAAATGAAGGATTGTTATAAATAAAGGAATTTGGTAACAAACTGAGGGATTGTTATAAATAAAGGGATTAGGTAACAAACCAAGGGATTGTTATAAATAAAGGGATTAGGTAACAAAATGAAGGATTGTTATAAATAAAGGAATTTGGTAACAAACTGAGGGATTGTTATAAATAAAGGAATTAGGTAACAAAATGAGGGATTGTTATAAATAAAGGGATTAGGTAACAAACTGAGGGATTGTTATAAATAAAGGAATTAGGTAACAAACCAAGGGATTGTTATAAATAAAGGGATTAGGTAACAAACTGAGGGATTGTTATAAATAAAGGAATTAGGTAACAAAATGAGGGATTGTTATAAATAAAGGGATTAGGTAACAAAATGAAGGATTGTTATAAATAAAGGAATTTGGTAACAAACTGAGGGATTGTTATAAATAAAGGGATTAGGTAACAAACTGAGGGATTGTTATAAATAAAGGAATTAGGTAACAAAATGAGGGATTGTTATAAATAAAGGGATTAGGTAACAAAATGAAGGATTGTTATAAATAAAGGAATTTGGTAACAAACTGAGGGATTGTTATAAATAAAGGGATTAGGTCACAAAATGAAGGATTGTTATAAATAAAGGGATTAGGTAACAAAATGAAGGATTGTTATAAATAAAGGAATTTGGTAACAAACTGAGGGATTGTTATAAATAAAGGGATTAGGTAACAAAATGAAGGATTGTTATAAATAAAGGAATTTGGTAACAAACCAAGGGATTGTTATAAATAAAGGGATTAGGTCACAAAATGAAGGATTGTTATAAATAAAGGGATTAGGTAACAAACCAAGGGATTGTTGTAAATAAAGGGATTAGGTAACAAAATGAAGGATTGTTATAAATAAAGGGATTAGGTAACAAACCAAGGGATTGTTGTAAATAAAGGGATTAGGTAACAAAATGAAGGATTGTTATAAATAAAGGGATTAGGTAACAAACCAAGGGATTGTTGTAAATAAAGGGATTAGGTAACAAAATGAAGGATTGTTATAAATAAAGGGATTAGGTAACAAACCAAGGGATTGTTATAAATAAAGGGATTAGGTCACAAAATGAAGGATTGTTATAAATAAAGGGATTAGGTAACAAACCAAGGGATTGTTGTAAATAAAGGGATTAGGTAACAAAATGAAGGATTGTTATAAATAAAGGGATTAGGTCACAAAATGAAGGATTGTTATAAATAAAGGCATTAGGTAACAAAATGAAGGATTGTTATAAATAAAGGAATTAGGTAACAAACCAAGGGATTGTTGTAAATAAAGGGATTAGGTAACAAAATGAAGGATTGTTATAAATAAAGGGATTAGGTAACAAACCAAGGGATTGTTATAAATAAAGGGATTAGGTAACAAAATGAAGGATTGTTATAAATAAAGGGATTAGGTAACAAACCAAGGGATTGTTGTAAATAAAGGGATTAGGTAACAAAATGAAGGATTGTTATAAATAAAGGGATTAGGTAACAAACCAAGGGATTGTTGTAAATAAAGGGATTAGGTAACAAAATGAAGGATTGTTATAAATAAAGGGATTAGGTAACAAACCAAGGGATTGTTGTAAATAAAGGGATTAGGTAACAAAATGAAGGATTGTTATAAATAAAGGGATTAGGTAACAAACCAAGGGATTGTTGTAAATAAAGGGATTAGGTAACAAAATGAAGGATTGTTATAAATAAAGGGATTAGGTAACAAACCAAGGGATTGTTAAAAATAAAGGGATTAGGTAACAAAATGAAGGATTGTTATAAATAAAGGGATTAGGTAACAAACCAAGGGATTGTTGTAAATAAAGGAATTTGGTAACAAAATGAAGGATTGTTATAAATAAAGGGATTAGGTAACAAACCAAGGGATTGTTATAAATAAAGGGATTAGGTCACAAAATGAAGGATTGTTATAAATAAAGGGGTTAGGTAACAAACCAAGGGATTGTTATAAATAAAGGGATTAGGTAATAAACGGAGGGATTGTTATAAATAAAGGGATTAGGTAACAAACCAAGGGATTGTTATAAATAAAGGGATTAGGTAACAAACCAAGGGATTGTTATAAATAAAGGGATTAGGTAACAAACCAAGGGATTGTTATAAATAAAGGGATTAGGTAACAAACCAAGGGATTGTTATAAATAAAGGGATTAGGTAACAAAATGAAGGATTGTTATAAATAAAGGGATTAGGTAACAAACTGAGGGATTGTTATAAATAAAGGGATTAGGTAACAAAATGAAGGATTGTTATAAATAAAGGGATTAGGTAACAAAATGAAGGATTGTTATAAATAAAGGGATTAGGTAACAAACCAAGGGATTGTTATAAATAAAGGGATTAGGTCACAAAATGAAGGATTGTTATAAATAAAGGGATTAGGTAACAAAATGAAGGATTGTTATAAATAAAGGGATTAGGTAACAAACCAAGGGATTGTTATAAATAAAGGGATTAGGTAACAAACCAAGGGATTGTTATAAATAAAGGAATTAGGTAACAAACCAAGGGATTGTTATAAATAAAGGAATTAGGTAACAAACCAAGGGATTGTTATAAATAAAGGGATTAGGTAACAAACCAAGGGATTGTTATAAATAAAGGGATTAGGTAACAAAATGAAGGATTGTTATAAATAAAGGGATTAGGTAACAAACCAAGGGATTGTTGTAAATAAAGGGATTAGGTCACAAAATGAAGGATTGTTATAAATAAAGGGATTAGGTAACAAACCAAGGGATTGTTATAAATAAAGGGATTAGGTAACAAACCAAGGGATTGTTATAAATAAAGGGATTAGGTAACAAACCAAGGGATTGTTATAAATAAAGGGATTAGGTAACAAAATGAAGGATTGTTATAAATAAAGGGATTATGTAACAAACCAAGGGATTGTTGTAAATAAAGGGATTAGGTAACAAAATGAAGGATTGTTATAAATAAAGGGATTAGGTAACAAACCAAGGGATTGTTGTAAATAAAGGGATTAGGTCACAAAATGAAGGATTGTTATAAATAAAGGGATTAGGTAACAAACCAAGGGATTGTTATAAATAAAGGGATTAGGTAATAAACGGAGGGATTGTTATAAATAAAGGGATTAGGTCACAAAATGAAGGATTGTTATAAATAAAGGGATTAGGTAATAAACGGAGGGATTGTTATAAATAAAGGGATTAGGTCACAAAATGAAGGATTGTTATATATAAAGGGTTAAGTAACAAACCGAGGGATTGTTGTAAATAGATAATGAGCTACAATTTGTACGCTCTATGACTGCATTAGCCGCTGGTCAAATAACTGTCTTTATTTAGTGCATATGGTTCGTCTATTTATTGCCTATTTTAAAAAATAGACTATATGACCTTGATAATTTCCTGGGAAATGTTCATGTTTTTTAAACTTAAAATATTGAGCTGAAAAAATCCTGCAGTTATGCTACATTTTGCCATTATGATATCATCGAGATACCGACAGCAGTGGCTATGCTCGCTAAAGCGCAGCATTAGGTCATGGGGCCAAGCTCTCTGCTGACTCGGTAGACGCGTGGGTTCGAGCCCCACCGTCGGCCGTCCTTGAAATGGTTTTCCGTGGTTTCCCATTTTCAACACCAGGCAAATGCTGGGACGGTACCTTCTGACAGGCCACGGCCACTTCCTTCCACATCCTTGCCCAGTTTCATTCATCTTCATCCATTCCATCTCTCATCCCGACGCGCAGGTCGCCCACGGGCGTCGACTTGAAAGACCTGCACTCGGCCTCTCAGGAGGCTACACGAAAAAAAAAAATCATCGAGATGTTCATGCTAGGTCAACTTAAATTGTGTTAGATCTGCCATCCAGGTGCTAGATGTGGCAACGCTACTATGGAGAGATAAGTGGCTACTTTTCCACCATATGATTAATATCTAACTTGTCTCCATTGCTTTTGTTTTGTAGTTTGGATCGATAATGAAGGTGGCAGCATGGTGTTGTAAGAACTTGCCTTGAAATGCTTCCAGTGAAATACTGTATAAGAACACATAATCTTTTGTTTCACAGAATGTAACTTTAGGTCAGTACGACGAATTTGGACTTTTTTAAATTCTGAAGACAACATACCTTCTATAGAATTTAAATGTTATAAGTTCATACATAAGCGGTAGACGATAACTGATACCGTACTTGGAAAGTGCCGTAATTGGATAGCGACAGAATTGGCTCGATCTAAGAATCTGGGAATCACTAAGGAGCGAGTTGATATGAAGAAATGTTTGAAAAAAGGGAACCCATCGACATTTAATGTTTTTCATAATCTGAATTGTGGGGACACTACACGGTTGCGTTTAAAGAAGCGAGGATTACAATGAGCACGAGGAAAAGTTTTATATTTTGTCATTTTGACATACTGTACATATATCTCTTACTTTGGAGATTTTCATTTTATTATCACTTTAAAATAATGTGAATTATACCTCTTAATCCGTAAAATTCGTAGACTATATTTCGTAACGATACCTACTAGAAGCAATAGAATACTAAAATCATAGTTTCTAATTTAAAAAATGTTAACTTTGCGGCAATTTGAAATCCTACCCTAATAACCCTATAACAAGTATGTCATTCATGTACTTTTTATTCTAGTTCATTTGTTGGGCGATTGAACGGTAGACTATTTAGCAAGAGAAGCGGCGCAATGTTGTGCATGGTACAAATATTGCCTAATCATTTGCTACATCAGGAAGGCAAACCATACCGCCATTCTAAAAACTTAAAAATTTTCCTATAAAACTAAGCTGTATCGAAATATTTTTGACTATAGATCCTCCACCTTGCGTTCCTCTTGCTCAATATTAGACTGACTTTCTTTACGAGTAGCCTACTATTGCAAGCTAGAATATTGGCTTCCAAAGCCACTTAATTAATCTCCAGCATTTATTCTGGGTTTATGCTGTGTGCTGTATATTGCGAGGTTTCACCCAGGGGTACCAAGTTGGGCTCATCAGCAGGGTTTTGGTACTCTTGTCTGGATCCCGCTGCACTACGTCTCTATGAGAAGGGAACTCTTAGCTTCCGCATCAAAGAAGTACTTATACTACAGTAAAATGTGCTTCAAATATGGGACGTAGTGCAAAGTTCACATTCCCAGTGTGGTCTGGACAGATGTACCAAAAGCATTTTGATGAGTCTAAATCGGTACACCTGAGCGACCGCAACAGACACGACAAAAACCTAAGAATTACTGGAGTATTATTAAGTTTCACTTAAAAAAAATCCCGATATTGTTTTTTCTGATTCATTGAAGGTAGTCCATTTTATCTGGATATATAGTAATAAGGAGCTCATAAAATAACGTGTTACATTATCACGTAAATTTCTCGATGACAATAGTCTACATTTGGAGTGAAATGCATCTTAAAACTATATTTATATTTTTTTCAGGAAAGTCAACTGGGTAAAAAATAATACAACTTGTGTAGTCCATTGGCCTGGTGCAAGTCTTCGAAATTGATACCATTTGGGTGACTTGCATGTCAACAATAATCTGCCGTTCTTGTACCTCAAACCAGAATTTAATTTCTTGAAGAGCCGGGAATCGAACTCTGGCGCAGCTTACTAGACGTCTATGATAAATATTGTCCTGGTGAAAAACGTGAAGCCTATAATAAAATTTTAACAGAGTACGTAGACTTGTTTCTATCCGTTCTTTTTTATTTCTCGACAATTGGCTATTGTAATACCGCATTTAAGTTAAAATATGTTTTGTGTTATTTCCCCTTACTCTGCCTCTCTTTCTCTGTATGTATGTATGTGAGTCCTATACAGATTTTTTTTAAATTTTCACGAAATCGGCACCTGCCTTACACCTAAGGTGACCATAGAGGTCCGTGATTATAAATCAATGATAAAATTTACAGTGACACAGAGCATAGGTATATGACACTACTGAGAAAATGCACATGTTGTTATATAGATTGTTATTCAAAATATGAATATAATCCTTCAGAATTCCCCGTAGCATCTCCGTGTACTGTTGGGCACCCAAACCAAGACGTTGCAGAAGCGTCTTAGTATAAAGAAACGATGTCCCACTTGCACCGAAGATGAGACCTCTTTACCTCCCGAATTGTGGGGTCTAGAATCATAGTTTTCCCGAGAGGCCTATTTGAGCTACAATATCCGCTCGTCTAGTGCTGCCATCCTCCGCCAAACAATGAACTTCTTCATTGACTTCCCATTTTGCCTTCTGCAAAACTGTAAATCACAAAAATAAATCAAACCCCAACAAGCATCCCATTTAAATAAGAAAGAAAAACAGCCGCCGTGGCAGCTGCCGGCCGCGCTGCATCCCCGGCGGGAGCAAAATTCATTATCAGCAATTGAAAACTCAAATATATAAATATCTCAGGACATGGTCTAGCGTTTCAACGTCTTCGCACCCTGGAAAACGGCATTGATTGTAGTACATCGTGCCGCTGCTTTGTTGACTATATCTTTATTGTAGCTGTCCATTCGGAAGAGGACATGCCTTGCCTATTACTAATCCAGGAATTGCTTGAAGCATCATCCTCGTATACGGTTACTCCTCTACCTTTATTGGGATGTAGGCTATGTACATTTGCAAAAATATATACAGTATGTGCATACATATAAATCACCTTTTAGCATTAAGTAAATCGTTACCATCATGGTGATATGGATATAACGATACATAGAGCGAATTGAAGGGTCACCTTGCCATGTTATGTGATGAAGCATTCTTTATCGAGCTTATAATTGATGTTTTATCGAGCGTGACTATCGAGAGTCCGTGCGGTGTGGTTGTGCAAACAACCATTAGACACGTACTAGCTTGCTATATTCTATTGTTCCCTTGGATTAATTTATTTTTGTATTTGTTGCCGTTAATCGTTTGTTCTCTCTACCCTGTTAGAAGGCCGCCGTGGGGTTATGCAGTGGATCGTATTACGAAATCCAGCGAAACCATTCTGAGTTGTTTAAATATAGCCTGCCGATTGTAGGTGTTTACACTTGACACTCGAGTGGCACAGAATAGGCGCGACTCTGGCAGTACTGTTCTTGTGATTTTATAGATGTTGATCAAATATCATCCATTTTCTTTCCTCATTAAAACAGTACCTAGAAAAGGAGACTTGTGTTTCAACAACGCACTAGAAAAAAAAAACACTTATAGTAGCTAAATCATTTACAGGTAGAATCTACTTTTCATACATTCTATCTAGCTTAGCGTTTTTGTTATTTTGCATATCAAAATATTTTTTAAAAAATCTTGCATAAATGTTAAAAATTTCTTCAAAACTGTCAATGTGATTGGCCTTTTTCCCCCATATAGACAACAATAAATCACCCAGGATGGACTTCTATATTTCATTATGATATTTTGGGGCATCGAGCATATTTTTCAAAGGAATGTAATGATTGAGGTCCATCCTCTATAACTTAGTTCCAATCTGTCTACTTACTGCCATGTTCTTGCACCCTTAGCCTCATTCTGGTTCTTTGTTTCTCCTTTGAAGACTCTCAAAGCCTTTTTTTTTTCTTCAGCAAATTTGACCCGAAGAACGTCAGATTTTGACAGAGCAAATGTTGCATATTTCCCCACTTTGCAGAGGAACTTTCAGGACTTAGTGAACAAGCTACATCAGCATCTTGTTTAGATTTTAAATGCTGTTTCCCCAAAAAAACGTCTCTTATTACGTCCAGAAACATTACATTTCTTAGCCATAGCAATACACTTACTCAAACTTTACACGATTCGAAACAAAACCTCGTGGTTACAAGCACAGAAAACAAAGGAAGAAAAGCCCAAACCATCATTTCCGGTTCAAAGGACGTGTAAAGGGTCCTGATGCCTTGACGAGTCAGCCATTTTGTTTCCCGACCTCTATTCCAGTTCGAAAATTCGTAACAGTGAAAATTGGTGGAGCGCACCAATACCACACCCACATAACTGGCAGTTCAGTACATGCCGGAATTGAAATTGAAATATCTTGACCATAATCGAAAATTTTGCTATAAAACTGCAGATTTAGGTAAATAAATGTGTATTCTTTAATTTGAGACCAAAAACAACAACAAATATTTGAAATTCCCAGATATATCAGCCCCCTGATTAAGCCTAAATTAATTATATTGACTGTGATTTTCAGAAGTTCGTTGTAATAAATTAGGAATATATTATTTTTAAATAAGAAAAATTAAAAATTGCCTAGCGAATAGAATGTAACTATGAACTATGGATTCTTATGAACTGTTGAGATAAAATCACTCTTCATCGGGCTAAATGACGAAGGCGGATAAGCGTTTATCTTCACAGCTTATTCTGATAGCTTTTACTTCAAAATATACTGGTATGAAAATGAATCGTTAACAGACTACTTCAGAATTAATTTCTCTATCTCGATTATTTATTTATTTATTATTATTAATATTTAGCGTATGGTGCTTACAAGACAGTACTTAATTAATAAATATAAATTTTCAAATAAACAATTTACAGCATTAGGACCCTTCATATATGGGCTGCCAGGTCTTGAATCCATTCAAGAGCTTGTGGAGTGGCTGCATGGAGCTCTTCTAAGGTCCCAGAGTACATATATAGAGGCCATTCCTGCACGATATGCTTGATGGTTTGCACTTCATATCCACAATCACAAAGAGGCGAGTCTATCCTACCCCACTGATGTAAGGCTGCTCTAGTTCGAGCAGTGCCACATCGAATTCTGTTCAGACGGGACCAGACAGCTCGAGGGAGATGGAATCCAGGTAGTTTGATGGTAGGATCAAGTACTTCAATTAGGCCGCGAGGTGGAGAGGTAGACATTCAACTTTCCATGAATTTCGGGGGTTGAATGGAGCTGAAGTAAGTTCCATAGCCGTCTTGTAGGCTGGTTTCCTGATTTCAACCTGGATGTGGAAGGTTGATTGACGTCTTGGTGGATTGGGAGAACTTCATTATTCATAATTCTGCGCCACAGGCGAGAAAGAACTTGCTGTCTCCTGATGTGAGGAGGAACAATATTACACAGCACAGGTAGCCACTGTGAGGGAGTGCAATATAGAGTGCCAGAGATAATTCGAATTGTCTGCCGGAGTTGAATATCAACCAGTTGGCAATGGGAGCTGTCCAACCATAGGCCAGCACAGTATTCAGCTGGAGAGTAAACGACAGCCAAAGCAGTAGTCCTGAGAGTGTTTGCATCAGCGCCCCATGATGTACCAGCTAACCTACTTAGTAAGTTATTACTGTCTCGAAAACTGGTATAGACCATTATTCAAATTATACTATATGGCCACATCTGTATATTGCTTCTTTCCAAATCTCCTTTGAATACTTGAATCGAAGTCGTTGAATTCTTGCTCATCTGCTTGGTTTAACTTGTTGTCATCCATCCTTTATAAATGGCCAACGTATATCAATCGCCCTTACATTATTATTATTATTAGTATTATTATTATTATTATTATTATTATTACATTGTTGTTTTAAGGGGCCTAACATCTAGGTTATTGGCTATTATTACATTATTCTTATTATTAAGTTTGGTCAGACTGGCTGCCTGGTAGAGCCCTAGGTTGCGGGATCGAATCCCGGTACAATCCGTTGAGGGTGTTTGGTTGGTTCCTTAGTTTAGGGGCTGCGACAACGTTGTCATGTAGCCCCGTGTACTTTGGGTGTGTGTAGAAATTGTCTGATAACCGGTGTTAATTGTGATGACTGTATTAGTGTGTGTTATCTGTGATTCAGGTAAGGACTGCAGACGATCAATTTTCAAGTAGTTCCTACTTTTGCTACCAAATGATACCGTCCACGACACCTAGCTGCGAACTTGGCTACTAGATGCCATCGCAACCAGCACCTGGAACTAATAGAGTGTTATAAAATCTAACCTACAAATTTTAGCTTCATACAATTGTAGTTAGTGGAAGGTTCTTTTACATGCCATAAATCTATGACATTGGCCCGCCGGCTACGCCACCGACGCCGCTTTGAGGGCGTTAAAATGTGAGTAAACAATGTCAGTAAATTTTCCGGCTCCATTTGGGCAAAATTATTGCATAGCGTCTGCAAAGTCGCAATGGTTAAAAGGGACTTTAAATCCACAACATTAATAGTATTATAATAACCTTCGGTTTGGTAAAATATTTTAAAATATTTGAGCCTTTTCTAGTGTTGATTGTGGTGAGAATATCGAGGTCAAGATTATGAATGTATCCTGCCGCGACTCCGAATAGCGTGACCTATTCTAATCCTAATGTATGATTCAGCAAGCACTGTTAACGAGTGCAGGAGAATTCCCTTTATACTGGGTGCCACCAACGTCAGCAGTCCAGCCAAAAAAAAAAACGTGCCTACAGACCTCAATTGATAATGGATCAGCACACGATAGCGTTCCGTCCGTGAAGGTCAATAAGCTATCAATAGCGGCTAGCATTCTTGGCAGTCGCCCCGGAAGTCAGAGTTCGATTTCCGGATTGGCAGATGACGTCGTAGTTCCGCCCCTTAAAACAACAACAATAATCGATTTCCTATTCTGAAAAAAAAATATTACTTTGGTCTGACGGCTGGAACGGGTTGCAATCGACATCGTGAACAAAACTGAGAAAAGGCGGGTTTGATTCCCTCCTCGATTTTCCGTGGTCTCACATTTCTCCTCCAGGCAATGGCACGGCCACCTTCATCCCAATCCTACCCACAATTTCAAAATACACACAATACTATGCCCAAGGTCGCGGGTTCAAACCCGGACGAAGTTGTCGGATTTGTTAAGAGCGTTAAAATCCCTCAGTATGCCTTCCTTCGGTGGGGAACTAAAGCCGACGGTCGCATGTCATAGATTTATGACATGTTAAAGAACCTTCCACTAATTACACCTGTGTGAAGCTAAATTATTGGTTATCTTTGACTAACGCTCTTAGATTTCAACGTTTGTCGGCAGGAGCCGACTGCGGTGGTATCTAGTAACAAAGTTCAGAGCTAGTTGGTCGTTGACGGTGGCGTTTGGTAACAAAAGTTGGACATACTTGAAAATCGAATTAATGCAATCCTTACTTAAATTAAAAACAGATATCACACACGAATACAGCCATCACAATTAACACCGGTTATCAGATAGATTCTACACACACCCAAAGTACACGGGGCTACATGACCGCGTAGTCGCAGCCCCTAAACTGAGGAACCAACCAACCAACCATACAGATACCACCGTAAAAGCAGGTTATCCGACAAATTCTATACACACTCAAGTATGTATGTCTACCCCTTATTATTCCCGTTATCAACGGGGTCGGGGATGAGTTTCGATGAAAAAGAATCCAACATGACGACCATTTAGTCGGTTCCCAAATACTACGAATCTATTACAGCAATCAAACTGAAATTTTTGTATCTTGATAGTGGCAATTAACATAAGTAGGATATATGAAAATAGGCTGTATAGTTCTTTTTCTGTTGGACGGCACATCTACATACGACAGGGAGGCGTAACCAATCATAACGAAACTATTGGAAAAGTATAGCATTGTGGGATACGAGGTGTTGCATGTTAAGGGTTGATATGTCAGTTAGTGCGGTAGTCATTATTGATAGTTGCGTTTCCTGTCGCATTTATTTTATGCCCGTAACGATCTAGGCGCATACAATGGTATGAATTACCGCTATGGACAGGTAAAGTTAGTACAATACGCATTGCTTACAGCTGAAGTGTCCATCATAGATAGGCTTGCCATATGTCCCGGTATTTTGCTCTTGTCCCGGTGTCCCGCCCGGTTTTATCAATGTCCCGGAAAACGGCTGTACGATGTAAAAAGTAATGAATTTATGGGTTTAAGAATCTCTTATGAATCACTTACTTTTCAACAATCAATGAAAAGGTCAAGCTTAAGAAAGACATTTTGAAAAACGTTCATTCAAGTAAAAAATATGAGTGGTTTGAAAGCAAAGATTAACATTGTTAACTCATTAATTAATTGTTTTTTTTAGTTTGACAAAAAAGTTTTTTGTATTGTTTTTGTTGTTAGACAAAACGTTGTAGTTTTTCAAAATTTAATAAGACTTGGTAATTGTTCAATTAAACAATTTTATGAAGTTTTTTAAATTATATTTTATTAACACTTCTTTCTAGATGGTAGACCAGAAAAATCATCATTAAAAAGGAAAAATTATATATTTTTATGTAGCGAAAATTCCTTTTTTATTTTTAAAAGGTGTGTAGAACTAACAATTTAGGGTGCCAGATTCCCCCTTCCCGTCACTTGCGATGCTTAGAACTCGCCATTTTGCTTCTTTTTTTTAACTGGGGAGTAATCCATACCCCCCAGACCTCCCGGTAAGCCCATCCCATATTAATGTGTCCCGGTTTCACTCAACTAAAATATGGCAAGCCTAATCATAGAATGCTTTTATACTTCAGTGAGAGCCTTCTCCACAGAAAGTTTCTAAAGGTTTCGTGTAAACCTTAGCACTGGATGGATAGAATACTACAGTAAGTATTTCTTCTATTAAAGAGCAAATACGGAATTGGCATTCCCACCCTTTTATACTTGCTCCTCCAAGCTGCCCTGTTCAGGGCGTCCTCCCGTCTCCATCCGTTTCCCCTTTTCGTTCCACCGTAGTTTAGGTCTTCCTCATTTCCTCGAAGGGGCTACCAGCCCCTTCCCTTCGATCTTGTGTAGCGATCGCCTGTCAGATTCACGTCCGGATGCTACTTGTTGAGTATACCTGCAACTCGCAGGTTTACAATTGAAATGAAAAAATTAAGAGCATTACGGATAAATTAATGGAAACTGTCAAGTTACTGTAGGCCAATATTATATGATGTAAGTTATCCTGAGTAATAAAAAAATGCAAGGAAGGATAGAATCTCGTAAGTAATTGGAAGATTGTTGGTGGAAAATCCTAAGTATATTTTTCTTTTCTTTTTTGAAGACTTCCTACTGCTATGGGCTGCAGAACTGGACAAAGTGTAACTTAATACATACAACTAAATCATCGATTACCCATTCAACATAATTGCTATACTTATTGCCGGCAGTACATTTCGCTGTGTCATTCGACATGATATACAATCTCACAAGGGAAGTTAGTGTTGGTGCAGCTGATGTCGGAGGATTGCTATAGATAAGGCCTTCTAAATAGGCGGCTTGCGGGCCAGATCCGTCCCGCCGAGAGATTTCTGTTGGCCCGCCATGAAAAGCGAGAAATTTGGAATTAAGAAAAATTAAGTTTGAATAATTCAAAGCAATTTCCTGGTTCTAAATGTTACTTGTTTGATCCCTTCTTGTTTTCAAATTTGCCGCTTTTATAAAGACGGAATACTATGCTATTGCGACTTTGGTTACATCAGGGATGGCCCACCTATTTTGAGCTTGGGCCAGTGAATTGTTGTAACAAATTGAGTCCTCTTGAGCTTATATTTTTTAAGGTAGTAAGGAATGGTTGGATTGTACACTAGCTTCTTCATTTGCACTTTCTCTGCGTATTTGTACGCAATAATATAAATGCGCTGTCTACTGCATAATGAAAAGTGAAAGATAGGCCCTGTACTTCCTCGTGAAATGTGTATCCAACGTCCTGAAGCCCTGACACAATAAGCGAGCAGATTCGGTGATGTCGACTGTTCCGCAGGGTTTCGCCGTAAGAGCGATATCCCACCCAAGACACGAGAGAGAGTTTCGACCTCGTTGAGGTAGCGACTACAATGGTTGTTGACTTGGGATCTGCCCGGTCCAACTCGCACGGCTGCCACATTAGCTACCACTTTTAATCCGTCACGCCATTCACTGCTGGTTAATCCCTGATAATTAGGGATATATTTGTTGGAGGGCGTGTACTCACTCCCTTGCCTTTCTGAGGAACATTACACCACTTCTCAAATTCAGTATTTCGAAGCTTATCTCTGATTTTTCTAGTATCCAGAAGACCGTCTCTTGTTTTTTTAAGGCTGTCATCACTTGTCAGATGTGTATATTATTTGCATAAATATCATTATTTGTTTATCAATTTGAATCACGTAACACATGTTCAAATTCTTTGCTATTTACTATTCAGACGGAGTATAATTTGCATTAAAAGGAGTTATCAATATTTTTACATTAAAAAAATGCTTCAATGCACATTTAACTTCGTAACATACGTAGTTGGTGGAGAATATTTCTATTGTTGGTTACTTCAAGACTAGAGGACAATCGTAGCATTAGCCCCATGTTCTTGATGTGTATGAAAGTTGCCTGATAGCCTGTACTAATACGGTATGTATATTATTAAAGTGGGTGTTGTAATTAATTTGCGAGAGAGTAAGGAAAGAGTCTCAATACCGTCATTTTCCTGGATCGACCACGGAAACAACTCAGAAAAACTGTATCCACTTTCAGTGTCGGGATTCGACTCTTGGATCTCTGAATAATGTAGCGAGTGTTATTAAGTTACTTAAATAAGATAAAGTTATGGTATTGCAGAATTGAAACATAGAATCATGTATTCACGCTTCAATGAGTGGGAACTAAGTGTCCTTACACTTGTTGCCATGACTGGCTGCGTGACTCTGCGGTAATTTTCTCGCTTACTGCGCCCAGGGTTACAGGATCGTATCTTGGCACAGTCGGTTGGCATCTGAGGGAGCGCAAATCCGAGGGAGTTGTGTCAGTAGATTTACTCCCACGTTAAAGATCCCCTTCGGGGCAAAGTTCCGGCTTCCCGGCGTCTCTAAACGCTGCAGAAGTTAAAAGGGACGTAAAACCAATAACGATATTAATATTACCTGTTGTCGTGGTAACTAGGCGTCGGAGTGGGTACTAAGTGCGCTTCCACTCGTTGTTCAATACATCCCAACTACACGCGGCTGATGACCAAGATGTCCCAAGCCCCTAAGATGAATTAACAACGAAAGCCTGCACTTGTTGCCATGGTAACTAGATGCCAGCAATTTGTCCACGCTAATTTCAGATAGACCCCCAGCCCAAAAACAAATCCATGGTAAAAGAAACGCGTGTCGTCTCAAAACTCACGAGTCTCAAAATTTACGAATTTCAAGATCAGGGTTAGTAAAAGTAGGTCCTAGCCGGTTTCTGTACCTGGGCAATTTCTTCTTTGAAAACACAAAATAACGACCTCCATGATTCCAATGAATTTTTTTTAGGGCTGCTTGATGTCACCAAGCAGAATGGCTGAGTTATACCTAGAGAATTTGGTCTGTGGGAGGTTGATAATTCCTGGTAAAACAATACAAACGAAATCCCAGGCAGTGTGAGTCACCGTGCAGCTCATACTTCCTGCGGTTTATCGCAGGCACGTGCTCTCCGGAGTCATGAGTTTTGAGACTATTTGTTACTATTTTTAGCTCGTGATTTTTGAGACTCGTGAGTTTTGAGACGTAACCAAAGAAACGTGGCACAGCAGTTTTCTTAGGGCCATGGCCTTCTGGGTTCTATTCACGCAGTTGACGTTGGTACAGAAATGCATTGAATGATGGGAGCTTACATGTTTGTGAGTGCATGGCGAGGCGGTGTACGAGGGGAAGGGGTTCTTCTACACACACAGACGTCATTTGTTGCCATGGCAACCTGCTTACTACTCGCAGAATACATTGGCCCGTTGCGCACTCAGAAGGACGAGTAGACACTGCGTTCGGAAGTTATGGTGCAATGTTTTTGGGAAGGCAATCAACCAGACAACGAGACGCCACGGGAACATTCCTCTGTCTAGCATTCAACTGAGCTCCCACCATTACAAATGTCGCATGTTTACGTCGCTTGTTTATTTTTTTATTTTATTTTTATTTTGTCGTGTGGCCTCCTGAGAGGCCGAGTGCAGGTCTTTCTAGTCGACGCCCGTGGGCGACCTGCGCGTCGGGATGAAAGATGGAACGGATGAAGATGAATGAAATTGGGCAAGGATGTGGTAGGAAGCGGCCGTGGCCTATCAGAAGGTACCGTCCCAGCATTTTCCTGGTGTTGAAAATGGGAAACCACGGAAAACCATTTCAAGGACGGCCGACGGTGGGGCTCGAACCCACGTGTCTACCGAGTCAGCAGAGAACTTGGCCCCATTACCTAACGCTGCGCTTTAGCCAGCGTAGCCACTACTGTCGGTACGTCGCTTGTTAAATACGGTAGCTAGCAGTTCACGAAAGGGCATGCGATCATCGTTAACTGATGATTTGAAGCCAGCCACGCGATGCATCACTTGTCGTAGTTGAGTGTCTCACTAGGGAAGATGGTGGAAGCTCTTGCGGACTAGAATAACATTAGTGTCGGTGGGTGAGTGGTTAACGTGTCGGTCTACTAACCCCAAGCTTGCAAGTTCACTCCTGGCCCTAGTAAGTGATTTTTGAAAGGCGACAAAATTTACGACACCATGTCATACGATGTTGGCATGTCAAAGAACCCATTTGAATTCAGTAGGCCGTGTTCATAATGTCAAAATTAATCTCGGGAGTGTCCGTCAACATTAAGTTCCTCATTTCTTTACTAGAAAGCGCTATAGTGTTCAAGAACCTTAGATATCTAACCTCCTTGACTTTCATAGTGCTTCAAGGAACAACGAAATTCGACATGCAAGCTACCCTTTGGGTGTCAAATAACAAAGCTTGCACCCGGCACCCGAAACCATACGATATTATTATTATTATTATTATTATTATTATTATTATTTTTATTAGAGCCTCCGTGGCTTAGGCGGCAGCACGCCGGCGTCTCACCGCTGGGTCCGTAGTTCAAATCCCGGTCACTCCATGTGAGATCTGTGCTGGACAAAACGGAGGCAGACAGATATTTCTCCGGGTACTCCGGTTTTCAATGTCACAATTTCATTCCAGCAACACTCTCCACTATCATTTCATTTCATCTGTCATTCATTTAATCATTGCCCCAGAGGAGTGCGACAGGCTTCGGCAGCTGGCACACTTCAAATCCTCGCCGCTAGATGGGGGCTTCATTCATTCCATTCCTGACCCGGTCGGAGACTGGAAGCAGGCTGTGGATTTTCATTTCATTATTTTTATTGTTACAAATGTCGCACGTTTACGTCGCTTGTTAAATACGGTAGCTAGGAGTTCATGAAAGGGGATGCGATCATCGTTAACTGATGATTTGAAGCCAGCCAAGCGATGCATCACTTGTCTCATTAGGGAAGATGATGGAAGCTCTTGTGGACTAGAATAACATTAGTGTCGGGAGTGTCTAGTGTAGCGCAAAGTTTGCGGGGGCAGTGGGCGCCTCGAAATTTCAAATTTGTGCATCTAAGCATTCACATGGAATATTAGCTCCGATATCACAAAGAAGGTTGCCGTTTCCTTGCCAGAACCATTGAGGTTGATTAAATGTGGTACTTTAATTACTAGAACTGCCACTGGGAGTCACCATCACTATACAAGTCGAGAGGAATGCAAGGAAGTGTAGCTAATGTCATACTGGCCCCTTGTTTTATTGTCCACAAGGGACCACATTGGTAAAGTTTATCGCTTCCGAAAACACCGTAATTGCTTCCCAAATCTTTCGAACAACATATATCTAATCTCAGAATTCTGATCTGCTAATTGCAGGAGTCGTTCTCATGATCCTGGCTCCATACGGGTGGGAACAGTCCTCATAGTCTTAAGATATCGATTAAGATCGACCTTCACCCATCTGTTTTACTAATTTATTTATTTATTTATTTATTTATTTATTTATTTATTTATTTATTTATTTATTTATTTATTTAGCGCATGGCTTTTAGTGCCGGGAGTGTCCGAGGACATGTTCGGACCGCCAGAGTTTGTAGCTGCTTCTATGCAGACACCCATGGGGTGAGCTACAAGTACCGTCGCGTGTGGTTGAGATGAAATGAATGAAGATGAATGAGCATATTCAATTTCAAGTAGTTCCAACATCGGCTTCCAGATGCCACTGGCACCTAGCAACGAACGTTGGAACTTGATAGAGCGTTTCTAACGAAATATAACCTACAAATTTGGCTACACACTGCCAGTTGTAGTGGTAGGGGTTTTTATTTTTTCATGCCATAAATCTATGACATGGGCCCGCCAGATTTACTTCCCTTCCGAAGGAAGGCATATTGAAAGATGTTAACGCTCTTAAAAAATCCAACGACTTCCGCCTGGTTTGAACACGCATGCTACCGACTACGCCAACTAATGAGAGTTTTTTTAATCAAGCATAATATGTAAACAAAAAAAATCGCGGATGGGTTGTCTAATTATATCAGGTCATTTTCACTGGCTAACCTGAGGTAGTGCTTAGTTACAACTCAACACCTGGCAACGACCGTGCCTAATTTGGACTGCTCTAAAGGATAAGAACGAAGGGTGATCAGAAACTAAGGTTACCAGGCCGATTTCCTGGAGTTTCGTCCGTTACAGAAAAATTAGTAGTGTGGGATAATTCGAATACACACGTTTGGTAACTGAGCAGAGTTTCAGCCACCGGTCACCCACAGCGTTAGTTGTAAGCAAGCAACTAATGGTGACTCGTTTGGAAAACTAGTCTCGCGAAGAGATCCGCTCACAGGGTGTCTACTACTCTGGAAAACCTGGAAAATAGGGAATACTCAGGGAATTTTTAAATCCTGGAAAACTCGGGGAATTATCAGGTTTATTTAATGCCACTCGGGGAATTTTAGTTTTACAAGGTCCAACCTTGAATAATTGGAAAATAAGCATTTAAATTTTGATGGGGGAAAAGTATATTCTGGTGATGATAGTTGTAGATGTATGTTCGTACTGCCTTTAAATCAGTAAGCTCTCATTTCTTGCTAGATAGATCACACAAATTACATGTGTATTTGTATATAAATGTGTAACTGTATGATTTTTGAGAGCATTACTATTGACGAGCTACTTTCAATACTCGCAAGTACAATAGTTTTTCTTGATGAAAAATTTAGAAATTGGCAAAATATAGAAAAATATATTTTTCTGTTTTTGTTTTTTCAACTTTGCCATGCTACCCTTTATTGTCCAGGCACTTTTTGGAATGCTCTTTAAATACAAACTCTGTTTTATATATTTATTATGGCCGCTACTGTTACTCAGGGAATTTTCTGATTTATTCTAGAAAAATCAGGGAATTGTCAGGGAAATCTGTTAGATAGTTTTGGTAGACATCCTGGCTCAGTTAATCGATTACTGTGGGCGAAATTTGTTCGTTTTTGAATGCTGAATTTTTGTTTTTCCGTAAATTTTCTTCTTTCTTTCTTTCTTTCTTTCTCTGTTAGGGTCTTCTGAGGACCACGAACCAATTTCAATGTTTAGTCTTTTGTTGTTCTTTCTTCTTCCTCCAGTGCTCCTTCATCTTTTCGCTGTGTCTCTTCTTTCTCTCTTCCGACCATTTTGAGCCTGTTTTCTTATATGGCCTTCCTTGGAGTCCTTCCATTCCCAATACCTTTTATTCGACAATTTCTCTCTGTAGTGCATCTTCTTCTCTTACATTGTTTTTTCTAAATCTTTCTTTACTTCTTGAAACCAGGCTGTTGTCGATTTCTTTTTACAAAGATATTTAAAAATCTGTTTGGTTAACCTGCTATCATTCATTCTATATAAATGTCCGAAAAATTTTGTTTATATCTTAATTATTAGTTTTAATTATTTTTTTGTTTTATTAAGTTTCGGTCTTTTCAAATTTAGGTGTCCACCTCTAAATTTTAAATTCAATTCCAAATTTGTGTACTTTAATCTGTGTTAAGAGGGGCAGATGTCCTCGTAGTTCCGCCCCTTAAAAAAGCTAACTGTGGACGAAACGTGTAACCGCGGCCAGGAATTCTCTCCGAGGGCGTCATCTTCCTTCATGACAACGTAGGACTTCATACACCCCAGAAGACCACATCACTGATGAAGTGGTTTCGCTGGGACATCACTGACCATCGTTCTTACCAGGCCTTAGAAACTCTAATGCGCACGTGGCGTTCGTTAATTATTTATTATTTGCCAGTGATTTGTGTTTGGGTCTGAACTCAAGAATAATATTGACAAAGCAAAGGCACATGGAGGCTCATGATTGCTAACCGCATCAAGTGACTTTAGTGTTTGTTGTGTTGGCCCTGCACATAAAAAATCGACTAGTGTCTTGTACGTCAGTAATTAGAGAATCATCTTGTAACGTGGTCATAATTCTGTTCCCAATAGCATTATTGCTATTATTATTATTATTATTCAAATGAGATATATAATTGCATTTCTGTGTGTAGCTACTGTCGTCGACCAAAGTATTATGTGCACACGAGTTTGAATGCTGTTTGAGAAGTAACCAATTGGCCTACATTGAATTCAATAACATCATCCGTATTTTACGTTAGCTCATGTAGGTTTGGAATTTTTAATTTATATTTTAATATTTTTTTATCGCAGTTGGAACAGAAAAAGTGACCGTTTTTAAGCGTTTCAACCATGCGTCACATTTAAGAATGATTATCTCAAAAACCCGTCATCAGATCGAATCCAAATGTTAACACAATATACTCGTACATTGGAATGTTTGATAACTGGTTTATTAATTTCAAAATTTTGTGTGTCCAAGAAACTAAGTTGTTATCATTTTTGTAAGGTAACTTTTTCTCGGCTCGGGGTGGTTGGAAAATGTAGTTCTTGGTCGCGTTGTAATCCTTATACTTCAAAAAGTTATGCTGTATGACTGTGAAACACGTCAATTAATTCACTTATTTTATATCGGTTTGTATTTGTACGGGGAAATATGACATGGTTCACAGTGAAAGACTTATTGATGTTCTTTAGTAATTAATTCATCGAATGTTTTTCAGTCGGTCAACACGATTGTACCCAATTGTAATGGGTGTTTTCTTAATCCTGAAAAAAAGAATGAGATTAATAAATAGGCTACCCTTATACGACCAGTTTCGATCGACAAGCGGTCATCATCAGATCTTTTAAACTTAGGCTATTAAATCTACTGTATGTCTGCATGTATTGGTGATGGTATAAGGTGCGTTCAAAAAGTAACGAGCCGGAGGCATAATTACAGAAACCAGTACCTGTATGTTAGAAGTATTGGCCCTGGCTGTTGAGGCACTTGTCCCACTGTGACACGAGGCGGTGAATGGCTGTCTCATAAAATTCCCTGGGCTGCGATGTGAACGAGTTCCGCACGTACAGCTGGACGTCGGCGTCCGAGGTGAATCGTTGGCCCCGCAGAGCCCTTTTCAGGGGACCAAACATGGCGTATTCACAGGGAGAGACATCTGGACCGTATGGAGGGTGGCCGAAAACCTACCATTTGAATTTCTGCAGGAGTGACGCGACTATGTTGGCCCTATGAAGACGTGCATTGTCGTGGAGCGACCACGGCGGCTATGGCGTTCACTGTCACTCGGCGGTCCTGGGTAATGAGTGCATCAACCAGCTGGACGTTGTCATCGGTAATGCAGGGGGGTGCCCCAGACCTGGCATCATCGGCTAACGACACCCGTCCTTCCCTGAAGCGCGTGTGCCACGCCTTGACCCTTGCATGGGACATGCAGTGTTCGCCGTACACTTGTGACATTCGGCGATGAATGTCCGTTCCCCCTACTCCTTTCGCTGTCAAAAACCGAACAACACCTCTTTGCTCTTCGTTTGACGGCTCCATGTCACTGTTTCCAATGCGACTGGCAGCGTTGGACGATTGATGCATGCTGCTGCTGCTCGTTTTGTATCGTCACGTGACGTGCACGCAGGCCCTCTAGCGACGGGCTGTGACCTATCACGCTCTGGTCGGAACCACACCTCGTTCCGCACGCCACGATTAGCCGATGTAGTCACCGGTTTGTGCATTCCGGCCTCCGGCTCGTTACTTTTTGAACGCACCTTATATTTACAACATATACTATCATTTAGTTGCAGTAGTAATTAAACTAGCACAACTAATCAAGATTTGTTAGTTATGTGAGTTTTAGCCTATTTTCATTTATGAAAAAAAAGGCTTATGAGATCACCTTTTGTCCGTGTGTCTGTGTGTGCGTGTGTGATGGTGTGTGACTCCCCCTAATACCTTCTAAACGGCGATTTCAATTAAACTAGGTAAGTTCATAGCACTATTCCGGACGACCCCGACATTGCCCTTCAAATTTGGTTACGCCTAACCAATCCAACATGGCGGCTATGCGAAATATTTCACCAGCATTCAATATCTCCGAAACTATTACCGATATCACCCTGGAATATTTTACGGTGATAAAGGGAACTACTAGAAGTTCACCTATGTGACTTTTGAAAACCTGGTATCAACAAAACAAACATGGCGGCCAAGCGAAGTTGCGACTTTTAAATAGACGTTTCTCGCGATTTAACCAACCAAACGCAATAAAACTTGGTACAGTATATGTTTATACGCATTGTAATGCACCGACATCTAACTTAATTGATCTGTTGACATAACCTCAAGATGGCGGCTGTGCGAAATATATCACCGGCATTCTATATCTCTGAAACTATTACCGGTATCACCCTGAAATTTTGTACGGAGATAAAGGGCACTACTGGAAGTTCATCTATAAGACTTTCAAAAACCGGTTAACTACAAATCGAATATGGCGGTCAAGCGAAGTTGAAAATTTTAAATAGACCTTTCTCGCGGTTTAATGATCCAAACGCAATGAAACTTGGTACAGGAAATGTTTATACACATTGTAATGCACTGGTATCTATTTAGTTCAATTGTTTACATAACCTCAAGATGGCGGCTGTGCGAATTTTAAAATTAAGTTTTTATTTCTTGTGTCGTAATCATGCGATCGAAATGAAAGTTTGAATAATGAACCTACGCAATAATTTCCCTTTAATGGTACATCATTCTAAGGCCTATACATATAACAATCCAACATGGCGACCATCCGAAATATTTAGATGGATCTCAATATCTACGAATCTATTACAGCAATCAGACTGAATTTTTTAATGTTTAAAGGGGCTATGGACATAAGTTCACCTATAGGACTTTCAATAACCTGGTGATCACAAATCCAGCATGGCGGTGACGCGAAGTATAAATATTCACTTGGTCGTTTCTCGCAATTTAACCATCCAAGTGCAGTGACACTTGGTACAGTGAAACCTTATACAAATGTTATTCCACTGGCATCTAATTTATTTCAGTTGTTTCCATAACCACAAGATGGCAGCTGTGCGAAATTTTAAAATCTCGTTTTTCCTTCTTGTGTCCTAATCATGCGATTGAAGTTTGAATACTACACGTACACAATAATCTTCATGTAACCGTACATAACTCTAAGACCTACATATATAACATTACAACATGGCGACCATTCGCAATGTTTAGTCGGTTCTCAATATCTACGAATCTATTACAGCAATCAAACTGAAATTTTGTATGTTGATAGAGGCAATTAACATAAGTAGAATATATGAAAATAGGTTGTATAGTTCTTCACGGAACTACTTGTTTTAAAGATATTGTTAGTGGTGATTGACCTCCACTGATAATAATAGGCCTAATAATAATGTTATTGGTTTTACGTTCCTTTTCACTACTGCAGCTTTTAGAGACTTAGTTTTTTCTACCTCAGCCATTCCAGAAGTGGGTTTTCAATTGTACTCCAGGCAGATGCCGGGATGGTTGCTTGCTGAAGGCCACGGCTGCCTCCTTCCCGATCCTAAACTCAATTACAAATGCACACACTCCTTCAGACAACACAATAACAGAGGTTATCAGACAAATTGTATAAACACTCGAGTACACAGGGTTAAAATTACCACGACTGGCTGCGTGGCGCAGCGTTTACGTTCGTGCCTGCTTTTCCCAAGTTTGCAGGATCGAGTCCTGGCACAGTCAGTTGGCATTTGAGGGAACCGTGTCAGTAGATTTACTGGCACGTTAAAGAGATCCCCTTCGGGGCAAAATTCGGGTACCTCGGCGTCTTGAAAAGTCGCAGTACTTAAAAGGGGCGTGACTCCCAATTGCATTATTATTGCTATTATTAGTATTATTATTATTATTATTATTATTATTATTATTATTATTATTATTATTGAAATGACCACGATGTCCATGCCTCTCATTGAAACAACCTGTGAGCCATCTCTGGGAGAGTTTCTATGGCCTCGTGGACTGTTTCATCTTTAACGATTCATGTTACCTTACCCAGGCATCAAATGACCAAGCGCCTGGAGACTTCTTTCCAGATAATTGCTCGTTTAAGTTAGCACCCATAAACTATACGTTGATTCGTTTAAAGGTTTTGTGACATAGTTTTCATGTAGGAGAGTGTGTGTACAATGTATCTGATAACCTGTGCCACTGTGTTGTCTGAACTTGTGTGAGGCAAGATTTGAGTAGGAAGCAGCCGTGGCCTTTATTTAGGTACCATCCCGGCATTCGGCTGTAGTTGAAGTGGAAAAATCACCGCGGAGGTCCGGGGTCGATTCCCGGCTCTGCCAAGCAATTTAATCCTGGTCTGATAGCTATAACGGGGTACACTCAGCCTCATAAGGTGGGTTCGATTCGCAACTCAGCCATCCTAGAAGTGGTTTTCCTTGGTTTCCCCCATTTATTTTCACGTCAAATGCTGTAATGGTTCCTAAGTTAAGGCTACGGACGCCTTCTACGCAATCCCAGCCTCACTTACAAACACACACACTGGTACAGCCATCACTACCGCGGATTATCAAACAAATTACACACACACCCAAGTACGTGGGGCTACATCGCCAGTATGTCGCAAAGCCCCTAACTGAATCAACAACAACTCAATATGGTGGGTTTGCGCAATGTTCTATCTGATAGGTTTGTGTCTTAAGACAGAAAGACTCCTATAAAGTCATTCTTGTCAATTTCTTCATTACCACTTGATTGAAGTTAATTTTAATGTTTTGACAGCGGTTATGCGTAATATTCCGTCAAATAGTCTTGTGTTAGCGAGACTGAGGCCTACATAAGATTTCCCTTTACTAAGGCTATTGGTTATTTTCATTCCGAATAATCAATTATTTTAAAGTTATCGAAATGCGCAAGGCTGCCATTATGAATGTACCTATATAATGTCGATAGCGTTTATCTTAAGCAGAGTGAAACTAGGCCTACTACACCCTTACCAAGTTTCGAAATTGCAAGTTTAGACTATTAATTAAATGGAGAATTTTGATTTTAATATTTTATATATTCAAGATAGCGGTTGTGCCCAAGATTTGTTTTATGTTCGACGGTGTCGAAATGTAAATATTATATGTCAGAAAACTGTATCATAATGTGGGTGGTTCAAGTACTACTTTTCATTATGATACAAGCATAGCTTCGCACATGCGCTCAAAATGCAGCATGTCGGACATGAATTACATGATTTGAAAGTTGAAACTGTAAATGATATCTGATCAACCATTGTAGTTACAATCCCAAACATAAAGACAAATTCAGCACGAACCTTTACGGTAACAAAAGGATACTATGAAATATGCAAGAAATTTAGGAATCTACGTCCAGAAGTTAGCAAAACACCATCCTTCTACCCTAGCCTTTATACATTACCGACATGGAAAGTGTGCACCGTCCGTAATGTTTGCATAAACAAACTGAGGAATATTGCAAAATAAATAGCACTGTACCTTAATATCTGCAACTCCAATTTCTACACAGCATTCGTACGATTTCGCTGACAATTTTAGTGAATGCCACGGTTGATATAAATACACTAGAACGTCATGGACGCAGCAAGCTTATGACAATTGATCCACGGGAATAATAACCTAGCTCTCTGTTCAGTAAAGGGATTTCTTATGCGAAACTTTTCTGTCTGATGTCATGACTGTTCTATTTGGGACTCCATTGATTTGCGTTCCTCTATACACATCGAATTTGATGAATAACTAGTTGATAATACGATACATTTTAATTTTAAAGCGTTTATAACAGTCTATTTTGTGTTATTTGACCAAACTAACAGAATGATCCCACGTAGTACATGTGCGCTGTCTGTTGGTGCTACTTCAGGATAAATAATGTTTCAAAGCTTCGGAATTCGTTATTGGGTAGAGAGCAAATGCTGAGCCCTGAAAATTCCCAAGAAGAAGAAGTCGATCGACAGTATCTCGACAGATATTTATGAATATTCATGTTAGAACATATAATATAGTTATAATTATCGTCGAATATAAACAGTCGTATGCAACTCGCCTATAATGGTAATTAAGAAACTCATATGGAACAAATGCGAGGGAGCCGTGTCAGTAGATTTACTGGCACGTTAAAGATCCCCTTCGGGGCAAAACTCCGGTACCCCGGCGTCTTTAAAAGCCACAGTAGTTACTGGAAAACGGGACGTATAACCAATACTGTAACATTATTATATTTTAAAGTTATCAATATAATGCATTGCCACCATCTTGAAAGTGTAAAGGGAAAGAATTGAAGACTTCTGCAGAGCGAAGCTCATGCTCGATAGTACTCTTTATCCCTCTCCTCTCCCCTCAACTCCACCCCTCCAAATATATATTTATGGGTGAAAATATAACTGGGACTGCGATGTACTGTAGGCCTACTTACAATCAAAATTGGAAATCACTATTGATTCATAGGTTAGTTACTCCTTGTAGATTACCTACCAGTCAGCCCAGAATATTTCCATCAAACCGTCATTGTTTCATTGTAGGCGTCCTGGAGCTCAAGTGGAAGAAAGTCGGTTAACCCTGTCTTATTTTCGAAGTGGGCTACTTTCTTCCAATGTATGTTTTTTTGATCTACAGTAGTGTGGTTTTCTTGCACTTCTGACCCGTGTGACGGGCTGCTTACTAGATGTAGTAATTAGCCATTAATTGCAAGAAGTCAGTAGCTTTTCAACAAGCAAGCCATCAGTCACAAAATGCCCTAAGTACTATTGAACAGTATACTGTAATCAGTTTTATCGACAATGGAGATAGCCTATAAATCCAGGGACTTAATTTCGCTTTCTGTTTGTTTAAACATCTGGCCAATAAGCGGTTGGAATGCAGCACTAATTCAGTGCTAACAATATGGTACCAGTGTTGTGTGTGACATTTCCATGTACGGGATGGTTTCGCATTCTTCCCGGAAGGTATGTTTATATTCTCATTAGCTATTGTGTGATGTGCTTGAGTCACGAGCCGTGTTTGTCTCTGTGGAAAGGAAGTGAGGAATAAAGTACGTACTAACGTTAGAATCTATAATAATAAATCAGTGTTGGCACATCCTTTCTTCTGAACAACCCTGTGGACTTGGAGTGGAACAACAATAATAAAGTAGGCCTACGCGTTGAACCTCGATGTCTCAAACCTCCATTACTCGAATTTTCGATAACTCGTACTAATTATTATTTCTCCAACAAATTTTCCATAATTTACATGTATATTTATTTTCTCGTTCACTTAAGTCGACTTTCTATAACTGGAATTTTTCTTTGTCTCGAAGCTTAAATTATATCCCATCCATTTAAACTTGTTCTATGTTTCGAACATTTGCGTATTTTTACAGTGTAACTTGTCTCATTCGAAGGTTCTAATTTCACGTTTTTACCGATTGCTGTAGTTGAGTCAACCATGTGCAATTTCTATACTTACTTAGATATGCAACTTACTTTGGTAATGCAATGAGGCTGTCATCAATACAAGCATATATATTTAGCCTATTTTCAATTTTGAAAAAATAGGCTTATGAGATCACCTTTTGTCCGTGTGTGTGTGCGCGTGTGTGTGAGGAGTGTGTGTGTGTGTGTGTGTGTGTCCCTAATAACTTCTAAACGGCTGGAGCAATTTCAATGAAACTCGGTAAGTTCATAGCACTATTCCGTACGACCCGACCGTGCCCTTCAAATTTTGTTACGTCTCACCAATCCAACATGACGGCTGTGCGAAATATTTCACCAGCATGTAATATCTCCGAAATTATTCCCGATATCACCCTGGATTTTTTACGGTGATAAAGGGAACTACTAAAAGTTCACCTATGTGACTTTTGAAAAACTGGTAACTACAAAACCATCATGGCGGCCACGCGAATTTGCGACTTCTAAATAGACGTTTCTCGCGATTTAACCAACCAAACGCAATAAAACTTGGTACAGTATATGTTTATACACATTGTAATGCACCGACATCTAACTTGGTTCAATTGTTTACATAGCCACAAGATGGCGGATGTGCGAAATATTTCACCGGCATTCTAGGCTATATCTCTGAAACTATTAGCGGTATCACCCTGAAATTTTGTACGGAGATAAAGAGCACTACTGGAAGTTCATCTATGAGACTTTCAAAAACCGGTTAACTACAAAACGAACATGGCGGCCAAGCGAATTTGAAAATTTTAAATAGACCTTTCTTGCGATTTAATGTTCCAACCGCAGTGAAATCTGGTACAGGAAATGTTTATACACATTGCAATACACTGGTATCTAATTTAGTTCAATTGTTTACTTAACCTCAAGATGGCGGCATTGCGAATTTTAAAATTAAGTTTTCATTTCTTGTGTCGTAATCATGCGATCGAAGTGAAAGTTTGAATAATGAACCTACGCAATAATTTTCCTTTAATGGTGCATGACCCTATGGCCTATACATTTAACAATCCAACATGGCGACCATCTGAAATATTTAGACGGCTCTGAATATCTACGAATCTATTATAGCAATCAAACTGGTTTTTTTTTATGTTCATAGGGGCTATGAACTTAAGTTCACCTATATGACTTTAAATAACCTTGTGATCACAAATCCAACATGGCGGCGACGCGAAGTATAAATATTCACATGGACGTTTCTCGCAATTTAACCATCCGAGTGCAGTGAAACTTGGTACAGTAAATCCTTATACCAATGTTAATCTACTGGCATCTAATTTATTTCAATTGTTTCCATAACCACAAGATGGCAGCTGTGCGAAATTTTAAAACCTCCTTGTTACTTCTTGTGTCCTAATCATGCGATTGAAGTTTCTATGCTACACGCACACAATAATCTTCATGTAACAGTACATAACTCTAGGACCTAGATATATAAAATCCAACATGGCGACCATCCGAAATATTTAGTCTGTTCTCAGTATCTACGAATCTATTACAGCAATCAAACTGAAATTTTGTATGTAGATAGAGGCAATTAACATAAGTAGGATATATGAAAATAGGCTGTATAGTTCTTCACGGAACTACTTGTTATTACATCAATTTAGACAACTATATGCCGTAAGCCAACATATGTTTTGACCTGTATATCACAATTATTGTCCCTACGTATCTCGATAGCTCGAAATTATTTGGACATCCCCTATTGATTCGAGATATCTATGTTCGACTGTAGTTCTGAAGCGACTCAAACTCCAGGCCGCTGATTGTGTTATTGAAGTAGCGTGCGTGTAGTCACACTCGAGAAATGTGAATTAGAATCATGTTGTGACATATCCACGTCTGCAAGTTATCAATCTCATCTCAGAATGGCGGATTCGTTAGCCCCTTGTCGTATCTAGATTTGTCATGTCATGAGATGGATGGAGATTGGACAGTTGTCTTACTGCCCGGAATTCAGGCTTCGTTTTAAACCACTCATCCTTTTGTATGAAATAATCTGCAGCCTATTTTTATTTTAGAAGTGCCTTCCGCGAATATGTATCCCATTGAACCCAGTAGTTTTCATACCAACCCATAACAAATGAACAAAAAGTAAACTGAGGGTATATTTGGTCACTGTTCAGCTCATCTGGGATAAATACAAAGTCTAACTTTGAAAATGTTCAAACAAATTTGTAGAGTTCATACCTACAGACATATACAACAAATGTATTTATCACATTCATAAAGAGAGAAGAGGTGGGTTCGATTCCTATCTCAGCCATCCTGAAAGTGTTTTTCCGTGGTTTCCCACTTCAACTCCAGGCAAATGGCGGAATGGGACCTAACTTAAGGCCACGGTCTCTTCGTACTCAAATCCTACCTAGATTTACAAATAATGTATTCATAAAAATCGATGTTGATATCTACAGTAAGTGTTGTGTACATTTCTAAAGACAATCTGTGAAATTCTGAGACAAGCGTGTAATATACGCAGACCCGTAGCTAGAATGTAGTTGGGGGTACTGCCGGGGTGCGAGTAGGCAGTTGGTGGTGGTGTAGCTTCATTCAGTGGAAAATGATATCTTGGTCATCAGCTCCCTGTATTTGTCTTTCGAGTTATCATGGCGGCTATAGCATTGTGGCAGTGACGATTGTTAAGGTGTGAAATATCAAGGATATCTTGCGGTTATAAAAGTGTGCACGATTAAAATTACCGTACTATATTAAGTTTCTATGGGTGCAGTAAAACTTGAATAATTATAATCACAATATTTGCCTGGAGTATTGCTGAGAAATATCAATCTCAGGATAGCTGTTGTCTGTGCCAGGATTCGAGTTTTAGAACACCGAATGGTGCAGCTTCCCAGCTTAGCCTGCTCGGCTACAGAATTGGGTCATGTGACTTATCGTCGCTGCTCTTGCAAAATCCACTATGTGAGTTGGTTGAAGTAAAATGTTCAATTCCGCAGGATAGTCACGCATCGCCTACAGGTCTATTTGGATATATAGTTCCACACAATTCACGGCTATTTCCCTCTATCATTGGGGATAAGAAAATCAACCTTACGAACTTGTTATGCGGGGATGTATATCCACATATGGCCGCGGGAATGGCCGAGGGAAAAACAAGATGTTCAGGAATGAACATATAGCCTACTTTCTCCTAAACGTATGGGTATAGTTATAACTCTTAGTCCTTATCAACTCCTATTTCCTTCCCATTCGAAGTGCAAAATGGCACACAACAGTAGGCATTGAGCAGCGGCGTTCGAACCATAGTTTATAATTTACCCCAGCATTTTACATTTTCATCAGCAAACACTCCAAACAACGTAAGAATTCAGTATATTAACACCTGCTACTAACAATAATCGAAACTGAAACAAAACTTCTTTGGTCTAAACGTATCACTGGGAGAAACACATTTAATAAACCTTCTGCACAGCTAATTTTTAATCGCGCCTAGCGTTGGATCCGAGTGTGTTCTACCGGCAACAAGAGGAAATTTTTCAATTACACCGTATGCATGGGTTCACTAACTGGAAATGGCAAGCCCGGTATAGAGCGCAGCTCGTATCTAGTAGGCCGTGGTTAGCACACGCATAGTTCACCTGGTTGCTAGTAGATGTCACTCATGCAGATCCGGTGGCGAACTTAATTTTAATTAAATATATATTTTCCATTGCAAGATACACAACATAACGCTCAATTTTATAACGTATCAGTACTTAAGAAAAAATAAATATATAAAAATCAAGCAAAGAAATACAACTCTGGTAGGTTTTGAACCCCGGCCGACCGGGTGAAAGACCAAAGCTTTACCACAGACCCAAACGTGTCTACCGAAATTTAAAGTTTTCGATCGATTTTCATACAACGTCTTAGCAAATAATGACTTGGATTAAACGATTCCTTCACTGGAGTGTATATTCATTATAATCTATGTCATACAAAGTTCATATTATTTCTATCAGTAGACTATATTGCATGCAACATACTCAAATTAGTGAAATAAAGGTCGGAACGAGATATCGGCTGCCATCTTGTCTTGTAACCGAGACGGCTCAGCATTTTAAAGTCACTTCTGCATTATAATATTATAATATAAAGTTTTAATTTAGAACAGGGCACGTCCTTTAGAACAGTTTAAACCATTCTCGGTTCGATAATCGGAACTGTTCGGTCCTAAGTTATGCATCATAAAGCTTGCATAATTCAACTGCTGCCATCCTGAAATGGTACGGTTGATGACCTTGTAGTTTGGGCGCACGTCGTGTCCCATATGAAGGTAAGTTTTTACCAAATTTGGTAAAGATTCGATGAGTAGTTTGGTCATATTTTAATTTTAAGTTTTGACCATTTGAGTGGCTGCCATTAAGTTTTGGTAAAGATGGCGGCAATATAAAATATTACATTGAGGTGCTCTTTGCTAGTGCTACCTCTGTACCAAATGTCGTTCAATTCGGTTTCGTCGTGTTTGAATTTAGGGTGGGGGGCAGATATACGCGCGCACACACACACACACACACACACACACACACAGACAGACTGACAACTGTAGATCTCATAAGTCTACTTTCATTTTTTGCAAAAATAGTGTGTAGGCTAAAAACTAGCAGAGGACAATGTCCCATAGTGGATTTTACAAGCACAGGGACGTTATCTTAATTTTGAGTAGGCCTTCGCAACACACTCAAGTGACTAACTTGTATGTCTACCCCTTATTATTCCGTTTTCCAACGGGGTCGGGGATAAGATGCGATGGAAGTCTTTGTGGCGATGGTTTTTACGGCCGGATGCCCTTCCTGACTAACATATCTCCTTAATTTGCAGTTACTCTGAAGTTACTCACAGACTTCACAACAGGGGCAGATGAACTCACAGTTCCGCCCCCTAAAACAACTAACTAACTAACTAACTAACGAACTAACTAGACTTCACAACGCATTGACCATGAAACTTTTAATTCAATTGTATTCGAACTGATTTTCCTATATCATTGGACGCTCCAGGGAGTGGACGAGTACACTTTAGCACCTCCATGACTACGTTGTTGAATTTAGGGGAATGTATGTCCAACCCCTATTATTCCCGTTTTCAACGGGGTCGTGGATGGGATCCAATGAGAGGCTATGTGGTGGATGGTTTTACGGACGGATGCCCTTTCTGACGTCAACCTCAGTTAATGAGAGATGTTATGAATGAAGATGGATTAAACTGGGCAAGGGGATGGAAGAAAGCCGCCGTGGCCTATTAGACGGTACCGTCCTGGCATTTGCCTGGAGTTGACAAGCCATTTTAAGGACGGCCGACGGTGGGGTTCAAACCAACGTCTACCTAGCCTGCAGATAGCTGGCCCCCATGGCCAAGCGCTACTGCTATCGGTGAATTTACGGGATCGTCCTGATGATTTCTGGATTGCTGTTGTTGTTGTATTTGTTGTGCAATATCTAGCGCCATGCTGCTCGCTGGTACCTGCCTCGAAACAACTCGACAGTCTGTAGTTGATTATTGCATGCTGCTATTGTTAGTGGAGGGCTCCATTGTACGCTTAAACATTCCGTTGCAGTGCTCCCGCTGTTCATTGTATTTCGATCGATCGTTCGAGAATGGAATACAAACGAAGCAACTTTGTCTAAGGTGTTCGAGTAGGTTTAGAGGACAATCCGATTTTGGCGTGATTTTCAAAATTTGACTGATTGTGTTTTCTACCTACCGATATTGTAATCTTTAATTAATCGCGTGCGGAATTTTGATCCGCATTAAATTACTTTCGTTAAGATGATTTTTTTAAACTTTCGATCGGAGGCACTTCGGCTCTCGGATAGCTTTAGGCTATGTTCAAGTACGTTCCGGACATTTCAATAGATGTTTAAAGTTTTTTTTCTCTGCGTTCAAACTAATCCCATCCAGTGATTTAATGTGCACACAATTGTGGCAGAAACAACAGAGAGAATGACAATTATGCATGAATATGTTGTTGTGTCCATCAGCTGCTTGCCTCTTTTGGTAACTCCCTTACTACCGAATTTAAACTATTGTAGACAAATGTTTTATTAAAATTATCTTATGTTCTCCATTTAAGAAAAATATATAGGATTACGCCCTGTTTTTTCTACTTGTATTTCTCCATATGTATTCTATTAACTTTATTGCGCCTATATTAAAACCTATTTTCTACATTTTGCCTTGCATATAGACGCCTAAAACCCCATATTTTAGGACCTAAAGATCCGATGTCTGAAAGTGAAGGTTCAGCTGACAAATATTCAAATTCGTTCGAATAGCCGGTGCAAGGTCAACTATGGCCGCCACCATCACTACCTGTACTTACGTACCATATTTGCTTGGGAGAGTTGGTACCAAAACAAAAAAAAACGTGGCACTACAACCCATGAAGGGCATAGGCCTACCAAGCGACCGCTGCCCAGCCATTTGGCCTGCAGATATTGGAGTGACGCGTGCTCAGCGCATTGGGTTCCCTCGGCCGTTAATCTTGGTTTTCCTGACGGGGGCGCTGCCTCACTGTCAGACTGCTACTCAATTGTCCTCACGAGGTTGAGTGGACCCCAGCCCTCACATCAGTTTCTAAAATCCCTGACGGAACCGGGAATCTAACCTAGAACCTCCGGGTGAGAGGCAGGTGCGCTACCCCAACACCACGAGGTCGGCCTGAGAGTTGGTACCACAAAACCAAAATTATCGAGTAAAGTATTACTCTTAATTTCTTTTGAATTCACATAATTTAAACAACAATACTGCAATGTTCATGACCATTTGAATACCAAATGCAGTTTTTCAGCTATCAGGTCTTGTTGTGTACATGAAGTACACACCATCGAGATGACCCGGTCACGTCAGACATTTAATTCTATGTTTAACACCTGTTCCATGTAAACAACACGACCTTAGCTGTAAAACTGGATATGGTAACAGTAAATTTCCTGTAATAATATCTTTGAGGAACGCCTTGTATTAAATCGCGCACCACCATTGCAGTAAGCTAAGTCCAGAGATACAGTGGTCATACTCTCACCAGGCAAATACCTATTTATTTTAAATCTCAGGGCATCTACCCCTATTCAAGGTCTAAATAATATCAACTTCACACAATGCTACAGTGACCACAACAGCTTCACGGGGCTAATGACCAACATTGTCCGTAATATGAAACATCATCTGCGGAACTAAATTCTAAGCGTTCAATACTCTGTTGTCAACAAATATTTCTTGGTACTGTATTAGCCAAAAGTAGCTGGTTTGTTCTTCAATCAACATAAAAATTATACAGCACATCAGGTGAATCAGCTGCCCCTAGATTATGCAGCCCAATTAGCGTTTTTATCAGGAAGGTCGATAATATTATCTGCATGCATCCCGTATGGTACCAATGTACTGCAGGCTTATCCTGCAAACGATACCGAGCCCAATTACTTTTTCCTCGATGTGACTACAGGCTAATACGAGGGTTGAAATAATAGAGTTCAGTATCGTTTGCGGGATATGCTTGCAGTGCATTAGTCCATACGGGATGCAGGCAGAGAAATATCGACCTTCCTGCCAACACGCGTTAGTTGGGCTGTATAAAACAATATTATTAGGGGCAGCTGTTTTTCCTGGTATATGTCGATAAAGAAACTTGAATCAGTCGCGAAATCACTATTTTCAAGATCTTGTTCCACAATATGTCTGTAAGGATACCAGATATAGTAGCATCATGGACGTTAATTGCGCATTTCATTGGGGTGTCAGGGATTGCCCGGCCCGGGCGATGGCGGTTGTCTGGGATGCTAATGCTAAGCATTTAGCATTAATATGGTAGATTTGAAAGCCATTTGAGAGACATTTACAACCATAGAGTTATTGCTAATGCCCGATTTTTACTTGAAACCCTGAGTCTAAGAGCACAATTTCGTTAGAAATTAGGTAATGAGCCAATAAATAGCTGTACTTTCGGAAACTTTTGAAAACAGTTTTAGTTTATTGGCTCATAACGGGACCGCAGGTAGTAATAATAATCATCATAGTAATAATCATAATAAGAAGAAGAACGCAAAATTAAGGCATTACACCACAGTAATCAAACCTGAAGCACTATTCGCCTCGAAAACCTTAATCATTGGAGACAGATCTCTCGTTAAAGACGTAGATAAACAAGAAAGGAAAATGATGAGGAACATCCGTGGTCCAGTCTGCTCAGAAGGAATCTGAATGAAAAGTAAGTCTCAGGAGCTTTATCGGCATGCTGAAAAGATCACTGACACCTTTAGGAAAGGGCGATTGAAGTTCGGCCACATTCTCTCAATAGAAGTCGAGAACAACTGTCTTAGTGAAATAGAGAAAGATCTTCAAGAAATTGGTATTATAGAGGAAATTATACAAGATCGACTCCAGTTCAGAACATTAATCAATAACCATAATTTCTCTGAGAAAATGACCAGGGCCAAGAAATCATGGATTGAAGAACGGAGGAAGATTGTCAGTGATCAGGTGAAGAGATTTTGAGAGAAGAAAAACATATCATCAGCTAAATAAGTTATGTCGCGTTCCACAGAATGGCATAATAGTGAACTGTAGTCTGCTTCCACGGCAAGAGTCGAGCGTGGATCTACACAAAAATCGTTTACGAAACAGACAAACCAAATGGATGAGAAAGGAATACGTGGATGAAGAAATGAAAGTAAAAGAGATGGTCTTACGAGTAATTGTTGAATTCTTTAAATACTGTAGGTACCGCTAATTAAAAATACAGTATATTTAAACTTAATATTTCCCCCAGGCGCTCACATCTTGTGGGACGTGGGTTGGCGACCACGGGACCCCTGCCGAGTGCGGCATTGCTTCCACTTACTTGTGCCGGGCTCCTCTCTGTCTTCTTTCCTGTCGACCTCCCTTGGTCAACTCTTGTTCTTTTCCGACCCCGACGGTATTAGGATATCCGAGGCCTAGGGAGTCTTTCACTTTCCCGCCTTAATTGGCCCTTGTCTCATCTTTACTGATCCCTCCTTCTTCGAGGGGTCAGACTTGTTTTCTTTTCATTATATTTCCTTTTCTCTTTAAGATTCCCGCACTGTTTTAGTTAATTGGCTCCCCGTGTATCTAGCAGTTTTTTTTCCATCTACCCTCCATTTTGTAGGTGTTTTCAATCTCCGTTGCATTTTGTAAGTCGTTTTGATCTAAATTGCATTTTGTGAGTGTTTTCAACCTCTATTGCATTTTGTAAGGATTGACAATCTAAATTGCTTTTTAGTAAGTCTTTCAATATAGAGTCTGGGACTTTTGTGAGTATTTTGGATTTCAATTGCATTTTGTAAGTATTTTCAATCTAAACCGCTTTTTGCAAGTACTTTCAATCTGAATTGCATTTTGTAGGGTGCGCATTTTGCAAGTTTTTTGATTCTCAATTGCATTTTGTGGGTATTTTGAATCTAAATTACATTTTGTAAGTATTTTCAATCTAAATTGCATTTTGTAAGTATTGTCCATCCAATTGATTAGTTTGAATCTACCATACATTTTGTAAGCATTTTCAATTTCAATTGCATTTTGTAAGTATTTTGAATATCAATTGCACTTTGTGATTATTTGGAATCTGAAATGGGCATTTTTCAATCTAAATTGCATCGTGTATTTTCAATTTCAATTGCATTTTGTAAGTATTTTGAACCTTAATTACATTTTGTACGTATTTTCAATCTCATTTGCATTTTGTAAGTATTTTGAATTTCACTTGTATTTTGTAAATATTTCGACTGTACATTGCATTTTGTACGTATTTTGAACTTAACCTACATTTTGTGTGTATTTTTCAATCTATTCCTTTTGTGAGTATTTTCGTTCTAAATTCCTTTTTGTAAGTATTATCTCTCTCCATTTTGTGAGCAGTTTCAATCTGAGTTCCCTTTTGTAAGTATTTTCCTTCTCACTTAATTTTCGTTCTGGTTTCCACTTTATTGACATTTTCGCTATCACCCAGACCATTAGGGTCCGATAACCTAGATGTTAGGCCCCTTAAAACAACAATTATTATCATCATCATCATCTTTTTAATATTGGGGTGGCGGCAGCTACTCCGTACCACCTCAGATTTACGCCTTTGGACGGTATGTTCCTAGAATTGGCAAAACTATTGCAGAATTCAAATTTCTGCTTTTGTAGAATGATTAAATTTGAGTTCCGATTAACGGACCATACCACTTTCTAATAGCTTTAAAATTGTATTTCAAGAAATTTACAAACATTGTCATAATGTAACACTCCCATGGAAGTTTATGTTTAGGATCCGAAGTCTCTTCTAAAGACCGTCGTAATGCCACTGCGTTGTCTATTGGGAGTGGTCACAGTCTCCTCTTTGCTACCCTAAGCCCCTATTGCACGGACACACATATTATACTGTACGGCAGTAACACACCTAATCCTGTAAATTCCAGACACACCAAATTCACCGGGTTGATAATGATGTCCACAGCCCTTAAAATAAAAAATAACAATAAAATGTCATGCAAGAACGTCTTTCTTGCTTGGGTAAATTGCAGCTATGCGCTTCTTGCCGGCTTTAGTTCGCATCACTGATTTAGTCAATTGGTCATGACAAATGGCTATAAGAATAAAAAAGAGCAGGAAGTTATACCGTGTTGTATTATGTCTCATGCTATTTAAGCAGGACACATTCAAGGTGGCTTTTACTATCGAAACAGTGTTCTCATTTGTGAATTCGTTATTATTTAACACAACACAATATCGGGAGGAATGTGTGGATATAACGTCCTAGTATTACGAATTGCTGTAATGGCATTACAAAGCCGCGTGTTGTTAAGAATTAATTTCTGGCCTTCCTCATTATCCACGCTGTTTATCTTCCTTCACAAATGAAGTTTTATGATATTTCTGGAAACTACTTGTGATAGATAATTGTGTCTATTAGGTACTTAGTAAAGATTGTTCGGGAACACAAACTAAGAAGTAACTTCAAATGTTGTTAAGGGTGTGACAATTACAGGAAGTTCTTAAAATGAATACTACCGTAATAATTAGGTTCATATTTACTTATATAGGAGTTTTCGATTAGGCCTGCTACATCAACAAGTTACTAAAAGTTTTAATTGGAGGCGTTTCTTTTTATTTTGTACGGGTATGTGCACCCTTCAGTAAATTATATCGATGGCTCAATTAGCAACACAAGATTTTACGAGAAAGGGATAAGTTTTTACTTTTTCATGTATGAATAAATCTGACTGTCCAGCGCTTCGTATAATGTCACACAGATTCTTTCCTGATGACGGAAAACAGTATTGACTATTTGATTGCTAGTTACGAGTCTTCGTTTAATTTGTTTATGGACATGCAACGTAAGAATAAGTGCCTGTATTCATGCGGACTGCTAAATCATGTTTTCCTACTCTTTGTAATATTAATTGAGTTACAACAATTGCTCATCTTGGTTACCAGATTGGTGTTGATTTGTAAAATCCAACCTAACGATAGGAGATACGAGCTCTATTAATTATACCGACGATATGTTACTGTGTTGTTTTTCCATTTAGTGATGGTAGTCGAAGTACTGTAGTATAGATGTTTGCTTGGCGCTGTGGTAAGGTTCGCGCCTAACCTGCTCACGGTTGCGGATCGAATCCCGGCGCAGTCAGTTGGCATTTTAAGGTGATTGAATGTAATATAGCCTACACGTTTCAGCAGATTTGTTGGCACATTAAAGAACTCTTCATCCTAGGTGTGTCTAAAGCTGCGGTAGATACAATTGACCCAAAATCCTTAACATAATTATTCTTCTTGCAGTCGTTTCGGCCATCTACGGACCACGCTATTTCGACTGCCCTTGTCCATGTCTTTGCGCCCGGGCCTTAACGTTCGCCCAGTATTCCCGCATTCGTTTCCTATGCTGTTCCTTCCTCGCTTCAGTCCATGCCTTGCCAGTTTTTAGTTTTGGCTTTTCTTGGAATCCATGATGTTCTTGGAGTTTCGACTTTAGTGGAACACGTTTATGGATATTCTCCAGCGTTATTCCCACTTCACGCAGGTCTTTTTCTACCTCGGTGAACCACGCCGCCTTGGTTTTCTTGTTAAGAAGAAAACTGAAGATCCTATTGCTCAACCTTGTAGAACTCATACGAGCAATGTGGCCTTAGAAAACTATCCTTCTCTTACGAATGGTGTCTGTGGTCTTTTCTACATGAGAGTAGAGTTCATGATTGTGTCGTCTTCTGAACTCAACATTTTCTTTGATTGGACCTATGATTTTTCTCAAGATCTGCCTTTCTCTTATTTCTAGCTTCTCGATCATACCCTTTCTACTCATAGCAAGGCATTCGGTACCATATCAAGCCTCCGGTCGTATTACTGCGCAGTAATGTCGTATCTTGGTGTTAATGGATATTGATTATTATTATTATCATTATTATTATTATTATTATTATATCACCAGCGGTGCTTGAGGAGAATTCTTCATGTGACATGGCAAAACAGACGTACAAACAGATGGACAGGACACCTAATCTGCATGCCCACTAATCACATTCCCAAAGTGGTGTTTTACTATGGAGATCACTTGTTCATCATGGTGCAATAATTTTTGAAGAAAACCGCCGAGGCAGCGCAGAAATGACAGAGAGCTCATTATTTATAAGCAATGGAAGGAACGCAGATGCCCCACCTGTCATCACTGCGGCATATTGTGCGACTCACGCATTGGGCTATATAGCCACCTCCGAACTCACCGATGAGAAGACATTCCGGATTGGAGAACCAACCTACTCCATACGAGTGTTTGCTATGATTATTATTCTCCCCCAGGGGCTCATATCTTGTGCGACGTGGGTTGGCGACCACGGGACCCCAGCCGAGTCCGGCATTGCTTCCACTTACGTGTTACGGGCTCCTCTCCGTCTTCTTTCCTGCCGACCTCCCTTGGTCAACTCTTGTTCTTTTCCGACCCCGACGGTATTAGGGTATCCGAGGCCTAGGGAGTCTTTCACTTTCCCGTCTTAATCGGCCCTTGTCTCATCTTTCCTGATCCCTCCTTCTTCGAGGGGTCAGACCTCTTGTTTTCTTTTCATTATATTTCCTTTTCTCTTTAAGATTCCCGCACTGATTTTGTTACTTGACTCCCTGTGTATCTAAATTCCCTTTAGCAATTTTTTTCTTTTCATCTACACTTCATTTTGTAGGTATTTTTTAATCTACGTTGCATTTTGTTAGTGTTTTCGATCTAATTTGAATTTCGCGATTGTTTTCAACCTCAATTGCATTTTGTAAAGATTGGCAATCTAAATTGCTATTTAGTAAGTCTTTCAATGTAGGAGCAGGGCATTTTAGTGAGTATTTTGAATTTCAATTGCATTTTGTAAGTATTTTCAACCAAAAGCATTTCGCAAGAATTTTAAATCTCAATTACAATTTGTGTGGTGGGCATTTTGCAAGTATTTTGATTCTCAATTGCATTTTGTGGGTATTTTGAATCTACATTGCATTTTGTCAATTATTTTCAATCTACATTGCATTTTGTAAGTAGCCTATTGTCAATCCATATGAGTAGTTTGAATCTACCGTACATTTTGTAAGCATTTTCAATTTCAATTGCATGTTGTAATTATTTTGAATTCCAATTGCACTTTGTGAATATTTTGGATTGGAAATGGGATCTTTCAATCTGAATTGCATTGTGTATTTTCAATTTCAATTACATTTTGTAAGTATTTTGAACCTCAATTGCATTTTGTACGTATTTTCGATCTCATTTGCATTTTGTAAGTATTTTGAATTTCAATTGCATTTTGTAAGTATTTCGGCTCTGCATTGCATTTTGTACGTATTTTGAACCTAGCCTACATTTTGTGCGTATATTTCAATCTATTCCTTTTGTGAATCTTTTCGTTCTAAATTCCCTTCTGTAAGAACACTTTGTGGGTTGTTTCAATCTGAGTTCCTTTTTGTATGTATTTTCCGTCTCACTTAATTTTCGTTCTGATTTCCATTTCATTGTCATTTTCGCTATCACCCAGATCATTAGGGGCCGATAACCTAGATGTTAGGCCCCTTAAAATAACAATTATCATCATCATCATCATCATCATGATTATTATTCACAGACCCCATGGCTGAAGCTTAGTTAGTGCATAGTGCTGGTACAGAGTAGAATCAGCCTCGTGAGGCAAAACTACTAAGAGCTGGGTTTGATTTACTCCTCAGCCATCCTAGGAGTGACAGTGCACGGGAAATGGGAGAGTGTCATATTTTCAGCATTCTAGGATAATCGAATTAGAAAATTTAAACATTTAGTAAGGTTTAGAATGGTATTTATGTTCAGAATAGAAATCTGGTGTTTAGCTAATGTACCGACATTATACCTACATAATATTGTAAATATTAAACCAGTTTTTGAAAGCAAAGTAGCAATAAAACATATTATCAGGACTGACTTGTCACGATAATAATGGGGAATGTCAGTGATATTGAACCTTGCACTATCATATCAAGTTTTACCAGTGTCTCTTCTTTCTCCACTCGTGTCCTTATTCATGGTGAGACAGACTACCAATAGAGGATCTGCCCTCTGGTCCACAAAATTACCTAAGGATTTTCTCATCAGCAATTTTTTCTTAGAAGAACGCAAGAGAAATGTAAAATGCAGGCTACTACACATGCAAGTTTGTGAATGAACATCAATGCCCATATAACCATTTTACTATCTCTGTAGAAGGAGGACAAACTGGTTTGATCTTCTGGTAAGTGTATAATTATCTTGGGACATTTACAGTGACCATTGTAAGTGTCTCCTGGAAATTACGAGTTTCCTTGAAGGTCTTGTTTTGAATTGTCATACTTTTAGGCACAAAGAGGCCATTGACGAATCATAAGTTGAATGACTACAATAACACGGATAGGTGATGGCTTATTTCGGGCATTCCTTAAATACGCCTACCAGTTTTCTTACGTTTCTGCTGGAAACTTCTGATTGATTAACGCCATCTTATTATCGCACTTTACGAGTGTTCATGAATTGGAAATACCATTTTCACATCTACTAGATGTTTTGGAGAAAAGGAAGCTTGTAGTTTAACGTGACCGTTAATCTCGCGATCATAAGCCACGGGACCTCCGTTTTACGTGGAATCCGAACCACAGGACATGGCATTTCACATCGAAAATCTCACATGCATTGACCGGGAATCGAACCCGGTCCGCCTTGGTGAGAGGCATGGAGAAACCGGAAGATTGTCCACATGCAGTGTCACGGAACGTTGTCCGGTTTTGTTTTGTTTTTAGTGAAGTTCACAAAATAATGAAATGATGTAACATTCTGTCCGTTGTACCACATGAAGAAATTGACATCCCCCTTTCTAGAGTTGTTCGCTTATGACATTCCTAATTGATGGTTTCTAAAATGTGTTGTATTTCCATGACATGTCCCCTTCTGTCATTGGAGATGATGTCCAACGATAATCATAATGTACGCATTGGCTATATTATTTTATTTTTTGCTCTAGATGGCATTCCCCTTTTTCTCCCGTGTGCTCTTCAAGTTGTTTTCCGTAGTTTTCTTTCTTCTATTCCAGACAATGATCGTGTGGTCTCCGGAGAGGCCGAGTGTAGGTCTTTCAGTTGACGCCCGTGGGTGTCCTGCGCGTCATAATGAGGCTGAAGTGATGATGAAGACGGCACATAACACCCAGTGCCCCGAGCCACGGGAATCAACCCCAGGAGATTAAAATCCCTGATGGCTCGGCCGGGAATCGAACCCGGGGAACTTTGGGCCAAAGCCTAGAGCGCTAACCATTTAGCCACGGAGACGGACTACTCCAGATACATGCTGGGATGTTTGCTAACATAGGGCGACGACCGTCTCCTTCCCAATCCTAAGCTCAATTCCAAATCCACACACTCCTACAGATTGCACAATAACACAGGTTATCGTACAACAACGTTATGGTTTAAAGCCTGCCGTGCTATTATGTTCTGGGGGAGAGAGAGGCCGGGGCTGGCGCGCAGAAGTGGCGGGTCGAATATTAATATTGATGATTGTTGATGGTTGAAGCAGTGTTTTATTCAATAGCATGTATTGATAATATCAGATAAGAGTAGGAGTACCAACCGCACAGACTGCTTCACAAAAGCAACGGTAGCTGATATGGGTACACCTATCTAAACCATGATATTTACCATTATTTGGGAGCTTTCAAACGCCGATTTCAGTTTCGCGACCAACTCCTTTCGTTGTTTGTTGTCGCGGTTGGTAACGTTCTCGCCTGCTGTGTCCAAGGTTTCGTGATCGAATCTCAATGCAAACAGTTGGCATTTGATGGTGATATGGGGGCTCATACACTACTCATAGCCATCTCCGCATGGTTATGCATCAAAATTCTTTACCCACATTAGGTTGTTTTTCTCTGTTACTGCAAGTCATGTTTTAAACCAAGAAAGGAAATCCCCTAATTGCCTCTAATGTATAACATGCAGACATATGAAATACTAATGAGATTTATGTAATTGAGATTTTCCACTGACAATAGTTTGTAGTTGTGGTCTAATTTTACTTGTACCAATTATTAAAAGAGATTTAAGATGCTCATCAGTTAATTTAGATCTGTAAACATTTTTTGTGTAGGCTACTTCATTTTGGAGAAGGTCTTCTCACACAAATAAGTAGTACCAAAAACAGAAAACAGCCCACGAGCAAATTTATGCAAATTATCAAATTGTGTCAGTGGAAGACTCTTATAAAATTCCAACAAAGATGAGTTTTGATATTTGTTCTTAATTATATCACTGCACTGTAGTTCAATCATTTCCATTTGAAGTTCCGGGGCTAGGGTTTCAATGTCAGTATCAAAAGGATCCTGAAAAATCTTAATTTGATTCGCAAAGGCATCGAAGTCCGAGAAACGAGTATCAAAATTTATTTTCAAAGCACTCAAAGTTTCGATTGCAAAATCGATAGGAAACTCAGTCTCAGTGGTGTGGCTGAATATTTCACATGTTTTAAAATGTGAAAAACATTTACTTCGTAGTTGTGATTGAAACAGTATCAATTTCTTCCGGAATGATTTGATATTAGTGTATAAATCAGGAAGATGCTGGTTTTCTCCTTGCAATCTCAAATTCAGTTCGTTCACATGTTTTGTCAAATCAACATAGAATGCTAACTTCCACAGCCAAGCGTTGTTTTGTAATTCAGTAAGAGGGCGATGCTTTTCATTCAAAAAAATTTCGATCACTGCTCGAAGTTCAAAAAAGCGCTGAAGGACTTTCCCACAACTAAGCCAACGTACGGCAGTATGATAAGGTAAGTCATTTTCTCCAATCTCTTCAATAAATTGTCGGAATTGTCGGTGATTCAGCCCAAAAGATCTCATAAAATTAACAGTTGATATGACTGGTTTCAGAACTTCAGACATATCCAAACATTTTCAGCACAAAGACTGTTGATGAATGATACAATGTAAGACTAATGGTTTTGAACCACCGTCATTTTCTACAGCCTTTGACACAAGAGCGACCACTCCTTTATCTTTCCCACTCATGTTTTTGCCTCCATCAGTTGTAATACATTTCAAGTTTTTCCATCGAAGGTTCTTTTGATTAATGGCCATTTCAACTCCTTTAAAAATATCTGTACCAGTAGTTGTGCCATGAATACTATACATATCAAGAAGTTCTTCATGCACTTCATAGCTTTTATCTACTCCTCGAATATAAATCAACACCTGAGCAGTATCTGACACATCCGTTGACTCATCCAAGACCAAAGAAAACCACTCAACATCTCCATTTTTGTCGAACAGTTGAGAGGATATATTTTCAGCGATGTTTTCTACCCTTCGAGCCACAGTGTTTGCTGACATACTGACAGTTTTTAATAAATTTACCTTTTCAGGGCACATTTCTTCGGCTGCTGCAATTATGCATTCTTTGATAATTTCTCCATCGGTGAATGGTTTTCCACGTTTTGCAATTTCAAGAGCCACACGAAATCTGGCACGAGTTGCAGCCTCTTGTTCGGTTTTGAGTTTTGTAAATGAAGATTGCTGCGATTTCAATCCGCGCTTCATAGCTTCGAATTTTTCTGTCCGCAAACTTCCTGTATATTTTGAGTAATTTTGAAAATGTTTTGTTTCATAATGACGTTTAATGTTATATTCCTTGAGAACGACTATGCTTTCATTGCAAATCAAACATAGCGCCTTGTTACTGGACTCAATTACGAAATACTGAATGTTCCACTCATCTTTGAATTTTCTGCATTCACTATCAATTTTTCGCTTCTTTTCCATACTACTAAATCACACACAAAAGCAACAATTCAAATCGAAATACTGTTACAAAGATGTCTTAAACTTAAACACGCACAAACACGTTTTAAGGAGGTACGCACTATTTTATTTCACAACAATGTCATAGGAACTGACTTGTGGTTGCGCAACTAGCCTTCTTATATATTCCAATTACTGCCATCTAGAAGTGAGTGGAAGACACCAGAACTCTCTCGAACCAACGAGATTACTCTGTACGTGCTATTAGCGCCATCTGTTAGCGATAGAAGGTACTACCTATTTCCGCTTGTGTCCACCAGATGTCGTGTCACGTTACTCCTCATGGCTCGTACTCTACGACTAATCTAGAAATTACAGATAATGACAGGAAAATTAATAATATGCAGCGTTGCCGTTTTGCGGACTTTAGTCCGATTTGCAGCCTTTTTTCAACGTTGCGTACTTTTTCGGACTTTTTTTTTTCATCAGTGGACTATTTCACTTTTTACCACCGGCTACAATGATAATATGGTTTTGGCCCTCGGAACTTACTGGAGTAATCAGTATGGCCCTAAGGCTGGAAAGTTTGGAGACCCCTGATTTAGACCAAGGTTAGTGACAGGTTTCGATGTATAAATAGTTGTTGAGTGTGAATTTGTAATTACTTGTATAAATATTAATTATAGACCGAATATTCATTTATTTAATAGAATAAGGATTAATCAGGTTCAAGGAGACTTGTATAGAGTTCAATATGGTTAATGTAATAGCGAAAGGCCTTCGCTAATTTCATTTTTTTCGAGCTAGGTAACTTCAAAGACATGACAATTTTATTTTACTCCTTAAACTAGGATACAGCAGGTTTTGCGAAGAGTTTCGATTACTCCACAGATTTATTATTTTAGATAGATTTAGATAGAGTTTTTTATTATTATTTTTAACCAGGAATCGTTTTATTTTAATTAAAAATTGTTTATTTTTGAATAAATCAAGCAGATATGTTTTTACGTAGTTCTGACATTTTATAGAAAATGTTGAGTTATAATTTGCAGATAATTAGGGATACATTGTGCTATAGAGGTGAGATATGACTTGTTTATCCTCACATGCTACCCAATCCCCCGAGTGTTTAAAGGGTTTCTCACTCTCCTTTTTGAGATGAATTTCCAACCAACCCCGTAGTATAGTCCTATAGCACAATGATGATTAGCCGAACCCCTCCTGTTTTATTTGCTAGTAGTTTCTTCGTTGTTTTTCTAGCTGGGGACTACAATTTGCTGCGATCCATCTCCATCTTAGGATTCTGGCAGATATCTCACTGGATACGGGTACAGGACTAAAAGCTAATTTTCCTCTGAAAGCTCAGAGATATGGGAGACTTGTTTTAATGATTTCAGTGGCTTTCGGAGAATCAGTACCAATGCCCATTGGCAAGTTTGTTGATGGTTATTTTCAACAAGATGGAGCATCTTGTCATACGTCTAACGCTTCCATGCAACTTGTATCCAGTTTCCTTGGTGACCTAACCTCGCCGGACTTTTTCTTATAGTGGTATCTTAAAGGCATAATGTACAAAAATATACCTCGGACAACTGTTGACCTCCGTGAGGTCATTAGACACGAAATTGAACAACATTGGTGAAGATACACTACACAGAACGTCATGGAATACGGTGAAATGAGTACAGTTGCGTATGGATGCTGGTGGAGGGTACTTACAACATTTACTGTGAGGAGTCTCTCAACCTGTTAATGTAACCAATTCCTCTGGTGACCGAATAATCTACCCCCCCCCCCCCCCCCCTCCTGATCACCTGATCTAACCTCACTGGACTTCTTATGTATCTATGCAATATCCGAATTATGTATTAGGCCTATCATCTCCCAAAGTTGAACATGTGTCCCATTATTTGTTCAAATGTTATGACTTATTAAAGTGGTTCAGGTTTATATGGATCGCTATATAGTGCAATCATGTCGTTGAGTATACAGAGGAAAGTGGGCACAGAAAACCGCCAGTTTAAGAAAGATTGGACGGAACAGTTTTGTTTCGCTGGTTGCCAGGCAATATGTTTAATTTTGTAAAATGTCTTTCCCAGGTTCTTGGAACATAACACAGTTTTACTTTACTATTGCGACTTCGGTTAGATGTTTGACCTAAATGCTGCATCCGGCCCTTCGAATACCTTGAATAATCGTTAAATTAATCTACGTTGCCCTCGGGAAAATTTCATTGAGAAGGCTTGGTCTAGCTTAATATCAACTCTTTTAAAACTGTGACAGAAAGCTAATGTACGTACGATGGGACAAGAGAGAGAATTTACGAGTCAACATTCGAGTCCCGTTATTTTTTGTCGTCCTTCTAAAGATCGACTTCTCGGTCTGGAGTCGAACTCCCGATCGTGGGAATAGGAAGTGGACACCAATCCACTAAGCAAGGTATGCTTATTATAGCCTACTGTATTAGTGTAAGATACCGTATCTAAAGAACCTGTTTTCGAGTTTTAAACCCCGTTTATTTAGGAGAACATGCACTTAATATTCTGTCCTTTAAAAGACAACAATCAATCATCGCAGAAGTATTGGTATTATTACGAAACCTTATGTGACTATAAAGTTGATGTACACTAAAATTCGATACCCCACATCATATTATTTACTTATTATTTACTTACCGATAACCGACCCCGGTGGCCGAAAGCGCTAACGCGCTATCTCGTGTCTCGCTGGCATCGGGAGAGCGTGGGTTCGAATCCCACCTCGGCCGTCTTGAAAATGGTTTTCGTGGTTCCCCATTTTCACCTCCAGGCAAATGCCGGGACTGTTCCTTTCAATTGGTCCACGGCCGATTTCCTTTCATAATTCCTTCCCTGACCCGGCCATTGGCTGCATTAATAAAATAAAATTATTTACTTGCCGATTGTGTAGGTGTAGCGTGCAATAATCACAACCAACCCCCATTCGAAGAATTAGGAAACCCTAGGCCTATTATAGACAACACATATTGTGCGCCATTACATTAGGCGGGAAAACAAGTATTTATTTACATACCTTAACCTGAAAGAAATAAGATAGGCTATTATCACAAAATAACACGCTCTTATGAACAAAAATGGGGGGTTCTTAAGTGAATGACATGTTTCCATCGTCAAGTGATCATCAGCAGATCCGGCTCACTTCGGCTTAGTTATTGTAAGATGTATATGAATTACACTTATACAAAATATATATACAATGTATAGATTACGGTTCGTAAATTTGTAAATATTATGAAGCGCGTCAAATTTATTTTGAGATATTATTGCTCACTTGTTGCGTTATTATTATTGTGATTAACTGCAGGAATGATGTTGTCTACACTTTTTTGCTATTTATGTTCAAAACCAACCGTTCCTATTTAGACTAGTGGCCTAATTGTATTGTTATATCTCAATAGGGTGAATACACAAATGATACACTGCATTAGAATGGAATAAGATTATGTAAACTTATCTGATATTAGAAACTTGAGTTTATGTAGCGTCCGTTCTCGTTCATTGCTCTCCTAGGACTAGTAAAAGGGCTCATGGATTTACTTGAATGTGTTTGAGTCTTCAGTCTTTTGACTGGTTTGATGCAGCTCTCCATGCCTCCCTGTCCTGAGCTAATCGTTTCATCTCTACATAGCTCCGACACCCTACATCCGAGGCAATCTGTTTAACATATTCTAACCTTGGTCTACCCCTACAGTTTTTGTCCTCGACCCTTCCTACCAACCTATATCATCTCTTCATTAGCAGTCGCCAGAAACATCTCTCCTCTCCCACTCGTCTTAATACCTCTTCGTTTGTAACCCTATCTACCCATCTGATCTTCATCATTCTCCTGTAACACCACATTTCAAATGCTTCAATTCTCCTCTTTTCTGCTGCACCAATAGTCCAAGTTTCACTTCCATAGAGCGCCACGCTCCAGACAAAGGCTTTCAAAAATGACTTCCTAATACCTAAATCTATATTCGATGTCACTTCTTTTTTTTTGTAGAAATGCTTTCTTTGACCGAGCCAACCTACTTTTTATATCCTCTTTGCTTCTTCCATCACTGGTTATTCTGCTTCCTAAGTAACAGAAGTCTCCTACTTCCTTCAGCTTTTCACCTGCCAATTTGATCTCCATAGAGGTTTCAGATTTATTTCGGCTGCATTCCAGTATTTTTGTTTTACATTTATTAATTTTCATCATGAATTCTTTCTGTAAGACAGAGTCCATACCATTCAAAAACTCATTCAAATCCTCAGGCTTGTCGGCCAAGATGACGATGTCATCAGCAAATCTCAGAGTTGGAATTATTTCTCCTTGGATCTTCACTCCCACTTTAAATTTTTCTCTAATTTCCTTCATTGCTTGTTCAATGTAAAGATTGAAAAGTATGGGTGATAAGTTGCAGCCTTGCCTTACACCTTTCTGAATACCAGCTTCTCTCTCATGTCCTTCCACTCGAATGACTGCTGTCTGGTTTCTGTACAGATTGTATATCACCCTCCTATCCCTGTACTTTATTCCAATCGATTTCAAAATGTCAAACAATTTAGTCCAATCAACGTTATCAAAAGCCATTTCTAAGTCTACAAAAGCCATGAACGTTCTCTTATCTTTCCTTATTCTACCTTCCAAAATCAGCCTAAGACTTAGTACAGCTTCCCTTGTTCCTACATTTCTCCTGAAACCAAACTGGTCTTCACCCAACTCCGTTTCTATCTGGCTTTCAATCCTCTTGTAAATTATTCTAGACAGGATCTTTGAAGCATGAGTAATCAAGCTGATTGTACGGTAATCTTCACATCTGTCAGCTCCCACTTTCTTTGGTATAGGGATGATTACATTCTTCTTGAAATCAGGGGGTACCTCACCTGTCTCATAAATCCTACACACCAAGTGAAATAACCTGATCAGACCTTCATCGCCTATGCAGCGTAGCAACTCTATCGGTATATCATCTATGCCTGGTGCTTTGTTCCTGCTTAAGTCTTCCAAAGCTCTATCAAATTCTGATCTCAATATTAAATCTCCTTTCGCATCCTCATCAATTTCCTCCTCCCTTTCCATTACATGATTCTCAATCTCCTTTCCCTTATACAAACTCTCTATGTAAGCTTTCCATCTCTCAACCTTTTCTTCCCTATCTGTTAGAGGCTTTCCATTTGTGTCCTTAATATTACAGCACTTAGTCTTCTTTTCCCCAAAAGTATTCTTAATCCTTCGATAAGCTGTGTCTACTTTTCCCAATTTCAGACAATTTTCTATACCTGCACATTTCTCTTTCAACCATTCTTCTTTCGCTTCCTTGCACTTCTTGTTAACCTCATTTCTCAGACGTCTGTATTCTGCTTTCCCCTTTTCATCTCTTACATTCTTGTGTTTCCGCCTTTCATCCATCAATTCTAGTATATCCTGAGTGATCCACGGTTTTCTACCTATTCTTTCTTTCCTACCAATGTTTTCTTCTGCGGATTTAGTTATTTCATTCTTCAAAAGTGCCCATTCGTCTGCAATTGAAGTTTGTTTAGGGTTTTTCATTAGTCCTTCCTTTATACTCTTCTTGAATCTTTCGTTTACATCTTTCTCTTTCAGTCTGTCTATAGCCCACCTTTTTGGCTTTTGACTTTTCTTCAGTTTCTTCAACTTTAATCTGCATTTCATTACAACCAGATTGTGGTCAGAGTTTATGTCAGCACCAGGATATGTTTTACAATCCAAAATCTGGTTTCGAAACCTCTGCTTGACCATAATGAAGTCGATTTGGTAACGCCCTGTATCTCCTGGTCTCATCCATGTGTATATTCTTCTATTGTGGTTATTGAATAAGGTGTTAGCTATGACCAATTCATGCTCGGTGCAGAATTCTACCAGCCTGCTTCCTCGATCATTCCTTTCACCTAATCCGAAATCTCCTACTATCTTCCCTTCCGTCCCTTTTCCTACCACAGCATTCCAATCTCCCATTACTATAACATTTTCATCACCCTTGATATACCTCAGAATTTCGTCTATTTCTTCATAGACCTTTTCAACATCCTCATCATCAGCTTGACTGGTAGGCATATAGACTTGTACCACTGTGGTGCAGGTAGGTTTAGTATTGATTTTTGCTACAATAATCCGTTCACTATATTGCTCATAATATTCCACCCGCTGTCCAAGTTTCCTACTCAATATGAGGCCAACCCCTGCTTGGCCATTGTTTGATTTAGTGCTAATGACCCTATAGTCTTCTGACCAAAAGTCCTGTTCTTCCTGCCAGCGCATTTCACTAATCCCAACCAAATCCAACCTCGACCTATCCATTTCCCTTTCTAAGTTTTCTAACCTTCCACTTCCTAGCAGACTCCTAACATTCCACGCTCCGATCCGTAGAATGTCAGATTTCCTCTTTGTAACTTCTGTGATGTTAACCCCCTCTCGAGTAGTCCCCACCCGGAGATCCGAACGGGGGACTATGAATATGGTAGTAAAAATTAGAAATCATTTGTGATTTCCGAGCCTCCCGTGTCTTAGGTGGCAGCACGCCAGCCTCTCACCGCTGGTCCGTGGTTCAAATCCCAGTCCCTCCATGTGAGATTTGTGCTGGACATAGCGGAGGCAGAAAGGTTTTCCTCCGGGTACTCCGGTTTTCCCTGTCACACTTTCATTCCAGCAACACTCTCCACTATCATTTCATTTAATCTGTCATTCATTTAATCATTGCCCCAGGGGAGTGCGACAGGCTTCGGCAGCCGGCACAGTTCATATCCTCGCCGATAGATGGGGGGGGGGGGCTTCATTTATTCCATTCCTGACCCGGTCGGTCGACTGGAAACAGTCTGTGGATTTTGATTTTCATTTGTGATGTGAAAGAATGCTCACCATCCTTATTCCTGAACATGAGCGTCACGTTTCTTGATATTCATGTCGAGCCCTGTGTGTTGCGTATTAATTAACTTAAGTGCGTCCTTACACACTTCTCTGTCATCGTTCTCATTTCCAAGCGGTGGGGTCTTTACTCTTTCAAGTACCACGAATCTAATTTATTCAAGAGAGTTGTTAAACAAAATTAATTAATATATATTTGTGTGTGTGGTTTTGCCTTCACTACCAGCAGTATTTCTTCCTTGTAGCCGGCCTGGTGGTCTAGGGGTTGTGCGCCTGCCTGTCTTCACAGCTCCGCCAGGGATATTAGAAACTGATGGGTGCACTCAGCCTCGTGAGATCAATTGAGTATCTGTCTGATCAGAGAGGCAATGTCCTGGCCATGAAAGCCAAGCCAAGATTGATGGCTGAGGGAACCTGTCGCACTGAACACACGTCACCCCGCAATCTGTAGGCCAAGTGGCTGAGCAGCGGTCACATGGTAGGCCAAAGGCACTTAAAAAGCTGTGGTGACATGGTGGTGCGATCCCACTCCTCAGACTTGATGGCTGGAATGGTATGCTCTCAGCCTCATGAGGACAATTGAGTAGTTGCTTAATATGAGAAGTAGCGTCGCATGGTCTAAGTGTCATCGCGTCTCCCATAATGAGGTGGTGTGGTCCTCCGGACCCAATCGTGGAGTTAGTTCTTTAGATCCCTCAGAGTTGGGTATTACCCCCCTCACCCCCAACATATCGCAGGAAATAAATCAGGTTGAGATACACCAAATATAGGCTATTGTACTTAATCATATAACGTGCGGTAGGTCTAAATGAAACCCTTTCGGATTGTTCGAGGGGGGTGGGCAACGGCAGACATTTAATAACAGTACCGGTATTTATACACTGTTTATTTTTACCTGAAGTCAATATTTGTTTCGGTCACATTGTGACCTTCTTCCGCTGGTAGGCTATATTATAAGTAAGTGGGTAGTACCATATCAAAAGTCAAAAACAGATCTCTTACAATAAATTTTGTAAATTAAGCATAGAAAAAGTCTTGAAAAACAGCGTAGTAAGATGTGAATGTGAAAATATGTACTTTTAGTTGAATCAGATAGGTTATACACATTCTTTATGTGTATTTGCTAGGTACCGTATAGTAGGGAAAAACTTTGGAAAATGTCTGTCGATGTTGAAAAACGTATCTGTTGTGTAGTTGCCAAGAAACTGGCTCAGAACAATTTGGCACTTGAGCTCCGCCCCATAAGAAGCTGAAGATAGAGTCTTCCTGCTTACTTCAAGACTGCCCGCTGATAATAATCAGCTTGCTGGATGGCGCCATCAATCATCAGTGGTACACCCAGTGTCCACAGCAACTCCAACTTTGAACATTTTTGCGCGGTTCTCATATCCGTCTGCATCTTATAATTGACATTGAGAACAAGGCAAACTGTGCCCAATTACATTAGGCGAGAAACAAGTATTTACATACCCTAACCTGAAAGAAACGGAACGTTAATACAATTACAGTATTACAATAGGGTACCCAATTTTGTACATAAAAGGCTCACGCGAGGACTGGCGCCATGGGTAAATCTGACCCAACCGTAAATAATATAGAAATAACTTGAGTGTTCAAAAAGCTATGGACATGTGCCTTTTGCAGGGTGAAGTTCAAGGCTAGGAAGGAAGGTACAGTAAGCGACGGGAAATAAGGGCTGACCAAAACGAAAATATAGAGCATAACTTAAGCCTCGGGTCAAAAATACCCCCATGCGCCAGTCCCCGCGGGTTAAATACCCCATTTTGTGCATAAAAGCGTGTTAGTCTGTAATAATATCTCGTTTCTTTCAGGTTAGGGAATGTACGTACTTTTTTCCCACCTAATGTAATTTGACACAATTTATGTTGACCGACTGGAAAGCTTTCTTTAATAGAACTAGGCAACACTGAAAAATGGCTTCTATCACTTCAATTGTGAACAAGCTCTCACGTTTATTCTCGTCTTGTTGTAAAATTCTAGTTTAGAATGAACAGGCGACATCACTCACTTTGTGCACGAAGGGTAAGAGTCTCTGGCAATGAGTCGTTTGTTAGGGGAGAAATGCACGAAATCCTTCAGAAATATGATTTTTTTAAACTGAAATTCATAGCTTATTATCTTGGGAATCAAGTCCCTAAAGGATTTGGTTGAATTCAATACGTAAGTCCATTTAAAAAAAATACATTCCTAACATATCCGCGCCAGGTGCCACACCTCCCTTTTCTATGCATTGCTATTTTTCATCTTTGCTGAACACTTTACGTCATTTTAGTCGGGCAGTTGACGGTATTACACTTAGGAATATTGAAGAAGGCTTTGTAGCGCACTTCCGGTTGATCAAGCATGCTGATAACCGCGGAAAGTTTGATTTCAGGGATTGCTAGGTTGGAGTTGTAATTTTTTCAACATTTATGAGAGTTAGTGCATTTCTGCATGTTACAAAACTGGTAGGTCTGCTAGAGTGTTCAAGAAAGTTAAAATATGTATTGTATTATTATTTTAGAGGCAGATGACCTCGTAGTTCCGCCCCTTAAAACAACAATAACTAACTGTATTGTATTGAATACAAAGCAAGAAAGACCGGACTTTCGTGAAGTGCAAGCGGTGAGGTGTTCTACAAATTCACCAAGTAGCTCATTACAGAAAATTGGAGGACTGCGTGTGAGTAATGATTCTTCTGAGAACTCAGGTTTTAGGTTAATTGATTTAGGCCTTTTATCTGCTGGTGTTCGAAAACACATGGGAGGAAAGAAACTGAAGAGGGTGATGATGAGCATTATGGATATGGTCAATTTTGATGTTGGTTAGTTGAGACAAGTAGCATGTACACCTTGCTAAAATTGAATTGTCATTTCCTAGACTTCCTTTCTCCATGACAAATGTACGTTTTCCACTTGAACCGCTAAAGATATCAATCCAAAACTTGGTTGACTGGCAGGTTAAACACTTTTACACATTTTACTGGATGGGAATTACAAAATATGGCATTTTATGGACTTCAGAGGTTTATATGCATGTATGTTTTGTGAGTTTTTCAAATTCAAAAGGTCTTTTAGTTTAAAAGAAATCTAAATAGGCCTGGACATGGAATTAAAAACGCCTCCAGGGATTGCATTATCAAAGTTATATACACCACTAACAAAATTACAAGGTCCAGGACATCAGTGTTGCTGAGAAAAAGGTACATCTACTGTATGTGACCAAAATTCTAATTTGGAAAAAAAAACTAAATTAACTGATTAATTTTAGTAGCAAATAACAGTGTATGTTAAATCAGCGTGGAAAGTTTCATGTTTTTAACTCAAGTAACGTCCAAGTTACACAAAATGTAGAAAGTCGATGAATTATCGTGCACGTCTCCCCTTTGCTACTGATTGTAGCTCTCTGTACATTCTGAGCGGTAACGTTCTCGCTTGCTGAGACCTAGGTTACAGGTTCTTATTCTGGCGCAGTCAGCTGGCATTTGAGGGTGCGCAAATGCGAGGGAGCCGTGTCAGTAGATTTACTGGCACGTTAAAGATCCCCTTCGGGGCAAAATTTTGGCACCCCGGCGTCTCTAAAAGCCAGAGTAGTTAAAAGGGACGTAAAACCAATAACATTATTATTATTATCTCTGTACATTCTGTCACTATAAACGCCTTCATTCCACAAGGATTCTAGCTGTCAGTCAACTTGAGGTAGGCGCGCTGGGAAGCCTAGCTTTCTATCCCGAAGGTCAAAATAATTTGAGGCAGTTACACGTTTGTTTCACGCTTGGTCTCTGTGTGTTGGGGTCAACGGAACGCCGGGTGGTGGGATTTCAATTTCCGATAGTTATGTTGTTGTTTCATATGAGGAACTTGGAAATTGTGGTCATTTAGCCCCGTGTACTTGGATGTGTTCAATGCTTGTTTGATAACCTGTGTTAATGTTGTTTGGGAACTGAGTGACCGTGACGTGTTCATTATTTTATTTAACATCCTCATCTCGACGCTCAGGCCGCCTACGGGCGTCTGTTCGAAAGACCTACATCCAACTTCTCCATAGGCCACCTGGCATTAATTTTATTAAAGCGAGAAAATAGAATGCCAGGTAGGTGGTACTGAATTGGAACAGGTGGAACATACTAAGTACTTGGGCTGTGTATTCTCTCAGGATGGTTGTGTGGGGAAGGAAATATAGTCGAGGTGTAGAAAAGCTAATACAGTGAGTTCTCAGTTGCGATCTACAGTATTCTGTAGTGTAACGACGAAACTCTCCCTACATCGCTCAGTATTTAGACCGACCTTGCTGTACGGAAGTGAGAGTTAGGTGCATTCATGATATCTGATACATAAGCTAGAAGTAACTGATATGAGGGTAGCCCGAATGATTGCTATGATAAATAAATGGGATCAATGGCAGGAAGGTACTCTTAATGAAGGGATAAAGGCTAAGTTAGAAATGAACACGTTAGATCAAAACTCAGCAATTTTTCTAGGTTTGTGCCGTGTCTTGTGTGGAGGTTTCGCCTAGGACACCAAGCTGGCTCCCTCGATAGCTCGGTATTTGGTGTCCTAGGCGAAACCGCACACAGGACATGGCACAAGCCTAGAAAAATTGCTGAGTTTTAATTCACTGGCCATGAAAGCCAATATACCAATTTGAACGCTAGATGACCGGGTGAGTTAGCCGTGGTCGTTACGGCATGGCTGATGGCAGTCGCTCACATCCGGGAGGCGAGGAGGTTCGAATCCCCCCGCCGGCAACCTTGAAGATGGTCTTCTGTGGTTTCCCATCTTCCTTCCAGGTAAATGCCGGGATTGGTCCCTAACTATAGGCCACAGCCGCTACCTTCCAACTCCTCGGTCTTACATTCAAACTTTCCTCCCCAGACAAGACTCCACACGCGACGGTACTTGTAGCTCACCCATTGGGTGTCCGCCTAGAAGCAGCTACAAACTGGCGAGCCGAACATGTCCTCGGACACTCCCGGCACTAAAAGCCACACGCTAAAAAAAACGCTAGATGAAGCTGTTTGTATGAGCCGACTCAGATGGTGGGGTCAAGTGAAGAGAATGGGGTAGGAGAGATTACCTAAGAGTTTAATGAGTTCGGCTGTAGAGTGTAAGAAAAGCAGAGGTAGACCTAGGAGGCGATGGTTAGATTCAGTGTTAAAACGGTTTTTAAGTGAGAGGTGTAGAGGAGGCCGCAGTGCTAATTGCTAATAGGGGATCATAGAGACAAGTTGTTTGCAAACATGGGCTTGCAGACTAGACTGGACGCTGAAAGGCAAAACAATCTTAAATGAAAATGTATGTAATGTTATTATTATTATTATTAATATTATTTACAAATCATTAAAATTACTGTTTAGTTCAGGTATTGCACAAATCATTACAATTACGCTTTATTTCAGGTATTCCACAAATCATTACAATTACTCTTTATTTCAGGCCTCTGCTAATCGACTGGCTACGCGCGTTAATCTACAGAGCCATGGGCCTGTTTATCTTCCGATTCTGAAGACGAGTGGGTTCGAACCCCACTGCTGACTGTCCTTGAAATGGTATTTTGTAGTTTCCCCATTTTCAACTCGGGCAAATGCTTGGACTGTATCTTCCAACATCGCATCACCGCTTTCATGCATCTCAGTTACCACTAACTCCTCTGAATAGGTCAGTAAGGCCATCTGACTGTAAAAGTCACTGTCAGATAGAAGGCCAATCTCAGCCTCGTCTCTATAGAAATGGGAATAATAAGGGTTCAGACTCCATAATAACTCAGGATATCCTACAACATGCCCTATAAACACTTGAGAGTATTGATTTCATTCTCCCTCCACATCATGTTTATTAATTTTGTACGGGGCCTGACTGGCCTACCTTATTGCAGCTTAAGGTATAGATGAATAGATAACTAGGCAGTGCATTGCACGTTATGTGCTATCCGTCCTGAAAGAGACACTAACTATATCACTAGTCGCTACCGCTTCCTTTAAACTCATGTAGACAACTGGTGGGTCGTAGTACAGTCTTCGCGTCATTTCCTTAGTGTTGCCATTTTAGAATCTGTGTGGAAAATGCTCTTCAGTCGGCCAACACATATTATGTTTTTTTTTGTTCGTTTTACATTTGGTGAAAAATGAAAATCCACAGCCTGCTTCCAGTCTCCGACCGGGTCAGGAATGGAATGAATGAAGCCCCTATCTAGCGGCGAAGATATGAACTGTGCCGGCTGCCGAGGCCTGACGCACTCCTCTGGGGAAATGATTAAATGAATGACAAATGAAATGATAGTGGAGAGTGTTGCTGGAATGAAATTTTGACAGGGAAAATCGGAGTACCCGGAGAAAAACCTGTCTGCCCCCGTTTTGTCCAGCACAGATCTCACATGGAGTGACCGGGATTTGAACCACGGACCCAGCGGTGAGAGGCCGGCGTGCTGCCGCCTGAGCCACGGAGGCTTCGTTTTACATTTGGTATGAAATTAAATTAATTTTCTAGTTCTTATTTATAGTATTTACTGCAAGTTTTTGTTATTGTATTCATATTGTACATATGTTACTGTTATTGTATTTATGGTAATTTTAATTTAAAATGATAAATTGTACGATAGAACTGTAATTTTACAAACTTTGTATTAATTAATGTAGACTTAAGCCCGCTAATTACTAAGTTGTTTTCTTTTCATCATTTTAGTTTTGTGTATGAGAAGACCCTAACAACACCAAAAAATATGACGTTCATAAATACATAATCTTGGTGGTTAATATTTATATTCTGTTCACAGATACCTGAAATAGCCGAAATTACGCATTTACAAACTATACACTCCATAAAAAATCAGCAATTCTTCTAATTACTTAATTATTACTTTAAGGTAGATTTCATTATAAGCTACCTATTACAATGGGTGTCATGTTGCGACTTCCCGAAAATTTCGACATATCTTTGCGTTCACATCCCCCAGACCCCAAAACCACCGTCAATTATATCACTTGCTTGTGATGATGATGATGATGATGATGATGATGATAATTGTTGTTTTAAGGGGCCTAACATCTATCAGTTTGCACTAATAACTTTCAACCTTGTACACAAAAATATAACCAATCAAAGTCTTGGTCGACTTAGTTTATGGGCAAATTCAGACCAAGGGGGTCGATGTTTAGGCAGTTGACTTACTTAGAGTCAAGTTCCTTCAGTAATATTACAAGGGGCAGTCGGTGCCTTTGTAGGTTATTGTTTAAACCCTTGCTTAGTGACGCTCGTGAGGAAACGCTAGTCGATGTTTTTAAAATTGATCTTAGACCGCTGTGCAGAGACTTAGCAGTGTTGCCAAGTGGCCCACAGTGGATCGATTTAGTGAAAAAATTAAAATGTCAAATTACTGTAATTTATCTTGACGATTTTACATCCGAAAATTCTCAATAGAATAGACATCTTATTTTGTTCTAATTTTACCGTGTTTTCATATAAATGAAATAGGCTTATGCGACAACTCCGGGGACTACGTGTGCTTATCTGCCTGTCTGCATGTCCCATTATCGATCCAACACCTAAGCCGAATTAAATAAAACTTGCTGCACTTTAATATTGTCGCCATATTAGCGAAAACAACATGGGGACCACCTGTTTTCATTGCTAAGTCATCATCCGGCTGAACTAACCATCAGATCCACACTAAATTCAAGTCTCCTGTGCTATCCTATAAGGGAAGTCGGGTGCAGAAGTACAGATTTCTCGACTAATTAATTTTAATATGACGTTTGTGCATAGTCACGATCATCATCAAACTCAGCATAAAAATATGTCATGTCTGAATTGAAATGTGACGTATAAAAGTCTTAGATGTGCCTGAACTAACTGCTGTTTCACGTATCAGATTACTAGGTAACACCTAGGCCTTCCAGGATAAAGGTCCTGCGACTTTCCCAATAGAATTACCTTTGTTCCGTTTAATAATATTGCAATCACTACACCGTTAAAATTGTAATAGCTGATTAAGAAAACAGATTTCATATCGTGTCAGGGAATTGCATTCTAAGTAACCAACTTGGATAAGACGAGATTTTAGAACCGGAGTAGGTTCAAAACATATTATAGTCAAGAATACTCTGCCATATACTGTAATGTGTGCCTCAACAATGTCGAATTAAATTGTATATCGAAGAATGTGTGCCTATAGGCTTTTGAAACTAGTCTACTGAATAAAAGTGCTCGAGTCTAATAATATGGTCATGTATTGTACATAAAATTATTATTATTAAGTTTTATTGATTTATTTACTTATTTGTTTTTATTTATTTAATTACTTACTGATTTATTTATTTACTATTTTTTTATGTACTTGTTTACTTTTTTTTTTTTTGTACGCGACGGTGGTAGCTACGCTTGCTAACGCGCAGTGCTAGGCCATGGGGTCAAGCTCTCTGCGGACTCTGTAGAGACTCTGTAGACGTGGGTTCGTGCCCCACCGTCGGCCGTCGTTGAAATGGTTTTTCGTGGTTTCTCATTTTCAACTCCAGGCAAATGCTGCTACGGTACCTTCTGACAGGCCATGGCCGCTTCCTTCCACATCCTTGCCCTGTTTCATTCACATTCATCTCTCGTTAACTACTCTCATGAGGTTGGCGTCAGGAAGGGCATCCGGCCGTAAAAACCATTCGCCACATAGACATTCGTCGCATCTCATCCACGACCCCATTGAAAACGGGAATAATATGGGGTAGACATACATGCATACTAATTTAGCATTAGCTGCGGAACTCTAAACATTGGGCCGATTGCAGAAACGATGACTAGTTTTAAGACTTAGACAATGTCTACCTAGACGACGTCTAAGTAATGATCGATGTTCCGTTGCTTAGACAGTGTTTAACCGGTGTCGAGCTAGACATCGTTTATGTTTCGATTTCAGTACGGAAACGGAAAGCGAAGTGTCTTCCATGCTACTCTTTGCCAGCTGTGACCAATGAAAACGCATCGATGCTGGCACCATCGTTATTAATCAGCTGATGATGAAAGAAATCCATTCCTAACAGCTGCGGGTTTAAGAGTTACAGGAGAAGAAGGCTTTGTTGGACATATATTTAATCGAGAAAGAGATTATAAAGAAAGGGCATAACCTGCCGCAATAGCACGAATCAGTGAATTAAACAGTGAACAGAATAATGTAAATGAAATAATAATTAATAAATATATTTTTCTTTTACTTGAGGTAATCTTGTCTTGGCATGATTTCTAGCGGTTGAAGTAATTATCAAATTACGAGCTGACGCCATCTGTTTTGTCATATCATCAGCTATCGGATCAACAGGCACTTCATCATCTGGTAAGCCTGCTTCCAGGTCAAGTTCACCGGCGCTGCACAGCAAGGTTATGTAGCACAGCAGTCGCAATGATGATTTTCGGGGTTTTTCGTACTTTCTTTCGCAGACCATGTGCAAGACAAGGAAATCTTCTTTTCCACGAACCAAAAGTTATTTCTACTACATTTCTGGCCAAGACATGCGCTCGGTTATAACGCGTATCAGCTGCGTTCCTTGAATTCAAAATCGGAGTGAGTTTTTTAAGTATTTCTTACAAGTGTAGCCAGAATCTCCGACAAGATGTCCCCTAACCTCTCCTCTTTCCAGGCGGTCGTGAATAGTGGAATTGCGAAATATTCTGCTGTCGTGGGTCGAGCCAGGCCATCGAGCAACAATACTCCTTATTTTCATCTTTGTGTCACATATCACCTGAAATTAAATAAAAATCCGCTGTATAGAGTAGTAGGTTTAAACCATAGTGGTAGTAATACTTTATTTTGTTGCCGCTGCTGCTACGTATTGTAAAGAAGCATTAACATGAACTCGTTAATCCGTATTTTTATCCACTGTTGTGCATGCCGTATAATGAAATGTAGTTTTGATTATATTATTGTCGTAGGGTGAGTACAAATAACAGCGACAACGGAAAAAAGAACTACTGTGTAGTAGTGTTGTGTGTACTTACTTGGCAGTTAATAGAATAGAATCCCTTCCGATTCATGTACGTGACAGCCCTCTCACGATCGGGACAAGTTATTCTGATATGGGTACAGTCAATAGCACCTATTATTCCGGGGAAGTTAGCCCTAGAAATAATAAAATAATCACGTTCCACAGTGTAATAGATAACACTGGAGTTCGCACTATGTATATATATACACGTTATCAAGGAGAGCTGATAGTTAACAATCCACAGAAAGAACAATTATTTACCTGGATAGGACAGCGAAATCATTCCTGATAGTGGGTAACTCTTCATTATTAGGGAAGTTGATAAATCTCCTCCTCAAACTATTCATGGCAGTCACAACACGATCTACTGTCCGGCACACAGTCGCTGCTGACATTTATAGTATAAAATGAATCGGTTGCCAAAAATCGTATTGTCAGAAGGAGCTGTAGGGTGACAGGTAATGGGCAACCCCTGGTGTCGTGCTCGAGAAAATCTCCCACGTCACGCAACAAGTCCCTCACAGTTTCTTTTAGAAAGCGAAATCTTATTTTAAACTGTGCATCTCCGTACATTTCAATAGGATTGCTCCGATCTCGCAGCATCCGATGTACAGGAGGCCGTCTGACTAACAACTCTCTCCTGAACCGTCTCAACATAGCGATATAATTTACATGCTCCATAGTAAACAACCACCGGCTGAGATTCGCTCCTACATTTGGGGTTAAACAGTGTTCTGGGCAGTGTTTAAACATGGATCCTTAAACGCCGACTTTAGACGATGTCTAAGTAATAAATAACGTATTCGCAATGCGGAAGCCATATTTAGACATTGTTTAACCTTAAACAGCGTCTAAATACCGTCTCTGCAATCGGCCCATAATGAAAACAACGCTAGGAAGAGGAAAACGTAGACTAATTTTATTTTATTTATCAATACTGAAGAAATTATTATTTTAAATATAGGATTTTTGACGAAGATGAGTTTTAGGCCCTTTGAATATTCCAATAATTCAATATTACGGCATTCTACCATATAAAAACAATTTCTGATGTTACTATTAGGCCTAATATAGTACTATTACTATTAATAGAGCTACTGGGCGACTCGGAAAGGAAACTTACTGAAGAAGAGGACCAAGAAATGATTGACTGAAGTGGTCCAATGAGGCCGTAAAAGCAGAAGAAGAAGAAGAAGAAGAAGAAGAAGAATAGTACTATTAATTATTATCAAATTACAGAAAAATGTAATCAAACTGTATTTAAATTGTCTCGAAATAATATGGTTCCATTTCAGAAAGAACTAATTTACTTGAAAGTTGATATGATTTATATCAATATTATGTAGCCTACTGCATTATGCAAAAGTTAGTTGTTTCTGTTTAAAAATTGCAAGGACTATGAGAATTCAGAACTTCACTTGCGGGTATGGGCCACATGAGGCTTTCGGGCTGCATGTTGAAGAGACCCGTTCTTTATTCTCTTTACCAATGAACTCTGACTTTCACTCATGATACTATCATTTATTCAATAACCTGGATTAGTATTGAGTGGTATTTAAGAGCATTTCAAAGCCAGTCTATAATGCAATTTTGTTGGCGTTTGTGATTCTGGCCTGGTCGGTAAAATGTTCAGCTATAGTCTCATGCCCGTATGTATGCTACCAATCCATAGTACGGCGACTAATGGCACAACATTGTTAAGTTGGATCTCTCTCGTCTTTATTTCATTGGCTTAAAATGTTTTGTACGTTCCTGTTTTGTTTAAATCCCCGAGGATGCAAGAAAAAGCGAGTTTTGAACCAACTGATAAAATGGGGACCAATCCTATTGATACCCACTCCTTGGTGGGGTTGCTGTTGATACTGAAGTCATGGTATTATTTCCGCATTACAATAATTAATCTGGAAAATTCAAGTTCCAAGAATGAGCATGGTTGTTGATTCATATCGTAATATCGCCTATGGTTGGTCATGCACCCCTGGAAACATTATTTGTCAGCGATTTTTGACTATTGACGAAGCAAGGGAGATCCGTCGCAAATCTAGAATGATTTCACTTTCTCATTTCAACATGACAAAAACCTAAACAATGTCATGACTAGTATTCCAGGCCATGAAAGCCTTAATCAGCATATTAGTTAGTTCATATTTCCTGTGCAATGTCCGTTGATGTTAAAGCTATTCCTCTATTTGAAGAAAGATATACTGAACATGGAATATCATAACGTAATTATGTACATGCTCGTATAATTGAGCCGGGACTTAAAACAATATAATGTCATGAACAAGGCAGTAAATCATAGCATTGCGGAATATTTCTGAAAAAATAAAAACTTGCTTTTACTGCGGTAAATTGCGTCAAAATTTAGTAAGTTACCGTAGGTATTGCTAATTTGCGGTGGGAATAAAATTCAGTAAATTGGTTACGAGGAAGATACAGAACTACCACAATTTTACATTAACTATTTCTTAAAACATAAGTATCCACTACGAGACTGTTCTAAAATATATATTTATCACTCTTCTTTACAAGTCATTCATCCATTAAAAAAACTTCCTATACCATGACCAAAACACAGAATGTATTCACAATGGAGATTTATTCTGGGCAGACAAAATCTGACCCTTACAATTTACTTACAACGCCCAAGTCTGCACACAAAATTGACTGATGGAATCGTTGTCCATTGAAGGAGGTTAGTTGTCCTGTGCTAATATACATCGGCACTGTGATTACTGTACTCTTCATTATAGTGCTGCACATGGTGGAACTTATTGAGGCTCCAACCTGCCTCTGGGCTGACTACCTAACAGACAGACTCTTCCACCCCTCATTAATCCGTTTCTTCGGAGGCAGTGGTGATATTAGATTACTTTTTACGTGGTGAATTATTTTATGGTGGGATGTCATTCTGGATGCCAATCTCATCGAAGGAGCTGATAGATGATAAAATGAACGAAGATGCGTGAAATTGCGGTTTGGTTTGGGAGGAAGTGTGTGTTGCCTATCGGTCGGCACCGCCCCGACATTTATGGCCCCTTCAACAGTTGTGGTTATTTAATATTCATACTGGTGGAATGAGATTCCTCTAAAGTCTATTCGCTGAGTCGAGACAGTGCAGGTAAATACTTACACGTGATCACTTGACTGCCCGGACAGGGAAACACGCTCAGTTCACGTGATCGGCTCAGTCGGACAGGACTAGCCAAGATGATTCGAGATAGTTCATCATGCCGTAGTCGTAGAAAAGACAAAGTCTATACTGCAGCCCGGGTTAACTATTTACAGTTACTTTCTTTCTACTATATAGTAACATTATTGTCAATATATGGTAAACTACAGCCCACAGGAATCATAAAATAAATGCGAAACATTTCATTACGCTCACGGTTTATTGGGATAGATACGGTTTTCAGTCGACTGTGCCTGAACAGCTGCTGCTGCTGCTGCTGCTAGCATGGTTGACATTTATAATTCGAACCTCTCTCCGGTCTTGTTGCAGCTCCATATCAAGATTGTGGGGAGCACTTCACGCTTCGGGGTTTAGTCCAGACAGCTGATGGAATAGTTTTGTGGTTCAGCTTATGCCCACACTTTAACACCAATTTTATTTCACCAGTTTGAATTAATTGGTCACAAATGGTGTACCTAACCAGGGAATGTTACGTTGCGGTGTGAGGGATTTTGTAGAATACATCAGTATGAACTGTGTTACCATTTTTAGGGGGTGGTAATTTTTCGCAAATACAATAAAGCGCGACATGTTCCTAAAGGCCTGTACTCCGGTATTTTCATGTTTCATGACATGTATACCACTTTATTTATGTGTTTTGGATATACAGCACTGGAATTGGTGTCAAATCGAATATTATCTGCACATGGGGGAATGCGAGTTCGATTCATTGTTGCCCTCATGTTTTCTTCAATGGGAGTGGAACACGGTATTCTGATGCGTTTCCATTACCCTAAACTCTTGAAGATTGTGAATCGCTTGGAGCATGCCTGTGGTGAAAGGCGTGCGGTCTAAAGCCAATTCAGTGGCGTAAGTTTGATTTTTGAAGGAGCTGTAAGTACCGGTACAAATTACGTATGATGATTATAGAGAACAAAGAGCTTCGCGGAAATACAGAGCACAGTGCTCGCGGCGCGGCGCATGTTTCTCGATATCTTACAGGTGACCAGACTTCGCAGCCTGTACACGCTGTTATAAATGAAAAGAAAATCCACAGCCTGCTTCCAGTCGACCGACCGGGTCAGGGATGGAATGAATGAAGCCCCCCCATCTAGTGGCTGCCGAAGCCTGTCGCACTCCTCTGAGGCAATGATTATATGAATGACAGATGAAATGAAATGATAGTGGAGAGTATTGCTGGAATTAAATTTTGACAGGGAAAACCGGAGTACACGGAGAAAAACCTGTCTGTCTGGAGTGACAGGTATTTGAACCACGGACCCAGCGGTGAGAGGCCGGCGTGCTGCTGTATCTATATAAATACCCTTAATCAAAATAATTATTTATGTAATTCAATGTACCAGTTTTGGTCACATCAGCAAATGTAATTAATAGAAAATGAAGTTGCAAGTCTGTGTGATAATTAAATTTATAGAAAGTTTAGGTGCAAAACTAATTCTAAAAGTATTAACTATCTAAATTATTTAAAAAATATATTAAAAAGTAATAAAACCAGATCGGTTACAATTTTGATTAATATGGAAATAATTTCTTGAAAACAGCTTGACGTAGAAAATGCCAATTTTCCAAAAAGATAAGAATGGAATGACACAGAGGTTTGTAATAAATCACATAGAAAACAAGATGTTCAGTAAAGAACATATAGCCTACTTTCTCCTAAACGCATGGGTATTGTTATAACTCTTTGTCCTTTTCAAGGAGTATAATTGAATGTTGGTTGTAGTAGCTTGTTGAAATACAACGTATTATACGGATATTAAACATGGATATGAGGTGCCCTTTGCTAGTGCTACCTCTGTACAAAATGTCATTCAATTAGGTTTCACCGTGTTTGAATTGATATGGTGAATCGATCTGCAAACTATTGGGCTGATGACCATGTAGTGCAGTCAATAGATGCTTTCCAGAAAAAGGTATGTTGTTGCAAAATTTGGTAGAGATCAAATAATTAGGTTGGTCGTAATTTGATTTAGGCTTTTAACATTTGGGTGGGCGCCATTCCGTTTCCGTCAAGATGGTGGCGATTTAAAACATGACCCTGAGGTGACCTTTGCTAGTGCTACCTCTGTATCAAATTTCGTTCAATTCAGATTTACCGTGTTTGAATTGATAGGGGGAATTTATTTGCACACATAAATGGCCGCCATATGCAAACTATTGGACTGATGACCTTGTAGCTTGGTCAAAGGACGCTTATCACTAAAATATATGTTGTTGCAAAATTTGGTAGAGATCAGATAATTAGGTTGGTGGTAATTTGATTTAAGCTTTTAACATTTGGGTGGCCGCCATTACGTTTCCGTCAAGATGGCGGCGATATTAAACAGGACACTGAGGTGTCCTTTGCTAGTGCTACCTCTGTACCAAAATGCGTTCAATTCGGTTTACCGTGTTTGAATTGATAGGGGGAATCGATTTGCACACATACATGGCCGCCATCTGCAAACTATTGTGCTGATGACCTTGTAGTTTAGTAAAACGACGCTCGCCATATAAATATATGCTTTTGCAAAGTTTGGTTGAGATCGGATGATTAGGTTAGTCGGAATTTGATTTAAGCTTCGAACATTTGGGTGGCCGCCATTACCTTTTCGTCAAGATGGCGGCGATATAAATCATGACACTGAGGTGCCCTTTGCTAGTGCTACCTCTGTACCAAATTTCGTTCAATTCGGTTTCACCGTGTTCGAATTGATAGGGGGGACAGACATTCAGAGTACACACTCGCACACACAGACTCGCACACACACACACACACACACACACACACACACACATACACACATACACACACAATTTTTCGGCCTGTGTTGATCTCATAAGTCTACTTTCATTTTTTGCAAAAATCGAAAGTAGGCTTGTAAAAATTGTTGACATTAAACACTTCCGTGGACACGATATGTAGGTCTAGGTACAGTGAAAATTTTGACTTTGAGGTTGGAACGATGTGATTATAAAGTGTTACTTTCACGTTAGCATATAAAAATAATATGCATCATTCTATGAAGGCTTCCAAATAGGGGGGGGGGGCGGGGACACCAAGAGCCCGCTGATGAGCCAGCTTGAGTTTTAATTCACTGGCCGTGAAAGCCAATATACCTTCTTTTTGGAAGCCTTCATGGCGAGGTTATGGCTGCTTGAGCTTTTAGTTCTCGCAGTAAAGAGGCGCAGGTTCACTTCATAGAAAGGGAGATAGCGCTCAGTTTTCTACTCCTGTGGGGGCCCGGGCGGGGACACCAAGAACCCGCTGATGAGCCAGCTTGGTGTCCTAGGCCAAACCCCACACAAGACACGGCACGAACCTAGAAAAATTGCTGAGTTCTAATTCATTGGTCGTGAAAGACAATATACCATATTTTTGGAAGCCTTCATAGGGAGGTTACGGCTGCTTGAGCTTTTAGTTATCGCAGTCAAGAGGCGCAGGTACGCTTCATAAAAAGGGAGGTACCACGCAGTTCGCTACTCCTGTTGGGGTCCGGGCGGGGACACCAAGAGTCCGCTGATAGCCAGCTTGGTGTCCTATGCTAAACCCCACACAAGACACGGCACAAACCTAGAAAAAATACTGAGTTCTGCCTGAACATTTTGAAGTTTCGGCTAAACTTTGTATTTATCCCAGATGGGGTGTATAGTGACCAAATATACCCTCAGTTTACTTTTGTCTGTTTGTTATGGGCTGGTGTCAAAACTACTTCGAGCGAATGGGATAACAATTCGTATTTAAAGAGTAGCCTAAGCATTCATAAAATATAACTGTCCGCGCCATTGCGTAGTGGCTTGCATTCTTGGCAGTCACCGCGGAGGCCTTGGTTCTTTTCCCGACTCAGCCAAGAGATTTTAATTCTTGTCTGAGGGCTGGAACGGGATCCACTCAGCCTAGTGAGGCAAAACTGAGAACAGGTGGGATCGATTCCCATCTCAGCCGTCCGTGGTTTCCCACTCTTACTCCAGGCAAATACCGGGATCTTTCCTAACTTAAGGCCAAGACCGCCCATTTCCCAATCCTCACCTGCATTATAAAGACTTATACACTATTACAGAAACCATAATAGCACAGGTTATCATACATATTTTATATGTTATATATACTGTATTCCCAAGTACATTTGGCTAAATACCTACGATGTCGCAAAGCCCCAAAATGAATTAACAACAACAACACCAACAACCGCTTACTTTAAGGGCTTTGTGACATCGTGGTCATGTAGCCCTGGGTAGTTTATTGGCTGAGGAATAACCCACCCACCAAGGGAAGATGATTAAGAAAAGGAAGTAGATTTTGGATTGGAGAAAAAGGATAGAAAAATAGGAGGAGAGTCCCACAAAATTAATAAGTTTAACTTTAAACACACTTAGAAGCGGTTGCAACTGCAAATTAACTCTCTGATAGCTAAAGTAGGTGCGAGCTTGGTCGAAGCTGACGGGAACCGCAGCTAAGACTTGGGCAGTTTGCCAGAGAAAGGCTTTAGTGTATTTCCTCCCAAGCATGCATAAAAGTACTATGGGGAAGGGTGATGGTCTGGCCAGACAGATAGTAAAAGCTTTATTGAGAATGAACGAGGGCATAAACCTAGGAAGAGCTAGGAAAGCCAGGATCTTGCCTAACTGTAGTATCAGAGAAATGATGAATCCAAAACCAAATATTTAATTTATTAAACAATGCAAAGAAGTTTGAGGAAATTAACAAGCATGTAATATAATTTTGACAAACATAGTTCATTTGAACTTTTTAACAAATGGGGTTGCAGACCTCCTCACATTAAACGATTGCTCCAGGCAATTGACAATTTATGAGGTTTAAAACTTTACATGTTTCTAAAATCTTTATAAGATTTAAACAAATAACCAATGAAGTAATTGAAGTTGGAACGTTAATTGGAGTACAAAGAGTGTACCTTAAGAAATTCTTGAGAGAATGTTCTAGAGAAAGTGACAACTTCGAAAATAACAATAATAAAAACATGAAAAATAAGATAGAAGTTCCTAAAACTTCTTATATTTATACAGAATTAATGTTGGTTATTATGCAAATAAGGGCAGGTCACTTACTGTGAAACCTGAAGAGAGTTAAAAGGAAGGTTCTAGACTTCCCAAGTTTGAGCAGGAATCACTAGCCAAATGGGACAGTTTCCATTTCGTGAAACCTGAACATGACTCACTCAAGAGTTTAAAGAATTGTTTTCCCTGATTATAGGAAAGGAACAATGTGAATTTGAAACTTGTATCACACAAGCAATAATGCAGAATTTAAATAATGTTAAACTAGCAAAGTTGGAAGGGCACTTCGTGAGTGACACCTTATAGAAAAGTTACAATTTTATTAATATTGGTTGTTAGTAGAAGGTTGAGGAAAGATCATTGGGATATAGGATCAATGTTCATGGCCGTATTTAATGTAAACGGACGTTCGCGACGCGGTAGAAACTTGGAGCAAGCACTGGTTATCACTGTAGTCTATAAAATTGGATGCAAAGTTCACTATAGAAACACTAAAGTTTATGAGAAAGAAAGTTATTGCAATTATGGAAATAACTGATTGCACTATAGAGGTGAGAGTCTATTTCTTGAAAAAGTTGTGATCTACAATTAAATGTACCATAAAACATTCCAGTGGTTCCAGCGGTGGAAGAAAGTTAGCTATTGCAACAATTTGTAAGGAAGATTCCTCATTTTAAATATTATTGTCACAGGTGAGTGAAAAATACCTGACGGCAAGACTCGCAGATAGAGTACAAGATCTCGAAGGTTCCAGAACGACCTTAGTAGAAAAATGGGGTTGAGAAAATCCAACGGAGGAACTAGCTTGATGAATTATAGACAGTGGGTATTAGGTAATATCCCACGTAGTGAGAGGATTTCTCATTTGAATAGCTTAAGAAAAGCTCTTTTTTAGTAAGATTAGCTTATAAGAGCAAAAGCTAAACATGGCAAATCCCACGAAGAATGATTTTTGCCCCAAAATAAATAATTTCACACTGTCTATAAAAGTATCGTTAAAAGCACGTGGAAGTTAAAACCATGAAGATGAGGTTAAAACTTTTAAAATGGTACTTATCTTGATTTCATGTTGAAGGCGAAGTTTCCCTGGATGACAACTACCTTGCCAACATGGCGTAGAAGAGTGTGAGCCTCTTGGTTTGAGGAGACTAGCTCGAGAGGAGCTTTAACTGACCGAGTCAACTGCCGACTGAGAAGTGAGACCTGCTCAACGGAGCACGGAGGGTCCAAGGAAGGGGAAAAGAGTGGGGGGTAGGAGACAAAAGGAGATCATATAAACATTGCCAATGTTACAACAAAAATGATCTTTTCTTGCTGAGCTGGTCTTCAAAGAGTTGATGACAGATGATACTAGCGCAGCATGGTGAGTGAAACAGTAGACGTAGTCCTCTTGCTCAAGGAAAAAATAGCTGGCGATGGTAACAAGATCTGGTGGCCAGATGGATATGTAAGTCCTCTCGCACCAGGAGGAATTGAGTAGCTTCAGAGATTCGCTGCTAGATGACGCTAGGTGGGTCACAGAAGTTATATATCTAGAACAGACTTATGAAGACATAAGAGATTTGCCCATCAAGGAGAAAACAGATGATCACTGTTGGTGTTTGACAAAGAGGAAGGAAGAAATGAACATGCAAAGAGCAATAGACTTTATACTCTCGTACCGTGTATTCAAAGAATACACCAAGCCCCGTGTGTGTGTTATTGTGATGGATGTACTAGTGTGTGTATTTTTAAATAGGGGATATGTTTGGGAAGGAGGTAGCCGTAGTCTTAAGTTAGAAACCATCGTAGCATTTGTCTGGAATAGAAGTGGGGAAACAACGGAAAACCACTTGCAAGATGGTTAAAGTGGGAATTGAACCCGTATTTTCTCAGTTTCGCGTCATGAAGTTGAGTGTATCCCGTTATAGACCTGACACAAGAATTAAAATATATAGGCCGAGCCGAGAATCGAACCCGAACCTCAAAATTCACATTTCTTTGACATGTTATCAGCAGTATTTCTAAAGGAACATTGACAGATACTTAAGTACTTTTTCAAATCTCCGTTTATTGAAGTCTGAATTTGACCTTGGACTACAGAAACAATAACTCATCTTACCTCTTTTAAATGACAATGTCTTGGGACGAACTTGAGATTCTAGATCGGAAATAATGTCTAGGTGCCTGAACCCAGGTGACCTCTGACTGATTCTCATTAGGATAAAGCTAGATAGGAATTTGAGAAAGAAATGATAGTGGATTACCGAGAGCGTTAGGCTATAGCAGTTTTAAATGTTGTCCCTAAGGAATTCATTTAACTTACGTATGGTAGATCTACAGAGATGAGACTGTCACAATCATTTAATAATTGAGGCGCTTAGAGGATAAGGGTCGGTCTCGTGGTGTTGGGGTAGAGCGCTAGGCTCTCACCCGGTGGCCCGGGTTCGATTGTCGCCTCCGTCAGCGATTATAGAAACTCACGTGAAGGCTAGAACGGGGTGCACTGAGCCTCTTGAGGACAATTGAGTAGCTGTCTGACAGTGAGGCAGCATCCCAGTCAATGGAACCAAGATTAACGGCCGAGGGTACCCGATGCGCTGACCATGTATCAACCCGCAATCAGTACGTCGGTTGGTAGACCAAGGACTTTGTTGGGTTGTGGTGCCAAAGGGTTGGGTTAGTTAGAGGACAGGGGATGTAAGTGATGTATTATTTCATTCGTTATTGAGGAATGAATCCACAGAATTTCTCTTCAGTCGGTCAACGAGATTGGGTGGAAAGTAACAATTATTTCATCACCCTATTATCTCGAAGAAATTAATATTGTTTATACAGTACATTCATACACTTCTCTAAAAAAATGGTGGGGGTTTCATTGGATGGCATGTTTCGCTCAAGCGAGCATCATCGCATACAAATAAATACAAGACAAAATTGCTCCACAAAACTTAACCAAAACCCACAATGCCACCCACGAACAGTCGCTGCCATATTTCTGGAATCCATTATTCCATTCAAATCAAGCAACATCGTGTCCATTTAGAACCGTGCTCTTGGGCGTGTATGGATATAAAATCTGTCTGATACCTTGTTCACTGTGGTATATGTAGTAGTGTGTGTAATTGTAAGTCAGATAAGTGTTAGGAAGGAGGCGGCCGTGGTCTTAAGTTAGAAACCATCCCGGCATTTGCCTGGAGTAGAAATGGTAACAAAAATTTTAACCTTACTTATACGTATTAACTTCGTTAATTAAATTAAATTATACAGTATATATAGGATAATTTTTTCATACAATTTGCTTTCTGGAGTTTAACACCTGAAAAACATCTCTCATAATTGACATTGTATGGTCGTTCATTTTATAGTAGTGTAAATTTAAATTTTTATCAAATACCCTATGTAGTGTGAGTTAAGCAAAGCAACCAAAGCTGACGAAGGCCCCACTGAAGGGCCGAAAACATGTTACATTAAAGAAGACACCATTTTCAGTATTAACAGGTAACAAAAGAGAATTTAAATTAGAAATGGGAAACCACTCATAAAACCACTTCCAGGAAGGCTGAGTAGGGAATTGAACCCACCTCGTCTCAATTCTACCTCACGAGGCTGAGTGTAGGCCCTGCCCCGTTCCGCTCTCAAACCAGAATTACATTTCTTGGCAGAGCCGGGATCGAACCAGGACCTCCGGGGCTACAGCCAAGAATTCACGAAAATTATCGGACCAGGGAAGAAAGTACTACACTAACTGACAATTGCTAAGGAACAAGTGGCTGCAGCGAAAAGGAACGGCCATCTCACTCCTCGTGTCAGACAGCTGCAGATCTTGCAACCGCTACCGGTACACGTGTATCTGCCAGAACCAATTCGCGACGATTTGGTTTGTATGCTTGGAAGCCTGTTAAATGCCTCCCACTTCAACCACACCAACGTCGAGCAAGAGTTAGTTAGTTGGTATAAGGAACTGAGTCAGCAACAGTTATCCAGAGTGATGTTCTCCGACAACTTCCGCTTTACCGTGACAAGTGATTCTGGCCACCAGAGTGAGTGAGAGAGAGAGAGAGGGAGAGGGGGGGGGGGGGACGTTACGCACCATAGAATGTTCATGTGTGTCATCGGTGTGGCCTCGGCGTTATGGTGTGGGCAGGCATTATGCACAATGGCCGAACACCGATGCATATCCTCGAACGAGGTAATGTTACAGCCCGGCGGTATTGCAGTTAGATTATTCTGGACCATGTTCGTCTTTTCAGAGATGCGGTAGGTCCCGACTTTCTGTTTATGAACAACAATGGCTGCCCACACAGGACCACAGCAGTAGCGGACACACTGGAAAGTGAAAATATTGAACGTATGGAATGGCATGCGTACTCCCCGGACTTGCATCCTTTCGGGCATGCCTGGGATATTCTTGGGAGTCTTGTTTCTCAACAAATACCCCCTTCCCGAACCGTTCAAGACCTTAAAATTCCCTTGAGAGAGGAGTGGGAAAATATCACCCAAGGACTCCTCAACAGTTTAGTCGACAGCATGAATAACAGGTGCACAATGTGCATTCGTGTCGGGGGAGGGCATATTACTTTCTGAGTGACCGCTATCGACCCTCGTTTTGTTAGTCTGAACTGTTTCCAACAAGAACGTCATGTATTGATTTCTTTATATCTGTTATCCTGCTTGCCCATGAGGTGACATCTGTACTAATTTTCGTTATAAATGTACCACTCCATCTCTATTACGTGTGTACTGTGTTGCATGTCTTCCGTCCTTGTCTGTGAATACTCCTTTCTAACAATGTCTCTATCCCTTAGCAATTGTCAGGCAGTGTATTAAGCAACTACTGTATTTATAAGTTACGAAAGTAACGATGCAATACTTTGACAATAGCGGTGTTACATTTCACGCAGAGTGGCTGTAACGTAGTTACGTTTAATTGGTAACTTATTCAACCCTGTTTCATGTAGCGTGACAAGTAAGCTGTAGATACAGTACGTCATTACAATTGGGATACATTTTATGCGGCAAAGAATTCATGTCAGCACTGTACAGCTGAGGCGATCTTTTTTAAGCTCCCTATTGAACATAGTGATGAGGCATTTTGTCATACGCTTAGCAATGATATCAATCAGATTACCTTAATTGGTAAATATATGAGTACATTATCGCATTGTCAATATATCAGGATTATCGCCAACTCCATTAACCCCCGCCCCTTCAAACTTTTCGAATAATTTTTAGCTGTGAACCCTTAGCTTTCTAACGGTAGGGGAAGCTCGGCTAAATTCGCAGTTCGGCTAACTCCGCAGTACTTCAAATAAAGCTCTCCTGCGGAGTTACCCCAGCGGGAGAGACGAGGTTATCACACCAGTTGTGTTGAGTGAAGTATTCCTTTCTCTTGGGTATGAATTTCGGAACGAAAGGTGCTGCCATCTGATGATAAAATTGTGAAAACCTGTGGCTGAGTGCTGTACTTTTTCGTGATGACGTCGTGATAAAAGGAAATTATTTATAAATAATTCTACTGGTATTTCGGTAATTAATGCATTTATGCAGTAGTGTTAGTAATGAAAATCCACAGCCTGCTTCCAGTCTCCGACCGGGTCAGGAATGGAATGAATGAAGCCCCCATCAAGCGGCGAGGATATACTGTAGATTGTGCCGGCTGCCGAGGCCTGACGCACTCCTCTGGGGCAATGATTAAATGAATGACAAATGAAATGAAATGATAGTGGAGAGTGTTGTTGGAATGAAATTTTGACAGGGAAAACCGGAGTACCCGGAGAAAAACCTGTCTGCCTCCGTTTTGTCCAGCACAGATCTCACATGGAGTGACCGGGATTTGAACCACGGACCCAGCGGTGAGAGGCCGGCGAGTGTTAGTAATGAATCATTTTATTGAAATAATGTAGTTTTACCTTAGAATATTCATGCAATAGATGCTAATGAGCTTAGCTCTAGTGGCAAGACTCTTAGCTTTTACCTCATAACTTGCTTGTCACGGTGGGTGAGTGGTTAACGTGCCGGATTACTAACCCCAAGCTTGCAGGTTAGCTCCTGGCCGTGGAAAGTGATTTTTGAAAGGCGGCAAAAATTACGACACGTATGTCATACTATGTTGGTATGTCAAAGAACCCATTTGAATTCAGTAGGCCGTGTTCATAATGGAAAAATTAATCTCTGGAGTTTCCGCCAAAACGAAGTTCCTCATTTCTCTACTAGAAAGCGCTATAGTGTTCAAGGAGCTTAGACATCTAACCTCCTTGACTTTCATAGTGCTTAAGGGAACAACGAACTTCGACATGCAAGCTACCCTCTGGGTGTCAAATAACAAAGCTTGCACCTGGCACCCGAGGCCATACGATATGATATGGTATTATTTATTACCTCATAACTTGATATTGAAGAGGCTTGCTGTGAGTTTGCCATTGACAAGTAGCCTATATCGATCTATTACCGTAATTAGGAGCTGATTGATGGTCCAGGAAAAGTGCAGACCAGGAAACAAAAGTGTTCGATGGCATTCCGGGTAGTGAAGCACAAGAAATTCATCCTGAGGCTCCAAGCACGTCTGGACAAGGAGTAGCACAAATTTCCAGCACAAAATAATAATGTTATTGGTTTTACGTCCCTGTTAACTGTGGCTTTTAGAGATGCCGGAGTGCCGGAATTTTACCCCGGCTCCCACGCTTTTGCGCATCCTCAAATGCCAACTGACTGCGCCGGGTTCGATCCCGCTATCTTGGGGTCAACAGGAATAGTCACTACTCTATCAAGAATTATTTAATCAATTAATATTCATAGGATTCATAATAAGATTCAAGGACTTTATCCCACTAACTTTCATTGGCATGCACACTCTAATTTGTTAAGAGGATGAAAGGGAGGGGAAAATGAAGATAAGTGGGGATGGGATTGATACATTCGTGTCACAGAAGTGCTCGTATTGAGTTGCTGACTTGGTTATTTCTTATTTTTTAAATTAATATTTTCATTTTCTTGAATGAATATGAACATAAAAATTAGTGCGGAATTAGACTGATCATATTGTGGATTTTGACCAGGTATTGCGGATTTACACTGAATGCCACTTTTTGTATTAAATGATTTATACAATCCGTGTATGATAACATGTTCATTTTAAGAACGGAAGTTATGCCACAAATATATACTATGTTAATTTTTTGATACCCTTTCCCTTAACTTATCATACTAACCTTAATATTGCAGATTTTGGCGAGCTTCCCCTACTTTCTCATAGCTCGTTCGTAAGACTACTTTCCCCACAATTTTTTTTTTTAAATTATACGATTGACAAAAGAGCAAAAGCTGCATAGCACTGAGATGCGTATGTTACGTTGGGCAGGTGGAGTTACTCTCAAAGATAAAATCCGTAATGAACATGTGCGGGGCAGTTTCAAAGTAGCGCCTATAACTGAGATACTTTTATAAACCAGGCTAAGGTGGTATGGACATGTTATGCGAAGACCGGAGAATCATGTAGTGAAGAAGTGCCTTTCCATGGCTACACAAAAGAGAGGGAGCGGCAGACCTCAAACAACATGGATGACGAATGTCCAGAGGGGCATGAGAGTATTGGGCCTATCTGCTGATGTTGCTTTACAACGAAATGTGTGGCGCCCCAGGATTATGAAAGCCGACCCCCGCGTAACGGGAAAAGGCGAGGAAGAAGAAGACGATAGACAAAAGAAACGTTTTTAAGAAAGCAAAACGGATGTTGAGGTATATTTAAACCAAAACGGTTGTTGTGTCTCATCTAGCGGGGGGGGGATGGATGATTCCAGTTTCTTGTTGAAATGGATTTCTCTACTATAAAAATCCCATTTTTTCGGGAACTTGGCAACATACAAAGTTGAACGTTTTAGAAATAATGCCTCGTTATATTTTAACGCAGCCGTTTTTCTAAATTTACTTTAAATTAATTTTGCCGTATGGAAATGTTGATGAAAATACTGTTTTACGCCATTTTTTAGCCTACTTTTCACATTTTGCAAAAATGAGGAAAAAGTAGACTTATGAGATCGGGCAAATGTGTGTCTGTCTGTCTGTCTGTCTGTCTGTCTGTCTGTCTGTCTGTCTGTCTGTCTGTCTGTCCTTCTGTCTGTCTGTCTGGCTGTGTGTGTGTCCCCCCCTATCAACTCCTAAACGGCTGCAGCAATCGAAACAAAATTTGGTAGGAGTTAAGATCTATACCTGAATATCTCACGGCCATATTTGAAAATGATGTCAGTGCTACCAACTGCTAAAAAATCGCAATTGAAATTTGAGCTCCATGTTGGATATCTTGGAAAGTATGAATGGGAGCTATTTCAAAATTAGCACACGTACAGACCATAATGTTTCAGTTTAATTTCCAGGAGGCCATACATGGCAGTGTTGCCAAAATGATTATAAGCCTCCTGATAGGTCCAATTTTTAAATGCATATAACTTCTACACTATCAAGTGGAATTCAACCAAATTTCGTATGTTGTATGTGTACATAACTAGATATGACTGAGCGTATTCTTAAGACCTACTAGGGCTGCCAACTGTTAATAAATGCTCCTAATTTATTTTATCCAAATACCAATATATCAGAAAGTATGCAAGCCGACAGCTTTAAACTATGCACACGTATAGTACCTGACATTCTATATTAATTTGGAGTAACTTATATACGTCAGTGCTACCAACATGATTCTAAGCCTGCTGACAGGTCCAACTTTAAATACATGTAACTTCCATACTATCATTCGGATTTCAACCAAATTTCGTATGTGCTATGTGTACCATAACAGATATGACTATGCGTATTCTAAGGAGCAACCAGGGCTGCCAACTGTTAATATGTGCTGTCCCTATTTTTGTTACCCTAATATCAATATATCAGAAAGTATGCAAGCCAATTGCTCTAAACTTTGCACACGTATAGTACCTGGCATTCTAGACGAATTTGGAGTAACTAATATACGTCAGTGCTGCCAACATGATTCTAAGCCTGCTGATAGGTCCAATTTTAAAATGCATGTAACTTCTATACTAACTAATGGATTTCATTCAAAATTGGCACAACAATAGATCATATTATTTCAGATTATTTCTGAAATACATGCATGACATTGTTGCCAACATGATTTTACGCGCGCTGTTAGATCCAATGTTTAACTGCATGTAACGTCCATGCTATTCATTGGACTTCAACCAAATTTTGTATTTAGTACCTTAAGAGACGGAACTAAGAATATATTCAGTCATCAGGGCTGCCAACTGTAGTTCTCTATTAGGATACATTATGCCAGGTATACAGTATTTCGAACTAATTGGAAATTTCGATATTAGCAACTTAATTTCGTCATTATTCTAGATAGGTTCATATTCTGTAGAATAATCATTGGCATGAAAAGTAGGCTGTATAGTTCTTCACGGAACTTCTTGTTTTAATCATGAAAAATCAATTGTACATTTATTTTCAAAGAGCCTGCATGCATTAAGGAAATAGCTTCAAGGAACATCTGTGATAATTTTCGATTAGTGTCTGGGGAATGGTAAATAAAAGCCTATATAAAAGAAAATGAACATGGGCAGTATGTGTCACTCCAGAGTTCCTTAATAGATGTTTTTTTCTTTGGTCGCAAGGAACATAAATCTAACTCCTCACGCTCTGGGATTTAATATGACTGATTTACATCCTTCAGCTACTAGTTCGCTTCCTGCTCTCTCTCTCTCACAGTTTGTATTAAGAGTGAGGCGATTTCTTTAGTACCTCGCCCTTAGCTGTTAATTGCTGGCATGTTAGGACCAAGTCAGCCATGTGTGATCGCCCTCTTTGTGACGTAGGCTGTATTTTAATATCGTTTTATGAACTCGAGAATTTCCGGTTGACGAGATGAGATTCTATTTTTAAAGGGCTTCTGGATGCAGATGGGGAGAACAGAGTACGACTTTTGCTTCTGTAAGATTTCACTTCACGAAATAGAAAGCATCGATTAGTTTTATGGCTTTAAGTGTGGAAAGTTCTCCCGACATAAGGCTGATGTCTGGGCCAACTGAGGATTTTGACCCCTTTTTCCTAAACTTGTGTAATTCTACCAAATTCGTATAATTTTAAGTTACGTGTGTTTACTTCAAGGGCTTTAGACATCTTTATCATCATCCCCGTGTACTTAGGTGTGTATTGTCTGATTTCCTTTGTTACTATGGAGGCTGCTGACACTAGAGTTGGGCATTGGGGTAGGTATCCCTCCCTGGACGTGAAATAAAATACCATTCTGGCATTAGCCTCAAGGAAATGTCGAAAAAGCCGTCGAAAACCACACTGAGCATGATTACTGTCAACGCCGGGATTCGATCCTTGAATCTCCTGACTACCAGATCAATTTACTCCGATGTTCAAAATGCACGAGAGCAATCGAAACATTTCTTTTCCTTTCATTACATGATTAGCCCCCAAGTTACTGATGTATGTCTCTTATCTACCTCTGTATCAACTGCCTGTTGGTGATTCCACTATTCCCTTTCTCACATTCTATCATGAAATCTCTTGACCTGGTGTTCAAGACTTATTCACACGTGTTATAGATATCTTCACATGTAACATTTACCGTGCATTTGTGTTGAAAACTACGCTATGGCTGATGATGGGATTCGAACCTAGCTACCTCACGAAGTGTGTCCTCCATTGGCATTCCCTCACCGCGCTGAGCTGACTTGATTGCTACAATTGGTATTTAAAACCATAAATCATTTTGTTTTCGAAATCTCTATGAATTAAATGCTTCAACACTTGGTACAGAACAGCACCTCAATACTACGGGCTCGATTCCCGGCTCTGCCAAGAGATGTAATTCATTTCTGAGGGGTAGAGCACCTTGTGAGGCGGACTGGGAGGAGGGGGGTTCTATTCCCACGTTAGCCATCCTAGAAGTGGTTCTCCGTGTTTTCACACTTCTGTTCCAGGGAGATACCTGGTTGGTACCTAAATTAAACCCCGACCGCCTGTCAGTCCCAAACAATATTATTTCTAAGAAAGCACACAAGCAGATAATACTACAAGATCGCAATTCTATCAGATATACCACCATTTTGCTCCCCTAGGTCATTGGTAGAGTAGCCGCCTTCTGATCTCAAGACCGTTAGTTCGATTCCCGGTCGAGAACGGATGGTTCAAGGGCGGATAGAATCCACGGAATTCGAATCGTGCAATATCGGTTCGTAAAATATCCTCTCGTATCACTTTTGGTGTTTGCAAAACAATAATAAAATCTCAGCCACAGATCACCGAGTAGAGTTTGATTTTCACTGCCAGATGGCATTATTATTATTATCACTATTACTTAAACAGTACATATCACCACAGCATTTCAGCAAGACTGCACATAACACGAAAAAGCCGTCGAAAACCACACTGAGCATGATTACTATCAACGCCGGGATTCGATCCTTCCTGATGACCGCACTCCTCCAGCCCTTGAAACTACTATTATGTAGGGGATCTTCCATAAAATATTTTCTCAAAAATGTCATAAAATTTAAACCTCTCCCCCCCCCCTCATTGCAACAACATTTTGTAACGGTTATTTATACCCCCACCAAGTGAACGTCCAAAATAAATAAACACCCTCTCTCCTCCTTTTGGGAAGACGTAAAAATAAATAAATATTTAAACTGAACTAAATTTATAATCAACTTTTTATAAACAACTTTATTTCGGGCACTTCCAGTTTGTTGTTGTTTTACATGATTTGCAAATCTATAAGCTTTGAAAATTTTATTGGTATATTGGCTTTCAGGGCCAGTGAATTAAAACTCAGCAATTTTCTAGGTTTATGCCGTGTCTTGTGTGGGGTTTCGCATAGAACACCAAGCTGGCTCATCAGCGGGCTCTTGGTGCCCCCACTCGGACCCCCACTTGAGTAGCGAACTGCGCGCTACCTCCATTTTTATGAAGCCCACCTGCGCATCTTTACTGCGAGAGCTTAAAAAACTTAAGCTGCCTTAACCTCCCTATGAAGGCTTCCTAAAAGATGGTATATTGGCTATCACGGCCAGTTTAATTCTATCCTTTTTAACCTTGTTCTGAGGAAAGCAAGGAACCGACAGTTTTTGAATGTGATGTTCTAACACTACATACGATCTCCCTCCATTGTTACGTTAGTAAGGTTAGATGGAACAAACAATAACAGCCCACAAACCGCACAAATAAGATACGAGTGCCGGCGGTCGAGATGGGAACTATTCTTAATTTACTTTTGTCACATTGTCATCCTGCTTGGTTTACAAGTACAGTCGCGCGGGTAGGATATGCCTCAACTCCAGTAGTCTCAGTCATCGTTCTCCTCTCCGTTGTGACATTAGCTCATGTTACGCTTAGCTGTGCCGTTGTGGAACAATTAGAAACACACCATTCTTAATTAAGTAATAATTAATATGTTAACAATAACTTCTAACACAAGTAGCGCGCGCAATACTGTTTAACATACGGTTGGTTCCTCAGTTTAGGGTCTGTGACAACGCGGTCATGTAGCCCCTTGTACTTTGGGTGTGTCTTGGATCTTTCTGATAACCGGTGTTAATTGTGATGGCTGTATTAGTGTGTGTTATCTGTTTTTAATTCAGGACTGCAGACTTTCGATTTTCAAGTAGTTCCAAGTGTTGCTACCAAAAGCCACCGTCAATGACCTACTAGTTCTGAACTTTGATACTTGATGCCACCGCAGTCGGCTCCTGGCGATGAACGTTTGAATCTAAGAGCGTTAGTCAAATATAACCTATAATTTAGCTTCACACAAGTGTAATTATTGGAAGGTCATGTCATAACATGACATGCGACCGCCGGCTTTACTTCCCCTCCGAAGGAAGGCATACTGAGGGATTTTTAACGCTCTTAAAAAATCCGACGATTTTGCCCGGGCTTGAACCCGCGACCTTGGGCATAGAAGCTCAGCATGCTACCAACTACGCCACCGAAGCCGACCCTGCTTGACTTATGTGCAGAGGTCTCCCTGTGCCCGTCTGTTCGTCCTGCAAAGCTCCAGCTGCTACGATCAACATACGCAGACTCAGGTAAGTTCAGCGGCACTTGCATTTTGAAAGGCTAGACACCTATTGAACTTCTTTCAATAGAAGGCGCACACAGAGCACACACGTCACGTATGGCGGTAATTCACTTCTGCTAGGAACCTGTTGGTTGTTACAAGTACAAGATGTATTTTCCCCAATAATCAACGTACAATAGATGTTACGTACGTAACAGTAACTGACGAAGCTACATATTTTCGTACAGATCCCCCCCAAATTATCGTACACGTTTGTCACATGCGTGCTGTCCAAGAGTACGGATAGGGCTAATTGCCGTATCTAGCGGTTGGCAACATTGGTGTGAATTGACAGATGTCAAAATAAGTTGTGATCTCACTCGCTGTCAACCAGTACGTAAATAGAAAATTGAGGGCTTTTTCTTAACTCACTCATTCTTTAAGACTACTGTATATAAGTAATTTGTGGAGCAGATGATCTCGTTGTTCCTCCCCTTACATAACAAACGAAAAGTAAGTTATTTATTGTTTGAAATCTCACGCACTGTGCTTCGGATTCCACGTCAAAATGGAGGTCTCGTGGCTCATGATCGCGAGATTAATGGTCACGTGAAACTACAAACGTTCTTCCTTTCATTCTTTGACCAATATTTCTCGTCTGAGACAATGCTGCCAACATAGATATTTAATTTTGCAACTGTCGTAAAAATATGCTGTAAAAACATTAGAGTCAGTTATAGATGCTCAGCGGTAACGTTCTCGCCAGTTGAACCCAAGATATTGGGATCGAATCCTGACGCAGTCAGTTGGAATTTGAGGTACGCAAATGCGAGGGAGCCGAGTCAGCAGATTTACTGGCACGTTAAAGATCCCCTCAGGGGCAACATTTTGGCACACTGGCGTCTCTAAAAGCCTTAGTAGTTAAAAGGGACGTAAACCAATAACATTATTATTATTATTATTACAGTAAGCAGGTTTCATTAAAATACATTGTTTATTGTTGTTGTTGTTGTAACTCATGTGAGGGGATTATTGTGATGGAAGCCATTTTTCAGTGTTAGTAATCAAAATTAAACTAATGATTTTCTGCCGGTCAACACAATGACCAAAAAAATGCTTTTCATTCGGTCAGCTCGATTTTATCAAAATTAATGCTTAAAATTAATGATTCTATTAAAACATGTTGACGGACTGAAAAGTATTAAGTTTGATTCATATGAGGGGCTTGGTACATATCTAGTCATCAGCCCCGTGTACTTGGGTGTGTGTGTTGAATTTGTCTGATAACCCGTTTTTTGTGGTGACGGAAGTGGTGTGTGTGGGTTAGCTCAATCATATAGACGACAATAATTCGTAGTAGATATAATATGGGATCTATTTGAAACACAATGTAACTTATCCACATTATTTAATGTGTCGATTTATAGGTTATGTAAACCAACTAATGGTGTGAAGATTGGTTAACATGGAATGACGTCATAACGACATCGATCAGTACTTGACTGCCAAGTTACATTGTAAATGTCAGTTCCAACGTCTCCAAATGGTCTTCAAACATGGTTACTCAGAAATATACATTGTAACAACGAATACAACCAATATTTTACTCAACAGTACGAAATTATACTCTAAATCCGCATGTTTGCAGTGATGCGGGACAAATGATAAGGTTATTGTTAGTAATTTATTTAAGGTGACGCGGACTATAGGAACAAAAACATGTTTTTATTGTCCAAGTGCATACGTTTTTTCGATTCTCTCTCTCTTTTAACCACCCTCTGAATCCAAAGAGTTGCTTAAAGAGGTTTCAGTAGCCTGTACAAACAAAAAGCACACAAAATAACAATACATTCAAATTCAATATTCAATTCTCTCTGGTAATAGTGTATCAAATACAAATGGGCAAATTGCCCGATAGCAGTTCAATTTTAAAATAATATAAATGCTATTTCCATGCAATTGCCCTTTACACAGCAATATCAGCTCGGAATTGGAATGCTGTTTCTTATGGGAAATACTGGCGCGTGTTCATATCAACAGTCGCAGGATCTTCAGCTTAACGCTGTGGCACGTAACTAAAGCACCTCGACGGACTTCGTGTTAGTTGTTATTTGTGAAGCATTAGATCTATATTAGACGTGTAATTTTATTTTAATTATTTTGACACAAACGGCAACCTCTAGACGCTCAGTAAATCTACAACAAATAAGATGAAAAGGATCAATATGGTGATACGGACTGCGCAAGGCCGTCTCTGCTCATTCCCCATTAACTCCGCTGATGGGTTTGCCATACGGAAGGGCATCCAAACCACTAACCATATACACTCTCATCTCACCTCTTTCCTGACCCTCTAAAAATAGGAATAATAGAAGTAATTTGTTGATAAAGTAAACTCTTGTAATAACTGGAGCAAATCTTCGAAATCCATACCACTTGTGTGTCAACTAGATCGTTTTGCTATTTCTAACCAAACTAAAATGTCTTAGCAAAATCGAGAATCGATCGCTAGCCTCTGGGTCGCTGATCTCCACATCGCGTTTGTGCTATCGATAAATATCGCTGACGATTATTTCCAAAATGGCCCAGTCTTTACATATGGTCGTCCTAAGTGGTTTCTGTAGCCAGTCCAGTCTTGCCATAGCTTATTGTCTGTTGTCATCTTTCTCTCTTGAAATAACCACGACGGTGCCCAAGCCCCTAATAGTTATGTTTTAATTGATATTGTAACTTTTCAGTCGGTCAACACTGTATAATTCCAATTACTGGATTAGGCTATGCGAAAAAAGAAAAAAAACTACAAAAGAATTCGAGGTCAATATTCGAGTTCTACCACATGATCCCAGGTTTGAGTTGTGACCGAGGAAGTAGATTATTGAAGGGCGGGAAGAATGCACGGCCCTCTGTATGACTATAGAGTAGAAAATGAAACGCCGGTGGACTGACCTCTCACTTCTTCCTGTCTCACGTCAAGTTGAATAGAGCGCCTTGTGGTCCGATGTGTTCCAGCGTCACGTATATTCTGTTGCTTCAGTTTCGTTTGGGTGCGTAGGACATCCCCGTGTACTTGGATGTGAATTTGTTATGTCAGCCTGCCTTTGCGGTATTGTGGTGAATGTAGTAGTGAGGACAGCTATTTTATTATGGTCTATGATGGTGGACTTCGAAATTGCATGTAGTTAGTATGGACAAACACAACAAGGATTGCCACTGATAGCATTGAGTTTTGATCGCTTGGATCTCCGAGTGCCAGCTCAGTCCTGGAGAGCTCCACGAACCGCTCGACTACGCTGGAGAGTCGCCACTTTTAGTCCCTAATGTATTATGGAGATTCTTGTCATCTGTAGATGAATGCAGTATTTAATTTTATTTTATATATTTTTTTTCATTTGTCATTGGCACAGTCTAGAGCAAAATGTGGCTTTAAACTGCTCTGGCTGATTTATGACAGAGATCATATGAAAGCTACTAAGGTACAGGTGGTGCCGAGTAATCGCATTCTTATAACAGTTATTGCTCGTGGATGCTGTGAAAGGTTCTGCTCATAGGGTTAGTGTTGATGCACTGGCAAACTACCTCCCTTCTTAGGACCTCGATGTTGTTCCCTTCGCCTAGCATACCTTATTATAGCACTGTCCTGGGGGGTTTGGGGATTTCAACCGTACATAACCTACGGTGGTGCTTTTTGAGCCTTCAGATTGATAACTTTACAGACAGTGTAACGTGACTAGTGGACGTGATCACATACATAAACGAAAACAAAGGAAGCGAAATGGTGTGAGTGGTTTTGAAAATAAATGTGTTCTTGTCGAAAGTCAGTCAACGCAAAATTAATGATATTTTAGAGTCAACAAAATTGACATGAGACAAAGCATAGATGCATTAAATTAAAAGCGTATCTTCATATCAATTACAAAATAATTCATATTTGACGTCCAAATTATCTGCATCCGCCCTTTAATTGGCCAGACCGAAGTAGGCAAATTAATGAAGTCGTCGGATTTTTAAGAGCGTTAAAATCCTTCAGTATGCCTTCCTTCGGAGGGGAAGTAAAGCTGGTGGTCCCATGTCGTAGATTTATGGCATGTAAAAGATCCTTCCACAGACAAAACTTGTGTGGAGCTAAATTTCTAGGTTCGATTTCATTGTAACGCTCTATCAAAGTTCCAACGTTCACCACTAGGTATCATTGATATCTGGTAGCGAAAGTTGGAACTACTTGAAATTGAACGGAACTTGTAGCTCATCCTAGTGGTGTCCGCTTGAAGCAGCTACAGCCTCTGGCGAGCCGAACATGCCCTCGGACACTCCCGGCACTAAAAGCCTTACGATAAATAAATAAATAAATAAATAAATAAATAAATAAAATTAATGATATTACGAAAAATGCTTTCAAGTTTAATTGGTTATTTTGAAATATATTGGCATCATTTGATGTCTGCTAGTGAAGAATTAAATAACAAAGTAATCTCGTTTCTGTGTTTCGATACCTAAGAAAGGTTATGTTTCTTAATATTTATTACTGTATAGCCTAATAAACCTATTCCGTGAAGAACTAAATGGCCTATTTTCATATATTACACCGGTCTCTTCCATTAAAAACTCTCCCATCTATTAAGTACATTTTCCACGTGATGGACTAAATCAGTGGTTCTTAACTGGTGGTCCTCGGACCACCTCGGGAGTGGTCCGCGGGAGAAAAGGGTCCACCAGCACGTATACAAAAGTGGCCAATAAATGGGGATTTCGAAAACGATGTGCGTTGAACGAGAATCGTCCGAATGTATTGACGGCGATGACTGTTTGAATTGAAATATCTTTAAAATTAGTGTTATTGAGGAAGGGTTACAACTGATAAGGTGTATTGGGGGAGGGGTGGTCCGTAGATGATTCAATTTCAGGCTGAGTGGTCCACATACTTCTACGGGTTCAGAACCACTGGACTAAATAAGGTAGCTTCGGGTACACGACCTACATTGTGATCAGTTATAGAGCAACAATTTCAAACTCAAAACTCAATACTCAAACGTCGTAATCATTTCACACAAGAAACATTAAAATATTTTAATACAGCAACATGGTTTTATACGGTGCTGGTACTTGCCTTGTCATACATTAAACCTGACATTGTTACCCAAGATAAGTCACATAACACACCGTCATCACTGGAAAATGTATGTTGTGAAAGACACTCAATGAGGCTTATCTACATTATATGAATACAACTGTAAAGAATTGAGCGCCAGTTCACGGTACTTGTTTATCAACTTACCGAGAGAACGTTCAGGAACACATCAGTAGAAAGCATTCCTTTTCAGAAAACAATATAATAATATAATAATAATAGGAATAATATATAATAATTTACGATACCCACATCCTATTGCGGCTTACAACCTCGGTTTTTTCCCTTACAAAAATTACAACCACCACCATTACAATGAAAAATTACATGCTGTAAAATAACATATAATTTTCAATATCGGTTAATTATGATTCCTTCCGCGGATTTGGCAACTTATTTCGAATTGGCATATATTCGAAGTAGTCGAATTAATCGAATATTCGAATGATATGTACAGCCCTACTATTCTATTACAGCAATCAAACTGAAATTGTGTGTGTTCATAGAGGCCATTAAAATAAGTTCGTCGATGAATTTGTTAAAAACCTGATGAGCAGAAAACCAACATGGCGGTGACGCGAAATTTAAATAATTAAATAGATTTTCTCGCGATGTAATCAGCCGAGCGCAGTGAAACTTGGTGCGGTAAATCTTTACACAAGGTTCAATATATTGGCGTCCAATTTAATTCAATTTTATGAGCAATTAAAATGGCGGCTGTGCGACATTTTAAACTCCCGTGTTTATTTTGCGTGCCCTAAACAAGAAATCGAAATGAAGGTTTGTATATTCAACCACCATTATAATATTCTTCTGCCAGCATATACTTCTATAGCCTATTAAACAAACCAACAGAGTCCATGCGATGGTATTTCACTGGTTCACAATATCTCCGAAACTATTTACGCAAACTGAAATTGTGTATGATGATAGAGGACTATTAAATAAGTACATACACGTGCCTTTCAAAATCCTGAGGAACACAAAAACAACATGGCAGCCATGTGAAATATTTCAAATGACTTTCAAGTCACCCGAGAGCAATGAAACTTGGCACAGCGAATCTTTATTCAGAGCTTAGTTACGTAGATACATCTCATGATCAATTCGTTTTCAAACATTCAAGATGGCATCAGTCCAAAATGTTAATACCTTAGTTTTTTTTATTTCTCGTATCCTATTCAAGTGATTGAAAAGAAGATTCTTATGATGGGCTATTATAATAATCATAATGGCCGGCCCCGTGGTGTTCGGGTAGTGCGCCTGCCTCACACTCGGAGGCCCCGGGATTTTAGAAACTGACGTGAGGGCAGGAACGGGGTGCATTCAGCCTCGTGAGGACAATTGAGTTATCATATCTAATGGCACTAAATTATGTAGCTTACTTTTCGTAATTAATAGAAGCCGTGCTTTTGATTTTTCTTAAAATTAAAATCCCATGACTCGTTACAGAAAGATGCCATCTCTCGGTAGGAGTCATAATTACCGCTACCGGTACTGAAAGTTATACAGTGTGTCCGCGAAGTTTCTCCGCAGCGCGTTTCTCGCTTTGCCGAAATGGTGCCCACACGCATCATGGCGCGTCTCGCTCGGAAGTGATGTGCTCCATCTCAGCAACGCTGTGCAGCTATTCCCCGAGCGGCTAGCTGGTGAACCATGTGTTATTTCCTCGTACAAATACAAACCGATATAAAAAATTCCTCTCGGCACGCCGGAAGGCGGAGGTAGATTTCACCGGGCAAACTAGGGGATAGGCTATAATAGGCAAAATATGCAGGTTTTCGTAGGAGCATCAGACCTCATTGATTGCAAGAAAGTATTTTACATTTGGAGGTTAATTAACTTTTTGTTTAGTTTTTGTATGCATATTTTTATCATTTTATTGCCTTATGGTGATGGTAACCTTCTTGTCATTTAGGGTTCATTTTTATTATACTTGTGATCACACTGTCCTTATGCAAGGTTTGGAACTGATGTGTAACTATCTGACAGTCTGTTACTTCTTCACGCAAAATTTTATCTCCCGCAGAGATTTTTGTTGGTTCCTCAGTTTAGGGGCTGCGACAACGTGGTCATGTAACCCCGTGTAGGCTTACATTGGGTGTGTGTAGAATCTGATAAACGGTGTTAATTGTGATGACTGTATTAGTCTGTAATTCAGGTAAGGTCTGCAGACGGTCAATTTTAAGTAGTAGTTCCTAATTTTGTACCATATACTAACGTCAACGACACCTAGCTGTGAACTTGGCTACTAGATGCTACCGCAATCAGCAACTTGCAACGAACGTTGGAACTTCCCCTCCAAAGGAAAGCATGCTGAGGGATTTTTAGCGCTCTTAGAAAATCCGACGACTTTGGCCGGCTTTGAACCAGCGACCTTGGGCTTATAAGTTCAGCATGCTACCAGTTAGCCGCTTCCCACAGAGTCAGATGGATAAATGAATGTGATCTCGTGCGATGGCGTTGTCTTGGCAACCTCTGATAGCTCATCCCTCATCAATTAAGAAGCGTTGTCATGGTAACCTCTGATGGCACTTGGCATTTTCTTTAATTCCGAAATCATTTTTCTCATCCCTTGGCGCAATGGTAGGTCAGATCAAAAATTCTTTCAGACAAAGTTTTAGGTAATTATTAGGGGAATATTTTCCATTTTGTACGGTTTTGATATTGTGCCTATTAAGAGAGATATGATTAATGTTTCCCGAAAAACCCACTTTTTTCCACCCCTTTGGTCAATGTTTGGTGCTATCAAAAACTTTTCAAACATACATTTTTGGCACTTATCCGACACATATTATGAAATTTGAATGGATTCGATATTTCACGAATTAAGAGAGTTATAGCGATATTTCACTTACCCCCCCCCCCCCTTCAACCGATTTTGGCCATTAACGAACTCGACCGAGATTTTAAGGGGATACATATTATGCAAAACATTCAAAGGGATTGGTGCAAAATTACGGCAGTTATCGTGTCCACAAGAAACTGATATATATGCATATATATATACACACACACATATATATATAAACTTTTGAACTGACGGTGGTTTGGGGGTCTGGGGGATGTGAAGATATGTCGAAATTTTCCGAAAGTCGAAACATGGCACCCATTGCAATGGTTAGCTTTCTGATGAAATCTACCTAAATTGCAATAGTTAGCTTTCTGATGAATTCTACCTTAAATAGGCTACATAATTAAAAATACTACCATCAACGACACCTAGCTGTGAACTTGGCTACTAGATGCCACCGGAACCATCAACTCGCAACGAACGTTGGAACTTCCCCTCCGAAGGAAAGCAAACTCAGTTTTTTTGAGCGCTCTTAGTAAATCCGACGACTTCAGCCGGGTTTGAACCCGCGACCTTGGGCATAGAAGTTCAGCATGCTACCAGTTCCGATACCGAAGCCGCTTCCCACAGACAGATGGAAAACTGAATGTTATCTCGTGCAGTGGCGTTGTCATAGCAACTGCTGATGGCTCATCCCTTATCAATTAAAAGTAAAGTTGTCATGGCAACCTCTCTTGGCACTTGGCATTTTCTTATAATTTAAATCATTTTGCTCACCCCGTGGCGTAATGGTGGGTCATAGCAAAAATTCTTTCAGACAAAAGTTTTAGGTAATTATTGGAGGAATATTGTCCATTTTGTACGGTTTTGATATTGTGCCTATTAACAGAGATATAATTAATGTTTCCCGAAAAACCCACTTTTCCCACCCCTTTGGTCAATGGTTGGTGCTATCAAAAAACTTCTCAAACATAAATTTTAGGGCCTTATCCGACACATAGTATGAACTTTGAATGGATTCAATATTTCAGATATTAAGAGAGTTATAGCGATATTTCACTTTTTCGAAAAAAGTCCCCCATTTTCACCCCCTTCGACCGATTTAGCCCAGTAACGAACTCGACCGAGATTTTATAGGTATACATATTTGGTAAAAAATTCAAAGTGATTGGTACAAAATTACAGCAGTTATCGTGTCCACAAGAAACTGATATACATATATATATATACATAAATTATATATAAACTTTTGAACTGACGGTGGTTTTGGGGTCTCGGGGATGTGAAACGCGAAGATATGTCGAAATTTTTCGGAAGTCGAAACATGGGACCCATTGCAATAGTTAGCTTTCTAATGAAATCTACCTAATAAGTGAATTAATTTACGTATTTCACAGTCATACAGCATAACTTTTTGATCTCTAACGATTACAACGCAACCAAGAACTACATTTTCCAACCACCCCGAGCCGAGAAAAAGTTATCTTACAACAACGATAACAACTTTGTTTCTTGGACACACAAAATTTTGAAATTAATAAACCAGTTATACAACATTCCAATGTATATTGTGTTAAAATTTGGATTCGATCTGATGACGGGCTTTTGAGATAATAATTCTTAAATATGACGCATGGTTGAAACACGCTTAAAAACGTGCACTTTTTGTGTTCCAACTGCGATAAAAAATATTAAAATATAAATTTAAAAATCCAAACGTACATGAACTAACGTAAAATAGAGCGACGAAAATGTTGATGGTATTGGATTTTATGTAGGTCTATTGGTTACTTAACAAACAACCTTCAAACTCGAGTACACATAATACTTTGGTCGACAGTAAGTCTATTGTTGCCTGGCAATGCGGGATGCATCACGCCGCCCCTAACAGTGTTGTGGTGCAGAATTGCGAGCTGCTTATAAATTGCAGTCACGGGGAGTAATTAGTGCAAAAAGATTTCTTAGGCCTCCTTAAAACAGTTATCATCATGACAATAGTATGCCTCTGTAGGCAATGGTGTTGGTGCAGTATAGCCTACTGAGGTTATCAGCTTTAATAAGCGTTGGTGCTTTCCGATCCTTGTCCTTGAGCGCTCCAGTTTTGTAGTAGTATTCATTATCATCCATAAAACAAATAAATCCACCGAGCGAAGCCAGGCATTACTGCTAGTTAAATTATAAAGTCCATTTTATTTTCGCGAAATCATCTGCCTCTTTCTATTCCCCGACATTGTATAAATAATAATAATAAACTAGAGTTTACAACTAAAGTGAAACTTGATTCACTTTCCAAAATGGCACTTCCACTTGGATACTAACTGTATGGCAACTAATGCTGGAAAGGGATGAGGGAAGATAATGCCACACCCATCTCACTGCCACCCCTCTGGCTAACTGATGACCATTTTGCTCATCCAGTAAGTGCAAAGTTACACGAGTGACAAGAAATGCTTTCAAACACAATACAATCATTTGTCATCATATCAATCCGAATATTGGTTTTATTCAAAATTAAAATCTTAATCAGATTTCGTGTTTTCATTATTTGACTCTGCGGGGAATTGATCCCCGTAGTTACGCCACTGCACCACATGAAAAATCCCTTTAATAGGTTGAAGAATTTCCAAATGGAAAATACCAGTAGATATATTATATATAAGTGACAGCCAATGGTCATAGCAGTGTATTTCAATTGAACGCCCGTAAGTTCAAATTTCAAATAGTTCCAACTTTGGCTACTAGTTGCCACTGTCACTGACACCTAGCGATGAACGTTGGACCTTGATAGAGCGCTTCTAACCAAATAACTTACAAACTACCAATGGTACTGGTAGGTTCTTTTACATGCTATAAATCTCTGACATGGGTCCGCCGGCTTTACTTCCCCTCCGAAGGAAGGCATACTGAAGGTTTGTAACGCAGTATATATGAAAATAGACTGTTCAGTCCTTCACCGAACTACTTGTTTGTACTCCTGTTAGCCTACTAGACTTAATGTGGTAGGTTACTAATATGTCACTGTTTGGTAAATGTCGATAAATTATTAACAAATTATAATAACCCTTGGCACTACAGCCTGTGAAAGGCCTAGGCCTACCAAGCGACCGCTGCCCAGACATTTCGCCTGCAGATATTGGGGTGACGCGTTATCAGCGCATCGGGTCCCCTCGGCCGTTAATCTTGGTTTTTGTGATCGGGGCGCTGCCTCACTGTCAGACAGCTACTCAGTTATCCTCATGAGGCTGAGTGCACCCCATTCCAGCCCTCACGTCAGTTTCTAAAATCCCTGACGGAGCCGGGAATCGAACCCGGGGCCTCCGGGATAGAGAGGCAGGCGCGCTAGCCCAACACCACGGGGCCGGCATAAACAAATCATGCCACTGCAAAAAGTGGGGATAAACGGTCTGTTCCTAAAAGTCGAAGCGATGATGATGGCTTCGAAATTAGGGAAGTCGTACATACCAAACGGTTTGACATTAATTTGACGGTAGTTAAGTAGGACTGTGCTCTTTGTCAGTACTAATATTGAACTGTAATAACATATCCGAGGGAATCAACAGCACAATAAAGTGAATGTGGAACCTCTTTTTTTTCCTCGCTGGGAGGTCTTGCGTTTTACGATCGAGGAAGTCATATTTCTTTTTCCACTGGAAGCCGAGACTTAAGTAGGAGACTGTGACTATTTCTGCTAAACTTTGTTTTATGAGCTGCTGTAATTTATTCTTCTTCTGTAATGACGTTATTCCAAATAACATTCGACAAGGCTTTAATCTCATAAATTAAATTTAGTATTGCAGCGAACTAGCCTGTGAATGTAGGCCATAATGGTTTCCTCTCTGAGTTAGTTGAAGGGACTGGTGAGACGGCGTCATAGTGAAATGTGTTCTCGCATATTGGGGAAGACTTGATCCACTTTTAGATTAATTATTGACACTCGGTGGATAATGATTAGTGTTTTTGATGATTGTGGTTTCTAGTATCATACTCTACCACATATAGTAAGCAAAAACATTCAACATGACATCGTGTTGGAAGCCATTTCTCAGTGATGCCTTAGTAATCGAAATGTAATGTTTTTCAGTCGGTAAACACGATTGTAACCCATTGTAATGGGTGGTTCCCTAATCCTGAAAAAAATTAAGTGGGATTAATAAATACACTTCGATGAGCAGTTTCGATCGTCAAGCGATCATCATCAGTTCCTTTACACTTAGGCTATTAAATCTATATCTACAAGTATGGGTGATGATATTCACAATATATACATTTACTTAGTTGCAGTAGTAATTAAACTAGCACAAATAATCGAGAGTGTATATATTGTAAATACCATCACCCATACTTGTAGACATAGATTTAAGATCCTATAGTGCGGGACAAACCATTGGAAGCCTGAAGGTTACGCGTAGTCGGTGCGTTGTTGTCCTGTACGTTCTCGCATCCAGCACGCGACTGAAGGTACGATGCAATAGCACGGCAACTCAGCCGGGTTGCGGGGTGGAGAGCGGAGCGGAGAGGCGGTTGACCTTCAGGCTTCCAATGGTTTGTCCCGCACTATAGGTGTGAAGGATCTGATGATGATCGCTTTCCAACATTTTTCAGGAAGTGCTTCACCGGTGCAGCTTCTTTTTTTCAAATACAGAAGTCACCGAGATTATGTTTTCTAATTTGCTTAATGGACCACAACAAACACTGCCATTACATAGGCTGAGTTCTCAGTGTGTTTTTCTGAAGAGCTGTTTTGTAGTGACTGCAATAACCTTACTCGTGGCTTTTTATTCATTTAAACGCACTGTTTCTTTGTTGCAGGATAGAATCCTGATGCAGTCAGTTGGCATTTCAGGTTGCGTAAATACGAGGGAGCCGTGTCAGTCGATTTACTGGCACGTTAAAGATCCCTTTGGCACAGTATTCATTGGGGGAGAGTTTGGGGGCACTGGGGATATTATCTAACTTGAAAAATATAGTATAAAATGATTCGTCTCTTCAAAGGTCATAACGGGTTTTATAAGGATTGTTTAAATGTGTGTCGTTTTATGAAGGATGGGGTGTCATATATCTATTTAAGCATTAAATATTGACCCGCTATATTTAGAAAATATTTTCTTTGATGTTCTTGAAATGTTTATGTTGTAAAATCTTAGCACAGTCTAAATGCAATGTAATGCTGATATATTGACTGGTAGACGGAGGGGACCTCAATGAGTCAAAACTGTCTGTCCTACGGTAGACTAACGCGTTAACGGCTTTTCTAATCTTAATTAAAATTAGGAGATAGTTGTACATTATGGACTCGATTACCCAAAAATATATTTTAACAGATTTCACAGCGTATGAGTGCTGGGGTGTGGGTGGAATTATAACATCCCTTGCAACTATCTATAGACTTGTAGAATATGTTTTCAACGGAGTGTTTTGGGTGTTTTTGTTATTGTTTCGTTGAGGGGCTTTGATATCATGATCATTTAGCCCCGTGTGCATATAAATAAATGTGTGTATTAAACTGTGTTATTGTGGTGTTTGTGGTAAGTTGTGTATTTACAATGCAGGCGAGGATTGGGAACCATCCCGCCAATTGCCTGTAGTAGAAGTGGGAAAACACGGAAAACTACTTCCAGGATGGTGGAAGACGAATCACAGTATTGCCTCAGGAGACTGAGTGTACCCTGTTCCAGCCCTCAGATCTTAAATACATTTCTTGGCAGTGAAGTGCATCAAACCTGGACCTCGGGGGGTGACAGCCATGAATGCTAGCCACTACACCACGAGGTGGACTTTTTTAAGGTGCGTTTACCTGGTATATTCTGTAACATGGTTTCTCTCCTTATTCTGAGCCCTTATCCGAGCAACGCCGGGCAGGAATTCTAATTAAATACATAGTTCAGATGAAAGTGTTTGTTAGTTTTTTTTAGTTTGTTAGTTAACGTCGAGATATTCTAGGTTGGTTGGTTCCTCAGTATAAAGGCTGCGATAACGCGGTCTTGTAGCCCCGTGTACTTTGGGTGTGTGTAGAATCTTCCTGATAACCGGTGTTAATTGTGATGGCTGTATTAGTGTGTGTTATCTGTAATTCAGGTAAGAACTGCAGACGATACATTTCAAGTAGTTCTATTTTGCTACCAAAATGCAACTGTCAACGACACCTTGCTGTGAACTTGGCTACTAGATGCCACCGTAACCGGCACTTGGCGACGAACTTTGGAACTAGTAGAGCGTTAATCAAATCTAACCTACAAATTTAACTTCACACAATTGTAGTTAGTGGAAGGTATTTTTCCATGTCATAAATCTATGACATGGGCCCGCCGGCTTTATTTCCAATCCGAAGGAAGGCATAGGCTACTGAGGGATTTTTAACGCTCTTGAAAATTTCGACGACTTCGGCAGGGTTTAAACCCACGATCATGGGCATAGAAGCTCAGCATGCTACCAACTATGCCACCGAAGCCTCCTAGATATTTTAATAGGTATAACTATTCCAATTAATAATAAAACACAGGTGTGCTTTAGCTAAGCACAATGAATTTGCACATTCCAGTATTTGAAAATAGCAGAACTTCATGCAACATTTGGAAAAAGAAAACAACATAATAGTGTGCTTAGACATGGAAGATTACACAGGAATTCACGTGATAGTCGTAGTTCTATCGTGGGCATTGTTACAGTTGTTGTCCATTTAGCTCAATTGGCAAGGCTTCGAATTAAGTGACACAAAGCGCAGTCGACTCAAACGGCCGCATTGTTCCTTTCTATTGCAATCTTGACAGTCATATCTGCAGAGTTGTATGGCGTGTTTTGTCACTTTACCTTGTTAGCTACACTACAAATTAACCGGATAGTCAATAGTGGTTAGTGTATGTCCTACTGTTCACATAATCTTATTATATATATTATCTTATATATTATATCTCTATATATATAAAAATGAAAGTTTGTCTGTTTTTCTGAATTTCCACGGAAATTTGCGATATTTGCGCGTTTCGGACTGTTTTATGATGGATGCGCGCAAACATAAATTTTTTGTCTGTCTGTCTGTTTGTTTGTCTGTGGACAATTTTTTGTGTCCTTATAACTCGAGAACGGCTGACTGGATCAACGTAAAATTTGATACAGATATCCTTCAGAGGCACGACACCAATCATTGATGTAACTCTTCTCCGTACCTCTCATAAAAGGGGCCCTACCCCCTTAAAATACATGCTGAAATAGGCGTAGAAGGGTGAAACAAAGCTCATTTTCAGCCCCTCAATGTGAGAAACGAAACTCGGGGGCCTTAAAGGGCCGCCGAAAACCACATTTTAAGATCCTAAAACCAACAGTTTTTGAGATATTCCCAGAAACTAATTTCACTTAATAAATTAATGAAAGAATGCATGCCGGTAACCATGGCAACTGAATCTCAGAGGTCCATCTATTTCTGTAAGACGCAATGCAATTCCATTTATTACATTACTGTGAAGGTTTGCAAACGGCTATAAGGTTATAACGGATCCAAATTAAGCTGAAATATTCATCAATGCATACAATGCGCTTAAGGGTGAAGAGGTACTCTAGAATTTTTTCACGTGATTTACACGTGCGGGTGTGGTACGGAAGGTCTATTATATCCCTTCTCTATTATATAACAAGTAGTTCCGTGAAGAACTAGACAGCCTATTTTCATATATCCTACTTATGTTAATTGCCACTATCAACATACACAATTTCAGTTTGAATGCTGTAATAGATTCGTAGATATTGAGAACCGACTAAATATTTCGGATGGTTGCCATGTTGGATTTTATATATGTAGGTCCTAGAGTTATGTACTATTACATGCAGATTATTGTGAACGTGTAGTATTCAAACTTCAATCGCATAATTAGGACACAAGAAAAAACAAGGAGATTTTAAAATTTTTCACAGCTGCCATCTTGAGGTTATGGAAACAATTGAAATAAATTAGATGCCACTGGATTAACATTCGTATAAGGATTTACTGTACCAAGTTTCACTGCACGCGGATGGTTAAATTGCGAGAAACGTCCATGTGAATATTTATAATTCGCGTCACCGCCATGTTGGATTTGTGATCACCAGGTTATTTAAAGTCCTAAAGGTGAACTTAAGTTCATAGCCCCTATGAACATTAAAAAATATAGTTTGATTGCTAAAATAGATTCGTAGATATTCAGTATCGTCCAAATATTTCGGATGGTCGCCATGTAGGATTGTTAAATGTATAGGCCATAGAGTCATGTACCATTAAAGGAAAATTATTGCGTAGGTTCATTATTCAAACTTTCACTTCGATCGCATGACTACATCACAATAAATAAAATCTTAATTCTAAAATTCGCACTGCCGCCATCTTGAGGTTATGTAAACAATTGAACTAAATTAGATACCATTGGATTACAATGTGTATAAATATTTCCTGTGCCAGGTTTCAGTGCGCTTGGAACATTAAATCGCGAGAAAGGTCTATTTAAAATTTTCAAATTCGCTTGGCCGCTATGTTCGTTTTGTAGTTAACCGGTTTTTGAAAGTCTTATAGATGGACTTCCAGTAGTGCCCTTTATCTCCGCACAAAATTTCAGGGTTTTACCGCTAATAGTTTCAGAGATATAGAATGCCGGTGAAATATTTAGCACATCCGCCATCTTGTGATTATGTAAACAATTGAACGAAGTTAGATGTCGGTGCATTACAATGTATATAAACATATACTGTACCAAGTTTCATTCCGTTTGGTTGGTCAAATCGCGAGAAACATCTATTAAAAAGTCGCAAATTCGCTTGGCCGCCATGTTGGTTTTGTAGTTACCAGATTTTCAAAAGTCACATAAGTGAACTTATAGTAGTTCCCTCTATCACCATAGAAAATGTCAGGGTAATATCGGTAATAGTTTCGGAGATATTGAATGCTGGTGAAATATTTCGCACAGTCGCCATGTCGGATTGGTGAGTCGTAACAAAATTTGAAGGGCACGGTCGAGGTCGCCGGGAATAGTGCTATGAACTTTCCGAGTTTCATTGAAATCGCTCCAGCCGTTTAGATTTTATTAGGGGGACACACACACACGAATCACACACACACACGCGCACGCACGCACACACACACGGACAAAAGTTGATCTCATAAGCCTATTTTATCAAAATTGAAAATAGGCTAAAAATGAATGTTTGTCTTGTTTTTTTTCTGCATTTCCACGGAAATTTGACATATTTGCCCGTTTCAGACTGTTTTGTGACGGATGCACGCAAAAATATTTTTTTAAATCTGTGGTACAAAGCTCATTTTCAGTCCCTCAATGTGAGAAACGAAACTCGGGGGGCCTAAAAGAACCCCGAAAACCACATTTTAAGGCCCTAAAACCAACATTTTTCGAGATATTCCCAAAAAACTAATTTCACTTAATAAATTAATGAAGGAATGCATGCCGGTAACAATGGCAACAGAATCTCCGAGGTCCATCTATTTCTGTAAGATGCAATGCAATTCCATTTATTATATTACTGTGAAGGTTTTCAAACGACAATAAGGTTATAACGGATCCAAAATTAAGCTGAAATATTCATTAATACATATAATGCGCTTAAGGGGTCAAGGGGTACTCTAGAATTTTTTAACGCGATTTACACGTTCGGGTATGGTACGGAAGGTCTATTACTTCCCTATCCCTATATTGTTATATTATTATTACTATTATTTTAATTATTATCATTATTATGGCGAACAACGACGAGACAAACTCATTTTCAAACCCTTGGTGTCAGAAACAAAACTCGGGGCCCCTCAAGAGCCGTAAAGGGTCCCCAAAAACTATATTTTAAGGCTCTAAACCCAACAGTTTCTTAGATATTCCCAGAAAACTAATTTCATTTAATAAACTAAAGAAGGAATGCAAGCCACTAACCATGACAAAAGTATCTCAAGATGTGGCATCCAACTTTCCGTCTATTTCTGGAATAAGTAATGCCACTCCATTTATTTCATTTCTGTGAAAGGTTGCAAATGGCTATAAGGTTATCACGGAACCAACTAAAACTGTAAAATTCATCAATGCGATTAAGGGGCTCAAGGAGTACCCTAGATTTTTTTCACACGACTTACACGTGCGATATGTCGTACAGAAGGTCTATTATATCTCCAAACAGCAACATTATTTTCAAAAATTCCTGATTTGAAATAGGAGATTGTTTTTTGCTGATTTTAGGAATTTGGGCCATTGGAAGCTAAAGAAAATTGAATTTTCATGCACCACAAGCCTTTATAATTTATAAAAGGGTCTTCCTGTAGTTGGGCACTTGACACAACGGTTAGGGTCAGTTCGTATGTGACGTGTATTGCGATTCGTCTACGAGGTTTTCAATTTTATTTTCACGCCAGGAAGAACACGTTAGGTAAATTTAGTTTGAGAGCACATTTTAGCTAATCATTTTTCTTTGCCAACAAACAGGTTCCAAGCCCCTAAACATTGCAACAGTAGATCAATTGGTAACATCTGGTTATTAATACCGAAGACCGTTCGAAGAATGGGTACTTCTGCTAGTCTTATATATAAAAGTGAAAGTCTGTATGTATGTATGTGGGTGGGTGGGTCTGTTCCGTATACAAATCTACACCGTTCCACCGATCTCAAACAAATTTTGCACACACATAGTTTAGGACCCAGAAGGAACCGCTGACTACATGAATTTTCGATAGTCTTTCTCATTCTTCTGATTTCGGCCCTTTTGCACTCAGGCACAGGCTAATCAAATCATAAAATATACTCATGAAGGAATGGCAAGGCAGATAGTTTCCATGGCAACATAGCTCAAGTCGAGACACGGCCGACTGGATTCGAGTTGTGCTCTGCACTACCGGTATAGAAAATGAGGATCTTTACTTGAAATCCCGTTAGTTACTCAACTGTTCACACAGCACTGTCGACCGAGTTTAGCATAACAAAGACTTGACACTATCTATCTACTACATATTTGTCTAATACCACTCACTCACTCATTCATTCATTCATTCATCACGAAATCTCAAAAACCACCGAACGGATTGGAATGACATTTGGTATGCAGCTTCCTCAAGGGCCGCAAATGCCCGCTAAGAGAGGATTTTTGGATAATCAGGTTCTGAAGGGGTGTTAAGGGGGTAGACCTGCATTTCATTGAATAGCAATATCTCCCGATTGGTTTCATTGGCGGATGTGATACTCGGCATATCAACTCATCTTTAAAAATAAGAAGACATGTGTCTGAGGGTTTTTCGATGTGGTGTATATTATGAGGCGAAAGGGGTAAAGAGGGGGGATTGAAAGAATCCTAACGGAGCGTGTATCTCTTAAACGACATAGGCGAGAAGTTTGAAACTCAGCGGAAAAAAATCAGCAAAAAAACTAAGTAAATATGTATTTCACAGTTTTTTCATAAATCCAATTTAAGTGGCCGATGGGGAGGGGTGAAATTCTGGGGGGGGGGGGACAGGAAAGAAAGTGTCCTAACTGATTGACTGACTGACTCACTCATCAAACTCAAGGGGGGGGGGGGAAATTGCTTTAAAGTAAGTAAATAGCTGTTCGACAGTTTTTTTTTTCAAAAATCAAATTTAAGGGATTCATGGGGAGGGGTGAAATTCTGAAAAAAGAAAATTGAAAGAAAAAGTCCTGACTCACTCACTCACTCACTCACTCACTCACTCACTCACTCACTCATCATCGCCCAGCCAAAATTATTGAAGTTAGAAACATGACAGTTTGGGGATATGTTCATTGTATGTCAAAACCGTGTACTAAGAGAGGATTTTCGGATAATCAGGTTCTAAAGGGGTCTTAAGGGGGTTAAACTTGCATTTCATTGAATAACAATATCTCCCGATTGGTTTCATTGGGGATGTGATACACGGCATATAAACTCATCATTAAAAAGTAAGAAGACACGTGTCTGAGGGTTTTTCGATGTGGTGTATATTATGAGGTGAAAGGGGTGAAAAGCGAGGATTGAAAAATTCCTAACGGAGCGTGTATCTCTTAAACGACATAGGCGAGGAGTTTGAAACTCAACGGAAAAAAATCAGCATAAAAATAAGTAAATATGTATTTCACAGTTTTTTCATAAATCCAATTTAAGGGGCCCATGGGGAGGGGTGAAATTCTGGGGGGAAGGGGGAAACAGGATAGAAAGTGTCCTAACTGATTGACTGACTGACTCACTCATCAAACTCAGGGGGAAAAACTGCTTTAAAGTAAGTAAATAGCTTTTAGACAGTTTTTTTGATCAATCAATTTGAAGGGGTTCATCGGGAGGGGTGAAATTCCGAAGGAAAAAAAATTGAAAGAAAATGTCCTGACTCATTCACTCACTCATCATCGCCCAGCCAAAATATTGAAGTTGGAAACATGGCATTTCGGGGATATGTTCGTTGTATGTCAAAACCGTACACTAAGGGAGGATTTTTGGATATTCAAGTTCTAAAGGGGGTCTTAAGGGGGTTAAACTTGCATTTCATTGAATAACAATATCTCATGAGCGGTTTCATTTGTGGATGTGATACTCGGCATATAAATTACGATAATCATTAAAATTAAGCAGACATGTGTCTCAGGGTTTTTCGATGTGGTGTATATTATGAGGTGAAAGGGGTGAAAAGTGGGGGTTTAAGGATTCCTAACGGAGCGTGTAGGCTTATCTCTTAAACGACATAGGCGAGAAATTTGAAACTCAGCGAAAAGAAAATCGGCTTAAAAAGTAAGTAAATCGGTGTTCGACCGTTTCTTATAAATTAATTTAAGGGGCCAATGGGGTGGGGTGAAATTCTGGGGGGGGGAAAGGAGAGAAAGTGTCCTAACTGACTGTCTAACTCACTCACTCATCAAACTCAGGGGAAAAGGACAGCTTAAAAATAAGTTAATAGGTGTTCAAGCGTTTTTTCATCAATCCAATTCAAGGGGCCCATGGGGAGGGGTGAAATTATGGTAAAAATAATTGAAAGAAAATGTCCTGTCTGACTCGCTCACTCTACACGCCCAGCGAAAACTATTAAAGTTGGAAACATGACATTTTGGGAATATATTCACTGTATGTCGAAAACGTCAACTAAGGAATGGTTTTTGTTTATTCGGGTTTTAAAGAGGTGTTAAGGGGGTAAACGTGCATGTCATTGAATAACGATATCTCATGAGTTGTTTCTTTGGGGATGTGATATTCGGTATATAAACTTCTCATTAAAAATAATCAGACATATATCTAAGGGTTTATCGATGTGGTGTATATTATGAGGTGAAAGGGGTGAAAATTGGGGGTTGAGGGATTCTCAACGGAGCGTGTATCTCTGAAACGACATAGGCGAGAAGTTTGAAATTTGGCGGGAAAAACAGCTTAAAATAAAACTAAATAGGTGTTCGACCGTTTTTTCATAAATCCAATTTAAGGGGCCCTTGGAGAGGGGTGAAATTCTGGGGAAAAATAACAGGAAAAAAAGTGTCCTAACTGATTGACTCACTCACTCACTCATCAAACTCAGGGGGAAAACAGCTTTAAATAAGTAAATGGGTGTTCGACCGTTTGTTTCATAAATCCAATTTAAGGGGTCCATGGGGAGGGGTGAAATTATCAAAAATAAATGAAAGAAAATGTCCTGACTGACTCACTCACTCATCATCGCCCAGCCAAAATTATTGAAGTTAGAAACATGAAATTTTGGGGATATGTTCGTTGTATGTCGAAAACGTCCACTAAGGAAAGAGTTTTGGATATTCAGGTTCTAAAGAGGTGTTAAGGGGGTAAACGTGCATTTCATTGAATAACAATATCTCACGAGTGGTTTCATTTGGGGATGTGATACTTGGCATATATACTAATCATTAAAAATAGGCTGACAAATGTCTAATGGTTTTTCGATGTAGTGTATAATATGAGGTGAAAGGGATGAAAAGTGGGGGTTGAAAGATTCCTGACGGAGCGTGTATCTCTTAAACGACATAGGCGAGGAGTTTGAATCTCGGAGGAAATCAATCAGCTTAAAAATAAATAAATAAATAAATAAATAAAATAAATAGGTGTTCGACCGTTTTTTCTTAAATGCAATTTAAAGGGCCTATGGGGAGGGGTGAAATTCTTGAAGGAAAATGTCCACTAAGGAAGGATTTTTGGATGTTCACTCTCATCGACCAACCAAAACTACTAAAGTTAGAAGAATTATATTTTGGGGATATGTTTGTTGTGTGTCGAAATCGTCTACTAAGGAGGGATTTTTGGATATTCAGGTTCTAAAGTGGTGTTAACGGGGTTAAACCTGCATTTCATTGAATAACAATATCACGCGACTATGACGCGAGCGAAGCGAGGCTAAAAATGAGATGGTGTGTTTCTGTGTATTACTCGATCACGCAAGTACCACTGGTCCGATTTACATGAATTTTACATTGAAGTAGCTGATTTACCTGGTTAACATATAGGTTACTTTTGATTTCAATACTTTCCACTATTTAAAATGGCGACGTCACTACACCCTTTGGTTTCAAACTTTCATATTTCCATTTCAAATAAAAAGAAAACGCTAAGAAATAGCAAACTTTTGATGGCATATACGAGGTTTAAAATTACATTTTCTATCCGAAAGGTATCTCCAACGTTTAGCGAGTAAAACCTAAATTTGTGCTATAAAACACGGTCAACGCCGAGTGGTGTAGTTGGACAAAATGTTCCATCCTTAATCTCCCTCTGCACAACACCTCGCCTATCCCCTGTTTTAACTGTCACCTTCACATTTTAATTTGTTTATGACACGTAGCGAAGCAATATATATACTATATATACTACAGTAATATTTTTTTTTTTTGTCGTGTAGCCTCCTGAGAGGCCGAGTGCAGGTCTTTCTAGTCGACGCCCGTGGGCGACCTGCGCGTCGGGATGAGAGATGGAATGGATGAAGATGAATGAAACTGGGCAAGGATGTGGAAGGAAGCGGCCGTGGCCTGTCAGAAGGTACTGTCCCAGCATTTGCCTGGTGTTGAAAATGGGAAACCACGGAAAACCATTTCAAGGACAGCCGACGGAGGGGCTCGAACCCACGCGTCTACCGAGTCAGCAGAGAGCTTGGCCCCTTGACCTAACGCAGCGCTTTAGACCGCGTAGCCACTACTGTCGGTTACAGTAATATAATAAAGCTGAAGTGTTTGTGTGTTTAAACGCACTAATCCGTGGAACTACTACTCGGATTCGAAAAATTCTTTTTGTATATGATAGGAATAGTATTAGGCTACACCTCTCAGGTAACCTTAAAGATTGATTTTTGTTCAGTAAGTCGGAATAACAAACGCTCCAGAACAGCTTCAATAATACCGAAGTCTATTGTTGTCAGGCAATGCGGGCTGCATCACGTCGCCCCTACCAGTGTTCTGGTGCAGAATTGCGAGCAGCTTATATGTAGACACGGGGAGTAATTAGTGCAAAAGGATTTCTTAGGCCCCTTAAAACAGTTATCACCATGACAATAGTATGCCTCTGTATAAGGGCGATGGTGTTGGTGCAGTATACTGAGGTTATCAGCTGCAATAAGCGGTGGTGCTTTCAAATTTACTTTCATTTATTCCGATCCTTATCCTTGAGCGCTCCAGTTCTGTAGTAGTATTCATTATCATCCATAAAACAAATAAATCAACCGGGAGAAGCCGGGCACTACTGCTGGTATTATATAATACACACATCAAAAAAAGTTTTGCATCACCTCGGTTCCAAGAGTTCCGGAACCGTTAAATACAAAGGGAATAGAGATCAACACAAACAACATTTCAGCTCGTTTTATTGCTCATGAGACCCACACATTGCATGTTGTACCATCATACAGCTAGACTTTCAGCATTTGTGGTCCAGATTGCAGTACACACCACTACCTCTAATACCCAGTAGCACGTCCTCTTGCATTGATGCATGCCTGTATTCGCCGTGGCATACTATCCACAAGTTCATCAAGACACTGTTGGTCCAAATTGCCCCACTCCTCAACGACAATTCGGCGTAAATCTCTCAGAGTGGTTGGTGGGTCAAGACGTCCATAAACAGCCCTTTTCAACATATCCCAGGCATGTTCGATAGGGTTCATGTCTGGCGAACATGCTGGCCACTGTAGTCGAGCGATGTCGTTATCTTGAAGGAACGCATTCACAAGATGTGCACGATGAGGTCGAGAATTGTCGTCCATGAAGACAAATGCCTCTCCAATATTCTGCCGATATGGTTGCACTATGGGTCGGAGGATGTCATTCAGGTATCGTAAAGCCGTTTCGGAGCCTTCCATGACCACCAGTGGCGTACGTCGGCCCCACATAATGCCACCCCAAAACATCAGGGAACCACCACCTTGCTGCACTCGCTGGACAGTGTGTCTAAGACGTTCAGCCTGACCAGGGTGCCTCCAAACACGTCTCCGACGATTGTCTGGTTGAAGGCATATGCGACACTCATCGGTGAAGAGAACGTGATGCCAATTCCGTGGGGTCCATTCAGCATGTTGTTGGGCCCATCTGTACCGCGCTGCATGGTGTCGGGGTTGCAAAGCTGGACCTCGCCATGGACGTCGGGAGTGAAGTTGCGCATCATGCAGCCTATTGCGCACAGTTTGAGTTGAAACACGACGCGTCGTCCTGTGGCTGAACGAAACGCATTATTCAACATGGTGGCATTGCTGTCAGGGTTCCTCCGAGCGGCAATCCGTAAGTAGCGGTCATCCACTACAGTAGTAGCCCTTGGGCGGCCTGAGCGAGGCCTGTCATCGACAGTTCCTGTATCTCTGTACCTCCTCCATGTCCGAACAACATCGCTTTGGTTCACTCTGAGACGCCTGGAAACTTCCCTTGTTGAGAGCCCTTCTTGACACAAAGTAACAATGCGGACGCGATCGAACTGCGGTATTGACCTTCTAGGCATGGTAGAACTACAGACAACATGAGCAGCGTACCTTCGTCCTGGTGGAATGACTGGAACTGATCGGCTGTCGTACCCCCTCCGTCTAATAGGCCCTGCTCATGCATGGTTGTTTACATCTTTGAGCAGTTTTAGTGACATCTATGAACAGTCAAAGGGACTGTATCTTGGATACAATATACACAGTCAACGTCTATATGCCGGAGATCTGGGAACCGAGGTGATGCAAAACTTTTTTTGATGTGTGTATTATGTTTCACAAGCTCCTAAACCAGAGGGAGTTAGGTGGTATTGTTTGTACCAAAATCTTCCAAATCGTCTCAATAGTACAGGAAAAATCTTGCATTTCTTGAAAAGTCAACTGAATTATATTTATTTGTTTATAAAGTGCTTTTAAACAAATAAACAAGACGATAGCCCCTGGCCGAACTTTGTCGCGTAAAGCCCGCATATCACTAGAGCCGGGCGGGTAGTCTGTACACATGGGGCGCACACAACCCATTATGCGAGAGTTCTCACACGGGTCTGCTAGTTACAGTATATTACCTTATAATGATGCGACTGATACTATGGCTTGTCTGATTGGTGTGGTTGGTGAATCAAATGATCGTATCATAGTCATTTATGGAAACACTTAATGATCCTAGTGGCTAGCAATCTTGGCTGTCACCGCGGAGGCCTGGTTTCGCTTCCCGGCTCTGTCAAGAAATTTAATTCTAGTCTGAGGGATGAAACGGGGTAAGCTCAGCCTCGTGAGGCAAAACTTAGAAGAGGTGGGTTCGATTCCTAACTCATTCATCCTGGAAATAGTTTTCCGTAGTTTCCCCCCACTTCTACACAAGTGAATGCTGGGATGGTACCTAACTTAAGGTCACGACCGCTTCCTACCCAAATACTTCCTCAATTACACACGCTATTACAGATATCACAGTGACATAGATTATATCAGACAAATTCTACACACACCTACACGGGGCTACATGACCACGATGTCGCAAAGCCCCTAAAAAAGAACAACAAAAATATTATTGAGATTGGTTAATATTTGCTACTAAATAGTTGGTGTAAAGTCCAAATAAATGAATTGTGCGAGAATACTATTTTAAATCATTATAAAGTTTTTCTTCCTCGCCCACTGTCTAAAACTCCACAGAACCATATTATGTTTTCCCTTCCTTTTCTCTTATAGCATCTTCTTCACCCAATTTCATCTCCTTGGACTGTTTTCTCATGAATTCAGTTGCTCAACAACTTCTTGTTTCAAACGCCAGGAGGGTAATCACATTGCATTTTACCTGTGGAAACCATTAATTGATTTGACCTGGCGTTGTGGTAGCAACTATGGCTGTAGAGGGAATTAGGGGCAGATAACCATGATAATCCGCCCCTTAAAACAACAGTCATCACAACGTAGAAGGGGAAATTATGCACGCTATATTTTGTACCAGATTTTAATTCACATTCTACGTCATGGGTTCATATTTTCTTGTCACCACGTGGTGTAGCGGCTAGCGTTCTAGGCTGTCACCTCGGGAAGTCCGGGTTCGATTCCCGGCTCTGCCGAGAAATTTAATTCTGGTCTGAGGGCTGGAACGTGGTCCACTCAGCCTCGTGAGACAAAACTGAGAAGATATGGGTTTTATTCTCACCTCAGCCATGCTGGAAGTGGTTTAATGCCTTTCCCCACTTCCCACTTCGATGCCGGAATGGTTCCTAACTTAAGGCCACGGCAGCTTCCTTCCCAATCCTCACCTGAATTACAATTAGTAGGGGCTGGTGGTGCAGCGGTCAAGCTGTTAGCCTCTCACCGGGTTCGATTCCCGGTCAATATATGTGAGATTTTCGAAGTGAAATGCCATGTCCTGTGATTCGGATTCCACGTAAAAGGGAGGTCCATTGGCTCATAATTGCAAGATTAACGGTCACGTAAAACTACAAACTTCCTTGAATTACAAATACACACAGTAATACAACCATCTCAATAATAGATGTTATCAGACAAAATTCCACGCACACACCCAGGTGCACGGGGCTAAATGACCACGATGCCCAAGCCCCTCAAATGAAACAACAACTTTCTTATCTTTTCATATTCTGGCACGATCGCAGTGTTTCTTCGTGCACTTGAATGTATGTAAAGAAACCCTTCTACTCGCGATTGACTATCTCCAGGATAGAAGAGTATTGTTCTATTGACACCAATGTATCAATACCGTAGAAGAATGGACTTCTAATAACAGTGCCGAGACCGGATGCTCATTATCAATTGTGCTGAATGATGGAACGTGCCTTATCGCGGTATTGGTTCGTAAATGGGGAAATGACTGTCTGGAACCACAGACAGCTGTGTAATGTCAATGTTATGTGTTCAGATAACGGTTCATGTTGTTTCATTTAAGGTTCATCGTTGTTGTTTACCCCCGAGTGCGTTGGTGTGTATATACAGCGTGTATCTGTGATTGTGTTACAAACCTTCAGGGATGATGGAGGAAGGGGAATGGATCCATTTGAGATAAGGACTCATAGTCCGGAAACATTCGAGTTAACTGTTGTTAATAATCGCAGTTGTTTAACGTCCGTCCTCAATTCTAGTTCTTAACAGCCGCCGGGGTGGCGGAATTTGGCCCCGCATGCGTTCCTTAACGTGCTGGAAGCCAACGACATGGAGTTGGCACGCGTAAACACTCGTAAACGTCACCGACGTGTGCAGGTAGATGGTATTAAATGAGTAGCAGTTTGCTTATAACTTGTGACTCGGGTATGTATATAGATCAATATAAAGAGAAGTTACACAAATTAAACTGATCATATGCATGACGAGATACCATTCACTGAGTATCTCCCTCCCTCATATATATATATCTTGGAACAGATATGTTCTCTTACTACTGATATAATTCCACCAATAAGAACGTGTTTAAAGTATGCTCCCATCACTGGAGTGGGAAAGGAAAGTTGCCTCTGTGCTGCATACCAAGCTCTTCATAGGCTGGTTGACTATGGCCAACACCACCTTGCTCTGATACTTAACGAAGATTGTATTAACCCCGTAATTTTGAAGTGCCTATGTAATTATATTAATGCATGTTTCCTGCATTTCAAGATCTTATTTTGACGAAAATGTGTGCCTTAACATCCGGGTATAGGGAGGAGGGAAATGTGTCACAACTTCCTACCTTGCATCCCCCTCGCCCCGCCAGGAAACTGTTAAATGGACGCCCTTGATACAAGAGGAGCCGAGAGTGCACTCTTTATATGCCATGTGATCTCTGTAATCATGATAATCACGCGTGTCGGCTGTCCACTGTGTATCAGCGTGATTGGAGAGCCAACCACTTCTCTTCGTTAAGGCCTATCAGCTACTGCGTCTTCGCCTTTTCCTTTTCACACGGTGTCGCTGCTATGTGTTGGAATATTCCCGTGGGAAGAAAATTATGTGGTCGGTATTTTTTGGGAAGGAGGGGAATATTCCCATATTGATAATTTCATAATTTAAGTGGAAATATTCCAGGGGAAGGAAATTGGGTCGAGGTATAGAAAAGCCAATGCAGTGAGTTCTTAGTTGCGATCTACAGTATTCTGCAAGGAAGAAGTTAGTAGAGTAAGTTAGTTAGTTATTGAGATTTTAAGGGGCAGAACAGCGAGGTCATCTGCCCCTCTTAACACAAGTTAAAGTATACAAATTTAGAATTGAATAAAAAAGTAGAGGTGGACAGCTAAATATGAAAAGACCGAAAATTAATAAAACAAAAAATAATTAATACACACATTTACAGGATGGAAAACTTCAGAACGGCGAAGAAATGCTCAACGTTATATCACACAGTAAGTGTGGCACGGAGTGGCTGACAGAGGTTCTGAGGGTCCTACAACAGGTCAACATAGAAAATCTCGAGGACCGCCCGAGTGCCGGAATAAAATCAAAAATGTTAAGTTTGAGCATAGACCATCACGACAGAGGATTAAGAGATTTTGGGAAGAGAAGCGGGAAAACGCCAGAAGATGAAATTATGTATTCAAGTTCAATCGCTCTCCTAAAGGGGAACAATCGAATAAATAAATAAATAATAATAAAAATATACGGAAAACAAAAATATATTTTAAGAACATTTTTTTAAAGTATATATACACTGGGAAATTTAGATTGGAAGTTAGTATAGAAACCAAAATCTCCCTACATCGCTCAGTATTTAGTATGCTGTATGGAAGTGAGAGCTGGGTAGATTCAGAATATCTGATACATAAGCTAGAGATTACTCATACCGTATGAGGGTAGCACGAATGATTGCTGGGAGCAATGGTAGGAGGGTATTCGTATTGAAGAGATCAAGGCTAAGTTATAAATGAACACACTAGATGAAGCTATACGTTTGAGAATGGGGGAGGAGAGATTACCTAAGAGGGTAATGAGTTCGGCTGTAGAGGGCATATTGTAATAATTTGGTTGATGGCCTTGTATTTTGGGCTCCAGAGGCTTCTCACATGAAGGTTTGCTTTACCAAAATTTGGCCGAAATCTGATAATTAGTTTATTTGTAATTCAACTTAAGCATTGAACACTCACGTGGTTTCGTCAACATGTCGTCGATATGTAAAACATGACCCTGAGGTGCTCTGTACTAGTGCTACCCCTGAACCAAAATCGGTTCAATTCGGTTTCGTCGTTTGGGAATTGTTTGCGGGAAGGGGGCAGGATATGCTTACACGCAAACAGACACACGGAAATTTGGCCCATGTCGTGGATCTCATAAGTCTACTTTCATGTTTAAAAAAATTGAAAGTAGGTTTGCCGTTTATATTTTGGTGTAATTCATTTAGATTTCATTTCAAATATGATACTGTCTAAGAAAAGCTTGGTTATATGTTGGTACACACCACACCCTCAGTCATTTATTGAGGGAAGGGCTTTCATGTGCACGAAGGGGTTCATGGTCTTGCAACAAGTAGAATAGATGAGAATATAGAATAGATAAGATCGCCATTAAGGGGAAAGGGGGCTACATTATAAACCCCACGGTAAGATACGAATCGCATCTAACTCAAACGCTGGAGTTGATGATGAAAGGAAATAGATATATCTGCCTACAGGGCCATATTATTTTCCTAGAGGATATTCAGATGATGAGTGATATGATCGGTGAAAGGGAGACAATCCCAAAGAGGGTGGGTGAAACCCTGAGGGTCTTCGGGATCAGTTCTAACGTGGGGGATCAAAACTCTTAGAGGCTTCATCTTAATTTTGAGACACCATCTTTACTCAATACAATAATATGAATTGTCCTTAATCATTCTTATAATGTTATTCCTGTTCTTTTGAGTCTTGATTCAGAACCATATTTCTGATGTAAATTTTGTGGACATTGCTTTTTAGAATATTTTGCAGTGTGTAGAAATTATTTTAGATTTTTTTAAAATATTTTTAGGGTTAATCACGCAAGGGAAAAATTGCATATAGAGTTTTGAGCTATATTTCAAGTGTTACCAAATATTTATTGTTTTGTGTACTTTGTCTTCGGGCAACATCTAGGTGGAGGAACATAGTAAAATTTTTAAAAAAATGCATGTCTAAGGAACTACTCCCATTAGAGAAACACGCCCAAAGCAATGCAGTGAAAAATTAAGTACAAATCGGTAAGATGCATGTTTGATAATGAATCATCCTATTTAATGCCTTAGTTGGTCCGTTTCACTAAGAATTGTTCATTCTTTTGTGGACATTGAGCGACCAAATCATTGTACTTCCTAAATGTTTCTAATATCAGTTACTCCTCACCTTTTTATATACTACCACTTATCCTTCGTTAATATTATTGATGATAATAATAATCCTCTACTAAAAGTATGTGTTTTTTTTTACTCTAAAAGTGGTGTTGGTTCTTTTCGTATGCCCGCTGCTTAAAGACTTTTAAGGCCCAAATTCCATAACAAAACAATCAACAGGGATACAACATGTAATAAAAATAGCGTTATTTGATGTTTCGTTTCAAACTTTGTGCAAACAAATATATTCTGTAGAAGAAGGATTTTACGCAAATTAACTCTTTGAAATAGGTTTCAGACGAAACTTCGAATTATAGTTACATGGTATAGCCTATTCCCATTAATTGTTTTAATACCATATTTTAGGTATTCTTTGAGTTGTAACGTGTTTTTCGAGGGGTTTTATGCAACTGGCATAAGTCAGTAGGAAGCCATTCTATATTTATTTACGCGGCAAATTGTTCAGCCAAGAGAATTTTTCATGGTAATTTATTATTATTATTAATTTATTATAATTATTATTAAGGTATTTTCGGAGCATTTTATAAAAATTATTAGCATTCAGATAGGTTTTCTATGTCTTAGAAAACGCTATCCAGCAAATTATTACGAACGACGATATCATAGAAAATTATCTGATTACGGAATTTTACGGAGTTTTGTCAGTTAGGGTATTTGAGAGACATGACTCACTGGGATTTCAAGTACAAGCTGATTCCTGTCGAGAAGTATTGCGCAAGGCTGGGTCGCAAGGTCTAGAAAAGGCGAATTGTTGAAACGGAAATCGACTTCTCCCTCCCGCGGAGTGTAATGAGGAAGGAGTGGGGATCTAGCGCGGAGGGTGCAGCCAATCAAGGAGGACGACGTAAGCTAGATGTCGGTACCATGGTAGGGGAGCCGGCGTGTGGATATATCGTTCGACGCGCCGTGAAACGAGGACTATCTGTGAAATACTTGACGAGTATGGATACGTGTGCGAGTCGCTCCGATGTTCAGTGGAGTTAGCGACGAACTTTTGTAAAACTTGGTTGTACGAGTGTTTGGGTCCGAGGTACGGACCATAGAATTATCTAATCTACCAGCATATCATCATATTCCGACGGAGATGACGACGTCCAGGAGACTGTGGGAAGCACACAGCATCATCAAGAACGAGGGAGATGCTTTGGCAATTTCCAATGGTAAGCGCACATGACGCAGAAATACGCAATCTCTCATTTTCTTTGTTTTAAATTTCATATTTCAGTAACTTCATAGCTTGGAAATAAGAGTAAAATCAAATTATCAGACTCCGTTTTCACGTAATTTTCTATCGGTAATATTCAAATCACAACGCTCCAATTTAAATTTTGTAGTTATTATTATTATTATTAATTTTGCTATAATTGTTTTATATAATAAATTCATTTCTTTTACAATGCAATCTTTGCTTTCAGTAGGTAGCATTAGATATAGACCAATTCCTTCTCCTGATACAATTGTTAGTTGGGTTAATGATCAAATCATACCACGATCTGAGTGAATAGAGTCTTGAATGTGTTCTGCCAGAGCTAGACGTTGTTAAATACAAATTTAGATTTCAACATTGCATTGAGGTCTTGGCGCCCATTAAAACAACATAGCTTAGGCAAAGGTAAACAGTTACATTTCTCACCCAACAGTTAGGAGCTAGCAAAGCGTTTCATTTGGCGCCCAACGTGGGGCAGCCAAAACGTTTCAGAGTTAACCACCATTGGTTAGATTCTTTCCCTGAAATCTCCGTGGGGAATGACTGTTTTTTAATATAGCCTAGATTCTATCAATCTTTTACACGCTACCTTTTACCTACCCCCTCAGAAATGTTCGCATCTATTTTTAACCGTTATTTACTGTGTTAGCTTGAAATGATTTGTTGATGTAGAAATCTACGACCTTTTCATGCGAATAGAAGAATGAAAGTTTCCCCATACATTACTAATATCCTCATGCGGGCTGGACAGGAATGTCTTTGTCGACGGAAGGGTAATTAATAATGCATAATGCCGACAGTCTTTTCCTGTCGTCGATGTGGCTAAACCTACGATGCGTTTATGGGCCGTTATTGATAGTTCACTTTATTAATGCTTCACCCTTGCAGGTTAAATATCGCACGTGTCAGACATTTATTTTTACACTTATTAAATGCTGTCACAAGAAGTCTATGCCACTGTTTACAAACTTCAAATGTAGAGACATTGTTTGAAAGAAGTTTATCAGGATCTTAAAAAAATGTGGCATTGAGTAGGGAGATATTGCAAACAGAAAAGTGTTCAAAAGGAAAATTGCGGAGGTGACAGATCTGTCCGTAGGGAAAACCAAGAGAACTCGAAGGGTGTTCTCGGACGAGGAACGAGCAAGAGTGAGCCAACGAATGAAAGAGTATTGGCGTAACGGGAAAGAACATTAACAGTCAAGGAAGTTGTGTAATCGTAACCCATAGGAGGTTGGAACGATCCTAAATAAATAAAATAATAAAGAAATAAAATCACTGTTGATTGTCTTGATTTTGCAGATGACATGGCATTACTTACTGACTCACTGGATAATACCCAAGAGCAAATCAGAGAACTCCAAAACCAAGCAGTCAAAATAGGACTCCAAATATCATTTGAAAAAACATCAGTGATGCCTCTCAAAAAATCATAATTCATAACAATACAATATGTCAAACAACTCGCTTTAAACACCTCGGAGAATGGATAGCAAACAGCACCCAAGAAGAAACAGCTATAGAAACTAGAGTGCACAAATTAGAAAGGATGTTTCTTACGACAAAGAATATACCCATATAACAAAAGAAAACTATCCTGGAACATGAAACTAAGACACTATCAAACACTGGTTAGGCCCGAAACTCTGTATGCGGCAGACACACTTAAACTCGCAAGAATTGGTGATCTAGAAAAATTAGAGAAGGCCAAAAGGAGAATTTTGAGAGAAATACTGGGAGCTAAAAGAATTACTACTGCAGAATATAGGTTAAGACCAAATCGCGAGTTATATTTAAAAGTTAAATTAACTGATGTAATGAAGAAGAGACGATTACAGTTTTTTGGGCACATCTACAGAAAGTGCAATAATAGATCTTCAATCTGCTGAATGGTTACAAGTCTAAACCCGCATGGTTCGTTGAAATTGAAAACGATATGAAACACACTGGAATTACAGCAGACACCATAGAAAACAGAACACTCTTCCGAGAAGTTACTCAAAAGGTTGGATTTCAGGAGAGAAGGAAACTTAACAACCAGAGAAAAGTTGACTCAAAAGGAGAAGGACCGTCACTCGTGGAGGAAGAAGGGAATTTAGCAGCAAAGGAAATTGAATACAGTGCAAAATAGCCAACGTTGATTCATCGTACCCTCCAAATGGGTTATTCGAAAGAAAAAGGAAGGACTTTGGGATAGGGTAGTGAATATTCTCCTGCCAAATGTATTTTTATGCAGTAAGTCGACGTACAGAACAACTTTTAAAGCATCTCATCTACACCCCTAATTTCTGGAGTCCTGGTCACCAATTGCACGAGGCTGATGTTCTTATCCCATTATTTAATTTCTTATGGTACAAATGATCTACATATATATACAAATATGTACATAACAATCAATAATGAACTCCAAGGCTCTTCAACCAGGAAAGCGCTGGAGCTGATGCTTTAATGAACTCTTCCCATTCGCCTGCAAAGCTACGCTGTGGGCACTCCCGAATGATGTGGTTCATCGTCTGTTCTTGAGCTCCGCAGTCACAAGCTGGTGATTCTAGCCAACCCCGCTTGTTTAGCATTGCTTTGCATCTTCCATGAACAGTTCGAGCACGATTTAGTTGGCACCACGTAGCTCTTGGTAGATCAATTCCTGGGATATGCTGGGAAGGATCATCTAAGTGGTTTTGGTGAGGTGAAGAAAAATCTCTCCACCTTTCCTTCCAGATTTTGTTGATGTTTTAAGGCCCTGGCTGCTTAATCTCCATGAAACCTGCCAACAGGGTAAACGTTTATTGTTCACTGTACAGGGTTGATTGGTTGGTTCCTTAGTGTAGGGTCTGCGACAACGCGGTCATGTAGCCCCGTGTACTTTGGGTGTGTGTAGAATCTGTCTGATAACCGGTGTTAATTGTGATGACTGTATTAGTGTGTGTTATCGGTTTTTGATTCAAGTAAGGACTGCAGACGATAATTTCAAGTAGTTCCTACTTTCGCTACCAAATGCTACCGTACACGACACATAGCTGTGAATTTGGCCATTACTAGATGCCATCGCAACCAGCGCCTGGTGACCAACGTTGGAACTTGAGAGCATTAATCAAACCTAACCTACAAATTTTGCTTCACACAAGTTTAGTTAGTGAAAGGTTCGTTTACATGCCATAAATCGATGACATTTGAACCCGCGACCTTTGGCTTAGAAGACTATACAGGGTTAAGGAAGAAGATTGTATCCAAAGAAAATCATGCTGCCCTATATTTCCATAAATTAGGAAGTGCTATTTCGAGCATGATGCTGGAAATTACGTTCGCCTGTCACCGGATGACGATCGATCGTCCTAATGAAATACGAAAAAGAGGAATTTGTGAAATGGAAGAAGCGAGTGCCTAGCGGAAGCGGGGACGGGGAGAGTTGCTGCCTAGCAACCAACCTGCCAACATGATTGTAATCTCATTCAAATACTGTACAGTCCACCTCCCATCTCTCCCGCCTTCACCTTTAGCAGAGACAGGCTTAGCAGATTCTCATCAGGACGACTGCTAAAGCTATACAGTAGAGCTTTTCATGTTGGAATAGGAAGATAGCATCATCGAGAATCAAATGAAAAACTGTGCCAAATATGGAGTGTAGTACTGTATATCTGATATCAGGATTCTTCTTGCTTCTTCAAATAATTTTGAGCTTCCAATTCACTAACGTTTTTATTCGTTAGGTTTAAATTCTCACTAAATGTTTGAACAAGAACGAGAAATTAATAAACATTCGTCGTGCCTGAAAACTTATAAACTTAACATAATTTTAATTAAAAAGCAGAATGCAGGCAATATTATCGTGCTGGAAAAAGGAACAATAATAGTGAGATAGAGCTGGTAACTAGGGCAAGTACACGATTGACACAGATATCGTGAGGACAACGACAAAGAAAACTCGTTTTAAATCATTGTTAGAGGCAGATAAGAACCCTAAAGTCTATTCACCGAGTCGATTCAGTGCCCCTGGCTACCCGGACAGGGAAACACGCCCAGTTCACGTCATCGGTTCTTCCGGACAGGGGTTACCAAGATGCTCCGAGATCAGGAGTCATGCCGTAGCCCTAGAAAAGACAAGACTTGCTGCACTTAGTGCTGTGCTGCACTGCATACTGCTGTCTGTCATAAGCAGTTAAGAACTTATTAATTAATTAATTAATTAATTAAATACAAACTGAACAATAAATAAATAAATAAACCGCGCTGTTGCATGTAACCGATAAGTCAGCCCGCTTCACATGTAGGCTATATATACACCGCACTGAAGTTGGCGTACTTTCAACAGGTGCAGGTCTATACACCCCTTGCGGGCAGCTCTGTAATCACGTGTACAACTGTGTTTACTTCCACTATCTCGACTCGGCGAACAGACTTCAGATGATTATTGTTAAATCTCACTATAAACTGATAATAAATTAATAATTTACCTATTATTAATAAGTAAAACCAATACTGTTTACAATACGGTACGTTAAGTAAAGCACTGTGGAACATAAAATAAAGCAAAATGATGAAATGTTTTGGCTTCCACGGCCAGTGTAATTAATTTAATACAGCATTTTTAAAGGTACAGTCGAACCTCCATATCTTGAACTTCCATTACTCGAATTTTTGATAACTCGTAGTGATTATAATTTCACGAACAAACTTCCTATAAGGGGCAGATGACCTCGCTGTTCGCCCCTTAAAACAATAACAATACAATACAATAAACTTCCTATGATTTACATGTAGGCATACAGTATTTTATTTATTAAATTCGAATATATATAACTTGAATTTTTCGATATCTGGAAGCTTAAAATATATCCCATGCATTTATAAAATTAATAGGCTTATGAGACCACCTTTTGTCCGTGTGTGTGTGCCCCCTAATAAAACATAAACAGCCGAAGCGATTTCATTGAAACTCGAGAAGTACATACTACTACCTCTTCCGACCTCGACCCCGCCTTTCAAATTTTAATGTGTTTCAACAATCCAACATGGCGGCCACGCGAGATATGTCTTTGCCATTTTATATCTCCGCAACTATTACAGATATCTCGGTGATAAAGGGTACTACTAGAAGTTCATTTATGTGACTTTCATATACCTGTTAAGTACAAAGCTAACATGGCGGCCAAACGAAGTTGAAACATTTTAATAGACTTTTGTGACTTAATCATCCAAGTGCAGTGATACTTGGTACAGCAAATGTTTATACACATTGTAATGCACTGACATCTAATTTAGTTCAATTGTTTACATAACCTCAACATGGTGGAGCTGCGAAATTTTAAAATTACGTGTTTATTTCTTGTGTCCTTATCATGCGATCGAAATAAAAGTTTGAATAATGAACTTACGCAATAATCTTCATCTAATGGTACATAACTTAACCGGCAAAATACAGACCAATCCAAATTGGCGATCCTTTTCGCAGGCGGGAGAATTTTTAGTAGGAAAGACCAATATGATATATGAAAATAGGCTATATAGTTATTCACGGAACTAGGATACTTGTTTTTACAGTGCAATTTGTTTCTTACATCACTGAATGTGGTTGAGAACTTTGTGGTGGAAGCTCGTGCACAGAAAATGGAGCAGAGGAATAAGAAGGAAGGAAGGAAGCGTGTAGTTTAACGTAACCGTTCATCTCGCGATCATGACTCACGGGACCTCCTTTTTACTTGGAATCTGAACCACAGGACATGGTGTTTCACTTCGAAAATCTCACATGTATTGACCGGTAATCGAACCTGGTCTACCTTGGTGAGAGGCAAAGAGCTTGACCGCTGCGCCACCACGCCTCCCAGCAGAAGAAGATGAGGGATTTCTTCAAATCATGAAAAAGTTGATAACGGCCCGTCTGCATTTTGTATTGTTAAATTTAACTTTACTTAGGTAGGGTCTAATGTAATAAAGCTGTCATTATTAACAAATGTAGACAATTATGGTGTAAGCCTACATACAGTATTTCGCGACAGTATATCACAAATTTAACATGTTTTGCTACCTATCTTGATAACTTGAATTTATTTTGACATCTCCTAACGATTCAAGGTATGGAGCTTCTACTGTATTATGCCGTGTATGTTGGGGTTTCGCCCTGATGTACTGATTGGGCCTGTCAGTGGACGTCGGTACAACTTATCTAGATGTTTTGTGGGATAGGAACTACTGTTCTTGCTATGCCCCATCTATGAAGTGCATTGCAGTACTTCCTAGCTCAGGGACAGATGACCTCGTAGTTACGCCCCTTAAAACCAAAATAACTAACTTATTAGCTCTCGAACAGACACGGCATTCTGGGAGAGTCAGTGGCTAGGTGACCCAATGCCCAATAAACTAAATGTAATCAAGAGAACTACTCACGTGTGGCGGAACTCTTTCCGGTCACGGAGGGGGTGCGTCATTTTGTGTAGGCTAAGGATAGGTCATGCAAGATCCACCCACTCGTACCTGATGAGAAAGGAAGACCCCTCTCCACTTTGTACCTGTGGAGCTATATCACCGTGGCCCACATTTTAGCCGAGTGCTGATCAACGAAGACACCTTGGTTTGCAAAATACACTCGATCTTTTATTAGCTAAAGGCGTGGTGGCTGCTGATCTCGTCATGTGTTTTATAAGTGAGAGTGGGTTAGGTCCAGTAATCTGAATTTAAATTAAAAAATCATGAGTGTATCTATTCAGTTTTTTTTTGTTCGCCCGGGAACAGTTATAAATGCATTACGTATTAAGTGTGTTTTTTTTTTCGATGTCAATGAACCCAACCTAGCCTATATTCGTTTTACGTCTCGGCATAATGGTTTAAAGTCACTGACTGGACTATTAATTATATTATCATGGAGATGCATGTCCAACGAATTCTTGTCAGACGTAATTTAAGAATGGCGAGGTGCCCTCCAATCTTACTTGACTGTATTTTGCGGAACGAAAAGTTCTCAGGCGAAATGAAGAAAAGCCGAGTTGCTCCTCCAGGGAAACTCCAAACACAACCACTCTTCTCTGAAGTGTTAACTGAACACGACTCGACAGTTTGCTGCTGGCTGTATCTGGGGCTCGCCCACTAGCTAGGCTATAACTGGGGGGATAGCCTCGCCCCTAGCTAGCTCGTAAACTGTCGCCTCAGTAATTGAATGGAGATTGTTGGAAGAAATGAAAACGTAAAAATACTTAGAGTGAGCCAGTTTCTTTTCTATATTTTCACTGAAATCGTTACTGCTTGGCTTCCTTTGATCATAAAAAAATAACTTCTTCAGAGACGTTCCTCGAGATATCCTTTACAGAATGGTGAAAACCGCATTAAAATCCATCCAGTGGTATTGGTTTTCGTATTTAAGCGTCCACCTCTACATTTTAACGTTATGCAAAATTTTTAATATTTGTCCCTTGAAACAACAGCAATAGGTTACCTAAAAATTGCTGTATTAAAAATATGTTTTCAATTTTTTTTCATAAGCCAGAACAATATTTATTACTTACGCCAGGGGATACAATTATACACACATCAAAAAAAGTTTTGCATCACCTCGGTTCCAAGAGTTCCGGAACCGTTAAATACAAAGGGAATAGAGATCAACACAAACAACATTTCAGCTCGTTTTATTGCTCATGAGACCCACACATTGCATGTTGTACCATCATACAGCTAGACTTTCAGCATTTGTGGTCCAGATTGCAGTACACACCACTACCTCTAATACCCAGTAGCACGTCCTCTTGCATTGATGCATGCCTGTATTCGCCGTGGCATACTATCCACAAGTTCATCAAGACACTGTTGGTCCAAATTGTCCCACTCCTCAACGACAATTCGGCGTAAATCTCTCAGAGTGGTTGGTGGGTCAAGACGTCCATAAACAGCCCTTTTCAACATATCCCAGGCATGTTCGATAGGGTTCATGTCTGGCGAACATGCTGGCCACTGTAGTCGAGCGATGTCGTTATCTTGAAGGAACGCATTCACAAGATGTGCACGATGAGGTCGAGAATTGTCGTCCATGAAGACAAATGCCTCTCCAATATTCTGCCGATATGGTTGCACTATGGGTCGGAGGATGTCATTCAGGTATCGTAAAGCCGTTTCGGAGCCTTCCATGACCACCAGTGGCGTACGTCGGCCCCACATAATGCCACCCCAAAACATCAGGGAACCACCACCTTGCTGCACTCGCTGGACAGTGTGTCTAAGACGTTCAGCCTGACCAGGGTGCCTCCAAACACGTCTCCGACGATTGTCTGGTTGAAGGCATATGCGACACTCATCGGTGAAGAGAACGTGATGCCAATTCCGTGGGGTCCATTCAGCATGTTGTTTGGGCCCATCTGTACCGCGCTGCATGGTGTCGGGGTTGCAAAGCTGGACCTCGCCATGGACGTCGGGAGTGAAGTTGCGCATCATGCAGCCTATTGCGCACAGTTTGAGTTGAAACACGACGCGTCGTCCTGTGGCTGAACGAAACGCATTATTCAACATGGTGGCATTGCTGTCAGGGTTCCTCCGAGCGGCAATCCGTAAGTAGCGGTCATCCACTACAGTAGTAGCCCTTGGGCGGCCTGAGCGAGGCCTGTCATCGACAGTTCCTGTATCTCTGTACCTCCTCCATGTCCGAACAACATCGCTTTGGTTCACTCTGAGACGCCTGGAAACTTCCCTTGTTGAGAGCCCTTCTTGACACAAAGTAACAATGCGGACGCGATCGAACTGCGGTATTGACCTTCTAGGCATGGTAGAACTACAGACAACATGAGCAGCGTACCTTCGTCCTGGTGGAATGACTGGAACTGATCGGCTGTCGTACCCCCTCCGTCTAATAGGCCCTGCTCATGCATGGTTGTTTACATCTTTGAGCAGTTTTAGTGACATCTATGAACAGTCAAAGGGACTGTATCTTGGATACAATATACACAGTCAACGTCTATATGCCGGAGATCTGGGAACCGAGGTGATGCAAAACTTTTTTTGATGTGTGTAAATACTTTTTAGAGTATGCAACATGTGTTATTGTAACTGTATTTGGGTCACGGACTGGGGTAGGTGCCCCGGAACTACTTGAAATAGGGCTCCTGTAGTGTGAAAAACTTGAGGGGAAACCACACTCAGAATAGCTGCTGCCAGTACCAAGATTCAATATATCGATTCAAACGAGCTGAACAATGAACCCGCCATTCTGACGAAATTCTTGTAAGGCTACAATTGTATTGTTGAGAGTGTTAAGCATTCTTATCTACGTTTGAAAACTTCTGTTTTTTTTTATTCAACCATTTTCATTATCATTGTCACCTTCTTCTTCATTTCCTCAATTGTTAGGTTGGTGGGTAACATGCATAGCGTCTAATAATACTCTTGATAAATTGTACTGTTGAATACTCTTGATAAATTGTACTGTTGATTTTCCTTTGCTTCTTCCAATTTTCCCTCGAATAGAGTGATGGACCAGTCAGAATGTTGAATCAAGTGACTAACAAAGCTGTTTCTTCTTTTGTTTAAGAATTCAACCAAGTTGTCATAATTCTATACCTATATTTCGTGTTCCTATCTTTTTAGTGGCGGCTTCGGTGGCGTAGTTGGTAGCATGCTGAGCTTCTATGCCCTAGATCGCGGGTTCAAACCCGGCCGAAGTTGTCGGATTTTTTAAGAGCGTTAAAAATCCCTCAGTATGCCTTCCTTCGGAGGGGAAGTAAATCCGGCGGTCCCATGTCATAGATTTATGGCATGTTAAAAAACCTTGCACTAATTACACCTGTGTGAAGCTAAATTATATATGTTAAGAATATAAACAACGCTCTTAAGGTTCCTACGTTCGTTGCCAAGAGCCGACTGCGGTGGTGTCTAGTAGCTAAGTTCTGAACTAGTAGTCGTTGACGGTGGCGTTTGGCGGCAAAAGTAGGAATTATTTGAAAAATTCAAAGTCTGCAGTCCTTACTTGAATTAAAAAAATAAAAAAACACTAATACAGCCATGACAATTAACACCGCGTTGTCGCGGCCCCTAAACTGAGGGACCAACCAACTATCTTTTTAGTAACGATTAGTTTCAAGGTTATTCAATAGGTTTATATTTGACCTTTCATTTTGTGTACCGGTAGTCTTCGAGTTCACATCTCTTATTCAGTTCTTTAATTGTTATATTCTTTACAGTCTCCGTGCTGTGAGATACTTGAAAACCACTTTAACCCTTTCTCATAAATACGTGTCAACTAAAGTCGATTCATGATCTGTGTTGTAGTGGGAGGAAGATCGAAAGACACATTCATCATTAACGACTGCGTGCTGCTAACAAATGCTCTGCGGCATTATTGTTCCCGTCCCTTTCTCCATGACGCCAAGTTGGCTATGATCATACAATAATAACAAGTAGGAGTCCACGCAGCATGATCTGCTTTTGATTAGACGGTCGCGCAACATTGCGGCGAGCAAGATGGGTAATAATCTCACACAACAACTTCGTTTCGGCAAGGTCTGCGGATTTGCATTTCGGACATTCAACCCGATTGCGATGAAATGTAGGAAAATTATAAAATGTTATTCTAGGCAATGCTGACACCATCACATGGTTATGAAAGCCGGACGTCCTCGGAAATGGAAGATATCTTACTGCTGCAAATACATGATTCACTTATTGAAAGGTTGGTTGGTTGGTTCTTAAGTTTAGGGGCTGCGACAACGCGGTCATGTAGCCTTGTGTACTTTGGGTGTGTGTAGAATCTGTCTGATAACCGGTGTTAATTGTGATGACTGTATTAGTGTGTGTTATCTGTTTGTTAATGTAAGTACTGCAACTAAGAATTTTTCAAATGGTTCCTACTTTTGCCGCCAAGCGCCACCGTCAACGACTACTAGGCCAAGTTCAGAACTGAGCTACTAGACGCCACCGCAGTCGGCTCTTGGCAACGAACATAGAAACCTAAGAGCGTTGTTTACTTTCTTAACCTATCCAATTTAGCTTCTCACAGGTGCAATTAGAGGAAGGATCTTTAACATACCATAAATCTATGACATGGGACCACCGGCTTTACTTCCCCTCCGAAGGAAGGCATACTGAGGGATTTTTAACGCTCTTAAAAAATCCGACGGCTTCGGCCGGGTTTGAACCCGCTATCTTGGACATAGAAGCTCAGCATGCTACCGACTACGCCACCGAAGCCAACTTATTGAAAGGGTTATAACGGATTATTATAGGTAATTTACCGTAGAATTCAATTAGACCATCAGTTGAATTTTTACCAATTATTATATTCATTTGGGCCCCCTTTTTTTTCAAAGACCAAAAACATTTAATAACATCAAAACGTAGAGAGATATAAAAATATGATAAGGGGTAAAAATGTTGCTAATCACTGAGATCATACACCAGTATATTTAACTTTTTTCGATAGGATCGACGGTTTCCGACATATAACGATTCGAAAAAAAGAATGAAATTCACGGCCCCAAAAAAGAAAATGGTGAGAGACAACAAAAAATCATAAGAGTTAAAAAAAGTAGCTAATCACTGAGATCCTATATCTGTAGATTTAACTTTGTTCGATACGGCCAACCGTTTCTCAAATATAACGGATCAAAAAAAAGGAAGAAATTCAGTGCCCCAGAAAATGAAAACGGTGAGAGATATCAAAAAATCATGAGGGTTGAAAAAGTTGCTAATCACTGAGATCTTACACCTGCAGATTTAACTTTGTTAGGTACGGCCAACCGTTTCCCAAATACAACGGTTCGAAAAAAAGGAAGACATTCAGGGCCCCAAAAATGAAAACGGTGAGAGATATCTAAAAAACATCATAAGGGGTTAAAAAAGGATGAAATTCAGGGCCCCCCAAAAAGGTCCGGCCCTGCACCGTTTTCCACGCCCAACAATAGGGGTCGTCACAGGCCACAACTCTTTCACCGTACCATATTTCAGCTTGATATCTTGAAAATTGCGACCTGTACTTCGCTAAACCAAAAAATGTCACGCACAATGGACTTCTTCAGGGCCCCAAAATACGAAAACGGTGAGAGATATCAAAAAATCATTTTGAGTAAAAAAGTTGCATACTACGGAGATCTTATAACTTTACATTTAACGTTTTTCGATACGACCAACCGTTTCCGAGATATATCGATTCCAAAAAAAAGTTTGAAATTCAGGGCCCCCAAGAAAGATCCGGCCCTGCGCCGATTTTAACGCCCAACAATAGGATTCGTCACAGTCACTAACTCTTTCACCGTACCAAATTTCAGCTTCATATCTTGAAAATTGCGACGAGTACTTAGCTAAACGCAAAAATGTCACGCACAATGGACATTTTCAGGGCCCTAAAAAAAAGAAAACGGTGAGAGATATCAAAAAAATCGTTTTGAGTATAAAAGTTGCATACCGCGGAGATCTTACACTTGTACCTTTAACATTTTTCGATACGACCAACCGTTTCCGAGATATATCGATTCAAAAACAAAGTTTGAAATTCAGAGCCCCTGAAAATAGATACGGCCCTGCACCGATTTTAACGCCCAACAATAGAATTCGTCACAGTCACTAACTCTTTCACCGTACCAAATTTCCGCTTAATATCTTGAAAATTGCGACCAGTTCTTGGCTAAACGCAAAAATGTAATGCACGATGCGAAAATGTCACGCACAATGGACATTTTCAGAGCCCCAAAAAAAGAAATCGGTGAGAGATATCAAAAAATCGCTTTGAGTAAAAAAGTTGCATACCGCGGAGTTCTTACACCTGTACATTTAACATTATTCGATACGACCAACCGTTTCCGAGATATATCGATTCCAAAAAACAGTTAGAAATTCAGGGCCCCAAAAAAGATCCGGCCCTGCACCGATTTTAACGCCCAACAATAGGATTCGTCACAGTCACTATCTCTTTCACCGTACCAAATTTCAGCTTAATATCTTGAAAATTGCGACCAGTACTTAGCTAAACGCAAAAATGTCACACCCAATGGACATTTTCAGGGCCCCAAAAAAGAAAACGGTGAGAGATATCAAAAAATTGTTTTGAGTAAAAAAGTTGCATACCGCGGAGATCTTACACCTATACATTTAACAATTTTCATTACGATCAACCGTTTCCGAGATATATAGATTCCAAAAAAAAGTTTGAAATTCAGGGCCCCCAAAAAAGATCCGGCTTGCACCGATCTTAACGCCCAATAACAGGATTCGTCACAGTCAATAACTCTTTCACCGTACCAAATTTCAGCTTAATATCTTGAAAATTGCGACCAGTACATAGCTAAACGCAAATATTTCACGCTCAATGGACATTTTCAGGGCCCCAAAAAAAGAAAACGGTGAGAGATATCTAAAAATCGTTTTGAGTAAAAAAGTTGCATACCGCGGAGATCTTACACCTGTACAATTAACATTTTTCGATACGACCAATCGTTTCCGAGATATATCGATTCCAAAAATCTGTTAGAAATTCAGGGCCCCCAAAAAAGATCCGTCCCTGCACCGATTTTAACGTCCAACAAAAGACTTCGTCACAGGCACTAACTCTTTCACCGTACCAAATTTCAGCTTGATATCTTGAAAATTGCGACCTGTACTTCGCTAAACCCAAATATGTCACGCACAATGGACATCTCCAGGGCCCCAAAAAAAGAAAACGGTGAGAGATATCAAAAAATCATTATGAGTAAAAAAGTTGCATACCGCGGAGATCATACACCCGTAGATTTAACGTTTTTCGATACGACCAGCCGTTTCCAAGATATATCGATTCAAAAAAATAGGATGAAATTCAGGGCCCAAAAAAAAGGTCCGGCCCTGGACCGATTTTAACGCCCAACAATAGGGTTCGTCACAGGCCCAAACTCTTTCACCGTACCAAATTTGAGCTCGATATCTTGAAAATTGCGACCTGTACTTTGCTAAACGCAAAAACGTCACGCACATACGTACATACATACATACATACATACATACAGACAGACTTTTTTTGAATTTTTTTTTTTCGACTCTGATTCGATTGGTATAGGTTTGAACCGTGGGCGACGCTTAGTTTCCGAGATCTCGAAAAATCCTACCACGGCTATATGAAAGCCTATAGGATCTTTAGATCCGGCTTTCATAGTTTGAATCTATCGTGCATTTTTTAAACATTTTCAATTGCATTTTGTAAGTATTTTGAATTTCAATTGCACTTTGTGAATATTTTGGATTGGAAATGGGATCTTTCAATCTGAATTGCATTGTGTATTTTCCATTTCAATTACATTTTGTAAGTATTTTGAACCTCAATTGCATTTTGTACGTATTTTCGATCTCATTTGCATTTTGTAAGTATTTTGAATTTCAATTGCATTTTGTAAGTATTTTGAACCTAGCCTGCATTTTGTGCGTCTTTTTTTTTTTTTCAATCTATTCCTTTTGTGAATCTTTTCGTTCTAAATTCCCTTTTGTAAGAACATTTTGTGAATTGTTTCAATCTGAGTTGCTTTTTGTAAGTATTTTCCGTCTCACTTAATTTTCGTTCTGGTTTTCATTTCATGGGGGCGTGGTGGCTCAGCGGTCTAGCTGTATGCCTCTCACCAAGGTGGTCCGGGTTCGATTGCCGGTCAATGCATGTGAGATTTTCGAAGTGAAATGCCATGTCCTGTGGTTCGGATTCCACGTAAAAAGGAGGTCCCGTGGCTCATGATCTCGTGATTAACGGTCACGTTAAACTACAAGCTTCCTTTTGGTTTCCATTTCATTGTCATTTTCGCTATCACCCAGACCATTAGGGCGATAGCCTAGATATTAGGTCCCTTAAAACAACAATTATCATCATCATCATCATTATCTCCTGCAGTCTATTCTCCAAGGAAAAATACCTGGGAAGAGAAGTGTTGGACGGAGAAGAATATCCTGGTTAAGAAAACTCACAGCCTGGACCTCCAAAACGTCCATTGAATTATTCCGAGCTGCAAGTGAGAGGAACTGCACAGCCAAGATGGTTGCCAACATCCGGAACGGATAGGAAGAAGAAGAAGAAGAAGAAGAAGAAGAAGAAGAAGAAGAAGAAGAAGAAGATGATGATGATGATGATGATGATGATGATGATGATGATGATGATGATGATGATGATGATGATGATGATGATGATGATGATGATGATGATGATGATGATGATGATGATGATGATGATGATGATGATGATGATGATGATGATGATGATGATGATGATGATGATGATGATGATGATGATGATGATGATGATGATGATGATGATGATGATGATGATGATGATGATGATGATGATGATGATGATGATGATGATGATGATGATGATGATGATGATGATGATGATGATGATGATGATGATGATGATGATGATGATGATGATGATGATGATGATGATGATGATGATGATGATGATGATGATGATGATGATGATGATGATGATGATGATGATGATGATGATGATGATGATGATGATGATGATGATGATGATGATGATGATGATGATGATGATGATGATGATGATGATGATGATGATGATGATGATGATGATGATGATGATGATGATGATGATGATGATGATGATGATGATGATGATGATGATTGACCGACTGAAAGCTACAATATCAATTGTTAATAATACAACACTGAAAGATGGCTTAAAAGCTAGTTTTTCTTCTCTTGTTTCCAGCAACAGGAAATTGCTCAGTTACAGTCAAAGAAAAATTGCAGTTCACAGTTCGTATTGCTTCCATTATGTGACTACTAACCGGAAGCTGGTTATGCATCGCGTAAGGAAGCGAAGAGCAAGAGAACAGACGAAGAGAATGTGAAAGCTCTTTAGGCCTACGCTTTAACTTCATAGCCTCATTACTGTGGATTGTACAATGGTCTCTGGTGTCGCCCAAACAAAATTCATTGCTACTGAAACTTCATTTTATACATCCGGTGATATTATGCTGAGTGGTTCGACTTTCGGGCGTAGTGGTTCTTTTCCCTTTGCAGTACTGTACGTAACTACTCATTAGCCATGCCCGTTCGTATCCTGTTGAGATTAGGCCTCAGCCTCCGTGGCTTAGGTGGCATCGGCCGGCCTCTCACCGCTGGGTCCGTGGTTCAAATCCCGGTCACTCCATGTGAGATTTGTGCTGGACAAAGCTGAGACAGACAGGTTTTTCTCCGGGTACTCCGGTTTTCCCTGTCACAAATTTCATTCCAGAAACACTCCACTATCAATTCATTTCATCTGTCATTCATTTAATCATTGCCCCAGGGGAGTGCTACAGGCTTCGGCAGCCGGCACAGTTGATATCCTCGCCGCTAGATGGGGGCTTCATTCATTCCATTCCCTGACCCGGTCGGTCGACTGGAAGCAGGCTGTGGATTTTCGTTTCTCGAAGAGCTACAAAATCAGATAATGGCGTATTGGCATGTGGCATAGTTCGACTAGACCTATCAATCAGTCTCCCACCATGTATAGCCTAGCCATGTGTAAGTTGGTATGCCTGAATCCTAATTCTATTATGTGGCATAGTGTGTCTAGGCCATTCATTCATTTTCTCCTACCGGTGTAGTGGCTATCATTCATGGCTGTCAATGCAGAGACCCGGGTTCGATTCCCGGCTCTGCCAAGAAATTCCATTCTGGTCTGAGGGCTGGAACCGGGTACATTCAGCCTCGTGAGGCAAAACTGAGAAGGGGTGGGTTCGATTCCTACCTCAGCCATCCTGGAAGTGGTTCCATGGTTTCCCTATTTCCACTCCAGGCATATGACGGGCTTAAGTCCACGGTCGCTTTCTACCCCAAACCTACCTCAATTTCAAATATTCACACTAGTACAGACATCACAGGTTATGAGACAAATTTTACTAAATGACCACGATGTGGCTAAGCCTTTAAAGAGTCAACAGCAACAACAAGATAAGGTGAGTTCGATCTCCACCTCAGCCATCCTTGAAGTGGTTTCCCACCTCTACTCCAGACAAAATAATGTCACCGTCACATCCTTCTTAATGCAAAACTCGATTACATGTATAGACACTCGATACAGTCATCACTAGGGCTCGGATTCGAGCATATTTGCATTTTTTTTTTCCTGAATACTACACATTGAAAGAAGCCTTTCGGTGGTATATTCACCTCTCTGGGACCAACAGAATTGAAAGTTATCGAGCATATAAATGCATAAAACCGCGGTTTTCAGAATAGAAGCATATAAATGCATATTCTTTAGGTTTTCGCCTAAATAGTTTGTTCTTCTTCGAATTCTCCCCCGAATTCGGGCCCTGACCATTCTTAAGATTCGAAAACAGAAATAATTTTTGAAAAGCCTATCTGGTGCGAATAATAGAACCGCAGGTTTTTAACCTTTAGTGAGGTCGTTCTCGTCATTGTAACTTTTATTGATTGATTTAAGAAAATCATTGAAAACTGAAAACATAGAAAACATTCATGTCGTACAGACCAATGCAGATCTACTTCATTGACTCGCCTAATTCTGAACATTTTGTAAATGATCTTTTAAAATGGAACTTTTATAAGAAAACTTCTCTTATATATATATACTTGAAAAACTTTAATGCGAGTATATTGCAGTGTATCATACATACAATTAGAAAATAAAGCTCGTATATAAAGGTATGCTATTGGTTTTTTCGTTTCACTTTCCATTCTATAGTTTTTAACGGTGTTTTTTTTAGCATATTCTGCATATTTAACCGCATATAATGTTTTTTTTTCGAGCATATCTCTCGAGCATATAATGTTTTTTTGAGCATATCTATCGAGCATAAAACACGTGGTTTTCCAGCATATCTGGAGATTTTATCGAGCATATTGATCCGAGCCCTAGTCATCACAATGACACAGGATATCAGTCAAATTACACACACTCTAATACATGGGGCTGCAGGACCACGATGTCATGACCACTCATTATATTCTTGAATTTCTGAGGTCGAAGGTCGTATTGTGTTGATGATGAAAGAGACACATCGTGGTGTTGAACTTAATGTGAGGGCTATTCAGTTAACAGGAGCGGAGAATATTAGCCCCAGAGCCAAACGTCGAATGATGGCTGCCATTGAGCCTCAAGTATGTTGTTCGGGGTTCTTGCGGTCGATGCAATTTTCTCAAGCTGTTCAGTCTCAGGAAAATATTATTACTTTATTTTGTTTCCTTATACCTCATACAAAAATCTTAGCTATTGTATAAATCACTTGTTCTTACACCAACGTACATAATAACGTCAAGTATGAACGAGTTACATGAATGCCCTGCTCAAGATGTTTTAAATAACAACTGCCATGATCGTTGGATAAGTCCCGTTAATTTACCTTCTAGGGTTAACTGAAAGATCGAGTGTATTGTGAAAAACCAACGACTCCGGACAACATGAATGCGCGGATACGAAATGCTTATGCCAGTATTGACAGATGCCTTTACGAACACATCAATCGTTCATTCACAGAGTTGGAAAATGAATTGACGTGGCAGGCCATCATTTTGAACATTTATTACACTAAGGTTCGATACGTATGCAATAACTGGTACAGTATTACGCTGTGTGCCTACCTGTCATCAATGTTGTATTGTCTACACCAGGGATAGATCCATGAACTTATAAAAGTGGTGAACGAAATGCTGTTTAGTTTTGTATCAGGAATAAGGAAACACAATAAAAAATGTTGGTTCCCATTTAGAAATCGCCACGTGACCATCAAATTACCATCCAAACATTTTCCAAATAAACGACGACATATAGCATGTTCGTTCCCCTTAATATAACGCAACTTTTATTCCAAACAGTTCTTTGTACAACGCTTTGTTTTTGAGATATTGTACAGTCTCAACTTGCGTGGTCCACCTGTACACAGCCGGCCAAAGAATCGTAAGTTGTCGAAATGTGTTTCGTAATTACGTTCATTCCAGTGGTTTTCTTTTAAGCCTCGGGAAAGGGATCATGTTTTGTACATTTGAGAACAAGATTATGAAAATGTACGGTTTATAATCGGATTCTGTCGCCTAGGGTTGGATTTGAAATTTTATGGCGGTATCTGCATTAACTTTAAGGCCTATTATTGGGATGTGAGAATGGCGGTTTGTTGTGGCATTGTTGGGATCTCATCCAATGTCTTGTTATTCACTACTTCCTAGAGGATCGAGAAGTTTGGTTGCAGTAAAGGCGAGTGAAGACTAAATGGACAAGGATGTGTTGTGACGTTTTGTGGCAGTGATTTTGGTTTATGCATAAAATATTGGAAATAAAGTAGCGACGTCTGTTCATAAAAAATTTCCAAGAATCAAAGACGTTAATATTTACACTCAGCTGAAAGTAAACTTAATTGAAACAAGTAGTTCTGTGAAGAACTAAATCCTATATTCATATATACTACTTATGTTAATTGCCTCTATCAACATACAAGATTTCAGTTTGATTGCTGTAGATATTGATAGACTAACCGTCTAATATTACGGATAGTCGCCAAGTTAGATATTTATATATGTAGGTCTTAGAGTTATGTGTTATTACATGAAGATTATTGTGTACGTGTAGCATTCAAACATCAATCGCATGATTAGATTTTAAAATTTCGCACAACTGCCATCTTGTGGTTATGAAAACAATTGAAATAAATTAGATGCCAGTGGATCAACATTTGTATAAGCATTTACCGTACCAAGTTTCACTGTACTCGGATGGTTAAATCGCGAGAAAAATCTCTTAAAAGGTTTGAAATTCGCCTGGCCGCCATGTTCGTTTTGTACTTTACAGGTCTTTGAAAAATACATAGATAAACGTGTAGTAGTGAACGTGCGAGAAAGGTCTAATTAAAATTTTCAAATTCGCTTGGCCGCCATGTTCGTTTTGTAGTTAAGGTTTTTGAAAGTCTTATAGATGAACTTCCAGTAGTGCCCGTTATCTCCGTACAAAATTTCATGGTGATACCGCTAATAGAGATATAGAATGCCAGTGAAATATTTCGCACAGCCGCCATCTTGAGATTATGTAAACAATTGAACTAAATCAAATGCCAGTGCATTACAATTTGTATAAATATTTGCTGTAACAAGTTTCATTGCGTTTGGATGGTTAAATCGTGAGATAATTCTATTTAAAAGTAACAATTTCGCTTGGACGCCATCTTGGTTTTGTACTGTAGTTACCCGGGTGTTGAAAGTCTCATAGGTGAACTTGCAGTAGTGCCCTTTATCTCCGTACAAAATTTCAGGGTGATATCGGTAATAGTTTCGGAGATATTGAATGCTGGTTAAATATTTCGCACAGCCGCCATGTTGGATTGTTGAGACGTAGTAAAATTTGAAGGGCACGGTCGGGGTCGGCCGGAAGGGTGATATGACCTTACCGAGTTTCATTGAAATCGCTCCAGTCGTTTAGAAGTTATTAGGGACACACACACACACACACATCACCAGACACACACACACACACACACGGACAAAAGGTGATCTCATAAGGCTTTTTTTTTTTCATAAAATGAAAATAGGCTAAAAATGATCATTGCCTTAAAATAAAGTTGCTGTTTATCTTCTTTGCATTTAAGTTTCAAAATAATGCAAGTAAAAATAATTTTGAGTTCATTCTTTCCAAGTGTTACGCTTTTCTTTTTTTGGCCGGCAGTGTATTTATACAGTAAATATGCATTCTGTTTAATTTAACCGCCATTTGAACACAACAGTATGTTGTTAGGGGTTCTTACGGTCGATGGCATATTCTGAAGCTGTTCAGTCTCAGGAAGATATTATTTCTTTTTTGTGGTAAAATTTGATAGTTGTGAGCCTGAATTAGTGTCTGTACTTTATGAATTCTACACTTGATCTTTATAGGAAATATAAATAATTGGCATTCTTAGTTTTAAAGAGTTCTCGTTAATTATTAAAGCCAGTCCCGTAGTGTATTGATAGCACGCTTTAGGATATCCCGGTTTCGATTCGCGGTTGAATTGAGTGCTGAAGTTTTACCACTGGAGAACCGAGTTTTGGGGGGAAAATAACATAGTCTTAAAACAGTGCTTGGTTAATTGTCAGTATAACCCAAATTCGGTCTTTGCGCATTGACATTAACACATCCTAATGCCGACAGCGAGAGGGTATTCAGCAAATTGGATCTAGTCAAAATGAAAAATAGGGACAGGCTTGTGACTTCAACAGTGATTAGATGTTTGGTTACTAAAAATGAAATGTGAGCGACAAAGGTTTTCCAAAAATGTTAGTCCAAGTCAGGATATGTATAGACGACTCGGCTGACTGCTGACCTTCAACTTCTTCTGCAGCTCATCTTCATGGTGATGATAATAATGATGATGACTTTCACTTTTAAATTCACACGCAAGGTAAACCAATAAAATATACCGTCTTATTGCATTATTTTGATACCAGAAGTAATTTGTAGGAAATTATCTAGTCGATATGAGCGCGTTGCATATAATTTGCAAACAACTGAAATAGCATATGTCCAACTAGGCATTAATTGTGAAGTTCATTTTATGTACGATCCCACTGTAAATTATACGAATTTTTAGAAGTAGCTGCATGATTCTATAAATTGTTGAAGTTGGCAGCGCTGTATGGGAGAGTCTGTGACATCGTCGACCCTGTCATCACACTCCTGTGTTCGTAAATATTCTACAAGGAGCGTCAGTGGACATGGTTTGCCCTTTAGTGTTCTTCTTGCCTCCCATCCCGGATGACGTCATTTGTGGCATCACAAAGCTTCTTTGTTCCAATTTGTGGGATTTGAGCCGAGAGCTAATAAATATTCTTACACAGTATTCCAATAACCAGGCCATTGTGTTATGGGTAGCTTATCTGTGTTAAGGAGCTCCCTATCTCATACAGTTAATTGCAAAGTATTGAAATCACAAGATGAATGATCGATCCGTTCGAAAGCTACTGGAGCTTATTTGTAGGAGGCTGAATAGGATATGTTTATCAGATCGGTAGCTTAATATTATGGTCGTCTGAAATAGCTCATTGTGGAATTTTATGTACCCACCCCGGCTTCTCACGGGAACAATTAAATCACTTTCTACTCTATTCGGAAATCTCCACTTGAATGTTGGCTCTGACCTTGGCTGCCTGACTCTGAGAAAGGCTCGCTCGCTAGCTGACTGACTCGCACATATTCATAATTGACACGGGATATTGCGTTATGAAACTGGAGTTAGCGCTATTAAGTCAAAACGACGATATCTCGTAGATGTATGTCACACTGTAATTGTAATCAAAAGGCTTATGTGTGTGGAAACATTCATCTATGGCCAAAGGAAGCCTAGCAAAATGTAAGTGAAGAAAGCCGAGGAAGTAAAAGCAACGATCGTCTGTGCGCTGTATTACCTTACGGTGGATAAACTGTAATAGTAGGCTACATATCAATTCTATATCAATATTATTGTAGAGCATTAAACGTTCTAGAAAGGAGTCCACAACACAATATATCTATAAGACATAGACCACTGTAGACTAAGTGTTATTATCTTGCAATTAGCAATATTTGTAACATATTTTAACTTAAAACAATTATAGAAGGCTATGTATTTAAGATAGATATATGCTGTCCCGGACTTCTTTGTAGAACATTTTACACTGAACAGTAGTATTGATGAAATAACTGCCTGACAATTGCTAAGGAATAGAGACATTGGTAGAAAAGAATATCCACAGGCAAGGGCGGAAGACATGCAACACAGTACATACGTAATAGAGGAGGAGTGGTTAGTACAGATTTCACCTCATGGGAAAGCAGGATATCCGATATAAAGAAATCAATACATGGCGTTCTTGTTGGAAACAGTTGAGACTCACAAAATGAAGGTCGATAGCAGCCTCACAGTAAGGAATATGCCCTCCTCCAACACGAATGCACATTGTGCACCTGTTATTCATGCTGTCAAACTGTTGCGGAGTCCTTGGGGGATGTTTTCCGACTCCTCTCTCAAGGCGATTTTAAGGTTTACACGGTTCGGGGAGGGGGGTGTTAGTTGAGAAACACGTCTACCAAGCCTCTCTCAAGGCGATTTCAAAGTTTACACGGTTCGGGGAGGGGGGGTATTAGTTGAGAAACACGTCTACCAAGAGCATCCCAGGCATGCTCGATAGTCACGTCCAGGGAGTATGCAGGCCATTCCATATGTTCAATATTGTCACTTTCCAGTGTGTCCGCTACTGCAGTGGTCTTGTGTGGGCGGGCAGTGTTGTTCATAAACAGAAAGTCGGGACCTACCGCACTCCTAAAAAGACGAACGTGGTCCAGAATAATGCCACTGCAATACCGCTGTGCTGTAACGGTACCTCGTACGAAGATATGAAGCAGTGTTCGGCATTTGTGCATAATGCCTGCCCACACCATAACGCCGAGGCCATACCGTTGACACACGTCATGAACATTCTGTGGTGCGTAACGTGTTACCCTCTCTCTCCACACTACTGTTGGCCAGAATCACTTGTCACAGTGAAGCGGGATTCGTCGGAGAACATCGCTCTGGACAACTGTTGCTGACCCCAACCAACATGTTCCTTACACCAACTTACTAACTCTTGCTCGACGATGGAGTGGTTGAAGTGGGAGGCATTTAACAGGCTTCCGAGCATACAAACCAGCCTGATGTAATCGCCCGCGAAATGGTTCTGGCAGATATACGTGTACCGGTAGCGGTTGCGAGGTCTGCAGCTGTCAGACGAGGGGTGAGATGTCTGTTCCTTTTCGCTTTAGATAACACGTTCTGCCCTTTCCAGTGCCTTTTACTCTCATTGGTCGGTTGTTCCTTCGCATCTGTGCGTCGTTCCTGGGCAATAGTCACTTGTTCCTGGCTGGCTGCGTGGCTCAGCGGTAACGTTCTCGCTTACTGGGCCCAAGGTTGTAGGTTCGTATCCTGGCGCAGTCAGCTGGCATTTGAGGGTGCGCAAATGCGAGGGAGCAGTGTCAGTAGATTCCTGGCACGTTCAAGATCCCCGTCGGAGCAAACTTCCGGCACCCCGGCGTCTCTAAACGCCAGAGTAGTTAAATGCGACGTAAAACCAATAACATTATTATTATTATTATCATCAATTGTTCCTTAGCAATCGTCGGGCAGTGTGCAGTCGAAGTAATTTTAATTTTCCGGGGATGTTCAACACAATTTATATATCACGTGTTTTCTATAATTCGAAGTTCTATTATTCGAATATTTCGATAACTCTAATGATATTTTATTCCGAAGTTGGGGTGAAAATGCAGTTGAATTACGTTCTTTAGGTGTGACATGGGAATTACAATATGTACTCAGTTGTGTAGGGTACCTGGACTGTGTATCGCTGTCAATTTCTGTCAGTAGCTTTTTTATTTATTTATTATTATAGTTAAAACCCGTGTTTCACCTACAGTTATATCACGGGATATTTACAGTTTTAAATGCAAACATTAACATGAATTATTGAAGTGAGTGGAAGAGCGGTGTTTCATAATAGTCTGCAGTGGTAATGATCGTAGTACAGCTGGTCGTTCTCCCGAGTACGTGATGCATTCAGTCAACAGGTGACGAGCCGTCTGTAGAGATTTTTCCTGGCAGCTGCAAATTGGTGAATCAATAATGTTAATTTTATGAAGATAGGATTTGAATCTACCATAATTTGTAATAAACTGGGTGGTTATGAAGTTGGGCCAGAGAAATGAGGAAAGTCTGTGGTATATTAGGAAGGAATAATTTTGTAAGTAAGGAGTCTTCTGAATTGGTATATTTGGAGTTCCAGATTTTTGTATACTGCTCAGTTAGTACTTTTTTTGCCTGGTTTAGGGGGTGGTGATTTATAATCTATTGCAGTTCTATGGCTGGCTGATGCGGTATATCTTTAACGGTTTAGCTTATTATGCTATTTAAGACTGGAAGACGGGTCGAGGTCAATGTGCACCTCAGACAGTGAGAGTAAGTGGGTAAAGCCAGCTAACGACAGTAGCAACAGTTGACTATTTATGATGAAAGAACACTTTTTCTTTTAATATATTTCTATAGAATGCAAATACATTTGTTATGATAGCAAAAATCTTTGTTGATATCCGTATTGATAGATCAATTCTAAAGTTTTAAGTATACGCCAATCTATAAGTCACTTGAAATATTATTGTGGAACATAGAAGTATTCCAGCCTGAAATAGCATAATAAGCTACTGACAGAAATTGACAGAAATACGTAGTTCTAAAGTTTTAAGTGTATGCATACATTGACAGGTATCCTGCACAACTGAATCCATATTGTAATTCCCATATCACACCTAAAGTATTTATTGGCGTAATATTGTATATTTGATGTGTTTTTTGTGTTTCTTTGTTTTCTGTCATGGGCCTTAATGGCCTGATATGTACAATAGATGATGATGATGATGATGATGGTGATACTTAAAACTTTAGAATGTATTTTTTTCTCCCAAATGTTCGATAACTCGAAGTAATTTCTATCTCCGAAAGTACTCCGAGATATCGAAGTATTGATATACTAGCATTATCCGTCGCGGCTTCGCCCGCGAATATTCTAGTTGTAAAGAGTACACTTGGCAAAATCTCAATCATGAATGCTATGACTGATTTATCCTTGGTATGAATAATCAGACATTATCAATTCAGCTACTGGTGCAGTGGTTAGGGGTTTGTCATTCCTTCATAGGTATTGAACCCATGTGCCATTGGCTCAAAAGGGGTCGAATCCATGTATTTGGGGAAGGAATGAAAGAAACATACAGTTTCTAATGTAACATAGAGAAATTTCAAGACAGGATTCTAGCCTAACGTTGTGCAAGCAGCGGGGACCAGGTGTTCAGGAGATGAGATCATGCCTCTTGACTCCTTGAGAGGAGCGGGTCATGGATATTAATAGAACGAGTGGAAAATTTTCACTGTAAGACAGAGAAGCGTGACTCGGAAATCCAGCTTAGCCTGCAGGAAAACGGCAACAGCGCCGATGTGCTAGAAGAAGAATAATTAAATTTAACCCATTTGCGAGAATAAAAATAAGTAAATAAATACTGTACTGTGAATCATTTCGGATTAGAGATTTTTGTGTGAAGAAAAACCTTGTAATAATTGCACAGGAAAGAACTGCAAACGCAGTATACGTCATCGGGGATTCACTGATACCAGAGGAGTGGGGCATTTAAAAATGAACAGCAACACCCACGCAGCTGAAGACTACAAATTAATTAATATCTCATAATTGCACGATCGATTCTTATGCGCAGTGAGATCATTTGACGTTGAGGAGACGAGCTTTCTGAAGATATACATTTTATAATTGTACGACAATTATTTCAAAAGTTGGTCACGAAAAGGACTAGAGTTTTGTCTTTTTGCGACTAAATAGTATAAAAGTCCAGGCCAAGCCAGACCAATCATGCAGTTTCCGATAGCCCAGGGGGGCGTCACCCAGTATCGAGCACCGAAGACAGTATTCAAGAGCCCGAGGGGGGGCGTCACTACGCATCATGCAGTTTTACAACGAGCACTCCGTGAGCGGAGGTGCTGCATCAAAGTCTTCAAACGTATGAACCTCAGGGGAGGTCATACTGTGCAACAAGTATAAGCACCGAATGCAGTATTCCGACAGTCCGTGAGGGGGCGTCACGCTGAAACACACCGAAGACAGTATACCAGCTTTCCTTGAGGGGAAAAACGCTGTATCACATCGCATAGAAAATATCCGACAGCCACGGGCGTCGCGGTATCAATAATTTACGTGCATCCGTAAAGGGTTGCAAAGAAGTAATATTACAGTATCGCCGTGTTGAAAAATTAGGAAAATCCTAGTTACAGGATTTAGGTCCGACAGTATACAATTTACAGTGAAAAGTTCATAAAATACAGTCAAAGTAGGCTGCGAACTTAGGACTCAGGGCGATAGGTCTTTAAGTAAACGACCAAAAGTATCATAACGTACGGAAGTACCGTAACAGAGAGATAAACAGTTTCTCTAATTTAAAGAACCCGAGCAGGGACAGAGAAAATAAGGTTCGTAAGTATTCTAGAAGATAAGAAGTGCGAGAACCAAATAAGCAAAGAAGAAGACAGGAAACTATAGACATCGTTTCAAGAAAGCAGACGAACTATTCAAAAGCACTAAGACTCGAGAAGTATTAGTTGCTAAAAATCCATAGGTCACCGATAAATTATCGAGGGGACCGTGAACAGAACAGACTTTCGCTAAGATCAATAAATAGAATCTAAAAGGGGAGCCGTTCGTGTCAGAGAAATAGCAGATCGTCAAGAACGGGATTCGAAGGAGTGCTATTGCATGGAGGAAGTAGATGATTCGAGACTTTCATATTCAGAGAGGATAGGAAGCCGACATTACTAAATTTCACACTTGGAGACGGGAGGTCAAGAGGTCACGTGTGATAGGCCTAATAGCGGTCTAGTGATCAAAATTCTTGAAGTGTAAATATATCAAGATTTTGTGTTAAAAGTAATATATTTTCAGTGTTTTTATTGTGTGTTCTAAACGGATACACCAGTGTATTTAAAATGTTATTAGTGTTAAATGTATACGTGTTAAATATGTGTCAAGATATGTCTGTACATGCAATGAATTTGTACACGATGGAGTAATTAAAAAAAAAGTGGGCCAAAAATGACACATCGCACGAGGAGAAGGGTCAAGAAACGACCTTAAACATGTGAGTAAAGATTTTCATTATGTTTTGGTGTCGGGGAAATGATTGTGTACAAATCCACCGGAGTTTTTGAGTAAAAGGGATGTTTCTAAATAACTAAATACAGAATAAGAACGCGGTCTGAACAAAAATAGAATTTTGAGAAATTATAAATAATTATGTGAAAGAATAAATCCTGTAGAGGAAATGTATGAATAAAATGTCAGTGTATTTGACGAATGTTATAAAAGCAAGCGTATTAATAATAATAATAATAATATAATATATAAGGAAATATAAATTAAGATTAAACTGAATGATATGAAAATAAGAGCGTTGGAGCCTTAATAGAAGTGTAAGACATGATATTAATGCATGTTATTTAAAATAGAGCGATTATTGTCAAAGGAAAAGATTAATATAAAAATTGAGATATGTATCAATTGTTAATATGGAATTTATCAGTTCTTTGGAAGACGCTAGGCTTAAAAATAATGTACAGCGCAATGGAGCGCAATTAAAATAAAATGTCACGCTAGGAATGCGTAAAGGTTAAAAGTACTTGGTAAATTACTTATGAAGGGTAGTTGATTGCGGTGAATTGAGATATGTTGTAAGTCCTCCAATAGTGACATAGATCACGAGGCCATGTGTGTGTTATTATATTGAAAAGGGAGCAAATGTATGGTATTATTGAGCGTAGGTCATGTAGGCTACGGCTGACCCTAAATCGCATTTTGTATAAGTCCTCCAATGTGGGAATGGTTCCCGAGGCATGTTAAGAGATTCGAACCTAGAATCCTCTTGTTGTTGAAGCCCCTAATTATTCGTCGTAAAATGTGTATTACTCTTCCCAATCAATGAGGACCCTTTATAATTAATAAATGCCAAGGTTACGAAAGTGGTTTATGAGCCAAATAATATTGTTGAAAGGAAATAAGTGAAGTTAAATGCCAGGTCTCTTCATAGGACTGAAAAGAAAGGAAGATTTGTTTTAAAAGCATTGAAGAGAGCTCCAACCGTAGACTAGATAGGGAGTCACCCTACCATTCATAAATCTCGCTCAAGTATAACGGTCTGACCCTCATAGCAGGAGGGTTGGGTGAAGGCCGTCTGTAAGAAGGAATGAATACACCGTGAGTGTTTAAAGTTGTTAATGACCCGGGAATTGAACCGAGGTCCTTGTAGATGAAATTATCGCTTGCAAGTTCAGATCGTAGTTTTCTTATGTGACAATGGTCTTATAAGACAAATAAAGAAATAACAATCCCTATTGTAATGTTGTATGAAAGTAGGATTCCACGAGTTAAATGAAGGTAACTAGATTCTGGGAGTAATCATAGTTTTTGACTTTGTCAAGTAATCTTTATAACTCTGGAGTACACAAGTATTTTCCCGATCACTATGGTGAATTTGTAAAAACTTGAGAGGGATGATAAATGCTGAAAACATGTGAAGTGCCCAAATATTTAAGTAAAGAATTAACATGTACTTTAAATGTAATTATATATTGGTTTTGATGGTAAGAGAATATAAAAATAGTATTTGAGGTGTACAAGAAGAATGACACCATTATTATTGGAAAATATCGAGCCAAAGGAGCTCGTAGTTATATGGAACTTTAAGATAGATACTTTATGGAAGTAAAAATAATTATGAATTGTTGGTTTTAAAGGAAACCATGTGTTTTAATATAATATTTGTTTAATTCTTATATTATTCCTTGTTCACTTGGAACAAGTAGAAGATTTTGGTCAGTAGTTTAATTGTTTTATTGTTTGTAGCGCCATAATTTTGGTTAGTTAAATGTTTTGAAATAGGATTTGATTTTGTTGTTATTTTTGCAAGTGTATCCTCTATTTAATCCAAAATGTGTAAGTCACAGAGTGGGAGAACATACTACAACCCCGAAATCCCGAATTGAGCAATGCTGGCATACTGTGATTTGCATATTTCTTGCTGAAAGGGCACAGTATATCAGAGCGAAGTTGGTTTTCTGGGAATATCACAGACACTGTTAATTTAAGGGCCTTTAAATGTGGTTTTCGGAGACCCTTTATAGTCGGGTGAGAAAGACCTTTCGTACCACACCCACACGTAAAAATTACGTGAAAAAATTCTAGAGTGCTCCTTGACCCCCTTAATCGCATTATACTGTATGTATTAATGAATTTTACAGCTTAATTTGGTTCAGTGAAAACCTTATAACCGTCTGGAAACTTTCACAGTAATGTAATAATTGGAATTGCATTGCGTCTTACAGAAATAGATGGACCTGTGAGATTATGTTACCGTGGTTACCGTATTGCATTCGTTCATTATGTCATTGTAAATATACATGTTTTAAGGTATTTATTTAATTGTGAGGCATTTAAAGAGTAAGTGAGTGCGTTTCGCTTACGCATTGGGTTATGCTGAACCTGTAGGTACCCCATATGTGTAGGTTGGTGTTAATGGGACCTTATTTTCGGTACAAAACTGGAATGGGATCTTAGCAGAATAATATAGGGAGGGATTAGCCTATATCTGTAATGGTTTACCCAGCGTAAGCTGAAAGGATGCACGGACGTTGGTTTTCTTTTCTTCACTTCAAACGTTTTTTCTTGGCGTCCTTTGAAGATTGTTTCTACATATACGGGGAGAGGAATGCAGTTTACATTATTTTCATTGGTCATAGAATTATGGCATGTAAAAGAATCTTCCACTAATTAAACTTGTTTGAAGCTAAATATCATAGGTTACATTTCGTTGAAACGCTCTATCAACGTTCCAACGTTCACTACTAGGTGTCAATGACATCTGGTAGCGAAAGTTGGAACTACGGTACTTGAAATTGATTGGTACTTGTAGCTCACCCAATGGGTGTTCGTATTGAAGCAGCTACAGCCTCTGGCGACCCGATCATGTCCTCGGACACTCCCGGCACTAAAAGCCATACGCTAAATAATAATAATTGGTCATCTAAGAGAGCTGTATTGGCGGTCGTTTAACGTGAAGAGCTTGGGACTGCGCTATGCGATGATGTTCTTTTAAGCTTCAATTACGTGGAAGGTGGGAGGGATGAAAATTCATTTTTGGAATCTAAGTCGTAAATTTGAGTCATCTGAACTTAAAAACTATTTCTAAACAAATGTGAACCTGCGATGTTTATTACCGTGTTGGAAGCCATTTTTCAGTGTTGCCTTGTGTGTGCGTTTGAGTTTCGGTCTTTTGACTGGTTTGATGCAGACCTCAGCCTCCCTGTCCTGAGCTAATCGTTTCATCTCTACATAGATACCACACCCTACATCCGAGGCAATCTGTTTAACATATTCTAAACTTCTTGTCCTCGACCCTTCCTTCCATAACTAAGCTTGCTATTCCTGGGTGTCTTAGTAATGTCCTTCCAACCTATCTCTTCTCTCCATTAGCAGTCGCCAGAAACATCTCTCCTCTCCCACTCGTCTTAATACCTCTTCGTTTGTAACCCTATCTACCCATCTGATCTTCATCATTCTCCTGTAACACCACATTTCAAACGCTTCAATTCTCCTCTTTTCTGCTGCTCCAACAGTCCAAGTTTCACTTCTATGGAGTGTCACGCTCCAGAGAAAGGCTTTCAAAAATAACTTCCTAATACCTAAATCTATATTCGATGTCAAACAGATTCCTTTTCTGTATAAATGCTTTCCTTGCCTGAGCCAACCTACTTTTTATATCCTCTTTGCTTCGTACATCACTGGTTATTTTGCTTCCTAAGTAACAGAAGTCTCCTACTTCCTTTAGCTTTTCACCTGCTAATGTTACGTCCATAGGGGTTTCTGTTTATTTTGACTGCATTCAAATATTTTTGATTGACATTTATTAATTTTCATCATGAATTCTTTCCTCAATACGCAGTCCATACCATTCAAAAACTCATTCAAATCCTCTGGCGTGTCGGCCAAGATGACGATGTCATGAGCAAATCTCAGAGTTGAATTTATTGCCTTGTAATCGAGATTTAATGCTTTTCCGTCGATCAACACGATTGAACAAATTGTAATGCGTGGTTCCTTAAATGTTTATTAAGCTCGTGTACATTTTTGTAGGTTTAGAGAAACATCCATTACAATTGGGTACAATCGTGTAGACCGACTGAAAATCATTAAATCTCTATGCGTTGTTTAGTGTTGTTAACAGATTTTAAAAAATAATAAGCAAATAATTCTATGAACTATAAACACGTGAAGGGAAAGGGGGCATAAGGATAGAAATTTCCTTCTGAAAAGACGCCCCCGAGCATATTTATAAACACACCACTGTTCAATTAAAGTAAGGAACTCGCTGTTGCTCGCGAGTGGACATCTTGGGCAGCTGTTGCAATGCATTATAGCATGAGTTGACGTGCTCGGTCTAAGAGCCCTAAATGTGACTTCAGCTGACTTCTGCCATGTTCTTATTGGACTGGTCAGATTGCCACTTGAGTTAAGTACTAACTAAAGAATGGTGCAACATGTCGTATGTCAATAACAATGCTAGTTCATTTGTTATCAAGATGTTAAACCCATTGGGCTATCAGACACAGGTTAAGCATTCTTACACAGTACCTAATTATGTAAATAGCCACAGGTGACCAAAATTCATCACTCCTTTAAAGAACAAATACCACCACAACACTGTGGTGAAATTCAGATATATATTTTTTTTTTTCAGGCCATTTATATTCCACAATCGATTTACTTCATTTTCTGTTAATGTTACGTATTGATCGTTCTTTCGTGTGGCATTCTCTATGTCAGGCCACCAAACGTACCTCGACGGGCTGGATGTGTCAGACGGACGGTACTGATTACAGTGCCCAGCAGTCCGTACGGGAGTCCAGTTTTATTTATTCATCTTCATTATTTAATCTCTCATCAACTGTGGATTAAGTTGGTGTCAGGTCATCCGTCCGTAAATATACAGTACATTTAACACACGAGACTCATCTCGCTTATCTCCCACCCAATGCGCAAACAGCTGTCGTCACCAGTAAGGCATTGTTATTTCTATTTCAAGTAAACATGATGGCACAACATTTCTTTTGCCCCAGGGAGTACGTCTTTGGATAAATCCCTCGTCATGAAACCTGCGACGCACGAGTCTCATTCAGATTCTGGAGGAGACTCGACATCATGCGAGAGACGAGTCGGAGCATCTCGGTATATCCCAACCAGTCAGAAACTCAGAAACCTTTCTAGCAACGTTCAACATTAACACCCTTACACAAACTGGCAAACTGAAAACTCTCACCGAAACCTTCCATGAAAATCAGATATGTATCATTGCCCTACAAGAAACACGTTACCCAGACGAAGAGACTTTCGAGTCTTGGTCGAGAACACAAGTATAAGAGAATCATTGGAACCTATCCTGCCCACAAAAGAACCAATCAAAATGGCAAGAGATTGGCCTCCATTTGTGAAAACCATAACTTTCAGATCATGTCAAGACACTTTCGCCATCTTCCCAGAAAGCAGATAACATGGCGATCTCCTGTCGACGCCATCGGAGAGTTCCAAATAGATCACGTTGCGATTTCTCGGAAAAACAGTCCTGAGATTATGAATGTTAAGATTTATAAAAAGGCGTAAACGTGCCCTCAGACCACTACATGTCCATAATTAAATTCAAACCGGTCCCTGCGAACACTAACAAGACGCCCAAACAAATTTGACATTGATAAACTCAAACAGAAAGTGTCGGAGTTCCAGAAAAAGGCTCGACCAATCGACTGTGACTTTAACAACACAAAAAACCACCTGATTGAGGCTGCCAAGGAAATTGCTGAAATTAAATGAAGTAAGAAACATGCCTGGTGGAATGATACCTGTGTTTCCGTTCTCAAAAAAGGCTCGATTCATGGAAACAATATTATTCAACAAAATCGCGAACTGATTGGGAAACCTACAAAGTCCACCGAGCCCAGACAGCTAAAGTGATCCCAGCTGAGAAACGTAAATATGAAAAGTCACTTATTGAGAAGATCGACCAAGGCTTTAAAAGAAACGACACCAGAGAGTACTACGGAACGTTCACAAGGAAACGTACTGGTTATAAACCTCCGTCGTTATGCTTTCAGCGAAAGGACGGTACACTGGCGACCTCAAATGAAGAAAATTGTACCATCCTGGCTGATTACTTTAAGAACTTAGAAACTTGCGATCACCCCAAAAATCCCATCAAGACCGAGGAACGCATTCCAGATGCCCAGAATCGAGACCACCCTACAAAGACGAAATTATGCGTCACATTGCTTGACTTAAAAACAACAACGTGCCCGGAGATGACTCGGTAGTTACAGCACTTTGGAAATATGCCCCTGAAGAAGCAGTTGAAATCTTGCAGAAGCAAACAGAACAATTTTGGAAAAAAGAAATTCTACCATAAGATTGGAAAACGGCCTTGATCCATCCATTACACAAAAAAAGGCAGCATGAAAACCGCCGACAACTTCAGGGGATATCCCTCCTACCGGTAACGTACAAAATTCTCTCACTTGCTATCCTGGAGCGATTACAAGCCGAAGTCGAGCATCAAATAGGAGAATACCAAGGGGGCTTCAGAAAAGGTCGTTCAACTGTCGAACAGATCCTCAGCCTCAACGATCATTAGATATTTCAATCTCAGGTCCAAACCGTATGTGTCAGTCTTTGTGTACTTTAAGAAGGCTTACGATTCGATAGACCAGTGCTTTCCAAACAGGGTGTCGCTACCACCAAGGGTGTCGTGAGATATTTTCCATCACTAAATTTAAACCAATAATTTATGACTGGATAATAAATCGTTTTGCACCCTCCAGCTCTTGTGAACTTCAACTTATCGAAGACGAGCAATTAGCGGAACTTGAAAACAACCGACTTTAAAACTTAAGTACGAAGATTCAGAATCAAACAGCTTCTGGGTTTCTATTCAACAAGATTTTCCTCACCTGAGTAAAAGAGCCCTCATAGTTTTGTTGCAGTTTTCTACGACATATTCGTGTGAAAGTGCGTTTTCTGTTATGGCGCTCAATCTACAACAAAAAAAATGCCTGTCCAAAAATACTAAATTGCCAAGTGTAACAAGACACGTTAAACGTGGAAGTTTGAGAATGTTAGATGAGGAAATGCGTGTGAATTTGTCCTGCATCCGACCTGATATAAAGCAGATTTTTAATGATCGCCAAGCCCATAGCAGTCATTGAATTGGAACATCAAGCTGCAAGTTTTGCATCTATGAGAAAGGTGTTTAATATAGCCTATTATACTTGGAAAATCATATGTACTATGAACAATTTAAATTTCTATAAAATTAATTTCCTTTGTTCAAATAGTCTATGTTCATAAATAAATGGCTGCCATGTATAATTATGTGTGCTAATAGGGTGTCGCCATGAGAAAAAGTTTGGAAGGCTCTGCGATGACCGCGAAGTTCTGTTGAACATCCTGAATGAATGCGGGGTTGACCTGAAACTGCGGGTATTAATTAGAGCCACCCCAACTGAAACAAAATCCGAAGTAAATTCCTAGGATGTCTCTCTGATACCTTTGAGGTCAAAACGGGAGTCAGACAAGGTGACGGGCTCTCTCCAATGCTTTTCAACTGCGTTCTCGAAAAGGTCATTAGGACCTGGCGAACAAAATTATTAGAAGCCGAGTATAGCCCTCTGAGAATGGGAACAAAATCCAAGGGGATCATAGTCGACTGTCTAGCATTCGCTGATGACATCGCCATTCTGTCGAACGACGTAGAAACTGCTAGGATGCAAATCGACCGGGTAAAATAAATCGCTGAATAAACTGGCTTGCAGATGGCATTCGAAAAAACAGAAGTAATGACTAACATCAAAGATGCCCCAGCAAAATACGGGAAGATCAACCGAGTGGAAAAAATTTAAGTACTTGGGAGTTATCATCATGAAAAGTGGACTGGACAAAGAAGCATTCAAGGAACGAGTACGCAAACTCGAAATAACCTATCAAACATCAGGCTCAATCTACAACAAAAAATGCCTCTCCAATTGCCAAGTGTAACAAGACACGTGGTCCTAGATGGCCTCAAAGAATTATATTATATCTCTGCGTAGTATAAAACAAAGTCCCCGATTCTTGGATGTCACGGGTAATCTCGAGAACCACTGGGTGGATTTTGATGCGGTAAAGGATATCTCGAGGAAGGTTTCTGTAGAAAATAATTTATTTATGATCAAAGGAAGCCAAGCAGTAACGATTTCAGTGAAAGAGTCGAAAAGAAACTGGCGTCCGTGCGCTCTTTAAGCTTACGCTGGGCAAACCGTTAACAATATCAATATACTATGAGTGTAAGAATTGTTCAGCATGAAAAGTTCTACAAAAGAGTCCGCGAGAGCATATCTCTATCGTCAATACATCGCCCAATATAAGGGTTTTTACTTTTTCATTTCTTCCAGCAATCTCCATTCAATTACTGAGGCGACAGTTTATGAGCTAGCTAGGGGCGAGCCTATCACCCCAGTTACAGCCTAGCTAGCTGGCGAGCCTATTACCCCAGGTACAGCCAGCAGCAATCTGTCGAGTCGTGTTCAGTTAAGACTTCAGAAAGGAGTGGTTGTGTTTGGAGTTTTCCTGGAAATGCAACTCGGCTTTTCTTCATTTCGCCTGTGAACTTTTCGTTCCGCAAAATACACAGTCAAGTTAAGATTGGACGGAAGGGGGACTTGTGTTTCTTGCACCTCGCCAAGAATTCGTTGCACATGCATCTCCATGATAACATAATTTAATAGTCCAGTTAATGATTTTAACCCATCATGCCGAGACTTAAAACGGATATAGGTCGTAGTTCATTGACATAAAAAAGCGCTTTTCACGTAATGCATTCATAACTGTTCCCTGGCGAAGCCGGGGCGGGTTGCTAGTATAATTCAAAACTATGGTGATTGGAGCCGTTCCCATCGTGTAGGAGTAGTGCGCCTGCGCCCGAGTTCGATTCTGGACTCCGTCCGAGATTTTAGAAACTAACGTGTTGGTTGGAATGGGGTGCACTCAGCCTCCTCGGAACAATTGTGAAGCTGTCTGTGTAGAGGGCAGCGCCTCGGTCAAGATAGGCCGAGGGTACACGTCGTCCTGACTACGCGTCACTCAAAAATCTGCAGGCCAATTGGCTGAATCGCGGCTGCTTGTTTTAGGCGTAGGCCCTTAGTGGACTGTAGTTCCACGGGGAAGAAAGTATTGCAATTTTTGAACACTTTTTCGCCAATTTGAGATGATTATCTTTTGTGGAGCGTTTTCATATCGGTGATTCTACTGTATCTCATTCGAGGTGACTACTTAATTACTTGAAATGAACCCCCACTCTTATTACCTGTTGTTCATCCCGCCCTAATCACATCTTCTCCCCTCGAGTATTGATTGTGGGAGATGAGTGAGTCATATCAAAATCGCCCTTTCCGCTGGAGTTGTTTATGTGACATGTGTTGGGGTCAGGCCTCGACTGTGGGAGTGGTGCTCATTATTCCTTACAGAGCAGCTCATAATGGAGAACTTTGTGAAAGAGGATAGGGTTTGCATACGCTCCCAGCAGCGGCGTAGCGCACTTCCCCGCGACCAAATACAAGCCTAAAGACAGATTTTTTGGGAAAATCTGACATTGGTTTCATCATGCACGAATGGTTAGAAAAATGCAAATATAAATCCGAAAATAATAATAATAATATGTCGAAAAGATCACGGACACCATTCGTAAGGGAAGGATAGTTTTCTATGGCCACATTGCTCGTATGAGTTCTACAAGGTTGAGCAATAGGATCTTCAGTTTTCTTCTTAACAAGAAAACCAAGGCGGCGTGGTTCACCGAGGTAGAAAAAGACCAGCGTGAAGTGGAAATAGCCCTGGAGGATATCCATAAACGTGTTCCACTAAAGTCGAAACTCCAAGAACGTCATGGATTCGAAGAAAAGACAAATCTAAAAACGGTCAAGAGATGGACTGAAGCGAGGAAGGAACAACATAGGAAACGAATGCGGGAATACTGGGCGAACGTGAAGGCCCAGGCGCAAAGACATGGAAAAGGGCAGTCGAAATAGCGTGGTCCGTAGATGGCCGAAACGACAGCAAGAAAAATAATAATATGTCATATCATGCTGTGAAGGGCTATAAGCAGATATTGCCAAGAAATAACAATAGCAACAAATGCGTCATTATTACCGGCCAAAATGAATCGCATGATCACGTTATCTTAATGTAGTTATGTTACTACGTGTTTATCATGTGTGATCATACACTTAACTACCGGTCGAAATTTGATGTGTTTCAGTTTGTCAACTTGATTGCACCCGATTGTGGTGGGTTATTCCCGAATCCTGAAAAAATATTACATGTGATTAATAAATACACTTGGATAAAGTGTGGGTGATAGTATTTCCAATAGACTATGTACACTTCAGTTCAGACAGTGACGAGGTCAACTGTTCTCATCCGGTCCGCGTGCGACTCAATCAGATTAGTAGACAATACTGATCATTTATCAACAATCACATACTCACACTAAGCAAGCAAATTTGGAGTGCAATCACCACTTTCAGTATCTAAACAAAATTCTCATTGACTACAACTAATAAATATTGACTAGTTGCATTATTTTAACTGCTACTTCAACTAAATAAGTGTACATATTGTGACTGGCTGCGTGGCTCAGCGGTAACGTTCTCGCCTGCTGAGCTCAAAATAGCGAGATCGAATCCTGGCGCAGTCAGTCGTCAGCAGTTGAGGTTGCACTAATGCGAGGGAGCCGTGTCAGTTCGTTACTCCTGTGGTGGTCCGGGCGTGGACACCAAGTGCCCGCCAATGAGCCAGCTTGGTGTCCTAGGCGAAACCCCATACAAGACACGGCACAAACCTAGAAGAATTGCTGAGTTTTAACAGCTCGTACTGTTTAGAAGGTAGCTTTGAATGTGAACTACATATGAAGCCCATATCGTTTTGTTACTGGAAATCTGGTGTGGTAGAGCTTTGGTGGACATACCGCATTGCCAATAATGTTCACATTGGATTTATTAATCAGTTAATTTAAGCAGTATATTCCATTTATCAGTTCCGGAATTTTTATCATTGATCCCATTTTAATTTTATTTTCGACCAAATTGGACAGCTAGTAATTCAATTATTCTCCATATAATGGAATCAAAGGATCTTTTCATAACTAAAAAATTCCGCCTGATTGATTGTACCAGTATTGTTCATTTTGTTTTAATTCAATTAAAACGGACAAAGCGAAATAGCTCTACTATTGAGGTATTTTGCCCGGGAATTGACCATGTTAATATGAACATTCAGGAATTCCAAACTTCATACATAGCTGGGACAATTTTCCCCTTTGACATGATGTACTGTAGAGCACAGATTCCCAAAGTGGAAGTAATTGAGGAGAGATGAAGGGACACGGTGACGGGTGGCGGGGTTGGGAGCGACATAACAAGTTTTTCTTCTTCTAAATACATGCGTAAATATACAGGATACAAAAACGAAAGTAACCTCAGTAATTAGAAATTACTTTGTAGGATTGTGTCCTATTGGATGACTAATTTCATGGGAAGTGATGAAAAAAATGTGAACACCGTGAACCCTCAGTTTTTTAAAATTTGTGTGTTTGTCATTACACTATAAGAACCAACACACGGCGCCGCCACAATGCCAGTATTTATTTGGCTGATCGCATTGGCTACGGGGTGAATTGCATTGCGTTCTTTGACCTTGTGCTACCAGCCTGTGTCGTCCGGTATGGTGTCTTAAGATTACAGGTGGGTGTTGGTCCGAAGGGGCCCGGGTTTGTGGGTTTGATGGTTTGATTTCTGGCTGGATCCTGAAATTTTACCGTCGGATGATTAATTCCACTGGGTCGGCGACTGTTTATTTGTGACGTTTTATCGTTGATTTCTTCCCTGTCACGATAGTCAGGTCGTCAAATCAAGAGGCCTGCAACAGCAACACAAACACTGTCAATAATAATAATAATAATAATAATAATAATAATAGTAATAATAATGGTATATCGGCTTTCACAGCCAAGTAATAAAAACTCAGCATTTTTTTTTTCTTGCCGTGCATTTTGTGCGGTTCCACCTAGGTGCACCAAGTGGTTGGTTGGTTGGTTGGTTCCTTAGTTTTGGGGCTGCGACAACGCGGTCATGTAGCCCCGTGTACTTTGGGTGTGTGTAGAATCTGTCTGATAACCTGTGTCAATTGTGATGTCTGTATTAGTGTGTTATCTGTTTTTAATTCAAGTAAGGACTGCAGATGATAATTTCAAGTAGTTCCTAATTTCGCTACCAAATACTACCGTCCACGACACCTTGCTGTGAACTTGGCTACTACTAGATGCCATCGCAACCAGCGCCCGGTGACGAACGTTGTAACTTGAGAGCATTAATCAAACCACACCTACACATTTTGCTTCACAAGTTTAGTTAATGGAAGATTCTTTTACATGCCATACATCTATGACATGTGTCCGCCGACTTTACTTCCCCTCCAAAGGAAGGCATACTGAGGTTTTTTTAACGCTCTTCAAAAATCTGACGACTTTGGCCGGGTTAGTGCACCAAGTGATGCTCATCAGTGGACTAAGGTTACTCTTCCCGGACCACCGCAGGGGTAGTGAACTATTCACTTCTTTACTGTCAGAGCTGAGAACTCTTGCAGCTTTTCTCTTTCCTTTAGAGGTTTCCAAAATAAATGGCATATTGGCTCTCACTGACAAGTAATTAAAACTCAGCGGCGGTCTGAGCACGGTCACCAAGAGCCCGTTGATGAGCCTAACATGGTGCATCCAGGTGAAACCCTGCAAAAGACACGACCAAATCCTACAAGATTTGCTGAGTTTTAATAATGGTAGCCACAACACAAGACCCACAAGAACTCATTCGCAATAGACAACATTTTTAGAACCCTAATAAATTGACATACATTTGCTGAGAAACCTACATGGAAGAATACAGGATGGGCAGAAGAGCGCAAAAGAGAGCACAGTGAACGGATGAAGAGTTATTGGGAAAGAAAGTGGAAATATTGTTCGAAATAAGTTCTAACGAGCTCCTTAGTTGGGCACAACGAATCAAAATAAATGAATAAATAAATAATAGACTAATAATATCGTATTGCCTCGGATACCGGGTGCAAGCTTTGTTGTTCCTTGGAGCGCTATCAAAGTCAAGGAGGTTAGATATCTAAGCTCTTTGACACTATAGCGCTTTCTAGTAGAGAAAGGAGGAACTTTTGTGTGGCGGAAAATCCCGAGATTAATTTTGCCATTATGAACATGGCCTATTGAATTCAAATGGATTCTTTAACATGCCAACAACGTATGATATGTAGGGGCAGATGACCTCGTAGTTCCGCCCCTTAAAACAACAATAACTAACAAACGTATGACATGCGTGTTGTGATTTTTGTCGCCTTTCAAAAATCACTTACCATGGCCAGGAGCGAACCTGCAAGCTTGGGGGTTGGTAGTCTGACACGATAACCACTAATCACCGTGGCAAGCAAATATATAAATAAATAAATAAATAATAATAATAATAATACACGTGTATCAAGTGTAATGCATATCGTGGTAGGTATCTTCACGTCGTATGATATTTATGCACTGTAGCTGAAGGTGAACTTTATCTTATTTGTACAAACTCATCTTCGCAGTGGGTGAACAATGCTTGCCGTGATGATCAAGCATTCATTTATAGTCGAGGTTTTATCTTTCAGTGATCTAGCCTTCTCTAGTGAGCATAACACAGACGGCGGAACAATCATCTGTAGAGGGAACACAGGCCTTGTGTACGTTTCGTCGCTATTCAAGTCTGTGTGCATTCCCAAACAAATGGATAGGGCGTGAGGGACCGACACCGTGGCCTGCTCGTTCTCCTGATCTCAACCCATTAGACTTCTACTAATGGGGGTCATTTAAAGGCCATTGTGTGTGCTAAATCTACAGTATTAATAACGTGGACATGCTGCGTCAGCGAATAAAGTAAGGATGTCAGCAGATACTACAGACGCCGGGAATATGGGAGCGTGTGAGACAGTCAATAATGCGGCGCATAGACGCCTGCATTACAGCTCGTGGTAGCCATTCTGAGCACCTTCTGTAGAGAACTGTAAGTAGTAACGTACACTTTATCAACACAAATGACCAACCTGCATAGTGAAGCGGTCTGTGTTATGCACACCACGACTAATGCTTGTAACACGGAAACGAACGCACATACACCATATGTTTATAGGACATGTTTTGCTTGTTGTCAGGTCCTCTATCCAATTCCCGGACCTTTCCCACATATTTAGTTACACCCTGTATAGTATGGACGTTACATGCAGTTAAACATTGAACATATCTGCACGCATAGAATCGTGTTAGCAACAGTGTAGTTTATGAGTTGCTCAAAATTAATTTGAAATGTTATGATCTACATATGTGTCAATTTTGGAAGAAATCCATTTTATAGTATGAAAGTTACATGCAATTAAACATTGAACCTATCGGAAGAATCAAGTTGGTAGCACTGTCGTGTACGAGCTCCTGAAAATTAATTCGAAATAATATGTTCTATATGTGTGCCAATTTTGAAATGGTTCCCATGCATATCTGAGATATCCAAGTTAGAGTTCAAATTACAACTATTATGTTTAGCAGTTGGTAACACTGGCGTCGTTTTCAAATATGGCCTTGAGGTGTTCTGGTATAGATCTTCACTCATACAAGTTGTTGTTTCGATAGCTGCAGCCGTTTATAAATTGATATTGGGACATAGACAGACACACGCACATCCGCCCGGGTGATCTCATAAGTCTATTTTATCATCACTTTTGCAAATTGCGAAAAAAAAGTAGGCTTATGAACTGGTATCTCACATTATTATTATTAGTAGTAGTAGTTGTACCGGTAGTAGTATTATTATTATAGTAGTAGTAGTAGTTTGACCACGTAATTCGCGTAATTGTGAATATTCAAATGTGTTGTGTTATTGAATTCAGCACCTTTCTAAAGTTACCAAATTGGTCCTAGCCTCAGTGCTACAACTCCTTGTTGGGAACGTTGGATTGACCTCGGATAATTAGACTCCAATATTTTAGTTACTGTCTTCAAAATGTTACTCCAGCACTGTTATTGATATGACCTTCCAGGAAAGCCAGCAAAGCTGCTAGGTTATTAGTGACTTTTCAGGACACATGACATGATGAGGAATTTATCAACATAATTATTGATATGGTGAGCCCCATTGCGAACACTGAACGAAGGCATTAAACTTAATGGTGTCACAAAGGGTTATCTAATGGCATTTTGGCGAGGCATCTATAACTCCCAGGCTGGTTTATCAAACGGTGGACGGGAAGACGATCTGCTGCTAATAGTGTTACCAAAAACACAGCAGCTTTTGGACTGTTCAATAACATTAGGCAACAATTTGTTGGTTATGTAATTAAACAAGATGTTCAGTAAATAACGTATAGCCTACTTTCTCCTAATTGCATGGGTATTGTTATAACTCTTTGTCCTATTCAAGGAGTATAATTGAATGTTGGTTGTAGTAGCTTGTTGAAATACAACGTGCTATACGGATATTAAACATGAATATGAGGTGCTCTTTGCTAGTACTACCTCTGTAAAAAAAACACGTCCAATTCGGTTTCACCGTGGTTGAATTGATATGGGGAATCGATTTGCTCACATACATGGCCGCTATCTGCAAACTATTGGGCTTATGACCTTGTAGTTCAGTCAAAAGATGCTTCCCACAAAAAGGTATGTTGTTGCAAAATGTGGTAGAGATCAAATGAATAGGTTGATCGTAATTTGATTCAATCTTTTAACATTTGGGTGGCCGCCATTCCGTTTCCGTCAAGATGGCGGCGATATGAAACATGACACTGAGGTGCTCTTTGCTTTGCTAGTGCTACATCTGTACCAAATTTCGTTCAATTTGGTTTCACCGTTTTTGAATTGATAGGGGGGAATCGATTTGCACACATACACGGCCGCCATCTGCAAACTATTGGGCTGATAATATTGTAGGTTGGTCAAAATATGCCTCCCAAAAAGGTATGTTGTTGCAAAAGTTAGTAGAGATCAGATTAATAGGTTGGTCGTAATTCGATTTGGGCTTTCAACATTTGGGTGGCCTCCATTACGTTTCCGTCAAGATGGCGGCAATATAAAACATTACACTAAGGTTCCCTTTGCTAATGCTACCTCTGTACCAAATTTCATTCAATTCGGTTTCACAATGTTTGAATAGATAGGTGGAATCGAATTTCACACATACGTGGCTGCCATCTGCAAACTATTGGGCTGATGACCTTGTAGTTTAGTCAAAAGACGCTCGCCATATACAGTAAATATATGTTGTTGCAAAATTTGGTAGAGATTGGATGATTATGTTAGTCGTAATTTGATTTAAGCTTTGAACATTTGGGTGGCCGCCATTACGTTTCCGTCAAGATGTCGGCGATATAAAACATGACACTGAGGTGCCCTTTGCTAGTTCTACCTCTGTACCAAATTTCGTTCAATTCGGTTTCACCGTGTTCGATTTGATGGGGGGGGGGGGGGCATTCAGAGTTACACACTCACACAGACAGACAGACACACAATTTTTGGCCCTGTGTAGATCTCATAAGTCTACTTTCAGTTTTTGCAAAAATCAAAAGTAGGCTAAAAACTATATGGGTTGTGTGAGTGTTTTTTGTATAGTATTATACCACAAATAATTTTTGGTTTATCAATTATTCTAGTGATCCAATCATTGTATCCATTCATTGTATCAAGTTTCTCTGAGATCGGTTAAATTAACCACGTATGAGAAAACCATTTCTTAATTGTGCCTGAGTTTGTATTGTGTATAGGGTATTTCTTAAATACTTTTAAGGTCTTTCAGAACGGGCTTCTTTGAATACAAAACTGTGTAAGTACCTAGTAGCATAGAAAACGTAGCTCAGCGTATGTTACTTAACTGCGAGTAAACACAGTGAAAGTTGGTGCATTATACTCGCTTAACAACAGACGTGATGCTTTGTTTTGACTTTGATGTTAGCTATGTTAGTTGTTGTTGTTGTTGTTGTTGTTGTTGTTGTTGTTGTTGTTGTTGTTGTTGTTGTTGTTTTAAGGGGCGGAACAGCGAGGTCATCTGCCCCTAAACTTTTATGTTACCTTCATTAGTTACTTTGGTCTTTCCTGTACTATGCTCGAACCTTATGCAATGATGTCAACAGACTACACAATCCCCCTCGATAACCGTGACCAGTGGGATGTGGCAGTTAGGTGAAGCCCTCTTTAGTTGGTCGCCTGCAGTATTAATTGGATATGTTTTACGTGTTGAGTGCCTGGAGGGTGATTTGGATGCTCGGCCTGGTAATTACCTTCATAATTTCATTCTACTCGTTCTAGCTCATAAACGACATCAACGTCACGGTGCAATATACCCGTTTAATTTTTCTACATGAATTGATACGTTTGAAATCTAACACAAACTCCACAATTTGCGAGAAAACGCAAATATTGCAACATACACCTCAACAAAAGTTTAGACCTCGTCATCCGGTTCATGATGAATTTAAGGCTTTTATTTTCCGTTCAGTATTTTTAACTTTTATTGTGTACATAATTATATATTTATATTGTTAGTATGCCTTATTTGTTTTATCGTTCTTAACCCCACTTTTGTATTAGTTTATTCAAATAAGACATTATTGTTGAGGCTCATTGCCTGTTTTACTCCAATTTACATCCATTTTCGTTCTCATACCAAGCAGTGAGTTGTTTTTAACTTATCATTTCATTTAATTAGGGGCCGATAAACTCGATGATAGGCCTCTAAACAATAATAATAATAATAATAATAATAATAATCCATAAAAGTTTGGAGTACTGTTATAAATTGTATTGGGAGATAATATGTCCCTATTGTCCTAGGCGTTGCATCAATTGTACTCATATAACCCGTATGGAAGATGTTTTTTTCCATACTTCTTATATGTTTTAGTCATATAGTGAAATTCGTCATTTCATGAAAATCCTAGCCACTTCATGAAAAACCGGCTTATGATGTAAAAGGTATAGTTGCACTATCCGATTCGTCTGTCATGAAGTGACGGACCAATTTAGGCAGATGGCGAAAGAAATGAGTTTACATTATCAGTAAATCATGAAAATCCGGTGTTGGTTGATTTGACTCCTCGTGGAATGACTGACGCAATGGAGTTGTACATTAGCTTTTCACCGTTAAACACGATCTATTCTAAGAAATAAATTAATGCTTCTTTATTATGGTTTAAAATGCATTCACAACAATAAAACGACAATAACAGAACAACAGAACTATATTCAAATGTTCAGACTGAACAAAAGAATTGCAAAATTATTGTCAAAAATACTCACTCAAGAAACAACACCCTTTGAACGTCCACGGTAACTTCCATACAGTATATTGCCACTATTAATTCTTGTAAAGCACACTTATCTCACCACGAGAACACTGCTGTCGCTACTTCATAAAGTGACGGGCTGGACTTCCCGTCAAATAATGTACACTTAACATTACACTATGTGACGGCGAAATTTAGTCATTTCATGAAACCACGCGTCAGTTAGTGCAACTTTCCTCTTTAAGCCTACATCATATGCCGGCTTTTCATGAAGTGCCTAAGATTTTCATGAAATGACGGATTTCACTATCTGACTACGACATATTATGTAAGTACATCACTGGGTTGATAATGCAGCCAATATATAGTAGTTGAATCTATGCTATTACAAACTTTTGTAGAGGTGTGTAGTTTGTAATTCGCTCTTTCTCTTCAAGTACTGGAAATATTTATATAGTTGCCCTCAAATAGTAAAAGACTGACACGTTGTCATTTTGTTTTTTATTCAAATTTTAAAACGATGGCGATACTAATAACTAGGAACTGCAAGTTTGTGTCGAACATCGCATTACCCGTGAATTGGTAAATCGATCGAACATAGAAGCAATGCCCCATACATCCAAGATGAAATACTGCATTGATTCAGCCCAGTAGTGAGGAAGGAGAAAAATGAATGAGCATGTGCATGGCTTTCAGGCTGGAGCGTTGCACGTGTCATCACAGGTTTCCTTGTCCGGCTTCCGAGTAAAGGAGCCTATAGTTTAGGAAGCCATGCTTCTAATATCACTGATCGTGATCGAGTTGAATCAACATCGCTAGGCCTGCTGAGAAAGAGAGGTAGTGAGTGAGCAGGGGGTAAGGAATCAGACTCGGACATACTGAAGGACCCAGGGTTGCAGAAAAGCCCACAGTATATTTAAAGTTTTTAATAATATTTACAGTATATGCTTGATTTTTTTTTCTTCAATATTACTGACAGGGCTATGGCAAATTTGTCACAATAATTTAATTTAGAGTGAATGTAGGTCAGAATTCTATTTAAGAACAGTCCCGCGACGTAGCAGTGGTTGCTAAATTGTGTACCATGGCCGCGAGGGCAGCTCCTGTGATTTCAGAGATCGCAGGTTTGAATCTCGGCATTGACAGCGGCTATTCTGTGTGTTTTTTCCTGTTCTTTTTCACACTCACTCCACGATATCGCAGCCCCTGAAATAACCAACAACATAGTCACTGGTCAACAAAATGAAAATTACTTTTCCCCTGAAATATAGGCAACTGTGTATGTATTCCACCAAACCTTTGTTTCCTGCTGAATACGGAAAAGTATTCCGTTCTCTACCATCACGTACATAATTCCAATTAGGGCCTACGGTATTTAATATAATTGCTAGGGTATAAACTGACGATAATACACATAAATATCAAACATAGTAATTGTTCTACATGATTATTTCTTACAAAGGTGGGTTGTACATACAGTATATACATAAAGTATAATATGCAAATCGTAATCACGGGACTTACAGTATTATCTACAAATGAGTTATAAGTTCAATGGGAAGAATTAAATACTAGAAAATCAGCAGATGGTTTCCTACACTCCTTGTTTGTTTCCAGAAGACGTTGTTTTACTTAGAAAGCTCGTACAAAGCCACTTTGTTTCCTTTCAAGCTCTTCGGTCTCGCTCTAAATTTCTTCGAATTCACGCATTAATTCCATTATCTACGATCCCGTTTTGATGCCTTCTTTGTTTTCACAACTGGTATATTTCAAAAATGTACACTTGCATATATGAATTATATTTTCAATTGCCCTCCCATATGTATCTACGGCGCAACTAGCCAGGTCAATGCTCGGCACATGCCTTTTCCATGCGTGTAAGTGTTATTATGGTTTACAGTCGTTTTCGGTGAGTTAGCCGTGGTGGTTACGGCATGACTAATGGCAGTCGCTCACATCCGGGAGGCGAGGAGGTTCGAATCCCCCCGCCGGCAACCTTGAAGATGGTCTTCTGTGGTTTCCCATCTTCCTTCCAGGCAAATGCCGGGGTTGGTCCCTCACTATAGGCCACAGCCGCTACCTTCCAACTCCTCGCCCTTCCCTTCCAACTTCCCTCCCCAACGGTACTTGTAGCTCACCCATTGGGTGTCCGTCTCGAAGCAGCTACAAAACTGGCGAGCCGAACATGTCCTCGGACACTCCTGGCACTAAAAGCCATACGCTAAAAAAAAACAGTCGTTTTCGATGTATTGGTTATTCTGCATTGAAATGTCCCAGGTGCAAGAAGTAGAATGGCTTTTCAAATCCCCTTGCAAATCCACCCCCATCAACTTCTACAAATGCCGGGATGGTTCAGAGCCTAAGGTCACGGCCGCTTCCTTCCAAATCCTCACCTGAATTACAAGTACACACACTACTAAAGGCAGCACAAATACACAGGTTATCGGACAGATTCTACACACACCCAAGAACACTGGGCTAAAGGACCACGATGACCAAATCCTTCAAATGAAACAACAAATGCAGCATATACCAACTGGAGGAGTTTCTGGTGCTCCAGTGGTATCATCTTCCTTGTTGAGTGGTCATTGTTCCTTGGGCTAAAGGTGGTCCTTGTACATTGCTAGGTAGATGGCAGGAACGTATTGGGTCATCCAAGTATATTTAAGATGTAAGTGGCGTAGCTCCCAACCACCAATAGCGATACGAGCTTCTTAGTCTGTGCATAGATGGGAATATTATAATAAATAAAACGCAGAAATATTAGAATGTGCCCTCGAAGAGCTCTAGTTCACCATAATCATCAGTCGACAATAGTGAACGAATTGTGTGAAGCCGTCACGGAAGAAGCCCAATCTCTATTTCTGGGACCAGCTTCTAACAGCCCTCTCAACTTCTTCATCGGATGTACTGTAGCCTATGTCCCCGAAGATCTTTAAGTGCCGAGAAAAGTTGAAAGTCACTGGACAGCAAGGATTCTGTTGTGGTGGCACGTGGATTGAGTGAGCTCACACAGGTGAGCTTTCATTTAAGGTGCCAGCATCCCGGCTACCCATTGTATTCTGTTGGGACTACTGTATATGAGCAAGACATGCTGATATACATCCTCTAATTAATTTTAACTATTTTGTGAAAGGAGAAATGAACAGCGTTTGCATACCTTGGAGAAAACTCGAGGCGGGATAGTCTACTTTCCCCCTAGTACTGTTTACTAAAATAAGCTTTCCAGTCGGTCCACACTAATTGTACCCAATTACTTCAGGTGGGAAACAAGATACACTCTAACCCAGGCCTTCTCTCGCCGAGAGATTTCTACTGGTCTGCCATGAAAAACGAGAAAAAATAAGTTTAAATAATTCAAAGAAAATTATTCTCAATGTCACTCTTACAAGTTAGATCCCTTCTTGTTATCAAATTTGTTGCTTTTCTAAAGACGGAATACTTTGCTACTGCTACTTTGGTCAGATGCCCTAATTTCTGCCTTCATCTTTTCACTTCCGGCAAGTTAGATCCCTTCTTGTTATCAAATTTGTTGCTTTTCTAAAGACGGAATACTTTGCTACTGCTACTTTGGTCAGATGCCCTAATTTCTGCCTTCATCTTTTCACTTCCGGCCTCCCGAGTACATTAAATAAACGTAAAATTAATCTCTGTGGCCTTCGAAAAAAATTAATTGAAAATGCCTGTCCTAACCTTTATGTAACAGTTCTTTCAGGTTAGGGTGTATACATACTTGTTTTCTGCCTAATATAATTGGTTTGTTGGCCGACTGGACAACTTTATTTAATAGAATTACGCAACTCTATTAATTCACTTAGTACTGGTACTGCTTTAATGTATGTCAGGTGATGCCCAGTGGTCCACCTGTTAGACTATTTGGAAGTGTAACACAATCTTACTGACCCTGGAGAAGGTCCAGTAAATTTAAACAAACGTTTGGTGCTTTTCAGTCGGTCAACACGAATGTACCCAAAAGAGTTGGGTTATGCCCTAATCCTGAAAAAGAATTACATGAGATTAATAAATACACTAGGATGACCAGTTTCGATCGTCAAGGGATCATCATCAGATCCATTACACTTCGACTGTCACTGGTGCAAGAGTGAAGTTGACACTGCTCGCAGCTACAGCGCGGAAGACACCCAACCAGATAAGTAGTAGCCTGTACTATACAGTACAACCATAGTTGACATTTTACAACCATATAGTCACTCCAAACAGACAAATTCCGGTTTTATATCACCATTTTAGCATTTCACCCAACATCATATATACTACAACTAGCATACACTGACAAGTTGCATTACCAATACTGCAACTAAATAATTGTATATATTGTAAATATTTTCACCTGTATTTTCAAACATAGATTTTATAGCCGAAGTGTAATGGATCTGATGATGATCGCTTGACGATCGAAACTGGTCATCCTAGTAATTTATTAATCTCATGCATTTTTTTTTCAGGATTAGGGTATAACCCAACTCTTTTGGGTACATTCGTGTTGACCGACTGAAAAGCACCAAACTTTTCTTTACTAAGGCAACACTGAAAAATGGCTTCAAACCCCATAATGTCCAGTAAATTTTGAAGTCAAGCAGATTTAAGTTCGTTTTTCAGAGCTGAAAAATTATTTTCTGTTGCATTTGTACCCCAATTATAGTCACTGTGACCCAACATATTTGACCACGACTGCGATGCGATGGGAGCTACAAGTCCGAAAATCAATGGTTCGAATCCCACCGCTAATAACGGCCAGTATGAGTGTTGTTTTTCCTCGGATTACCGCACTCTGCCCAGGAAAATGCTACTTATTTCAAGTCCCGGTGTACCTACACCGTCGCTGATAATTACAGTTAAACACTCTTCTATTGTCACCACCAAAGCTCAAATGCACGCGGCCGATGACTAACATGTCCCAAGCCCACAAAATGAATCATCAAAAACAAACAACACGCCTATATAGCATGATGTCTCATTAGATTACGTAAGAGCTAGCGAGGTAATGTTCTGAATAATCCCTAGTAAAAGTATGGGATTACTGTTATAACTTTCGAAAACTTATCCTCCACAACGTTTAGTAGGGAGGAGGGTATTGTTGCGGTACTTTGTGGAGGGGAACTCTTTCAGTCAATTGCCTTCCATGGTTAAGTGTTTCTACTTGTTAAATATTATTTCGTGTTTATTATATTAATGGTTTGCATTTGAGGATGGCTTGCTACGGTGGATGAGTGGTTATCGTGTCGGTCTACCAACCCCAAGCTTGCAGGTTAGCTCCTGGCCATGGCAAGTGAATTTTTGAAAGGCGTCAAAAATCACGACACTCGTGTCATACGTTGTTGGCATGTTAAAGAACCCATTTGAATTCAGTAGGTCGTGTTCCGCCAACCCTCAAGTTTCTCCTTTCTCTACTAGAAAGCGCTATAGTGTCAAGGAACTTACAATTAGATATATAACCTCCTTGACTTTCATGGTGCTCCAAGAAACAACAAAATTCGACATGCAAGCTGCCTTCTGGGCGCAAATAACAAAGCTTGCATCCGGCACCCGAGGCCATACGATATTATTGGTTTGCATTTGAGGATTACTCAGATGCTTCTTGTTAGCTGCACTTTATGAGAGGTAAGATGTTTCTTAATGAACGTGTTGATTGGCCGGAAGATAATATCTAGTCGCAAACCAAGACGTGTGGTTTACCAGCTCTTCAAGTGTACATAGTCTATTTTTCTGCGTAGACATCGGGTGTTATGCACTTGTGTGGTTAGACAGAGAAGAGCACAGAGACGGGCGAATGCAGGAAATAAAGAAGGTGATTTGTATACAATAGACATTTATGGCAACAATATTAAAAGGAGATGGGTATTATGGTTGAACTCGTGGTGAGATAATTTACAAGCGGTTTGCGGCTAATTTGCTGTGTTACATTAGCTCTTCAGGCGTGTACTGACTCCTGGAGAGAAGGGTAAAGGGTAAAATCAATCATTTTGTTTATTAATAACAATGTATTGTGAGGTTTGAAGCCATTTTTCAGTGTTGCCTAAGTAAACAAAAGTTTGGTGCTTTTCAGTCGGTCAACACGAATTTACCCAAATAGAGCTGGGTTATGCCCTAATCCTGAAATAATTTACATGAGATTAATAAATACACTAGGATGGCCAGTTTCGATCGGCAAGCGATCATCATCAGATCCATTTCACTTAGGCTATAGCATCTATGTTTGAGAATACAGGTGAAACAAGATGTTCAGTAAAGAACATATAGCCTACTTTCTCCTAAATGTATGAGTATAGTTATAACTCGCTGTTATTATCAAAGAGTATAATATAATCATTTCTTGGTTGATGACCTTAGAAACTATTTATCTCTACCAAACGCCACAACCTAGAAAAAAAACTACTACCATCATTGAAGAAAGATAGATAACAAGTATCTCAAGAATGTTATGGATCTGGAGACATAATCGACCGGACTGGCTGCGTGGCTCAGCGGTAACGTTCTCGCTTGCTGGGCCCTAGGTTGCAGGTTCGTATCCTGGCGCAGTCAGCTGGCATTTGAGGGTGCACAAATGCGAGGGAGCCGTGCCTGTAGATTTACTGGCACGTTAAAGATCCCCTTCGGGCCAAAATCCGGCACCCCGGCGTATCTAAAAGCAGCAGTAGTTAAAAGGGACGTAAAACAAATAACATTATTATTATTGTTATTATTACTTAATCGACCTGCCGTGGGCAGCATCCAACTTTGAGTTAAGGCATGTCTTTACACGTCTGGTTGTGCATGGCTTTCACAACCCTAACTGAATTAACAAATCTTTCCATGACCCTACAGAGACGTGTGTATACAAACTATGTGGATATTTTCGATTGCTATTTGCCTGAAATAAAAGTATTAATTAATAACCTGAACTAGCACCAACGGCTAGAATTCAGTTACTATGTGAAATCGTTTTGTTCTTTACTTCAAATAACATTTTCAAATAACGCACAATAGGCTGTTACAAACCCTTTAAAACAAAAAGTAAAAATTTATCGTAGTATCATCTTGCCATTCTTCAAGTTCGATGCGCATAGAATGCCAATGGTATACGGTACTAACCAATGGAGTCCCACGTAGACCAGTCGTGACATGTAGTGGAGAAGTAAAGAACATATAACCCTAACAGGGCGAGTGCATTCTAGTGGCCATAAGAAGAAACTTTTCAATAAAATCTTGAAGTTAATAAGTAGGCCGGCGTGCAGTTACCTTTTTGGCTGGTAGATGTCTCGAGAAAATCTGCTGGTGAATTATGTTTTAATTAAATATATATTTTCCACCGTAATATGCACAACATAACGCTTAATTTTAAAACGTCTGAATCATTACAAAACAATAAATATATAAAATTTCAAGCAAAAAATAATAACTCTGATGGGGTTTGAACCATAGGCATATGAGTGATAGGCCAACGCTTTACCACGGAGCCATTTGTGCCAACGAACATAGTCTATATATATAAAGCACAAAGTTTGTCTGTCTGTCTGTCTGTTATGTATACAAATCTACACCGTTTCACCGATCTGAACCAAAATTTGTATACTTACCCTTTGGAACCCTGCGGGTAACCCTGTCAACATTAAATTTCGGACAGACCACCCCATGCCCAGCATTTAGGCCCTTTTGCACAAATCTACACCGTTTCACCGATCTGAACCAAAAGTTGTATATTTAACCTTTGGAACCCTGCGAGTAACACTGTCCACTTGAAATTTCGGACAGACCACCCCATTCCCTGCATTTAGGCCCTTTGGTCCAAATCCACACCGTTTCACCGATCTCAACCAAAATTTGTATATTTATCCTTTGGAACCCCGCGAGTAACACTGACCACTTAAAATTTCGGACAGACCACCCCATTCCCTGCATTTAGGCCCTTTGGTCCAAATCTACACCGTTTCACCGATCAGAACCAAAATTCGTATTCTTACCCTTTGGTGCCCTGCGAGTAACACTGTCTGCTTGAAATTTCGGACAGACCACGCCATTCCCTGCATTTAGGCCCTTTTTGCACAAATCTACACCGTTTCACCGATCTGAACCAAAATGTGTATACTTACCCTTTGGAACCCTGCGAGTAACACTGTCTGCTTGAAATTGCGGACAGACCACTCCATTCCCTGCATTTAGGCCCTTTGGCCCAAATCTACACCGTTCCACCGATCTCAACCAAAATTTGTATATTTACCCTTTGGAACACTGCGACTAACACTGTCTGCTTGAAATTGCGGAGAGGCTACTCCATCCCCTGCATTTAGGCCCTTTGGCACAAATCTACACCGTTTCACCGATCTGAACCAAACTTTGTATACTTACCCTTTGGAACCCTGCGAGTAACACTGTCCATTTAAAATGTCGGACAGACCACCCCATTCCCTGCATTTAGGCACTTTGGCACAAATCTACACCGTTTCACCGATAAGAACCAATATTCGTAAACTTACCCTTTGGTACCCAGCGAGTAACACTGTCTGCTTGAAATTGCGGACAGACCACTCCATTCCCTGCATTTAGGCCCTTTGTCCCAAATCCACACCGTTTCACCGATCTCAACCAAAATTTGTATATTTACCCTTTGGAACACTGCGACTAACACTGCTTGAAATTGCGGCGAGGCCACTCCATCCCTTGCATTTAGGCTGTTTTGCACAAATCTACACCGTTTCACCGATCTGACCCCAATTTTATATACTTGCCCGTAGAACCCGACAAGTAACACTGTTCACTTTAAATTTCGGACAGACCACACTATTCCCTGCTTTTTGGCCCTTTGGCAGAAAACTACACCGTTTCACCGATCTCAACCAGATTTTACTTAATTACCCTTTGGAACTCGACGAGTAACACTGTCCACTCGAAATTTCGGACAGACCACTCCATTTCACGCATTTAGGCCCTTTGGCACAAATCTACATCGTTCACCGATCGAAAACAAAATGTGTATACTTACCCTTTGGAACCCGATGTTCCAAACAGACCCAGCCTGGGGCTGGAAACTGTACAAGATGATGATGATGATGATGATGAGTAACACTGTCCTCTTTAAAATTTGGACAGGCCACTCCATTCCCTGCATTTTGGCCCTTGGCACAAAACTACACAGTTTCACCGATCTCAATCAGATTTTACATAATTACCGTATGGAACTCGACGAGTAACACTGTTCACTCGAAATTTCGGATAGACCACTCCATTTCCCGCATTAAGGCCCTTTGGTACAAATCTACATCGTTCACCGATCGAAAACAAAGTGTGTATACTTACTTACCCTTAGGAACCGATGCGTAACACTGTCCACTTGAAATTTCTGACATAGGCCTACCACTCCATTCCCTGCATGTAGCTCAGGAATTCCTCGGGGTTGCCAGCTTCCTAACTCACCAGTCATGAGCCCTTGAGGGTGTACCAGAAGTGGTGGGTCTACACACACCCTGCCTCTTTGAGGGCCTTGAGCAGAAGACAGGAGATATTATGAAAAGGAAAAGAAGGCAGACCCCTCGAAGAATGAGGGTATCAGGAAAGATGAGACAAAGCCAATTAAGGCGGGGAATTGAAAGACTCCCTAGCCCTCGGATACCCTAATACAGTCTGGGTCGGAAGAGAACAAGAGTTGACCAAGGGAGGCCGACAGCAAAGAGAACTGAAATGAGCCCGGCACCAGGAAGTAAAAGCGATGCCAGACTCAGCTGGGGTTCCGTGGTCGCCAACCCACGTCCCACAAGTTGTGAGACCCTGGGGGGGGGGGGTCAGTTGTGAGAATAGCTTGCTGATTCATCGCGAGGTGTCTTGAGTGTACTTTCCAGAGCCCGCCGTGTTATCTCCTGCTGTCTATGCTGATGCCAGCACAGGGCCGTTGCGAAACAGTGAGTGATTCCCGGTCAATCTGTATAGGACGGGGAACCCCGAACGTGTGTCATCATATTTCGTCATCATCTGCGATCATCTCAGGTTCGTGCAGTTTGGACCTATATTCTTTGTCTTTGCCGAGCAGTACGCTCTTTCACTAGACGCATCCAGTACAGGCCTAAGCCAGAAAATAAGGTTGAGACTTTGGAAGACATCGAAGCTAGACACCTGAATTACCTATATCAGTTTTAAAATAACACCATGTTCGTTTAGTAGTCATTTTTTCATTACCTTATTATTATCATCATCATAAGTGCAGATGACCTAGATGTTACGCGCATCATACCAATAATCACCGCCGCATAAAGTCTTTCTCGACTGTGATTTTTAAAATATTTATTTTTGGTTGGTTGGTTCTTAAGTTTAGGGGCTGCGACAACGCGGTCATGTAGTCCCGTGTACTTTGGGTGTGTGTAGAATCTGTCTGATAACCGGTGTTAATTGTGATGACTGTATTAGTGTGTGTTATCTGTTTTTTAATTTAAGTACAAACTGCAACTTAGAATTCTTCAAATAGTTCGTTACTTTTGCCGCCAAGCGCCACCGTTGTTTACCTATCCAATTTAGCTTCACACAGGTGTAATTAGTGGAAGGTTCTTTAACATGCCATAAATCTGACATGGGACCGCCGGCTTTACTTCCCCTCCGAAGAAAGGCATACTGACGGATTTTTAACGCTCTTAAAATATCCGACGGCTTCGGCCGGGTTTGAACCCGCTATCTTGGGCATAGAAGCTCAGCATGCTACCAAATACGCCACCGAAGCCGCCATATAGTTATTTTTATTACAGTACATTGTGTACATTATACGTTGAAGTGTCAATTCAATACCGATAGTAGTTTCCCTTATCATCCTCATCATAAGAGCAAATGACCTACAGTAGATGTTACGCCCATTACACCATTAATCACCACACACAATAAGTCTTCCTCGCCTGTGAATTTTGAAATATGTATTTCTATTACGGTAGTTTGTAAGTTTGACGTGTCAATTCAACAGTAGTTTTTATTATCATCCTTATCAAAAGGGCAAATGACCTAGATATTACTCCCTCATTGTCTTTGGGGGCAAATGACTTAGATTTTAAGTCCATTATATTTCTAAGGAGACCTTAAAACATTATCATCATTCCACCGGGCGAAGCCGGGTACTACTGCTAGTTCTATATAAAATGACTTACATATAACTTGTTAGAAAATAATGATTTAGACTAAACGATTTCATCAGTGGAGTATATTATTTATTTATAAAGCATTTCATACAAAGTTTATTTATTTTGTATCAGCACGCTATATTGCATGCAATACTCAAATTAGTGAAATATAAGTCAGGCACAAGATATCCGCTGCCATATTGTCTTCTTACCGAGGCGGCTCAGCTATTTAAAATCACTTCTGCACTATAGTATTACAAAATAAACTTTTAATTTCGAACGTGCCTCTTCCTTTAGAACAGTTAAATCGATTCTCGGCTCGATAATCGGAACTGGTGGGTCCCATGATATGGATTATAAAGTTTGCATAATTCGCACGGCCGCCATCCTGAATTGGTACGGCGGATGACCTTGTAGTTTGGTCACAAGACGCGTCCTATATGAAGGTATGTTGTTACCAAATTTGGTAGAGATCGGATAATTTGGTTAGTCGCTATTTGATTTTACGTTTTGAACGTTTGAGTGGCCGCCTTTCAGTTTTGGTAAAGATGGCGGTGGTATAAAACATGACACTGAGGTGCCCTTTGCTTGTTCTATCTCTGTACCAAATTTCGTTCAATTCGGTTTCACCGTGTTCGAATTGATAGGGGGGGGGGGCAGACATTCACTCACACACGCACACACACACACACACACACACGCACGCACGCGCACAGAGAGACTCACACACACACACACACACACATACACACACACAGACAGACACACAATTTTTGGCCCTGTAGTGATCTCATAAGTCTACTTTCATTTTTTGCAAAAATCGAATGTAGGCTAAAAAATATATTCAATATGTACAATTATTTAGTTGCAATGTTGGTAATGCAACTGTCAGTGTATGCTAAATGTGGTATATCTAATGTAAGGTGAAATTCTAAAATGGTGATAAAAATCCGGAATTTGTCTGTTCGGGGTGATTATACGGTTATACAAAATCAACTATGGTTATACTGTAATAATACAGGCTGATACTTATCCGGTTGTCTTCCTAACTGGGACTTCAAACAGTTTCGTGTTCACTCTGGTACCAGTTATAGTCGACTAACCCGGGTGTTAACTGGACGAGACTGGTTTTTCCCTTTCTCCCCCTTTTGTTACTATGTTCGTTCTGAGGTCAGTGCCATGTTTATTTGTGTGACGTTGCCAAGTCTAGATAAGAATGTATGTTATTGAATACAGGAAGATCTACAACTATTAATGACCGTGGAACTATCTTCGCCACGCGTGGACTAAAAAGTCATTTAAACTAAGCGGTACACGGTCTATTGAAGACTTCCCGGCACCTTTAATACTGCCGTGCATAACGGCCTAGGTTTATTTCAGAAAAAAGTACCTAGTACACCTGATCCAAATAACATTTACCTATAACCACCGCTATTTCCCTCCCCCCTTATTTTTATCTAGCTTGGCTGTATGGCTAAGTTGTGTCTTGTTTTCGACAGGGTGTTTTTTTTTTTTATTAGAGTGAAAAGAGGTGAACTCTCCATAAAAGTGTGTTCATTTAGATTGTTGGGATTGTTTTGTTTGGCTATATGAATCTCGATTGCTTCCTTTATGTCGAGAGCTCTGCCTTTCGATTCGTGATGAATTATTTTTAGGTCAGTTTTGATTTTAGTAAAGCTGTGCCCCGTGTCGCACATATGTTCGCATACGGCTGAATGTGTTCCGTATCTTATCGCATTCCTATGTTCATTATAACGTGTATCGACTCGTCTCCGCTCTGTCCAATGTAATTAGCTTGACAACCAGTCTCTTGGCATGTAATAGAATATACCCCTGACTTTGAATACGGGTCTTGTTTATTTAGATTACTATTTTGCAGGTTCCTCCCGGTCATATTATTCGTTGTGAATGCTATTTTTTATGCTATTTTGTGCTATTTTACGACCGGGAGACACCTGAAAAATTAGTAATCTAAATAGGCCTAAACAAAATGAATCATCAACAACAAACAACACGCCTAACATGATGTCTCATTAGATTACGTAAGAGCTAGCGAGATATTGTTGTGAATAATCCCTAGTAAAAGTATGGGATTACTGTTATAACTTACGAAAATTCACCCTTCAAAACTTTTAGTAGGGAAGAGGGTATTGTTGCGGTACTTGGTGGAGGGGAACTCTTTCAGTCAATTGCCTTCCTTGGTTAAGTGTTTCTAATTGTTAAACATTCTTTCGTGTTTATTATATTATTGGTTTGCATTTGAGGATTACTCAGATGCTTCTTGTTAGCTGCATTTTATGAGAGGTAAGATGTTGCTGAATGAACGTGTTGATTGGCTGGAAGTTAACATCTAGTCTCATGCCAAGACGTGTGGTTTACCAACTCTTCAAGTGTACATAATCTATTTTTCTGCGTAGACATTTGCACTTGTGTGGTTAGACAGAGAAGAGCACAGAGACGGGAGAATGCAGGTAGTAAAGAAGGTGATTTGTTTAGAATAGACATTTATGGCCAACAATATTAAAAGGAGATGAGTATTGTGGTTGAACTCGTGGTGAGATGATTTACAAGTGGTTTGCGGCTAAGTTGCTGTGTTACATTAGCTCTTCAGGCGTGTACTGACTCCTGGAGAGAAGGGTAAAATCTATCATTTTTTTTTAAATTAATAACAATTTTATGAAATAGCAGCCAAAACAGGACTCCAAATTTCATTTGAGAGGACAACGTACATGGAAGGGACTACATCAGGTTTCAACAATCAACCATTAATCACCAACTATGGGCATATCGCTCAAGTAGACAAATTTAAATATTTAGATGAAATTATTGAACCATCAGGGTTAAATCAGCAAGCTAACAGAGAAAGAACTACAAAGAGCATACACAATTACTGAGAACTGACACAATAAAAGAACTATATCAACAAAGGCAAAATTAAGACATTATAACAGTCTTTAAAACTGAAGCTCTATATACGGGAGGTGGCAAATCTCGAATAAAAATGATCGAAAAACAAGAAAGGAAAATCTAAAGGTGCCTGTACACTGGAGAGCTTTTGCCCTAGCTAGAGCGTAGAGTAGCTCTAGCTAGGGCACTCTAAGCTCCTCTCCAGTGTACACAGGTGGTAGAGAACTCTAGCGGAGACCGCTCTATGCTCTAGCTAGGGCCGGCTGACTCTACGGTGTAAACAGTATTTGGGTGCCCTAGCTAGACCAGTCTAGCTCTATTCATTCGGTTGAATATTGGAAAGTGCTCTACGTAGAGTCGTTGGTGGATTGTTGGGGTTATTTGTTTGTTGTTAATTATAGTGTTTGAATATGGATTAATTCGTGTGGAGTTGCGAAAAAACAATAACATTAATTGAACATCCAGAAACTTGGAATTGTACTCTGAAAGAATAGTCATTTTTGCTCATTCTTAAAAAGTTCTTGTACGCTTCAGAATCTTCTGAACATAACTCATGCAGTAATTTAGCGTGCATTCCCTCGTATTTTCTTTTTGATATCCAATTCCTCACCCACAACCTTTTTTCCCTCTTCATAGTTTCTTTTTTGACAAGGCACACACAACCACCACAGATGCTAAAAGCTCTCATGAAGTCATTTTAACTTCACAACACAGCGCAAATAAACCTAGACTCACACTGCTCTCAGAATGTTTTAGCGCTGCTCTAGCTAGTGCATTTACGTTTGACAGTGTACACAGGTTCAGAGAGTACTCTAGGTAGATTTGTCTATCTCCACTCTACGAATGCTCTACCTAGGGAAAATTACTCTACAGTGTACACGCACTCAGCTTAGCTAGAGCGGTCTAGCTAGACTTGCTCTATGAAAATCACTCTCCAGTGTACAGGCACCTTTAGGACTATAGTGTGAAAATGGAATTTGGATGAACAAGAAATCACATGAAATTTATCACGTTACAGAAAAAAATCACGGATACCATAAGCAATCGGCGGTACAGTTTTACGGACACGTATAGGGGGAATGGATAATAGGCTAACATGCTCACAAAGAATCGGACCTGGTCCGCCGTGGTGAGAGGCCAACAGCTTGACCGCTGAACCACCACTCCCAATAGGGAAGAAGAAAAAGTGCTAATACGTTCAAACACGCTCCTTAGTTGGGCACAACGAATCAAGAAGAATGCTACGTCCCTTTTGAGTACTGTAACTTCAGAGACGCCGGGAAAATTTGTGTCAGTATATCTACGTGTATAAATTAGCCTATATTTAAGCAGCCTCAATTATTAAGTGACTACACCGGGATTCAATCGTTTATCCTTGGGACGAACCATTAACAGTGACGTGTATTGTTCGACACTCCGTAGCCTACGCAAGTCCATAAAGAACAAACGACCTGGTCTGCTCACGAAGGGAGTTATTCTGCTCCATGATAACGCTCGCCCACACGTCTCTAACGTCACACAAGGTGTATTGGCCACGTTCAAGTGGGAGCAACTTGAGCATCCGCCCTAGAACTCGGACTTGTCACCCTGCGACTTCCATCTGTTTGGTCCGTTAAAAATAATTTCAAGTGGAAACGTTTCCAATCGGACGACAAACTAAAGAACACCGTACATGATTAGCTCCTGCCACAACCACGAGACTTCTGGGAACAGGGAATCCTGTGGCTAGTGAAGCAATGGGACACCTGTGAACAGGCCTGTGGTGATTACTTTTGAATAACTAATAAATTGTACCCACAGTATCGTTTCGTACCTTTTCATTTGAACACCCCTTGTATATTGGCACCAGCAACAGAACAACACATAATCTCCTGGTGTCAATGACGCTTGATTCAGAGTGTACATGCCTTCCCTCTTTCTTCACTCTCGCCCTGACAGATGTAAACAGTTGACAGTGGTCTCACTTCAGAACGGCGGAGACTCGTCAGACGGGCAATAGTTACAACAGGAACGCACACGAATCCGGAAAATACTGCGTGAATCATTTCATGCATATTTGTCAGGATTGGTTTAATAGCTATTTGAGTTTAGCAGTAGGCTATCAGCTGATGTACAATGTAAAGTCAGATGGCAGGCAAGAACTACGTGGACAGTGGGGTTCTTTTCAATATAAGCAAGAAACACTATTGATAGCGTACAAATCAGCCTTGCTCATCATAGAGTAACTGTATATTGTTTGTGGACGCTTTTTTTTTATGACATCAAAGTTAGAGAGCTAAACTGACTCGTACGCAGAAATACCAGTGCAAATACCATGGTTTCCTTGAACTGATTCATATTTTGCACTCATTTTCTCCTCTTAAAGTGTGTTTCTGAACAATATTATCATGTAAAAAATAAGCGTTTTTTTAATGTTCCTTGAAATGTATTTCATACAGACGGCAGTGATTACGCTCGCTAACGCGCAGTGCTAGGACATGGGGCCGAGCTGTCTGTGAACTCGGTAGACGTGGGTCTGAACCCCACCGTCGGCCGTCCTAGAAATGGTTTTCCATGGTTTCCCATTTTTAACTACAGATAAATGCCGGGACGTTACCTTCTAATAGGCCACGGCCGCTTCGTTCCATCTCCTTGGCCAATTGTATTCCTCTTCATTCATTTCGTCTCTCAGTAACTCCTCTCATGGCGTCAGGAAGGGCATCTGGCCGTAAAAACCATCCTCCACGTAGACATTCATCGCATCTCTGTCCCGTCCCCGTTGAAAACGGGAATAATAAGGGATTGACATACATACTGAGCTCGTTCATCAGTTCATAAGTTCCGCAAAGTATTGATCGCAACGTCAGAACAGATGACAATCTTTAGTCAGACGTAGAGATTACGAACGAACAAGATTATGGAGCTTCTACATAGAGAAAATCTAATTTCAAATCAGGAAGGAGATGAAGAAGGCAGTAAATTCGCAGGCGGACGAGAGAACTGAACAGCTATGGACTTTATAAAAGACCTTCAGAACATTCATTAAAAGTATTGTAATCATCTGTGGTTCATCCACGAATAATTATACTATCTTAATTCAGTCGAGGAAGAACTTGCCGAGGGGTACGATATGATCGGTTGGACGATGAACATGTCGGATGTTGAGGGAGAACACACACTCTGATTTTGAGCTCTTGATGAGCACCAGTTGTATTTGTTTGTGTCGGACAAAGTGGTTGAATTCGTGTGAAAAGTACAACCAAATAAGGTTAAGGTTGATGCACTACTCTTTATTATAGTGCTGGAACTAGTCCGAATGCACGTCTAGTACTTCATGTTGTTTGTTTACAGTGGGATCCCATGGTGTTTGATCTCGGCCTTCAACCCCATGGTATTTCGGCGTAACCGGGAACAATTATTACCCCCAAGGAAAAGTACAACACATTTCAGTGATACTGGAAGGGTTAAAAAGATCAATTCCATGCCATAGATATTAGTATTGAAATCAGTGTGTCCTTGAAAAAAAAAAATGCCTGGACTGAACATTGGATGATCCCATATTTTGTAGGGGGCATCTATAAATTCAGCCATATTGTCTGTGGAGCAGTCTATGGCTGGAGCAGGAGGTGGGGAAGAGGTTGTAGTCATGGTAACATGCAGCGCGTGGGCTGTCCTCGCTACACCGTAATCAGTTCCCTCGCTGGCAATCCAATATCCTATCTGCCTGTCTTTGGTTGCCAGCGGGTTGTAAATAATATGTATTATTACCGATATACGTTAGAATCAAGCCTGAGGTGAAGTGGAAGGGAGGAATTGACTCTTCTATGTTGCAGTGTACAGTATCTCCCAGAAAATTTTCTCCGGGATGACAGATTCAATTTCCGACGGAAGGGGGGTGAGGGGAGGAACACTATATAACCTACACCACTGTTATCAATGTTATACCTCAAAGCTACCAAGTCCATATTAATAATCGCATGGCCACAGAGATGAAGCCATCTAACCTCGAAAATCCGCCCCTAAGACAATATTTTGGGCAATGTGTCATTAACTTCGAAAGGCAATGCCTTGTCTCCGCAACCGTTGTTCACCAACTTCAGCACCTCGTTCATTTCATAGTAGAAACCATAATGAAGAGTTAGTGTGATGTCTTTCTCGGTCTCCTAGGCCTTTCTTCCCTGTGATTTTTCCTTCAAGGAAATTAGTTAGGAAAGAGTTATGTCGCAAAATATGGCCTGTGAATTTAGCTTTTCATTTATGGATCGTTTGTCTCAGTTCTCTCTTCCCTTGAATTTCTTGCAGGATGAATTAACAGTGAAATTTAATTGTGTCTTTTAGTCACCAAATATGATAGTCTACGAGAGGCATTTTCTGAGCCAATGTACATTCCTATATATATATATATATATATATATATAAATGAAACTTTGTCCGTTTTTTCTGAATTTCCACGGAAATTAGAGTTATTAACGCGTTTCAGACTGTTTTATGACGGTTGCGCGCAAAAACAAAATGTCTGTCTGTCTGTCTGTGTACAATTTTGTACGCGAATAACTTGATAACGGCTGGATGGATCAACGTAATATTTGGTACAGATATCCATCAGAGGCTCGGCATCAATCATTGATGTAACTCTTCTCCGTACCTTTCATAAAAGGGGGCCTATCCCCTTAAAATACATGCTGAAATAGGTATACAAGGACGAGGCAGCTAATTTTCAGCCCCTCGGTGTCAGAAACAAAACTCGGGAGCACTACATTTTAAGGCTCTAAAATCAACAGTTATTAGATATTCCAAGAAAACTAATTTCATTTAATAAACTAATGAAGGAATGACAAGCCCTTCGCCATTGCAACAGTAGCTCAATTGATAACATTCTGCTAGTATAGAATATAATTAGGAAAACTGTGGATTTTTCTCGCCCTTCAAAAAATCTGATTACTTCGGCTGGGAACTCCCAGTTTGATGATGATAAGTCGGAAATGAACCATGATTTTAATCTAGCTGGAAGTAAAGCAATATTGAACGCAGAGGCCATCTGACATCAGTATACCAGGATTTAACATGAATTATCGGTTGAATTGCTTAATAGCTACCTTTAATTTGGTTGTTCTGATCCTATTACATGTACTGTATATTCTCCATATATAACTTAGTATGATAATTGAAGTAGGGAAAGCGTATGAGGTATGGTCTCAGAATACGTACTGAGACTGCTCATCCACAGATCCTGAATTCCATTCCTGCCTCTTCCAATAAATTTTATTCTGGTAGGCCTATGAGGGCTGGAACGGGGTTCACTCAGCCGTGAGGAAAAACTGAGAAGAAATAGGTTCCATGTGCACCTCACCTGTTATATAGGGTGTCCCACCTAACTTTGTGACCTCAAATATTATCGAAATTAAACAAGATTTGAAAAATCTACTTGCGCAGGAATGTAGCCACGCAGGGAGTCTCACAATGGGAGGATATGCACAATCCAGGAAATTATATCAATATCACTTTCAACGCAAAGTTACCTTTTTAAATGGAACATACATGTTTTCTTTCTAGCAAAATCAAGAGTAAACATACAATTAATGATAACAGAATTGGTTTCACATCTCTAAACCCCGTAACTTTTGAAATAACTAACATTGTAGAGGATGGCAATGGAGACACTGCTTGTCAAGTTTAACAAATGTGTAAAACTGTACACATAGTTCAAAATGTACAATTACCGATTTCCTAAACAAACTTGTGGCCTATAGCTTAAAGAAACGTCATGTTTTTAAATTACATCCAGCACGGAAGAGACATTCACAAGGAAGCAGTAACATCTTAACTGATGAAACTGTGCCACTTCAGCGGATGTTCAATGTGACCACCGTTTGCATCAATGCACTTCTGTAGACGGTGAACAACAGAGCGTTGTACTGAGGTCAGTGTTTCCACAGATATTTCCGCACACGCCGAAGTAATACGCTGTTGCATATTCGCTATTGTAGTTGGGACTTCCTGATAGACTATCTTGCAATGCGCTCCAGAGAAAGTAGTCTAATGGCGTCAATTCGAGGGACCGTGCTGGCCATCTCACAGGACCACCACGTCCTATCCACTGATTTGGAAACTTCTCGTCCATTACATCTCTGGCAACACGTGCGAAATGTGCGAGGCACCCATCATGCTGGAACCACATTGATACACCAGTTTCCAATCCCACGTCCTCCATGAGAACGGGTAACGTGTCTAGAAGAAATGATGCATATCGCTGTTCGTTTAGTGTTCCCTGATAAAAAAAATAGGGACCTACAATACGGTTGCCAGTGATACCGCACCAAACATTGATACTCCACTGTCGTTGGTTAGTAACCTACAACTTTAGTTATTTCAGAAGGTAGGAGGTTTAGAGAAGTGAAACCAATTCTGTTATCAATAATTTTATGTTTACTATTGATTTTGCTAGAAAAAAAACAACATGTATATTCCATTTAAAAAAAAGGTAACTTTGCGTTAAAAGTGGTATTGTTATAATTTCCTGGATTGTGCATATCCTCCCATTCTGTGACCCTCTGACGTGGCTACATTCCTGTGCAAGTAGATTTTTCACATCTGGTTTCATTTCGATAATATTTGAGGTCACAGAGTTAGGTGGGACACCCTGTATAAGTGGTTTTACATTTTTACTCCAGGCAAATACCGGGATGGTTCTTAATTTGAGACCACGACTGCCTCCTTCCAAATCGTAGCCTCAATCACAAAATGCTGTACACACACACCCAAGTGCAAGGGACTACATAAACATGATGTCGTTAAGCCCCTATACGAATCAACAACTACTTTTCTGGGGATGCCTTCAATACTGATTATTTATAATATTCACTGTGAGTGATTTAGATGTCAACACATAACTAACAAACAAACACACGTGATTTAATCTGAGGATATATTGCGTTATTATACGCTTCGTCTGGGATATATCAAAGAGAGCTTTGAAGCCATTTTCAGTGTTGTCTTGTTTCCAACTATTATTGCTACTTTGCAGTTCGTCCACCCAATATAATCCCAATTACAAGCGAAACAAGTAGTTCCGTGAAGAACTATACAGCCTATTTTCATACATCCTACTTATGTTAATTGCCTCTATCAACATACAAAATTTCAGTTTGATTGCTGTAATAAATATTTATATAGGCTATTGAGAACCGTCTAAATATATCGGATGGTCGCCATGTTGGATTTCTATATAGGTCTTAGAGTTATGTAGTATTACATGAAGATTATTGTGTAGGTGTAGTATTCAAACTTTAATCGCATCATTAGGATACAAGAAATATAATCGAGATTTTAAAATTTCGCACAGCTGCAATCTTGTGGTTATGAAAACAGTCGAAATAAATTAGATGCCAGTGGATTAAAATTTTTATAATCATTTACCGTACCAAGTTTCACTGCGCTCGTATGGTTAAATCGCGAGAAACGTCCATTTAAATATTTATATTTCGCGTCGCCGCCATGTTGCATTTGTGCTCACCAGGTTATTGAAAGTCCCATGGGTGGACTTATGCTCATAGCTTCTATCAACATAAAACAATTCAGTTTGATTGCTTTCATAGATTAATAGATATTGAAAACCGTCTAAATATTTCGGATGGTCGCCATGTTGGATTTTTATATATGTAGGCCATAGAGTTATGTACTATTAGATGACGATTATTGCGTATGTTCATTATTCAAACGTTCACTTCGATCGCATGATTAATTCACAAGAAATAAAAACTTAATTTTAAAATGTCGCAAGCCGCCATGTTGAGTTTATGAAAACAATTGAACTATATTAGATACCGGTGCATTACAATGCGTATAAGCATTTACTGTACCAAGTTTCACTGCGTCTGGGTGGTTAAATCGCATTTCGCCCAGCTGCCACGTTGGTTTGGTGAGACGTAGCCTAATAAAATTTGGAGGACACGGTCAGGGTTGGCCGAAATGGTGCTTTGACCTCACCGAGTTTCATTGAAATCGCTTCGGCCGTTTAGATTTTATTAGGGGACATACACAGATAGGCTACACACACACACACACACACGCGCGCGCGCGCGCACACACACACAAAAACGGGAAAAAAAGTTGACCTCATAAGCCTATTTTTGTCATAAATAAAATTAGGCTAAAAATAACCTAACAACTATTCCATGTACTGTCCCCGCGCCAGCTCTGAGAACGCGGGTATGAGGTAAGGGAGCGGGAACAATGAGTGAGCGAGGGAATTTCCGGGCCATGCTTATGCTTAGTATAGTACAGTGCTACGTCATCACTGGCTTACTCACTCCACTCCACATTCCTGCCAGGTTTTCAGAGCTGGCGCGGGGACAGTATGTATGTATATATATTAATTATATGTAATTTTTCCCAGGTTAATTTTTTCGCATGTCCTAGTAATTGGGTTTATATTGTGGCGGCCGACCGAAAAGTTACAATCTTCTTCTCGCGGATGGGTCACTTAGGACCACGAGGAATCAACGTATGTTGAGCTTTCCTCCTTGCCCAATAGCTCTTCATATGCATGGATGTTTTCTAATTTCTGTTCCTCCGACCATGCACGTCGTGTTGGTTTCTTCTGATCTTCCTCAAATCCCCTGGTGTGAACAATATTTCTTATTACATTTCTATTCATGAGATCTGGCGATCCCATCTCCACTAGGTCTTTCTCCACTTGTTTGTACCACTTTGGTCTTGTACGTTTGTTCTGCAGAATTTTGTGGATTTGGTAAGTAAGTCTCGTATGATTCAGTCTTTCCAAATGGCCCAAAAATTGAATTCGTCTCATTCTCGTGGTAGCGGTAAGTTTAGAATGTTTTCTATATATTTCAGAGTTGGGTTTGGAATAATGTATGCCATTTTTAATTCTGGTCCCTAAGATCTTTCTCATAATTTTCCTTTCCTTAATCTCTAATTGTTCCTTTAATGTTTTAAGTTGTAAATTGAGCGTTTATGAAGCATAAAGAGCTTCCGGTTTAATTACTGTTAAGTAATGGTGAATTTTACTATTCCATGACAAGCATTGCTTGTTATTAATATTTTTCGTGTATTGGAAAGCAACCTCCATTTTCTGGATTCTTGATGTTACAGATTTATTTTCATTGCCATTTTCTGTAACCCATTCGCCTGAGTATTTAAATTCCATTACTCTAGCAATTTTGTTAGAGTTAATCTCAATTTCATGTGGAGCATATTAATTGGAAATTCAAAATGTAAGTGGTTTTCTGTGGTTTCCCACTTCTACTGCAGGCAAATGCCGGGAAGGTACCTAACTGAAGGCCACGGCTGCCACCTTCCCAAACCTCATCTTAATTACAAATGCACACACAAATACAGCCATTACAATAACACTGATTATCAGACACCCCTTGTATCGAGGCTACATGACCACGATGTCGCAAAGCCCCGCAATTTATGAACAACAACATCAAAATGTACGCACAGAAAGATAGTTACACCTGATAACGAATACATGACATAACTTTAAGGTGGTGCTAACTTAGGTTGGTGTAAAAAATCAATTTTCTCTTTCTTGATGTCTTGGGTTGTCAGCATATTGAAATATCAGAGGAAGTTTGTTTGGAGCAAACTGTTAATCTATTTACGAGATAAGAGTTTATGATGATTGTCAACTTTGACAAAGATATAACCAGTGTTTTTTTTCTCCAAAATAAGATTAAGAGGTACTCTCAGCTGCAGTCAACAAACCATCACGATCTTGCAATTTTCGGCAATTTGTAGAGTCTGGTTATTGCTTTTCGGGCTGACATGTCAAATGAGAGGTTGCATTGGGTTAATTAATTTATGGTCATCATGTCAAGGTGGTAACTGCACGCAGTATTTCTAATCATTTTACCACCAACCATTCGTACTTGCTTCAAAATTCCTGTTTTTTTTTTTCAAATCCCAGCATTCGGCAATGTCTTCCGTCCCACTGTTACACGTGGTTGAAAGCTCTTTCTTATGATCTTCCTTTGCATCACCACATGACACTGTTGGCGTTTCTCCGTCATTGTTTATGTTCGAATCGTTAACTTTCAGCTTTTTCGATGCCTGAGTGGATATTTATTATTTCTTTATTTTTCTTCATCCTTCAAAACTAACCACACGCACAAAATAACAACCTACCCCGACTCCAAACACTAGCCTGTGTGCTTATAAGAACGGAGTGCCGAGTTGCCGATCAAAAGAAACTGATTCGATAGATCGATTTAAATCGAGGATTGCTCGAAATCTCCACCAGCTGTTGTGAACAGAGCGTTGACGCCAACTGATCGATGAGTAAATACAATTGTAACAATATTCTTTCTTAAACAGTTTTCAAATGTTTAAGGTGTATGCGTACCCCCGCGTTCCCCCTGAAAAAAAAAAGGCACTGGATACCATTTCTTTATTAATATATTTGCAGATATTGATTTGACAGCCATTCCTTGCAACTTTCATTTTTATGCAAATAAGGTACACTAGCATTTACCCGTCGCGGCTTCGCCCGCGAATATTCTAGTTGTAAAGAGTACACTTTGCAAAATCTCAATCATGAATGCTATGAATGATTTATCCTTGGTATGAATAATCAGACTTTATCAATTCAGCTACTGGTGTAGTGGTTAGGGGTTTGTCATTCCTTCATAGGTATATCAGAGCGAAGTTAGTTTTCTGGGAATATCACAGATACTGTTAATTTAAGGGCCTTTAAATGTGGTTTTCGGAGACCCTTTATAGTCGGGTGAAAAAGATATGTCGTACCACACTCACACGTGAAAATTGCGTGAAAAAAATCTAGAGTGCCCCTTGGCCCCCTTAAGCGCATTATACTGCACGTATTGATGAATTTTACAGCTTAATTTGGTTCAGTGATAACCCTATAACCGTCTGGAAACTTTCACACTAATGTAATAATTGGAATTGCATTGCGTCTTACAGAAATAGATGGACCTGTGAGATTCTGTTACCATGGTTACCGTGTTGCATTCTTTCATTATTCCATTGTAAATATACATGTTTTAAGGTATTTATTTAATTGTGATGCATATAAAGAGTAAGTGAGTGCGTTTCGCGTACGCATTGGGGCTGAACCTGTAGGTACCCCATATGTATAGGTTGGTGTTAATGGGACCTTATATTCGGTACAAAACTGGAATGGGACCTTAGCAGAATAATACAGGGAGGGATTATCTGAGAAATTACTGTATCGATTTCGGCCTACATAAAATTTTCACAGTATATTTATACGCATAATCTATATAAATATAAAAATCAATGTTACGGGCTTGTTTGTCTGTCCCCTATGCGTTTATAGTGGTTGGTTCCTCAGTTTAGGGGCTGCGACAACGCTATCATGTAGCCCCGTGTACTTTAGGTGTGTGTAGAATCTGTCTGATAACCGGTGTTAATTGTGATGATTGTATTAGTGTGTGTCAGCTTGCCACGGTGGGTGAGTGGATAGCGTGTCGGCCTACTAACCTCAAGATTGCAGGTTCGCTCCTGGGCGTGGTAAGTGATTTTTGAAAGGGGGCAAAAATACGACACGCATGTCATACGATGTTGGCATGTCAAAGAACCCATTTGAATTCAGTAGGCCGTGTTCATAATGGCAAAATTAATCTCGGGAGTTTCCGCCAACACAAAGTTCCTCATTTCTCTACTAGAAAGCGCTATAGTTTTCAAGGAGCTTAGATATCTAACCTCCTTGACTTTCATAGTGATTCAAGGAACAACGAAATTCGACATGCTAGCTACCCTCTGGGTTTCAAATTACAAAGCTTGCACCCGGCACCGAGGCCATACGATATTATTATTATTATTAGTGTGTGTTATCTGTTTTAATTCAAGTAAGGACTGCAGACATTGATTTTTTTCAAGTAGTTTCCACTTTTACCGCCAAACGCCACCGTCAACGACTACTAGTTCAGAACTTGGTTACCAGATGCCACCGCAGTCGGCTCCTGGCGACGGACGTCGGAACCTAAGAGCGTTTGTCAAATGTCTATTCTATAATTAAGCTTCACACTTCAGTAATTAGTGGAAGGTTCTTGAACATGCCATACATATATGACATGGGACCGCCGGGTTTACTTCCCCTCCGAAGGAAGGCATACTAAGCGATTTTAACGCTCTTAAAAATCGTACTACTTCGGCCGGGTTTTAACCCGCGATCTTCGGCATAGAAACTCAGCATGCTAGCAACTACGCCACCGAAGCCGCTTATGCTTTCATATACCATTCATCCGATTGCGATGAAATTTGGGTGAGTTGTGTGCAATCCAGGGAAGGTTTCTGGCTACAGATTATTTATGTAACACAAAAGACTTAGGGACTTAATAGGAACCCTTAAATCCCACAGTAACCCAATTGCACAATCTGTATGACACAGCAATGCAAGGTATGAGAAAGACTTGCTGATTCATCACGAGGTGACATGAGGAGACTGTCAGCAGCCTGCCGTGTTATCTGGTATTGCTGTCTGTTCCAATTCAGTTCACGCCACGGTTTTTGGCCGGAAGTTCATTATTATTATCTTCCTTTCTGTCTTTGATTGGCATTGCAACGCATGCTGGGAATAGCTAGTGTGCAATCTGCCGAAGTCGACGTCACTTCCGCTCCGTTGCTAAGCAACTGGAGCAATACATCATGGCTCCCTTGTAGCTTGCTTCAGTCTTCGAGCCGTCATTATTTCCTATTTGTATCGTATAAAACTGTACATGCATGAATGTCCAGAGGCAAGAAAGCATAGAAAAGTATATTTTCCACAGTATTTTAACATAGTTGTCCAATAAAGTTGTAAAATATTGCGTACGAGATGCACATTAAGCCTTAGATCATAAGTCGTAGAGATGTGGCCTACGATATTTACCTTAAATTAAGTGAAAACATGAAAATATAACATTTCTGGATATTGTGAATCACGTCCCGTATGAATGATCAATACTACGGAAAATAAAGTACCGTAGGCCCTACCAGTAAGTGACGAATAAAATGAACTTAAGGTCTATCAATGCATAAGGGAACAGTTAAAAATATTTGGATGAGAGTTTAGGCCAAATCTCATCAACGGCTATAGAAGAAACAAAGACTGCATTTCAATACAATTTGTGTGTTTACCACAACGCCGCGTTTGATTGAAAACGAATCAAATTGGCGAAGCCTAACCTGTGTGCTCAATAACAGGTTAGAGAAGTCTACATTTAAGGTCTATCGTCCTACCTCGTTCTAAATAATGGGGCACTTTTCCTATCCTAGCTCTAAATATTAGGCCACTAAAACTGACATGAAAATATCCGAGGCTCTCACCCAATAAGTAGGCCTACACCAAGCTGATGACCACATTATCACACTGATTAATGTTACACATTAGCTGGTGTGCCACAAAAGAGCTAAATAGAATTAGCTGGTATATAGAGATTTAGAACAACAACAAACAAAGGCAACCCTGCATCTTCACGAGCAATCCTAGCAAACATTCACACAATATGTGCTGGACAGTCAAAGTGGTACAAGTAGCCTACTTGGTATGAAGTGGGCCAAAGAGTTGATGTAGGGAAATGCTAGTCCCGGTACCATAACGATGATCCATGTGCTATGGTACTTGATGGCTCACACAGTTTCCAGTTACCAAATTGAATAGGTCTTTCTACTAGCAACTTCAAACCTTTCCATAGACCACATATTATGCTCAGTTTGCAAAAAATAAAATACAGTATTTAGGCAGAAATTTTCAGTCTAGGATAGGCCTAATTGTTATTTGGAAACAATTCACTGCTTAAATAAATTAAGTGAAAAATCACTACTCAGAAAAGTTGTAGGAGAAAATTTATTGCTGTTAGTGAATCAGATGTAAGGTTATGTAGGTTGTCGTTTATAATACTTATAGTACAAACCATATTTAATTACAACTACACTCCCCACATGAACCAAAAACCCCTTTATGTGACATAGTATATGTCCTAAATATATCTCTATATTAGATATACTGTATCCACTAAATGATGTTATAAATAAATATTTATAATTTGTAGAACCCGCCATGCAATTCTTGCCTCAGGAGTGAGGTCAACTTTATTCATATTATCTCGCAAAATTCTCGTACTTTATCTATAAAATTTCACTTCTATTTTGTAGCTCCAACATTGTGGATAATCTTCACGGGAGGCGTTTGCCTTATTTCACGCTTATTACACCTTTTTATCAACAAAATTCAAGACACTGCGCAGCGTTAATGCAGCTTCCTATGTATAAAAAACCTAGCAACCAGTTGTTTGGGTCCAATGTGGCTGCGCCCATACGGTTGCTAGGCGCGTCACTTCGGCAGCGTATAATGCCTGAAGTACTGCACGGTTGAAGGGCAGAGGCAGAGTAGGAGCAGGCGTGAATTGAGAAGCCTGTCGACAGCCCGCCGTGTTACCTGACATTCTTGTCTATTCCAATACTGCTAACATGGGTCTTTTCTGAATCCAGTGTGGCGTTGGGAATGAGTGACTGAGTCACCGACTAATGTATTTGCTTCTGTTACTACGCAAGGACCTAGAAACCGCATCACTCGTCACCACCACTACTAAGAGTCTGCGATGCAATTTCCTCTCAGGTCCACGCAGCTTAGACTCGAGCAGTATTGATGCATTGCTTCAAAAACAAGGCTATTTTTATACCTATCAAAGAAAAATTTACTAACAATAGCTTAAGTTTGAAGAACTAGAACAATGATTCTAAGTTGGATTGCAAGCCACGAAATCTTCTTCAAGTGTAGTTAGGTCATAAATGTACATTTTGCTTAAGTATTTTGTTTTTTAGAATTGTAATGTTGGTAACAGTGAATGATATTGCCTTTTCAGTAACTTAACTATTGTACAGTGTACAGTGAGATTCTTTTGCTGGAGCGGGACCGGCGGCCGGCTGCCGGGCGCGCGCGCCTTCCGCCAGCCAACTGAGCTTGGGCCGTGGGGTTGTGCGAGGCGGAGGCGAGCTAACCAGTGTCATTTAAGTCCATTAAGTCATTAAACTTTCATCAACAAGGGTGTGTAGTGTCAGCGCACAGATAAGAAGGTAGCATAAACAACAGCTGCAAGTTTTAATTAAAGAAGCACAGATGTTCTTTTATTTCTTGGGAATCTTGATGACCTCATGTTACCAGTTAAAGGTTAGAACTTATCTTTTCAAAGAAGATGCTAAAAATGTTCTCCTCCAGCTGACAGACAGACATCCTTACATTATGTAGCTACTCCTGCACGCCCCTCTCCCCCCCCCCCCCCCGCGCACTGCGTGTTTACTGTAATTAATCGAAGCACGGACCTAAGCCCGATTCAATTGTGGGTTAATTTAACATTCAAAGTGTACGGATCAATTACCTTTACTCTTGTGGAGCTGGAGAACAATATACGGCAGCAGATATCCCTCACAACAGAACGGAATAAGACGTGTAAACGCTAATTTATTTACACGGTACAACGTATGTCTGTCAATTGAAGGAGAACATTTTCAGCATCTTCTGTGAAAAGGTAAGTTCTTTAGTCATGATTTGCTGGTGAATTTACTATTAATTAATGTACTTTGTTACGGTTTCCACTTGCGCACAATCCGCGGTGCGAGCTCGGTTGGCTGGCGGAAGGCGCGCGTGCCCGGCAGCCGGTTGCCCGTCCCGCTCCAGCAAGAGAATCACCCTGTATTTTATGAAGGTTAATGTTGATAAATTAAATTTACATAACAATATATTCAGTAGTTAGTGTGGTTGGATCATATTGAGAAACGGAACTGTTAAGTTCAACTATTCAGTTAGCGCCACCTTCAGAAGACGAAGGGGAAATTATAAAATTGTCCACCTCTCTGAAATTCCTTTCATACTTGTACATTATCTGGAAGTGTCGCTAGTCATTGATTCTGTCGCCAAGTTTGCATAAGAAAATTAACTTTGACCATTTAGTAAAAATATTCTTTCGATATCTTCTTCCATGAAAAAATGAAAATCCACAGCCTGCTTCCAGTCGACCGACCGGGTCAGGGAATGGAATGAATGAAGCCCCCATCTAGTGGTGAGGATATGGACTGTGCCGGTTGCCGAAGCCTGTAGCACTCCCCTGGGGCAATGATTAAATGAATGACGATGAAATGAAATGATAGTGGAGAGTGTTGCTGGAATGAAATTGTGATAGGAAAATTGTGTCTGCCTCCTCTTTGTCCAGCACAAATCTCTCTTACTTGAAATAAAGTTAATTATTAATCTGTTGGATACAAATTGACAAAGCAGGAAGCTCCAACGTTATAATGAAGGAGTATATCCCTTCACTTCTCTGTTACACGCACACCCCGATAGCACAATATTATATTTCCAGTTCAGTGATGTTTCTATTCCTGTTACACCCCCACGGCCACGATACCTCGTTAATATTATTAGAAGGGAGGGGCGAGAGCCAGTTATGTCTTCCAATTACTAACGTCGTCCATCGTCCTGGAAACACCTTGTTGACGCACGTTTAAATTGGCGCCTTCCTGGGAATATTGCACACTGTCATATGAGCGTAAAGATCATTTGAATCGTTCCACCCCTTGGGGTGTTGTTGTGTGTATAGAAACTTTGCCATACGATATCTGTCAAACAAAACTACGTTTTAATAAGCAGGAAGCTGAAATGAATATAACCTACCGGGGAGGGGTTATCACAAAAGAGTCGTCAGGCACTCCTCCTTCGAATTTCTGAAGATATTTTCAATTGCTCTTTTTTTTACAGTGCATACGCCATGTGACGTCCAATTACACCGGAAACGCATCTGTGTGTTTGCCATTGCAAACAAAGTCTTGCAATTTTACTCGACCAATCGACATAGCGCCAGGGGCATTGCAATAGTCAATTCAGGGATGGTGGTAGTGATCATGCAGCAGGATCAATAGTTTTATATTATACAGCGGCAGAGTGAGCTACTCATTAATCCATTCGCTGTAGTACTTTCATTTAGGGTTGGGACATCATGATCATCAGCCCCGTGTATTTAGATAAGCTGTAGTTGATGCTAGGATTTGGAGAAATGTGACCGTGATCTTGCGTGACGAGCCACCCCTTTATTTGCCTGGAGAAGAAGTGAGAAACGACAGAAATCCACTTCTGGAATGGCTGAGATGGAAATTAAACCCACCCCTTCTCAGTTTAGTCTCACGAGGTTGTGTGTAATTACCCCGTTCAGAGTGTCAGAGTGAGGAGTCGAACCTGGACCTGCTATCCACTACACCGCTGGGTGATCTCCATTATAGTGCAGCGCAGTATAAAAACAATTGTTCTACTTGCCGAGCTCGTTAAATCGTGCACCACGTCCGTGAGGGCGGATATCGGATGTTCGAATCCTGGCGCTGACAGTGGCTACTCTGACTGTCTTCCTCCGAGTTTTTCCACATTTCCTCCAGGCAAATGCCGGGATAGTACATTACTTCAAGTCCTGGGACACCTACACTACCTCGTCCCTGTCCCTAATAGCCTGCAGTTACACACACTACTGCAGTCGTCACATAGGCCTACTGTAAATAGACTACAGGTTATCAGACAAGTTCAACACACACCCAAGTACCAAGGTGTCCCAAACCCCTAAAATGTACAACAATCTCTTCTTGCTGCTCTTCGGCTGCCATCCTATCAAGCTCAGTGAATGAAACACAGAAAGTGCTCCGTTATTTCCAATTTTAACTCAGTTGCGATTATTTCTTTTAATATCACTACTTTTGATATTGAAACTAATCCTGTTAACATTTCAATTGATCTTGGTGTTTCATTCAGTGGCTTGACCATGGTGATCATCAGCTCTGTGACTACTGTAGGATCGGGAAGGAGGCGGCCGTGGTATTAAGTTGGGAACCATCCTAGAATTTCCCTGGAGTGGAAGTGGCTAGGATGGCTGAGGACGAAATCCAACTCATTCTCTACTAAGTTATTCTCACGAAGCTGAGTAAACACCGTTCCAGCCATCAGACCCGAATTCAATTTCTTAAGTGTGCCGGAAATCGAACCTAGACCTCGGATATGGCAGCCAACAGCACTACGAGGCGTTCTCAAGTGACCTTGTCACGACGATTTTTTCAACTACATGTTTTGTTAAAAGTGTTTGCAATCACAGAAAATACGGTATATCTCGAACTTACGGGTTTTTAGTCCAAAGTCTTACGAACTGAACTAAACATGTAACAAATTAATGACCAATTGTCTAAATACAAGACCCATCCAGAAATTAAGTTTTTGTATTATTTTTTTGTTAATTAAAAAGAGGCATAGTTACATGAAAAGTTTTATTGGCACCAGATACAGCAATGTCTGTGCTATATTTTGACACTAGCAGTAGTACCCGGCTTCGCCCGGTGGATTTATTTGTTTTATGGATGATAATGAATACGGTACTACTACAGAACTAGAGCGCTCAAGGATAAGGATCGGAAATCACCAACGCTTACTGCAGCTGATAACCTCAATATACTGCACCAACACCACCGCCCTTATACAGAGGCATACTATTGTCATGATAACTGTTTTAAGGGGCCTAAGATACCCTTTTGACTAATTACTCCCTGTGACTGCAATTTATAAGCAGCTTGCAATTCTGCACCAGAACACTGGCAGGGGCGACGTGATGCAGCCCGCATTGCCAGGCAACAATAGATTTAGGTATTTTTGAAGCTGTTCGGGAGCGCTTGTTCTTCCGACTTACTGAACAAAAATCAATTTTTAAGGTTACCTGAGAGGTGTAGCCTAATGCTACATAGCCTAAACTATTCCTCTTGAATCTGGCTATCATATACAAAAATAATTTTTCAAATCCGACTGGTAGTTCCAGAGATTAGCGCGTTTAAACACACACAAAAAAAAAACTCTTCTGCTTTATTATATTAGTATAGATAATCGCCACCACAATTGAGACACCTGCCATATCGTGGGATCAACTTTTGTATCCCTGTGTTGTAGAAGTCTGCGCCTGGGAATGGAGCCAGCGTGTGATACTCGTCTTCAGTTCTTCGTCAGTGTGAAAGTGCTGACCAGAGAACAGGAATTTCTTGAGGTGCAAGAAAAGATGGAAAACGCTGGGAGTAAGATCAGGACTGTATGGTAGATGACCAAACAGCTCCCAACCGAACTCCTCTAGAACAGTTGCTGTGAGCCGAGCCGTAAGCTTATGTGGTCGAGCATTGTCATGGATCCATCTTTTCTTGCACCTCAAGACATGGAATGCATGTTAACAAACAAGTTTATTCCAGCAGTTCGTCTACCGCTTTTGACATCCTCCCAGTATTTCTTCACCCCATCTGTCAGTGCATTCTCTCTGTCTTCTGTGTTCAGATTCCACTTTAAAACCCTGATAGCTTTTAATCATTGCTCGAAATTCACATCTGTCGTGGATTTTCTTTTCTGGGATATCAATTTCCATCAAGTCTTTCTCACATTCTTGGAATTACAGCATCTCCATTCGGTTGCCGTTGTTTTTTAATTATTATTATTATTATTATTATTATTATTATTATTATTATTTCCAGAATTTTCTTAGTGAGACGGTCATTAGCTATACGGAAGATGTGTCCCTAGAACAGCGATACTTTCTTCTTAATGAACAATGCATCCTAACTGTACAGTTGTTAATTGTAGTCCACTTCCTGGTGTAGCTGCTAGCATTCTTGGCTGTCGCCCCGGATGTCCGGGTTCGATTCCTTGCTCTGCCATGAAATTTAATTCTAGTCTGAGGGCTGGAGGCCTGGTCAGGCAAAACTGAGAAGAGGTGGTTTCGATTCCCACCTCAGCCATCCTGGAAGTAGTTTTCCGTGGTTTCCGAGGCAAATGCCGGGATGGTTCCTAACGTAAGGCCTCGGTCGCCTCCTTCCCTATCCTCACCAGAATTACAAATACACACACTACTACAGACACCACACTAACACAGGTTATCAGTCAAATTTTACACTCACCCGAGTACACGGGGCTAAATGACCACTATGTCCTAGGTCCTTAAATGAAACAAGTTCTTAATTGGATTTCTATAGTGTCTGTCCATCAACGTGTCTTGTTGTTTGCATCTCACCAAGGTGGACCGGGTTCGATTCCCGGTCAATGCATGTGAGATTTTCGAAGTGAAATGCCATGTCCTTTGGTTCGAATTTCACGTAAAAAGGAGGTCCTGTGGCTCATAATCGCACGATTAACGGTCACGTAAAACTACAAGCTTCCTTCCTTCCTTTCCTTTAACGTATCTGTTGCCTAAAATCTTTCGTAATCTTTCTTTAATAATTTATCGACTTGCTCCAGTCTGCTCAAATTCTCCGAAGCATATATATTATTTCTTCTTCTTCTTCTTCTTCTTTTCGTTTCGGCCATCTAAGGACCACGAGGCTCGCTTTAACTCTTTGCGTGGGTCTTCTGTTTCTTCTTAGCCCAGAGGGCTTTCATTTACCAACTATTAGCAGACTTTCTCTCCTCTGTCCACTTCGGTCTGGTAGTTCCTGTGGTCTTTCTGCTGGTAACGGATACTGGGAATACCCCTTGAAGAATGAGCTGACGGAATTTGGTCCTCGTGTGCGGTGTCGGGAGAAATTTGAAGTTGCTCCAGGTCTGATTTCACTGTGATAATCCATTTGTTCTTGAATGCTTTGCCTCTACCTGTCGTGGTGAAGATCCTGTTCGTGAGTCTGCAGGGGTTCATGGGTTAGATGACTATAAAAGGTTAGTCACCTTTTCCTCATAGATGTGATTATGTCCTCTTGGAGCTCACTATTGTGTCTGATCTTACTGTAGGTGCCATCCATTTCTCGTATTGGCCCTAGTATTCTCCTTAGGATTTTTCGTTCCTTGGGCTCAAGCTTCCTTAGTGGACCCTTCCTGTTCAGTAAGAGGCATTCAAAGGCATAGAGTAAGGAGGGCCTTACCACTGAGTTATAATGTTTGATCTTTAGATTCTTGGAAAGGTACTTGGAGATGTAGTTAGTTAGTTAATGTTGTTTTAAGGGGCGTAACTACGAGGTCATCTGCCCCTTTGGAGATGTAAATGCTGCTCTTGCACGAGTGATAGATCCTCTCCAACTTAACACACCTGATATCTATAGCTAAGTTCTCGCGTTCTTCTTCTCCTTATTATTATTGTTATTATTACTGGTATTATTACAGCTACCACAAAACACAGGTTATCAGACTTAATTTCATACACCCAAACAGTTTCATGGTACGTATAGGCCCCAAAATGAACAACAGTGAAATGTTCATGTGGCAGTATAGATATCAATTTCTTAGTCTCGGTCATGTTGTCAATAAAATGTCCAGGTTGCATAACGCTATAATAGACGCGTCCGGTGGTTACTCCGCCTCCCCGCCTACGGGACAATCGTCTGTCTTCATTGCGGTGGGTGGAGGGGAAGGTAGTCGTAAGACATTGAAATCAATAAAACGTAGGCCTATGATGCAGAACGGCAATTGCGTCTATCACTGTGATCGACTTAAGCAACACATCGATGGCATCAAATTCATCTGTCAAGAGTTTTGTAGTTTGTTGTTGTTTCACACAGGGACCTGAAACATCGTTGACATCAGTCTCGTATATTTGGGTATGCAATGATTAGTGATGAGAAATATATGCACTTAAAACATGCATGAAATTATGTTTTTAAAATGAACGAAATATGCACTTAAATATTAAGTGAAAGTGGCAAAATTTGCATTCAATTTGTGTCCATGGTACATAACGCAATTTTGCAAAGCCCCTTAAAAATAAAAATTGATATATTTGCAGTCATCAGCACTTCCGACTGTCTAATAATGCTTTCAAATCTTGTGAACCTTAAAGAACATACCTCACAGTCGGTGTTTGAAAACAATTTCATACCTGAAGGAATAACAGGCAGTATATTTTTTTAGATACATTTTCTTTAAATTACTAATGCTAGTGTTAGCAGCGTAAATCTACTCGTGTTCATAGGTTCCATGTTTAACTGCAGGTACTTCCGTACTACTAAACTGACTTCTGCCAAATTTTCTATGCATGATGCATATCTAAAGATATATAAATGTGCATACCTTCAAAATAATCAAGCCTACCAACTATCGAATAACGCTTTTTGAACTTTCAGCGTAAAATGTATGCAAGGAAACAAATTTAAACATGCACAATGTTATTCAAAATATATCTGAAATACTGTGATCTAGATAATTGATATCAGTGTTTCCAATATTATGTAGATGATGGTATTAATCCGAATAATTAAATTGACGATGTTGAATGTCAAGAAAAGCAGGCTCTAATGTTCTCACATAACTTCTTGTTATTTAAATGGTCATATTTAAGACTTTTTAAAATTTGCATTTCATGTTCTTTAGTCTACTTCGAGAGAACGTGACGTGTATTTTGTGTGCGTTATAATAACAATTTTCACGAAAATTTAACGGAGAATATTTAATTTTATCGTCTTTACTCCTATTTGCTATGTAGAAATTTACCAACGATGTGATGTCAAGAAACGAAATTCTTGGTATCGTATTATCCAACCTACACTACCTTTCAAATTGCACCTTAGCTGACTACTGTCTATAAAGCACAAGAGGCTATTATGTGCATGTGTCGAGTTATAGTAGAAGTGTTCGAAACCTCAAGTCATAATAGGCTACCAATAGAAAAGTCCAGCGGGAGAGACGTGTTGTTGGGTTTTAATTTAGGAACATGGCCAGAGGCGTTGCCACAGGGTGGGATTTATTTTAAAAAGGAAGATTTGCATATAATGTTGTACAGTAAACCTACAATACATTGCTGCAACCATTCAGATTTAATGTATATTTTCCTATTAACCACAAAAGGCGTGGTAGTGATTTAAAGTGAAAACATGTGTCGTACCTTTTTATTATTATTATTTAAACGACAAGGTGCACTTCGTACATCCATGCTGCAAGAGTAGACGTACTATGAAAGAAATATATTTTCTGTGCTTCAGTATTACCAATTAAGCTGTTTTGTCTCTACAATATTTCTAGTGACTTTAAATTGCTTAAACATAATTAAATGTTTTTCAGTCGGTCAACACAATTGCACCCGAATTGTAATTGTAAAAAAAAAGTTTTTTTTAGGTTTAGGGAATAACACCCGTTACAATTTGGGCACAGTCGTGTTGACCGACTGAAAAGCATTTACATATCTTTTGCTAAGGCAACACTGAGAAATGACTTTCAACATGATAATTTAAATTACTTTTAGCGAGACGTTATAATAAAACTTATATTGTTTCAATAACGATTTAGAGACCTAAACTCCCTTCAGCCACACAAATAAATTCCTGACGAAGGAACTGTGTGACGTTTTCAGTGAACTTTGTGATTTTACGTAATTATTAATGTTAATGTGTAGATTTCAAACTTTTGTTTATGAGTGTGGCGTCTACATCAATGGACTTGTAGCATAGTGTTTACCATTTTATCTTTAAACGTCTGCTTCCCTACAAGGCCCCTTGGTGAAATTGTCTGGCGACGCTACTGAATATGGGCATCGTGATTACAGACCCGTGATTGAGGCTAGGACTGTCAACGAGACGGTTGTGACCTTATGATACAGTAAGTACCATTCTGAAGTGATAATTCGACACCTCCACACACACGCTCCTCATCCTCCAAGTTGTGTTTCCACGTCAACGCTCCTACTACAGTTAGGTCTATAATCGATTAATTACGATTTCGATATATACACTAAAATGTACAGTTAAGGTACTGATGCTGGAAGTGCTGATGACTCACACGCTCGTTTATTGCAATACACACTGACGATTTCGACAGCCTGCAGTCCACACGTGTGGGTTTCACCTGTCGAGGACACCGTGCTGCCAACTATACTGCTGATGCTAGCTCTGGCAGGAGCCGGCAGTCACTGCGGAAAACATTTCCTGGCCCCCTGTATAATCATATGCAATTGAGATTTGCGCCAGATATAGATTGTTTTAAAATGTTTTAATGCATGTATTTTTAATTTGATTGCTTATTAAACAATTACAGAACATAAATGCATACATATTTTGATATTTTTTACCACTTAGACTCTGAGTACTAATAATAACGTATACTGGTTTAGTGACGCAACAACAATATTGAAAAGGCTAGGCTTCATCCAGGACTGACAATATGAGCAGTAACGCGCCATCATCTTGCCAACTTCGCTGTACTAATTTGATGTTTTGCAGCATCGGCTGCGATTAACAGCTAATTAGATTTAGCTCTTAGTGTGTCATTGGGCTGACCTTTCTTCTCCTAGGCGTCATCATAATATGGATGCTTGTCGTCAGTTGATCAAAGACGGTAGAGCATATTGACGGAAATATGTGACACGTAGGAAAAATACGAATTTAATAATAAATATTTGAGCCGTCATTGATCTGTGGGGATACCTGTATGAGTGACGCTCGGTGTTGCCTAGCAACGGCCGCGCAGACGCATTGAAAGCGTTACCTGCACGGCATGGGCTAAATATAGCAGGTCAGCTCGTGTTTATTCGTTGACATCGGGATAGGGGGAGAAATATGGAATGAATCAGACGCGCATCCAGGGGTTTTAGGGAGATGAGGAGGACAAAGGGTCTTTGTCTTCGCCCCCCCCCCCTCTCTTCTGACAGTCTTCATCCCTTAAGAAATTGTGGAGTGGATGAAATTCAATTAATGAGCTCTTTCAAAATATTTGGATCAAGTAGTAAACAAGTCATGTGCGTCAGAAATACGAGGGCTATAACGTAAGGAATGATGATGATGATGATGATGATGATGGTGATGATGACGATTATGCTGGTTGTTGTTTTAATGGGTGGAACATGGTCATCTGCACCTAAAGTAAGTAATGACAACATAAGAATATGTAGGCCTACTATAGCATACCATTTGTTGTAGAACCACCATAATACATCTACAGGCCATGGAATGATTATTGTTTAATACGAAATTAGACTGATGTTGGCGAAACTAGGTCCGACACTAATAAGCCATAACTAAGCTAACCCCAGAGCGCAATTTTCTTTGTAGCCCTTGATTACAAACACGTCAACGACAGGTACGAAAAGTTAGTAATATATAAATGTTACCCAGAATATCCAACGGCTTTAATCGACCAAAAAGTAGTTATCAAGATTGAGTCTACAAAATAATGTAGAAGTGACGATGATATCCTATGAACATGTAGGTATATTGGCTCACATAATACAGTGAGGTCCTTCTCTATAGAACGGAACCTCGCCGGGGCCGTGTGACGGGTGAAAAGCGTTTAGTTACTGCCAGATGACTAGCATCTACGGATTACACAACTGCGGATCTGGAAGCACAGGATGCTGTAATAGCATTTATTACAAATGGAGTTTGCAAGATACTTTAGTTGAGAAACTTAATTAATTTATTAAGACGCGCTCCAAAGAGCATTAAACCTACATCTAATACAGAGTGGGCAAAATAAAACCGGCCCGGAATTTCTTTTATGATTATTTATTCATACCTTATTTACAATTTTCCCTTGTTACTGAACATCACAGTAAATTATGGAAATGGTTACCGTTGACCTCGATGCAGCGCTGTGCTCGATTTATCAAACTGTTAGACACGCTCTGCCTCTGAGATAGCAGCAATAGCGTTTGCAATGTTCTGATGTAGCTCTCCCAGTGTTTGACGATTATTTGCGTACACCTGACCTTTCAATTTGCCCAACAGGTAAAAATCACAGGGAAAGAGATCGGTCGATCGAGGTGGCCAAGAGATTGCACTGCCTCTGCTGATTGTCATCTTCTCACCGAACATTTCATGCACCTGTGCCAAGGTTGTGAAGGCGGTGTGTGCTGTTGCTCCGTCTTGATGAAAGTATCCATACAGTCTTCTGTGAGTTGAACCACATATGGATTAAACAGATTATGGTCATACCGGACCACATTAACAGTTCGGTGAAAGAATCGTGTCACAATGCGGACACCAGACATTGCGCACCATTTCCCACTAAGCCCTGCATGAACTCTTTGCTGGAGGTTTTGCCAAAGCACGGCTAGTCTTAATCTCCTGCGAAAACAGTTCCGCACACGTGTTCTACGAATTGTGTTTCTCATTACATTCGACTATAAATACGCGCTGTTTTATCGTGAGCACTATTGTTGCATTCAACTGGCCACTAAACACGCCTGCCACATGTATTCACTCCAACGTTGAAGCGAAAGAAAGAAAGAAAGAAAGAAAGAAATTAAACAGATAAATAATAAAAATAAACGTATTACGGACCGGTTTTATTTTGTCCATCCTGTTCATTGCCACATGTCTGGCTGCGTGGCTCAGGGGTAACGTTCTCGCTTGCTGAGCCCAAGGTTGCAGGTTCGAAACCTGGCGCAGTCAGCTGGCATTTGAGGGTGCGCAAATGCGAGGGAGCCGTGTCAGTAGATTTACTGGCACGTTAAAGATCCCCTTCGGGTAAAATTCCGGCACCCCGGCGTCTCTAAAAGCCAGTGTAGTTAAAAGGGACGTAAAACCAATAACATTATTATTATTATTATCATTGCCACATAGTTTTCGCTGTCTTCTCGGATGGTATTTGTTCTCTTCCCACGCAGCATTAGGTGGTAACGGTCGCACTTCCTGTTGCACAATGAACATGTACAGTCTTCGCCTGGTTGGTGAAACCTTTGAGTTCGGCAGATTTTATAGTTGCGAAATTGAAGACTTCTGGTGAAGTACTGTGAACATTGTTAGGTGTGGAACAAAACATTGAATTTACCTAGTGGAAACTTATCTTATCAAGAAGAAGTCTTACAGTAAATGTGTTCGTAACTTTAAGCGCCGTGCGAGTTTTACTTGTGCGGGATTCTCAAACAAAAAGTATACATGAACAATCCGCGTACTCTGGAGGCTCTCGAGAATGACATAACTGCACTGATACGAAATATCAGTGACGATGAATCACAGCGACTGTACCTACGTTGGTGCAATGTGTGTTTAGAAACTGAAGAGCAGCATTTCCAGCAACTACTCTGAAATTCAGGTAAGTAATAATGAGTCATAAATACGTTAAAAAGTTTTGGTTCCTCAGTTTAGGGGCTGCGACAACGCGGTCATGTATCCCCGTGTACTTTCGGTGTGTGTTGAATCTGTCTGATAACCGGTGTTAATTGTGATGGCTGTATTAGTGTGTGTTATCTGTTTTTAATTCAAGTAAGGACTGCAGAGTAAAGCCCTGCGTGGATACGGATATCCGCGGATAAACCCGCGGATATCCGCAAATATTTTTGCCACGCGGATATAGTTTGCATTGTTGTGCGGATAGCGGATACGCTGCGGATAATGTTTCGAGTAAATTTGCGGATAGTCTTTAGAATACAAACTTACGTTAATATTACATATTTGATATGCCAATCTACTGATTCGTGCGTACGAAATATTCAGGCACGTATTGCACTTATACACGAGAAGATCATTTTACTCATATGCGTTCAACTACATTTTATAAAGTACCGTATGTTTGTAGTAGATGGTCTTGACATCTCATCATCATCATCAATTCTCACTGCCATTATTACTATACGTACGAGATATAATGCTGTCAAGCTTGTTAGTTCATCGTGGTGACATCATTAACTTCGCCAGCTATCCTGGAAGATCGGGATCCAGGTTTATCTGTAGATTTATTTCCAACTTGTCACTGAGGCACGTTGGCTGTGATATTGCAACATCAACTGTGACTTCATCTATGTGAACATGGATGGGTCCAGAAGCAAAAGGATGATGACTGACTTGGAATTTCCGGCCAAATGCCAAGAGATGTTCACGTGAGTATGAACATCATTGCATGATGATGATGATGATGATGATGATGATGATGATAATTGTTGTTTTAAGGGGCCTAACATCGAGGTTATCGGCCCCGAACATCATTTCACCAACATGGATAAACTATATTAAAATAAAACTGGATGAATATTCAATAGCGCGTGAAACAAAGCTCAAGTGAACGATATGGCAGACATTTGGTTACATTTTCAATGGAAACGGAAAGGTGAGCGATATAGTGATGTTTTACCTGTAAAAAAGTGTATTCATACTCAGGACACAAATCGGGCACATCAAACTTACTGAGGCACAAGTGCGAAAGTAGCCAAAAAGTATAGCCAATTTTTTGTCTAAAGCGGAGGTCAAGGAACCAGAAGTGTCATCCAACTTGAAATCCCTTGGAATGCCAACTTGAAGTTCCTTGCAATGAAGCAAATTGTCAGGAACGACTTTCTCCACAAATGTCTAAATGTGTTGGTTTAACACGTTATGCTTGATCTAATAAATTAAACATAATATTGAAATATCAGCGGATTTGGATAAAAGTCATGCGGATGTGGGGCGGATGCGAATAAAAGTCATGCGGATGAGGGGCGGATGCAGATAACAGTCGTGCGGATGCGGGGCGGATGCGGATAACGTTTTGTTTATCCCCGCAGGGCTCTACGAGTGCAGACATTTGATTTTCAAGTAGTTCCAACTTTTGCTACCAAACGCCACCGTCAACGACCAACTAGTTATGAACTTGGTTACTAGAGGCCACCGCAGTCGGCTCCTGGCGTCGAACGTTGGAACTAAGAGCGTCAGTCAAATCTAACCTATAATTTAGCTTCTCAAAAGTGTAATCAGTGGAAGGTTCTTTATCATGCCATAAATCTATGACATAGGACCGTCGGCTTTATTTCCCCACCGTAGGAAGGCATACTGAGGGATTTTAACACTCTTAAAAAAATCCGACGGCTTCGGCCGGGTTTGAACCCACGATCTTGGGCATAGAAGCTCAGCATACTACCGACTACGCCACCGAAGCCGCTAAGTTTAAAAAAAAAAGTGTAAATGTGTTGAACTAGTTGGACGCTACGCTGGTGCTAGCGCCAGTGCCTTGCTCACAGTGGCCCCTCCGCCACACGGTGCCTGCGAGGTTCCGTTCTATAGAGAATGACTTCACTGTATAATCTTTAAACACTGATCAAAGGAAATATCAGTGACAGCTTATTCCTGTTAGCCTGGGCAGCACTTTTATTACGGTATGTTTTTAGCCTACTTTTTACACTTTGCAAACATGATGAAAAAGTAGTCTTAAGAGATCACCCGGGCAGATGTGTCTGTGTGTGTCCATATCAACTCCTAAACGGCTGCAGCTATCAAAACCAAATTTGGTATGAGTATAGATATATACCAGGACATCTCACGGCCGTATTTGAAATTGACATCATTGCTACCAACTGATAGAAAATCACCATTGAAATTTGAGCTCTGTGTTGGATATCGCAGAAGGTCTTTATGGGAAATATTCCAAAATTGGTACACACATAGATAATAATATTTAGAAGGACAATGTTGCCAACATAAGTCTACGCCTGCTGATAGGTCCAATTTTTAAATGCATTTAACTTCCATACTATCAATTATTGGATTTCAACCAAATTTCGTATGTGCTATGTTTACTGGAACAGATATGACTATGCGTATTCTTTAGGTCAACATGACTGCCAACCGTTGATAAATGCTCTCAATAATTTGTTTCCTATTTCAATATATCAGAAAGTATAGAGGCCAACAGTAAATTACTGAACTCTGCACACGTCTAGTATCTGAACGTGTTGATTAATTTTGAGTATCCGATATACAACAATGCTGCCAGCATGATTCTATGCGTGCTGATAGGTTCAATGTTTAACCGCATGTGACTTCCATACTAACAAGTGGATTTCTTCAAAAACTGGAATATATACAGATTATAATATTTTAGATTAATTTAGGGCAACCCATACATGGCAGTGTTGCCAACATGATTTCACACGTGCTGATGGATTCTATGTTTTATCTCTATATACCGTCCGTACTCTCTATGGATTTCAACCAAATCCTGTAGCCTAGGTGAATTTTGCACCTTAAGAGATGGAATTAAGAGTCATCAGAGATGCCAACTCGCTATAATTTCTTTTCTAATCTCAATATATCAGAAAGTATGCCGGCCAACAGAACTGAATTTTGCAAACTTATAGAAAATAATATTCCAGATTAATTTTGAGTAACCTAGACATGGCAGTGTTGCCATCATGATTCTACGCGTGCTGATAGGTCCAATGTTTAACTGCATGAAACTTCCATCCTAACGAATGTCTATCATCCTTATTTTTTACGTGCAGTGTATGGTTTAGGATATATAATTGTGTTTAATATGAGTCATCAGGACTACCAACTGTGTATAATTATCTCAAGTCTTTTAAACTTAAGATTCAATATCTTGGTATATGTGTACGGAACACACTTCAAATTCACCATATGTACAGTAAATGTTTCAGACATATTTAGAGTAAATCGCAAAGTTAGTGCCACCAATATAATTCTATGCTAGCATATAATTTCAACGTTCAACTGCATGTAACTTCCATACAAACAAATGAATTGTAAACGAATTTCGTATATATAATGTATATCTCAAGAGATAAAACACAGCATATTTTTGGAGTCATCAGAGCTACCAACTGTTAATAAATGCTCTCCATAGTTATGAACCCTAGTCTCAATGTATGCAGTCAAACAGTTTAAAATTTGGCACACGTGTAGACGTTAATTTTGCAGCTTCATTTCGAGCAACCCATTCGTGACATTGTTGCTAACATAATTCTACTTGGGCTGATAGGTTCAATGTTTAACTGCATCTAACTTCCTTAGCCTTTAATGGATAACGAACAAATTTTATATATTGTGTGTATGCTGTAAGGGATATATTTATGTGCATTTTAGAGACAACAGACCTACCAACTACCTAATAACTCTCTCTGAGCTTTTGAGCCGTAGACTCTCAGTATATCAGAACACATGGAAGGAAACTATAAAACAAATTACAGTGCTCTATTGAGCTATACTATTTCAGGCAACTTATATTTCGAAGAAGTCAACAACTTAATGTCATTATTCTAGATGGGTCAATATACAGGGTGAGGCACTTAAAACTGTTTTCCGAAATATTTGATAAAATACGAGGGCAGATCAAAAAATAAGTTGCACTTCCCAGTCATGGCCATTTATTACACCACCAATACAACAGCAACACGACTATAACGACATACAATGTAACGTCACTTTTCCACATAGTTTCCAAGAGACTCCAAACATTTCTGCGAACGCACAACCAACTTGTCGATGCCGGATGCATAGAAAGTTCCTCCATCGTTCTGCAAGAACACGGAGACAGCGACCTTCACCTCCTCATCGGTCTGGAAACGTCGACCACCGAGCTCCGTTTTGAGCTTACCGAACAAATGAAAGTCACATGGCGCTAGGTCGGGACTGTAGGGTGGATGTTGCCACACCTCCCACTTGAAACGCTGCAGCAGTTCGCTCGTTTAGCGGGCCTTGTGAGGAGTTGCGTTATCCTTTGCGGGGAAATGGCCCGCTCCCTATACACAGCACTAATTTCACGATGAATGTCCGTTCAATTCTTCCTTTTGGCCCATAGGAATTGGATTGTCGCACGCTCCTCATATTTGGAGTGAACGTCCAGTCGACGCGCCATTGCATTTGACCGCTATTCACACATACAAGACGAGACACCACAGTGGCCTGCCTAACAGACGTGTGGGCAGTGTTTGTCCCTTTCTCCGCTGTGCCCACGTTTGCGACACACAGCGCACTGCTGCAGCGCGTTAGTGCAACTAACTTTTTGATCGACCTTCGTACAAATCGGATTAAAAATAAGTTGCAATAAAAGTTGTTCATCTCGAAGAGGGACATCCATTAACATAAAGCTCGACCCCCCTGCACCACTCCCTGGGGTGGGAGGGGGGTGACTTTGAAATCTTAAATAGGAACCCCTATTTTATATTACAGATTTGTATTCTCCGTGGAAAAATATGTAACTTTTGTATGAAACATTTTCTTATTTCGTTACGGAACTGCGTGTTCTATTTCGTCTTCGATGGCAGAACTACTGGATTATCAACCCATATTGTTTCAAGATCCTTGCCATGGAATCAGAAACAGTTGAAAACTCTTCATCGATAAGGGATTGCTCAGAATCACTGTCACAATTGTTTTCCATCACTCCCCGTGCAGATGACCTCGCTGTTTTGCCTCTTAATACAACAATAACTAACTCCCTGTGCAACATAGTTAGGATCATCAATATCTTCTAAATGTTGACCTTCTTCTTCTTCTTCTTCTTCTTCTTCTTCTTCTTCACCATCATACCCCATGTGAATGTGAGAATCGGTATTATATGGACTTTCACGGGGCTTGAATACACAAATAACACAATCTGAACTGATATGAAGGAGAATAATTTAAAAGGAGGTGTCACCGTTTACCCACATGGCAGACCGTCCAGCTGCGTAAACACCGATCTCATCGATTGCACGCATGGCGATCAAGTTCATAATTGCCTCATAAGTCAAATACTTCTGGTAGTATTCCTCTACGAGAGTGCCTGTGTTGGTAGTCGGGAATACAAAGACCAACCGAAAGTTTCCGCAATCCTAGGACGGTCTTACATGAAATTTGCGAGCTCCCGAGGGTTGGTGGATTCTATGGTTATTTTCTGAAAGCTGATATTGTAATTCTTACGCTTTCCTGCATGCTGTACTATCAGTTTCTGATTGTCTTGTCAGCTTTTGGCAGTGTCCACAAACACAAAATTCAAAATCAGACATTATCTTGACATATCAGCTTTTGACAGTCGATTGTCATGAAATGTTGAGAGAAATGGAAAACTATCCCTAGTGGTATATTGTGTTGAAACCCTAGGTCCAGTGACGCAAAGGCACGGTAATAAACGAGCATTCATTGGAAGAGTTACATTTTGCAGCAGCGTATCATTACCGCCTGAAAGTTAATTGATTGTTAAAAAGGCAACACTGATTAAGAGATTCAAAGCATTCTAAAACATATTAACACAACCACAGGATTATACATCGTAGTAGTTCATGTCTCATTCTGCACCCACCCTAGCTCAGCCGGTGATGGCATCCATGTACAAAAACGAGTCGAGATAGTTCGCAACTAACTTGTTTTTTCCTTTCTTTGTTAGGCTACATTTTGTGTATTCGATTTGTATTGTGCGACTCAGTAATGATATGCTGCTGCAAAATGTAACTTTCCCAATGAATGTTCGTTTATTACTATGCTTAGTTTTTCTACACAAAATACCTCTATGTATAGATTTCCATGTCCTTCAATACTTCGTAATATTCCTTTAACGTCGTGATTTATTATATAAGAAATTGATTTAACATTGCTCCAAGGTATGCTGTTACGGTAATGGAAATCGGATATTCACTGAATATCTTACATTTGCGTCACTGTAGCTTTGACACGATCCATCAAATATGCGCAGTTCTGTGATATCCAGTTCCTCTGCTATCATAACATGTTTTAGCTAAAAGTTGCATGGTGTACGTCATGTCTGGAAATGTGCTGGTAAAGAACCTCCAGGGTAAGAGGATCTCCTTATGATGTGCCTGGAGAATGGAAGCTAGAATTTCACGTATTATGCTACTAATGAGCACAGTAGCTTTGTTTCTGCTAACATGGTTGCTGTAGGAAAGGAAGGAAGCTTTTAGTTTTACGTGACCGTTAATCATACAATCAAGAGCCACAGGAGATCCTTTTTACGCGGAATCCGAACCACAGGACATGGCATTTTACTTCGAAAATCTCGCATGCATTGACCGGGAATCGAACCCAGTCCACCCTGATGAGAGGGACCGCTGCGCCACCATGCCCCCTATGATTGCTGCAGTAGTAGTAGTACCTCCTCTGGAATCAGATGTAGGTAGCTACATTACAGGAAAACAACCATTCTTAAAAAGAGTTACCGCACTTAAAAGAATCACCTTTACCATACTACAGTAGTTGTTTTCATTCGAGATTGTCCGTTGAATTTTTGTGCAATTTTGTGAATCGATTGTAATGATAGAACAAGAAATATTCTGCAAGAACAGAACAAGCACAGTGGAGAATGGGGTAAAACATCGCAGAAAACGACAGCGTTGAAAAATGTTTCTTTCTTTCTTTCTTTCTTTCTTTCTTTCAGCATGTACTAGCACAGCATTAACCTATTGCTTAATTTAGTTTCTTTACAAGAAATCTTTCCGAATTCTGTTTGGTACTGTATTTTCTTTATTACCGACAGCGGTAGCTACGCTCGCTAAAGCGCAGTGCTAGGCCATGGGGCCATGATCTCTGCGGACTCGGTAGACAAGGTTTTGAACCCCACCGTCACCTGTCCTTGAAATGGTTTTCCGTGGTTTTCTATTTTCAACTCCAGGCAAATGCTTGGACGGTACCTTCTGACTGGCCACGGCCGCTTCCTTCCACATTGTTGCCCAGTTTCATTCATCTTCATCCATTCCATCTCTCATTAACTCCTCCCATGAGTTTAACGTCAAGGGGGGGGGGGGGGTAACCAGCCGTAAAAACCATCCGCCACATATAATTCCATCGCATCTCATCCCAGAGCCCATTGGAAACGGGAATAATAAGGGGATTTGCTTTAATATCATGACGATTACGATATCGTATGTGTGTATCCGCGTACAATATTAGTCTATTGGCGAAAGAAATAAAGAAAGACACTTTATTTTAACGTGTTTTTTTTTCTGGATAGAGTAATAGTTGTGTTGGTTTTGGTCGTAGTATATAATTATGTCTTATTCCTTAATATTAAACATTTTCTGAATCAAAGTGAAACCATGTTAATTTCATTATTGAAAACGTTAATTGATTTGCAACATTAAGAGAAACACAAACTGTATAAAACCTATCCAAATGAATATTTGGGTGCAGCTCTTTTATTCCTTTTGTCGCGCTTTTTAAGCCTGTGCGAAACACTGTAGTAGGTAGTAACGTCCATACATGTTAGTTGACTAACTTCTGGTCGGCCAGTAACAGTGCGTTTTGTTGTTGTTGTTGTTTTGTTTTTGTTTGTTATGGTATCTGCATGGATGGGTTCTTTTCATTAATTTTGATTTTCATTAATTTGAAACGGTGAATGTTGAGCGTAGCGTAGTGTGTACTTTTACTTAGTAAAATATTAAGAAAAAGGGAAACAAAATATAAAAACAGGGAAACTAGCAATTGGCACGTTTAGTTCTCAGGCGGTCTCTCCTTCAAGGACTTACCTCACCCAATGTACCTTAACTGCGGTGATTGAACGAGAACCAGCCTATTCATGATAATGCCATTATTATTATTATTATTTCGTATTATTATTATTATTATTATTATTTATTAAAGAATTTGGCCAATTATAGAGGTGTAGATACAATATTTTTATTTTTATTTTATTTCCAGAACTTCTTCATACGTTGTTTGTCTTTGTTACTTGGTGACTTGAATCATCTGTCGCAGCCCCTAAAATAAGCAACAGCAACACGCTTTCTTTCTTTCTTTCTTTCTTTCTTTCTTTCTTTCTTTTTTTCTTTCTTTCTTTCCGCCCGGCGTTTATCAGCGGTAAGGGTGTCTTGAAACTGAGGTCGCGCCCAGCTGCAGGTCCGAATCCGACCATGACATGAATGTGTGTGTGTCTGCTTTAATATTATAAAGCCATGTTAATAAATACATTCCAACCATTTATCCTCAGCATAAAGGGATACACAATGAAAAATTAATATAATTTAAAATGAAAGGCCAATACAGTCGAACCTCGAAATTCCAAATCATTAGGGGATGTCAAACTAAATTCGACTGATCGAAAATTCGCATTATAGAGATACATAGCAAATAATGTTAATTTTGTGATACACTGGTCGCAAAATACTGTATGTAGGCTTACAACACATAGTTGTCTAAATTTATGTAATAAAAATGGATGTTCGTAATGATCACAGGTTTAGTACATTTTATTTTATTTTATTTATTTATCGTATGGCTTTTAGTGCCGGGAGTGTTCGAAGACATGTTCGGCTCGCCAGAGGCTGTAGCTGCTTCAAGCGGACACCCAGAGGGTGAGCTACAAGTTTCGTTCAATTTCAAGTAGTTCCAACTTTCGCTACCAGATGCCACTGACACCTAGTGGTGAACGTTGGAACTTTGATAGAGCGTTCCAACGAAATATTACCTAGACATTTAGCTTCACACAAGTTTAGTCTGTGGAAGGATCTTTAACATGCCATAAATCTATGACCTGGGACCGCCGGCTTTACTTCCCATCCAAATGAAGGCATACTGAAGGATTTTAACCCTCTTATAAAATGCGACGATTTCGGCCATGTTTGGACCCGCTATCTTGGGCACCGCAGTTCAGCATGCTACCAACTACGCCACCGAAGCTGCATTACCTAAGTAAGTTAAATTTAACAATGCCAAATACAGACGGGCCTTTATCTACTTTTTCATGACTTGAAGAAATCCGTCATCTTTTTCTGCTTCATTTTCTGTCTACGAACTTCCGCCACAAAACTGTAAATCGCATTCAGTGATGTATGAAACACGTTGCACTGTTAGAATACGTGAATGTTCCAGATAAAGAACAAGTTTAAGTGCCAGGGATAAAACGTAAGCTTCGACAAATCGAAAAATTCGTGTTATAGAAGTTCGAATTAAAGAGAAAATATAGCCTGCATGTAAATTATAGGTAGTTTGTTCGGGAAAGAATAATTACTACGAGTTATCGAAAGTTCGAGTAATAGAGGCCCGCTCATTAACTTCTCGGGTGAGGTGGGTTTCAGGATGGACATCACGTCACTTAGAGGCTCATATCACTCCATCTTCGACTCCATAGAAGTGGAAATGATTAATGGTTGAAAATAAATACTTTTGTCACTCGAAGAAATTATCAGAGATTGCCAGCAACATATCGTCTGCAAGTGTGATGGCACAGAGGTGTAGCTGCTTATTTCCCACAACCACGTTTTGTACCTCGAAAAACAAAACCCTTCTATTTTGCAAATCTTTTTCAGAAGGTCGTTACACTCATTAAGAGAAATGAGGTTATTGTTGCAATGGATTGTATAATGTTCGACGTCCTGCCCCTTTAGAGCCTCTTACAATAACCAGGAGATAGCGTGGGGGAAATCTTGCGGTCTGACCCTCGAAATCTGAGGGTATAAGGAAAGAAACGGGAAAGGCCAAAATTAAGGCAGAAAAATGGAAGATGACCCTGTTTGATCCGCCCATTAAAGCAACAATAACTAAAATGAAAGACAGTATAGTTCTCGACAGGAAATATGAAAGAGCAGTTCGGAACAAGTTCAACCAACGCCGTGATCAGCCGGGGTCCCGTGGTAGCGGCCCCTTGTCCCACTAGTTATGAGACCCTGGGGAGGGGGTGGGCTGTTAAGGATTTGTGCAGTCAAATCTCCTTAGAAACGAGAGTGAGGATTGCCAGATTTGTACGACATTTCTCTTGACCACTGCGCTAATAGGGTGCACTTCTAATCTTTAGCTGGCAATGATACACTTGTGACATTAAGCCTATCATCATGGGACTAGATTTACAAGATTGCAGTGGTGATAAAATGAGCTATCAGGTCGTGTAATGCACAAGTAGTGCAAGCCATGTATATGGAGATAAGGAATTAAAGTGGGTCGGACATGTAGAGATACATATTTGCTAACTAGAAGTTTCATAGCAGAATTATGTATTCGGGCAAAATTACCAGTACTAATCATGAACAGTATTACAGTTCCCTCCGAGTCGAATCTTGACATCAAAAGTAACCAAAAACATTAAGTGTAGAATAAATGTTCAAAAATTGTTCAAATAAAAAGATAAGCTGCAAAGCGTTGTTGTGTTTGTTGTTTTATTCATGTACTTGGGACATCCTGGTCATCAGACTCGTGAATTTTGGTGCATGAGGATAACCTGTTCTACTGTGATATTTTATGCTAGTGTGAGGGCTTGTAATTAGTGCCAGAATTGACGAGGCGGCCGTCAGGTTAGATGCCATTCCGGTATCTGATGTGGGAAGCAAAATAAAACCGCTTCCAGGTTTGGTGATGTGGTATTCGAAATCTCTTCTACTGGTCTATTCTTACGAGACAGAGTGCACCCCGTGCGACCCTCATACCACGCTTTAAATCTTGCATGGCAATGATGGCAGAGCCGAGAATGTAAACCTGGCCGTCTGGACAGAGAGCTGAAATATTTAGTGTTGTCCACGTCAGCGGCTCGTCCCTCACTTAACTGTCGGAGTGCTTTCAGAGTGTATTGTCAGCTGTGCTTGGTGGAGGTAAGTTCCTGACTATGCATTTTTTTAATGGAAGTTTTTATATTAAAAATTCCTCTCGGCATTTGTCATACGTTGGTAAGTTACTATTATTTACGACGTTATGCCCAACTAAGGAGCGCTATTGAGCCTATTTAACAAATCCCAAAACCTCTTCATTCTCTCATTATGATTTTTCTTCTGTCCATGTAGTTGTGCTTTGCAGCATAGTGGCGGTTGTTCTGAACTTAGGCCTGTCCCGGATTTCTTGAAGATCATTTCATTTTCGATTATCCAGTTATTCTTGAACTTTAGCGAGGAGGTATGATTAAATATCCTTTTAGCAAGTCTTTCAATGTCCATTCTTTGAATGTGTGCATACAATTTCAATGGTATTTTCCTAATAGTGTCTGAAATTTTCTCGGAATGTTGGTATAACTCGTGAGACCAATTTATCATCCACACTCCCTCGATGCACACTGGGCCAGATATTTACCTGAGGATTTACTTTGCTTGTTTTTCTCTAAATTTGTAGTTAGTGACCTGTCTCCAATGAATAGGGTTTGTGATGTGTACAATTCTTCAGGTTGAATTACCGTGCTATAGTGTTTTAATTTTGCGTTCCGAGATTATTATTATTATTATTTTTTTGCTGTACCTGTACCAGGTGATTCTATAGGCTTTTGGTTATTTAGAGATTCTTTCTTTGTTTGCTTCACGATTTAATCCAGATGGATGTATGATTTGCCTTATGTATTTGAAATTATTTACCTGAGGAATTACTATTACGGTATTCTTCTTCTTAAGACAACGTCTCCAAACGAAGGTTGGCGATCCACGTAGCCAGCTCTAACCTTGACATTGCAGTATGAAATGCTTCTTCTGATGTACATCTGTGCCATCTTCTAATGTCCTTCAACCATGAATTTCTGCGTCTCCCAACGGATCTTTTTCCTTGTATCTTCCCTTCAACCATAATAATATTGGTACCGTATTGTGTCTTTCTTTGCTTTATAACATGTAGCAGTTCTTTTTGCTTTTTCATCCGTAGGACCTCGACACTTGAAATTTTCAATATCCAAGGTATGCGTAGGAGACGGTGATATAGATACATTTCAAAGGCATCGATTCGTTTTTCAATAGAAGGATCCATGGTCCAGCATTCGCAACCATATAGAAGAACAGAAAATATGTAACAACGGATCATGCGGATTCGCAGCTGTAGACTGAGATCTGATCGTACAAAGAATTTCCGCAAGGTAAAGAGTTGTTTCCTGGCCTGTTCAATTCTAGATTTTATTTCTTGTTTGGTGTCACATTGTTCGTTCAATATGGTGCCCAAATATTTGAAGTAGGACACTTGTTCAACTTTATTATTATTTATTGTGAGATTTGCTCTTATTATTTTATTATTATTAGGGTTAGGATTTTATTGACCTATGAATTACCTCAAAATGTCCTAAAACAGTCTATGGCCTGAAACTTCAAACACTGTATTAAAATAAACGAAAATATGTTTTCTAATTGTATTGAATAGGTTAGAAATAAGTAATTTGAACCAGCTTACGCATAATTAGGATAACGTCTTGATTTGAAAAAAAAAAGTCCTCTCGGCACGCCGGAAGGCGGAGGTAGATTTCACCGGACAAACTTGGAGATAGGCGAAAATAGGCAGAATATGCAGGTTTTCGTAGAAGGATCAGACCTCATTTATCGCGTGAAAGTATTTTATAATTGGAGATTAATTAACTTTGTTTGTCTTCATTTTAAACATATTTTAAACATTTTATTGTCTTACGGGGACGGTAACCTTCTTGTCATTTGGAGTCCATTTTTAGCCTATTTTCAATTTTGAAAAAATAGGCTTATGAGATCACATTTTGTCCGTGTGTGCGTGTGTGTGTGTGTGTGTGTGAGGTGTGGGTGTGTGTCCCCCCCTAATAAAATCTAAACGGCTGGAGCGATTTCAGTGAAACTCGGTAAGTTCATAGCACTATTCCCGGCGACGTCGACCGTGCCCATCGAATTTTGTTACGTCTCACCAATCCAACATGGCGGCTGTGCGAAATATTTCACTAACATTCAGTATCTCCGAAACTATAACGGATATCGCCTTGAAATTGTGTACGGTGATAAAGGGTACTACTAGAAGTTCACCTATGAAACTTTCAAAAACCTGGTTACTACATAACCAACATGGCGGCCAAGGGAAGTGGAGACTTTTAAATAGACTTTTCTCGCGATTTAAATATCCAAACGTAATGAAACTTGGTACAGCAAATATTTATACACATTGCAATGCACTGGAATCTAATTTAGTTCAATTGTTTACATAACCTAAAAATGGCGCCTGTGTGAAATATTTCACTGACATTCTATATCCCCGAAACTATTACAGATATCACCCTGCAATTTTGTACGGTGATAAAGGGTACTGATACAAGTTTACCTATGTATAATTCATACACCAGTAAAGTACAAAACGAACATGGCGACCAAGCGAATTTGAAATATTTTAATAGACTTTTCTCGTGAGTTAACTCTCTGAGCGCAGTGAAATGTGGTACAGTAAATGATTTTGCAGATTGTAATGTACTGCCATCTAATTTAATTCAATTGTTTACATAACCTCAAGATGGCGGCTGTGCGAAATTTTAAAATTAAGTTTTTATTTCTTGTGTCGTAATCATGCGATCGAAGTGAAAGTTTGAATAATGAACCTAGGCAATAAGTGACCTTGAATGGTACATAACTCTATGGCCTATACATATAACAATCCTAAATGGCAAGCTTCCGTAATATTTAGACGGTTCTGAATATATATGAATCTTTTACAGCAACCAAACTGAAATTTTTATGTTCATCGAGACTATGAACATATGTTCACCTATAGGACTTTCAGTAACCTCGTGAGCACGAATCCAACATGGCGGCGACGCGAAGTATAAATATTTAAAAGGACGTTTCTCGCGAATTAACTATCCGAGTGCCGTGAAACGTTGCACGTTTTAAATGCTTACACAAATGTTGATCCACTGGCATCTAATTTATTTCAATTGTTTGCATAATCACAAGATGGCTGCTGTGCGTACTTTTAAAATCTCGTTTTTACTTCTTGTGTTCTTATCATGCGATTGAAGTTTGAATACCACACTTACACAATAATCTTAATATAATAGTACAAAAATAAAAATCCAACCTGGCGACCGTCTGAAATATTTAGACGGTTCTCAATATCTACGAATCTGTTACAGCAATTAAACTGAAATTTTGTATGTTGATAGAGGCAATTAACATGAGCAGGATATATGAAAATAGGCTGTACAGTTCTTCACGGAACTACTTGTTATACTTGTGGTCACACTGTCCTTATGCAAGGTTTCGACACTGATGTATAACTATGTAACGGTCTGTTACTTCTTCACGCAAAATTATATCTCCCGCAGAGATGTTGGTTGGTTCCACAGTTTAGGGGCTGCGACAACGTGGTCATATAACCCCGTGTACTTTGGGTGAGTGTAGAATCTGTCTGATAAACGGTGTGAATTGTGATGGCTGTATTAGTCTGTAATTCAGGTAAGGAATGCAGACGCTAAATTTCAAGCAGTAATTCCTAATGTTGCTACCAGATACTAACGTCAACGCCACCCAGCTGTGAACTTGGCTACTGGATGCCACCTCAATCAGCAACTCGCAACGAACGTTGGAACTTCCCCTCCAAAGGAAAGCTTACTGAGGGATTTTTAGCGCTCTTAGAAAATCCGACGACTTTGGCCGGCTTTGAACCCGCGACCTTGGGCATAGAAGTTCAGCATGCTACCAGTTACGTCACCGAAGCCGCTTCACACTTAGTCAGATGGAAATCTGAATCTGATCTCGCACAAGTGCGTTGTCATGGCAACGTCTGACGGCTCATCCCTCATCAATTTAGTAGTGTTGCCATGTCAACCACTGATAGCTCTTGGCATTTTCTTATAATTCCGAAATCATTTTTCTCATCCCTTGGCGCAATGGTGGCTCATATCAAAAATTCTTTCAGACAAACGTTTTAGGTAATTATTAGGGGAATATTGTCCATTTTGTACGGTTTTGATATTGTGCCTATTAACAGATATATGATTAATGTATCCCGAAAAAACCACTTTTTCCCACCCCTTTGGTCAATGGTTGGTGCTATCAAAAAACGTTTCAAACATAAATTTCTGAGCTTTATCCGACACATAGTATGAACTTTGAACGGATTCGATATTTCACATATTAAGAGAGTTATAGCAATATTTCATTTTTTCGAAAAAAAAAGTCCCCCATTTTCATCCCCTTCGACCGATTTAGCCCAGTAACGAACTCGTCCGAGATTTTATGGGTATACATATTCGGTAAAAAATTCAAAGTGATTGGTGCAAAATTACGGCAGTTATCGTGTCCACAAGAAACTGATATACATATATACATATATTACATAAATTATATATAAACTTTTGAACTGACGGTGGTTTTGGGGTCTGGGGGATGTGAAACGCGAAGATATGTCGAAATTTTCCGGAAATCGAAACATGGTACCCATTGCAATAGTTAGCTTTCTAATGAAATCTACCTAAAATACTGCCGTCAACGACGCCTAGCTGTGAACTTGGCTACTAGATGCCACCTCAATCAGCAACTCGCAACGAACGTTGGAACTTCCCCTCCGAAGGAAAGCAAACTCAGGTTTTTTAGCGCTCTTAGTAAATCCGACGACTTCAGCCGGGTTTGAACCCGCGACCTTGGGCATAGAAGTTCAGCATGCTACCAGTTCCGATACCGAAGTCGCTTCCCGGTGACATATGAAAACTGAATGTGATCTCGTGCAGTGGCGTTGTCATAGCAACTGCTGATGGTCATCCCTTATCAATTAAAAGTAAAGTTGTCATGGCAACCTCTCTTGGCACTTGGCATTTTCTTATAATTTAAATCATTTTGTTCACCCCGTGGCGTAATGGTGGGTCATATCAAAAATTCTTTCAGACAAAAGTTTTAGGTAATTATTGGAGGAATATTGTCCATTTTGTGCGGTTTTGATATTGTGCCTATTAACAGAGATATGATTAATGTTTCCCGAAAACCCACTTTTTCCCACCCCTTTGGTCAATGGTTGGTGCTATCAAAAAACTTATTTGACATAAATTTTTGGCACTTATCCGACACATATTATGAACTTTGAAGGGATTCGATATTTCATGTATTAAGAGAGTTATAGCGATATTTCACTTTTTCGAAAAAAGCCCCCCATTTTTACCCCCTTTGACCGATTTTTCCCATTAACGAACTCGACCGAGATTTTATAGGGATACATATTATGTAAAAAATTCAAAGTGATTGGTGCAAAATTACGGCAGTTATCGTGTCCACAAGAAACTGATATATATATATATATATATATAGATAGATAGATAGATAGATAGATAGATACATACATATATACATAAATTATATATAAACTTTTGAACTGACGGTGGTTTTGGGGTCTGGGGGATGTGAAACGCGAAGATATGTCGAAATTTTCCGGAAGTCGAAACATGGGACCCATTGCAATATTTAGCTTTCTAAAGAAATCTACCTAAAAAGATGACCTATGATTGATTGATTGTTGTTGTTGTTGTTGTTGTTGTTGTTGTTGTTTTTGTTGTTGCTGCTGCTGCTGCTGCTGCTGCTGCTGCTGCTGTTGTTTTAAGGGGGGATGTAACCGATGAGGGGTAAAAATATCAACATTTTGAAATATGTTTTTTTGTATGTGTGGCCTCTTTTATACTGTGTGTAAAAAATTCAAGCTCATTACTCAACTGGACGTATTTTTAAAATAATTTATATCTGATGCTATATGCCTATAGAATAGACAAAGTTACTTAAATGTGAGTAAAAGAACATATCCAACTTTCTAATGTTGTTTTCTCAATATCAACTTTTCGATCACATAGGTACACTTTTCTCTGAAACCCTATATGCTACATAACTGAAATTTCCAGGGATTGCTTATTGAGTGATCATACACACATTTATGTAGAATTAAGCTTCTATTTTACCATTTGTAGAATTTTCCTGCATTTACATTCATATTTTCACTGAGGTTTATAGAATCCAAATTTCAAATGACCATAAAGAAACTACTTTTCATGGTATTAGGATAATTCTATATATATAAGGTGTGTTCTAAAAGTAACGAGTCGGAGGCTGGAATGCGCAAACCGGTGACGACATCGGCTAATCGTGACGTGTGTAACGAGGTGTGGTTCCGACCAGAGCGTGGAAGGTCACAGCCCGCCGCTAGAGGTCACGCGTGCACGTCACGTGACGATACAAAGCGAGCAACAGCATGCATCAATCGTCCAACGCTGCCAGTCGCATTGCAAACAGTGACATGGATGCGTCAACCGAAGAGCAAAGAGGTGTTGTTCGGTTTCTGACAGCGGAAGGAGTAGGGGGAACGGATATTCATCGCCGAATGTCACAAGTGTACGGCGAACACTGCATGTCCCTTGCAAGGGTCAAGGCGTGGCACAAGCGCTTCAGATAAGGACGGGTGTCGTTAGCCGACGATGCCTGGTCTGAGGCACCCCCCCCTGCATTACCGATGACAACGTCCAGCTGGTTGATGCACTCATTACTCAGGACCGCCGAGTGACGGTGAACGCCATAGCCGCCGTGGTCGCTCCACGACAATGCACGACCTCATACGGCCAACACAGTCGCGGCACTCCTGCAGAAATTCAAATGGGAGGTTCTCGGCCACCCTCCATACAGTCCAGACCGCTCTCCCTGTGATTACGCCATGTTTGTTCCCCTGAAAAGGGCTCTGCGGGGCCAACGATTCATCTCGGACGCCGACGTCCAGCTGTACTTGCGGAACTGGTTCACATCGCAGCCCAGGGAATTTTATGAGACAGCCATTCACCGCCTCGTGTCACAGTGGGACAAGTGCCTCAACAGCCAGGGCCAATACTTCTAACATACAGGTACTGGTTTCTGTAATTATGCCTCAGGCTCGTTACTTTTTGAACGCACCTTATAGTTAGAGATAGTGACTATTTAAAGTAGTTAAAAGCTCAGGCCAGGATCTTTTATAGTTATGTTGTAAAGTGTACCTAAATAAGAGTATGTAACAGACATTTTGCAGCGACTGTACTTGTGGCATTTTACCACCCACTTAATAGATCAAACACCAGTAGACAACTGTTCAAAGTTTCAATGTTCTATGTCTTATATTGTGTACTCAGTGAACTTTTAAAAGCCAGCTATGCATTTTCGGTAACAGAAAAATGACCTAACCTTGGCCTTAAATTGTGTTTATGCCTAAAGTAATGCTCTGGGCTATGTTTGGCCTCGTAAGGTCATTTCCAGCTTGCGTAATCGATAAAATTTTCATTTAATGAGAATAGTTAATTCACCGTGAGATAAGTTTGCTTTGCGTTAATAAACAAACTATTTAATAGGGACAATGAACAATGCACGTTCTTTGACAGTAGGGACGGCCCAATAAGTAAAAATACAAGATGAAATAAATGTTAAATAAAAATATAATTCAGTTTTAATTGTTCAGGAGTGGTGAACCTGGATTCTACCCCTGCACTTGGAAATATACAGTGTATCATTATCATTATTTTCATACCGTATTTCATATTCTGGGAGAATAAGATTCTTATTATTTTTTTTTTTTTTTTTTATGGAGATTGATTCCTACATTACCAATTATCACTGCTGCACAGGGAATATGTGCTAAATTACGTAAATGTGTGTTTTAGTTCCTTGCTCATTCAACGAAAATTGCCATGCTTGTTTGCGCATCAGGTCTCTTCAACTGTTACCGATGCATACACATTGACGTCACATTACCAATATATGGGATACAAAATATACCTTGTAATTATGTGAAAAAGCATTAATTGGCAAAAATATTGGTCTGGATAGAGGTCATTGATGCGTGAGTACTTCCACTGTGCGTGATAAAAGCCAGGGGTGTAGCTTATACCAGCTAACGCGTTGGCAATATTGTATTTGTCCCACAATTCACGCGTATTATGGCCGACACAACTGGAATTTTACTTTATGATCTAAAAAGGGGATGGTGGGGGCTTATAGACAGTGGAGAAGAAAACATCTCCGTATTCTCCGTTCCCAGCAAAAATTTTAATATAGCTCAATAAATTATTTGGGCATTTCTGATCAAAATGACTTATGAAGAGAATCCATTCAGAACTGCAGTCGATCTTTGATATCTCGAATCGTTATAGGATGTCAAAATAATTTCGACTTATCGAAAATTTGAGTTATGGAGATGCGTAGGTATGAATGTTAAAATTTGTGACATACTGATCGCAAAATACTGCATGTTGTTGTCTAACATATAGTTGTCTAAATATATGTAATAGAATGTATGTTCGTAATGATGACAGCTTTCTTACATTATCAAAAGTTAGTTACAAATCTAAGTAAGTAAGTTGCATACGGTTGACTCAACTACTGTAATCGGTGGAAAATTCGAATTTGAACCGGAATTAATCCGGACTCTGGACACGAATTTCTTTATTCTTAGACCGTCCGTGGTAATCCTGGAAAGGGTGGTAACCCTCCCAGCAACCCTTTCAATATACTTGTAGTTATAACAGACAAGTTGCACTGCAAGAATAGGTAAATGCTCGAGATAAAGAACAAGTTTAAATGAAATATCGAAAACCTTGAGTTATAGAAATTCGACTTACAGAGAAAAAATACATGCAGCCTACATTATTTGGTTTGGGAAATATTATTTACTGCGAGTTATCGAAAATTCGAGTGATGGAGGTTCGACTGTATTTTATTTTAACCCTTTCCGTGTCTTTTCCGGAATATTCCGCGCTAATACCTTTCTTTACGTTTCGTTTGCGATATATTCCGTAGGCTTTTATAAGTTTACATTTAATTACGGTAGGTGGCAGAAAGGTATAAGGCAACCTTTACGAACAACGCACCTGAAACCGGGAATGATTACGTGAATCTTTTCATTTGGATTTTTCAGAATTGGTTAGGTAGATTCTAGAGTTTGACATTATCAGCTGGTATAAACAGTGAAATAGCGTGCTCGTACGTTAACAATGTGTCCACGATTACAAGGTATTAGAACGAATCGGGCAGTGATATCAGTAATTTTGAAGGCTTTTCTCTTTGTAGAAATCGAGGGTTTATCATCATGTGACAATGAAGCTGAAAGATCAAAGATAAGTAATGATGCAAATACAAGTGTAGTAAAGCTATGTCTACTTTCAGCGATGGAAATTCCATGGTTTCCCTGAACTGGTTCATATTTTGTACAGTTTTCCTATTTTCAAATGTTTTTCTAAACTATATAAAAAGTAAAAAGATCGGCATGTCTTAAAAATGTTCTTAAAATCGCTCAAATAAATTTACAACATACTTTAGTGCCTCTGGAAGGGTTAAATTTTAAAAGTGTATCTGTATTCAAGAAAAATGGTTCAAATTTTGACATATTACACTTCAAAACAAAAGTATAAATTTGATAACCTGTATATTGGCTTTCACGGCCAGTGAATAACAATTCTGCAATTCTTCGAGGTTTGTGCCGTGTGGGGGTCCGGATGGGGACACCAAGAGCCCGCTGATGAGCCAGCTTGGTGTCCTAGCCGAAACCCCACACAAGACACGGCACAAACCTAGAAGAATTGCTGAGTTTTGATAACCTGTGTTATTGTGATGTCTGTATTTGTAATTGAGACGAGAATTGGATTGCAGCGGCCGTGGTCTGTTGAAAGAACATGTAAAAGATACATTTAACACCTTCCAACTTTAACCTGCTTTCCTGGAAAATTGATTTTTTCGAAACAAAGAGCCCCTTATCTCTGGAACCATAAGACCAAAGCTTCTGAAAAGTTTACAGCACTTGAATAACACTTGGGTTGATTGGTTCCTCAGTTTAGGGGCTGCAACAACGCGGTCATGTAGCCCCGTGTACTTTGGGTGTGTGTAGAATCTGTTTGATAACCGGTTTTGACTGTGATGGCTGTATTAGTGTGTGTTATCTGTAATTTAGGTAAGGACTGCAGACGATCAATTTCAAGTAGTTCCTACTTTTGCTACCAAATGATACCGTCAACGACACCTAGCTGCGACGTTGGTTACTAGATGCCATGCCACCGCAACCAGTACCTGGCGATGAACTTTGAAGCTTAATAGAGCGTTAATCAATTTTTACCTACAAATTTAGCTTCACACAGTAATAGTGGAAGGTTCTTTTTCATGTCATAAATCTATGGCATGGGCCCTCCGGCTTTACTTCCCCTCCGAAGGAGGCATGCTGAGGGATTTTTAACGCTCTTAAAATATCCGACGACTTCGTTTGGGTTAGACCCTGTGATCTTGGGCATAGAAGCCCAGCATGCTACCAACTATGCCACCGAAGCCGCTTTAATAACACTTTCTCTCATACACTGACCCTCTAGGGGAGGTAAAGGTTCGATGATCTTGAGAGATATGCTAGAATTTTCGCATGTGTATAAACCACCCGCTCGGCGTTATTGGTATGTGGGCTCGACGCGACACAGTTCTAGCAGGGGCTGTTTGTTTAATTGAACTCTGGTTTCATGAATATCGGCAATTTGTTTAAAATGCAATTAAACAAATTGCCGATGTTTATGGAATCAGAGTGCAAATCGTCACTGCTAAGGGTTATTCTCTTTCTTTTGAGTGCTCATTTGTTACGGTCGGTTAATTGTGTAACTGGCAGCGTGGTGCAGCGGTAACATGCTCACCTGCTGGTTCCTAGGTTGCAGGATCGAATTCTGGCGCAATCAGTTAGCATTTGAGGATGCGCCAATTCAAAGAAGCCGTTTCAGTAGATTTACTGGCATGTTAAATATCCCCTTCGGGGCAAAATTCCGGCACCCTGGCGTCTCTAAAAGCCAAAGTAGTTGAAAGGGACGTAAAACCAATAACATTATTATAGGTTATTTGTGAACGCCTCATTCGTGAAAGTGATTGGTGTATAATTGCGGTAGTTATCGCGTCCACAAGATGATATGTCGAAATTTTCCGGAAGTCGTAGCATGGTACGGTACTCATTGCAATAGGTAGCTTTATAAGGAAATCTACATTATATAGGCCCTCTTTCTGTTGAATTTTCACGAAATGCATGATATATCCTGTACTATTGAGACGATTTGGAAGATTGTTGTACTAGCCGCACTGTCTACCTCCCTCTAGTTTAAGTTAGTTATTGGAGTTGTAAGGGGGCGGAACAGCGAGGTAATCTGCCCCTCCCTCTAGTTCAAGAGCTTGAGTTTTGTGAGACATACACCTTAGCTTTTTATATGAATAATCTCAATGATTTTCTTCAAACTTGAGCCTTTCCTAAAAATTCTAGGAGTTAATTAGTTAGTTAGTTAGCTAGCTAGTTAGTTATTGTTGTTTTAAGGGTCGTAACTACGAGGTCATCTGTCCATAAATCTGAGAGTCCAATCCAACACAACAATTTTATATTTAAAAGGTTTATTGTAATCTGAAGAGGCTGGGACGGTACCTTCTGATAGGCCACGGCCGCTTCGTTCCACATCCTTGCCCAGTTTCATGCATCTTCATTAAATTCATCTCTCATGAGGTTGGCATCAGGAAGGGCATCTGACCGTAAAAACCATCCACCACAAAGAATTACATCATATCTTATCCCCAACCCCGTTGGAAACGGGAATAAGAAGGGGGTCGACATACAAGTGTAATCTGAAGAGGTCTGTATAACCCATCTAAAAGTCTCATCACCATCCGTCATGGATTAGAAGAAATAATGTGACCCTGAATATGGCTAAATTAACATTAGGCCTATCGAGATAGGGGTGGCGTGGTCCTATTAATCGGTTTCAGTAATTCATCTGACATTCATCACTCCATAGCGTCGTCTACATCATTCGCTGGTCGATACCTTTCTGCTGCGCAGTTGTTGATAGCTTACTGCACAACTTTTTATGGCATAGGTGGTGTACCTTGCGTTAGCACCTACTAAAGTAATTTTCAGCTATGAGGCGCTCTATACACATCTGATCATCACGTTTTTTTTCTGATTTTACAAAAAAAAACATGCTAAATACGGTACTATATATTGCCTGTACATTCACCAGCATGTATCTCTATGTATAAAATTGTACGCCTGCCGCGATGACAGTACATGACCTTGATGTGTCAAAGACCCTATTAATCAACAACAACATATTTTAAAGTATTTGGTTCAACGTTTTACTAACTCTTCTTATCCTCCAAAATACAAGTTATCAAAGTCGAAACAAATGAGACTTAAGAAGTAAAGATAGCTTTGAAGCCAATTTGCAGTGTTGCCTTATTAACAATTGATGTAACTTTCAGTCGGTCAACACAAAATAATTCCAATTACTGGAATATGTGAAAGTATAACTTGAAATTACATGTGATTAAGATTTATATATATTGTTATGGACTACCGGTACTGAAGAAGGAGAAAACTAAGGGATGAGGTTATTTTTTCACACATTCCAATAATTGGAATTATTTTGTATTGGCCGCCTGAAAGTTACAATATCAACACTTAGAAAGGTCTACAATCACAGCACGTGTGCAAAAACCCGGGGGAAAACAACATTCAGGATTGCCGCTGTCAGTGCAGGGATTCGAACCTTCGAGCTGCGGTCTTTCATTTCCTTCTTGCAACTGTTGAGGTAACACATGGCTACTGCAATTGTGTACCAAAACGTGTACTACCTCTTAAGTTTTAGTAGTTTGGTTAGCAATACATGTAAGGGCAAATGACCTCGCTATTTTGCCCCTTAAAACAAGAATAACTACAAAGTGGCTAAACTATTAAGGTAAAGCTAAATAGAACCATCACCTTAATTGTTAATTTGTTCACAGAATTTCCAACAATGTATATATTTCCTGTACTGTGTTCTTGTGGCATCCTAACCAGATCAGTGTTGGCCGCCAATTGAGCCAACGTGGCTGAAAATTAATTAAATTAATGATTTCCAGTCGATGATTTGCTGTTAAATAGTTATTTCTATTTAAGATATGCGTATGCCATACATTACGGTACTCGTAACAATACACTAGAATAAACGACGACAGCTTTAATTTTTGGATAGGTAAGTTCTGACACCAGACGTTTTGATTTCTTAGAGATTGGCCTTTAAATATATATTGTTTAATAGAAAATAAAATGACATAAAAATGGTTTAAAGTTAATAGGCGTAACAAAATATGATGATGTTTCGTAAATGATCCCGTGGAGCATATTTGGAGAATACATGATAAAATACAACCAAGAAATGTTCTGCAACGGAGACTCGACTCAAATAAAATATTTTATTTTAATGCATTGTATCTTAATTTGGAACTAGTTGATACCCGTCAAAACATGACGGTCATTGGTAAAATATCTACTGAAGGATTCTCTTATACAGTATGCATTTTATGAATGACTAGCAGGTACCCGTGGCTTCGCTCGCGTCATATCCGTGTCATATCGTTATTCAATGAAATGTAGGTTTAACCCCGTTAACACCCCTTTAGAACCTGAATATCCAAAAAACCTCCTTAGTAGACGTTTTCGACACACAACAAACATATCCCAAAATGTCATTCTTCTAACTTTTAAGAGTTTTCGTTGGTCGATGAGAGTGAATATCCAAAAACCCTTCCTTAGTGGACGTTTTTCTTCCTGAATTTCATCCCTCCCCATGGGCCCCTTAAATTGGATTTATGAAAAAACCGGTCCAACACCTATTTATTTATTTTTAAGCTGATTGTTTTCCTCAGAGTTTCAAACTCCTCGCCTATGTCGTTTAAGAGATACACGCTCCGTAAGGAATATTTCAACCCCCACTTTTCATCCCTTTCACCTCATGATATACACCACATCGAAAAATCATTAGACACGTTTCAGCTTATTTTTAATGATATATGCCAAGTATCACATCACCAAATGAAATCACTCGTGAGATATTGTTATTCAATGAAATGCACGTTTACCCTCTGAACACCCCTTTAGAACCTCAATATCCAAAAATCTTTCCTTAGTGGACGTTTTCGACATACAACGAACATATCCCCAAAATTTCATGTTTCTAACTTCAATAATTTTGACTGGGCGATGATGAGTGAGTGAGTGAGTCAGGACATTTTCTTTTATTTATTTTTCAGAATTTCACACCTCCCCATGAACCCCTTATTGGATTTATGAAAACAACGGTCGAACACCTATATACTTATTTTTAAGCTGATTTTTTTCCGCTGAATTTCAAACTTCTCGCCATTGTCGTTTAAGAGATACACGCTCTGTTAAGAATCCTTCAACCCCCCAATTGTTTCCCCTTTCACGTCATAATATACACCACATAAAAAAAATCGATAAACCATTAGACATATGTCTGCGTATTTTTAATGATTAGTTTATATGCCAAATATCACATCCCCAAATGAAACAACACATGAGATATTGTTATTCAATGAAATGCACGTTTACCCCCCTTAACACCTCTTTAGAACCCTAATGAACAAAAATCCTTCCTTAGTGGACGTTTGACATACAGCGAATATATTCCCAAAATTTCATGTTTTCAACTTTAATAGTTTTCGCTGGGCGATGTTGAATGAGTGAGTCAGTCAGGACATTTTCTTTCAATTTTTTTTTTCTTCAGAATTTCACCCCTTCCCATGGGCCTCTTAAATTGGATTTATAAAAAAAAACGCTCGAACACCTATTAACTTATTTTTAAGCTGTCATTTTCGCCCTGAGTTAGATGAGTGAGTCAGTCAGTCAGTTAGGACACTTTCTCTCCTTTTTTTTTCAGAAATCCACCCCACCCCATTGGCCCCTTAAATTGAATTTTGAAAAAACGGTCGAACAACTATTTAATTATTTTTAAGCTGATTTTTCCCGCTGAGTTTCAAACTTCTCGCCTATGTCGTTTAAGATACACACGCTCCTTTAGGCATCCTTCAACCCCCACTTTTCACCCCTTTCACCTCATAATATACACCACATCGAAAAACCCTGAGACACATGTCTGCTTATTTTTAATGATTATCGTAATTTATATGCCGAGTATCACATCCACAAATGAAACCGCTCATGAGATATTGTTATTCAATGAAATGCAGGTTTAACCCCTTTAAGACCCCTTAAAACCTAAATATCCGAAAATCCTTCCTTAGTGGACATTTTCGACATACAACGAACATATCCCCAATTTGTCATGTTTCTAACTTCAATAATTTGGGCTGGTCGAGGATGAGTGAGTGAGTCAAGACATTGTCATTCATTTCTTTTTTTCAGAATTTCACCCCTCCCCATAAACCCCTTAAATTGTATTTATGAAAACAACTGTCGAACACCTATTTACTTATTTTTAAGCTATTTTTTCCTGAGTTGATGAGTGAGTCAATCAGTTAGGACACTTTATTTCCTATTCTCCCCCCCCCCCCATAATTTCACCCCTCCCCATGGGCCCCCATAAATTGGATTTATGAAAAAACGGCTGAACACCTATTTACTTATTTTTTAAGCTGATTTTTTCCCGCTTAGTTTCAAACTCCTCGCCTATGTCGTTTAAAAGATACACGGTCCGTTAAGAATCCTTCAACCCCCACTTTTCACCCCTTTCACCTCATAATATACACCATATCGAAAAACCCTCAGACACGTGTCATCTTATTTTTAATGATGAGTTTATATGCTGAGTATCACATCCCCCAATGAAACCAATCCGAAGATATTGTTATTCAATGAAATGCAGGTGTACCCCCATAACACCCCTTTAGAACCTGAATATTCAAAAATCCTTCCTTAGTGGGCGTTTTCGACTTACAACGAACATATCCCCAAAATTTCATGTTTCTAACTTAAATAGTTTTGGCTGGGTGATGATGAGTCAGTCAGTCAGGACATTTGGTTTTATATAAGAGATTACTTTTTGACACTGTTGCAACTTAAAGGGCGTCGAAAGATCGACTTCGCAACGTATAACTGGCCATGACTGAATCCTTGATGAGGCCTACACGTTCTAGAGTTTCCCCTTGAGCTTTATTGATTGTGACAAAGTACGCCATGCGAATTGGAAATTGGAAAATTGAAGTGTTTTATCGGAAGAAGTTAAATCAAGTCGAAGGATTATAGCTCTCTGCCCATTAAGTGATTTGCCTCAACACATACTTACTTTAAAAATTTGAGCCATAGAGCCACAACAATATTTTTCCCCTTTTTAATTCTCATAAACAAACATCTCAGTAAGACGCGGCGGGATCTACCATTTCTCTGGTGGAATAGAGCCATTGTGCGCAAGCGCGGGAGCGACAACTATTACAGTTTTCTTTAATAATTTAAAAATATACCCTAACATATACTGTATTTTCCTTTTAAAGACACATGCCGAGAGCTCTCGTTAGAATGTATTACGAAGCCAATCGGTTAAGACGTTTTCTCAATCTCGCGGTAGCAATACTCACCTTAGTATTTTAAATATATAGATAAGAAATTTGGTTCAAGTCAACTTTCCCATAATAATTTGGCCACCTATGTAACTAACAATACATACGGAGATTTAATATCAATACCATACGTTGTTCTGTTAAATAACATATTCAAAGATATTAATCAAATTTTCATATTGATTTCGTATAAGCTACGAGTAATAACTGGAGTGTCATACCCACCTTACAAACAATTTAAATATTAATGAGGTTAGACAACTAAACCTTCGACAAAGACATTCAACGGAGTTAATGCTCATCCCTACGACATTTCTAAGGTTCCACATATTACAAGAAAGCGAGCAAACTTACGAATAGTTATGACCCCGAGCAACGTCCGGCAAACACTTAACATAAAAGGATTGGAAAACACAAACCTAACTGGTGAACTCCCTAGAAGTAACCATCACTACACAATCATTTAACAAGAACTATTAATGTTATATCTATATATATAACAGAAACTAAGGTTACAAAGCTTGCAGTGAAACGTGTACATTTTATTTCATACAGCCAATACAGCCCACTGATAGTACATAATAACCCTTGGCACTACAGTCCATGAAGGGCCGAGACCTATCAAGCGACCGCTGCCCAGCCATTTGACCTGCAGATACTCGGATGACGCGTGCTCATCGCATCGGGTCCCCTCGGCCGTTAATCTTGGTTTTCGTGACTGGGGCGCTACCTCACTATCAGACAGATACTCATTTGCCCTCATGAGGCTGAGTGCACCCCGTTCCAGCCCTCACGCCTGTTCCTAAAATCCCTGACGGAGCCGAGAATCGAACCCGGGGCCTCCGGGTGAGAGGCAGGTGTGCTACCCCAAACCACGGGACCGGACTGATAGTACATATATTAGGTTATTTTTTCGACATAGTCTCCGTGTCGGTTTAGACACTTGTCGCTTCATGGAATGAGTTTGAATATTCCCTCGTGGTAAAATCCTGTCCTTGCGTGTTCAGTCCGGCTCCGTGGCTAAATGGTTTGCGCGCTAGGCTTTGGTCCGAAGTGCCATCAGGGATTTTAATCTCCTGGGGTTAATTGCCGTGGCTCGGAGGCTGGGTGTATGTAACGTCTTCATCATAACTTCATCCTCATTACGACGCGCAGGTTGCCCACGGGCGTCAACTAGAAAGACCTGCACTCGGCCTCTCCGGAGGCCACACGATCATTCATTCAACCCCGAAGTGTTTCACCTCCTCGTTTGAAGCAAACCGTCGTCTTCCTAGGTGCTCCTTCAAGTGATGAAACAGGTGAAAGTCGCTTAGAGCGAGGTCTGGGTGGTAGGGAGGGTGATCATTATGTCCCAGCAAAACCGCTTCAACAGGTGGTGGTATCCTGGGCTGTATGAGGTCGCGCGTTGTCACGAAGGAGGATTACGCCCTCACCTCAGTGAGAAGTCCTAACTGCGGTTACATGTTTCGCCCACAGAAATCGAATAACTGACCGGATCTTTTCGCGAGACCAGTTTTCCAAACGAGTCATCATTAGTTGTTTACCTACAACTAGCACTGTAGGTGGCGGGTGGCTGTAACTCTGCACAATTACCAACCGCATGTACTGTATTCGAATTATCCCAAACTACTGATGAACATCTATGAATGTAAAATGGATTAGATAGGTAGGCCTACATGGTAAATGTTAGGTAACTATGCTTGTTTCAAGATATTGCAAAGGAATGTAACTGAAGTTCTCGGATTACAAGCATTATGTAAAAATAATTGTCCTAGTTCTATCAATGGAGTGGTTTGCATTGACCGTCGTTAAATTTAGACTTTGGACGGAGGTGCAGAAATACAATTAAAGAGGAATTGCCATGCTGATGACCTTGAAGTTATGGGGCTTTGGATGGAATTTGCTTATCGACAGGATTATGGGGGTTTGGCTCGTATTTGCATTTCGATAGAATTATGTTTTTTTAAAATCGTATTTGCATATCGACAGAATTATGAACGTTTGGAGAGTATTTGCATTTCACAGGAATAAAGGGGTTTGGGTCGTATTTGCATATCGACAGAATTATGAAAGTTGGGAGAGTATTTACATTTCACAGGAGTATAGGGGTTTGGATCATATTTGCATAACGACAGAATTATGAAAGTTTGGAGAGTATTTGCATTTCACAGGAGTATAGGGGTTTGGTTCGCATTTGCATATCGACAGGGGTATTGGGGTTTGGATCGTATTTGCATATCAACAGGAGTATTAGGGTTTGGATCGTATTTGCATATCAACAGGAGTATTAGGGTTTGGATCGTATTTGCATATCAACAGAAGTATTAGGGTTTGGATCGTATTTGCATATCAACAGGAGTATTAGGGTTTGGATCGTATTTGCATATCAACAGGAGTATTAGGGTTTGGATCGTATTTGCATATCAACAGGAGTATTAGGGTTTGGATCGTATTTGCATATCAACAGGAGTATTGGGGTTTGGATCGTATTTGCATATAGACAGGAGAATTGAGTATTTGGATCGTATTCGTATGTCGACAGGAGTAAATTATCGGGATTTGGATATTATTTGCATATCGACGGTTATTTATTTATTTATCGTATGGCTTTGAGTGCCGGGAGTGTCCGAGGATATGTTCGGCTCGCCAGAGGCTGTAGTATGGAGGCATATCTCTGGGTGGCAGTGCGCCCCCCCCCCCTCCCCCCCTCGAAGGTAGCTATTGACAGATGCTGCTTAAAAATCCATCACGCAAGTTTTTCTAGCACTCTGCCGCCGTGTGAAAATAACAATTTTAGAAAAGTCCCTTTTAATTATTGCTGCTTTAGAGACGCCGGATTGCCGAGCTCACTTTACTCTCACTTTAAAGCACTCTCAAAATGCATATTTTTGCTCCACACAGCCTTGCGAGTTCTCCTGTAAGGAGTGATTTGATTTTGAAAATCAAATTTGTTATGTCTATCCATCATAGATTGCTGAGTTGTGAAATAATGATAGCATTAATGAAACAAGTGTGGATACATTCAACAGGTAGTAAGGGGGCGAGGGTGAGGGAGTTATGTGTTCTTCATTGAGGTAGGAATTGTACTGCGCAGCGCAGCTTGGTTGCTAGGCCCGGGAGCGCTGCAGGCCTGCTCGCGGAGGCGTGGAGAGGGGATTTGTAGCCAAACTAACAACTCCCCGAGCTACAGCAGTCAGTCGCAACCACGTGAGGTCGCGCGCGCTACTTCAAGTGCCAAACATGCCGAGACAAAAAAATGTACCCGTCAGGGTGCTCAAAACTGCGTTACCTGCGAGTGCTTCAGAAACAAGTGCTCTTGTGCCTAGTCGCCAAAATCATTTGTCTACTTCATTGCTAATGACATCGCCATTTCGTTCATCGTACTCTCAGGATGCACGTTCAGTGTTCGCACAACAGAATCACCCACCTCGTGTGTATCCTACCGTCGCTCCTGATATGCAAACATTGTTTTCACAACTTAATAATCAGTCAGACGCGCGTCGCTTGTTGAACACGACGCCATGTTTTCCATTTGTTGCTTCTGATAATGTGAAAAGTGCAAACAAGGTGTTGGTACAATCTACGAGTGTTAATCAAGAAAAAAATGGTGTTAAAACTCAAGAAAACAGTGCGTTACAACTTCCAAATGTTCCAAATACGCGCGCGACATTGGTGGCCCCGCACCAGCGCCACCTTCCTGACACTTTCGCGAATGCTCACAAGCAGATACAAACAGGGGCGTCAAAACCCCGCAGTTCATACGCCGCTACAGTGTCGACACAATCAAGCCATGGATCTAATGCAGGGTTACAAACTTCACATCAACCGTGTGGTGTTTCAAATGCTAAAATAACTCGTGATAAAAGATCTAGTAAAAAACATGCATATATGAACATTCAAGAGCGATATAACAAACCGATACAACCAACAAATTCTTTTGATAGTCGCGACGCTTTCCACTCGTATCAAGTAGGAACCCAAGTAGACCATTCATTTAATTCTGTAAATACATTAGAATTGCCTGAAAGCCGGATGCGATCAAATAATTTATTTGCTTGTACGGATGAACAAACAAGTCATCAGATAGTGCATAGAGACGACCCCTATACTCCTTTAAGTGTTCAGATTTCCCAGACTCCCTCGAATAGACCTAATTATATATTGGCTCCGGCTAATGCTCAAAATGCGCATCAGATATTGCCACAATTTTTGACCCAAACTCCTAACTTTTTAGGGAAAGGTCAGATTTCACAAGGAATGTTGCCAACCCAGTTCTGCAATGGTTTTGGCTCTACTGGAAATAGTCAAGTTCATCATTTGCCCATTGGTGCACAGTTTGCCACAGGACAAGCAAATCACATCTCTCACATTCCTGAAATGATAACAATGCCATATCACAATGGTCATGACCATAACACACTACAACCAAGATTACCACCATTCAATCATTCTCGGGAAATAAGTGACATTTCTTCGGTGCCATATATGCAAATGGCAAGGACTTCAAGTGTTCAGGATAAGCTGAATACTGTAGGACACACTAATAACACTGTAGAAGTGCCTAGGTTACCATATACATCATTCCCTCATGTGCCTGCAGCTGTCAGGAAAACAAATCAGGCTTTAGCACTGCCAATTCATGCACCTGCTTCAGTAAACTTCTGGGGGGGAATGTATGGAGTTCCTCAACCACACAGTCAAATCCCTCAGTTGGTGAATAATGGAGGATGCAGGGATCAGTTTTCACTAACATCTGGTGGTTTTGTCAAGGAAGCTCAAGTATCTAATCCTGTTAATAACAACATGCAGTCTCCATCTCATGTAAGTCATGTATCTTCATCAAGGAAAACTCAAGGTGCACATGATAAATTACGGACTGATTTTAATAATGTGCATGGTACTTCTGGGTGTAAATCAAAAGTATTGTACAAACCTCCTGCTCCTGATATTTCAATATTTCCTAGCAATTGCAGTGAAACCTCAACAGATTTGGGTAATATTCCAGGTTTATACACATCTGAGCCAAAGGTGTGCAATGTATTGCCTAAGCAGTCCAGTCATGCATGTGGTTTGAGAAATGGTTATAGGGAAGTTCCTACAACGAAAATAAAAGACGTACCAGTACCTGATAGTTCATCAGTGAAAGTAAGGCAGTTACCACTTCCTCTGGCTGTTCCTGTCTCCTCAACTTCTAGTCAGATTGTTACCCTGAATTCTTCAATCTCAATACAGAAGACCAATCAAGTTCCAGCTACTGGCATGGGCCCGCCTAAATCTACTACATCTAAAGTGATTGAGATGTCAACTGCAAAAAGTGTCACTATTGCTCGCACCTCCAAGGCAGTTGTAGGCTCTAAAGCGGTACCATCAAATATAATAAGGTATGCATCTGCACAAGGGAGATCTCATGAGCAGAATACCGAGATGAGTATTAAAGCAGATTCATTCACGTGTTTATCACAGAATGCACCTCGAGCAACACACACTGTCATTCAAAATAAAGTGCAGTCTGCTCAAGTCGGCAAGGATTATAAGATTCCCATCGCTTTTCCTGCTTCAACACATTTCCAGAATGTGGCACCTTCAACCCACATGAATGCTTCCGCCCCACCTGTTGAGCTGGCCAACAAGGTACCATCCGAAGCTATAGGAAACTGCGATTACCCTCCGTCCAGTATCCTAAACAAAATGTTATCCTCACAATTGGATCATCATCCTAGTTCTTCTTCTGGGCATAACACAGTACCTGCATCAACAAATCATACTTCACATTCTTCAAGTTTAATGTCTTCATCTAAGAATGTTCCAAGTTCTTCCATCTCGAATACTGGGTTATCTCAGAATGAGTATGGCTCTTCTACCACATGCACTGAGAAAACAATAAACAAAGCAAGTACTTCACAGACAAAGAATCTTCATAGTTCAACTACTTCAGTATTACATGTACGACAAAAACTAGACTTGCAGTCTGATAAATTATATTCAGTGTACCCACAAGGAGGGGGCTCTGTTAGGACTGACCCACAGGTCCAAGCTGCTTATAGACCTACTGTGGTACAGACAGGCTGTTCTGTATCAAATAAACTCCAAGCCCTAGCTGGCCAAAAGCCTACTCCGGTACAGACAGGTGGATTTACAAATGAACTACAGGCCCAAGCTGCTTATAGGCCTACTACGATACAAACAGGCTGTTCTGTTACAAATAAACTCCAGGCCCGAGCTGGTCATAGGCCTACTCTAGTACAGACAGGTGGTTCAATTACGAATGAACCACAGGTCCGAGCTGCTTATAGGCCTACTGCGGTACAGACAGGCTGTTCTGTTATAACTGAACTCCCGGACCTAGCTGGTCATAAACCTATGCCAGTACAGACAGATGGTTCCATTACGAATGTACCACAGGCCCGAGCTGTTTATAGGCCTACTGCAGTACAGACAGGCTGTTCTGTTATAAATAAACTCCCGGCCCTAGCTGGTCATAAACCTACGACAATACAGACAGATGGTTCCATTACAAATGAACCACATGCTCAACCTGGCTGTACACCAGTACAAGCCGATGAAAACTCTCAGTCATCACCCAAACAAGCACATCCACATCCAGGATTTCCAGTGTTCGAAGAGCAGCCATCATCTGCTTCTGGCAACAGTCAGATGGTGGTGCAGGCCCGAACTGCTTATAGGCCTTCTGCGGAACAGACAGGCTGCTCTGTTACATATCAACTCCAGGTCCAAACTGATCATAAACCTGCGTCAGTACAGACAGATGGTTCCATTACGAATGAACAACAGGCCCGAGCTCACCATAAACCTGCGTCAGTACAGACAGATGGTTCCATTATGATTGAACCTCAGACCCGAGTTGCTTATAGGCCTACTGCAGTACAGGCGAGCTGTTATGTTGTTTTAAATAAACTCCCGGCCCTAGCTGGTCATAAACATACGACAGTACAGACAGATATTTCCATTACGGATAAACCAAAGGACCAAGCTGGTCATAAACCTACGACAATACAGACAGATGGTTCTATCACAAATGAACCACAGACCCGAGCAGGCAGTACGCCAATACAAGCCAATGAGAATTCTCAGTCGTCGCAGCCATCAGGCACTTCAGACAACGGTCCGATGGTGGCGCGCAGAATAATGACCCGCTCCAGATCCAGAGCTCTTGGATGCGAACATCAGCTGCAAGATTCTGAATCAGCTGCTCCTCCACCACCCAAACGTAAAAAATGTAAATCTTGTTCTGACTTTGGCGTAAGGTTAATGACCCGACGAAGATGGGCTGCTAATACTAAGGATGAGCAGTTGGAGTTTCAAGAGGTAGTGTCAACCATGGTGGAAGTGGAACAAGTTCATTCTTCTCAAGAACCTGCCGCTGTTTGTGTTCAGCAGGCTGTAGTTCAACAAGGTGAAGAGTCATCTGCTATACAGCTCACACAAGTTGTCAAATCCCAACAAGATGTCGACATGAGTGGATCATTGAAGATGAGGATTTCTTTGACAGAACAGCGTATTGTGTCAGTAGGATGTGGTAAGTCACCCCTAATGAATACCATTATTATTCTAGACCAGAGATTCCAATAATTATAGTTATGATGCCCACCTCGTTGCGTAGTGGCTAGCTTTCTTGGCTGTCACCGCAGAGGCCTAGGTTCAATTCCTGGCTCTGCCAAGAAATTTAATTCTGGTCTGAGTTCTGGAACATGGTACACTCAGCCTTGGAGGCAAAACTGAGAAGAGGCAGGTTCGATTCCTACTTCAGCCATCCTGGAAGTGGTTTCCCACTTCTAATTCAGGCAAATGCCGAGTTGGTACCTAACTTAAGGCCACAGGCACTTCCTACTCAAATCCTACCTTGATTACAAGTAACTTACACACACTATTACTTACATCACAGTGACACAGGTTATCAGACAACTTCTACACATACCCAAGTACATGGGGCTACATGACAATGATGTTGCAAAGCCCCCTAAAGAATTAACAACAACAAAACTATAGTTACAGTATGATTTTGGTCAATGTACCAGTACCAATAAACCTTGGTGTATTGCCAACCTTGGTGAAAGCAAAATATTTTGCATTTATTAGTAGGCTTTGGCTAGAGCAGTATTTGGCTTTTCAATGATGTCGCAATCCAGAAGTGCAAACTTTTTTCAAATATTGGGGGAGGAACAGGACTATACATCAAAATAATATAAGTAATATGTGTTGTAATTATTACAACTTAATCATAAAATGTGGATTTTCACCGATGCCTCAGTCTCATTCATGGCTGTGATTATTTGGAAGCTACTGAGGTATGGGTGGTGCTTAGTAATGACATTCAGGGCAAAGTGAGTGCCTGTGGATGCTGTGAAAGGTTCTACTCATAGGGTTAGTACTGCTGTTCTGACTCAGTGAGGAAAGCAATGGCAAACCTCACTCCTCATCTTGCCTAGTACACCTCAATATAGCGCTGCCTTGGGTTTTTGTGGGTATCTACCCACATAACCTAACAGCGGTACTTTTTGAGGATCCAACCAGCCTTCGGGCTGACTACCTAACAGACAGACAATCATAGTAAATACCTTAGTAAATTTGGTTCCGTATTGTCAGTGTAAAACTGTAAGAAAATGCCCTATTCATTTTAGTGATCCGCCTTGTCATTGCTTCAAAAATTGTCAATAGCTTCCAGTAGGGTTTACAAAACAACTCCTGCTATATGAGGAAAGGATGGGAGTAGGGCACGATTCTGATAAAAGAACTTGTTGGTAACTTAGCTTAATGCCCAATGTGTCTAAGTTTGGGAATTACTAACTTTTAGAATGCTATTGACGAAACAGTTTGTTTCATAAGGACTAGCCTTCAATAAAATTTTCTGCCTAGTCAATACCGAGGCAATAGGTATTTATATAAGTTTTATATCCCATTTGCGGTAATAAGTCCGGTACCCCAGCATCTCTAAAAGCTGCAGTAGTTAAAAGGGACATAAAGCCAAGAGCATTAAATTATGGTAGAATTATTGTGTCAAAAGTGGTGGTGTCTGCACTTGTGGATGGGCAATTTTACTTCCAGCATGTTGGTGCACCACCATCCTAAGTTTAAAACAATTTTCCATACCGTGCAGCATAGGCATTTAGAACTTTCGAGAAATCTTCCCTACATTGCTCACTTCACCGATTCTGCCAGTAAGCTCTTGCAAGCCCCAAATTCTAGACCATGTGCATTGATAAATAAATGGTCAGTCACACAGAGAGCTTGGCTGAATCACAATCATGGATAAACCACGAGCTGTGTGCTCCACTGTTGATCAGCAGTACCTTCAGTGGGCTGTTTCTAAACTTGTGTGGAAGCTCTGGCAGAAATCTGTGGAACTGTAAGTGGAAGAAGACGAAGAAAGCCAGCAGACTGTGAAATGGCCTAAACTGTAGCATCAATTAGTTGCACTTTAAGTGCTGTTGCAATGGTTGTTATTAGTATCAGTCACTGATGGCGGGTTTTTGTTTTGGGTAATACGCTCCTTCCAGGTGGGGAATTATTATTTTTATTTTTGCTGTTACTTTAAAAAAAATTGTTTTGCCCAACTATGGAGCGTATTATAACTTCTTTAACACAATGTTTCCTCATTTCTTGCCAATTTTTCCGTATAGTTTTCTCGGCAAGTTTGTACTGTATCCGTTAATTTGGGTTTTAAATATTGTTCTATTGTTCTATTCTTCTATAGTACCAATTTCTTGTAGGTCTTGTGTTATTTCTACCAGTCAGTTATATTTTTTATAAGCATAGTGTTAGGTTTAAAATTTTCTTCGTTAGCCTGTTGTCATCCATTCTGTAAGTTATATGTAACGATACAATGGCAATCTCCTTTTTCTGATGGAATCTATGATTTTTCCAATGCTTAGATAGATTTTGTGTGGCTTCTTCTTTCATCCAAACACAGTTTTCAAAAATGTAATCCTTAGTTTTTTCTGAGAATTTTTCTCTCTTGTTGCTTGATGTTTTTTAATTTATGATATGCCCCAATTATCAAAGTTTCATATTATGCAAAAAGTGCTTCTGGTTTGACAACAGTAGTGTCATAATTTTGTGTGTTGTGATGTGCCTTTTTATTATATACACTGCTCACAAAAATTACAGGATATTGAAAGGTCAGGTCATAATGGTGCAATAATATACGAGATCATTTAGTTTTTCAATCATTTATTACTTACGTAATGCTATACTGACAGATAAAGCAGCCCATGATTCCAGAGAGCCCCTGGTGAGTGTTTGAATCAAATGACATGAATGAAGAGAGAATATGGCAAACAATCAAAGCAACATTAACACTACCATAATCGTGGGCCATGGGTGGATATTGTTCTTCAGTATGGTGTATGGTTTCCTCGAACGGCTAGCACCGCTGCACACTTGTGTGCCATTGATGCAATGAGATGATCAATGAGTTCTTGGGGGATACGTGGCTACTCGTCCATAAGAGCCATCTGCAGCTGTAGAACTGTTGTGGGAGGTGCTGGTCTGCATGCAATGCTCCTGCCTCATGCATCCACACATGCTCTATCGGATTTAAGTCCGGCGAGGAAGCTAGCCACTGCATACCCTACTCCTCCAGCATGTCGCCCACCCAGCTCTATGGGGACGTGCATTATCGTCCATAAACGCAAAGGAAGCACATATGGCACCAGCATACGGCATGGCGAAAGGTCGAGGAATCTCGTCTCTATACCTTACAGTGGTCACAGTACCACGTGGGATGATGTAGAGGTCCGTACGTCCACCCAGGCTAATTCCAGCCCACACCTGCAATCCACCACCGCCATATGGGGATCTTTCTTGAACAAAAGATGGGTTGTTTCGTATCCCTCGTTTCCTCCAGATGCGAACACGTCGACTATCCGATTCCACGTTGAATCGCGGCTCATCAGAAAACAGAACTGAGCTCCATTCGGCATGCCTCCACCCACGATGCTCCTCCGCCCAGTTTCTGCGATTTCTACGGTGTTGTGGAGTTAACCTGGTACACACCATGGGCATACGGGCATAGATGCCACGTGCATGAAGTCGGTTACGGACAGTTTGGGTTGATACTCTGCGTCCTGTTGCTGTTAGAAGGGCACTTCTCAGTTGAGTTGCATTCTGCCGTATATTCCGGCGGGCTATTAACACGAGGCAACGGTCATCCCTTGCTGTTGTTACCGGTGGGCGAACTTGTCCTACCCTTCTGTGAACATTAGCTGTTGTTTAAAAACGATTCCACAGTCTTGAGATCACAATTTGAGACACCCCAAGGGCTCGAGCCACAACTTGTTGTGTCTGTCCAGCTTCCACCCGTCCTATGGCCCTCCAAGCCATTGATACAGTTAAATCACGCTGTGGAGGCATTGCTGTCCCTAAGTCACCAACTGACAACGGGCATGGATGGCTCTGACCTCAGCAACGATCCACCGCCTTGTGATCCTTTGACAACAACAGTACGGGCAGTGCCCTCCATCATGTGGTGTATGTGCAGGGGTGACGCAAACACATGTTTACCTTCTTTGAAAGTAAAGGAAAGCGATTGCATCTAATGCGGTACGAAACACATAGCATACATAGCTGAGTTTACAATATCCCCTAATTTTTGTGAGCAGTGTATATCCATTCCAGGTAATTTTGTATGCTTTTTGTAATTTTGCCATTCTTTTATAGTTGGCTTTCTGATTTAACCCTGCTGGCCGAATAATTTTGCCAAATACTTAAATTTATCCTCTGGGGAGATATTTCCAAATTTGGTGATTGAAAGTTGGTTGTTGAATCCTGATTTAGTTCCTTCCATACATTTAGTATTTTCATGCAAATTTTTAAGTCCTATTCTGGCTGCTATTTCATGAAGTTTTTCTGTGGAATGGGTTGCTTCTTGCCTATTGTTGGAAAGAATCTACAATGGCTTGAGAAGTCTGCCAACATTTTTCCCGAATCACTTTCTCCAGAACTAAATTGAATAGTAATAAATGTATTAGAACACAAAATGTGCAATTGAATTAAGCATTACTTATCTTTTTAAGGAACATCATAGAAATAAAACAGAAATTTGACTGGGGATAAAGCATTTCTTTGGCTGACTCTTGTGTTAATTTTGAATGGTTCAGATATTTCCCCAAGAATTTAACTTTCATTGTCATGACAGCATGTGCTTGATTAGTTTTCTTGTTCTTCTATCAAATTGGAATTCCTCTAGTGTGTTCAACAGTGCCTGGCTGTCTATTGATTCATATACCTTTTTGAAATCAACAAAGTTTGTTTGGCTTTGCAAATTTTTTAGATTTAGGATTTATTCTGCACAGTACTGTATCTTTTCTGAATTCAGCCTGATATTCTCTGTGTTTGCTTTCCTTAAGTGCTTCTGGTAGATTTTGTAGAGAAACCCCCCCCCCCCCCCCCCTGTAATTACTTACATCATTTGTCTTCTTTCTTGTGAAGTGGGTGAATTAGTGTACATTTCCAGTCTTCGGAATTATCTTGGTAAGCCGAATGTTCTGTATGACTTCCTGAATATTGTGGGCCAGTTTATCATCACCTATATTCAGCAAATATTCTATTTCTCCTGATTATCCTTAAAGTCTTAATGATTTGCGGACGTGGTTGTTATCATCTTCATCATCGTTGTCAACTTTGTTCATTACTAACATTGTGTGAATTTATTCTAAATTGTATGGAAGTTTTATTGTAATTTGCCACAAGGAACTTTATCTCCATCTGCAAATTAATAAATGGGGTGGTGGTGGTGGTGCAGTGTTCGATTCCCGGTCACTGCAAGTGAGATTTTCTAAGTGAAATGTCATGTCCTTTGGTTTGGGTCCCTGTGGCTTATGATCACGATATTAACAGCTTTGTATATTAACAAGCCTCCTTTCCTTCAAATAAATCTAAATGTCAGTCAAACAACATGTTTTATGCAGCAGGGCGAGAAAGAACAGGAATTATTGTAGTCTATTTACTTTGTATGTTATCGTGGATTAGCAGCACCCGAAGCATTCCTTCATGGTGTTGTAATTTCTGTGTTCATGAAATGTCACTATCATCAAAATTGCCAGTGTCAAGGGTCAGATGACCTCGCTGTTCCGCCCCTTAAAGTAACAATAACTAACTTAACGGTAGCTGAGTGGCATAAAAGGGGAGAATCCAGCTATTCTCCAATAGATTTACCTCCAGTACTTCTAAATGTATTAACATATACTGACTATTCCTTTTCTTGTTTATTTCAGCACCAAATTTGAAAGGTCGGCCTCGAAGGAAGCGGAAAAAGCGTAGTCTCTCTCCAGGTGGCTCCGAATCCAATGAGTCGGAATCTTCACTCTCCACCGTTTCTTCTTCAGTCAAGGTAAAGAATATCACCCTTATTTTTGTTCTAGCATGTTTGTTCCTTCCATCTTTTGGGCATTACTTAGATTCTCTGGAATATTAGAATGATTTAAGTACCACATTCTCAAATCTTCTACACCAACCCTTCCCTCCAGTATGAAGGCATATATAAAATGACACATCCAGTTATGAGCCTCTTCTAGACATACTATTGGCAACTGCAGCTATTTGATATGACATCTAGGGACTAGTTTGGAATTGGTGTAGTTTCCTTTCCATTGCTCCAGAAACCTACCACACGACAATGCCCAATGTTGCAGTGCTATTAGCATTGTGGAGGTGGGTGGTCTTGCTAATGGACAGCGAATTTTCTCTCCACGGTTTTCTCGATGTTGCATTGTAAGAATAGATCTCTTATTAGACCCAAATCACAATTCTAACCGAACGCAAACTTAATTTTGGTTCATTCTACATTTAGTATTTACACAGAGTACCTATCAATCGCATAAAGTCTCACTAATAATGGTTTATTTATCTATGTACAAAGTGTTAATGGCTGACCTACTTGGAGCTGGTTCTCATTCTAGTCTCTAGATGTCATATCAAATAGCTGGAGTTGCCAATAGTATGTCTAGAAGAGGCTCATAACTGGATGTGTCATTTTATATATGTCTTCATTGCTACTCTTCAACTTTAGCCACCTTAATATCTTGAAAAGTTCCCTCTACATTTTCTTGAGGTTTGATGTTAAAAATTAATATGGTCTTTCAGAAAATTTCTAAGCTCACAAAAGTTGTAGGTTATCGCTTTGGAGAAAAGATAGTTTCCATCAGATTAAAGAAATGTTTACACATACTTACAGTACACTGTTCTTCTGAGTCCCTTCACACCGCGGATCAGCTGCCTTGGGAATTTTTGGTAATATAAGATTTTTCTTGGGCTCTTGGGAATATGTATTCCTTGGTACCAAATTTTAAGTTCCTAGGGTGTCTGTAAGTGCATCATTGATTCATGTCTATTTTCATACCTTCATGCATACATCGCTCCACTGAGATATCCTAATTATTATACAGTGCGCCCGGGAATGTTCTCCGCAGTGCCTACAAGCTGCTGCGAGAGATTACGTCACCAGTTATGTTGGCAGTACGTGTGTCGCTTGTATCATAACAAACAGTAAACTTTATATTCACCACAGCCATTCATAACTGATGCTAGAAGTGCTGATGACACACATGCTGGCTTATTGCAATACACACTGACGATTTCGACAGTCCACAGCCCACACATGTCGCCTTCACCTTATCACTGTGCTGTCAACTAAACTGATGACGCAACCACTCGCAGCTGCATGTAGCCACTGCGGAGAACATTCCCGGGCGCCCTGTAGATTAATATATAATTTTATTTACATCTTATTATTTCACAGAATGTAAATGTATGTTTCCTCACATTGACAATGAAATATGACTGGTTGGTGTGCTGACAATTGGCCATTGGCCAGCCCATCGAGTTTGGGCTACCAAAAGAGAGCTGCGCAGCTTTCGGTTTGTTAATATTCCAAAGACATAGATGCTGCTTTTTCAGGTCCGCAGTAATATGTTACTACTTTTCAGGGCAAGCAGCTACAGTTACAGTCCTCACAACAGCAAGAGCCACAACCTTCGTGCAGCAAGCGCGTCACTCTCGCACCTCCTCGCAGGAACAACAGTCTGGTCCAGTCACGTAAGAGTACCCGAATAGCTGTTGGCACACAGGATGAGAAGGACTTCCTCACCAATTTGCACACCTTTATGAATGCAAGGGGTACCCCAATACAGAGAGTTCCACATCTTGGATTCAAAGAAAGTGAGCAGAGATTCATTTACTTCATGTAGAGTAGATCATTAGTATTCTTATTGCAGGAAAAGTGTGATGTTACAAGGTGAGTTCATTGTGACTTCCATTTACAAAGCTGTAGAAAAATTCCTTCAGCAATATACAACGGTTACAGGTTAGCACTAAATAACCAATACACTAGTAAGTAACCAGTAATGACACTTCAACTTTCTGTACACCATATGAATCGGTGTATAACAAAAGGGCATAAGTCTAATTAATGTTGGTAAGTCCTGTCGGTATATCATTAAAGTAGGGCTTCTGTCGAGACCTATGTTCATCCTCTATGAAAGTCTTGCATTCAGTTCACCATGTTGCAATGAAGAAAGAATTGTACTACTTCCCTTTCCTTTTGACATTCCATGATGAGTGTTCTAAATGTGAACTCTAATGTTATTTTAATTTTGACAAAAATACAAATGGTGCTCTCTTTTCTTGAAGTTATTCATGCACTACAAACTGAAATAATGCACCTCTTATCTGTCGAGTATCTGTTCATGTGCTTGAGCCTTGCTTTTATATATTTCTTCATCTGTTCCTAGGAAACAAAGCCTCTACCAAGAGATTTGAGGCATTATAGATGCGGTGTGGCCTCTCTAGCATTCAGTGGTTGTGTGTTCACATAGAATTACACGCATTGTTGTGATAGTAACAATCCACAATTTTTGATTTTGAACTTGTGCTGACTTGATGATAGAATGCTCTGACATGCAGCAACGTTCAGATAATAATTCTAATAAAAGTATTATTAATACTGTTGAAAGCTGTTCGGTTAAAGATGGATAGCCAACTCCCTAGAAGGTTTGGCACTTGAGTCCACAACTGGGGTACATACAGTACGCGTGGTAAGGCTGAAGGCTATATGGGTCAAGCCAATTATGATCAAGCTTAAAGTTTTTAGAATAAATAGGAACTTTGTACTTGAAAAGTATGCCAAATATCCAAAGAAGAAATAGATAAAAGTACAAAAGGCGAAAAAGAAACAGCCAACAAAGTTCACGTAGCGCATCTGAAAATTGCAGCCAAGTTTGGTTTGACAATAGTGAAAGAGGTAATTAACTTCAATAATATATTGAATGTATGTTTTTTTTTTTTGAGAACCGGAGCAATCATTAAATACAGTGGCGTAAGACCAGGAGACGGCCGTGGCCAGATTAAAAATAATTTATAACTAGGAGTAATCCAAAAGGAGAATGATTGTTGTGCTCGGAATACACTAAATTTTTCACCAGATGGATGCTAATAAAAAAAATTGCGAAAAAATGAACCAAACAGGTTTCGATTGAGAAAGAACAACACTCAAGATGCATAGATTGCAATGACCCTAGGTAGGAAGTTAACTGAGCGAACTATACCAGCATTTGACAATCTAAAGAGATAGTGGAATAAATTAACTTGACAAAAATTGCAGTAAATGACATTTTGTTCTCAGCACAACAAAGAAAAGGTTCACGTGGCGAATTCCAAATTACTGCCAGCGTGAAGATCAAGGTTAAGTAATAATGTTGACTAGCTTCAACAAGGATCCATTGTGTAATTTTAAACCCAAGCGTTTACAAGTGCTACGGGGTTCAAACAGATGTGGTGGTGGGGGGGAGGCGTCTTCAGACGTACCCTCAAAAAATACCAAAACTAAATAAAATAGATTACTTAAGCTAAGCTTGTTAGTAAAGGGTTAAATACGAGAGAGAAGGAAATCAGTTTTTCTTCTTCTTCTACTTTTTTTATCCCCCTTAAGTTTATGCATATGCTGGCGCATGACACTGAACTGAAACCAGATTATTTATGGCTCGATGCACTGAAAGTTTTTAGAATAGGAGCATAAATTTGGAATTGAGATAAGTCACTGTTTACTTCTGTGGATTATTTTCCCATGGGGAGGTTGTATATTGCAAAGTTATTTCAGTTTTTAGCATTAATGCAATTTCTAGAAAGTCTCGTGATTTTTGCAGAGTAACCCATTAAATTGTTAGATAAGGAGACAAGTCGATTTCAATGTGATGTCACTGACTTCAAATTTGAAGAGCATACTTCGAGAAATTTCTATTCGTTTTGACCTTGTTGAATGGGGGCATGCAGCCAATCCCGCGACGACTTAATTAAATCATTTACAGAGCACATTAGAGAATTCCCACATCGGCCTAGCCGTCAACTGTGCTTCATATTTCAAAAGGCTCTCCCACGGTGGACGAGATTTAGAAATTAAACCATAGCAAGAATTCCTGCCAGCAGGAAAAACTGAAAGCATGAAGTTGCTTGCAAATGGCGTTTAAAGAGCTCCATAAAATTAATTTTAAAATTGTTTGGTTAACTTATCTTTGGCATGTTGATTGGCTGGCTAGCTGGCTTGCTGGTGCACGAAATCACTCCATTATCACAAAATGTCTACGGGTGATCAAGACCCTCGGGAAGAGACCTAGGTGATCTGCTGGCGGCTCACAGAGCAATGACAGGCGAGAGGGAACCAGACTAACGAGGGGAGCGAAAAGGGGAAGGTAGGAGAGGAAGAATGATGTTGTTCATACAAACATAGAAAAACAAAATGCCCTTAAGTACAAGAAAATTTCTTCTTTTTCAAGAGCTGGTCTTGACAACGAAGAGTTGTCTAGAGAGCCATCTGTAGTAAATGAGCAGAATTTATAAGCATTCTTCAGTAACTGTTGAAATCCGAGTTCATATGCTGGCCGCAATGAACTAGTGAGTTTAGCGGAAAGCCGCAAAATGGCGCGCGTAGAAAAAACTCAATGTTTCCTTTAAACAGGTTGAAAGGTGACTCGAACGCTAGAACACACTAGAAAAAAACTATGAATAGACTGCACAGAGAGAGAAAAAAACATAGAAAAGTATGTTGGTGGTTTGCACGGAAGAAAAATTTAATAGAAAGCAAAAAATCAAAGAAAACCCAATGAGGGTGCAAATTACTGGAAAATATTTGAGCATATATTCAAACAGGAATATACCAGTAGGCTATTTCAACTTTTTCTAAAACAATGATCCTGTTTTGTCTCCTCCCTCTATGCCACTACCAAATATTTTACCTCAGTAGGTATGTACGTGTCAGTGATGATATGAGGAGAACAACATTGATAGGTAGAAATGAGTGATTAGAATGACTTAACAAATTGTGTGTTTGCATTGAAAGAGAACGAGTTATTAGGCTTCGAAGTAGTAATATTTTCTTGAACGTCAAGCACACTTTTGATCAAGATGTAAATAGAAGGTTCCCTTTTTTTAAGATTGTTTTGGAAAAATGATCTTTTAACATTGAAACACAGCCTAATTTCTTATGCTGTCACTTAAATCTAACCCTCTAATTCAATCTGAGATTGGTTCAGTGCCAAAAGAATGCATAAGGGTCAAAAAGGAAAATTCTTAGTCTTCTGTGACCTGATATGAAAGCACATGCAATATTCAATCTTTATTTCTGTCTTAGAGCTTCTTCTCTAAATCATTGATGTAAACGGTATAAAGTTTTACTGACCCTTCCTTTACGAACATACTAGACATTTTTGATATCATCAAATAACTGTGATTCTAGGCATAGCTGAACTGGCAGAGTAGAAAGCTCATGATGTGTACAAAGTCCCTGGTTTGAATTCCAGCTTTGGCAGCTCATTTTGAATGGAATGTTTCCTTATGTTTTATCCGAATCCACCCAGGAAAATGCTAAGATGGTACCATGTGCAAAATGTGTGTTTGCATTGAAAGAGAACGAATTATTAGGCTTCAAAGTAGTAGACCTTTCCCTTTTATAATCCCAAATGTATACATCTACAAAAAATAATTTTGGGGTAAGATTTGGTTTGCAATAAAAGCTGAATTTCAAAACATTTATGTTACCACGTAGTTTCCTGTCTATTTAAACATTTGTTGTAATGCATGCCCTTCTCATAAAAGTCTGCCACCTACTAATTTCATGTTATCAGTGGTGCCAAAATGCTGTCACTGAGGAAGAGGTGGTAGTCACTAGGTACAAGATCTCAAAAGGTCGACCATAATCTTGTGCGTTGAGAGTGTGTGTCTGAATTTTTCTTTGGTCGGAGATGATGTGTGTTGCTACTCCATCAACTGTTGCTTGGATTGAGAAGTCAAATGGGACACCAATTTCTAATCCTGTGTGGTGGTCACCTAAATAATATCGGCGACTTGCTCGATATTCATGAACCTCATAGTCGCACAGTTCGAAGAGCTCACTTTGACAGCATATTTACAAATGGTATCTGCTTGTGCATAAGGGATATTGGTTGTCCATGCACATGTGAATAACTTTGTGCAAAATTCAAAAAGATCAGCAAGCAGACTTTACTGCAGAACATTCTTTGTACATACAGCATTCCTTCACACACATGTGTGGTAGATACCCTCTTGGTCCATTACCATGAAACAATCCTTCGATTATGTTTTCTAAAATTATTTTTAGAGCTGAAATATAATTTTTTGTTTGTTTCTAGTTGATCTGTATGTCTTCTACATGAAGGTGCAAAAACTTGGAGGTTACAATGCAGTGACTGCAAACAGATTTTGGAAGACCATATATGATGAATTGGGAGGTTATCAGGGGAGCACCAGCGCCGCTACATATACTCGTCGTCATTATGAAAGGTTTGTACAACTCTTGGTGTATGTTTGCTCTGTCCACACTGGAGGATGCCATGCCAGGCAGTACTGATGGAATATGTTGGAGTGAAAAGAGAAGATAAGATTTTAAAATTCAGAACTATTGTAATAACACCTTTTCTAAAATGAAAATATGAAAAAAAAAAGTTTTCAGCCCCTTAAATTGAATATTTAATTTAACTGGTCAGTCTTTCTATATTTGATTTTCATTCTTAGTTTTAATATATCACTTTATTATATAATATGTAAGTGATATTATCACTTTATCTTTTACCTTTATCTTTTTGATCCCGGTCAATGCATGTGAGATTTTCGCAGTGAAATGCCATGTCCTGTGGTTCGGATTCCACGTAAGAAGAAGGTCCCAAGGCTCATGATCACAAGATTAGCGGCCACGTCCTTCCTTATCTTTTTGATTGCTAAGTAGTTTGTATGAATTAATAAGCCTTAACAAGGGCAGCTATCCTCAATAGGATTTTCGCTCTATTGTTCAAGTATGGCACTAAGCCTTTCAGGAACTTCTTCATGTTTAAAGCCTTTTATTACCTGAAGGAAATGCTGACTGGGTTTCAATATTTGTCACTTGTGGCCAGCAAAGAATAATGGGAGTACCAAGCTTGTTTTGACTTCCCAATCTTCTGTTGCTGAAAATAATTTATGGACTATATGTATTGAATATGGCAGCTGCCATATTAAAACATCAAAATAGTGAACTCATGATGTTATTGAGCTTTTATCATGAAACCCAGTACAAATGAGTCTCATAAGAGGAACCTAACTTCTTAAAATCATAAGACCAGATTGAAGATTGCTAGTATCCACTATCTGAAAAGATAAACTATTGATCATAACTTAGGTTGCAATTCAAGAATAAAACATGGCAAGAAGGTGTTGGATTCCAGGGAAATCTACCATACTTTTCGATTTCTAATTGAAAGCCATGGATAGTTTGGTGATTGTAGAAAATCATCCTTTTAATATTTACAAGATAGTGGATGTGGATAAAATGAAAGCATTAAAATCCATAACTCCGGAGGTAATAGAGCAACTATCACAAGGAGACGATCCAGTCACGTCTAAAGATTGAACACACTATGTGTAAGTACCATCTTGACTATATAATATTATGTTGAATTATATTTCTTTTGAATCGGGTAATAATGTGAAACTATGCATGAAGGCTTCATACACTCATGATGGTGAGCTTGCATACTATCCAATCATTAAAATCAATAAATTCAATTATTATTGATCAACTATCATTTTTGCATACTATCCAATCATTAAAATCAATAAATTCAATTATTATTGATCAACTATCATTTTAACTTGATAAGAGGGAGCCTCTCAAGATTGGTCATTATGTGCAACCCATTTTGAACACATAAAATAATAACACATACCGTATATACTCGAATACCACCCGCACATTTTTAAACAAAATCGGACGTGAAAAATTGGGGTGCGGGTCTTATTTGAGTCATCCTGATTTTAAAGATTGAAATTGCCCGCCATACGCGATATCGGGTGTTGCGAGTATCCGCTAGATGGTGCTAGCCTTCTTCCGGCTATCACTTTGTTTTTCCGTAAGCAGGCGGCGTCATACTGTCTAGCGCACGTTTTCCGAGTGTAAACATGAGTTCTACGAAGCGTTTGCGGTCGTTTACTGTGAGTGAGAAGCTGAAAGTTGTGAGGGAAGCTGAAATTATTGGAAATCGTGCCGCCGGTAGGAAATATGATATTGACGAGTCATGTATTCGAGATTGGAGAAAGAAGAAAAACGTGTTGCTAACAAGTAGTGGTGCTCGTAGAGCTTTCCGCGGACTGAGTGTACAGTTTCCGGAAATTGAAAAACAACTTACTAAATACGTAACAGAAAGGCGGGAATTGGGAAATGGAGTGTCGACCGAAATGTGTCAATTAAAGGCATTACAGATCGCGAAGGAACTTTCTACGGTAGGGTTTAAAGCAAGCCGAGGATGGATTCAAAATTTTTATAAAAGAAATGGGTTGAGCATACGAAGGCGTACCTCAATTTCGCAGCGTCTTCCTGGTGCCTATGAAGAAAAGTTACTTTCCTTTCAGCGTCACATAATTAAGTTGCGGAAGGAAAATTCATATTTGCTTTCCCAAATTGGTAATGCAGATTAGACGCCAGTCTACTTTGAAATGCCACTGGACAGTACTGTGAATGTTAAGGGATCTAAAAGTGTGACTATCAGAACAGGTGGTAATGAGAAACAACGGTGCACGGTAATGTTGTGTATACTCGCTGACGGAACCAAACTTCCGCCGTACGTTGTTTTCAAGCGAAAGACTCTTCCAAAAAATATACCCGCTGGTGTTATCGTTAGAACTCAGGACTCTGGTTGGATGGACAGTTCACTGGTGGAAGACTGGTTAAAGTGTGTTTGGCAACGTCGCCCTGGTGCTTTATTACGACGAAAGAGCTTGCTTGTTCTGGACAGTTACCGCGGCCATACAACAGACGCTGTGAAGAAATTCGTCAAGGATGGGAAAACCGACCTAGCAATCATCCCGGGTGGGATGACGTCTATGCTACAGCCACTGGATGTCAGCGTGAACCGACCGTTCAAAGCAGCCTTGAAACAGCTGTATACGGAGTGGATGGCGGCCGATAAGCACACACTGACCCCAACTGGTCGTATTCAGCGCCCGGAAGTTCAGCTGCTCTGTTCGTGGATTTTGACGGCATGGAATCGTATCTCGGGAGATCTTATACGGAAGAGCTTCAAGAAATGTAGTATTTCCAATGCTATGGATGGCAGTGATGACGACATTTTGTGGGAAAGTGACGGTGAAAAAAGTTCCGAAGTTGGTACTTCTGATGACGATGAATGAAGTGTTTGTGCCTTTTTTTTGTATTTTTAATTGTTTCTGTGTTATTTTAGGACGACTTCAGAACTGTTGGAAACTATTTTGTAGAAATGCTATTTTGTTTATTTAGTAAAGATTGTAAATAGTTTTGAGTATTTTTATTTTTTTATTTTGTTCTTCAAAATCAGGGTGCGGGTCTTATTCAAGGGCGGGTCGTATTCGAGTAAATACGGTAACTTGGAATCAAATTCAGGGAATGAAGATTTTTGGCAAGATGGTAATAGTTCTTTAAGATATTTACTCTGATGAAGGCATAACTGGGGATGTAAGGAACATGGTTAGTAGGCTATCAGGTTAAATTAATGTATAACTGCCCTATTGCACATACGAATATTACAATTTACAGCTCGCGATGCAAGTGCAACCTGACAACATGATATACAACAAGATAGACTCTCCTGGAATGTGTCCGAGCATGGTTACACCTAACATTAAAACATTTGCTTTCATAACTCAAGACAACATATAGCAATGTTTATGAAACTTTAAATAAAGGCAGTTTTGTATAAATGGGATAACTTGCCTTAGCCATACCTGCATCAGCTTCATAAATCAAGATGCCGGGCACAAGGCACATATGCTAATTGATGATAAATATCAAGAATTCAGGATGCAAAAGGAAACTAATTTTGTAAAAGAAATTGCACTTGCTACAGTGGCAAAATTACTATTCAACATTTCACATAGCCTCCATCTTGACTATACAAACATTAAAATATGTCAAGATCTTATTGAGACAATCATCCAACACAGAAAAATACATCCCACACTAGCACTGGCATCGAGTGTGACGCCCTTGTCAGTCGTGCCCTGTCTTAAGCTTTTTTTTTTTTTTTTTCAATTGACAAGAATTGTTTTGAATGTCAATGTTTTAAATTGTTTAAAGAAAGATCTGTACAATGTATTCATCAAAAATATTATTGTTGGCAAACAGATTAAAACTGTAATTATTAATGTTCTCTTGTTTGGATTATGGCATTGAAAAGGTGTATTGCAAAGGAATAGTACAGTACATTTATTTTTTCAAGCATACGAGAACTTTCGTTTATATAGAAAAGTTTAATGAGGTTGGCATAAGTTTTGTTGAATCAAAGAATCGCTACCACTGGCTCAGATGGCTAACCAATGTCATGCGGCTTATATCAGTGGATTAGCTGCTGGCACCTTCTATTATCTCTGTTTGGTGGAGATAACTGTGAAAAATGACAGCCTTATGGCTAGTGACTTCATTTTCTTGTTTGCTACCACACTTGGCTGGCAAAACAACTGCATCCATAACCTTATATTGGTCCTATGGATCTAGATTTTGGTGTGTACATAGTTCATGGTTCTGCATATTCAAGACAAAATGTTAAATTATTGTGAAGTCGGACATTGTTTGGGAGTGATGTAAAGAAAAAGAAAGTAGGAGTTTTAGTTCTTTTTGGACCTCTTTGTATATTTGCATGGTCTACTAATAACTAATTTATTTTGTAACCATACCTCATGTTACTAAAAGTTAAATCAATTTTATTATACACAGGGTGTCGAGCGATACGGGAAATACGGGAATTTTAGTGACTCGGGAAAAATACGGGAATTATACGGGAAATTCGCACTTGATACGGGAAATCTTAAAAAGTCTCATAATACCTGACTTCTTAGCCCCCGAACGCTCGGTAGAGTCCTCCCGCTCAGTTTTCTATTTCGCCTTCAGACCGCGGTGCCACCCGCAATTGCGCCACCGATAGAGCGCTAAGCGGGATGAGAACCCAGCCAACGTCGAATGCATGCTTTGCCTGGCCAACCGCCGGCCGTACCCTCTCCGCGCGGGGCTACGCGCGCCGCGCTCGTTGCTGACAATGACATACAGGAATCAGTCCGCATTGTGATTCACAGAGGAGACCTGGGTTTCTCGACAAGAGCCCTTAAAGAATCTAACAGCTCAAGATCTCAGAAAATTCCAGACGCGAATGTGCTGCAATTTCGCACCAACTGGCGAGAATTGTACATTTGTATCCTATGGCTGAAAAAATCAAAGAGAGGCCAACTCTTGCTCACAAGAGACCCGTGCTATTTCCTGCCTAGACCCTATAGGGCTCGCTGAGACTCCTAAGTTGGAAGAAGTTAGGATCGTCATTGCCCTGAAAATTCTTTGTGATCAGAAGAATTTGCTTTCTGGCGCAATGGCTGACGGCATCAAGAGCAGCTACTCCGCACTTCTGAGACTGCCCTCCGTCACTGCGCGTTTGAAGCAGTTCGACGGAAAGAGCCACGGATCGACGTGTTGTGGTCTGAATTAGTGGCTTCAGCACCTTCCTCAGTTCCTGCCAAAAACGATCTCACAAGCTTCGTTAGAATAATACTGACTTTGTATCACAACAATGCAGCTCTAGACAGAGTTTTCTCCCTGAACAAGGAGTGCATGATCGTCAATCACAAAGAAGCAAGTCTGATTGGCATGCATACTGTTCAGGACGCTGTGATGGCAGCTGGTGGAGTAGAAAAGATAACCGTGAGCAAGAGTCCATACTGCACGAAACTCCTACGCTGTGTTCAAGGAAGCAAAACAGGTGCAAAGCGACTGCTAAGGTGGCAGTCGAAAGAAAAGCCACAAAAGATCTCCAGGAATTGGAAAAAAAAAGTACTGTCAAAAGAACTTAATTTTATAACTGAAGTTCCTAGTAACAATCTTGTATTTGTCAAAGTGACTTATTTCATTTCGTTTTGCATTATTTTATTTTCTATTATCTACTTTGATAAAATAAATGTAAATTAAAAAGTATTCGCGGCGTGTTGCGTGTGGAATTTTACTGTTTGTAGCCTTTCCATGGTCTTCTTTCGCAGGGGAGATGCACGTACCAAATTGTTTTAAAGTCCGTTCAAACTCTCAATGCAAATGCGTCACACATGCACATATTTCAAAAACTACAAACAATATCTCACAGCTCTCGACATTTTACTATCGAACACCCGTCACCAACATGTGGCTACAAACTACACCGCACCTGTGACAGAATTCTTCTCGTATGGGCAGGCATCGTTTCAGTCGCTTGTTAACCACTGTCTGTGTCGGATTTCCTTTCATTGTCATTGTTTCGTTACTTTTACTTCGCTGATGTTCGACCCGAGGACTGGATTGGACACATCCCGTACAGCTTGTACAGAAAGAAATACTGAAGGCAGTCTGGATATCGTGGTGGATGAAATGATTATTAACCTTGGCAATTCATCAAGCTCTGACGAAGACAATGATGATGGTGGTGGTGATGATGATACGGACAGTGAAGGGATGGAGGGTGTCAAAGAAACCCTTGCCAAGTGACTGACAAGGGGAGGATACGATGAATGGATCACCGATTCGAACCATCTTTAGTACAAGTGTAGGGCATGACTAGGCGTATACCAGGTGCAAGTAGTAAGGTGCGCTTCTCAGCCGTTTCCGAGAAATTAATTAATTGCAATTACAGTGCGGCGTCTATGTGTGTTCTACGCAAGCAAAACTCCAATGCGCGTGTGGTGCAGTAAGCGCGGGATCGCTGGATCAAATCCCACCGGAGACCCTTAGCAGTGTGTTGTGTTTTTTTCTTTTCATTTTGTAACCATTGGCAATTTCCAACCAATTCCCATAACATGAGTCACTGCTTGCGGAGTACGGGGTAGTCTGATGGCTCACGGACGTGCAATGAACGGAACAGACTAGGCCTTCAATGTATAAATGTATACCAGTACATATAATAGAATTCACCTGACCGTGTATAATACTAATGTATTCCCAATGCCGATATTCTACATTATGTAATGCCACAACGTTGACCCCCATACGATGATTTTAGAATCTCTTTTCCTGCTCACATAACACGTTATTACAATTGACCGCAAAATAAACATCATTCACGACACCTACAGTTGTACGAATTGCCAATGTTAAAATAAAAATAAAACACTGCAAAAACTCACCAGTGGGATTCGATCCAGCGATCCCGCGCTTAGAAAGCATGGCACTTACCGCTGCACCACGCGCTCGTTGGCTTTTTACTAGCGTACAACGCACAGAGACGCCGTACTGTAATTGCAATTAATTAATTTCTCGGAAACGGCTGAGAAGCGCACCTTACTACTTGCACCTGGTATACGCCTGGTCATGCCCTACACGTATGCTAAGGATGGTTCGAATCGGTGACCCACACATTGTATCCTCCCCTTGTGAGGATAATTTATTTCTTGGTGTCAGTTCGCTTGCGTCAATCGATAATTGCGCATAGGCTATTGTTTCCCGCCATAGTGTTCAAAATACCGTCCGTCATTCAATAGCCTACAATTCGACAATATAAAACTACGGCAATAATATCGCCACAGAGGGGCTTGTTTGAGTGCTCAGTGCTAAATTTGTTTTTACCTTAACTTTAATTTTGTATTATCACGTAAGCTAATATTAACCGTAGAGAGTCGCGATTCAGTGAGTGTGCATGGTGTTATCTTTCAACTACTGTAGTAAGCTGTGAACGACCTCCACTCAGGCTCTTGTTTCATGTTAAAGGATAATCATTGCATGGTGAGTTTTTTGTATATTCATTAGCTGTAGAGTGTTTGCCCCCTTTGTCGTATTTATTGAATTGAATACCTATGATAAAGGTGTGTAATTTATTTCCTCATCTAAAATTATCTTATTTCTCTGTTTGAATGTCCTCGGCGTTGACTCAGGATCGTTTTTTTTTATATATTACGTATAATTTTACCGAAATAATGTCTGAAGTGTAGCGCTGTGTATTATTCGAATCAGTTGATTTACAACACTAAACTCTTAGCAACACAGCTCAGCTGTTCCAAGCTCCCGACATATCCTTCGCGTTGTTTCCTTCGAAATACAGGGTGTAGGTGAGAAGCATGCTCAGCATTCTTGCCATGTGGCGGTTGGACGTAGGGTCTTGTTATGTGGCGACCGTGGGTTGCGGAGAAGAAAAGCGGGGCAAAGTGACAGGAAGGCTGTCAGTACCGAATGCGCGGGGTGGGCAATACTGTATTTGTCCCATAATTTACGCGTGTAATAGCGGACATACCTCCAATTTTAATATAAAAGTCGTGATCTAAAAAGGGATAGTGGGTGGGTAACATCTATTACTACATGGCCCCCAAAATTATTATTCATTATTACAAAGGGTATTTTGACTATTTCCAGTGGTGTAGATCCGGGCTCCTATAGAGCTTACATTTCCTTTCGATCTTTCATTTGCCATAGGATTCGCCACCGGCGTATGGTTATGCATTACCAGCTTCTGGTTTAGTAGTCGGGTAATGGAAGCAATGGGAGCTGTGTACTACAATTTTCCTTGCATGTAACTAAGCAAATTATTGTTAAGAGAACATAAAATGCAACAAGAATTATATGATCTTCAGCTGTGTCCAGTGAGAAAGCTCTGCATGTGTTCATTCCTTATGTATTAATGATGCCAAATGTCAGCTAACGTTTCGCCACATACAACACTCGTAGTCTCTAAATGTTGCACATTTTCCCGTAAATTACAGCAGTTTATGTTTGAATTGCTCTTATAAGATCATGACAAAGAAAGTGTTTCTCCAATTGGATGATTGTGTTTAACTGAATGCAGGTCGTATAATCTTGGCGAGGTTGAGGTTTTTTTTTTTTTTTTTTTTTCACGGAGCAACTTTACACCATAGTAGTATTTAGTTTTCTGGCATCTTGTTTTAAATTATTGACTAACATATTTCCAAATGCAGACAATCCATACCTCCATTAGGATTCGGGTTCCATAATTCATGCAAAATGAGGTTCGTTCGTTTGTGAAATTGAGGTCGTAACCTCCCTACACTTTCAGTGATTACCGTATGGTACTTTACGTAGACTAGTGTGAAGATGTAAATGAGCATTTCAAAAAAAAAAATTGTCGCCATTTGTTTGGTTTATTAACTTACGGTAATATTTTCCATAGGTACTGAAAACTGGGCACGGTTGGATTTTAAGGTGGAACCGCATGTGCTACCAAATATCGCTTTCTTGCAATACCTGGAATATGTATCGAATTATAAAATGATTATTGGTTAAATAAGGGTTAATAGATAGGTTATTGTAATTATAATGAATAAATAAATATTAAAGAAGAAACGATGCGTTGTTAGTAAATATTAGGCCTACCGGTACGGCGAATAGCCTATAACTCGTAGCATCCGTCACAATTTAGCATTTAAACGGGTCACGTTAATGCATAATATACTAATATAACAACCGGATAGCAAATTATAATAACATTCTCACATATAACATATTTAATTTGCACCAACTTAATTATTGTAATTATGTTAGATCAATGCCGTTTGAAAAGTGCAAATCGCACACTTAGTAGGCAAGCTGTTTGTTATGGTCGTCTCTGATGCTAAGTTTTACTAATTACTCTTTTAGGAGACACTTGTCTTTGGAATATTCATGAAAGGCCAACCCTCTAGTTCTTATTTCATAAGTTGAACGTCTAAAAACAAAACTACAATCCGAAATAATAAAGAAGATAATCACGAACGAACGTTTCACTGCCAATGAAAATCAAATGGAGATTCGCGGACCGGAAGTTCGCTATGCATAAGCTTTGGTGCCATTTTAACTCGTGAAAGCTCTATACGGTTACGGTACCATACAATTCAGTCACTTCCAGTAAATATTTATTATGTGACACTCCTATTATCGATTCTCTCAACCCTCCTCAGTAAAACAGTCATTTATATCAGCTCTTATCAGGTAAACGGTATTTTATTAGTGTTCGTAGCATCTCATCGCACCTGCGTGAGAGTTCACTCGCGTGCGCGCGCTTTGCTCACGCTGCGGATTAGGCCTAAATCTTGCCATCACCCGTGGGCTGCAGAAGTGTCTCCAAAAATGCAGTTACACTTACGCCAGAAAATCTTGATTCGCGCTTTAAGATTCATTTTTCAGCCATTCGGTATGCGAACTTAAGTCTTAGAAGGTTCTAAAATATACGGGAATTTGGTGGATTTTCGTACGGGAAATACGGGAATTATACGGGAATTTGAAGAAAGGTCATCGCTCGACACCATGATACAGCAAGTCAGTATTTTCTTAATTTGTATGTTACAGTCACTTGCATCTGTGCATATAATGCCAAGGGATGGATTCAAATGAATTGAATATATTTTTTTAATATGTTCATGGTTATTCATATTGAAATGAACAAAAATAACAACCTTAATTTTTAAAATATATAAAAAGATACATAAGAAAAGTGGAAGAAAGAATATTTTCAGCAAATAATAATGACAATAGGTAGTGCTGTGTTACTTTATTTATCTCAACACCATCTGCAAAGTCTCGTGCTATGCTATCTCCGGCGGGATCTCTGGACAATGTGAAAGAAGAATTTTGAGAGAGCGTTTGTAGTCATCTACTATGATACGCTGCGATTGAGCATGTGTTCATCGATGAAGACCTTAGCGGCAGGGTCGTGCACTTCTGCAAAGTCGTTAGCTGTCGCATCACGGACTGTGTAGAAGTTCCTCGTCATTGCTAACACCTACTATAAATAACAGCAGTAACACCTAATATTGGTGTGATGTCGCGGTAGTATCGATAATACTCTGATAACATCGGCGACCATTATGTCAAATACCTGGATTCCTTACCTGTATTTGTTTATCATATACGGAGATCTTTGTGTTAGTTGTTCTACCTAAAACAGCTAGCCAATATTTGGATGTTCTTTAAGATCTAGCAGAGATCCAGTTGGATTTTATGGTCTGCTAAATGTCGAATGGTGTTATACCACTAAGTATTTTCCCAAAACCCGTACAAATGGTTCCCATACGTTAAACGTACAGATATCAAAGCGGCAACAACAAGAGAAATAAAAGATTTCAGCAAGTGCTTCATTGGCCTTGGCTACATATCAAACACTTGGCCTGTTAGCTTAAATATTTGATATTAATATTCACCATTTGGCCATTTAGGTTAACTATTTGATATTAAGCACTAACATTTTTACTGATTGACTAGTCGTTGTTGCAGTTTGAGAGACTTCTGGGTTATATCCCAGGCACTACTTTTAACATTTTGTATTATATACAGTGGCTATAGCACTGATCTTTAAAGGTACAATGATTAATCGTTCAGATGGAAGCATTATAAAAACATTAATACAGCTATTGGGTGTTAGAAAAGCTTGTGCCTCCAGGACTTAATAACTCTTCATTTTACCAAGAGAATAGGTTTCAGTACCCAACAGTACGTGCTGCATTGAACATCGCGATCTATGAAGTCCTTGCAGTCCATATTCTATGGCATTATGATTGATCAAAAGGTGGTTCACACAAAGCTTGTGTAGATCAACGTCCTGACACATGTTTCATCAGCCGATGCCTTATGACATCGTAAATTTGCTTACATTGCAAGAGACTTCTTCACCTACATATAATTCTGACAGATGTCCTGAGAAATGAAGTGTTTTGAGGAATTCATCTCCAGAATGCGTTCTACCTGATATCACGTATTATAATACGTCATTCAGGTCAACTCGGAAGACCTCATCAGTTCTCTCTGAAGGCCACACATTTTTATCATACCTATTATAGTGGAGATGGTCTCAGATCGACTATTGGCTGCTCCTGTGAAATGACCTCAAGCTGGTGATGGACACGAACATCATTTTATTAGACTGGTCCACAAACATGGCAAGTGAGATCCCCGAATCAGGTGTTGGATACTGCCCAAGCACAGGAGTGAGATGGTAGATCTTCTTGACATACATACAATTGATTCCTATCAACTAGCAGGTAAACAAGAAGTGCAAGGAAGCGAGAGAAGAATGGTTGAAAGAGAAATGTGCAAGTGTAGAAAATTGTCTGTAAGTAGAAAAATTAGAAACAGCTTATCAATGGATTAAGAGTACTTTTGGGGGAAAGGAAGACTAAGTGCTGTAATATTAAGGACCAGAATGGGAAAGGCCAACGGCCTAGCCGTGTTGAAACACCGGATTCCACGAGAACTCCGCAGTTAAGCAAAATTGGGCGCAGTCAGAACTTGGATGGTATGCCGGTTCTAGGCACTGCGTGCTGTTGTCCAACATAAGGAGGAGCGGAAAGGCCCTGGCCACCCTACCGCAAGTAAACTCCGGCTGGGGGTAGCCTCTTCGGAGGCTCGGACCTGCCTTCGGGCAGAACACCAATTAATTTTAGAATGGGAAACCTCTAACAGATAGACAAGAAAAGGTAGAGAGATGGAAAGATTACATAGAGCATTTGTATACGGGTAAGGAGATTGAGAATCATGTATTGGAAAGGGAAGAGGAAATTGATGAGAATGATAAAGGATATTTAATATTGAGGTCAGAATTTGATAGAGCACTAGAAAACTTCAGCAGCAAGAAAGCACCAGGCATAGATGATATACCGACTGAGTTGCTACGTTGCGTAGCTGATGAAGATCTGATCAGGTTATTTCACTTGATATGACGGATTTGTGAGACTGGTGAGGTACACTCTGATTTTAAAAAGAAGGTTATCATCTCTATACCGAAGAAAGCAGGAGCTGACATATTATGTGAAGATTACCATACAATCAGCTTCAAAGATCCTGACCAGAATAATTTACAGGAGGATGGAAAAACAGATAGAAACCAAGTTGGGTGAAGACCAATTTGGTTTCAGGAGAAACGTAGGAACAAGGGAAGCTTTACTAAGTCTTAGGCTGAAAGTAGAATAAGAAAAGATAAGAGAACGTCCGTGGCATTTCTAGACTTGAAAAGGCTTTTGAGAACGATGATTGCAGTAAGTTATTTGACATTTTGAGGATTGGAATAAAGTACAGGGATAGGAGAGTGATCTATAATCCATACGAAAACAAGGCGGCAGTTATTCGAGCCGAAGGACATGAGAGAGAAGATGGTATTCAGAAAGGTGTAAGGCAAGGTTGCAACTTATCACTAATGCTTTTCAATCTATACATTGAACAAACAATGAAGAAATTAGAGAAAACCTGAAAGTATCTTTAACGGTTTAAGCTTAAAATGTACACGGATGGCAGGTGAACAGCGAAACTCCAAACTCATATACTCTTCTCTGAAGTCTTATCTCGACACGACTCGATAGTTTGATGCTGGCCAAAGCTGGGCTGATAGGCTCGCTCGCTCCAAAGCTCCTTACTTAAATTTCCACTGGATGTAGATTGTTGGAAGAAATGAAAACGTAAAATCACTTAAAGTGGGCGATGTATTGAAGATAGAGATACGCTGTCGTGGACTTTTTTGTAGAATTTTTCATGCTGACTAATTCTTCCACTAATAGTAAATAGATATTTTAACGGTTTACCCAGCGTAAGCTTAAAAGGCGCACGGACGGCAGGTTTTTATTCGACCCGATTCACTGAAATTGTTACTGCTCGGCTTCTTTCGGTCATAAATGAATGTTTCTGTACATAAATCTTCCTCGAGAAATCCTTTACAGAATGGTGAAAACCGCATCAATATCGATCCAGTGGTTCTCGAGATTACCTGTTACATCCAAGAATCGGGGACTTTGGTTTATACTATGTAGAGATATAGTTTGATTTGGAATTTTGGGGGGAAAAGATACTGAAGTCTATAGAATATCAAATTACTGTTTTATATTCAAAATACAATTTGATTTGGGATTTCAGGGTAAGAAGATACTGAAGTCTATAGAATATACAATATCATATTACTTTTTTATATTCACAATGCAATTTGATTTGGGATTTCAGGGGGGGGAAGATACTGCAGTCTACATAATATAAAATATCAAGTTGCATTTTTTAAATAAATGTGAAGAAAACATTTTATCTTATTCACTGTGTGTTTGTTGTAGGTTACTGCTGCCATTTGATCGTCACCTCAGAGGCGAGAAGCCAGTCAGTAGGAGTCATATGAAATTGAAAGAGGGCAAGAAGCAAGGGGCTGTAAAATTGAGCAACCAAGCCTCTACTTCAAAACTAAACAATGTAGCATCGAAACCAAACAGTTTGGTGCCTGCCACCAAATCAAGTACTGTGACATCATCTTCTGCCAAGTCGAGTACGCCACTATCCTCGACTAAGCAATCTGCAGACATCAAGGTAATGCTTTTGTGTTGTCTTAAAGTTTCAGGATTCATCTTTGCTTCGGTTTTCTTTGGTGGAAATTTGATATGATAACGGGAGAAAGAAAGCACTAAACCTATTTTTCCGTGTTGCCTTATGAACAATTAATTTATTACTTTTAGTCTATCAACATAAATTATATTACCAGGAAATATGAGATTGTACCTGAAAACATATTCATGTGATTATTATTTGCAAAGATAACAAGACTGAAAGTTATCGATCAAGGGTGGGAGAAGCAAGAAGTTCTCCATCGCAGTGCACTGTTTTTCATGTTGTTTCATTAACGACTGAATAATGTGTGATCCATCTATATGTTAATATGGATATTGAAATATTAAAAGCTATTTTTCAGTGTTGCTTAAATATCTATTAATAGACTAATATTGTGAATTTTTCAATCTGTGCACACAATAGTATTCCAATTACTGGGACATGCGAAAATACAACTGGGAAAACTGTAAGTTACATTGATTAATGTACGGTTTGGACATGTAAAGAGGATGGAGGAAAATAGAATACCAAGTAAAGTGCAATGGTAAGAGAGCAAGAGGAAGACCTAGAACAAGGTGGATTGTTTCTGTGAAGAACAGCATAAGAAAAATAAATTTGGACTGGGATAAGATCGTGGAAGAGTAATGGTGGAAAGAAAGAGGAAGGTGGAGAAGTGTCATAAATACCCCGACCCGGCAGGAGCTGGATGAGGGGAAATGATGATGATATATTTGTTATGGACTTCAGAAAAGGGAGAATCGCTTTTCAGTTGATATTCATGTATTTATTAATTGTTCCTCCCAATCCAATACATGCATGTTGACTGACTGAAAAGCAATTCTATTATGGTAATACTGTATATTAATATGGAGCCTTTTTTTTTTTCTTTTCTTATTTCTGAATGTAGATGTACAATGTGTCTTAACCCTTCCGCTTTCAAGCTCTCAGCTGATGTGTGAAAACTGTCAGCCATATTTACTACACTTCTTTCAAAATTACATAGAAGGCACACCAATGAAGATATCAACATGAAAGTTGGTGAAAATAAATGAAAATCCACAGCCTGCTTCCAGTCTCCGACCGGGTCAGGAATGGAATGAATGAAGCCCCCATCTAGCGGCGAGGATATGAACTGTGCCGGCTGCCGAGGCCTGACGCACTCCTCTGGGGCAATGATTAAATGAATGACAGATGAAATGAAATGATAGTGGAGAGTGTTGCTGGAATGAAATGTTGACAGGGAAAACCGGAGTACCCGGAGAAAAACCTGTCTGCCTCCGTTCTGTCCAGCACAGATCTCACATGGAGTGACCGGGATTTGAACCACGGACCCAGCGGTGAGAGGCCGGCTTGCTGCCGCCTAAGCCACGGAGGCTTGTAACATGAAAGTTGGTAAACTTATATAATATACATCACTTATTATCACTGCAAGTTAGTCATGTCTCTAAAACAAAAGGATTGAATGTTAAAAAAATAGGAAATGTGGAAACAAAGTTACAAGTTTCAGATTTTGAAAGTTAGGAAGTAATTCTAGGAAATGGCATTCACAGCCCAAAATGTTATTCATGGCAGTAGGAAGGCAATATTATTGTTTACTAGCATGGTAAATATCAAAATGCTATGTGCTTTTGATCCAAGGATAGATTAAATGTTTTAAAGTGATGTAACACTGAAAAATGTGAGCCATTATTGTATAAAACACACATTGCTATCCACACTAACATCACTATGTGGAGGTGCTAGATTATTATCATCATCTACACTTTCCGATTTGGACAGAGAAACATCATCACCACTTGAATAATTGTCAAGATATTCAGTGATATCATCGTCAATTAATTGAAGTCACTTTGCCATGTCGCACACGATAAATAACTAGGCCTAACCTAAGTGAACTATATCTATCACTTCACTATCACTAAGCACCTAATTATCTAAGAAAACTATTTAAATAATGAACTAACAAGTAAACAAAATATATTGCCTACAATAGAGCTTAATTTCACTATATAATCACGAACGAAAACAGAGCGATATGAACGCAAGTTTGCCGCCAATCACAATGTAAACAAGACACGGAACTCCAGTGAACACATGTTTCAGACTCGAAGAATATCGATAAATACGGATAACGACGGATCGTTACCATGTCAGTTTTCGCTGTAATAATAATAATAATATCGTATGGCCTCGGGTGCCTGGTGCAAGCTTTGTTAATTGACACCCACAGGGTAGCTTGCATGTCGAATTTCGTCGTTCCTTTGAACGCTATGAACGTCAAGGAGGTTAGATATCTAAACTCCTTGACACTACAGCGCTGTCAAGTAGAGAATGGAGGAACTTTGTATTGGCGGAAAATCCCGAGATTAATTTTGCCATTGAACACGGCCTACTGAATTCAAATGGGTTCTTTAACATGCCAACAACGTATGACATGAGTGTCGTGATTTATGTCGCCTTTCAAAAATCACTTACCATGGTCAGGGGCGAACCTGCAATCTTGGGGTTAGTAGTCCGACACTATAACCACTCACCCACCGTGTATAAAATTAGATTGATTGCTGTAATTTAAGATTAATTTGTGAAACCTTGTTTAAAAAGAACACATTTTTAATTAATTTATTTTGTTTTTTTCTGTTACCTCGATATTCTTCAAAATTTCATATAATTGTAATTGTTAAAAGTGTGTTTATTATATTTTTTAAATTGTGTTCTTATTCTTGACATTTTGGAGCATTGCTTCAGTCTCTCTTACTTTCAAGCTATATAATTATTATGGTGTTTGAAGCCATTTTCAGTGTTGCCTTAGTAAACGAAAGTTTGATGCTTTTCAGTCGGTTAACACGATTGTACCCAAATGAGATGGGTTATTCCCTAATGAAAATCCACAGCCTGCTTCCAGTCTCCGACCGGGTCAGGAATGGAATGAATGAAGCCCCCATCTAGCGGCGAGGATATGAAATGTGCCGGCTGCCGAAGCCTGTCACACTCCTCTGGGACAATGATTAAATGAATGACAAATGAAATGATAGTGGAGAGTGTTGCTGGAATGAAATTTTGACAGGGAAAACCGGAGTACCCGGAGAAAAACCTGTCAGCCTCCGCTTTGTCCAGCACAGATCTCACATGGAGTGACTGGGATTTGAACCACGGATCCAGTGGTGAGAGGCCGGCGTGCTGCCGCCTAAGCCACGGAGGCATATTCCCTAATCCTGAATAAAATTTAGATGAGATTAATAAATACACTTGACGATTGAAACTGGCCATCCAAGTGTATTTATTGTGTGTGTTTGAGTCTTCAGTCTTTTGACTGGTTTGATGCAGCTCTCCATGCCTCCCTGTCCTGAGCTAATCGTTTCATCTCTACATAGCTACCACACCCTACTTCCGAGGCAATCTGTTTAACATATTCTAACCTTGGTCTACCCCTACAGTTCTTGTCCTCAACCCTTCCTTCCATAACTAAACTTGCTATTCCTGGGTGTCTTAGTATATGTCCTACCAACCTATCTCTTCTCTTCATTAGCAGTCGCCAGAAACATCTCTCCTCTCTCACTCGTCTTAATACCTCTTCGTTTGTAACCCTATCTACCCATCTGATCTTCATCATTCTCCTGTAACACCACATTTCAAATGCTTCAATTCTCCTCTTTTCTGCTGCACCAATTGTCCAAGTTTCACTTCCATAGAGCGCCATGCTCCAGACAAAGGCTTTCAGAAATGACTTCCTAATACCTAAATCTATATTCGATGTGTATTTATTAATCTAGTGTATTATTTTTTTCAGGATTAGGGAATAATCCATCTCATTTGGGTGCAATCGTGTTGACCGACTGAAAAGCATCAAACTTTCCTATATTAATATTATCATCACCGTTGTCATCATTGTCTTCATTATCATTATTTTTAAAACCTGAAGAGGCCTCATACAGGAGGCTCAACTCAGCATTTCACTGTATTGATGACTGTTATTATTGTTTGAAGAACTTGGCTCGACGTTTTTGTTCTGCCGCTTATAGTTATTGCCCTCTTGTTTGGTTTCTGCATTTCTTCAGACTTGGCTTCTTCATATCTGCTTTCTTTATTTCTTGCAGAGTGCCGATGACAAGGTGAAGTCTAAGGGCTTGGAGCACAAACAACTTGATACATCACAGGATGTATCCAGTACCTCACTAATAACTCCAGGCAAGGAGAACATTCCTGTGTCCAATGCAACTGAAGACACAGTGGAAAGCCAGCCAGAACCCTGTGGTGAGAGTGTTAGCAAAGACGAAACTTCTCCAGAGGTGATAGACCTTGCAGGAGACTCTCCTGTCAAGATAGGAAAAACCACTGTACCAGCCGTGAAGAAACGCAAGTTGGACATCCTAAAAGAAGGCGGCTTAGAAGTGACTGCAATCTCTTCTCTGCCTGCTGTGGCGGAGAGACGCCCATCAGTGATCCAGCATGCTGCTCCTATTCAACCTTCAGATAGCCAGGTGTCCATCACCGTAACTCCTGATGTAAGCCACATTATAGGCTCTCCAGCCACAGACCCAGCATCAACACCCTCGCCGAGTCTGTCGTATGATTCCCAAAGCCAACAACAAACTGTGACTAATGGTCATGATTATAATAATAAAACAATCGCCATATACACAAGTCCTGATTCACGCTTGCGACCTACGAGTAGAAGTGGTGGGTGGACTCCTCCCAGAGTTCCTCAGCCGGGTTCCATGTATGCTCGTTCGGAATCTACTGTGTATGGTAATCCTAAAGAGAGCATCGATACTCCACGTCTACAGATCCAGCCGCCAGGTCTCTCCAGGCCCTCAGCTCTAATCAGAGATGAAGTTCTTGATTTACGAGTCAAATGTGCGCAGAAGCCAGTGGTAACGCTTAGTCGAGTCACAAACAATTTAGCACATCAAGGGCCTTCGAGAAATTCACCTAGAACATTGCCGAAACCAAGCAGTAGTAATTCTTCATTTCCTTCTGTTGGTGGTCGAACTGTGATAGGCACTTTAGGTTCAAACCTTGAAATTACCGTTGTAGATGTGCCCAAGACTGCTGCCAACTCGTCACACCGAAACCACCAGATACCTCAATCTCAGCAACCTCATCATATGAAAGCTTCACAAGTGCACCATAAATCCCCCTCCCCATTATCAAATAAATATTCGAGTCGCTCTTCGAGTAAAATTGAGAATGGAAAATATAATTATTCTTCTAATAGTCAGACACCCCATCATCGTAATAACACTTTGGCCACAAATGGTAGCAATCCTCAATTGGTCATGCCAAGTCCCTATCATGGATTATCTTCAAATAGCCGCAGTGGTTCCAGATTGCCGCAGCTGCCGAGTACCAGCATGCCAAACAATGTAGTTCCTCCCTACATGCCTGGAGGTGGTTCTTCACTATATTCGGGATATTTGCCTCCCACTGCCAGTGGTAATGGTGCCAAACCACCCTACATGCCGTTGTATGATCCTGGATACTTTGGGCCATTATATAACTCTCCTGTCTACTCACCCACTCTCCCTGTTCCGGGCTATGTCTCGCAACACATGTACTCTCCCACTGCGGAACAAATTCAGATTTACAAGACCTTAATGAACCAGCACCATAACAACATGCGCTTCCCACAACAAAATAGTTCGTTCAGCTACCTTGGCCTGCCGCGCGATGGCTCCACCTCGATAACCCCAGTCAACCATTCGACAAATCCCACATCTAAGTGACACAAATAAGTGACTTAGCACCTATAGAATTTGAGTAGAAAAAAGTGCAAAAATCAATTTTATTATTAAATGTGCCATACAGTATTTACACCCACCCTCCCTATTTTCTGTTTCGTGTGAGAAGTGTTGCCAACATATATACATGTTGGTTCTGAGTACCTATCACAAGTTCACTAGGGTTTAGAGAGCAGGGTGAATGGATTAAGTTTTGATAAGAAACTCATATATGAAAACTTATGGTGCTATCCTGTGAGATGATAATGGCTTATTCCTACTGCCACAGATGTTTGGTAAAAATAAATGGATGATTTTGTCCTTCTTGGAAACCTATTGCATTAAATTTTACATGCATGCACTTGGTATTTTGTTTGTTGATTAAAACTGTAACAAAATTATCAGAATTCACTCTTCTTCTCCATAAGCTGCATGTCCATTTCTTTTCTTAATTCAACATACAGTAAACTCTCGATTATCCGTGTTAATGCATACTTACGATCGCATGGATAACTAAGAAACAGGATTAATACAAACAGACACAATTTTATCTGAAAAACATATTTTATTTACTGACCATGCGGCATAAAAAAACAAATCCCATTTCATTACCAATTTTGTTTTCAGGAAATACTGTATTATACACGAATACATTGAATAATCCCTGCACCCTAATTTTTTGGTGGCTGTGGAATTCGATATCTTGATATCGTAACGCGCGCACACTCGGAGATTAGATTAGCACCACTCACGATCCGATTGTGATTCTCACCACCGCTGAAATTGCGTGCAGTATTTATAGTAAGATATGAATTCCACCGGGGATCACAGGATTGATTTTCCACAGTCGCAGGAGCTGATATGAAGATATTGCAAAGCATACACGGCCAGAAATAAATTTTCTTACTACCACATACCCAGCGAGTTGGCGGTAAAATATACGTTCCACAGGCCATCTTTTGCAGTATCCACGTGAGTTAGTATCGTGATGATCTGTTCATGTATACTTAGAGGTGCGGTTAGCATTATTTTATATACAGCGTGTAACAAGCAAATGACTCCATCAAAATACATTTCGATTCCTCAGTGTGAGTAATGTGTTATTCCTCGATCGCTTTGTTTTCACTCAATCACTCTTTCTCTGGTGCGCCTGGGCTCATTCTGTACAAAATGTCCTCGTGTGCATCACTCAACTGCTTTCAATTCCTATGCATCATGTACAGCCGCACTAATGTTATTTTCAGTTTTGACACAGATTACCCGTTTCTAACGTACTTTATTTGTCTTTTCTAGTTTCTTCTCTATAAATCAACATGTTTATGCTTTTGGTCACATCTTACTACTACTATAGTGCGGGATAAACCATTGGAAGCCTGAAGGTCACGCATAGTCGGTGCGCTGTTGTCCTGTACCTTCTCGCATCTAGCACGCGGCTGAAGGTACGATGCAATAGCATGGCAACACTGCCGGGCGCGGGGTGGAGAGCGGAGCGGAGAGCCGGTTGACGTTCAGGCTCCCAATGGTTTGTCCCGCACTATAGTAAGCAGTGCGATACTGAATAGCGTTCACGACAACATCTAATAACAATTGGCAGACTGCCTGAGGCGTGGCAAACATGATCAAAATTACACTCCTATCAGCGCTGTTTAATGGTAACCCATTGCTGGGTGGGAATTTAAAAAAAAAATAAGACAGAACAGTAGTTTTTCTTTCTTTAGCCGAACTAGGTACGGATAATCCGCAATCTGAATAATCTCGAGTTCACTATATTGAATAATTTAAAAAATGAAAAGGGCTGCAAATTCCTGCATACATTTTACTGTACCATATCATAGAATGCTTACTGTGCACATTTTAAGCACTGTAGAAGCAGCATTCTTACTTACCTTACCTTACCTTACCTTACCTGGTGGCGCTACAGCTCACGAAGAACCTTCGCCTTCGTCTCCAGCCTTCACGATTTTCTGCTTGTTTCCTCCAGTTTCTGACTCCAAGGGTGCAGAGGTCTTACTCGACGTCATCTAGGCAGCGTTTCCTGGGGTGTCCAACTAACATTCGTCCTTTTGGTCTACTTAGGAAGACCTGGCGCATGGCCCGACTTTCCGGCATACGCTGAATATGACCCAGCCAACGGATTCTTGCTCTTTTAATTTCTGTCGTGATAGGAAGAAGCAGCATTCTTTAGTATTTACATTAGCCACAGGGAGACTGAAGAAACGTTCTACACACAAAATACCACTTCCTGCCTATATTACATGAATATTACATATTTTTACTCTGTTTATCCAAGTCCATGAAATTTCATGATATTTTGCAATGTTTGAACTTTATTTTGGTTTTTATCATTTACGAGTATTGACAACCTGTTAATCCTGGGGCATAGCCTCGTGCATTACCATGCGCCATAACTGCTATGGGAAGCTGCGGCAAGTTGGAAATCGATAGTTCCAATCCCGCTGCTGACAGCGGCTATCCTGAGTGTGGATTTTCTCGTGGTGTTTTTCCTCACACACACCCCAGGTAAATTCTAGGATGGTACCTTATTTGACTGAGCTTACCATAGTAACGACAGCTACACTCGCTACTACAGTCACCACAGAAACACAGGTTATCAGAGAAATCCAACTCGCAACATGGGGCTGATGATGTCCATAGCCTCTAAAATGAATTTATAAAAACTTATAACAATCTTTGAAACAATTTTGCTATTTTGCAAGAGCCTTGGGTCAATTCTAGAATTTAAAATAAACTGGTGTGTATTCTTCAAGTCCCTTAGGTCAGAAAAGGAATCCAAGGTGGAAGGGTATTGATGACCTTGACTGCGACTAACTCGTAAAAGGCAGCAATATGGGATGCTGATCCCATATTTTGAGCAATTTGAATAATTTGGACAAAATCATGCGTCTCGTGTATTCCAGTATTTATCTCTCCCAGCATAGGGCGGCAATGGCACAGGGGTCTAGCTGCTTGCTTGTTAGCAAGTAGGATCATATTCAATCCCTGATTAATGTATGTGAGATTTTTAAACCAGAAATATCACGTTCTTTAGTTCGGATTCCATGTAAAAAGGAGGTCCTGTGGCTAACAATCACAGGTATAGTGTGGCAAGTTAGACCTGGCCTGTCATGGCGGAGTTTCGTCAAGGAGGGGAAGTGGTGGGAACACTAGGCGTGTGCGATTTCCCCTCTGCTGCAACAGCTGTTTGGAGCTGCTCGCTGGTATATTATGCCAGCGTAAAGTATCAAATAGAAGCATTCTCAGTGACATAGCATTGGTATCTCAAATGAAATTCTCTCATACTATTCAATACATGTTGTGCAAACGAGTATAAAGTGGAAATTACACCGGGAAAATAATGGAATAAATAATATAATCAAATAAAAATATAATGTAACACTAACAGAACACCAGGAACAAAACCAGATTCGCTTCCTGCATGAACAATTATTAACCGAGGACCCTTTGACATCGGAACTGTTGGACTAGTCTCTCCAGACTATCTCATCAAGATAGATTATTGTCCTGCCTTCATTCCAAAACTGCCTGCGAGTTCTAAGACACTTTGTTCTCCATGCTGCGATCTTGGGTTTTTCTATTAAAATTCTCCTATTGCTTTGGCATTTCCTCCATCAGAGGCCTATTTCCCGAATCTTCATCCGAAGATATTCCCTGCTACACTCCAGTACCCCATCATTTCTCAAAACAATCATTAATTTTCTGACAAACGGACACTGCTTTTTACGGTATACAATTCTTGTATTTTTCTGCGTATTACAGCTGCTGTAAATTTATCGAACTCGACACGTTCCTTCTGAGGGTTTCTTCTTTTCTTCGGTGACACAAACTTTGCAGATCCTGCAGAACCTGATTTGCTTTCCTTTAATATTCTCTTCACAGGGGACTCTGATTTACTGGTAGCCTTATTAGTTGCAGCAACAATATTATAATCTAAATTGTATTTCTCTCTATTTTCCCTCAGGAACAGAGCAACATTGTTTATTATTTCTTTAGCCTGGCTCTTAAGAGGTATCCCGGGTTCACCTTTCGAAGTGGATTGCGTAATTTCAAACACTATAAAAAGTTTCCAAAAAGCACATTTCCACAGGTTACCCACAATAAATCTGACTCACACCAGTAATTACTGTAGCTGCACCAGGATATAATGCATTATGATACAACAATGACGCAATCGATTATTGGTAAACTTGGAATGTTATTAAAACAACAAAACGCAACTCAAAGAAGGAAACACGTTGTAATGAACTGAGAGTGCACCCACTTCACACACTCCTAACAGCAAGCTTGTTGCCGTGCTTGTCAAAGAACAGAGCCGCTCCGCCTTGCATCGCATGCCTCGACAGCATCTGTACCCTGCCAAGGTTCTGGGAATAATGACTACTTGGCAACATCTAACTAGCACGTGACGAAGTATGCGCTCACTGGTTGACAAAGAATCCTGGCGGGGGGATAACGTAAAACACCTGGACGCACATGCGCATTGGAAGGGTCAGGACTAACTTGTTCCGTTATATAAAGCAATGTAAAACAACAAGCTTGCTCTTTTCATCTGCCTAAAGCTCACAAAATAGAATCAAAATTACAGTACCTAATGAATAAATTTCAACTAGCAATAACATACTGTAGTACCACTGCACTTACAATGTAACAGTGTTGAAAATGAGCAGCAGAATAGACCGTGTATTTCAAAATATATTCAGAACACGGTGAGGTTTTCATTGTTATAATTAGAGCCCTGCACGGATAAACAAAGTGTTATCCGTATCCACACGACTGTTATCCGAACCTACTGGCATTACAATAATATTTTTAATTAGATAAAGTATTAAAGCAACAAGCTGATGGATTGGAATCCGGGCTAGCCATAGGAAACAACAGTATTAAAGCAACACTTTTAGACATTTGAGGAGAAAGTATGTCATGTGCTATGTTGCAACCCTTTTCAGTTCGGAGTGTTAATTGTGCCTAATGACATAATTTAAATGAGATTAGCGTAAATCATCATCTTACAATTGTAATGAGAAAACATAATGGAAAAATATGATAGCCATTAACTTCCGGGTCCTAGTATGGCATTCAACAAGTTCGGATTGTATTCTAAAAACTATCCGGAAATTTAACTCCAACATTATCCGCTATCTGCACAGCCATGCAAACTATATCTGCACTGCAAAAGATGTTGCGGATATCCACAGGTTTATCCGCGCAGAGCTTTAGTTGTAATGTTCCCATGAATATTTAAAGGGATGTGTTTAAATGCTTATTTCAGTTTATTCATGAAGTAGTAATTATAAATGCAACTCATACTTTTGAAATCCTCTAGATAAGTAATGTCCACCTCGTAGCATAGTGGCTAGCATTCTTGGCTGTCACCGCGGAGGCCAGGTTCGTTTCCCAGCTCTGCCAAGAAATTTAATTCTGGTCTGAGGGCTAGAGCAGGGTACACTCAACCTCATGAGGCAAAACTGAGAAGAGGCGAGTTTGATTCCCAGCTCAACAACTCTACCCATTAATAAATATACAGTATAAACTGTGATATTCAGTAATGTCCTTTCTTTTTTAAACTACAATGAGTTCAATTGCCATGAAATTCGTACCTGGGTTACAAATAAAGAAAAAAACAACAATTGTCAATAGGATGTATTGACATAGTTTGTTTCCATCAATCTCTTAATTGGAGCAAGCTACTGTTGAATTAAAGTAAGAAAAGACACACATGCACGTAAATTGACTGAAAATGCATTCTAACCTCAGAAATTCGAACAAATAATTGAATCAATAACCAAATACAAATATGATAACGAGTAGGCTACAGCTAATATAAAACTCGAGAATTCTTCTAGGTTTGTGCCGTGTCTTGTGTGGGGTTTCGCCTAGAACACCAAGCTGGCTCATCAGCGGGCTCTTGGTATCCCCGTCTGGACCCCTTTACTGCGAAAACTAAAAGCTCAAGCAGCCATAACCTCCCTATGAAGGCTTCCAAATAGATGGTATATTTACCACTTAAAATTCACTAATGCAGAAAGCACATGACGAAAGTGGCAGTAGTTTTGACAATCTAGTTCAGGTTACCATGGCATCAGGCCATTCTCGAATAGCAATAAATGACTGTTGAATGACAAAGGAAAAGGGAGGCGGCTTGTAGTTTTACGTGACCCTATAAACTATGGTACCTCCTTTTCTTTCATGGAATCTGAAACACTGGGCGTGACTACGAAAATTCCACATGCATTAATTAGGAATCAAACCTGGTCTGCCTTGATGGGAGACAAGCAACTTGACCGCTGTGCCAACATGAGTTGAGCGACACTGAATCTTCCTCACAGAACCCTTCCCTTTTATTGGAATCACTCTTAACAATTATCCGCCAACAAAATGGAAGTTGCACAGACTATGAATATGAGTTCCATATTTTACTTGATCTACTCATTCCATCTGTAAATGTGAGAGGCTTGTGATGGGAACTAAGACCTCCTTATCTAAGATTATGATGATAATTATCAATGTTGGATTTTATTGTAAATATATGTCATAGATGTTCTTCGTGTACTTCTGTGTTTTATGAATGTTGAAGAAGAATTTTACCATTATTAAAGAAAAGGAGAGAAATAAAAAAGAAAAAAAAAGAAAACCTCAATAAAAATTAAAGCTTTCGTACAAATGTTATGTACATTAATGTATAAATGTATACTATATGTGCAACTCCAGTCTACACTGTTACTTGTCAGATTGGTTGTTGTTTCGATGAGATACTGTTTAATGTTGTGAGATTTACCATGTAGAAAGTTGCTTTTAATCAAATAGTGTGGAAAGGAAGATATTTCCAGCTTTTTCTTCATTTAGAAGTAGTCATCAAAGAGATTGCCACTCAGTTGAGTGGAATATTGTAGAAATGAGGAGTGTGAACATAAGAATGTATTTTTAGTCCAGTGCCTTGTGGTTGATCAAGATTGGTCTGCCACTAACATTGTGGTAGCTTTAAAGAATATATAGCAGAGAAAGGCACATTCATTTCTATGTTATTTGGGCATTTTTCTTTTTTCCTTTGCATAGCTAACTCAATGCCAAAGAGCAATATTTTGTGATTTCCTTTGATGTTGTTCAATATTTTAGATTATTTTTATGTGCCAGTATATATCAGCTAGAATAATAGATTTATAGAAAGAGCTGACCTTGGAAAGTTGAGTGCAGTAGCTTGGCAAAGGAAAATGTATAGTATTTCAAAGAATACTGTAATTTGTAGTCTCCGTATTCTTCAGTGCAGTTGTAGAATTATGGACAGAAGTCAGTATTGGGTTCCCCAGTTCACAGTAATCCTCTGTTGGACACAATTACCATTTGGTTCAATAATTATTTGACAGCTTACCGTTCTTACCAAATTTTTGTGTCTTATGTCTGACAATTGAACTTAAAGTCAAATTCTTATATCTTAAGCCCATAATTTGGCATAACGGAGACATGGGACATGAGATGAATGCTTGTTTGTGATGGACACAGTGTCGGCAAATATCGTAAGCTTGGAAAAGATAAAAGCGAGAAATAACATTTGCATAAAATTATTCACCCTTAAATGCAAGTGATGGTCAGTGATGCCACGCATTATTCAAGCCTATGCGTGTGCTTGAGATGGAAGTAAATTGCCACTGAATATGGAGCCTACCATTCCTACGAATAAACATACTGTACTAGCACAAAAGCTGCCTTTGGCAAAAAAAAAAACATTATTATTCGTTGCTATTGTAATATTTTCCCTTAAGCAGTACGGCGTAATTTGATAAGTGAACAGAAAATTCATTACCAGCACCATAGGCACATATTTATCAGAAACTACCGTATGTGTAATGGGAAATGTTTAATTTAAATAAACAAAAAAATCATGCTTAGGTACTTTATGACTGGGCATCCACACAGAGAAACGTTTGGACAAACATATGCTTGAAGGAAAATACCTTTAATATGCTCCAGTGCACACAAATTGCTATTGCATGACTTTTTAGCACAGTTGTTCTTAAAAACAGTTGATAGGGGATCAAGGTTTGTTGGACAAAGATTTACGGATGACAGATGCGGGGAAAACGATACTTCAAGGAACAATAGACTTGGGTTTTGTTAACCCAGGTTGAATAGGAAGATATGTGGGATCGCAAAATTTGGACTATGAATCAGGAAAAATGATACTTCCAGGAGCGATAGAGGTTTCACTCGAGGTTTCCTAGTCTTCCTGCTTGAGAGAGCTATTAGCAAAAATGGTCACTATTATACAACATTGCAATATTTTGTCTCCTAGGCGACGTAAGGAGGAGTGGTGAAAGAAAGACAAAGCGAAGATCATGTTGTCGACATTGACTGCTGCCAGGAGATTTGGGTCAAAGTACAAGGTCTTTATATTTGCCTGGCAAGGACATTCTCGCTCACGCGCTCCGCCAGTGACGGTTTAGTTGCAGGCTGCCGCGCGCGTGCGTGTTTGATAGAATACGGTGCTTAAAATCAGTATCATGCATTTTTACTCACTATGTTGACAGTAGATGCTGAAAATGTTCCCCATCAGCTGCCAAACATAATCGGCATCTTCTTATGAAGTTTCTGGTTAACCCGGTTAATTTAGCTTCAGTAAGGAAATAGCGACCTTAACGTCTATTTTTATTGTTTACTGAACCTGTACATTTGAATCTCAAATTAGCCAGTTGTTTTATTGTCCGATTTATAGGAATGGGTCTCCCTGGAAATTTCACTCGAAACTTTTTTCTTGTTCTAGCGCACGATTTCCTGCACTTTATGAACGTATTGTGCAGATATACACGTTCAAGTAATGGATATTTCAAATAAGGCATTACAGCACTATACACAATCACAATAAAACAACTGGCTAAGAGATTCAAACGTACAAGTTCAGCAAACGATAAAAATAGACGTAAAGGTCGTTATTTCCTTACTGAAGCTAAATTAACCGGGTTAACCAGAAACTTCATAAGAAGATGCCGATTATGTTTGGCAGCTGATGGGGAACATTTTCAACATCTACTGTAAGCATGGTGAGTAAAAATGCATTATACTGATTGTAAGCACCAACTCTGCCGTACATACTAGCACGCGGCAGCCGGCAACTGGAGCGTCACTGGCGGAGCGCATGAGCGAGAAAGTCCTAGCTAAGCAAATATAAACACCCTGTATTTTAACCATGTTGTTTGACGAAATAAGGTAACTAGAACCACAATTATTTTTGTTTAAATGTACTCTACTTTCCTGTATATTTTCTCATGTAATACATTTGAACAAAATCAACCCATTCCTCTTTTCAGTTTAATATTTTTGACCCCGTACTATATACAAGTAAAAGAAAAAAAAATCATGGAAAACTTTGCAAATTAGAAAATGTATTTTTGTTCATTTCAATTTTACATTTTATGTTATGTATCCTTGATGCTTTTATAGTATTTAGAATCATGTCATATATTTTATTCAATATGGTACTAATACTCAAATGGACTGTTAAATTGCAGAATGATTATTAATTTGTACAGAAATCACTATTTTACTATTTGTTCCTAGAACATGTCTTTGGAAATGAGAAACCACAGAAAAGCATTTCAAGGACAGTCGACGGTGGGACTCAAACACACTCGTTTCCCAATTCTGGAGGTAGCCTGACCCTGTATTCTTGCACTTTATTGAGCTTAATGGTCAACAAGATGGGATTTTGCTGCATTAACTTGGAAAACTCTTTACAAAAACACCTATGTGAAGATATTATTGGTCATCCAAAGATCATATTATTGATGCACTAGTCATGATTTTTAGTACCTTACAGTGAAATCAAAGAGAGACTCCTTTGTCATGTTGCTACTACTCAATCATATGCAAGTGTTAATAATGATTTGTATTTTATGAGAAGATTTTAATTTTTTTCAGGTTTCTTAGGAGGTTAAGTTCATTGGCAGCTTGTTTTGAGTAGCAAAGCAAATACTTGACACAGCAACTTTGTTCTTAGTTAATCATGTTATATCCTTAGAGTTGCTTGGTGTTTTGATTCATGTGCCTGTGGGTTCATCTGATATGCTGGTTGGTAAACACCTTGTCTGTTTTGTTACTGCAGGAACATACGAAGGCATTGATTCCTAATGTAGAGAATTGATTTCTGAGAGATTTGAGTGCATGTTCTGGTTTGGAGTATATAAAATATTATATATGGTGAAAAATAAGGCAGTTGAATTGGCTGGAAATATTCTTCGGGATTATCTAATTCTGTCACTTTTAAACTTGGGGCCATAACCCCACTGAATTATGACATTTTGGTTTAGATTATTCTTTTACAGACTTATCCATACTCCCACAAGAATAACAACTCAATGTCACTTGCTTAGTTTAATATCAAGCTTACACGGAGAAGTTTTTATTTTATTCTTCTCTATTCCTGTTAGTAGTACATATTGTAATATTGGTCAGAATCACAAATGCAGAGGTGACGCTATGAAATGTGAGACCCTGGCCCTTTCTTGAATCTAGATCTCATTGGCTGGGAAGGGAACAACAGCAACAATTACAACTGAAGAATGATAAAACACCCAGAGTAAACTTTGTGTTTCTGCACTTTCTTGAACAAACTGCACTCTATTTTACTTTCATGATGGTTGGCCTTTGTGTCTCCATTTGAGCCATTGTCAGCTTGTGGTTGACCATGTTGATTGCGAGGGAGGGGAGAGAGATCAAAACACAGTCCATACTAGAACACATCTGTGAAAGAGCCTGGTCTTTATATTGGGTATCTCGTTCATAATAAGATTAATTGGTAAAATTGTGATAAATTGATTTTATATACTAGACTTCACAAATTTCTAAAATGTGCATTGCTTATTTCTATACAATAATGAATTGGAAGGGTAACTAGGTGACACGGGGCCAGTGACTGCTAATTTAGAGCCACCTCTGCATTATTCCATTGAGAGTCTACACAGGTTTATGATTGGATCATATTTAAGTTGGAACTGTGATATCTCAGTCATGTAAGTTGATATAACCATCACACTATATGCTAGAAGTGTGTCGCCACAACCCTCTTCTTGCACATCTCAATAAGTTTGTGACAAAATGATTTATTTCTATTGTCTGAATGACTTTTAAGCTACAACAATGGCATCTGTCCTAGTTTGTTGGAAACATTTCATCATTTGATTGCACTAGAAGTGTGACTACTGTCATGGACTCAAAAGTTGCATTGAAATTAAGTGCAAGACATCCCACTGAAAGACTAGATTGTCTGAATGTAATATATATTCAAAGAGTTCATCCTAACAGCAATGGCACCAAGTGTCAGAGAAATCTGACAAGGAAGAATTCTGTAGAATGTTCATGCCTCAAGAAAGTTTGGAATATAACAGTTGCTCATACAGAAACTGCAGTGTGCAGTGTTTCTAATCCAAAATGTGTTGTTTCAATTATCACAAACAACAAAGAACATAAAATCTGGAGTTTACATAGGTATGTCTCACTGATGAAGGTTTCTCTTCTTCTCATTGCTCTTTAGTACAGTTTATGGTCTCCATTGGCAGTGTAGAGGTCCATAACACCTTATACCATTTCTTTTCTCATCTTTGCATTGATATCCTGCAGTTCTTTTGAGGGTTGGAAGTATTTGTGAAGGTTGTGAATCATCAAAAAGAGTTGCCATATTCAAATGTCCAGAGATTCTGTAACCTGGCTGGCCAGTTCATATAGTGATATAATCATCTTGTATTAATTCCCCTATGGGTGGAACGGATTGGGGCGCGACTGCAACGGTTTTGCGAATGTCAGTTCTTGCCTTAGTCTACGCAGTTGGAGAATACTGTTGTCCTGTGTGGCTTAATAGTGCTCACACTGCAAAAGTTGATATGTAACTGAATGATACATTGAGGACAATATCAGGCACCATCAAATCCACACTTTTGAAATGATTGCTAGTGCTATCCAACATCCATCCACCTCATGTACAAAGAAAAACAGCTCTGCAAAAAGTATGTCTGAAATGTAAACACTGCACACTGAGATAATTTCAGACTGCCCATACACCAGGACTGTAATTCTAAGAAAAAGGTGAGACAAATCCAGAAATCCTCCATGGAAGCCTGGTGAGAAGCTCATTTCATTACATTTCGCTGCTGATAAGACCAGAAATTAAGAATGGGCTGCATCAAAACCCTGCAGAGCACCTCTTGGTTTCAATTTACTAAGAAAGGAATGGACATCCTTAAATAGAGTTGGCACAAATCACGGAAGATGCAATTTCTGGCTCCATTGATTTCTGCTGGTGTCCTTGATAGCTCGCACATTGAAGTATGTCTAGGAGTCTATAGTAGTAGCCCACGGGTCATCAAGAGACTACACAACATGATTGTAACACAGCCAAGCTCTTTGTACGACAATAACAATGCATAGAGACCAAAAAAATGACCTTTATTGACAAAGTTTGAGAGATAATTATAAGACACTGTAAGTCTATAAGTATTATTATTATTGTTATAAAGAACCGTTTTCAGTCACATTATGATCTTCATCAGCAATGTGTAATGAGTGTTTCAAAAAAGGAAACAAGTATGGAGTTGCAAGTTAATGAAATTACATGATGGAGATCATCATCATCAAATTCCAGCTCCAGTCGCCCGGGTGCTGTTAACGAGCCCTCGCCACCTTTTCCTGTCCATGAATAGTTGGTCTTCATGGGTCCTTCTCCAGTCTAGCCCTTTGTCTTCAAGATCATCCTTGATTTGGTCCAACCATTTCTTCTTTGGTCTTCCTACTGGTCTTTTTCCTGGGATAATCTTGTTGAAATAAGCTTTTGGTGTCCTCTCATCTCCCATTCTTTGAAGATGCCCATACCTCTTGCTAGTGCTATCCAACATCCATCCACCTCATGTACAAAGAAAAACAGCTCTGCAAAAAGTATGTCTGAAATGTAAACACTGCATTGATGGAGATAAAACAATAATTTTCTTAGTGTTGTTGAGAGAAATGGTTCAACAGGTAAAAATTAAACATATAATAAATGAATAAGTTCCACATAAGTGTTTAGTGTCAGCTTTTCAATTATTCTCTCTGAATAAATGAAGTGAGATTTAATAATATTTTTAAAAATGTTTTCTGTCTAAAATATTTAAAAATAATAAAATCAGATCGGTTACAAATTTTGAGTAATTAATGTGAAAAATGTTTCACCAAAAGCAGCTCGATGAAGTAGAAATGCCATTGTTCTATAAAGATAAGATTAAATTGAGATAGAAGTTTGTAATATAAATAACAGAGAGAAAAAAATTGGAACACTTATGTGGAACTGACGTACCATGTTTTGAAAGTTGGAAGAACGTATATTATATTATGCATGTGTACTGTATAAGATATTTTGACTGAAACTGGTTCTTTAGAACAATAATAATAATAATAATATTTATTGACTTACGGTATCTTATCATTATCACTCAATATCAATGTGCATGCCCCAGAATTTGAGATGCACTGCATCTTTAGTATCCCACTGCTTTTCCAGAACACAGCTGCAGAAAACAGTGGAGGAACTGTCACTATTAAGGCATCATATCTTCTGCTTGTATAACTTAATGACTGAGATGATCGCAGGTTTCCATTTATTTTCTTAAATGATCTATAATATTGGATTACAAAATTCACATTGTGACTAAAACATTTGCGAGAAGCAGAAGGTACAGCTAGCGAGCAAGGAGTAACTCCCTCTGGGGGGGGAATCAAAGGGATTCACAAATGTAGCAGTTGGATCAGAAACGAGGTGAATCGTGCTGCAGCTTGTAGCACAAGGAGGTGTTTTCCTTGCTCTCTATCTTTAATGAGTCAGAATATGTTTATGAGGAGTGAACTATAGATATACAGTAGATTTCCAATGAATGTGTTCTTGCACTACCCTCTGCATCTGTAGAAATTTTCTGTGGTTTCTGTCATATAAATGGTGTACATCGTTTGATCAGTGGCACAATATAATGTGACTTCTTAATATATTTAACTACAAAAATAAATTGCCTGTTGTATTACCTGTGTAGTAATTTTGTTAATGTAGAAGAAATTGTGTTTATGGAAAGAAGCATTGTAAGTACAATAATTGTATTGGTGTTTCAGTATACTTACTGATTTTCTTGCTATTTTCTGTCTCTCTCAGCTGGATGAAATTGATATTCATTAATTTAAAAATATTTCTTGATTTTTCTGTTTAAACAAACAATAAAATAGCCTGTTGTGTCCTTTAAAATTTACTTATGTTATGAGCTTTCATTATTTTAGACTTTTGCTTCTTGCTGTTTATATGTGTGATTGCTTTTTTATGGCAGTAGAAAGTATAGCCTAAGTGTTCGGCTTATCTTCTTATATACAATGTTATTCTTGGTTTTACTGTCTTTCTGTATACTAATATTGATTCATTTATTATAAATAGTGAGGAGTTTTATAGTTGATCATTTTGACAACAGAATTTTACCGACTCCTGCTTGAGAATGAATTAATGCATGGGAGGCTGAATTTTTTTTACAAATATCAAGTCTTACTGTTACTGGTACTTGAAAAGTTTTTATTTAGGACTGCACTGCATTGTTTCATATGTAGTAGATTCAGTAACAACAGCTGAATATTTTTTCATTCCTTCAGTAGCATTAATTTCAAAGAAGGAAAAATGTTGTAAGTCCTGCCATCTGTGTTTAGTTTTCGTAAACGTTGTAATAACAAAAGAACTATAAAGAACAAGATTTTATGAAGAATAGTTCTCTACAAGTGACTTAGTAATTTCAAACCTATTCTTCCAGGACATACAGAGCAAATTCCCCATTTCTCCATCATATCCTTCTTTACTGTTTCTGGCGAGTTTGACTCCACTTATTTTATGAATCTATTAGCCTTGCAATAAGGATTAGAAAATTCTATGATTTCTTTTTCACATTTTTGTTGGATATTTCAGTCCATACCTCTAAGATACTGGCATTTTTTAAATTTATTGACATTTTCAGGTCATACCTAAAAATATTCCTGTTTCCACAGCTCATCATTCTTTTCTTTCAGGCACACAGACCAGACTAGGCCCAGAAACATAATTTGTGAAATTAAATTTGTAATTCCCCTTATATTATAACTAATTTGTGAAGTCTCTCTCTGTTTCATGACCGGATATAGGCCTACCATATATACCTGTAAAAATTAAGGGTGAATTTTATATTTATTTATAGCCTCAATCAATTTAATCTGGATCAAACATAGGCTAGTAAAAAATCTCCAAAATTTGCCTTCACATCTGAGCTCATGATCGTCTGCATATCAGTTCGAAGATTGGTCTGCCCTGGGCAAGTGGTTCTTTTTGGTAGCTCTTGAAGTCAACATCATTCTGAATCAGTTGGACTTTAAAATGCCCTCGATATTTCTCTGTTGTTTTGTTCCTTGATTTTCCTCTGATATGGTTAGTAAAATCCCTCTATGTCTCATTAATACCTTCTAGGCTGCATCTTGGTAAGAAGTTGTTTGATTTCATCCAGCTAATGTCTAACATTTGCCCCTAGCACCAAAAGCATCTAATTTACATCTTTCGTTCTTCCTCACTGTCTGTCTTGCATCCTTGTAAAGTGATGCTCATGATGTATAATTTGAGGAACCACCTTCTGAGTTTGGTACTCAAGCTTCTGGAAGTCGATGGAGATGCTTTCTGCAAACAGGTTCCATGTCATAAAATGCCTATTCAGTACAAGAGGAGAAGTTAGTTATTGTTGTTTTACGGGACAGAACAGTGAGGTCATCTGGCCCTCAAGTGGAGAAGGGAAACCGTTTTTAAATGTGGCATTGGCAGACACCGCACCAGATGAGCTGAAGTCAGAGGAGGTTTTTAGGGCCCACTGCTTGAAAAAGGCAGCAGAAGAAGAACTCTTAATGGAGAATATTGGGAGCATTCAAGCCTCACAGACTCAATAATAAGACACCATAGTTTGTTAGTTGTGATCATAATCATCTCAATTCTCCACTCCAGCTGATTGGATGTAGGAATGGACAATCCTCCTACTACTCCTCTTCCCATTACGAGTTCCTCTTGTGCCTTCTTCATACAGCTACTTCTTGGTCTTACACAAGCATAATTCTTATTGCATAAGTAAACCATTTCAGACGTAATTCTTTGAATATACTGAGCACACTCTTTGTTCAAGGACATATTCATTTCTGCTTTTATTGCATTTAGCTCTCTGGATGCTGGGCTTAAAAATGTATAGCCAATCAGGGTTGCAACTTCCATTCCAGAGGAAGCAGGTAAGTTTTATATATGACTTTTACTGTCTGAGGGAAGTTTTTATTCCACACTATGTGGCGAATAAAAGTCAAAATATTTGCTGCTGTTTTAACTACACTGTTAATCTCTAGTTTGTTGAAGTTTGTAAAATCCACAACAGATAAGTTATAATATGAAGGCATAATTTTTTGAGGAGGCATGGGTTTGGACCTGAAAAATCAGTACCGTATCTATTTTTATTCAATATAACAGATATTTTCCTTCTATAGTACTTAGCTTTTATTTCCACCTAAATTCACATATTTTTTGAGATTATTAATTCCTCATATTAGTAGCGACGTTTGATCCATATTGACAAACCATGTTAGTAAATTTTATAACTTATAAGAAAAATGGGACATCAGCTCTGTCAAGTGGCAGGGCTGACATCCCATTTTTCTAATAAGTTATTTGTTTACATAGATTATTTACTGGCTTAAAAAATAAGCCTGTTTTCATTTTTATTTATAAATCTTAGCTTATGGCAGTGGTTTTCAAACTGTATTTTGCTTACCCTTGGGGGTACACTCCACGTTGAGGTGCGTGTGAACTTAAACATTTGCACATGAAGAATCAGGGACAAAAGTTAAGTGTTAATCATAGGAGACCCAGACATAAAGAGATAATAATTTTTAAAGTACAAAACAAGACCTTGCCTACTGCTCTTGCCTTTGTGCAGTTCTAATCTGGGAGGCTTGTTAGATGCGAATTAACATTTGTTTTCAAGTGGTTGAAGTTTGGAGTTCACTTCTCTCACTTCCTTTTAACATAATATTTGTGATCAAGACTTATCTGTATTGACATGAATCAAAACCGCTTGAGCTCAGTATTCCTCGCTGAAAAAGATTCACACCCAAGTTGAGGTGTTGGCGAAAGGTCACAATTTTAATAATGATGCACTTAATATTAAATTATTAATTAAATAATATACATATATTTACTTTAGGTTTACTCTTACGAGCAGCAGCATATTTATTTCAAAACCATACATTGACTGATTATTGAGGTCAACTGTAAGGTAAGCTTCATTCCCAATTGATCAACCAATCCCTTAAATTTGAATACCATTATAAAACATATGTAACTTAAAATAACAAACTAATCTGGGGGTACACAGTTGAAGATTGCCTTGCAAAAGAGTTTGAATACTATTGGTAGAACAGGCCTGTGATAATATTAGTATGTGCTTATCCTTTTACTTCCCTCATTCTAAAGTTTCAAGCCGAGGCCAAATTATTTGAGCCATGAAATCATGTATGTATGTGTCTACTTATTATTTCCATTTCCATGGAATCGGGGATGAAATGAGATGACTCTCTATCTGTCGGGTGGATTTTATTGCCAGATGTTCTTCCTTATGCCAACCTCAAAATAGGAGTTAGAGAGAGAGAAATTAAACTTGGCAAGGTGGTGGCCATGGCCTATTAGAAAATACTGTCCTGTCATTTGCCTGAAATTGAAAATGGGAAACCATGGAAAACAATCTCATGGGTTTGAAACCACTAATATACCGAACCGAGTTTCTGGAGATAGCCTGACCTTGTAATGCATAGCTACTTTAGTCAGTAGAATCATTTGCATGAAATGTGATATTTGCATTGTAATGTTGCAGTGATTGCACAATCGATTGCTCACTTTCTTCTACCTGATTCATGCATGTATTTTATCAGTGATGAGAAAGGAAATCTGAGTAAATTTCAATTGTAATCAATTACAGGTAATAATTACTGTTATAGAAAGAAATCAGTACAATTACTTTGAAACCAGGTATTCAATATTTTCATTTTATAGCATCGCCAAGTAGCCTAATCAACCAGACAAATAGGAAAAGGTCTAAATTATATCTAGCAAAGTTCACTCTAAATGGATTTTTACTGAACTTGAAACTAGTAGACATTACCAACAAGGCATTAATTTTTAAGAGCAATAATTTTACATGGTACTGGTAACTGATTTAAAATCCATATAAATTTTACAAACGAATGATTTTAGATACACTGAAAATTAGTATTAAATAACAGAATAGTCAGATTCAAGTTCAAGGGCATGCTCTGAAGAGGCATGTTCAGTGAACATTTTGATATTCCTAACACTTGGGGCAATAAAACTCATGAGCACTAGAATATTTTGGTACCCTTCATGGCTCAATAGCCCATTGAGAGTCTTCACCTACCAAGTTGCAACTGCTGTTTAACTATACGGCCAACATCGCAGCCGTGAGGTCCTGTGGCCGTTAATCGTGGCTTTCTTGACCAAGGGCACGGTCTGATCAGACAGCTACTAAGTTGTCCTCATGAAGCTGATTGCACCTTGTTCCAACCCTCATGTCAGTTCTGAAATCCCTCGTGGAGCCAGGATTTGAACCTGGGTGTCCCTAGGTGAGAGGCAAGTATGCTACCTTTGCATCACTGAGCCAGCCAAATTATCAGGAGGCTATGTCATATTCCTCATTTACGATCAGTTGTAATCGGTCACCTAATGAAACTGTCACGTGTTCAACGAATACATAACTATTTCAACCAGTGATGGGCAAAGCATACACTGTGTGAATGTAATGATTACTGGGAAAGAATAATTACTAGAAAAAGGTATTGCTAAGTAAAAATTTCTCGATTCCAAGTAAGAAATACTCAACAAAGTAATTGTGCAGGTGATTTAGTCAATTCCCCTCTCTTATTACATTGCGAAACCTTCCTCTGTACAATTTTATTAACACTCAATTCTCACAGTAAACCTGGTGAATCATCGCTAAATTATTCAGTATGAACTATGTACAGTTTGTTACATAGACATTTTTTGTTTTAATTTAGTTCCTTCTGCAACACAATAAATTGATAAAAATATACCAAAAGCTATTAGGTCTGCATTCCAAATCCAAACCAACTGTTTATTTCAACCACAACTATTTTGTATTAGTGGAAGCTTTTCAGTTGGTCAACATGAGTGTGCCCAATTAGACGGAATGGGGAGTTACAATTGATTTCCTAGTGTTTCAAATAAATACATGAATTATTTTATACACTTAATAAAACACACCTCGCCTAAATCGGGGGTTTAATTGGATGACAAGTCTCATTCATCAAGCGAAAATGGTTTTCATTGTAAACAGTCCACAGTGGAGAGTGAAGTGAAGTGGACGTCGGTACAGGAACTTCCGAAAAGCTGCTAAGTCTACAAAACCACATTATCAACTCTGTTACATTTAAACCCTTGGTTTAAGCGATTTAACTAACTACAAGATTACAAAAGCTCATTATGTAAGTAGGAAAGTAACAGTTATTAACAAAACAGTTAAGAAAACAATCACTTCTAAAGCTTGCTATTCTAGAAGTTAGCGATTCAAATGGTTTTTCATGTTTAAACACATAAAAAGTACTATCAACAAGAAACTCAAAACTTATAGAAGTATAATAGACTAACTGGCACAGTGTTTCTAATTATGTCTTCTAGATAAACTTTGCTTACAGTGCTATGCAAATACTGAATAGTGATAAGAAGCCCTCAAAAAGTTGAACTGTCTCTACTTTGTAGTAGCTGACTGACAACCTATTCAACCATATAATTGGGGTTGATGGAAATAAATTGAACCTAAGGACTTATTCTCGAAGGGAGTGTGTACAAGGAATGACAGATAGGAAAGTAAAGTGTAGCCTTCTATTTTATATCAGTAACATTTTAGAAATTTACCTTTTTTTTTTTTTTTTTTTTCATGTTTGGTGAAGATATTTTCCCCCTCCAACTATGCAAATAACATCTTGAGATTACGTGATGGAAGAAAAATGTCACATTGCTCAAAACGCTATGCATTTTTGTATTTGCAGTTGCTCTTTTGGTGGACCAGAAATCATGGCCTACTTAATTAGTAAATTTTTTCATGTTCCTTCATCAAGCATTCATACCCTGTAGTTCAGTTAGCCTTAATTATACCATTCTTATTGACTGGCCGGATCTGTTTGGAATATAAGCCTCTCCATCGTCTTCTGTCCTCCATCATGACCAGTACAGTTGATAAAAAGGTATGACTTTTGTTCCCAATAAATTAATATTGATTTCAATTTTCACCCATAAATGTGACTAAAATCTCATTATATACACATATAAGAACTAGTCTTGACTAGTTCAGATTAGGTTACAATAACAACATTTAATTGTTTTCATCAGCAGCTCATTGATGAAACATCGAAGCTGAATCTGCACAAGTTAAGTTATGAGCAGACAAAAAATTTGATTTGTGATCATGATTTTATAGGTTGATTCTGTAAGAATGTGTTAAGAGGTATAATATGAATATAATATTATGAAGTAATTGGTGTCTAAGAATTTTGGCTTAAATCTGTATTTTGAACATAACTTATCAATTAAATGTGTGCATGCATTTTGAGAAGGAGCCAATTGTTGGCTATCAAGTTCTGTTTCACCTACCTTGTTAACCTATCTGTATTCAACTAGTTAATAGTTGTTTTAGGGATTTAAGGTTAATTATCATCTAGAAAAACAAACTTACAACTGAGAGAATGAACTAAAAAAACCGACTTCTACATCTTAATTTTGTATGTTCGCAGTTGCCTTTGATTTTCGTATTCAGCCCGTATTTAGTTTAAAGTCAAAAGAATGCAAATATTCGTAATAAATAAATTTAAAGATGTTGGTTTCCAGTTTAAACTGGAATATCTGATAACTATAAGTAGGAAATTGGTTTCTTTTCATGTGGATGCACATAAATATTGATACAAATTAATCTCAAATGTCTATACAGAAAACCTCATCAGAACTGCTGATCGTCATGTGACTGAGGACCTAGTGATAATATTAATCCATATATGCTGCTGAAAATTAGAGGGTATTGATTCCTACATCATTATGTTATAACTATTTGAAGTGGCAATAAGGAATTTCTATGCAATCTCAAAGGAGTATAAGTTACAGTACGGTACATTTTAGTTCTCCCTCTGTAGTCATGATATTTGATTGGGATCAGTAGACTGGTATTTCTGAATGCTAAAGTGATAAAACAGTGAAGTGTTAAAGGAGACTTACTTCTCAGTGACTGAATTTGACAGAAAGGCATGGAGTGAGGCAGTATGATCGTATGATGGCAAATTACATGAACAGTTGTTGCAATCCGTATAGGCTATTGTCCCATCAGCAATATGAATGGGTTTTTAATCTTGATGTGTCTATATGCAAAATGATGTGTGTATACTATTGTAAGATAATTGTGATAATGTGTTTTAGTTTTGTGTTTCATCTTCAGTATATGTAATTATATACATGCAAATATAAATAATATATTATGTAAATTCTTTTACTTTTATAATAAAAACTGTGTCATACTAAGTTTGTTCTGTGTACAGTAAAAAGTTTTGTATTGATGGTTGTCATTTCTGACCTACCCTTAATATTTCCCAATGTAATGAACTCAAGTTACATCAATTTATACTGCTCTTTTAAGCGTAAAACTATCTCCATGAAAACATTCTTGAGAACTTATATAAAGCTCATTTTCTCACATGTTTTGATTAGCTGGGCAGTATATGAACATAATGATAAAGAAATATATCTCTGAGAAATGATTCCTACTCTTTTACCCACCTTTAAACACAATTATTCAACCACTATGAAATCACTCGATACCTTTAGTTTTTCTGCCTGATGACTGTGTACACTTGTCCCCCTTTTAAATAACTTGTGCAGGGACATGGAATTGCTCAATTACTCTTGGAATTGAACTGTATGAGAATGTTTCTTCATCAATATGTATCTATATGACTGTACATTCTACTGTATATAGGAAAACACAACAATGTAAACGTACATACAATCCTTAAGCAGAAACACAGAAGAAGGACATACACAATGGCAGGCAATGGGGGTGGTGGGGAGAGATGAAAGGGAAAAGCACAAGGCCAGGCACATAAAAAGGACAAGAACAATCTCCACAGCTGGACTCATCGCTGCCTTCTAAGATGGGCTTTGATGAGCTTGTTTCAACCACCGAGTCTCTTCAAGAGGGTAGGCATTAAACCAATTCTCCTGTCACATGCGTAGCAGGGCAATTCTTCTGTCTTGAAATGGATGGTAAAAGGTGGAGTAAAGAAGGGACAAACATAGGAAAGGAAGAGTGGGCAAGAAGAAAGATAATGACATGATATGTAATGTAGGAACACACTGGATAAACATGGAAGAAGATATGAGTCATTTTAGGGAGCACACTTCTGCAAGTGGTTCCCTTTGTTTAGTACTTCCAACACTCACTAGCTCTTCGTACCCATCGTTGATGGGTTTGCGTTGTAAGGTTAACAAAAATGGCATTCAGAAGACTGGTAACAGGGGTCAGCATAGTTATGGCTAGACTGTCGGACCTTGTTAGGGCAACACCCATGCAATTTCGCAATTTACATCCAGTACTGTAGCAGGTTCGCTTAGGCTGGGATGACAAGTGAAACGGTATTTACTTTACTCCACGTTGAGCGTACAAATGTTGCAGATTTGCTAGCCCCCCCTTTGCCTAAGCTATGTTGTTTTAATGGGCGCCAAGACCTCAATGCAATGTTGAAATCTAAATTTGTATTTAACAACGTCTAGCTCTGGCAGAACACCTTCAAGACTCTATTCACTCAGATCGTGGTATGATTTGATCATTAACCCAACAAACAATTGTATCAGGAGAAGGAATTGGTCTATATCTAATGCTACCTACTGAAAGCAAAGATTGCATTGTAAAAGAAATGAATTTATTATATAAAACAAGAATAGCAAAATTAATAATAATAATAAGTTTAAAATTTAAATAGGAGCGTTGTGATTTAAATATTACCGATAGAAAATTACGTGAAAACGGAGTCTGATAAATTATTGATTTTACTCTTATTCCCAAGCTATGAAGTTACTGAAATATGAAATATAAAACCAAGAGAAATGAGAGATTGCGTATTTCTGCGTCATTCGCTCTTACCACTGGAAATTGCCGAAACATTTCCCTCGTACTGGATGATGCTGTGAGCTTCCCACAGTCTCCTGGACGTCGACATCTTCGTCGATATTTGATGAGATTCTGGTAGATTAGATAATTCTATGGTCCGTACCTCGGACCCAAACACTCGTACAACCGCACTGGTTAAGTTTTACAAAAGTTAGTCCTCCAATCCACGGAACATCGGAGCGATTCCCGCGTACAACCTTACTCGTTAAATTCTATACAGATAGTCGCTAACTCCACCGAACATCGGAGCCACTCGCATGCGCACCCATACTCGTCAAGTATTTCACAGATAGTTCTCGTTCCACGGCGCGTCGAACGATATATGCACCCGCCGTTTCCCCACTCTTCATCCGACTTGTAGCTTGCGTGGTCCTCACTGATTGGCTGACCCACCACGCGATCTTCCCCTCCTCCGGGTCATTACACACGGCGCGGCGATGATGAAGTCGATTTCCGTTCCAACTATTCGCCTTTCCTGGACGCTGCGACCCAGGATTGCGTCATGCTTTCCGACAAGATTAAGCGTGTACTTGAATTCCCAGTGAGTCACGTCTCTAGATATACCCTAACTGACGAAAACTCCGTAAAATTCCGCAATCACATAATTTTCTATGATATTGTCGTTCGTAATAATTTGCTTGATAGCGTTTTCTAAGACATAGAAAACCTATCTGAATGCTAATAATTTTTATAAAATGCTCCGAAAATACGTTAATAATAATTATAATAAATTAATAATAATAATAAATTAACATGAAAAATTCTCTTGGCTGAACAATTTGCCGCGTAAATAAATATAGAATGGCTTCCTACTGACTTATGCCAGTTGCATAAAAAACCCTCGAAAAACACGTTACATATTCGCCTCGGATCATCGGATGATTTACCTTGACAACGGTCCATTATCCGATTATCCCAGACACGTTAATAAACCCCATCCAAAATACATATTACATAAATGAAATCACCCTAAATTACAGATATATACACTCATAATTTTTCTTCACGCACTTTGCGTGAAAGTTTGTTGTCACTATGGATTGCACTTTGCAACCAGTCCAATGTTTTACATATAGAATAGTGTTCCACGGATATTTCCGCCTCTCAAATTTCTCTATGTTGGAGAAATAGACATAATTAATGTGTGAGCACTATGTATTTATGATGTCATATCACACGCATTCAAGGTGTTCTGATATATTTATATCTCCATAGAACTTCCTAATTTCACTGGAGGTCCCTTCCTTATGGTGAAATTTAATCTCACTTATCACTGAGCACACGATCACACTATTGTGGCAGCGCCTCGTGACCATAATACTTAATCTCTCTTTAAAGTAGATTAAATTAATATTGACTTCTGAAAAAAAAAACAGTAAATGCGCATTACATATAACACCAAATATTTCTGTGCCGTAATCGCCCTGTCTTGTTAAGTTCCCGTAGACCATATTCTACTTAATACTAGTTCTCAACACAGACCATTTCTCCTGACACAAATAATACCTTTGTACAAATTACCTTAAATTACACACTTACAAATCTTACATGGCGAGGCCGTAAACAGAAATCACGTGTGCTGATATGTATGAGTTTCATGAAGGACTGTCTCGCATTCTGATGGCCCATCTTTTGCCTCGTGGACGCCTTAAGCAAAAATACCCTGTTCAAGCGCTCACCCATCTCTTGGAGACAAATGGGAATTCACCAGCGCTACCAAATTCTGGCCTTGGTGTATCGAGACATTTTAGTGCTCAAGAGCATCCGACAATCCCGTCATATTTCCCTGTACCTTAAAAACTCTCATTTACTTACATACTACCCCCCCCCCCCCCCCCCCCCCCTGTGCGACTTCTGATACGCCTGCCTTGAAGACCAGATCTTCCACGCACCAAATACCACACTTACTCATTTGATAGGCTGGCTCGCCAGCTAAACACACTCACTTTATGACACATATTTTCGTGGACTATGTATATTATACGTCCCGTATAATCTGTTTCCCCTCACTATTCTCCAGCACATATGCTGTTTTTCCAATACGTTTGGAAACTATAAATGTTTCTGCGTCACCTGCTTCCAACCTTGCAAGTGGATCCCTTAAATGAACGTCAACACGATGCTCTACCTACCTATTTCTCAGTGTCTGTAACGATGCCCTGTTGCCTAACTGTCCACACATGCTAACCCTACTTTCCTCTGGTGTCACACCTCTACTCGACACTCTATGACCTAAAAATGTCACTTCTGACTGACAGAATGACGACTTAGACAGCTTCAAAGTGAACCCTGCCTGATCTAACTTCTGAAAAACTATATCTAAATGACGTAGATGCTCCTCAAAACTGTGTGAACTAATTACCATATCATCAATGTAAATGGTTACAAACTCTCCTGTGTCATCCCCTAATGCGATGTTTAAAGCCCTAATTAAAGCTGCTGAACTACTCTTTAACCCATAAGGTGTTCTACAAAATTGATAAAGGTTATATTTATGACTAAAAGCTGTAAATGGTCTATCTTCGTACATAAGTGGCACTTGCCAAAAACAGGAACTCAAATCTACACAAGTGAAATACTTCTTCCCCTCAAATGTTTGCATTAATTCCTCTATTGACATAGATTTCAGCTGATCTGAACTAATTCTACTGTTAACCATACGAGCGTCTAAACAAATACGAACCGTGCCGTCGGTCTTGGGTACCGTGATCAAAGAATTAACATATGGACTGTTAGAGTGCTCAATAATCCCATTAATTTGTGCCTCAACTGCACTTTCATAAGCGAAAGGTACAGGATATCTATGTCCTGTGAATACTGACCTATCAATAACGTTCAATGAATGTGTATAGCAATTGGCCATACCAATGCGATCCTCAAAAACTCTCCTATTACACAATAACACATCATAGAGCCGAACACATTGTTCCACCTCTATATTACCCTGAAATGTAGCATCACGTAACGAGTCCTCTAGACTTCCGTTCGTAATCACACTGCCCACAAAACATGGAGAACCCCGCTCTACGGCTGGCGATATCTCATTTAAAGTACAAATCACACCTACAATACTACTCCTATGAATATGGTCATTGAACACTACTTCTACTTCAGAATCTCCCCATTTAAATTTCAAACTCCCTACATCATAACATAAGTTACCAGACACTCTACTTAGCCACTCTGAACCCAAGATAACACTGAATACTAAATTTGGAATTACAAGGCAAATCTGCTTCTCTACATGATTATTAATTTTAATGTCTACTAAAACTTGCTTAGAAATTACTTTAGACCTCTTCCCAACAGCTGTGATAACAAAAGTGCTTTTAATTGGCATCTCCTCAAAATTTACTCCAGTTCCCTTCATTTTATCATAAAATGCACTACTTATGCAACTCTTCATACAACCACTATCAATTAAAACATCTGTGTACGCCTCGGACACGTTAAATTTAACTATGGGGCTCTTACTAACCACTTCCTGAATAATACCTTCATCATTTAGTTCATGTAATAATTCATTTCTTACATTTAGGTCATAGGGTTCCTGTATAATTGTATGGACAGGGCATGCTACAGACTGAGATTCTGACCTTATTTCGCAGCCTGGTTCGCGTTTAAAGAACCGCTACAGCTGGCCGTAGTACTACTAACTACTAAACTGGTCTGGTTGTTCTGGGCTGTGTTGTCATTGTTTGGCTGTATATTACTACCACTAGGCTGTCCTCTTCCTTGACCCCTATTCTGGTTGTAATTATTGTCATTATAATTTCTCCCTTGATTTCCCCTGAAATCATTGTTTCTCCCTTGATTTCCCCTGTAATCATTGTTCCTCCCTTGATTTCCCCTGAAATCATTGTTCCTTCCTTGATACTGATTACCATAGCCATTTCCTCTGTTCTGATTTAGCTGATTATTATTATTTCTATTTTGAGCGTTGGCCCCTTCGCCACCGTTCCCTTGAACTTCTTGATGCCTGGCTTCATTAGGTCTGTTATTATTATTACCCTCGTTCCTATTGAAATTGTCCTCATAACCCCCTCTCCCTAGTGCATCAAATGTGCTTAACAAATTTTCTACTTGTGATATAGTCTTTACATTCTGGATACAAGCAGCCTCCTTGATCCTATAGGGAAAGTGCCTAAGTAGCAACCTCACCACATCACTTTCCTCCTTCAACCCATCTAGATATTTATACACTAATACCTGCCCTAAAAAGTATTCAGTCATGGTGGAGCTTCCTTTAGGGTTATATTTACCACACACTACTCCCTCACGATGCTGCGACTGAATAACCTCATTCCAGAACTTTTCACAGAATTTCATTTTAAAGTCATTAATATCAGTAAACTTGTCTCTGTAGACAGCAAACCAATTCCTCGTTTCCCCCACAAACACTTGTTCTAAAATTTCAACTACCTGGCACCACTCAATACTACCATTTTCCAACCTCTCCCCGAATTTATTTTCTACAGTGTTCATGAACTCCATTGGGCACCCCTGTCGATTGCTGAACTTACCCAGTTCTACCTCCCTGTGTGTGCTATTCACAAAAACTGGCCTATTCTGACTATCTTCTTGCCTGATCCTAGCTTTTAATTTTAACTCTAATTCTGCGATTTTCTCCTCAGCCTTCCTCTCAATACTGTTTACTGTTAATTTAATGTTTCCTTCTGATTCTTCTACTTTATCATATAGCTTTGCTTGTTTCTCTTCAATCTTGCTAATGCTCTCTCTATTACTCTCTCTTAAATCATTTACTTCTGCAACTATTTGTGAGTGGACTTTCTCAATTCTACCCCCCAGCTGTTCCTTAACCTCTTTAGTAGCTACCTGAATTTTGTCAATTTCTCCCCCCAATTGCTTTTTGACCTGCTGTGTTTCCAGTTGCACTAGTTCTTTTAAATTTTCAGCCTGTGTACTGATTCTAACTTCCAACTCCTCCTGTACTTTTCCTAATTTTCTGTCTACATCTGCAATAATCTCTTTAGCCTTTTCTTCCATTACTCCTCTGATTTCACCTCTAATCAGTTCGAATTTGTCACTCATTTCCCTACTGTTTTGTTCTAATTTAGCATTTAAAGTTTCAGTACTCTCTCTATTTTCCTTACTGTTTTGTTCTAATCTGGCGTTTAAAGTTTCATTACTCTCTCTGTTTTCCCTACTGTTTTGTTCTAATTTTGCATTATTCTGTTCTAATTTTGCATTTAAAGCTTCTGTACTTTCTTTATTTTCCCTACTGTTTTGTTCTAATTTTGCATTATTCTGTTCTAATTTTGCATTTAAAGCTTCTGTACTTTCTTTATTTTCCCTACTGTTTTGTTCTAATTTTGCATTATTCTGTTCTAATTTTGCATTTAAGGCATCACTACTAACTTTGTTCTGATACATGAACTCGAGAAGTAAAGTTTTTAATTCTGGTTGGCCGCCTACACTCCCTGTTTCAGTATCGGGATTTACCTCCGCTACCCCGGTACTACCATCACTCGACATACTGCTCGTATCATCACTCTCCAGTTGATGACCACTACGTAACCTCATCTGTCTTTCTTTCTCATCCCCCATAATGATATACACTGATAAAGACAAATAACCCCCAAAATACAGGCACAGAAATATATACCCTTCTCCTTCCACAAATGTTATTAGGTTTTCAGCCCCAAGTTGTCGGCGACAATTGTAGCAGGTCCGCTTAGGCTGGGATGACAAGTGAAACGGTATTTACTTTGCTCCACGTTGAGCGTACAAATGTTGCAGATTTTTTAGCCCCCCCTTTGCCTAAGCTATGTTGTTTTAATGGGCGCCAAGACCTCAATGCAATGTTGAAATCTAAATTTGTATTTAACAACGTCTAGCTCTGGCAGAACACCTTCAAGACTCGATTCACTCAGATCGTGGTATGATTTGATCATTAACCCAACAAACAATTGTATCAGGAGAAGGAATTGGTCTATATCTAATGCTACCTACTGAAAGCAAAGATTGCATTGTAAAAGAAATGAATTTATTATATAAAACAAGAATAGCAAAATTAATAATAATAATAAGTTTAAAATTTAAATAGGAGCATTGTGATTTTAATATTACCGATAGAAAATTACGTGAAAACGGAGTCTGATAAATTATTGATTTTACTCTTATTCCCAAGCTATGAAGTTACTGAAATATGAAATATAAAACCAAGAGAAATGAGAGATTGCGTATTTCTGCGTCATTCGCGCTTACCACTGGAAATTGCCGAAACATTTCCCTCGTACTGGATGATGCTGTGAGCTTCCCACAGTCTCCTGGACGTCGACATCTTCGTCGATATTTGATGAGATTCTGGTAGATTAGATAATTCTATGGTCCGTACCTCGGACCCAAACACTCGTACAACCGCACTGGTTAAGTTTTACAAAAGTTAGTCCTCCAATCCACGGAACATCGGAGCGATTCCCGCGTACAACCGTACTCGTTAAATTCTATACAGATAGTCGCTAACTCCACCAAACATCGGAGCCACTCGCACGCGCACCCATACTCGTCAAGTATTTCACAGATTGTTCTCGTTCCACGGCGCGTCGAACGATATATGCACCCGCCGTTTCCCCACTCTTCATCCGACTTGTAGCTTGCGTGGTCCTCACTGATTGGCTGACCCACCACGCGATCTTCCCCTCCTCCAGGTCATTACACACGGCGCGGTGATGATGAAGTCGATTTCCGTTCCAACTATTTGCCTTTCCTGGACGCTGCGACCCAGGATTGCGTCATGCTTTCCGACAAGATTAAGCGTGTACTTGAATTCCCAGTGAGTCACGTCTCTCGATATACCCTAACTGACGAAAACTCCGTAAAATTCCGCAATCACATAATTTTCTATGATATTGTCGTTCGTAATAATTTGCTTGATAGAGTTTTCTAAGACATAGAAAACCTATCTGAATGCTAATAATTTTTATAAAATGCTCCGAAAATACGTTAATAATAATTATAATAAATTAATAATAATAATAAATTAACATGAAAAATTCTCTTGGCTGAACAATTTGCCGCGTAAATAAATATAGAATGGCTTCCTACTGACTTATGCCAGTTGCATAAAAAACCCTCGAAAAACACGTTACAGTACTTTGCACTCAAAGGTTCAACATTAAACCGCTGTTAAGAGAAACAAACTATCAGCTAGCATGCAAAGTCAAAAGCAAATAAATTTTTTAGAATTATTTGTTGGTTTTTGACAGTTTTAACCAGGCAGCCAGCTCCAATTTAATTTATTTTTGCTTGTATTATGTGTTTTGATATAATAATGTTATTGGTTTTACGTCCATTTCATCTACTGAGCCTTTTAGAGAGATTGAGTTGCTGGAATATTGTCCCAAAGGGGATCTTCAATGTGCCAATTGACTATTGATATTGATACAGTTCCCTCGCATTTGCGCACCCTCAAATGCCAACTTACAACGCCAGGATTCGACCCTGTAACTTTAACCACAGCAGGCGAAAACGTTACCGCTGCACCATGCAGCCAGTCATATATCTTGTATCATAGAAATTGAATGGGCTTACAATTAAAGACATCACATCCACGAATGAAACTGAGACATCAGTAAGAAGCCACATTTCTTTCCTTATCCCATCTATAATTTGTAGACAGAATAAGATTATTTCTTATTGTATTGTCCAATGGCATGCATCTATTTTATGGTATGTATCTAGGTAGGGAGGGCTGTAGCCCCTTCCGAAATACTCCTGAAATTTCTAGAAAATTGACACTTTAAGAACACTGTAATGTCTTGCATTGTTAAAACATAACTTTGTTTCAACCTTTGATTGTAGGTATCATAGCAAATATTGTTATGAATATTAGCAAACCCACTAACATAGCTGAGCAGTCCCTGGCTGGACTGGATAGATGAGCTTAATATGAAGATTTAAGGTTCGAATCCTGAGTTTGGTTTCCTCAGAATGCTTCAACTAGTTCTGGGGCACCTACCCCACACTTTCACACTCAAAACTACAATAACACAAAACAGACAAATTCCATAAGTTCACAAGTACAGTATTTTATAATATACTGTTCAGGTTTACCGGCCACGGTGGCTGTGAGTGATAACACGCTAACTTGTGCCTTGCTGGCTTTGGGAGAGCATAGGTTCAAATTCCACCTCGACCATCCTGAAAATGGTTTTCGTGGTTTCCCATTTTCACTGCCAGGAAAATTCAGGGACGGTTCCTTTCAATAGGTCCACGGCCAACCCTTTCTTAATTAGGCCCAAGTTAGCAGTCGCCTGGCCAATGGTTTGTCATCATCCCAAGTTGTACCGGTACCTGCTGACAAAGTGTGTTCAGCTCCCAAAAACAGTCCTTGGGACGGAAAAGGAATGATCTCTTGTGCAGAGACCTGGGTGATGCCGAATCGGAAGGATAAACGATTAAAAAGAAATAAGAACAAACTGTTCAACATTTTGTGTCCCATATTACAGTATGTATAGTTCTCTCACTTTCCTTGTTAACGAGTGGCTTGCCTTTGAAACCTAGCTGGGCGGATATGTTTACATTCCATGTCTGCGGCGAGCCAAGGCCTTCCCAGCGCAAAGCACAGTGTTGACAACTCTCCACCGTACCCACTGAGAGCATGCAGCGAGACTGGACAGAACTACGTGCAGCTGTGCAACACTGACACCTGCTTGACATGCGCCAGGCCGCCAGGACCATACTTTGTAGTATACATGGAGAGATAGAGGAAGCATGCTATTGTAAAATTGAAATCAATTCTATTTTCCACCCAATAAATACAACTTGTGTTGAAATAATTAACTTAATTAATAAAAGTTAATTATTTCAACACAAGTTGTATTGATAGGACGGAAAATAGAATTTATTTCAATTTTACATATTACGTCAATATGGGCCACTATGGATATTAATATTCCCAAGCATGCTATTGGTCAAGAACCATCAGCTATTGGTCAGTAGCAAACAATGGTTATTAACGGCGCATGCTACTGCCTTACGTTTGAGTTGCCACTCGTTAACGAGGAAAGTGAGAGAAATATAGCAGTAATTTTCTTTTAACTACTATACTATACTGTACTACAAAATGGGTAGAAGAGGTCAAAAGTGATGCCATTGAAGTTGGACTAACTGAACTTGTCATTCACGATAGGAAAACGTTTCGAAGCCGAGTTGACAATATCAAGACGTTGAAAGATAAACCACCGCAACACAGGCCAAATTTGGTAATAACAGAGGAGCAGAGAAAGATTAGAAGTGAAAGAATGAAGAGATTCTGGGAAGAAAAGAAGAAAAAATTGACCAGAAAGCCTTAGGTTCCATGCGGTCCACAGTTGGCCAAAGTCGGTAACAAAGAAAATAAAAACTGTAAATAGTATTGATTTTACTAATATACTAGCTGGTTACCATCCTTCGTATGGATAAGTGTGTGTATTTTACACTTCGAACATATTTATTGTTCTAACCTGAGTAAATTAACTCTCAACAGAATTGCTCTTCAGTCGGTCAACATAAGAGTGTCCAAATAGATTGAGCAGAAAGTGACGATTATTTTATCACCCTACTATCGAAAAGAAATGTTACATGAATTATTTATATATTAACACACTTCTGAAATAAATAGTGGGGGTTTCATTGGATGACATGTTTTGCTCATTACACAAGCATCATCAGATCCAAATATACAGTACAAGACAAAATAGTTCTACAAAACACTACCAACCCACAAACGGTCGTTGCCTCCAACAACAACCCACTAAAAGCGTAGCGAAATCTTAAAAAGTGCGGTAACTACTGCTGTTAAATACTAAAGCTTTAAGCACCCGAAAAAAGAACTGTTTATTTTACTATCTGCAAGGTTGCAAGACTCGGTCATTTCTCAGATGGCTCTAGTATTATCTGAGAGAAATTGGTCTCTACAATATCCAGAAAGCTGCCCTCAGCGTGCTCTACTTTTAGAAGAAGCATGTCTCCCTGCTAGGCAGCAGGAAATTTGGATTTCAAATCACATTTTCAAGTTTTACTCCATGCTTCAACGGGAGCTACTCCGTAAAGTTATTTCTGATTCTTTCAGGTCTGTCCCAAATACACTGCTGCACTGATTAACTCATTTGTCCTGTAATTCATTGAAACAAATTGTGATATGAAGTTTGGAAAACTTTCAAGGAACCTTCAGAAAATAAAGTAACAAGAGCTTGCCTGGAATAACTTTAATTTACAAGTAAGTATAAGGATACCCAGTAGTAGTGCACTGATACTAATTACTGTCTGTCTGTTAGGTAGACAGCCCGAAGGCTGGTCGGATCCTCAAAAAGTACCGCCGTTGGAACCATGATTTTTGATATGGATCTATATTGATTACAATGATTAATATGAGAACTCGTATCCACCCAGTCAATAGAAAATTTATATTATGTTAAATTTGTTTATTAAGTGGGTGGAAAATTTGAGTTCTTATATTAATCTTCACATGCATCTCTCGTGGCTAAACAAATGGCATGAATGTCTAAAAATCTTGCCCGACCAAAAGCTTTCTTGCTTCTAAGAAACCTACACCCAAACTTCCTGTTCAGGCCTATTGTTACAATTGATCCATCCTGTACCGACACTACGAGTATTGAATCAATAATCCAATACATTATTTTAATTCTATGCTTGCCACGGTGGGTGAGTGGTTATAGTGTAGGACTACCAACCCCAAGATTGCTGGTTCGCCCTTGGCCATGGTAAGTGATTTTTGAAGGCGACAAAATTCACGATACTCATGTCATACGTTGTTGGCATGTTAAAGAACCCATTTGAATTCAGTAGGCCGTGTTCAATGGCAAAATAATTCTCGGGATTTTCCGCCAACACAAAGTTTCTCCATTCTCTACTTGAAAGCTCTGTAGTGTCAAGGAGCTTAGATATCTAACCTCCTTGACTTTCATAGCGTTCAAAGGAACAACGAAATTCGACATGCAAGCTGCCCTCTGGGTGTCAATTAACAAAGCTTGCACCCGGCACCCGAGGCCATACAATATTATTATTATTATTATTATTTTAATTCTATAAAAAGTACTGCATTTTTCTAGACCTGTCATCATTGATGTTGTCAGACATGCCACACACTTGGTTGTCAACCTTCAAGCACACCCCTCATTTTCCCATCAGTATATCAACATTTCACCTTCATGCTGTGCCTGATAACCATTTACCTCCCCTTGGCACAATTTAATTGAACATTGGTTGGTTCCTCAGTTTAGGGGCTGCGATAACGTGGTCATGTAGCCCCGTGTACTTTGGGTGTGTGTGTGGAATCTGTCTGATAACTGGTGTTAATTGTGATGGCTGTATTAGTGTGTGTATCTGTTTTTTAATTCAAGTAAGAATTGCAACTTTGAATTTTTCAAATAGTTCCTACTTTTGCCACCAAACGCCACCATCAATGACTACTAGGCCTAGTTCAGAACTTAGCTACTAGACGCCACCACAGTTGGCTCTTGGCAACGAACATAGGAACCTAAGAGCGTTGTTTACATTCTTAATCTATACAATTTAGCTTCACACAGGTGTAATTAGTGGAAGGTTCTTTAACATGCCATAAATCTATAACATGGGACCGCCGGCTTTATTTCCCCTCCGAAGGAAGGCATACTGAGGAATTTTTAATGCTCTTAAAAAATCCGACTGCTTCGGCCGGATTTGAATCCGCTGTCTTGGGTAATTGAACATTGTAAATACCATATTTCTTTGCATATTCTTCGCACCCTACTTTTCAAAAACAAAAAATTGGTTTATAAAATTTAATTTCATAATGTGACATGAAAATAACCATGTTAGCCCAGTTCCTTATTGACAAAGTATAATAAGTCCTGAAGATTAAAAACCTTAAGTCAATATTAATTTGTACTATTTATTGTTCCGGTTTCGGCCACATTGTGGCCTTCCTAAGCGCAAATAATGGGAATAGAAAAGTAAGACTGACAGAACATGAACAATTTTACCATAAAAGAAGGTTGTTTTCAAAAATATTTCTACAGGGTGTCTACTACTCTGGAAAACATGGAAAACAGGGAATACTCAGGGAATGTTTAAATCCTGGAACTCAGGGAATTATCAGGGTATTTTAATGACACTCAGGGAATTTTAGTTTTAGAAGGTCCAACCATGAATATTGGAAATTAAGCATTTAAATTATGAAGGGGGAAACTTATATAAAAAAGGAAGCTTGTAGTTTAACGTGACCGTTAATCTTGAGATCAGGAGCCACGGGCCTCCATTTTACGTGGAATCCGAACCACAGGACATGGCATTTCACTTCGAAAATCTCACATGCATTGACCGGGAATCGAACCCGGACCGCCTTGATGAGAGGCATACAGGTAGACCGCTGAGCCACCACGCCCGAAACTTATATACTGATGATGATTGTTGTAGATGTATGTTCGTACTGACGTTAAATCGGTAAGCTCTCATTTCTTGCAATAGAGCACACAAATTACATGTGTAGACTGTTTTTTGGTATATAAATGTGTAACTGTATGATTTCTGAGAACATTACTATTAACGAGCAACTTTGAATTCTCGCAAGTTCAATCGTTTTTCTGGATGAAAATTTTAGAAATTGGCAAAATATAGTTGTTTTTTTTCTTTTCCAACTTTGTCATGGTACCCTTTATTGTTCAAGCACTTTTTGAAATGCTTTTAAGTACAAACTCTATTTATATATATATATATATATATATATATATATATATATATATATTATGGCCGCTACTGTTACCCAGGGAATTTTCTGATTTATCCTGGAAAAATCAGGGAATTGTCAGGGAAATCTGTTAGTTGGTTTTGGTAGACACCCTGATTCTAATAAATTAAACGTCTAAAAGCTAAAAAACTAAAAAACACATACACTAAAATTTAAAATACCAGATCTGTTTCAAAAATATGTTTATTCGAAAGAAAGAAATCTTGATATGAAACCAGCTTGAAGAAGGGAACAGTGATGTGGATGTTATGTAGACTCGTGCAGATCCGGTGGCAAACTTTGTTTTAATTAAATATATATTTTCCATTGCAAAATGCACAACATAACGCTCATTTTATAACGTCTCAGTAATTAATAAAAAAAAGAGTACGGTAGGCTAAAAACAGTAACAGCCGTTTCCTTACATTCTTCCCACAGTGTGTAAGGAATTCAGGATGTCAGCCATCGAAACCTGGAGCTTTTCTATTCTTCATTTCTATCAGGGTTGTCACCAGCTCCTCCTCAATGAAAGGGTCTGAGATATTTGATGTAGCAACACATTGCCTTTTTACATGGGATAGTTGTGCCTTTATTAACTAATACTGAAGTAGGCCATATAAACTTAGAATTTTATATATAACTTTTCTCTAAAATAATTACACCAAGTTATATGATCTAAGATAATGGTTGATATTTCTGGGTATTTTGTGGTGACAATCCACAATTTTCCAGGATGGTCAGTCCCCCCCAAAATAAATTGTATATATGCCCCTGTTCCATGGTATACCTCTAATAATGGGAAAATAGATGGAAAGCTTTAACAGTGGGAAATAAGATGGAGTGTGTCAGCTGTTTGTGGTCATATCATGCCCCACATCCGGAATGGTGTAAATTAAAATTTGGTAGTTTTAATTGGTTTTTAGGATACTTGGCCCTTTCCAGGTTCCCTTAATGGACTTCACCCTGCCATGGTGCGTGAAGCCAATCACCTTTAAAAGGTATTAGAAAAATACTTACTGACAGCGAATATGGTAAATATTAAAACAGGACAATGCACAGGGGTTGGTAGATTGTATATTATTTTTTTACGAAATTCACTCCACACATTTCTACAATATTGCTGGCTGAGAGTTGCCACTGCCTCAAAACAGTGGGACTGGCTACGTGGCACAGCGTCAAGGTTCTCATCTGCTCAGCTCAAAGTTGTGGAATCGAGTCTTGGTGCAGTCAGTTGGCATATGAGGGCTCTTAAATAAGAGAGCTCAATGCCAGTAGATTTACTGGTCCTTTAAAGGTCCCTTCAAGGCAAACTTCAAGCACCATGGTGTCTATAAAGTCGTAGTTAAACCCATAACATTTTTGATGTGTAACATCTTTCTGCTCGGTTGCTGGATAATTTTGTGGGAGTGATTTTGAAAATCACCTTGGTGCAGTCAGTTGGCATATGAGGGCTCTTAAATAAGAGAGCTCAATGCCAGTAGATTTACTGGTCCGTTAAAGGTCCCTTCAAGGCAAACTTCAAGCACCATGGTGTCTATAAAGTCGTAGTTAAACCCATAACATTTTTGATGTACTAGCTGGCAGTGGTAGAAAACGGAAGTATGCACTGCCCGCTCGATCGATCCAACGAGCAGTGGTAAGACCCAGCTGGCAGTGGTACGAGAAACAATGAGCGCGCTGTGTCGGAAATTAATACCATCACGTACTCTCGGCCATGTGGAATGTTTATGACATACTGAACGGAAAACGCTCATGCGAACTCTGGTGTCAAGTGATTGAAACAAATAACATGGTACATGTTCAAAGTCTTCGTATCAGTATTTAAATGGTAAAATGCCTTAATATCAAACATTGTAAGTAGTCGGCATTGCTGGTATTATGTTTCAGCACAATGGCTATTCAAATATCAACCCACATAACGGTAATGCAGTCATCATCATCATCATCATCTTGCACAGTTTCCAGCCACTGGCCTGGTCTGTTTGGAACACAAGCCTCTCCAACGTCTTCTGTCTTCCCACCATCTCTCAGCCTCCACCCTTGTCCAGTCTTCTCCTCTCTTCTTCACGCTTTCTTCCACCCCCTTCAGCCACCTGTCTCTCGGTCTTCCTCTCAGTCTCTTTCCTTCCCAATTCGTCTCGTGTACTCTCCTGGGTATCCTCTTCTCCTCCATTCGTTTTACATGTCCATACCATCTAAGTCTAGATTTCTCTATACCATCCTGTAATGGTTCCTCCTTCATTAATTCTCTGGTCCTCTCATAATATAATATAATCGTTGTGGTTATTAGAGAATTGAGCAAGCCTTCATGAACTATTACTGAATACATTCTCTTTACTCACAAGAGGGCCTATTCATAAGGCATTTTAAACTCAATTTCACGCAGGAACATTATCGAAACAAGCAAAATATAACTTAATATAACTTAATTCCATAATGCAGTATTATTGGAACGTGGAAATAAGTCACCATCTTGTGCACAAATTTTGCGTACGGTAGTTGAAATAGCCGTGGGGTTAGTGCTTATGACTGTGAATCTAGAGATCTTGGGTTCGAATCCCGGACGGGGTAGATATTTTTGCTACCAGATTATCATATCAATATGACTCATTTTAACAGAATCCATATGAAATTACGTATTGGTTTGTGAATGAAGAGGACCTGTTTATAAGGAATTTAAGGTTATGAGCGGTGTCGCGTCCATTAATCTAGTTGATCCATATCGTATTTTTTATTTAGGCTAGTGCTGGTGGAAGCTACAAATCTAATAAAATGAGTTCCGTATTATAAACTACAATATCTGTAAAACACTCCCTTTTACAATAGATTAATATTTGTGCCAATAATAGTATAAAATACCGGTGTATCAACAATTTCACGTGAGGTTTCTTCTATGTTAGATGTTACACATCATATGCGACTACTGTAGATAGATATTTTATTCAATTAATTCCAAAGAGCCATAGGTTCGTACAGAGGAATTGTACAGTAATATGTGTGTTTACACACCAAGGAAGAAAATTCTAAAGGTAACACAAATTGATGAATAAGGGCATAGGCCTATTAGTAAAGTTGATACTATATCTAAGATTGTTTAGACCAAGGTCTCTTAAAATGATAACCACTTAGGATTTTTAAGCTTATTTGATGTATTAAGATGCATCGAATTTTTCCCACAATACTTTCATAGTTTTCCTCTTAAATACTGACAAAGTTGGTGCACTTTTTACTTCATCGGGAAGTTTATTATATGAATGTGATGCAGAGAACTTGAAACTATTTCTACCGTATTTAGAAGAGTGAATGATATATAGTATATTAACCTCTTTTATTTCAATATTATTTATATATATTTTCCCATGTGTGATTTCTTTCATACTTTGCTTTGAAATTACCATGTAATTGGTCTTCTGTAGGTTCATTGTTAATTTATTGGCCTGGAACCATTGTGAGAGAGTATGCCTAGTTCCATAAGAATGATTGTCTGAGTTCAAGATGTAGGGAGAGCTATAGAGTATTGTGTTGTGTTTAATTTTGTATATTAGCATAGCTGCTCGGAGATCTGCACTTATGCTGAGGGGTAGAATTTTACTTCTGATGTACAGATCTTTTACTGGAGTGCAGTAAGGAAGGTTAAATATGTTTCTAATAGCCCTATTCTGAATAGTCATTAAATCATTCAGTGTGGATTTCCTGCAGTGAGCCCAAATGACATTAAAATATTGGAGCTTGCTATGTACAAGTGAATAGTAGATTTGTTTTACAAGATTTAGGGGAATAAGATACCGAAGTTTCCTTAAGATCCCTACTATAGGTAAGAGTTTCTTAGCAATTCGTTCAACGTGTTCGATCCAGGTCAGGTGTTTGTCGATGATTAGACCAGTGGCGGGTTCTGGGTATTCGCCCTGGAACCAGTGCACACCCATTCTTGAAAAATTGCCGTTCACATTTCAATTTTATGAATATAAAAATTAATATAAGATTTTATGGTAGTATAAAGCGTCAACAAATGTCCAGGATACCACTTTTTTACATTTAAATGTACCGCGTTCGTTGCGCCTCACTGTACGTTGCTTGTGTGCTGGCTCGGGTATCATCAAATATCGCCGTTCGCCACCTGCAGCTTTGTAGCCAGCATTAGGCTTGACGGCAGGAGAGGGGACGGCAAGAGGGGATGTGTGTTTACTATAACAGAATCGGAGCCAAATCCTTGCCTGGCGAATTGTACCGCGCATGCTCCGCTTTATTTTCCATCTCCTGTCGCATCTGATTGACAGACGAAGAAGTGATGACCGCTAGCGTGCAGGAGCTACCGCACTATCTGTTGTTTTTTTTTTTTTTTTATAATGCCGGGAGTGTCCGAGGACATGTTTGGCTCACCAGTTTTGTAGCTGTTTCGAGACGGACACCCAATGGGTGAGCTACAAGTACCGTTGGGGAGGGAAGTTGGAATGTAAGGACGAGGAGTTGGAAGGTAGCGGCTGTGGCCTATAGTTAGGGACCAACCCCGGCATTTGCCTGGAAGGAAGATGGGAAACCAGAGAAGACCATCTTCAAGGTTGCCGGCGGGGGGATTCGAACCTCCTCGCCTCCCGGATGTGAGTGACTGCCATCAGTCATGCCGTAACCACCACGGCTAACTCACCCGGTTTATCTGTTGGTGAATTGTTGTACCATGTAGAGTTTCATGGTTGTGTCTTTACGCAGCTTGTATAATAGCGCCACTGCCATTTGATTTTTCAATGTGCACTTAAAAACCACAATCATACAGCCAACTGTATGATATTATATAGTCTATAGTTGTAACAGTGAAATCAGTTTCATAACATTTCTTTATAATTTACAGATTTTTAAGGTCCAGTATGATTGTATTTGGAGGATTAACGCAGCCTATAATATATATATCTTGTTGATCTTGGCCGTGGCAAGTACTTGTCACAAGTGTGTTTCTAAAGTGTGGAATATTTGAGTGCGTGTGCATTATTAAGTATTTGATAGCTTATCCTCCCAGCTTGGCTTCACCCACTGACATAGCTAGGATCATTCCTCTACCGTCGGAAGGATGGTGTCTGGGAGGCAAACACACTTTTTCAGCAAATGCAACTGAGGATGTTGACAGGTGACCGCAAACTTGGGTCTAATTCAGGGTCAAAGAAGAGATTTTGACCGTTGGCCTGAAAGGAACCGTCCCGGTTTTTGCCTAGTGATAAAAATGGAAAACCACGAAAATCATTTTCAGGACGGCCGAGGTGGGATTCGGGATTATTATGGCTACTGTTCAGGATTTAAAAGCTATTACATCGTCCAAACTTACTTACTCGGCAAGAAAAGGTGGCCATATAATAAGAAATGGGAAGACCTATTCCAAACCTGAATTTAATTCAAACATCCCTGTGCAAAGCGAAGGTTATTCCATGATGAAGTTATAGCAAGTTAGTATGAGTGGGCTTGTGGCTGTGAACTAACCAACAGGATGTATTGTTTTCCGTGCTTAAAGTCGTGCTACGTGCACAAAAAAAGAAAGTCCCTCTCTGCACGCCGGAAGCGGAGGTAGATTTCACCGGGCAAAGAAAAATGCTTCGAATTCACTAAACTTGCCAATTGTTGTACAGTATACCTACGAAAGTTCCACATGTTTAGCACACAACATCTTCTTATAATACCTGAAACATTTTGCTCATTCCTTGGTGCAAGGGTGGGTCATATAAAATATTCTTTCAGACAAAAAATGTTGTTACATTTTAGAAGGGTATTGGCCATTTTAAACTGTTTTGATATTGTGCCTATTAAGGGAGGTATGATTTCTTTTCTCTAAAAACTCCATTTTCCCCATCCCTTTGGTCAAACTTACGAAGATAAGCACTTGGCCCTTATTCGAAAAATAGTACGAACTCTGAATGGATTCAGTTTTTAACATACTATGAAAGTTATAGCAATATTTCACTTTCCCCCCATTTCCAACCCCTTGGTCCGATTTTGCCCGTTAGCGAACTCGACCGAGATTTTGAATGGTTATATTTTATGTAGACCTATACACATACATTATATATTAACTTTTGAACTGACGGTGGTTTTGGGATCTGTGGGATGTGAAACGCGAATGTCATTTTTTTTTCCGGATGTCACAATGGTACCCATTGCAATAGGTAGCTTTCTAAAGAAATCTAACTAAAATCGACAAATGTGAACAATCAAAAGCCTACATGAGTGCAGAATTGGAATTACAAGTAGTAGGAAAGTAACAAATCAGACAACAGCTTCAGTGTGCATTCAGGAGGGAACATAAAACAGCAAAATGTCGAGGTGTCGAAAAACCAACTCCAAGTGCCACTAGATGCATATCTAAGCATACAAAATACAGTAATATTGTGATGAGACAGTTATTTTTTATGCTTAGATATGCATCAAATTTAGATGTTTTTTTTAAGAGTGCACACCCACAATTTTTCTTCACCAGCCGCTACTGGATTAGACTTAAATACTTTGCCTGATTAACCTCTTTTATTTCAATATTATTTATATATATATTGTCATGTGTGATTTCTTTCATACTTTGCTTTGAAATTACCATGTAATTGGTCTTCTGTAGGTTCATTGTTAATTTATTGGCCTGGAACCATTGTGAGAGAGTATTTATATCTTGTTGCACATTTTGTATGATTTCAATTATGTCTTTCCCAGCGTAGAAGATATTTGTATCATCTGCATACAATTTGATATGCCCTCTCAAATTACATTCCACAATATCATTTATATAAATTAAGAATAATGTAGGTCCAAGTATAGATCCTTGTGGAACTTCATGAGTTATATATTTTCCTGAACTTATGCATTTATTCAAAGCTACATGCTGCTTTCTTCCAATAAGGTAGCTTTGGAACCATTTTAGTGCTATACCTCGGACACCAGCATTTTCTAATTTTGATAACAGTATTTTATGATCTACTGTATCAAAGGCTTTTGTGAGATCAATAAATAACTCAACTGCCATATTATTTTTGACAATATTTTCTTGTAGCATTGTTATTAGGTCAATAGTTGCTGCCTCAGTACTAGAATTTTCCCTGAAACCATATTGCATATTATGAAAGAATGTATTCTTGTTCAGAAATGAAAGCAATCTTTTTTTTACCACTTCTTCCAGAATGTTTGAAACTACCGATAAAATAGAAACAGGTCTATAATTATTTGGATTTCTTTTGTCACCACCCTTAAATATAGGAACTACTTTGGCCACTCTTAAGTCATCTGGTATCATGCCAGTAACTAAGGACTCATTAATCATTTCAACCAAGATTTTAATAAATGATTGCATATTGTTTTTAATGAAATTTGTCTTGATCCTATCTAAACCACAGCTCCTTTTATTCTTTAAATTTGTGATGATGGACTTGACCTCTGATTCATCTGTTGGATATAAGTAGAGAGAATTTGACTGATTGTGGTCCTTACTGAGGATTTCCTTCTGTTCAGGAATAGCTTTTGCTAGACTTCCAGCAATGTTTGTGAAGAACAAGTTAAATGATTCACATAGCTCTTGTCTGTGATAATTTTGTTGTCTATTTCAAGTGAAATGCATGTCTCAACTGTTGGTTTTTTGTTGTGTATGATTTCTTTGATAGTCTCCCAAGTTTTATTAGGATTGTCTCCATATGCTCTGAATTTTTCTGAGTAGTAATTTGGCTTTAGTCTTCTTTTTAAGTTTATTACATTATTCCGGCATCTACAGTATTCTTGGTTCATATCATTATTATTTCTGTGAAGGGGATTTTTGAGCTTTGCATGCAGAGTGTCTCATTGTTTTATAAGTGTAAGGAGTTCAGCTGTGACCCATGGTAAGTTAGTAGTCTGTCTTTTATTGTTAGTATTGTTTGTTATTTTTCTTTGGCTATGCCTGTTCCTTAGATTCAAATGTTTGATGAAAGAGTTATATAGAGAGTTAACAGTACTATCTGCATCATTATGGGAATCTGTGTTTATAGATATATTAGTTTCAGGAGTGTGTTGCCTATCCCAAGAGTCCTCGTGTGTTGTTGATTTTGTCGACTTATGTGACAGAGTGTATGTGCTATAATTGGTCTTGGAAATATCAAGAATTAATATACTGTGATCACTAATATCATTGCTGACATTTGATATTTTATAACTTAATTCTGAATTGTTTAGTGACACGTGATCGATTAAGGTAGCTGCACTGTCACAAAGTCGTGTAGCATATTTAGTGTTGCACTGTTTAAAACCATAGCATCAGTGGCGTAGCCAGAGGGGGGGCCCAGAGGGGCCGGCCCCCCCCCCCCCCCCAAAAATAAATCCAGAAATTGGGGTTGGCATAAGACTTCATATTTTCTTACGGCTCGAACAAATTTAGAACCTACAACGAAATGTTAAATACTGTAAATGCTTTGACAAAGGATGTACTACCAATCTTTGCACGACCATCTATCATTTCCGTGTCTGCACTGCTTGGAGGAGCTCAAATAACAGGGTAGCAATTAGGATTGTGACATGGGGGATTTTCCAAGAACAGTAGGTGCCTGAGTACTGGGGATACATCCAGGTGATGATGACAAAAGTCTACCAAGCTTTTTTGAACTTCGAGCAGTGATCGAAATTTTTTTGAATGAAAAGCATCGCCCTCTTACTGAATTACAAAACAACGCTTGGCTGTGGAAGTTAGCATTCTATGTTGATTTGACAAAACATGTGAACGAACTGAATTTGAGATTGCAAGGAGAAAACCAGCATCTTCCTGATTTATACACTAATATCAAATCATTCCGGAAGAAATTGATACTGTTTCAATCACAACTACGATGTAAATGTTTTTCACATTTTAAAACATGTGAAATATTCAGCCACACCACTGAGACTGAGTTTCCTATCGATTTTGCAACGAAACTTTGAGTGCTTTGAAAATAAATTTTGATACTCGTTTCTCGGACTTCGATGCCTTTGCGAATCAAATTAAGATTTTTCAGAATCCTTTTGATACTGACATTGAAACCCTAGCCCCGGAACTTCAAATGGAAATGATTGAACTACAGTGCAGTGATATAATTAAGAACAAATATCAAAACTCATCTTTCTTGAAATTTTATAAGAGTCTTCCACTGACACAATTTGATAATTTGCATAAATTTGCTCGTGGGCTGTTTTCTGTTTTTGGTACTACTTATTTGTGTGAGAAGACCTTCTCCAAAATGAAGTACACAAAAAATGTTTACAGATCTAAATTAACTGATGAGCATCTTAAATCTCTTTTAATAATTGGTACAAGTAAAATTAGTCCACAACTACAAACTATTGTCAGTGGAAAATCTCAATTACATAAATCTCATTAGTATTTCATATGTCTGCATGTTATACATGTCTTTACTCATTACAATTCTGTGTTTCTTTATCCAACTTATCACAAAAACAATAACAATAAGCCTACAACAATGTTATGAGTAGTTAGCCCATGACCATATCAATGTAGATGTCATATTAATAATTATTCAACATAAAATTAGAATACTTCAGTAAACTAAATTTAATTTGCTATAAAAAAATATGTTCTCTAAAAGGAGTTTTCAAGTATGCTAGCTCTCCGCGGGCTGGACAAAATCTGTCCGCGGGCCGTAGTTTGGAGACCCCTGCTGTAGCCCATAGTGATAAAACACAGCACTGTATGTAAATAATTGTAGTGCAAGGCTATTGGCAAGCTATTTTTGCTTTAGCTTAAAATTAATAAAATGAGGGATATCACTATGTTGCCCCAAGCCGTTCAGTTATTTAATTCCCCCGTATATTTCAATAAGGTACAATATCAGATGCGATAAAAATTTATATACAAAAACTCTTTTCTACAAAAATGTGTCAAGTAATAAATAACTTAATTCTTGTAATATTTCCTTAAGGGGGCAGATGACCTCATAGTTCCGCCCCTTAAAACAGCAATAACTATTTATTTAAGGTTTGGGTGATAAAATATTAATTGATGCTCCTCTCCCAAATTAATTGGACAGAATCATGTTGACTGACTGAAAAGCATTCTGTTAATGAAAATTTAATAGGAAGTTTTCACAGCTAGGGGAGACGTTCTCTATTCAGTCAACTAGGCCTAAGACTTGACCAAGTTTTAGAAAAAAAAATCCTAAGTGTCGCCTTTGTTATCTAAGAAAGAATCAATTTTCAGTCGCTAATCACAGTATGTGCCCGAATAATTTGTCACACTAACTGGAAAGGATTTAATTGGCCACATTGCTGTGTTGACTGTCTGAAAATAGATTCTTGTAATATTATAAAACTTGAGGATAAATCGATACTCACCATAGCATACTGTAATATTGGAATGCAAGAGAAATATACATGTCCTTAATGACATGGATTCATAATAACGTTGAATATTTGGAATGGTTTCCCTATGTTGGCTGACAGATAGACAGAAAATATTTACTACAGTAATATTCAATGCCAGCTATTTGTATTGAATTGTGCTCTTACCTGGGAATCTACCCATTCGTTTATCCACATTTTGTAATAAGGGTATAAGATAGGGAGACCAGAAAGAGAATTGAAGTGAACATATTTTTTAAACCATTTATTAATTTATTCAAAATTCATTGCTATTTTTTCTCTTTTTAGACTTTGGTTCCATCCCACCACCATTTTATAGACACTTAATGCAACAGACATTAAAAAAACACAATTAGAAGAGGAAAAAGTTTTATAATTTTAAATATAAATGAGACAGTATGAAATTCACGGGTACTCACACATCCCAAGAGAAAAGATGCGAGTTCCAACACAATTGTCATCTTGGCTCTATTATACAACTTCAACAACACTGAAATAACATCTTAGTTCGACTCAGATCGAATTTGGGGGAGACAGCCGAGACACTCCAACAAGGCCCTCCTCCTTCATGTGGACTTGGAACCAGCAGGCAGAAGCAATGAAGTACTCTACAACCCAGAGGCGAAGTTGCCTAACCAAACACTAGACCTAATTACCCTAAATAAATATTGCAAATGGCATTGCTACAAATAGAAAACATAAGTAGGTTGTATAATTTACGGCTAAACCAACACTTCTTTTTCTTCACAAATTACCGGTAAACTAATTTTTCCCATCAAATGATTCCTCTTATGAAAATATTTGTTGCATTGTTGGGACAGTTCATTCCCTCTAGCAACTGCCTACCATAGGCAGCACAACTTCAACTTCTAAGCTCCAGTGTCAGCAAGGACTTGTCTATGTAGCTCCATCTTTGCTATACTTGGTCTGCTTCTTAGATCGCTCCTTGCCCCCTGGGGACTTCGAACTTGAAGAGTTGCTGGGGCAGATTGTGTGGCTGCTTCCACTGGTGAGGTGATCTCCCTGAACTTTGTCGATATGGTCAGTCGAGGGTTGAATGTCTCATCGTTGGAAAGAATTGCTTCAAACAACTTGTAAATCTCTCACTGGACTGAATCAGAATATGTTGAGCGACCGGAATGCCGGATTTTTGTAAACGTGACCTCCATATTCCAGAATTTACATCCCCATCAGGTGCCTAAATAAGAAAGGAACACATAATTAAAAAAGAAGTGGACTGCCCATACAAAAGGTACTTCAAAATGGAAAGTTCTTTTTTGCCCTAGGGGAACAAATTAGAAATAAGGAGTATGGGTATAAGTTTACAAGTATTTTAGTCGAAGCACTACCCAGGGTTGCTATACCGTACACAGCTGCTTTTGAGACCATGGGGTGTGTTGGTGATGGTGCAATGATGTCCCTGACGAGAAAAATATACGTTGTCATGCATGTAATAGAAATAAAAATTGGTTTAGCATGGGTGAGCTGAGCCAAAACTACCCTTTTTCTCTCAATAGCAACAGGTGGAATAGCAACTAGGAATTACTCCTAGAATCACTAGCACATTCAAAGAAACTTTAAAATGAAATCCTTTTGATTGGGAGGCTCCAACACCAAATCCATAATGAATTTATTGCTTAGTATACAGGTACCTTCCATGGGGAGCATGAGTTTGGAACTCATAATATAGCAGTCAATGGTAACAGTAACGAGTCGCAGTTGGAGTTTCTAAAGTATTGAAATTAGCCAAAATACCTCTTCAAATGAAAAATAAATCAGGAAATGATGTACCAGTAATAACTTAATAGGTGTTTACTCTCCTACTGACCATAACCCACCCACCATCCCACGTTTATATCACGACTTATATAGTAAAATTCCAGCTGTGTCGGCCATTATCAGCGTGGATTATGTAACGTACAGTATTGTCAACATAACCCCATCCATACGGTACTTATCGTATAGGCCGTCAAGGGTAGCGTTCTGTGAGGGGTTCAAATGAAAGTAACAGTGGTTTTGACAATGGTTACAGCCTAACACATCCAATCCATGGGATTTTTGTCAATGGTTACAGCCTAACTCGTCCAGATCAATGGTTACAGCCTAACATGTCATCAACAGTGCCCCGCTTGCCGCACTTCAACCCGACCATTCTAACCTTTGTTTTGTCCAATCCAATGGTTTTAGCCTGCGGGTGCATGTTAACCATGCATACCCCCCTGCACGCACAGTGGGGTTGTCGCGAACCTAATCTTTAATTAGTGTGGTGTATTTTGTATCCCACATGCTGGCAATAATGTGTGCGCCTTGTTGACTCAACGACATTCATGTGCCATCGGCACATGGCTGCCGTTGTTAAAAGAGCAATAAATAAAAGCACATATTTATGTAGTTTAGCATACATTTCAGGTGCAGTAGTGACCAGGGTTACTAATTTGAATTGGTAATGTACCCTAGAAGATGAAAGCCACAATGACGTCTGATGCAAGTGTAAAAGCCACGTTCTGGTCTCATTCAGAATTAATGTATCATCTTCTGAGTGACATTCCCAATACAAATTACTAACCATGATCACTACTGCTCCGGGAATATGCTCTAAATTACGTAAATATGTGTTTCTATTTCTTGATAATTCAACGACAGCAGGCGGATGAGGTCTCTTCAACTGGTACCAAGACTTGCACATGCTGATGTCACTACAGTTACCAACATGAGAGATACAAAATATACCACATAGGTCTGGTCTGGATAAAGATTATTGATGCGCGAGTACCCTACTGTACGTGACAAAAAACAAAAGTGTATATATGGCTAACGTGGGGGGCCGCGCTACCTAATAATTATTGGTCTGGATCTAACAAATTTTACTCTTACAAAAAACAATTACAGTGAAATATTACACACATTAATAACACAGCAGCCAATAATTATTACACACATCAAATACGCACGTGGTGGACGTTACTCAGTAGCAGCAGAAGTTCCTTTTAGCGACTGGGAGGATTACAGTACGGTACCGCCTATATGCACAGTAGTACCGTATTCGTGGGGCTGGCAATACTGCATTTGACGATAATTCACTCATAGAATGGCAGTTGGAATTTTTCTATATTAGTCGTGATTTAGAAAGGGGATGGTGGGTGGGTTATGGACAGCAGAGGAGTAATCATCTATTATCACATCATTTCCTAATTTATTTTCCATTATTAGAAAAGGTATATTGGCTCCAGCTCCAGGAACACCACTACGAATTTGGAGAGGATCTGTTGATGGCCTTTCTGGACATCGAAAAGGCCTATGATAGTGTGTGTAGGGAGAAGGTTTGGAAAGCAATGGAAAACATGGGAGTGGAAAAAGGGACTGTAGGCAGAGTGAAGGAGATGTATTGTGGAAGTGTGAGTTGTGTGAAAGTTGGAGGGGAAAGAATAGACTGGTTCAGACAAATGAGTGGCCTGAAACAGGGTAGTGCACTGTCACCCCTTCTATTTATTGTGGTTATGGACGAGGTAATGACACGGATAGCAGGAAAGATAGGAGAAGATAAGATGAAAGCAATGGTGTTTGCAGATGATCTCATGGTCTGGGGAAACAAGGAGGAGGAAATTCAGGAGCAACTGAAGGCTTGGGAAGAAACAGTGGGAGAGTACGGATGGAAGTTCAACATCAGTAAATGTGAGATCCTGTTAACGACCAGGAAAAAGGACAGACCAATGAGTGGGATAACACTTGGAGGTGGACAGCTGAAGAAGGTGGAAAGTCTCAAGTACTTGGGAAGTATAGTGGAGGAAAATGGGAGAAATGACAAAGAGATTACGGAACGTGGCAGACAGGCAGAAGCATTTCTGAGAAGCATTAGGAGCTTAGTGTGGAATAAAGATATCCCACGAAAAAGCAAGGAAGTGTTATACAGAAGCTACTATATCCCGATACTGACCTATGCTTCAGAAACGTGGACAATGAAGAAAAGAGACATAAGCAGAATACAGGCAGGTGAAATGAAGTTCCTGCGAAGTAGGATCGGAGTAACAAGAAGAGACAGGGTGAGGAATGAAAAGGTCAGGGAAATGGTGAAAGAGGAACCCTTGCAAGGTAGGATTGAGACATCAAGACTGAGGTGGTATGGACACTTAAAGAGAATGGATGAGAAGAGGATTCCCAAGAGGATACATGAGATGCAGATGCAGACGAAACGACCAAGGGGAAGACCAAGAGATAGATGGCTGAAAGGTGTGGAGGAATGTGTCAAGAAGAGAGGCGAGGACTGGACCAGAGTGACAGCGGAGAGGTGGTGGGAAGAACGGACTAAGTGGCGAGGCTTATGTTCCAAACAGACCCAGCCTGGGGCTGGAAACTGTACAAGATGATGATATTGGCTAATTACAATGGTACTTTAGAAAATGTTAATGTATGATGAGCTCTCATTCAGCGTTACTGAGTGGTTCCTCCCACCATTAGGTAGGGTGGTCTTAATATTGCGATAGTACATATCTTGATGAGGATGAGGGTAGGTGCCTTCGGTTGCATCTAGTTCAAAGCAGTGGAAAGGCAGCAGACCACAGCAACATCGCCACTGCATATACTGTACATGTGACTACCATCGTGTAAGTTTGAAGTGATTTAATGATTTAAAAAAAAAGTATATTGAACACCCATGGGTCGAATACAATTTGCTGTGACCATCACTAAGGATGATAAAATGATTTCTTCAAAACAAAGCAGACTTTACAACTGTCAAAAATTTTTAGAACACCAATTTTCTACAATAAACCAAAATTCTATTAGAAAAATTAGATGTGTTAAGAAGTGCCCAACTGCCTCTCAAGTTCCCAATTAAGGTTATCTCCTAAAGGACTAAAAACTGACATTGACCAGGGTGCCACCAACCGCAGAACCCTTCTGATCAAGTCAGTACCACCATCACCGAGAGGCCAATCTTAGCAGAATTTATTTATGTACATACAAAATGAATGCTGCAGTGGTACCGGTATGTAATTGTACTATATATGAACCCTGCTTGCTCTACTATACTGTAATTCAAGACTACCACCGATTTGACAAAAAAGCTTGTAGGCTACACAAAAGGCATAGGCCTAACAGTATCAGAGCTGAAATGTATGAGTGCAATAAAATCTACCTCTGGTATCTGATGCATGTAGAAAATGCGCAGCATCTTATCCATGGGAATTCATTGCCGGAGCTACCTCTTCCCACAAGACATTCTGGTACTTTTGAAAAGATCCTTCCTCTTCCTATAGGTCCTAGGCCCTACTCATTCGTCCCAATGTCCGCAAATTAACCACTGAATTACCATTAAAGCAAAGTTTAACATGTTCTGCAAATACCCCAAGTACAATACGGTACTAGTTTTAAAACTTACCACCAAGAAGTAGGGGCCGATTTTCTAGATTATACAGCCATCTCCATGTTTCTGCAGTTTTCTTGAATATAATTAGTGGCAAACTCGTGACCTAACATACAAGGAAGAGACATCAAAATGCTCAGAAACAGAAAGTCAGAATAATTCCATAAATAACTCATCAGTAGCATAATTTGACCATGGGAAATCCGAAAGCTGTTTGGTAGCCTATATACACAGTAGGCTACATTTAAAACATCTTTCAGCCCAAAAGTATGGTTAACAGAGTTAAGAAAAGCTTCTATTCTAAATATCGCGTTCAAGTGCTACCGGTACAAAGTGGCATTTAATTTCAACCCGATTTAACAGCGGGAAGACTGTAATAGGTTTAAATCATACACAAAAATAGATAAAGAATACGAGCCGGATTTGCCTTGACCAAACCAATTCCTTAATACAACATAAAAATAACTATATTTAAAAAATCTAAAAGATCATATGACTGTAAAACACAGTATTTTACCCCCAGATAAAAAACATAAAATGTTTAAAATGCAATGCACAGTTCAACAGAAAGGACAATTTAAACCAACACAAGCGAAGGAAACATGAAAAACGTAGGCCTAAAAGGTATACTTCAACGAAATTAACATTTCCTATGTCAGCATAGAGGATCAAGAAAAGAGCTACGCCTTCACTTCAGCCAAGTACATGAAATTAAATTAGTGCTAAAGAACCAACTTTTTTCTAGTGTCAGCTTATTTGATAAATGGAAATTACAAACAGAAAATGACAATAAAAAAAATTGTTCAAGAAAGACCTCACAAATTAAAGTCTGGGAGAAAATATTTCACGTACATATGCCATCGCAGTGGATATTTTGTATCTAAAGGGCTCAATAAAAGACACCTGAAGTCCCAAGGAAGCAATAAGATTAATGCTTTTTGCCCAGCTGAAATTAAAGTGGAAGAATACCAAGATGGCACATGCCAGGTAAACTACAGTGAAACGCATGTAGGCCACGATAATGATCTTGGTCATTTACAATTAACGGTACATGAAAGACAAGATCTGGCCAGCAAAATTGATATGAAAATTCCTTTCGATATTATCCTGGACGATATAAGAAGTTCACTTTCCTAAAACACTTTGGAAAGGAAACACCTTCTAACAAAGAAACATCTCCATAATATCGAACAGGAATTTAATTTGTCCGAGGATGGAATTCTTCACACCAGTGATGCAGCTAGTGTAGAGAAGTGGATTGAAACCAACAAAGATAGTATCCTCTTCTATAAACCTCAAGGAGTGACAAGCGACTTATTAAAAGATGACTTGATTCTCATTGTTATGAACGAGGCACAAGGCGAGATACTTAAGTATGGAACCGAAAAGATTACAATTGACGGAACCCACGGGATGGGTAATTTTGGGTTCCAATTAATTACCTTAATGACTATTGATGTCATGGGTCAAGGCTTTCCTGGAGCATTCATGGTGTCTAGCCGGATAGATGAACCAGTCCTGAGTTTATTTTTTAATACTGTAAAAGAGATATTAGGTCCTATACAAACAAAAGTATTTATGAGCTATATGGAAGAGACATTCTACAAGTCATGGACCAAAATAATGGGAGAACCACACAACAGGTTATGTTGTGCATGGCATGTTGATCAAGCCTGGAGGAAAAACTTACGAACAAAAATCACCAGCACCGAGAAGCAGGCAGAAATTTATAAGTTCCTGCGTGTACTTTTAACTGAACAGGATGAGCTCACATTCTTTAGACTGACTGAGAATTTCTTGAAGATGATGTTGGAAGATGAGGATTTACATGAATTTCAACATTATTTTCAAGAATATTATGTTAAAAGATGCAGAACTTGGGCCTATTGTTTCAGGAAAAGGTTGGGGATCAACACAAACATGCATCTTGAGCGCATGCATCGGACATTGAAACATGTTTATTTAAAAGGAAAGCAGATTAAACGACTGGACAAAGCTCTTATTGCAATAGCCAAGTTAACAGAAAATAGGCTTTATGATCGCCTTATTTTGCTTCATAAGGGCAAAATCACCTCAAAATTATCAAATTTAAGGAAAAAACACAATTTATCACTGAGTCTTCAAACATCGAGTGTTGTAAAAAGTGACAGTGAGGCCTTTTGCTTCGGCCCTGATAGAATATTGGAACATGAGGGAAAATAACATCAATTATAGCTCCCGTTAGCTTATTTTCTTGAAGATCCTTTGTATTTCAAGCGTGTGTACATGTGTGTATTTTTTTATTCGTAAGCCTAGGCCTACCATTATAGTCTAGTCAAAAGCCATTGCATGTAATTTTTTATTATTGAATAAATTGTTGATGCTTCAGCACTTGTGTTTTTTTTTAACTTATTTGTTATATAAATAGTGTTACAGCCAATCTTTAAAGACATACGTCTTGTGAAAAGAGTACCCCAACACTAACCTTTTGATATCATTGTATTGGAGTAACGAGACGAAAACCATGAAAGATGAAAATGAGTGGAAATCAAAAAGAACAATAATTTAACAAGAAAGCCCAGAAGCAAGACCCCATATTTTTTAAAAATTTCATTTAACTTATTTTAAAATAGACACCTGAGCCGTAGCTCGTGATGGTGCAGTACATAAAAATTATATTTGGTACCAGAGAAAAGAATTACATCTTTTTACAAGTTATAACGTACATGAACAGAAGTAACATAATATACTGTATATAACGATACAACATTGTATCAACCATTATAATTTCAAGTACCAGTAGCTAATAAGATTTCTTTTACATTCTGTAAGAGAAGGAGCCTATTGAAGTAATTACAAATTAAAGAGTTGTTACCATACTTGGACAAGTGAACGGGGTTACAATACATTTTGTTAGTTCCTATTTTTTTATGCGCATGCCTGCCTTAAGAAAGTGGAAGCAATTTCAGGGTCAGTTCAGTACCTAATGTGCCACTTATTCACCAACTTGCTGGGAGCCCTACTAAAGTACACCTGAATGAGAGTAATGAACATGCAATTTGTAACTGACCACTATAAGGAACAATTTTCAGCATTACCAAGACTAATGATCAATAATCTGCCAATTTTCCGAGTAGGGAGCACAGAGAAGTTCTATGCGAATATTAATTTAATTATGAACGCCGGCCGTGAAAGCCTAAGCTGTTATATTAAGTTTATTATTATTATTATTAACTTCATTGGCCACATTGGACCACTTGAGTTTCCCATGTACACTTTTTCTTTATTAATATTATTACTGATTTACTCTTGAGATGGTCTAAAAATACATACGGTATTTTAGGCCTTTCATTTTCCTTGTTATTTAGGTATGAGTTCGCCAAAAATTAGTCACAGTACAGTACGTTCAGGGTATTCAACTTAAGTCTTCCACACAGACAATGTGGAACAAGAGGAGCGAGAATAACACCTAGCAGCGCTCTACATACCACGATTGTGTTTAGATCGAGTGATGACACAAGCCAGATGGCTATGACTGATGAACAGAATATTCCATAGATGCAAAGTATAATTCTTATATAGATTGCACTGTAGTTCCATATGGGCTTGATATGGCAAACATTTTCTTCTTTTTTCTTGTAGGAAAGAGCTTTGAATAGTAGCTTAAATTTCCCATCCAGAACTTATAAAAACACAGACAACCATACTTCCTATTTTTTATTATATCTTCGAGAATACTAAGTTTTGTCAAGCATAGTCTGGTATATTTCAACGGCCATCTACAATGAATACAGACATGCAGTCACGAAATCGGTCAATTAACTGACCAAATCTCATCAAAATATGAAAAGCATGATGTACTTTTATATCAACTAGATATTCCATAGGCAGAACTAGAATATTTCTGCGTATGCGGCATTTGAACGCTAGGGCGAAAGAAGCAAAAGTCGGGGTTGAGGAGCAACGAAAGGCACGCAAATGGCTTGCATCGTCAAGGGTTAACACCGCCCAAGACCCGAAACCCCAGTCTCGAAAATAAAGGGAAGCGTGTGTGTTAAATGACTATTATTTTGTGAGTAATTTGTTGTACATCTGCTGTAGAGTGAACGATAATTCTAAGATGAGAGTTGCAATTTGAATTGTTTATCCATAAGTGTTTTGATAATTTCTGTGTTTATAAAATATGCATGGTATAGTTCAGAGCCCGAGTTCTGATTAGTTTGTATCCATGCATTGTTATGAAACACTGGTGGGTGTTTGAGCATCACTCATCAATAATCATAATCGAAATGTAATGTTTTTCAGTCGGTCAACACGATTGTACCCAATTGCAGTGGGTGGTTCCCTAATCCTGAAAAAATTTCATGTAAATTAATGTAAATGTCATTTTTTTCAGAATTAGGGAACCACCCACTGCAATTGGGTACAAACGTGTTGACCGACTGAAAAACATTACATTTCGATTACTTAGGCAACACTGAAAATTCATTTCCAGCACGATGATAGAGAATCATATACCGGTATCGATTATTTCAATGTTATGTTTGTTGTTGGCGTTAATTCATTTGAGGTGCTTAGGGCATCGTGGTCATCAGCCCCGTGTAGTTAGGTGTGTGTTGAACTTTTCTGATAACCTGTATTTCTGTGATGACCAGTAGTGTAAGGAACAGGGATGAGGTAGGTTCCCCGGGACTTGAAGTAAGGTACTATCCAGGCATTACGCTGGAGGGAGTGGGGAAAACGCGGGGAAAAACAACACTCAGGATAGCTGCTGTCAGCGCTGTAATTCGAACCTACAATCTCCGGACTAGATGCACGGCTTCGCCATGGGGCAATTGTTATGTTACCACCGTTGTTTTTTTTTTTTTTAACAGAAGCCGTTACTACGTCTTGGCCCATGCTTAATGCCCGTGTGCGATATACCATGAGCAATGCTAACCTAGTTAAAACTATTGTTTTATTTCTGTTACGTCTTTCTGTATTGCTTGTATGACGGCGCAAAGCAAGCGCGGAGCTAGCTTGCTCCTGTGGTGACGTCACTTCGTCAACCAATGGTAGCTCGTAACGCGTCGGGCCCAACCTTTAGTATATCGAGAAACCTTGATAAAGAAGCGAGAACCGCGTGTGTTCAATACGAACTCATCCGAGTCACGCCGAACAACCGCAGCAGAAAAATAGGTGTTGTCTGCAGGCGCTTGTCTCTTCTATTGAGGTGGAGACCATCATAAGCAAGGTCCCTGTCTTGTAACCAAGAGTTCCCTTCTAAAAAAATAATGTTTTTTTTTTCACCACACAACCAATCCAGTGTTGAATTCACGGCATTAATGTATCGTGGGTCTATGTCACGTCTTTGCAATAGCCTACACCACTAATACACACTTTTGAACTTGGAAAGGCACTTTTCACTTCGTCCACGAGCTTGTCCATGTCATTCATAATGTGAGTTGGTGTTGGAGAACTGTTCAAGCAATAATTGGTCCCTACATGAATCATTACTACCTCAGGGTCTTCACGAACCTCGTTTGCACATACCTTTCTAGTTAATTGCTCAGTTCTTATTCCTGGATAGCAATAGACTGCGGCATCATCAACTACAGGGCCTACATTTCGCAGAATTGAGTCACCCATGACAAGTACACGGGGATGTCTCCTTTTCTTAGTAGGGTTATGGATAGGTTTGTCGTATCTGGATGCCCCGTTTTCAATACCGGTATCTTGTCTTTCTTCTACTTAGGAATCGGAACGGCTGAAGATTTCAAAGGGATTCTGGGAGATAAAGTTGTTAGGAATATTCCCAGATTTCACCGAGGTAGGCCTACGTCCTGGAAAGCGTGCATTCGTTTTAGACCTAACCTATAAATAGATAGATTTTTATTAATTCCATTTGATCAAATACATGCATTCAATACATTTTTGATATAGATGATGATGATAATTGTTGTTTTAAGGGGCCTAACATCGAGGTTATCGGTCCACATTTTTGATATAGGACACGTCAGAATTTACATCTATAAAATAAAAGAACTAACAGGTATATATTACTAATATTATAACTATTTAACTTATTATAATAGCAAATCTTAATAGATACAATCTTATTGCACAACTATTTACACCTCACTCTATTATAATAATATGAAAACTTAATTCTATAAATACAACAACATACAGCTAGGTATTACAATTAAATTAAAAAAGTAAAATGTAATTATAGATTTCATCGCTCCTATACGCTAAGATATTCAACTACTGAGTAAAAACAATGGCACTGCAGATAAGCTTTCAACATTCTATCAAAGGTTTTTATTTTTGGGGCCAGTTTTATATACTGGGGTAGTTTATATATGCTTGTGTGTGTGTGTGTGAAATATGAATGTTTTGATTTTGTCTTGTGTTATGCCTATGAACATCATTGTTTGTTTTAAGAAAAACATCTTTATTCATTAAATTCTTTTTAAAAAACATAATATTTTCAAAGATATATATGCAGGGCAGTGGGAGAATGTTTAAATCTTTAAAAAGAGGTCTACATGATTCTCTAGAGTTTACATTTGCCATAATTCTAATCGCCCTCTTTTGTATCCTAAACGTGCTTAGTAGCCTACATCTGGCGACATACCCCAAAATATGATCCCATATCTTAAGTATGAATGGAAATAAGCAAAATAAGTATTTCTTAATGTGTACATGCTAGTGCAGGTTTTCAAAATACGTAACGCAAAGCACATCGAGTTCAGTTTAGTATTCAGATATTGTATATGTTTATTCCATTTCAAGTCTTGTTGTATCCATAGTCCTAAAAACGTTGTATCTGATTTATTTTCTATTTGATGACCATTTAATGTTATATTGGGTTTCGCAGGATTCCTATTCTCTATAGTGTGGAAATTTAGACATACTGTTTTTTTATATTTATTATGAGGCGATTATCTTGTGACCATTTGGTTAACTCTCCTGTAACTGAGTCAGCAGACAGCTGTATGACCTGTTTAGTTTCACCTTTTATTACGAGTGTTGTATCGTCCGCAAACAAAATTTCCTTATGTGAATGAACGTTCTGTGTTATATCATTGATATATAGAAGAAAGAGTAGTGGGCCCAAAACCGATCCCTGGGGTACTCCAAATTCAATAATTCCCTCATTGGACAATGTTTCATTAAGTAATTTGGTTCCATCATCCTTGTGTCTCAAGCTTACTATTTGTTTACGCCTTGTTAAGTAAGACTCTATCCATTTATTAGCTAGACCTCTAATACCATATTGATTTAGTTTCGATAAATCCAATTGTCAATTAATTTCAGTATACTATTACTACATTCGTAAATTGCTGTCTGTGTAGATTTTTCCGTTCTGAATCCATGTTGTGAGTTTGATAATATTTTATTTTTTTCTATGAAACTTATTGATATATATTGATTATATATTAATTATCTTATACATAATTTTTTCCACAATTTTTGCAATACCAGTTGGTAAGGTAATAGGACGATAGTTATCTAATTCATCTTTTGAACCGTTTTTGTGCACTGGAATTACTTTTGATAACTTCAAAATATCCGGGTAAGTTCCTGAGAGAATTGAACTGTTTATTAAGTGCTTAAGTGGATTTATTATATTTTCTTTAAATTTGCATCAGGGATGCCATCAATGCCAGCACAGAATTTATTTTTTAGCTCTTTTATAACTATTCTTACCTCTTCACTTGTGACATGATTTATAAATAAAGAATCACTGCATATATTTATTTTATTATTAGAATTTAGTGTATTTACCTGTGATTTATTTAATAATTTTTGTGGATTTTCCAGAAAATAGTCATTAAAAGTGTTTGCTATTTCCTCTGGATTATTTATCACTTTATTATTTCTGGTCAGTGTAATGTTCCTTTGTATTTTAGCAGATTTTCCAGTTTCTTTCTTTATCACGGACCACATAGCCCTGTTTTTATTAGATGATTGGGAAATAAAATTATCATTATGCATTTTCTTTGCTAGTCTTATTACCTTATTTAATATGCTAGTGTATTTTTTGTAGTATAAATTGAATTCAGGTGTTGTGTGGTATTGTTTATATAATTTGTGTAGAAATTTATTTCTTTGACATGAATTTATAATCCCTGTTGTTATCCAATTGCTAGTTTTGTTATTTTGAACAGTTCTTCGTTTAAAGGAGAATGCTATTTCAAAATAGTGTTTTAGGGTACTGTTAAATGCATTAAATTTATCATTTACATTTTCTAGTTCATAAATTTCTGACCATGTTTCCTTATTTAATAAGTCATTGAAATATGTAACATAGTCTGCCTGTGTAGGCCTACTTCTTCTGCTTGTAGTCTTTCTTTAAGGAGACTTATTTGAGATTGTGCGTTTTTTAAATCAACCACAAGCATTTTGATTATTTCCTCTTTGGAGGCCAATTCTAATTTGAGGAGTTCAGATTCACTCGCCGCTCGCGGCAACTCGTACTTTTTTCCCCAGTTGATTTCCTTCACATCTCAAAATTTTTTTCGCCACTAAATGCTTTGTCTTCACAATTAAGGCACACCTCTTCAATAGATAAAGAATTGTTATCACATTGGACACTCACATCACTCGAATGGGAACAATTTTCAAGAGATAACCGTTCGTGACTTACGTTTAACATCGCCATCTTGGTCTTTAAGTTCGAGATTATCTAAACCTCAAGTAACACACGGTATGTAGCCTATAGTGTTGTGAGAGTAGTGAAGATCCCTAGGTGAATCAGCTGTCCCTATCAATATTGCTTTATGTAAACATCCATTTTACTGTCATGACTCGTATTTTTTTATTTATTACGGTATTTGATCGATTATTATCATGATGCCTTTTATTATTATTATCATTATTCTAAGCTGTGGGATGAGTTGGGTCGACTGTCTCGGCCAGGCAAACGCTCTGAATTTCATAGGAACTCTGAATTTAACAACCCTCATTCTACAATTAATAGTCACTCCCACTTCACACGTATTTGTAATAGCCAAGTAATCCAGGTTTCTTTGGATGGGCCGGTGTTTCGTGCCCTATTATCCGTACAGTTGGGGCATAGCATGTCAGTTTAAAAAATGGTAATTCATCCACAACTTGGAAATGTTTCCTCCACTCTCAAAATAACACAACTGTTTTCCCTGAAGTCTTTCATCTGAATTATATTCACATTTTCTGTGTGGCGTTTTATTACAAATATCAGGAGTGGCATAATATTTCTATGTAATAATTTGAGCTGTCGATTTAATCGAATAATCGGACCAATTAACCGATTAATCTAAAAATACGATTAACCGATCAATGTGCTTTAGTTGATTAATCAAACTGATTAAAATATACTGACCGGAAAAAAAGTGGAACACTTCAATTTTTAATGTAATTTCTTAATTTATTCCGCTAAAATGTGTCGGTTTTCCAATATTTGCATTATTCATGTAAATGTTAGATGGTTGGCTACAGAAAATACTGAAACATGTTTTACAACACGCTTTAACTCACAAATTTCGTTACATTTCACAAATCTAACAATTTTCTATTTTTTACTAATGTTCTTTTGGGCTGTTTTTTTTTTGCCAAACAAAACAGTGTTAATGTTTGCACTGCACTGCACGGGAACACTGATCACTAAAACGAGTGTTTCCACCCTTAGCGTCCATGACAGCTTGTTAGGCTCATCGAAGATTGGGGGTAATTGGTGGTAATAAACCACCCTAAGAAATGTCAATTTCTATTCACGGATGTTTCAGATGTGTGTCCTAATGCGTGAAAAGCTTTTAAAATGTGATTACATCTTTTTCATGGCTAATTTTATACTTTTTAAATTACTGTTCCACTTTTTTGCCGGTCAGTGTAGTAGTGTGGTGTAGGAAAAGTAATTGTTTTGTGTAGCAAAAAACCTGTGTATTGTATTATTATTTCCCATGTGACATGCTAGCATCAGCTATTGTAGGATTGACAGGTCATTAAAGTTAGCTGATGCTCATGCCTTTGCTTCAGAAATATAAAAGCGATAATATCCCCTTAATTGCTTTCTTCTAAACTCAGGGAATTGTCCATCACTTTTACGAACAATAGGAAAGGAATTATCAGACAGGCCAGGGGCGGCCCCGTGAGGTAGTGCCGACCAATGTGCCCTCTCAATAACAGTTTATATTCAATTTAAACTTCAAGGAATTGGCAAGGATATTGTAAGGTACCTGAGAGGGTAGCCTGTACAAAGAATTAACCTAAGGGATGAAATAATTGTGTTTAGGAGGAAAGCTTGGCAATTACTTGTAACAGGTATGGATTATCTAGTGGTTTGAGATCGTCAGTACGATCTGCAAGGCGAACTCCCCAATGTACTGCTTAGTGGGGTAGTTCAGGGTACGAGTGTGGAAAAAAGGGTAGTTTAATTGGTACTCAATGCGCGATAACGGTACCAAGCGGTCTGCTGTAAGTCGTGAACAAGCGTACTAGGAGTGAGCCTGCTACGGTCAGCGCTGTGCTATGGCGCTCTGCTGACGTCACGAAACAATTAAGTAATAGTGCTAATTCTAGATCCTACCTACTGGGGAAGCTAAGAGGGTAGGATCTTATCAGCTAATTAAATAAAGGACAAGACCATTGACTTCTATTGTGTTTGAATTTAATAAGTACTTCGATTTGGAAGTACTCTGGCAAATAGCAGTTCAGATAATAAAATAGATAATTATTACAGTCCAACCACAGGGGGATGGGAGAGTAGTGTGACTGTGTGTGTAGTGATCGCTTGAGACACTTACCCTTCAGCTAGCGGCAGCGGTTCGTCACGTAGGTAGCACTTAGACAGACTGATCTGGGGGCATGACCTTCCGGAGTTCTTATAGACGCCTCATGCTACGTCTGCGGAATCCGCACATTTCTCCTAAGTCATAGCCTCCCTAGGGTCGTTGGCTGGGACACGAGGCTACCTGAGTTCATAGAGGTGATAATTTATTGGGTTTATAATTCTGTAACGGTATTTGTAGATTTCTGAAGTAAGTGTTTGGCTTTTGGATTTGTCGGGGGTATTAGTATTAGGGGTTGATGGTGGCGTACCCTAGGGGTACAACAACCCCCTTTGTTGGGTTAGTTATCGTCCTCGATAACTGAACGAAGACGTGGGGGTGGTTTTTGAAAAATAGGGCATCGTCTTCGTTCTTGTAATTCTTCTATCTTCTTTTCTTCTCTTCTTTGAATTTAGTCCCGAAATGTATTGGTGGCGTCGTCGGGGTGTGTGGGTAGCCTCGTGGTAGATAGGGGTGAGTAATGGGGTAGATATAAAATTTGTATTGTGGGAGTGATCGTCGAAGGCTGTGTAGGAGTGCCTTCTATAGTGTGTACCTCCGGGTAGTGCTCAGCGATCATGTGTAAGTGTATAAGGTGAGGGGAACAATATTTCTTTACAATGGGTGTCGAAAACGTGCAACATTAGGGTGTGAAGCTTAACATATATGCTCTGGTAATATTCATTCTGACGATACCATGATTATATTGATGGGAGACAACATGTATCCCTATTAAAATGTATAACAAATTACAAAGTACATATATAAACAAAACATTAAAAACAACATAAACAATAAAACATATATCATCGCCAATTCAACTAAAGGGGTGCAGGAACACAACGAGAGGAAAAACATCCTAGGGGTGGGGGGAGGATATTCAAGCAACGTACCTCCGGTGCGGATGAAAAACTGCCCTCGCGTGCCCTGCACGTGTGTGAAAGAGATAGGGTGGAGAGAAAGAAACAAAGAAATGTCTCAGGGTGTAGTTTAAGGGGATATAGTTATAAGTGTTTCATTGTGGGGAAGAAATACGACATTTTTACAACAGGGAGTTTAAAAGAATAGAAAGGAAAAACAATGTGTATACAATCAATCATAATAACTTCATACATTCGCAACAGTGACCTTATCGTAACAATACCATTAATCATAATAATTTCAAATTCTCGCAACAATAACCTTATCGTAACAATACCATATTTAGTCATTTAGAACAAAACTCTATTAACTATACCAATATCCTAATAATACCCAATTTGCGCAACTATATTACTATTATATGCTCGCATTTACAAAAAATACCGTACTCTATCAATGATAACACTACCTAGAGTGCACTCTTATTTAATATCTATGTTTAAACTACTATTTAAGACCTGCAGGCTATGTAACTACATGTCTATAGTATAACTCGCTCCCTGTGGGAAAGCGAAGTCATCTTGGCAGCACAACTCGTCCTTCACATAAATAGGCGCGAGCTGTGTGGCCGTGGTGCACCTCTCATTGCAGGTGTCAAATTGTTATTGTTGATCCGACTTCAAGTGGGGGCATATCCCACAGGTATATCTCCACCGTGGTTCGGATGTACACCTGGAAACATATATCATGTGTGTGTGTGGGGGGGGAATCGTGTATTGGCCGTGTGAGTGTGAAATGTGGGGGAGGGAAATTTGTGTAGTAAAAATACATATATTGTTGCATATATCATGTCGCCATCTGTTGGGACAAAAAGATACATAAAATTACAATATAGGGTGTCCACCCTCGGCATCTGTGGGGTTAATCTGTGGATGTCGACAAAAAAACATGTTATCCTGAAAATATATCATGTTATTTCACTGTAATTGGGTATCTCGGCGAGTGCCCAAAATGGAGCTACTCCCGATGCATATGCGCAAAGTATGCACCACTATGTGCGCTGTGTCAGGATTTGCCGCCTCAGGTTTTCAACCTGCGCTGAAAAATTAAGACATAAATATAAGCATAAAATATAGACCTAAAATTAATACTGGCCATTTGTTACTTTATACTTTCATATACCTTCATGTTTGTTTGTTCACTAATCCTAATTTCCTATACCTTCGCGCTACTTCATCCTTTATTCATTGTTGCCTATACCTTTATATTCCTTTATGCTGTCGGACCTTCCATTGAAGGACACTCACGTGAACGGTATGGACCGTTCCTTTATGCTATCGGCCCTTCCATTGAAGGACACTCACGTGAACGGTATGGACCGTTCCAATCGGGCTTACGCATCTGCGTAAGACCGCATTCGGCGCTTATATATTGCCATCTAAGCAATATCAATATATTCCTCCCCCTGGGGCACAACCAGAGCGCTCAACGGTAGTTGTAACCTCGGCCAGGGAGAGAACCGTAGGTTCGTCGTATATCGTCTTCTTTCTTGATGCTTTGTTCTACGGGGGCATGAGCAGAGAAGATTATCGGTGCTACATACCTCGGCCCGGGAAATTATATCCTCTTCTTTCTTGATGAATAGTTCTACGGGGACATGAACAGAGGAGATCATCGGTGTTACATATCTCGGCCCGGGAAATTATATCCTCTTCTTTCTTCACCTGTGTGTAATAACCAGGCCTCTAGCTCCGCGCATAGAGCCGAAATTACATAATCTTACATGCTAACTAACGTCAAGTCAAGTGGGTCGTTTTGGGAAGGAGGATGTATCCTGTCCGATGTGGGGGTAGTTAATTCCCTCATCGAACCATCAAGCCTCCGTCCGCAGGTATAGCTTAGACGACGTTAGGGCATAAAAAATGGGTATAACGGACCCCATGCTAGAGGAGACAGGCTAGGTACATCCTCGAACACGGGCGCTTGCCCACCCTAACACGTTACCACTATGACCTCCCGTCGGTCGTCAACGTCGAAGTCATATCATGTCAGGTCCTGGGCTCTGTTTGCCCTCAGTCCTGGGTACAACTTACCAATTCCTATTTTCCAGCGGAAACCACAAACCACGAAAAGAGAGTGTCAAGCGGTATTGTGTTGTGTGGGGTGTTATAGTTATACGGGGGGGGGGGATGACTGGTGGCACAGTGCACTTTCGTTGCGCCTGGCTGTCGGATATCCAGCTAATGTCAGCTGCGTATAATTCCCTCTCACATGTTAGTGGGTAAGTTAAGGATTTGGAAAGGTATCCCCGTGTTAATGGGCAGTTGTATGTTAGAATTTTGTAAGTAGCGGGTAAATGGATGGTAAGATAGGTCCAAGGAATCGTGGTCCTATGGGGATGTTGGGAAACGTTAAGTGGTAGGATCTCTCGACCGGTGTGGGTGAGGATTTTATTGGTGAGGAACTGGGTGTTCAGCGTGGTTGTTAGATACCGTACTGAAGGAGGTAGGGTGGCATTTATGCTCTAAATTGGCATGCAGGGTAAAAATGTTGGTTATAAAAATACAACAATTCATGCATTAGTGTTAGCAGGTTATGCCTGGGACGCTAAGCTGTTAGCTTTAAAGTTCCGAATGTTTATTAACATTTAGCCTCGAGCGATATAGCATGTCGTACACCCTGGTAATTGCATGATTACCAAGTGCCGTGCATTAATAGGGGACAATTGTACAAGTGTGTAATTGTAGAGTGTTAATAATGTATATTGTGAGGGAGATGTGCTTTTAAGCTTGGATGCACTAGTCGCAATATATGGCATCTGGGGCCATAGTAATAATATTAGACTGCTGTCTGTACTCGTAAAATATATACTCTAGACTTATATACTATGAAGCCTATATTCTAAAACTGGTCATCTAGGATTATTATATAATATGATCCCTTAAGCTAGAGATTCTGTCTACCAGGTTACATTTCTGTGCACTATATGTGTGGCCTAAGTCCTTCATATAGGGGGGACTTATTGCTGCACAAATATCCTATCCGCCCTGCGGAAATATGGGGAATCCATAAGTGTGTATTGCCATTCTATTAGTTGGGGGGATGGTATATGTGAATGCCATTTATGTGGTAAACGGGGCTAGAAATTCCACTAAATTTGGTGTTTTAATTGTGGAGTTCAAGAGGGGTAAAGTGCGCGGGGGGGGGGAACATTAATGCGCTATCCCTGTATATGAGTTTGCTCGTCCGAATCTGGAAGATAATATTTTGTTCAATATCGCTGTACCGCGAATAAAATAAATTAAAACCTCCTAAGTGGGAAGTAGATTTATATATTTGTATGGTCACGGAGACATGCTCGTGTTTTCATATGTCGGATGGTGTGTCTATATAAGGGTGTATTCGAGGGCAAAAGTTTACTAAAGCCCCTGAAAGATAAAATACGGTGTATCTGTGTGACGCAGCGCTGTGTGTATATCACCGATAATACTGGCTTCTTGCCGTGAAATATGCTGTCCCGGTGTTAAGTATTGAGGGATGAAGGGTGTGAACCGAAATAAAAATATTTGGTTACCCTGGTGGGTATGGTATATTCCGAGAATTATATGTCTCGACCTCACTGTCATTTGAATTCAGCGCGCGAGAGTATATTAATTATGGCTGCCCGCTAGTTACTCGTCACGTGAGAGGTGTGGCTTGTGATAACGTGTGTATACGGAAGGTATCAGATATCGGCTACTGCGAGGCGGGACTTAAAGTGCTGATTGGCTGGCGTGCTGCAGTAGTTCATGTTTATCGGGGCGCTACTCTGATTGGACCTGAGCGCTAGGAGTGTGTTGAAAGCATGGCGCTTTGTTGTTATACTGTAGATGAATTGTCAAAAGCTCGTGTTGGGTGTCAAATGGAGTGGTTGTCATTTATGCATTGTCATATGCTATACAGCCTGTGTATTATATAATCTGGGTGTAGGCTATTGACTTCCCATCTGTGTATCGTGAAACCAAGCATGTCCCTGTGGTGGGGAACATTGGTGGAATTACGCTGTCATCATAGCGTACTCAAATGTGGCAAATGATATATATATATATATATATATATATATATATAACTACTGTGCTTCTTGTATACAATTAATGGAGTATGCTGGAGTGTATTGTGCATGTCCGGAAGCATATGGCGATTCCTTGTGGATGTAAAAATGCTGTGTGTTACACTGTAAAAAAGTGTGTCTGTGGTTAACTCCCGCCTACTCCGGGAAAATGAAAAAATAATGCGGGGTGCATTAATATGTATATGCATAGTGAATATTGTATTCCGCAATATTGGACTGTCCGTGTAGTAGCATAATGGGCTACATTTACCGGGCATTCTGCTGTATGGAAGTGAGATCTATATACTGGGTATTCCCAGAACTGAATGTGTTGGTGTGTAGATGATGTATTCTTATTGCGTATCTTATGTTTGTTGAATCAAGTGGATATTTAGTCTTTATATATTAGATAAAATCATAGGGCCTTTGTTAATCGTTATCTACAAAATTCGGCATGTCTATGTCCATGGTCGATACTTATTCTTTATTGTGAGCCTAGGAGGGTAGGATTTAACCTGCTCTTGACTTAATTACGCCTTAGGGACACGCAGAACAGCTATGGACCATCAACGTATTGAGTGCCGAATATTTTTATGTCTATGCGCTCATGGCTGATACGCATCCTATAGTGTTTTGACCCAGGAAGGTAGGACTTAACCTGCCCTTGACTTAATTACGCCTTAGGTCTACTTTAGGACAGTTATGGGCCATGGCGTTATTGTGATACTAATGGACATATATATTGGTATGTGCCATGTCGTGTCACGTTGCCTCAAAACGAAAATATGTTATTTTAATGTGGCCAACTTATGATTTTATCGCTAAGTGTGTATCTACTGTGTAGATGTGAATTAAAGGGGATCTATATAAGGATTTGTGGTCCTGTTGTAGCCTTGTGGCACTTATGAAATTATGAAATTACTTATGAAATTACGAATATCATTTCGTCATATAGTAGATCATTATGAACAGCTTGTACTTAGCGTAAGGATGATAAATGGTTCCCTAAGTCGACTGTTAGAGGTATAGCCCCAATCCCCTAGACATTTCTAGGAGTCCAGTCGGTCGTCGGCTAGGATGAGATGATTATAATTATAATTGTAATGTAAATGAATTTCCTACTCCGTCGGCTTAATATGAAAATCGCCTCGTGGGAAAACTGTTCATTTTGTCTGTCTTTATGACGGTACTGGGTGATCAATGCCACTGTGATCTAGAAATATAAATTAAAGATCCCTTGTGAGGAGAAAAAATATATGGAAAGGAGTATGTGATAACGGCATGCGTGCTGTATATGACTTGTGAGTCTTGGAGTGCCGGCGTCTCGTATGTCGAGAAGTTGTGTGGGCAGATTACGCATCCGGCATTGTATGCGAATCGCGGCTTACTGTCTATGAGCAGTTTGCAGTACTGAGTGTTAGATTTGGTGGATATGTATTAAAGAATATCTCTTGGATTGCAGTGTATGGGATATGTAATTTGTGTAAGTATAAGTCAACCTTATTCCCAGTGTTTCCTAACTGTTTGTTCAGCTGACCTAAAAAGTCTGATGCTGTGACGGTATGATAACCTGTGTGATTGTATCAAATCCTATTGGCTGTAGTGGTAGTAATCCACCTGTGTACTAGCGCAATTGTGTGCGGAATTATACCGAATGTCGCTACACCATGCGATGAGTGTTAATCCGCTTTGGCCTATAGGGAAAGCCACTAACCTGTGTTGTTGTATGTCTACTATGCCTTTGCAAAATGTCGCTAATCTGCGTTAGTGTATGAGTATTGCGTTCCATTGGCGAAGGCTCGCTCACCTGTGTTTTTGTAGATGTTAGGCCATTGTGTGTGTGCACTGCGGCTAACCTGTGTTATCGTGTTGTCTGCACGAACCTATGTCGGTGCTGAAATATGGTAAGATATATCATCCTGGAATGTTCGGCGATAGTGATTGTACTAGGCTGCTACCAGTGGCCTAGAATATAGTGTGAATCGTTTAAGAACGATGAGAGTAATAATAGAAGATCGTATCCGTGTTAGGCAGTTTAAAGGACGTGCTTAGGTCCCAAGACCTATGAGAGTATTAACAGGGGATTGTATTAATGTTATGCAGTTTAAAGGACATGCTTAGGTACCAAGACCTATGAGAGTATTAACAGAGGAGTGTATTCATGTTATGCAGTTTAAAGGACATGCTTAGGTCCCAAGACCTATGAGAGTATTAACTGAAGATCGTATTTGTGTTAGGCAGTTTAAAGGACGTACTTAGTTCCCATGACCTATGAGAGTAATAACAGAAGATCGTATTTGTGTTAGGCAGTATAAAGGACATGCTTAGGTCCAACGACCTTTTAGGGTAATAACAGAAGATTGAACTCGTGTTAGGCAGTTTAAAGTACGTGCTTAGGTCCATAGACCTGCGAGAGTAATAACATATGAGTGAATGCGTGTTAGGTAGCTTAAAGGACATGCTTAGGTCCAAAGACCTACTATGGTAATAACAGCAGGGTGTACTCATGTTAGGCAGTTTAAAGGACGTGCTTAGGTCCAACGACCCGTGTTATTGTGGTGTCTGTAACTCTGTATGTGCTTTCGCTACTGCTGGAATCATGGCGTTCGGTATAAAAATTGTATTGTATGTTCCGTAATGTATTATGTTTGGCCATATGTATAAACTTATTGGTTTACTCGGTGGTAATGTATCGTATCTGCATGTCATCCCGCCTTAATATGGGGTGACTGTTGGAATCCGTGCACTTTCCAAAGTTGTACAAGTAAAACTTGTGTGTACTAATCTCCTAAATGTGGTCATTAGCCATGGGAGTGTTAGTCCCTCTAGTGTTATGGGAAATGTATGTATGCGCCTATTATTTATTACATCTGTCGGAATTTGTCATCGGTCGCTGCCGAAGGTATATATATAGACAATTAAGTTATTTATCAGAACCTCCGTGGCTTAGGCGGCAGCACGCCGGCCTCTCACCACTGGGTCCGTGGTTCAAATCCCGGTCACTCCATATGAGATCTGTGCTGGACAAAATGGAGGCAGACAGGTTTTTCTCCGGGTACTCCGGTTTTCCCTGGCAACATTTCATTCCAGCAACACTCTCCACTATCATTTCATTTCATCTGTCATTCATTTAATCACTGCCCCAGAGGAGTGCGTCAGGCCTCGGCAGCCGGCACAGTTCATATCCTCGCCGCTAGATGGGGGCTTCATTCATTCCATTCCTGACCCGGTCGGAGACTGGAAGCAGGCTGTGGATTTTCATTTTTCAAGTTATTTATCAATGCTTATCAACTGTGTGCTGTGAGTATATTTGTGTGGGAAGGGTACGTTAATGTATCGTCCCTTGTGACAGTTGAGTTGATCTTTAGTCGGTCGCCTAATGCTCGTGACCGTGTATGGAAATCTATGTGCGGTAAAGTAGGTTAAAATGTGCGTTCTGTATAAGCTTGTATGAATATGAAGTGTTTAGATATCTTTCTATGGTAAAGGAATCTTTCCGTGGTTTGCTATGTGCTCTCCATTTGTGTGAATGACCCGTGTTACGCACGGCCATGTATTAGCGTGGTAGTCTACGTGACTGGTCGGAAAGAGCTGTTGCTATGGATGGGTCGTGTATTGCTGACTGAGCATTACGGCTCTCGTTACTTCCGTGTGTCGGGGCAGAGGATTGACCTCGCTTGCTGAGCAATGTGTATTGCATATGCAAGGCCTTGTCTACAATATATTACCTGTAAAGACATACCTGCACTGTACATATTATAGATATGGAACTATTATTAATAATGTTAAGTCGGCATCTCCTATTTGGAATTCTGCAACTGAAGACTACTTATGGTGTTGGGCCAAACCGGGATTGGTGTTGACATTTATTTCAAACTGTGGTTACTAGATGCCATAGTGCAATTGGCGCCATTGCCATTGCTTATGTGGCGTATCGTGTTCATGGGGACTTAAGGGGAATATGAGGCATATGTACTACTAGATATATATCTAGCCTTGACCTGTCTTAAACTAGTGTGTGCGAACAGAATTCATAATCCTAGACAGACATGAGACACAATAAATATAACCTGGTATACATTATTATATCAATTATAACTAAACATGCAAACTTATAATTAAGCTTCGTATCATGCACTGTGGGAACTGTCGGTGACTGCTAGTTGTAAGCATGGCTACTATAAGCCATAGCGCATAGGGCGCTTGTTCGACTCGTACGGTCCTAGGTTTGACATATGTGTGGGAAAAATATATGTTAATGCCTTATACTGATGACCTAATGCTTTCGATTCTCGTGGCTCTGGGGACTGGGGAAACGTGGAGATAGCCTACGTGGGACTGCTGCAGGCAGAGCTTGCCTCGGCATTTCTTATTCTTTACTTACACCTAAATGTTGTGTGTAAAAGGAAAATTGGCTTTGGAAGCGAGTTATATTATGCGTAAAGTTATCTCGTTGTCTGGTTTACTGGTATTAGAACTTAGTGTATCTCTAATTATTTAAAAATAAAAATGAATGATGTGTGGGTCCTATATTGGCAACTTCGAATTCTATCTGTCGCAAATAATGGCACAGTCTCCCTCGGATTGCCAAAGCGGCTTTAGCACCTGGTATCCACTCAAGGGATGCATTTTCCGTGCGGGGCGTTTGGAAAAGGGTGATTTTAGGCTTGTGTTGTCTATCTTCCATTTTCGGGAGTGTTACCGGAATGGGCCGGTTAATTAATATGGCTTTTCGGCGCGCCTTAGGACTGTTGCTGGCCGGAATAGGCGCTAAGGTCCTAGGGCATAATGGAAGCGTGGGGATGGAAATGCCATTATGTGGCGGTGGGACTGTGTTCACTTGTGCTTCGTTTCCCATGGCGGGCTGCGGATGTGGCATGGCCACGGCAGTTCCCTTCCTAATAGGAGTGGGCCTTAGGGGAATGGATGTATTGGCCATATTTGGTGAAATGCCTGTACTGACCGCTTCCATTGGGGGTATGTGGATGTGTTAATAATTCAAATGAAATAAAGTGTGCCTGGAGCTGACGGAAACGTTGCCATATCTCGGCGTATTGCAGGTTGAATGCCCTGGCCTGTTCCGTTACTGTCGCGGTGGCAGTATTCACTTTGAGGTGTGGTAGGGGGTAATATAGCTGCGTGGATTTAACTATTTGTCCACGGGGGCGCAAATGTATGCAGCTATAGGTTTATGCTGAGCACGCTATTGTGCGTGGCAAAAATTTTACCGATTATTCCCGATGTATTTCCTATTGGGATGGAATTTGGTAGATTTGTATCAACTGGACGCTCAGCCGCCTATATTCGGCAATGAGCTGTGCGAAATGGTGATCCAACCTCACATATTGCGCCCTAATGTGTTGGAGGGTTGCGGTATGATTGATGTGACCATAGACCCTATCCATTTTGTTATGTATCCTCAATGTTTTTGTGTATTTTTCCTGTAGTGCCCTGTGTATCGTGTGTAAATTTCGGTGCGCCCGGGCGAGGAGTGTTTTACGCCTATCGGTGGGGGTGCGGATGTACTTAGTCTGTGCCGCACTTACCCTTGCCTGCATTGCCTGTATGCGCACTTGCACCTTTAGCATTCGGCGCTGTCGGCTGCGTAAGAGAAAAAAGAATAGTTCGGAATCCCTATTTGTGTGACTATGGTACACCCTCCCTTGTGAATTAGGCGTTTCGGCATGAGGTGCCATGTTGTAAAAGGACCTATCAAGTGGTTATAAACGTTCAAGGGGATCGTGAAAGGCTAGTGTAAAATAATTGTTCCTACTTTGACACTGATATGGATTCCTATGGGCTTTCTAAGCTGGTGGGGTCGTATTATATTTAAATGAGTGTAACCTTCTCCCTATTCTATGGGGGTAGTAAATGAAATATTATTATTAGAATACTATATAAGGTACCGGGGACCGCACTGGGTGGGGAACTAAATAATGTGACCCCTATTAATTATGTGGTATGGGCGTAGCAACTTTGGGGTTTTAAGTGGCTGATTATTATTTAAGGGTGGCGTTAATGAATGTATTCTCTATTAGGGCGGGTCTGGGTGGGTACAAAAATCTTACTGGACACTCACTTCAAAAATTTTGCCAATTTTGGGTGGCGTTTGCTTGGCTAGAAAGAGGTTTAAGTTTCTAGGGATCTTTTCCGCGGAATACGTTGTATGTACTCCTTTAGGCGTTGTTTTAAGACAACGTCGCGGTACCCCTTGCCTCCACCATTTGTAAGGTACCTGAGAGGGTAGCCTGTACAAAGAATTAACCTAAGGGATGAAATAATTGTGTTTAGGGGGAAAGCTTGGCAATTACTTGTAAGAGGTATGGATTATCTAGTGGTTTGAGATCGTCAGTACGATCTGCAAGGAGAACTCCCCAATGTACTGCTTAGCGGGGTAGTTCAGGGTACGAGTGTGGAAAAAGGGTAGTTTAATTGGTACTCAATGCGAGATAACGGTACCAAACGGTCTGCTGTAAGTCGTGAACAAGCGAACTAGGAGAGAGCCTGCTACTGTCAGCGCTGTGCTATGGCGCTCTGCTGACGTCACGAAACAATTAAGTAATAGTGCTTATTCTAGATCCTACCTACTGGGGAAGCTAAGAGGGTAGGATCTTATCAGCTAATTAAATAAAGGACAAGACCATTGACTTCTATTGTGTTTGAATTTAATAAGTACTTCGATTTGGAAGTACTCTGGCAAATAGCAGTTCAGATAATAAAAATAGATAATTATTACAGTCCAAGCACAGGGGGATGGGAGTGTAGTGTGACTGTGTGTGTAGTGATCGCTTGAGACACTTATCCTTCAGCTAGCGGCAGCGGTTCGTCACGTAGGTGGCACTTAGACAGACTGATCTGGGGGCATGACCTTCCGGAGTTCTTATAGACGCCTCATGCTACGTCTGCGGAATCCGCACATTTCTCCTAAGTCATAGCCCTCCCTAGGGTCGTTGGCTGGGACACGAGGCTACCTGAGTTCATAGAGGTGATAAATTATTGGGTTTATAATTCTGTAACTGTATTTGTAGATTTCTGAAGTAAGTGTTTGGCTTTCGGATTTGTCGGGGGTATTAGTATTAGGGGATGATGGTGGCGCACCCTAGGGGTACAACAATATCTTATTGCAAATTCATTTGAACGAGCGCGCTAACTAACATAAGCTCTGGCGTTGCTTTCTTGAATGAGTGAGCCAGGCCACGTGGGCTCCACCTCCGAAAATAAGACTCGGCACCACTAAAGGCTAGTTTGGCTTAGCTTTGCATGTGTTGTATTGTGTTGGGCCAGAGATTACCCTAGGTAGAGCCAACACCCGCATGGCGCATTCACCATAGTGCAGCATCCAAGCGCAAGCTAGAATTGCTTGAAGTGATTATGCATTTCAACCACCATATGGCGGCACAATGCAGAGGACACAGCTCCAGGGTTCCCAATTTAATGCTTTGTCACTATATCTGGCAACTATTAAATATATACAAGATGCTTTTAGTTCTTTCTTGTTAGACATTTAGCGACTTTTTCACACTCATACTGGTGACAGGAATACTTATTTCTCTATTTATAATGTAACAATCCAGACTTTGTGCAGTAAGTTTTGCTTCGTTTCGGTGGTTTAAGTTGGCAACACGGTTATGCCTACCAGAATGCAGATATAAATTCTCGGGTTTGTTAACTTTTCTGGTGGCATTGCAAGTGTTTAATAGTAGCGTCGTTAATTATTTTTGTGTTTAATTATATCGAGTGTAGCGGATATCCTTACCAAGTTTAGGCTATATCTGTATGTAAGATAGTCTTGACGGTATGGCATCCTGTTCATTTTAGTTTACCTGTTTATTTCGCGGTGGCCGCTGAAATTGTGTCAAAGTTGTATTGCGGGTCTTGTACACTTACACAGTTAAATACTGTGATTCTGAAACTTAGGCCTATAGCATAAAATATGCAGTGTATATACTTGCAACGTTTGAACGATTTGATTTCAAATTTTGAATTTGCTGGCACCACCAGGAAAATTATTACCAGCCGCCACTGCTATTTTTGTCTTATTACTGAAGTTTACAAGTCATTGGTGGAACTAGAAGATGAATTCGCAGACCCTCTCCAATGGTGGTAAATACATTCAGTCCATCTTCCACATAAGAATAATTCAACAGTAATATCTTTAGAGTGGAAGCAGGGAAACTTGTAAAAGAAGCCAAACGTGAGGTTTGGCATTCAGATCTTTCGATGTCAAATTTAACTGAGTGGAACAATGGTATTTCGGATTTGTCTAGCAACAATAATAATAACAATTATGATGATAATAATAATAATAATGTAAATAAATCACCAACACAAGCTTGCAAAAGTAACAAATTTAAACTTTACCACCAGAATGTTCAGTCTCTCTATAATAACATTGATTACATAAATCTAATGCTTGGTAATGAACTTAAAGACATCTCAGCACTATGTATTTCAGAACATTGGCTGAAAGATGAACAACTCGAATTAATTCAATTCCCAGGGTTTATACAAGCTAGTAAATACTCTAGAACTAATATTAGCCATGGTGGTACTTGTATCTACCTAAGAAATAATTTAGATCATGAACAGTTAACAGCTTATGATTATCTAATTATGGAACAGGATTTTGAATTCTCTGCCGTAAAAATACAGCAGTTTAAGTTAATAATTGTATGCATATACCGTTCTCCGTCAGGAAAGTTTCCTTCATGTATAGATAAATTAGAATTGTTACTCAATAACATGAGCAAAGTAAATTTCAATATAATAATTTGTGGGGATGTAAATGTGGATTTCTTAAAATTTTATAGAAATTGTGAATTATTAAGACAGTTACTAATTTCCTATGGACTGAAACCTACAGTAAATACCCCAACAAGAATAACAAAATTTAGTCAAACCACTCCTGATCATTTTTTTAAAATACAGATAAATATCACCATTCAATAGAAGTCTATTGTCCGGGTTTTAGTGACCACCATGGACAAATACTGAGTTTTGAAGTACCCGAAACAATCAAGAATAATGATAATGGAGTAAAATCAAAGTGCAGGTCATTCACTGAAACAAATGTTACATATTTCAATGACTTATTAAAAAAGGAAACATGGTCAGAAATGTATAAACTAGAACATGTAAATGATAAATTTAATGAATTTAACAGTACCCTATTTTGAAACAGCATTCCCCTTTAGACAAAGAACTGTTCAAAATAACCACACTAACAATTGGATAACAACAGGGATTATAAATTCATGTCAAAGAAATAAATTTCTACACAAATTATATAAACAATACTACACAACACCTGAATTCAATTTATACTACAAAAAATACACTAGAATATTAAATAAGGTAATAAGACTAGCAAAGAAAATGCATAATGATAATTTTATTTCCCAATCATCTAATAAAAACATCGCTATGTGGTCCGTGATAAAGAAAGAAACTGGAAAATCTGCTAAAATACAAAGGAACATTACACTGACCAGAAATAATAAAGTGATAAATAATCCAGAGGAAATAGCAAACACTTTCAATGACTATTTTCTGGAAAATCCACAAAAATTATTAAATAAATCACAGGTAAATACACTAAATTCTAATAATAAAATAAATATATGTAGTGATTCTTTATTTATAAATCAAGTCACAAGTGAAGAGGTGAAAATAGTTATAAAAGAGCTAAAAATTAAATTTTGTGCTTGCATTGATGGCATCCCAGATGCAATTTTAAAGAAATGTGCAGAAAATATAATAAATCCACTTACACACTTAATGAAAAATGAAAATCCACAGCCTGCTTCCAGTCTCCGACCGGGTCAGGAATGGAATGAATGAAGCCCCCGTCTAGCGGCGAGGATATGAAATGTGCCGGCTGCCGAGGCCTGACGCACTCCTCTGGGGCAATGATTAAATGAATGACAGATGAAATGAAATGATAGTGGAGAGTGTTGCTGGAATGAAATTTTGACAGGGAAAACCGGAGTACCCGGAGAAAAACCTGTCTGCCTCCGTTTTGTCCAGCACAGATCTCACATGGAGTGACCGGAATTTGAACCATGGACCCAGCGGTGAGAGGCCGGCGTGCTGCCGCCTAAGCCACGGAGGCTTCACTTACACACTTAATAAACAGTTCAATTCTCTCAGGAACTTACCCGGATATTTTGAAATTATCAAAAGTAATTCCAGTGCACAAAAACGGTTCAAAAGATGAATTAGATAACTATCGTCCTATTACCTTACCAACTGGTATCGCAAAAATTGTTGAAAAAATCATGTATAGGAGACTGATAAGTTTTATAGAAAAAAATAAAATATTATCAAACTCACAACATGGATTCAGAACGGGAAAATCTACACAGACAGCAATTTATGAATGTATTAATAGTATACTGAAATTAATGGACAATAAGGAACATGTAACTGGCCTATTCTTGGATTTATCGAAAGCATTTGATGTTGTTGACCATAAAATCCTCCTTACAAAACTAAATCAATATGGTATTAGAGGTTTAGCTAATAAATGGATAGAGTCTTACTTAACAAGGCGTAAACAAATAGTAAGCTTGAGACACAAGGATGATGGAACCAAATTACTTAATGAAACATTGTCCAATGAGGGAATTATTAAATTTGGAGTACCCCAGGGATCGGTTTTGGGCCCACTACTCTTCCTTCTATATATCAATGATATAACACAGAATGTTCATTCACATAAGGAAATTTTGTTTGCGGACGATACAACACTCGTAATAAAAGGTGAAACTAAACAGGTCATACAGCAGTCTGCTGACTCCGTTACAGGAGAGTTAACCAAATGGTCAAAAGATAATCGCCTCAAAATCAACTATAAAAAAAACAGTATGTCTAAATTTCCACACTATACAGAATAGGAATCCTGCGAAGCCCAATGGTCATCAAATAGAAAATGAATCAGAAACAAAGTTTTTAGGACTATGGATGCAACATGACTTGAAATGGAATAAACATATACAATATCTGAATACTAAACTGAACTCGATGTGCTTTGCGTTACGTATTTTGAAAACCTGCACTAGCATGCACACATTAAGAAATACTTATTTTGCTTATTTCCATTCATACTTAAGATATGGGGTCATATTTTGGGGTATGTCGCCAGATGTACTAAGCACGTTTAGGATACAAAAGAGGGCGATTAGGATTATGCCAAATGTAAACACTAGAGAATCATGTAGACCTCTCTTTAAAGATTTAAACATTCTCCCTCTGCCCTGTATATATATCTTTGAAAGTATTATGTTTTGTAAAAAGGATTCAATGTATAAGGATGTTTTTCTTAAAACAAACAATGATGTTCATAGGCATAACACAAGACAAAATCAAAACATTCATATTTCACACACACGCACAAGCATATACCAAAAAGGAACTTATCACACAGGAGTTAAATTATACTATAAACTACCCCAGTATATAAAACTTGCCCCAAAAATAAATACCTTTGATAGAATGTTGAAAGCTTATCTGCAGTGCCATTGTTTTTACTCTGTAGTTGAATAACTTAGTGTATAGAAACGATGAAATCTATAATTATATTTTACTTTTCTATTTTAATTGTAATACCTATTAGTAAGTTGTTGTATTTATAGAATTAAGTTTTCATATTATGATAATAGAATTAGGTGTAAATAGTTGTCCAATAAGATTGTATCTCTTAAGATCTATTATAATAAGTTATAAATAGTTATAGTATTAGTATTACTGTATATAACTATTAGTACTTTTATTTTATATATGTAAATTCTGACGTGTTCTATATCAAAAATGTATTGTATACATGTAAGTTATTTGATCAAATGAAATTAATAAAACTATCTTTCTATCTATCTATCAAGCAAGATGGCGTCACAGTGAAAGTGTAGTGAAATAGCAGCTAGTGTAAATATTTGATAAAAGTGGTAAAATATTATAACAGAGGCTTAAAATCTATAAAGTTACTTTCCTTAGATCAAGTGTAATACGGAATATTGATAGTATTTAGAAATTCTTGTTGATAATTTAATAAACTTAAACTAAGTTGTGGGAACGTGTATCCAAAGATTCGGTGACTTCTTCAATCACTGTTTGAACCAAGTAGAGCAGTGGTGCTTTTACGAGACTTCACCCGATTGGAAGATATACGTATTTCACATTCTTCTTTATTGGTAGGTTATTAGATTAATTCTATTAGGTAGTAATAATTAAATTAAATTTAGTGTAATTTGGTGTAAACATCTAGGCTCACTTAGATCTCTAGTATGACGACAGTCAACAGTGTTAGTATCTCGTCAGGTTGTGTAACCGTAACGGATTTATGCTCGTCGTGCAAAATAAAAGTAAAAAATGCAAATAAAATCATCACAAGATCTCAGGTAAAATTGAATGAGGAGAAAAGTGAAACCGATTGTCGTAATGTAGGCCTACCGCTACCGTCATGCGAATGTCATAACCTGAGAAACGAACTGTCCTCAAAAGACGAAATTATAAAGCTGCTAAAGGAAGATATTGCTAAGTTAATGGAAGAGTTGAATAAATTAAAAGGAAACAGAGGGGAAAGCAAGGAAACTTGGTCGACAGTGATTGCTGGTAAGGTAAGATTGAATAAGCCTAGGCCTATAAATGGAGTACATGTAACTGAAATTCCCGTCTCAAATTCATTTGGAGTGCTTGTCGAAGAAAATGATGACTTTCCTCAAGAAGAAAAGAAGAAAGTGATAAAGAGAAAATCCAGGAAGATGCGGATATTTGCGGATAGCCACGGGCGAGATGTAGCAGCAAGCGTTTTGGAGAGAAGCCGAGAAATGGAGGTCACTTCGACAGTGAAGCCAGGAGCTCAGATTGCAGAAGTCACGAACGGGATGATAGGAGAGTGTGCGTCCCTTACTGCAAAGGACTACGCAGTGATCATCGCTGGAGCAAACGACGTCTATAGAAATGAGAGTAAAAAGGTAATCAAAGATTTAAAGGGTACATTGCCATCCATGCAAAAAACAAATGTCATTATTGTAAACATTCCGCAGAGACACGATTTAATTCCCAAGTCATGTGTAAATATAGAAATAGAGGCTACAAATGGAAAAATTCATAAAATTTGTAAGAGTTTTCCAAATGTCCAAATTGTAGATGTAAGTAAATTAGACAGGAAGTTCCACACTCGGCATGGCCTACACTTAAATAGATTAGGAAAAGAGTATCTTAGTGATGAAATCTGCAAAATTGTAAATTCAAATGGTAAGAATAATTCGACAGTAATATCATTAGAGTGGAAGCAGGGAAACTGGTAGAAGAAGCCAAACGTGAGGTTTGGCATTCACATCTTTTGAAGTCAAATTTAACGGAGTGCAACAATGGTATTTCGGATTTGTCTAGCAACAATAATAATAACAATTATGATAATAATAATGTAAATAAATCACCAACACAAGCTTGCAAAAGTAACAAATTTAAAATTTACCACCAGAATGTCCAGTCTCTTTATAATAAAATTGATTACATAAATCTAATGCTTAAAAATGAACTTAAAGACATCTCAGCACTATGTATTTCAGAACATTGGCTGAAAGAGGAACAACTTGAATTAATTCAATTCCCAGGGTTTATACAAGCTAGTAAATACTCTAGATCTAATATTAGCCATGGTGGTACTTGCATCTTCTTAAGAAATAATTTAGATCATGAACAGATAACAGCTTATGATTATCTAATTATGGAACAGGATTTTGAATTCTCTGCCGTAAAAATTCAGCAGTTTAAGTTAATAATTGTATGCGTATACCGTTCTCCGTCAGGAAAGTTTCCTCTATTTATAGATAAACTAGAATTGTTACTCAATAACATGAGCAAAGTAAATTTCGATATAATAATTTGTGGGGATGTAAATGTGGATTTCTTAAAACTTGATAGAAATTGTGAATTATTAAACCAGTTACTAATTTCCTATGGACTGAAACCTACAGTAAATACACCAACAAGAATAACAAAATTTAGTAAAACCACTCCTGATCAAATTTTTATAAATACAGATAAATATCACCATTCAATAGAAGTCTATTGTCCGGGTTTTAGTGACCACCATGGACAAATACTGAGTTTTGAAGTATCCGAAGTAATCAATAATAATGATAATGGAGTAAAATCAAAGTGCAGGTCATTCACTGAAGCAAATGTTACATATTTCAATGACTTATTAAATAAGGAAACATGGTCAGAAATTTATGAACTAGAAAATGTAAATGATAAATTTAATGCATTTAACAGTACCCTAAAACACTATTTTGAAATAGCATTCCCCTTTAAACGAAGAACTGTTCAAAATAACAAAACTAGCAATTGGATAACAACAGGGATTATAAATTCATGTCAAAGAAAGAAATGTCTACACAAATTATATAAACAATACCACACAACACCTGAATTCAATTTATACTACAAAAAATACACTAGCATATTAAATAAGGTAATAAGACTAGCAAAGAAAATGCATAATGATAATTTTATTTCCCAATCATCTAATAAAAACAGGGCTATGTGGTCCGTAATAAAGAAAGAAACTGGAAAATATGCTAAAATACAAAGGAACATTACACTGACCAGAAATAATAAAGTGATTAATAATCCAGAGGAAATAGCAAACACTTTTAATGACTATTTTCTGGAAATTCCACGAAAATTAATAAATAAATCACAGGTAAATACACTTAATTCTAATAATAAAATAAATATATGCAGTGATTCTTTATTTATAAATCATGTCACAAGTGAAGAGGTAAGAATAGTTATAAAAGAGCTAAAAAATAAATTCTGTGCTGGCATTGATGGCATCCCTGATGCAATTTTAAAGAAATGTGCCGAAAATATAATAAATCCACTTACGCACTTAATAAACAGTTCAATTCTCTCAGGAACTTACCCGGATATTTTGAAGTTATCAAAAGTAATTCCAGTACACAAAAACGGTTCAAAAGATGAATTAGATAACTATCGTCCTATTACCTTACCAACTGGTATTGTAAAAATTGTGGAAAAAATTATGTATAAGAGACTGATAAGTTTCATAGAAAAAAATAAAATATTATCAAACTCACAACATGGATTTAGAACGGAAAAATCTACACAGACAGCAATTTACGAATGTAGTAATAGTATACTGAAATTAATTGACAATAAGGAACATGTAACTGGCCTATTCTTGGATTTATCGAAAGCATTTGATGTAGTTGACCATAAAATCCTCCTTACCAAACTAAATCAATATGGTGTTAGAGGTCTAGCTAATAAATGGATCGAGTCTTACTTAACAAGGCGTAAACAAATAGTAAGCTTGAGACACAAGGATGATGGAACCAAATTACTTAATGAAACATTGTCCAATGAGGGAATTATTGAATTTGGAGTACCCCAGGGATCGGTTTTGGGCCCACTACTCTTTCTTCTATATATCAATGATATAACACAGAACGTTCATTCACATAAGGAAATTTTGTTTGCGGACGATACAACACTCGTAATAAAAGGTGAAACTAAACAGGTCATACAGCAGTCTGCTGACTCCGTTACAGGAGAGTTAACCAAATGGTCACAAGATAATCGCCTCATAATAAACTATAAAAAGACAGTATGTCTAAATTTCCACACTATACAGAATAGGAATCCTGCGATGCCCAATATAACATTAAATGGTCATCAAATAGAAAATAAATCAGAAACAAAGTTTTTAGGACTATGGATACAACAAGACTTGAAATGGAATAAACATATACAATATCTGAATACTAAACTGAACTCGATGTGCTTTGCGTTACGTATTTTGAAAACCTGCACTAGCATGCACACATTAAGAAATACTTATTTTGCTTATTTCCATTCATACTTAAGATATGGGATCATATTTTGGGGTATGTCGCCAGATGTACTAAGCACGTTTAGGATACAAAAGAGGGCGATTAGAATTATGGCAAATGTAAACTCTAGAGAATCATGTAGACCTCTGTTTAAAGATTTAAACATTCTCCCACTGCCCTGCATATATATCTTTGAAAGTATTATGTTTTTTAAAAAGAATTTAATGAATAAAGATGTTTTTCTTAAAACAAACAATGATGTTCATAGGCATAACACAAGACAAAATCAAAACATTCATATTTCACACACACACACAAGCATATATCAAAAAGGAACTTTTCACACTGGAGTTAAATTATACAATAAACTACCCCAGTATATAAAACTGGCCCCAAAAATAAAAACCTTTGATAGAATGTTGAAAGCTTATCTGCAGTGCCATTGTTTTTACTCAGTAGTTGAATATTTTAGCGTATAGGAGTGATGGAATCTATAACTATATTTTACTTTTTTAAATTAATTTTAATACCTAGCTGTATGTTGTTGTATTTATAGAATTAAGTTTTCATATTATGATAATAGAGTGAGGTGTAAATAGTTGTGCAATAAGATTGTATCTATTAAGATTTGCTATTATAATAAGTTATAAATAGTTATAATCTTAGTAATATATACCTGTTAGTTCTTTTATTTTATGCATGTAAATTCTGACGTGTCCTATATCAAAAATGTATTGAATGCATGTATTTGATCAAATGGAATTAATAAAAATCTATCTATCTATCTATCGTACGCATTGCGAAAAAAATGCTTTGCATTCCAACTATTTCAGTTCCTTGTGAGTGTTCAGTGATGCTGGAAATATTGTTACTAAGGGGAGGGCAGCCCTTAGTTCTGAGCATGTCAACTTACTGACATGTCAAAAGTCCTGGAGCAAAGAAGTGTGACTGTAAGTAACTGTGAACTTCAACTTCAAACTAGCAACATGCAAAAGTGGGGATTTGCCTGTGAATCCTCACTCTGTAATTGCAGTGAAGAACAGACGATGAGCCATCTTCTTGTCTGCAGGTTGTGTCCAATTACATGCTCTCCCCAGAATGTAATTGATGCTACCACAGAAGCATGTGAACTTGCCGCATACTGGTCAGGCCAAATCTAATTAAATTCATATTTGTGTGGAACAACTCAAAGTTTATCAGAAATGACAATGTTTATAGTACCAGTTCTTGATTTTATCCTTTTTTAGCCTATTTTCAATTTTGAAAAAATAGGGTTATGAGATCACCTTTTGTCCGTGTGTGTGTGTGTGTCCCTAATAAGTTTTAACGGCTGGAGCGATTTCAATGAAACTCGGTAAGTTCATAGCACTATTCTGGGCGACCCCGACCGTTCCCTTAAAATTTTGTTACGTCTCACCAATCCAACATGGCGGCTGTGCGAAATATTTCACCAGAATTCAATATCTCCGAAACCATTCCCGATATTACCCTGGGATTTATTACGGTGATAAAGGGAACTACTAGAAGTTCACCTATGTGACTTTTGAAAAACTGGTAACTACAAAACCAACATGGCGGCCACGCGAATTAGCGACTTTTAAATAGACGTTTCTCGCGATTTAACCAACCAAACGCAATAAAACTTGGTACAGTATATGTTTATACACATTGTAATGCACCGACATCTAACTTTGTTCAATTGTTTACATAACCACAAGATGGCGGATGTGCGAAATATTTCACCGGCACTCTATATCTCTGAAACTATTAGCGGTATCATCCTGAAATTTTGTACGGAGATAAAGGGCACTACTGGAAGTTCATCTATAAGACTTTCAAAAACTGGTTAGCTACAAAACGAACATGGCGGCCAAGCGAATTTGAATATTTTAAATAAACCTTTCTCGCGATTTAATGTTCCAAAGGCAAATAATCTGGTACAGGAAATGTTTATACACATTGTAATGCACTGGTGTCTAATTTAGTTCAATTATTTACATAACCTCAAGATGGCGGCTGTGCGAATTTTAAAATTAAGTTTTTATTTCTTGTGTCGTAATCATGCGATCGAAGTGAAAGTTTGAACAATGAACCTATGCAATAATTTTCCTTTAATGGCACATGACTCTATGGCCTATACATTTAAAAATCCAACATGGCGACCATCCGAAATATTTAGACGGCTCTGAATATCTACGAATCTATTATAGCAATCAAACTGAATTTTTTAATGTTCATAGAGGTTATGAACTTAAGTTCACCTATTGGACTTTAAATAACCTGGTGATCAAAAATCCAACATAGCGGCGACGCGAAGTATACATATTCACATGGACGTTTCTCGCAATTTAACCATCCGAGTGCAGTGACACTTGGTACAGTAAATCCTTAAACGAATGTTAATCCACTGGCATCTAATTTATTTCAATTGATTCCATAACCACAAGATGGCAGCTGTGCGAAATTTTAAAATCTCTTTGTTACTTCTTGTGTCCTAATCATGCGTTGGAAGTTTGAATGCTACACGTACACAATAATCTTCATGTAACAGTACATAACTCTGGGACCTACATATATAAAATGCAACATGGCGACCATCCGAAATATTTAGTCGATTCTCAATATCTACGAATCTATTACAGCAATCAAACTGAAATTTTGTATGTTGATAGTGGCAGTTAACATAAGTAGGATATATGCAAATAGGCTGTATAGTTCTTCAAGGAACTACATTTTTTTTGTAATTGTCTTGTTTCTCCTATTTCTGTTAACTTCGGTTGTTTGTAATATATGTTTCTGACACGATTAAATATAAACTTCAAACTCTTGTGTCATTAAATAATCAATATTGAAATAAATTTCAAATATTATTAACTTAAAAGTTTTATTTTTATTTTTTACATGCACACCACCAACACAATACAAATTTTAAATTATAATATTGTAAACATTTTAAAATATATTATTCAAAGATTTCTTCTTCTCGAACTGGTAGGCTACTGTGTGAATCCGACTAAAATTTGATTAATCGACCGACTAACCGATTAAAGGCATTCCCGGGACAACTTTCGTATTACTTCAGGATGGAGCCATCTTCTTTGCTTCACAAGCACCTTCTTACTTCTCAATTCATACCCAGTCCGCGGATCACAGAATTAATCAACTAAATCCTGCAAGTCCCCGTCCGACTTTTTCTAAGAAAGGAAAGCGACCGTATCCCAGCTGAGCTCGTTCCTCAGCACAATTCCAATTATATTGTCCGGCGTTATTGGACCAAAATCAGTTTCAAGTCGTTGTTTTTCCGCTGCCCAACGACCGCAGACGAAGAACGTATGATATATGTCAACTCGTTCGTTCTCGCAGTAAATACATACTGGACTCCTTACTTTGGCCATACAATGAAGGTAACACCGAAAATAGCCATGACCTGTCTACATCTGAGTCAGAAAATAATTAGTTTCCCCATGTTTTCTACTTGTCCACTCAACCTGACTCGGTATCAGCAGAGCTGTCCATCTTCCTCTGAGATCGTCATTCCACCTCTCTGCCAAAGCTCCATCTTGCGTGCCACGGCTACAATATGGTAATAATAATAATAATAATAATAATAATAATAATATTAATAATAATGGAAATTCATAAAACCTCACTAATATTATTAGTGGTCTCAAGTGGTGGAAATGATTGGGAAAAAAAATTAACCAGCTCAGGGCCAGTTCTACCATCTCTTGACAAAAGACCAGGTAACTTGCCGGCGGAGTAAACTGAGATTTCCGTTCGACCATCAGCAGGAGTATAAACTGTCGGCCGATAAAACTTTAACAGGCGAGTAACGCTCCAAAATGGCCGACGAACGTTTGCCTTGTGCGTATTTCAGACGATTTGCGGAATAAAGAGAGAAATAGTCATACTGTTGATGGGTTTTCATGGACTATAGAGTAGGCAACATTTCAAATACAGGTATATTGAGCGGTCTTAATGCAATCGAAAATAGAGGAGACCCCATTGGCTCCGCGACTCCGCCGCACAAAAGCAGGCCTGCAATCTTTAGTATCGTACCTGTTACGTTATGTTATATTGTTTACGCTACCCGCGTATCTACAGGTTCTCAACGTTTAGTGAATAAATCTCACTTCGGTAACAAATCAGGGTTTATTGCAAGGCTGCTCAACATCATAGCACTGTACAAACATTAGGCTACATAGGAAGCCATGTTGCTCTTCTCCATTATCGAGAAGAAGACCGTTACAAAATGGCAAATGAACATCAAGAATCAATAACATCACATCCTCCCACCTTGATTTGGTGGTGGACAAATTAAAAGGTACAAAATTAAAAATACATAAAATACAACAGAATTAATAAACATTTTGTACAACACATCATTACATAACATCTTCCGCCGTGGCAGCACGCAACCAAAGTTGTCAGGGCTTTTATTCCGGCAAGTAGTTTATATCCCGTGCAGCTCTCAGCAAGTGGACCCGAAGATGGTAAAACCGGCCGCAAGTTGCAAAAATTAACTCCGTCAAGAGAAATTTGCTTTTCGTCTATTGGTACAAAACCAGACTCTCGCTTTACAGCGCTCGGCACATGCGCCGCTCCCAAGGCTGTGTTTCTATCTCCCAAAATTTTAATAATGGCATTGGCACCCCGTCGTGTTCGTTAAGCCGCCATTTTGGACACGATGACGGCCTAGGGTGGGGGCTTAACGAAGCCCTAAGAATCAAAACGATCTAAAATTTTTCCGAGCATGGTCTCCATTCAAAACGTCCCTGATTGGCTGAGCACATTGGGTCCTTCCCGCCACACAGCCGCAATCAAATCCGCCATTAGCCTCAATTTAACATAACCTAAGTTACTTAAATTACAAATATTAATAATGTTGGTGAAGGGTGGGTGACTTGTGGATTAGATAAGCCATTTTTAGTGTTGCCTTCTATAGATTTGTGTTTTTTTTTGGCAATCTCGTTATCTTGTAGACATTAAGATAAATAGTTATATTTCGGGAGCCTATCACAACAGTAGCAACTATTACGAATAGCTGTACTATAGTAAGATTTTTCTGCACCTTCTGCACGTCCTCATAAGACCGTCAACGCTTAGTTCGAATGGGTTATGCTCCACGCGTGGCGAGGGCTAATCCACGGTCTTTAATAGTTGTAGACCCACCTCATTCAATAACATACATCTTATCTAGGTTGGCAACACCTCACATAAACACATCGCTATCACTCCCCACAGCACGTAGGGGCAGGGGGGCGAAAGCAGGGAAAAACCAGTCGTTAAGATAACCACCGCAGTCGACCGCACAGTGAGTTCCAGTGAGCACGAAAACTGCGAGTAGCTGTTGTACGGAAGACAATCAGATAAGTAGTTATCCTAAAATTTTATAGTTTAACCATAGTTTACAACCATATAATCTCTCTAAAGTACAATCTACGGATAGCTATCAGCATTTAGCATTTCACCTAACATATATACTGCATTTAGCATACACTGACAGTTGCAGTACCAATACTGCAACTAAATAATTGTACATATTGTAAATATTTTCACCTGTATTTCAAACATAGATTTTGTAGCCTAAGTGTAATGGATCTGATGATGATCGCTTGACGATCGAAACTGGTCATCCTAGTGTTTTATTAATCTCATGTAATTTATTTCAGGATTAGGGCATAACCCATCTCTTTTGGGTACATTCGTGTTGACCGACTGAAAAGCACTAAACTCTTGAGATATAGTTCATTGTTTCATTAGACTGTGATGTGTGAGGGTGCATGTGAGTGTGCCTGGTGACTGACTGTTTTAGTGATAGTACTTGTTGTTGGTGGAACTTAAGTAATTTTTCGTTAGTAGAATTTTGGTATTTAATTGTTAGTAGTAGGTTAGTATTTTTGTTAGTAGAATTGCTCTTTACTTATTCTGAAAGGATGTAGCAGCCTTTCAGAATAAATCTGTTCCTTACTTGTCTTATAGACGGTTATGATATTGATAATATAAGCCAACTAATGGCTACACTGCGTTCTGCTGCACGGCTGAAAGCAACGGGAAACTACAGCCATAATGCTATTCCCGAGGATATGCACCTCTCTATGCATAATTACATGTGATGATGGCCTCCTCCCTTGTAAAATTTAAATCCGGAGGTAAACTAGTCCCCCGTTCGGATCTCCGGGTGGGGACTACTCAAGAGGGGGTTAATATCACAGAAGTGACAAAGAGGAAATCTGACATTCTACGGATCGGAGTGTGGAATGTTAGAAGTCTGCTAGGAGATGGAAGGTTAGAAAACTTAGAAAGGGAAATGTATAGGTTGAGGTTGGATTTGGTTGGGATTAGTGAAATGCGCTGGAAGGAAGAACAGGACTTTCGGTCGGGTGACTATAGGGTCATTAGCACTAAATCAAACAATGGCCAAGCAGGGGTTGGTCTCATATTGAGTAGGAAACTTGGACATCGGGTGGAATATTATGAGCAATATAGTGAACGGATTATTGTAGCAAAAATCAATACTAAACCTACGTGCACCACAGTGGTACAAGTCTATATGCCTACCAGTCAAGCTGATGATGAAGATGTTGAAATGGTCTACAAAGAAATAGATGAAATTCTGAGGTATATCAAGGGTGATGAAAATGTTATAGTAATGGGAGATTGGAATGCTGTGATAGGAAAAGGCATAGAAGGGAAGATAGTAGGAGATTTCGGATTAGGTGAAAGGAATGATCGAGGAAGCAGGCTGATGGAATTCTGCACCGAGCATGAGTTAGTCATAGCTAACACCTTATTCAATAACCACAATAGAAGAATATACACATGGATGAGACCAGGAGATACAGGGCGTTACCAAATCGACTTCATTATGGTCAAGCAGAGGTTTCGAAACCAGATTTTGGATTGCAAAACATATCCTGGTGCGGACATAAACTCTGACCACAATCTGGTTGTTATGAAATGCAGATTAAAGTTTAAGAAACTGAAGAAAAGTCAAAAGCCAAAAAGTTGGGCAATAGACAGACTGAAAGTGAAGGATGTAAACGAAAGATTCAAGAAGAGTATAAAGGAAGGACTAATGAAAAACCCTAAACAAACTTCAATTGCAGACGAATGGGCACTTTTGAAGAATGAAATAACAAAATCCGCAGAAGAAAACATTGGTAGGAAAGAATAGGTAAAAAACCGTGGATCACTCAGGATATACATGGAACGTGGCTAATTCGAACTTCTATAATTCGAAATCTTCTTGAATTCGAATTTTTCTCTTGGTCCCTAGTGTTTTATATAGAATCAATGCTAAAACATAGTCATTAATTCGAATTATATTTTGGATAATTTGAAGTTTTTACGGGTAAAAAGCCAATCGGAAGCCAAACAGTTGGGTCAGGAATTCCAGAAAATCGACGTTGTATCATTGGCATGCGGGCCTACTCGATTCTTTTCTGTATTCCTTTCCTTGAATTTGTTAGATTCTTTTGTGATGGCCGAGAGACTTAATTGTAGGAAACAGGTTAAAATCTCAAACTTTTTTGAAAAACAGTAGATTTCTCTATGACTTAACTAGATTGCTGGATTACTACTGTCGTTAAATAGGTGAATAGTACATTTTGGTTTTATTTTATCATTTAAAACTTGTGAGGTTATTCACGATACAGTCATTTTACAGTACCGTTGTTTGTTAATCTGCTTTGTTGAACGTAAATCATTATGTAAACGTAATACATAGTATATAAACACTTTACTTGTTAGAAACCTATATAATATTATGTTTAATACAAGTTCTTGGATGAAAACTTAAAATTTGAATATTTTCTCTTCCCTATTAAAAGAACTTTTCTTAATTCGAATTTTTGGATAATTCTATTTTTTTTACTGGTCCCTTGAGTTTCGAATTATCCAAGTTCCACTGTACTAGACTTGATGGATGAAGGGTGGAAACACACGAATGTAAGAGATGAAAAGGGGAAGGCAGAATACAGACGTCTGAGAAATGAGGTTAACAAGAAGTGCAAGGAAGCAAAAGAAGAATGGTTGAAAGAGAAATGTGCAGGTATAGAAAATTGTTTGAAATTAGGAAAAGTAGACACAGCTTATCGAAGGATTAAGAATACTTTTGGGGAAAAGAAGACTAAATGCTGTAATATTAAGGACACAAATGGAAAGCCTCTAACAGATAGGGAAGAAAAGGTTGAGAGATGGAAAGCTTACATAAAGTGTTTATATAGGGGAAAGGAGATTGAGAATCATGTAATGGAAAGGGAGGAGGAAATTGATGAGGATGCAAAAGGATCAGCGCTAGTGAGCTCTCGCACAAATATTAAACAGTGAAGTGACGAGTTACGTACTGCCAAAGAATTAATAATACACCTTTCACATCTAAAGCAGTGCCTTTACAATACTAGTAGCATTATTAGGAGCCAGTGCAATAATGGGTGTCTGTTTCGAGTGCAACAAGGCGGTGTCCAGGCAAGACATCAATGCAAAAATTCAATGTGCTGTATGTAAAAACTGGTATCATAATTATTGTGTAAATTTAAAAGAAGATGATCTCAAGTCCATAATTTCTTCGCACAAACAATGGAAATGTAATAAGTGTCCCAAGAAGAAGCTTAGCCTACATGAAGAGGGAAAGAATCAGTTAGCCCTACCTAACAACGACGAAGTTTTTAACTTATTGACTAATTTAAACAAAGAAATTTCTGAGTTAAAGGAATTGTGTAAACAGAGGGAAACTGATTTGGGGAGGTCGTTAGATCTGGTGCACAAGAAATTGGACGAAAATAAGGAAACCCTGCGGAAACAAGCAGAAACTATTAAAGATTGCAGGCAAGCAATTGAAGAGATGCATCAGGAGAACCTAAAGTTAAAGAAAGAAAACTTGGAACTAAAATCAAGACTTACTGATTCTGAGCAATACTCAAGGATCAATATGATAGAAATACATGGTATACCGTCAAACCCTGCAGAGGACACAAGCAGGTTGGTTCAAGAAGTCGCGCGAACACTCCACGTGGAACTGAAAGAGGAACATATTGACGCTTGCCACAGACTTCCCCCTCGTAACAATTCCCAGATTGCGCCTATAATCGTGAAATTTACAAGACGTCACTACAAAGAAGAAATCCTCAGACAACGGAGAATTAAACGTAATCTGAGTACCCTTGACCTTGGATACACCTACAACAACCCGGTGTATATAAATGAAAGCCTTTGCGGGGAGCGGAAAAAACTTCTAGCAAAGGCAAGGGAAGTGAAACGAGCGAAGGACCTAAAGCACTTATGGACAAAGAATGGCAGAATACTCATGAGGAAACACGACCACTCTCAGGTAATCTCCATCATCACTGAAGAGGACCTTGACAAACTTTAACCTGAACATTGAAGATGACTCATAAGAAAAAAGAAACCATCATTTACTACCAGAACGTAAGAGGACTACGGACCAAATCCAATACTTTATTTTTAAATACACTGTCAAATAACTATGATATTATTTGTCTTTCAGAAACATGGCTTCTTGAGGGTGTAAGCAGCTCTGAGCTCTTTGATGACAGATATATTGTGTATAGGAAAGACCGAGATTTTTCTTTAAGTTCCAAGAAAGATGGTGGTGGAATTTTAATAAGTGTTAAAAGTACAATACATTCGAAGAGAATGCCAATGTTAGAATCGGATACCGAATCATTATGGATTAAAGTTTCATTCAACAATAGGGAATGTTATATATGTGTTCCATACTTGCCGCCGAATTCCAATATAGAAGCATACAAATCATTTTATGAGAAAATAGAAGAAAATATGCAGTTATTTAAAGATTACGATATTTGTATCATTGGTGACTTTAATTTACCGGAAGTAACTGATAAATCTTACAATCTATTGAAGGGTTCAAACAAATCCAAAGAGTTACAGAATTGTTTGCACCTGCTGAATGCCAGGCTGTTTAACGATATTAAGAATGTTAATGGGAGAACTCTTGATTTAATAATCAGTAACATTGACCAGTTGCATATCCAGGAAGAAACCGACCCCTTAGTCCGATTGGATGAAAATCATCCAGCATTGCAAATTATATACAAACAGGGGAAAATAACCAGATCACATGAAAGTTCAACCTATGAATATAACTTCCTAAGGGCAGACTTCTTAAAATTGTATGAATTAGAGAAAAAATGCAATTGGGATAACATGAATAATTGTAGAAATGTAAACGAAGCTGTTGATATCTTTTATGACAAAATATACTCTATAATTGACCAGTGCGTTCCAAAGACTAAACATTACAAGCGCACATATCCTGTTTGGTTCACTCAGTCCATAATATCAAATTTAAAGCTAAAGGAAAAATATAGAAAAAAGAAAAATTTATCCGAATATTACTTAAATAATTATACTCAACTTAGATCTAAAACTAAAATAGACATAAAAAAAGCATATGATGACTATGTAGCTCTTACTGAGCGGAACATGGAAAAAGATAGCAACAGCTTCTGGAACTTTATAAAAAATAGAAAGGAGCGTAAAGGATCAGGATTGGCGATGGAATATGAAGGTAAAGAATATTGTAAATCACTGGAAATTGCCAATTGTTTCGCTGACTATTTCAAATCAGTATATTCGCAAACTATTCCCAACTATAATTTGAACACAAACAGCAATAACGTATAGCAACATTATTTTCAAAATTATTTGGTTATATCTGAAGTCACCGAGGATATGGTTGAATTCGCCATTAAGAAACTAAAACCAAAAAAGTCAGCGGGGCCTGATGGGTTACCACCATACCTCTTTAAAGGCTGTAAGGAATATATTACTAAACCACTGACTATAATATACAATCTCATACTGAAGACCAGCACATTTCCAGATAAATGGAAACATACAAAAGTAACACCAATTCTAAAATCCGGAAACTCAGTTCAGATTAAGAATTACAGACCTGTAGCTGTATTGTCATCTCCGGCTAAGATATTTGAGAGTATTTTGTATAGTCATATTTTTCAACATGTTAAAGTGATCATTTCCCCAAATCAGCACGGATTTATACCAAACAGGTCAACCGTGACTAACCTTATTAATTTTACGCAATTTGTATCCACGGAGCTAGATCACAAAGGCCAAGTAGATGTAATATATACTGACTTTCAAAAGGCATTTGACAAAGTGGATCATGACGTACTCATCACTAAACTATCAACGTATAATTTTTCTGAACCACTGTTTCGTCTGCTGATTTCATACCTGAAGAACAGAACACAAGTTGTGAAATATAAAACGCAACTAACCAAAACATTTCCCACCAACTCAGGAGTTCCTCAGGGATCTAACTTAGGACCATTACTATTCTTATTATTTTTAAACGACATCTCTGATAAAGTTCAACACACTGAAATTTTATTATTCGCAGACGATATAAAATTATATAAATCAATACGTGACCCTTACAATTGTATCGAACTTCAAAATGATTTAAATGAACTAAACCTATGGACGAAAGAAAATAAATTGCCATTTAACATCAGTAAATGCAAGCAAATTAATTTTACTAGGCGAAAAAATTACATAAAGTTTCACTATCACATTGACGGGGTAAGCTTACTAAAAATTCATGAAGTTCAGGATCTGGGAATTGTATTTACCAATGATCTGAATTTTCAAAGACATATAGAGAAAATTGTCTCTAAAGCACATAAATGTATGGGATTTGTAATAAGAAATTCATTTAATTTCTTCTATGGGATTTTAATATTGCTCTTTAATGCCTTCATCAGATCACAACTAGAATATGCTTCAGTTATATGGAATCCATACACATTGAAACATAATAAGCTTATAGAGAACATCCAAAAGAAATTCTTAACATATGTATATTACAAAAGATTTGGCTATTATCCCTCTTACGAATCGTACACATTTATATTACAGTCCTTCAATGTCAGAAAACTATCTCACAGGCGAAATTGTCAGGGCCTGCTTTTTCTCTATAAAATAGTAAACAATAAAATTGACGATGCTAAAATTCGAGAGAGAATTACGTTATATGTACCAGCTGTGAAACCTAGTAGATTCCGAAACATTTTCTTTATTCCGAGAGTTCACACAGACAACCATAAAAACTCGCCGATTAACAGAATTTTATCCCACTATAATAAAGTTCATCATCTTGACTTAGATATTTTCAGTATGTCAGAAAACCAGTTTGCAGCGTCCTGTGATAAACTGCAAGATGTCTTGTAATATATTGTACTGTATTCAGCCCATTTCCTTCTCATACCTAACCTTCCTTTTCTTCTTCTTCTTCTTCTTATTCGTATTATTATTTATAACGTGTTTCTCTATCTATATCTTCTCTTTATGTATCTTTTGTTTTCTATTTATATATTGTTGTATATTATATGATTCTAGTAGTGAGCAATGTAATTGGGGCTTCCTGTAATGTTCACAACATAAATAAATAAATAAATAAATAAAAGGAGATTTAATATTGAGATCAGAATTTGACAGAGCATTGGAGGACTTAAGCAGGAACAAAGCACCAGGCATAGATGATATACCGATTGAGTTGCTACGCTGCATAGGAGACGAAGGTCTGATCAGGTTATTTCACTTCGTGTGTAGGATATACGAGACAGGTGAGGTACCCCCTGATTTCAAGAAGAATGTTATTATCCCTATCAGTGGCGGATCCAAGCCTTGCGGGGTCCTGGGCGATATGATAAGGTGGGGCCCACAACAATAGCAAATAAAAAATATATCAAATTAAATGGAAAATAGTTGGTTAATAATAATAAAATAAAGAATAGTTACAATATTTTGAATTCACTACAGTACATTTTTTAATAATATGAAAGAGACCTGTAAGTCCCCTTGAAGAAGATTATGTAAACTATGAAATATTAAAATATTAGCCTACTTTGCGGCTTTTTTCCCGGCTGAAGTCTTCTATAATTTCACTGAAATCTAAACTTGGTTAACGGTCACGGGAGGTCATAGCTGCACTGAAAAAAGCAATATGAATTATAAATTAGTTTGAAAAGTATAATTAATTAATTGATTAATTAATTAAATTTTAAAAAATCCATGGCGCGGGGCCCCCTGGACCGCGGGGCCCTGGGGGGTCGCCCTCCTCGCCCTCCCCTAGATCCGCCCCTGATCCCTATACCAAAGAAAGTGGGAGCTGACAGATGTGAAGATTACCGTACAATCAGCTTGATTACTCATGCTTCAAAAATCCTGTCTAGAATAATTTACAAGAGGATGGAAAGCCAGATAGAAACGGAGTTGGGTGAAGACCAGTTTGGTTTCAGGAGAAATGTAGGAACAAGGGAAGCTGTACTAAGTCTTAGGCTGATTTTGGAAGGTAGAATAAGGAAAAATAAGAGAACGTTCATGGCATTTGTAGACTTAGAAAAGGCTTTTGATAACGTTGATTGGACTAAATTGTTTGACATTTTGAAATCTATTGGAATAAAGTACAGGGATAGGAGGGCGATATACAATATATACAGAAACCAGACAGCAGTCATTCGAGCTGAAGGACATGAGAGAGAAGCTGGTATTCAGAAAAGGGTAAGGCAAGGCTGCAACTTATCACCCATACTTTTCAATCTTTACATTGAACAAGCAATGAAGGAAATTGGAGAAAAATTTAAAGTGGGAGTGAAGATTCAAGGAGAAATAATTTTAACTCTGAGATTTGCTGATGACATCGTCATCTTGGCCGAAACGCCTGAGGATTTGAATGAGTTTTTGAATGGTATGGACTCCGTCTTACGGAATGAATACATGAGGAAAATTAATAAATGTAAAACAAAAATACTGGAATGCAGCCGAAATAAATCAGAAACCTCTATGGACATCAAATTGGCAGGTGAAAAGCTGAAGGAAGTAGGAGACTTCTGTTACTTAGGAAGCAAAATAACCAGTGATGGACGAAGCAAAGAGGATATAAAAAGTAGGTTGGCTCAGGCAAGGGAAGCCTTTCTACAAAAAAAGGAATCTGTTGACATCGAATATAGATTTAGGTATTAGGAAGTAATTTTTGAAAGCCTTTGTCTGGAGCGTGGCACTCTATGGAGGTGAAACTTGGACTATTGGTGCAGCAGAAAAGAGGAGAATTGAAGCATTTGAAATGTGGTGTTAGAGGAGAATGATGAAAATCAGATGGGTAGATAAGGTGACAAACGAAGAGGTATTAAGACGAGTGGGAGAGGAGAGATGTTTCTGGCGACTGTTAATGAAGAGAAGAGATAAGTTAGTAGGACACATACTAAGACACCCAGGAATAGCAAGCTTAGTTATGGAAGGAAGGGTTGAGGACAAGAACTGTAGGGGTAGACCAAGGTTAGAGTATGTTAAACAGATTGCCTCGGATGTAGGGTGTGGTGGCTATGTAGAGATGAAACGATTAGCTCAAGACAGGGAGGCGTGGAGTGCTGCATTAAACCAGTCAAAAGACTGAAGACTCAAACAACAAGAAGGGATAAAGGTGATCATAGGAGATAATTTGAGTTCTCACATCAGTCTCGAAGCACTTCGCCTCTGTGAAGAAAATAATATCAAATTCATTGCGTTACCTCCAAACTCTACGCATTTACTTCAGCCCCTACATGTTGCATTCTTTCGTCCGCTGAAGAGTCATTGGAAACAAGTACTCATCGATTGGAAAAAGACTCTCTCAGGAAGTAGGTGTTCGTCAATTCCAAAGGACGAATTCCCCGGGCTTCTCAAGAAACTGTTGAATGCCTTGGAGGAGAGCACAGAATGAAATTTGTGAGCCAGATTCTGAAAGACAGGGATATTTCCTCTCATCAGACATGAGGTCTTGCATCGGCTTCTTCTTTCTTCTTTATCTGGCACTACAGCCCGGTGTGAGCTTTGGCCTCCCTAACCACAGAGTTCCATCGATCTCGATCAGCTGTTCTCCAGAGTCGTACGTTCATTGTTTGCAAGTCCACCTCCACTTCATCTTTCCATCGATTCCTTGGTCTACCAGGGCGTCGTCTTCTTTCCATTCTGGCTTTATATATATAATCTTTGGTGTTCTTTTGTCTTCTATCCTTTGAATGTGGCCCAGTCATCGTAGTCTTTGTTATTTTAGATATTGAACAATATAATTTCTTGTCCCGAGTTTTTTAACATCTCACTCGTAATGCCATCCTCCCCCGGGGCTTTATTATTTCTTAGTCTCTCAATGGCTTCCTGCACTTCATGAATGGTTGGTGTTTCTATATTCATTATCTTTGGATGTGTATCACATTCTTCTTCAGTCCTTAAATTTAATAGCTCTTCAAATGTTCCTTCCATCTATTGATAATATCATCCTCTTTGTCTAATATTTTCCCCTGTTTGTCTCTACATTCCAGTAAGCCTAGATTGATACCCGATTCCTGAACCAGTTAACTTCTGTATAAAATTCCCTACTTCGTTTTGTTGTCTTCTCTCTTCTATTCCATCTAACTTTCTCACTAACATTTCCTTCTTTTTCTTTTTACATAATTTTGTTGCTTTTCTCCTCTATGCCTTGTATATTTCTCTACTTTGCCTCTACTTTGTATCTCCTTGCTTCATTTTTCTTGTCAATTGCTTCTTCACATTCTCTATCGAACCATTCATTCTTTACTCTCTCTTTAATTCCTAATACTTCCTGAGCACTTTCTATATTTTGCTGACTTAATATCTTCCCATTTCTCTTCGATATCCATAGCATTTGTTGTCTGCAGTCACCTTTTAATCTCCTCTTTAAAATAGTTTACTTTTCTTGGGTCGTTCAGAGCTTCTTGGTTCTGCTTCTTTCTTTCTGATGGTTGTCTAAGTCTGTGCATTAGATAGTTTTTGCCTTATTACAGGTTTGACCAAGAAATGATCTGAATCACAATTGGGTCCTCTGTAGGCATGCACTTCAGTAACGGATGAAGTGTGTCTTGCTCCCACCAAGACGTGGTCTATTTGGTTCACTTGGTCACTTCCGGGTACCTGACGTGCCCTTATGGATGTTCTTATGATTGAAATAGGTGCTCTTAATAACCAAATTATTTGCTGCAACCAACTGGCCGAGCGCTGTCCATTACTCTCGTTAGTTCGTCATAAAACTCATCTTTACAATCCTCATCTGCATCTTCTGTTGGTGCATGTGCTGAGATAATTGTCATGCTTCTAAATCGCCCTTTCAATCTTAGTTTACCTATTCTATCAGATATAGGTTCAAACCATAGAACACTTTTCCTTATTATCTGATTTTTACAATAAATCCCATACCAAATAATCCTGTTCTTCTTTCTGGCCCACTATAAAATAAAATCTTTCTTATTAATTCTTCCTCTTCCATTCCATCTTATCTCTTGTAGCGCCACTAAATCCAATCCAAATTTATTAATCTCTCTCCTAATTTTTAGCATCTTCCCTGGTTGTAACATCGTTCTTACATTCCAAGTAGCCATTTTTATGTCCATTTTCCTTATGCGTGTCCTTTTAACTTGCTTTGCTCATCTTTCAAAAGATCTGTCCGGTTTATTCTGTGTTTGGTCCTTCTCAACAAAATATCTTTTTACAGGGTACGGCTGTTAACCTCATGCCTAACCTCTACCAGGGGATGGGGATATTGTTCTCGAGGCATCCAACCTCTAGACAAGCTGCCTTCACCATGGCTTTGGAGCCTCGTCTGCCCCTCCCTATCCTGAAGTGTCTCTTCCGCCTCCTCCTTCGTTAGGACTCTTACTCCTCTTCCGCATTTGGAGTTGTTGGACATCTTCTTGGGTCGCTTCTTAGTCAGGATCTTCACCTTTGTCCTGTCCGGCAAGGGAGGCCCTGCCAGTAGCTACGCTACCGCCGGCATACCCCAAAGGATCATTAGACCTCGCAAGCACTCTCACCCCGTCAAGGTCTTGCAAATCTTAGAGAGTGTCTTGCATCGGCTACCTTCCACAATTCTCGAGGAAAGCTTGGCTTCCATTAATGCCCATGTTGGGGATGTGTTCATTGAGGAGCTAGACAAGAGGAGGAAAGAGATGACCAAACCTCAAGGAATGATGAGGAGGAGAAAGATCAACGTCCCACCAGGCAAGAGTATCGGGACATCTGACATTCTAGCCACCACGACTGTTCCTTCCGTAAGACTTGCTACTATATCCACTGCTTTAGCTGCTCCTTCCCAAAGACCTGGCACCACCTCTCTCAGGAAGCGCAACAAAGGAAACAAGCCACAATCTTCCTGGAAAAGATCTGCTCCTAGAGTTGAAACTGATGACGAGAGTGAAAACAGCGAAACGTTTTCTGTACAGGACTCCGACCAAAGTCTGAACTTTAATGAAGAAGATTCTGATAAATCAGATATCAGCACTCCTGCAGCGTCCTCCATTTCATGGGCTGGCCGTTATTCGGGTCAAGATAACATCTTCATAGTGGGAACCCATGTAGTTGTCCACTATGAAGAGCAGCTCTCACCCGAGAAATTCACTGATACTGATGGATACAAAGTCAGCATGATGAATTTATTGTATTTTTTTTTAAATTTTGAATTTATTGTATTTATTGTTTCTCTTATGCAGGTCACTGAGGCTACAAAGCCTCTTTATGCAGCTCTCTTCATTCAGAGGGCGGTTAAATATAATAGAATAAATGAAGAAAGAAAAAACTTAACCTAAACATACAGTTGACAATAGAAGTTCTTGTTATTACATCCCTTCACCTTGAACATGATAATTGTATAGCAGGTAGATTACAATGAAGGGAGTGTTTTATCGCTCTGATAGGAAGTCCTGAATACTGGTGCAATTTATATTTATTCCAGAGAATACTAGCTGAAATACGGAACGAACCTTTGCATTTTTCGGTTCTGTGATGAGGTATCTGGAGCATTTGTGCAGTGTGTCTATTCGCACGGTTATGCACTGATTGCATGGGAGTTCGTGTGCAGTAAATATAAGACGGAATTTTGAATTTTAGAATTTTTATCACAGTCAGAGCCATGGCATACTGTCTTCGTTCCTTTAACTTTAGCCATCCAATCTGGACGTAAAATGGAGTTATATGAGACTCTCTTGGTACATTGAGAACAAACCGCAAGCAAGCATTTTGCATTCTTTGCAATTTTGTATTGAGGACCTCTCCCATATCATGGTAAATTATAGATCCATAGTCAAATATTGGTAATATCAAACTCTGTATCAGTATCTTTCGTACATTTTGAGGCAAATAGAAGCAAGTTCGCCTAATTTGATATAATGACGATGCAACCCTTTTCAGAATCATGTTTGTGTGATCCTGCCACGATAATCGAGAGTCAAAAATAACTCCCAGATTTCTTACTGCTGACTGGTACGGAACTGTTTGGGATGCAAGCTGTAAAGGTGGTACTGGGTCAGGTAGGGAACTGAGTAATTTGGTATAGCCGATGATGATCGGTTGCATTTTTTCGAAGCTAAGTATTAGATTATGATCGAGTGCGTACTGAGATAGGCTTTGAATGTCACTGTTAATTAGAGCTACGTTCAAATGAATGGATTTCAGATCCGTGTGTAGATATAGCTGAAGGTCATCTGCGTACATATGATGTTGACAGAATTTAAGGACAGATGGAAGGTCATTTATATACACGGAGAACAGGAGTGGACCAAGGACCGAACCCTGCGGCACACCTGTTGTTACTTCACACCATTCTGAAACATTGTCATCTGCTAGGACTACTCTCTGACATCTGCCTGTTAGGTAAGACCTAAACCAGTTCGTTACTGACTTTGAAAGGCCTAGATTTCTTAATTTAACTAGTAGGATCTCATGGTGAACTCTGTCAAAAGCTTTGCTGAAATTGAATAGAGATAATATAGTTATTTCCTTCCGGTCCATTGCTAGACGAATGTCGTCTGTGACTTTGATAAAGGCTGTCAGAGTACTATGTTTTGATTTATATCCAGATTGGTTCGGGTTTAGGATATTGTTGGAATTTATATATTCATAAAACTGATCAAAAACAATCCGTTCTAACGTTTTCCCAATTGCACACAATATACTTATTGGTCTAAAGTCACTACAGTTTAAGGCGTTCGTGAATTTTGGTATTGCTTTGATGTTGGCTTTTTTGCATTGTGTCGGATAAATACCCATTTGCAGGCTATAGTTAAATATATGCAATAAAACTGGCATGAGGAGGTCCATATTCCTTTTCAATAGCGTAATAGATATATGATCTGGTCCTATGGCTTTTGAAGTTATCCTAAATATGGCTAAATGAATGTCCTCTGGATATATACAGTATAGCCAAAATGAAATTCTTCCCGTCGGTCAGTAAATTTTTCCCTGTAGTTAGCAACAGTTGACAAAACTCTATTGCTGTCTACAACGGTTGATACGTTTAAATAATGCTTATTAAGCTCATCAGCGCTCATTGTTGGGTTATTGTTTTTGTGTCTGGATTTTCCAACACCGAGAGTTTTTATAGCATGTCATTTAATAATAGTAGTTCCATAAAACCGACTTTGGGTGCTCTATAAACACAAATAAATAATACTTTAGTATCTTTCAGGCAAATCTCTACGAAGGGGTACTCGGGTCTGAAATTCTCATTATTTGGGGATTTGCAGATAACCCGGCACTTAATGTGCTGTCGAACATACACTGCTACTACACCCCCTTCTCTACGTTGTCTGTCATTGCGGTAGATATTATATCCTGGCAAGGTTACAGATGAATCAGTAATGGACTTATTGAACCATGTTTCACTGACAGCGATTACATCAACACCGGAGTTAACAAATGTGTATTCAAATTCTGCGAAATGTTCTAGCATTTTAAGTGAAATAGTTTTTGAAACCAGTATTTTATACAGAACACTAATAGACGCATTATATAGTAATAGATAAATTGATCAGCTATATTCCACCATTCATACCATTTATTTTCCAAATTCAATAATGATTATATCTCTCTTTTTTCGCATTCATCCACCCCAAAACAACAGCCATTGGCACTTCATAAACATTCCACATTTATTTTGTCCTTAATTTTTATTCCCGTCCTCTAATTCCTTTCCCTTTCTCACCTAGTATGTCATTGGACAAGCAAAGGAGTAATATTTGTTTGAGACACGTTTTTTGATCTGCTGTTGTTCATGCCCAAACACACTACATACAGTGGGACATGGTACTACTACAGGGATTATGTTGATTTCTTTGCCATGTTGTTCTCCAAGGGCAGCATAGAGACTAGTTCGAAAAACGATGACGCAACCAAATAGCGACTCACAATACCGGCCTGACTCAGCGGCTTTTTAATGCACCCAGGCCTGGATATCCAATTGGAAGATCTTCCAAGGAGAAACAGAAACAATTGAACTTCATATTATTTATTTCACAAATCTTTATTCATGTAAAGTATGTTCTTATAAAGGTAATTTATCTTTGTTATTTTTATGTACAGGCTGAGGAAGGAGGAGTTTTACCTTCGAAACATGTACCTGTGAGTAGGTTCAATACAAGTATTGGAAAGGCAGAATTCCTTTATTTTCTTTCTAATTTACTAGTGTGGTTCCCAAACGTCCTTTGCAAGGGCTAAAAGAGCTTTATCTGGACACTAACTTTTATAAATTAATTCAGAAGGCAGTGAAATTGGCTACAACTAGGATAGTGAGGAAATTCATTGGCAGTGATTTAAATTAAGTTTATTACACTTTCATTTAATATAATATGCATAATTGCCGTGAATTTTACCAGACAATCTGAGAATATCGTTAATAATATTAACTTTGAGATTGACACCACTTTGGTGAAACTCAAGCAAAATAAATTGGAAATCTGAACAAATTCACTTCCTTTGAAAATTGAATTCATATTGATCAGTTCAGATTAGAGAATATTTAAGTTTCTTTGAATGATGAGATTTTAGGTATTAGTTTTAGTTCTTCCTGTTTCAGGTATCAAGGAATGTTGCAATAAAATCCCTAACACATGTTTAGTCTTATGCTCTTTTCACGATCTTCACCTGGAGTATGTAGTATTTTTTTTTTACAGTACATACTAATTGTTCATTTAAAATCAATCTTAGAATACATCAATGATTAAGAACACAATAGTGTTGATTTGAGTTTGTCATGACTGGACGAGCCAGTGGCTTCGTCAGGATATCTGCAAGTTGTTCTTGCGTAGGACAGTACTTTATGTTGAACCAACTTCAGTTCATCACTGATAAAGTGATATTGCACTTCAATGTGCGTACTGCCTCTGATCAGTTGACCGCTCTTGATCATGTTGATAGCACTCTAGTTGTCTATGTTGAGAGTCATCTCTACTTGCTTGTTGAGGAATTCTTGAATGAAGGTTTTTAGATACTTCATTTCCTGACAGCAGTGTGTAGCAGCTATATACTCCACCTCAGATGTGGATCTTGCAACAACGGACTGTTTCTTTGATCTCCAGCTCACTGTACCGTTTCCACACATGATAATGTAGCCAGATGTGCTCTTACTGTTCTCTTCATCAGTGGCAAAATCTGCATCACAGTAGGCAGTAATCTTGAGATTTTCTTTTGCCAAGGAATAGAAAATTCCATCTTCTTTGTGTTCTTTAAGATATCTCAGTGTTCTTTTAATATTGGAGACGTCTTGTGCTTTTAGATTGCTCATGAATCTACTTTCAAAATTCACAGCATATGCTATGTCTGGTCAGGTAGAGTAAACTACCTATGGCTTGCTGATATGGAAAATTCTTGGTAGTGTTGTCTTGTTCTTGATAGTTCTTCTGTATTGGAGTTGAAACTGGCTTGCATTAATCCATGTTATATTTCTTCAGCACTTGATTGCTGTAGTTTTGTTGATGAATGAATATTCCATCCTCATTTCTTTCAATTTCAAGTCCCAGATACAAGGTTGGATTCTCTTGTACCGTTATTTCAAACTTATTCTTGAGCTTGTGTATCAGCTGATTCATTTGCTGTAAATCTTCACCTATCAGTATACTGTCGTCGACATGTATTGCAAGGAACAGTTTCTTCTCTTTATTTTTGAGCTTAAAAACACACTGATCTGATTTTAACTGAATTAAATTTTCTTTCTTCAAAAACTCACACAAGCATTTGTTCCATTGTAGAGGCACTTGCTTAAGACCTTTTTCAAAAGGAAAATTTTTCCTGATTCATGGTATCCATCGGGTACTCTCACAAATATTTCCTTCTTGCTTGCGTATAGGAATGCTGTCTTGACATCAAATGTCATCAATTTCAGATCCTTTTGAGCAGCTATTGCAAACATCAGTCTCAAATTATTAGATTGGACCACAGTACTAAAAATATCTTCAAAGTCAAGGTTTTCTGATTTTTGTTGACATCCACGAGTGACCAGTCGTTCTTTGTATTGTCCATTTTCTTTGACTTTAAGAACCCATTTTCCAGTCACAATTTATTTGCCTTTTGAATGGCTTCCATCTACAATTTCCCATGATTTGTTGAATTCCTGTGATCTCTTTTCATTATTGATGGCTTCTTTCCATTTGTTTTTGTCAGGACTCTACATGCACTCCCTGCAAGTTATCAGAGCTTCTAATTCTTCATCCATGATGTAGTCTTCAATTCTTGCAGGTCTTTTCTTTTCCCTTCTTGGTCTTCCATTTTGTGTGTTTGGATCAAGATTCTCATCTTCATGTTCTTGGTTTTCATTTTCTTCTGGTTCTTCTTCTATATTTTCAACATGAATATAGTTTCTGGTTTCTGTTTTTGTTGTGTTCCAATGAAGGTGACATCTCTTGATGTATACACTTTTCTTTCTTCTTCATTCCAGGTGCGATATCCATTTTCTGCATAACCAATGAATATTCCTTGTTTTGATCTTGGTTGTATTTTCTTTAGATATCCCAGCTGTTTTGTATAGACTTATGACCCAAATATTTGCAGTCTTGATAAATCTGGTCTTTTATCATACCAGGGATCCGCTGGAGTTTTATCTTTGGTAGTAGATGGGCTTCGATTTATAAGATAAGCAGCTGTGCATACTGCCTCTCCCCACATTTCATTTTCCAATTGTGAGTCAAACAACAGTGCTCATGTCATTAAAGAGCGTGTGATTAATTCGCTCTGCAGTCCCATTCAGTTGGGGCATGTACGGAATAGTCAAGACATATTCCCTTATTCTTGCACCATGTTTTGAACTCATTACTGCAAAACTCACCACCATTGTCACATCTCACCTTAGACGCCTTGAGGTTATGAAAGGCTTCTGCTTCTAGAATAAATTCTTTCAGATACATTTCTGCTTTATTTTTGTAAATCAGAGGATACACCTTGACAAAATGGGTGAAATCATCAGTGCATGTCAGAATATAATGGGATAAGTCTGTTATTGAGGATTTTCTCCAATTCTCTGGAATTTCACCAGATTGCAGGCATTTATTGAATATCTCTATCCTGGTCTGCTGAGTCTTTTAAAATGTTGTAAATTCCACCAGGGCCTGCCCCTTTTCTATTTTTTGTCGACTTAATAGCTGCTCCAACTTCATCTTCTGTGAAAGGAGTAAAGTCTTCTTCCTGATTAGAAATTTTTATGGCATGTGATGTACTTGTCTGGGCTAAGTTCAGCATCTTGGAGAAATTCTTTTCTCAGACATCGATTGGAACTTCTCCTGGTGTTCAAGAGGATCTCCATCTTATTAAATATTCATTGGTATTTCTGTTAGTTTAAACGACAATAAGGAAACTTTTAAAATGATTAAATTCATATCACTACGTATGTTATGTAATTGTTAGAAATATGGTATCCACTTAGTCTACTTCCATTTCAGTGGGATTAGTGAGTGATGAAGACTATTATCCTTCATGGCTTAATTCTTTCACTCCATTGTTTTCTTGGTTCTTGTTACAGTTGGATAGATACAAATATTATTGTAAGCTTTTCAGACGGTCAACACAAATTGTGCCCAATTACATTTGGTGGGAAAACAAGTATTTGAACGTCCTAATCTGAAAAGAAATATTACATAAGATATGTATCACTAAATATGTATTCAAAAAAGGGTTGCAGTATCCCCCGCCCCTTTTATCTGTACATAAAAGCATGTTATTTTGTGATAGATATCTCACGCAATATTTCTTTTCAGATTAAATACTTGTTTTCCCGCCTAAATAGGGTTGCCATATGTCCTGAAAAAGTGGGAGTCGTCCTGATTTTAGGCAAAGAAAAGAATGTCCTTCCATATTTTTAAAATGTGCTTAAATGTCCTGAATCTTAAAATTCACATCTTGAGAGCATATTTTTTCTGAAATGTTTCTACATTTGGTTAAGTTGGCGGCACTATTCCTCCGGTTTTGGAGGAACAGAAGCGATACTCTAATTCAAGGAACAGTGATAAATTGGTTGATTTCTTGTGTAATTGTAAAAGTAGCAATCGGTATTAAAGTTAGCTCACTTCAATTTCTGTTTGCCCGGACATAATGCATGCGTAGAAAGAATTTTTCTGCTGTGGATGCACGATGGACAGATGACAGAAATAGACTTAAAGTTGGCTCAGTTAAAGCAATCCTGGTTGTTCAACATAATTTAAAAGACAAGACATAACATGCCTTGAATTTCATGATGTGTTAAAAATGAGTGCTCCATTGAAAAAGATATGAAGTTCAGGAAAGTATGATTGGTTTATATAGACTTCCTCGTGAGTGTTAATTAACTGGTACGGTAAGGTAAAGGCAGTTTGGTTGGTTCCTTAGTTTAGGGGCTGCGACAACGCGGTCATATAGCCCCGTGTGCTTTGGGTGTGTGTAGAACACATAATATATTACTCAGGACATGAGGAAAGGAGAGAGAAAGGTGTGGCTTTTGTAATAAAACAGCGGACTGCTAGAACTGTTTTGAGCTACGACGTCATTAGTGATCGAGTGATGTCCATAAGGTTAAAAGGGCAACCTTTTAATATGACCATAATACTGGTATATGCCCCAACAACTGATGCTGATGATGTTGATGTATTCAATGCTCAGGTTCAAGCAGCTATGGATAAGACCTGCAGACAAGATGTGTTACTTCTGATTGGCGATTGGAATGCTTAAGTTGGGAAAGGCAAAGAGGGAAATGTTGTGGGTGTTGTGGGTCTTTATGGCTTAGGTGACCGAAACAAGGCTTATCAGTTTTTGTGAATCTAATAACCTTTTAATTACCAACACATGTTTCAAGCAACCAAAACGTCGGCTGTATACCTGGACATCACCTGATGGGAAATACAGGAATTAGATCGGTTACATAAATGGGTCTAGAATGTGGCGAAGTTCCATTATAGCAGCAAAAACTTGGCCTGGTGCAGACTGTGGATCAGATCATGAACTACTGACATGTAAATTACAAGTCAAACTTAAAAGGAATATTAAGGTAGTCCAACACTCGAGATATGACTTTGCAAACATTCCCACACTATTTAAAACATCAGTTAAGAATCGTTTTGAGATCCTAAATCTCCTTGATCGAGAACCTGAGGAAATTTGGTGCGAAGTTAAAGACATTGTTAAGGATGAATGTAAGAACAAATTGTTGAGGGTTGAGAAAAAGAGAATGTCACATTGGATGACATCAGAAACTATTAAAATAGTGAAGAGAAGGAAGGAAGCCAAAATTCAGAATAGGGAACTCTTGACTCTTTTGAATAGAGATTTTCAGAGAAATGTTCGCAAAGATAAGCAGATAATGATTTGGAAGAAGAAAATAAAAAAGGTAACATGAGAAGGGTCTTTCAACATATTTCCACCTTAAGAAAGAAGTTTCAGCTAAGAATTGGAATGGTCAAGGATGCTAATGGTAATGCGATTAATGATGGTGAAGGGATTAAACAGAGATGGAAAGATTATACAGAGGACTTGCATGGTCTAGATATAAGGAGTTGTAGCGTTATTTATCGCCCCATGTTGGTAGCGACAAGTGTAACAGTTTGACCCTCACGTTGAGCGACAAATGTAACAGTTTACCTTTGCCTAAGCTATGTTGTTTTAATGGGCGCCAAGACCTCAACATCATCATCATCTTGTACAGTTTCCAGCCCCAGGCTGGGTCTGTTTGGAACATAAGCCTCGCCACTTATTTCTTTCTTCCCACCATCTCTCCGCTGTCACCCTGGTCCAGTCCTCGCCTCTCTTCTTGACACATTCCTCCACTCCTTTCAGCCATCGATCTCTTGGTCTTCCCCTTGGTCGTTTCTTCTGCATCTGCATCTCATGTATCCTCTTGGGAATCTTCTTCTCATCCATTCTCTTTAAGTGTCCATACCACCTCAGTCTTGATGTCTCAATCCTACCTTGCAAGGGCTCCTCTTTCACCATTTCCCTGACCTTTTCATTCCTCACCCTGTCTCTTCTTGTTACTCCGATCCTACTTCGCAGGAACTTCATTTCACCTGCCTGTATTCTGCTTATGTCTCTTTTCTTCATTGTCCACGTTTCTGAAGCATAGGTCAGTATCGGGATATAGTAGCTTCTGTATAACACTTCCTTGCTTTTTTGTGGGACATCTTTATTCCACACTAAGCTCCTAATGCTTCTCAACACTGCTTCTGCCTGTCTGCCACGTTCCGTAATCTCTTTGTCATTTCTCCCATTTTCCTCCACTATACTTCCCAAGTACTTGAGACTTTCCACCTTCTTCAGCTGTCCACCTCCAAGTGTTATCCCACTCATTGGTCTGTCCTTTTTCCTGGTCGTTAACAGGATCTCACATTTACTGATGTTGAACTTCCATCCGTACTCTCCCACTGTTTCTTCCCAAGCCTTCAGTTGCTCCTGGATTTCCTCCTCCTTGTTTCCCCAGACCATGAGATCATCTGCAAACACCATTGCCTTCATCTTATCTTCTCCTATCTTTCCTGCTATCCGTGTCATTACCTCGTCCATAACCACAATAAAGAGAAGGGGTGACAGCGCACTACCCTGTTTCAGGCCACTCATTTGTCTGAACCAGTCTGTTCTTTCCCCTCCAACTTTCACACAACTCACACTTCCACAATACATCTCCTTGACTCTGCCTACAGTCTCTTTTTCCACTCCCATGTTTTCCATTGCTTTCCAAACCTTCTCCCTACACACACTATCATAGGCCTTTTCGATGTCCAGGAAGGCCATCAACAGATCCTCTCCAAATTCGTAGTGGTGTTCCTGGAGCTGTCTCACTGAAAATATGAGATCCACTGTTGATCTCCCAGGTCTGAATCCATACTGTTCCTCTCTCAATTTTCTCTCCACTTTGGCTCGTATTCTACTTTCTAATATCTTTTCATATATCTTGGCACAGTGAGGTATGAGTGTGACTCCCCTGTAATTTCTACACTCCTTTCTGCTTCCTTTCTTAAATATTGGGACAATTAATCCTTTCTTCCAATCTTCTGGGGTCTTTTTCTCCTTCCATATCACCCTCATCACACGGTACAGCCACTGTTTCCCAACCTCCCCTGCTGCCTTCACCATTTCAACACTCACTTCATCCACACCTGGTGCCCTTCCTCCTTTCATCTTGTCTATAGCCATTTCCAGTTCTCTCCAAGTCAGGTCCTTTTCCATTCCTGTGTTGTCTTCTCCATCTTCCAATACATTGTCTTCCTCCCTATGACCATTTGGATTCAGCAAATCCTCAAAGTACTCTTTCCACACTGTCTTGAGTGTCTCTTTGTTGTGTACCTCAGTTCCGTTTTTGTCCATCATTACCGCATCCTCTCGCAGACCTCTTCTCTTACTTTTGACCATCCCATAAAGTACTTTCTTATTTCCTTTGCTGTCTTCCTCCATCATCTCTGTCCACTTTACCATCCACTTCTTCCTCTCCTCTGCGACAATCTTGTTTGCTTCTTTCTTCTTTATCTTATAATCTTCCCTTGCCAGATCAGTTCTTTCCTGGAACCACACTCTGAAAGCCTTGTTCTTCCTTCCCACAGCTTCTTTTACTCTCTCATTCCACCATGGTGTCTCTTTACACCGCTTTCTGTTGCTTGTTCTTCCACATACTGCCACTGCAGCTTCCACCATTGTGTTTTTGAATTGCTTCCATTCCTCTTCCCCTGTTTTAGGATTGTCTGTTGGCATCTTTTCCCTTATTATCTTCTGGAATTCTTCCTTGACTTCCTTTTCCTTGAGGTTCCATACTTTGATTCTCCTTTCCTGGTACTCTGTCCTCTTGCTATCCTTAACAACTCCCAGGTTCATTACAAGTATTCTGTGGTCGCTATCTAAGGCCTCTGATGGTATTACCTTTATATCTCTGACACTTCTCTTCATTTCCCAGTCGTACAGCATGTAATCTACCAAAGATTTCTTTGTTAAATCACTGCTGTACCACGTTACCTTGTGGCTTTCTTTCTTCCGGAACCAGGAGTTGCCTACCACTAAACCGTTTCTCTTGCAAAAATCCAGCAACTTTCTCCCTTCTTCATTCCTGCTACCCCATCCTTCTGCTCCCAATACATTTTCATATCCTTTCCTTTCACTTCCTACATGTGCATTCAAATCTCCCATGACAATGATGCTCTGACCATTCAACTGCTGTTGTAGCTCCTCCTCAAAGTCTTCCTTCTCTTGAGCTGTACATCCAACTTGAGGGGCATATACCTGGGCTATCTCCAGGCTTCTTCCCTTTACAGTTACTCTGATCTTCATGATCCTGTCACTTATTCCCTTTACCTCTTCCTTCATTCCATCTCTCACAACTACTCCTACTCCGCTGCTCCTTCCTTCACTGTTCCCACTCCAGTACAACCGGTACCCTTTCCTCAGTTCTCTGCGACCTTCTCCTTTCCATCTTGTTTCTGCCAAGCCCAGTACATCCAGTTTTCTTCTCTCCATCACATCTACAATCTCCTCCACTTTTCCTGTCAGTGTCTGTATGTTTAATGTCCCAACTCGTAGTCCATTAGCATATCCGGGTCGTCGTCGTCTGCATCCGTCCTTTCCGAGGCCTGTTCCTGGTTTGAAAGCAAATATGATATCCACTACTGGCTTGCTAGGCCTATCGTAGCTTCACCAGAGCCCCGTCAGCCAAGACCTCAACGCAATGCTGAAATCTAAATTTGTATTTAACAACGTCTAGCTCTGGTAGAACACCTTCAAGAATCTATTCACTCAGATCGTGGTATGATTTGATCATTAACCCAACAAACAATTGTATCAGGAAAAGGAATTGGTCTATATCTAATGCTACCTACTGAAAGCAAAGATTGCATTGTAAAAGAAATGAATTTATTATATAAAACAAGTATAGCAAAATTAATAATAATAATAAGTTTAAAATTTAAATTGGAGCGTTGCGATTTTAATAGTACCGATAGAAAATTACGTGAAAACGGAGTCTGATAAATTATTGATTTTACTCTTATTCCCAAGCTATGAAGTTACTGAAATATGAAATATAAAACAAAGAGAAATGAGAGATTGCGTATTCCTGCGTCATTCGCGTTTACCACTGGAAATTGCCAAAGCATTTCCCTCGTACTGGATGATGCTGTGTGCTTCCCACAGTCTCCTGGACGTCGTCATCTCCGTCGATATTTGATGATATACTTGTAGATTTGGTGACTTTATGGTCCTAATATCGGAGCCATACCCTCGTACAACCACACTGGTTAAGTTTTAAACAGAAAGTTCTCCACTCCACGGAACATCGGAGCGACACACACTTGCAACCGAACTAGTCAAGTCTTTCACAGATTGTTCTCGTTCCACGGAACATCGGAGCGACTCCTGCGTTCAACCATACTCGGCAAGTTCTACACAGATTGTCCTCGTTCCACGGTGCGCCGAACGATATATGCACACATCGGCTCCCCACCTCGGTACCGACTTCCAGCTTACGTGGTCTCCACTGATTGGCTGCTCCCTACGCGCTAGTTCCCCTTCTCTGGCTCATTACACACGGCGCGCGGATGATGAAGTCGATTTCCGTTCCAACTATCCGCCTTTTCTTGAGGCTGCGACCCAAGCTTGCGTAATACTTCTTGACAAGAATCAGCCTGTATTTGAATTTCCAGTGAGTGATGTCTCTCATAATATCCTAACTGACGAAACTCCGTAAAATTCCGTAATCACATAATTTTCTATGATATTGTCGTTCGTAATAATTTGCTTGATAGCGTTTTCTAAGACATAGAAAACCTATCTGTATGCTTATAATTTTTATAAAATGCTCCGAAAAATATCTTAATAATAATAATAATTTAATAATAATAATAACTTAACATGAAAACTTCTCTTGGCTGAACAATTTGCCGCGTAAATAAATATAGAATGGCTTCCTACTGACTTATGCCAGTGGCATAAATACCCCTCGAAAAACACGTTACATATTCGCCTCGGATCATCGGATGATTTACCGTGACGACGGTCCATTATCCGATTATCCCAGACACGTTAATAATCCCCATCCAAAATACATATTACATAAATGAAATCACCCTAAATTACAGATATATACACTCATAATTTTTCTTCACGCACTTTGCGTCAAAGTTTGTTGTCACTATGGATTGTACTTTGCAACCAGTCCAATGTTTTACATATAGAATAGTGTTCCACGGATATTTCCGCCTCTCAAATTTCTCTATGTTGGAAAAATAGACATAATTAATGTGTGAGCACTATGTATTTATGATGTCATATCACACGCATTGAAGGTGTTCTGATATATTTATATCACCATAGAACTTCCTAATTTCACTGGAGGTCCCTTCCTTATGGTGAAATTTAATCTCACTTATCACTGAGCACACGATCACTCTATTGTGGCAGCGCCTCGTGACCATAATACTTGATCTCTCTTTATAAAAGATGAAATTAATATTGACTTCTGAAAAAAAAAAAAAAAACAGTAAATGCGCATTACATATAACACCAAATATTTCTGTGCCGTAATCGCCCTGTCTTGTTAAGTTCCCGTAGACCATATTCTACTTAATACTAGTTCTCAACACAGACCAGTTCTCCTCACACAAATAATACCATTGTACAAATTACCTTAAATTATTCACTTAAAAATCTTACATGGCGAGGCCGTAAACAGAAATCACGTGTGCCGTTATGTATGAGTTTCATGAAGGACTGTCTCGCATTCTGATGGCCCATCTTTTGTCCCGTGGACGCCTTAAGCAAAAATACCCTGTCCAAGCGCTCACCCATCTCTTGGGGACAAATGGGAATTCACCAGCGCTACCAAATTCTGGCCTTGGTGTATCGAGACATTTTAGTGCTCAAGAGCATCCGACAATCCCGTCATATTTCCCTGTTCCTTAAAAACTCTCATTTACTTACATACTACCCCCCTGTGTGACTTCTGATACGCCTGCCTGGAAGACCATCTCCTCCCATGCACCAAATACCACACTTACTCATTTGATAGGCTGGCTCGCCAGCTAAACATCCTCACTTTATGACACATACTTTCGGAGACTATGTATATTATACGTCCCGTATAATCTGTTTCCCTCACTATTCTCCAGCACATATGCTGTTTTCCCAATACGTTTGGAAACTATAAATGGGCCCTCGTAGAGATAAAAGAACTTGGACATGACTTTCTCTAGCTTATTTGACTGTTTCGGCACTCTAAGTAAGACTCTGTCTCCCGGCTCGAATAGGTCAAATTTAGTTTCTTTTTGTTGGCGAATTCTCTTTTGTGCTGACTTAGATAAATTCTGTTTCGCCAACTGGACAATGTAATCCATCCCCGGTTGCTTACCCTCATTTAATCCCAACACCCTCGCTAGTTCATTTTGTGGTCTTTTTCCGAAGTGAACTCGTATGGCGTCAATTTCGAGCTCTCATGCTGGACAGAATTCAGCCAAGTCTCGACCTTGGAAAGATGTCCAACCCAGGCCGCATGCTTGTCATGCACTAGAGTCCGAAAAAGACGAGCCACTTCCCTTAATGGACGCTCTGCAGAATTACCCTGAGGGTACCTTACAGAGGAATGAACGTGTGTTATACCAGCTTCCTGCATACTGGTTCTCCATTTCTTTGCAGTAAACTGTGGTCCACTGTCAGATAGTATCCTGATAGGAATGCCAAACTCAGGTACATACTTATTAATGATCAGACGGCTACACGCTAGTCCCGTGGCTTTCCTTAGCGGATATAGCTTGACATACTTACTAAAAGCGTCAATAACTATAAGAATGTACTCGTAGCCGTACTGTCCTTTAACAATCGGGCCAAATAAATCCACACACAGTAGTTTGCCGGGACTACTGGTGAGAACTGCAGATCTCTCCCCCACTAAATATTTAACTGGATATTTACTCCTTTGACAGGTGTCACACTTAGCTAAAATCCTCCTAACATCCCTTCCCATTTTACTCCAAATGAAGTCACGACCAATTTCATAGAAGACCTTGGCAGCACCTAAGTGTCCTAATTCCCTATGAATGAACCAAATTAGCTCCTCCCGCAAAGTGGCAGGAACACATATTGCCCACCGATTATTCCTACATTTCCTTGCAAGAAGCCCATCCTGCATCTTGTACGTGAACCGTCCTACTTTCACATACTCTTCTTCACCTATTTCCAACCTAGCCAGTGGCTCCTTTAACTTAACGTCATCACGTTGCTCCACTAGCATATTTCTCAGTGTCTGTAACGATGCCCTGTTGCTACTGTCCACACATGCACATATTAAAATACCGTCCTCTGCTTTAACCACAGGATAATCCCTACATAAATTAGTGTCCCTCGATAGCATGTCTGCAAGAATGTTATCTTTACCTTTAATATATTTTACTGTGAATTCGTATTCCTGCAGAGCAAGAATCCACCTACTAACTCTGTTAGAACTGAGTTTACAAGTCCTCATATACAGTAGTGCATGGTGATCTGTATGGATCTCAAATTTCCCCCCTACTAAATACATTCTAAATTTCCCTAAACTGAAAACAATACCTAAAAGCTCTAACTCAGTAATCGTGTATCTTTTCTCTGCTGCTGTCAGTCCTCGCGAGGCTAAAGATACAATGCACAGATTACCCTCATCACCTTTCTGACATAATACTCCAGCAATGCCTATATGTGAAGCATCTGTCATAACCACATATTCCTTATCTTTTAACGGATATTTCAGCACTACAGCTTTCTCAAAACCTTCCTTCAGCGCTCTAAAAGCCTGATCATGCTTGGACTCCCATCTCCACAGAGTCCCACTTTTAAGCAATTCCCTGAATGGTTCTACCAACCCTGAGTATTTAAGAACGAACCTCCTGAAAAAGTTGCAAATTCCCAGGTAAGTTTTTAACTGTTTAACATTCTGTGGCACCTCTGCGTTAAGTATCTTATTAACCCTACTTTCTTCGGGTGTTACACCTCTACTCGACACTCTATGACCTAAAAATGTCACTTCTGACTGACAGAATGACGACTTAGACAGCTTCAAAGTGAACCCTGCCTGATCTAACTTCTGAAAAACTATATCTAAATGACGTAGATGCTCCTCAAAACTGCGTGAACTAATTACCATATCATCTATGTAAATGGTTACAAACTCTCCTGTGTCATCCCGTAATGCGATGTTTCAAGCCCTAATTAAAGCTGCTGAACTACTCTTTAACCCATAAGGTGTTCTACAAAATTGATAAAGGTTATATTTATGACTAAAAGCTGTAAATGGTCTATCTTCGTACATAAGTGGCACTTGCCAAAAACTGGAACTCAAATCTACACAAGTGAAATACTTCTTCCCCTCAAATGTTTGCATTAATTCCTCTATTGACATTGATTTCAGCTGATCTGAACTAATTCTACTGTTAACCAAACGAGCGTCTAAACAAATACGAACTGTGCCGTCGGTTTTGGGTACCGTGATCAAAGAATTAACATACGGACTGTTAGAGTGCTCAATAATCCCATCTTCAAGCATCTGGTTAATTTGTGCCTCAACTGCACTCTGATAAGCGAAAGGTACAGGATATCTATGTCCTGTGAATACTGACCTATCAATAACGTTCAATGAATGTGTATAGCAATTGGCCATACCAATGCGATCCTCAAAAACTCTCCTATTACACCATAACACATCATAGAGCCGAACACATTGTTCCACCTCTATATTTCCCTGAAATGCAGCATCACGTAACGAGTCCTCTAGACTTCCGTTCGTAATCACACTGCACACAAAACATGGAGAACCCCGCTCTACGGCTGGCGATATCTCATTTAAAGTAAAAATCACCCCAACAACACTACTCCTCTGAATATGGTCATTGAATGCTACTTCTACTTCAGAATCTCCCCATTTAAATTTCAAACTCCCTACATCATAACATAAGTTACCAGACACTCTACTTAGCCACTCTGAACCCAAGATAACACTGAATACTAAATTTGGAATTACAAGACAAATCTGCTTCTCCACATGATTATTAATTTTAATGTCTACTAAAACTTGCTTAGAAATTACTTTAGACCTCTTCCCAACAGCTGTGATAACAAAAGTGCTTTTAATTGGCATCTCCTCAAAATTTACTCCAGTTCCTTTCATTTTATCATAAAATGCACTACTTATGCAACTCTTCATACAACCACTATCAATTAAAACATCTGTGTACGCCTCGGACACGTTAAATTTAACTATGGGGCTCTTACTAACCACTTCCTGAATAATACCTTCATCATTTAGTTCATGTAATAATTCATTTCTTACATTTAGGTCATAGGGTTCCTGTATAATTGTATGGACAGGGCATGCTACAGACTGAGATTCTGACCTTACTTCGCAGCCTGGTTCGCGTTTAAAGAACCGCTACAGCTGGCCGTAGTACTACTAACTACTGAACTGGTCTGGTTGTTCTGGGCTGTGTTGTCATTGTTTGACTGTATATTGCTACCACTAGGCTGTCCTCTTCCTTGACCCCTATTCTGGTTGTAATTATTGTCATTATAATTTCTCCCTTGATTTCCCCTGAAATCATTGTTTCTCCCTTGATTTCCCCTGTAATCATTGTTCCTCCCTTGATTTGCCCTGAAATCATTGTTCCTCCCTCGATACTGATTACCATAGCCATTTCCTCTGTTCTGATTTAGCTGATTATTATTATTTCTATTTTGAGCGTTGGCCCCTTCGCCACCGTTTCCTTGAACTTCTTGATGCCTGGCTTCATTAGGTCTATTATTGTTATTACCCTCGTTCCTATTGAAATTGTCCTCATAACCCCCTCTCCCTAGTGCATCAAATGTGCTTAACAAATTTTCTACTTGTGATATAGTCTTTACATTCTGGATACACGCAGCCTCCTTGATCCCATGGGGAAAGTGCCTAAGTAGCAACCTCACCACATCACTTTCCTCCTTAAACCCATCCAGATATTTACACACTAATACCTGCCCTAAAAAGTATTCGGTCATGGTGGAGCTTCCTTTAGGGTTATATTTACCACACACTACTCCCTCACGATGCTGCGACTGAATAACCTCATTCCAGAACTTTTCACAGAATTTCATTTTAAACTCATTGATATCAGTAAACTTGTCTCTGTAGACAGCAAACCAATTCCTCGTTTCGCCCACAAACACTTGTTCTAAAATTTCAACTACCTGGCACCACTCAATACTACCATTTTCCAACCTCTCCCCGAATTTATTTTCTATAGTGTTCATGAACTCCATTGGGCACCCCTGTCGATTGCTGAACTTACCCAGTTCTACCTCCCTGTGTGTGCTATTCACAAAAACTGGCCTATTCTGACTATTTTCTTGCCTGATCCTAGCTTTTAATTTTAACTCTAATTCTGCGATTTTCTCCTCAGCCTTCCTCTCAATACTGTTTACTGTTAATTTAATGTTTCCTTCTGATTCTTCTACTTTATCATATAGCTTTGCTTGTTTCTCCTCAATCTTGCTAATGCTCTCTCTATTACTCTCTCTTAAATCATTTACTTCTGCAACTATTTGTGAGTGGACTTTCTCAATTCTACCCCCCAGCTGTTCCTTAACCTCTTTAGTAGCTACCTGAATTTTGTCAATTTCTCCCCCCCAATTGCTTTTTGACCTGCTGTGTTTCCAGTTGCACTAGTTCTTTTAAATTTTCAGCCTGTGTACTGATTCTAATTTCCAACTCCTCCTGTACTTTTCCTAATTTTCTGTCTACATCTGCAATAATCTCTTTAGCATTTTCTTCCATCACCCCCCTGATCTCACCTCTAATCAGTTCGAGTTTGTCACTCATTTCCCTACTGTTTTGTTCTAATTTAGCATTTAAAGTTTCAGTACTCTCTCTATTTTCCTTACTGTTTTGTTCTAATCTGGCGTTTAAAGTTTCATTACTCTCTCTATTTTCCCTACTGTTTTGTTCTAATTTAGCATTTAAGGCATCTGTACTTTCTTTATTTTCCCTACTGTTTTGTTCTAATCTTGCATTATTCTGTTCTAACTTTGCATTTAAGGCATCACTACTAACTTTGTTCTGATACATAAACTCGAGAAGTAAAGTTTTTAATTCTGGTTGGCCGCCTACACTCCCTGTTTCAGTATCGGGATTTACCTCCGCTAACCCGGTACTACCATCACTCGACATACTGCTCGTATCATCACTCTCCCGTTGATGACCACTACGTAACCTCATCTGTCTTTCTTTCTCATCCCCCATAATGATATACACTGATACAGACAAATAACCCCCAAAATACAGGCACAGAAATATATACCCTTCTCCTTCCACAAATGTTATTAGGTTTTCAGCCCCAAGTTGTCGGCGCCAAATGTAGCGTTATTTATCGCCCCATGTTGGTAGCGACAAGTGTAACAGTTTGACCCTCACGTTGAGCGACAAATGTAACAGTTTACCTTTGCCTAAGCTATGTTGTTTTAATGGGCGCCAAGACCTCAACGCAATGCTGAAATCTAAATTTGTATTTAACAACGTCTAGCTCTGGTAGAACACCTTCAAGGATCTATTCACTCAGATCGTGGTATGATTTGATCATTAACCCAACAAACAATTGTATCAGGAGAAGGAATTGGTCTATATCTAATGCTACCTACTGAAAGCAAAGATTGCATTGTAAAAGAAATGAATTTATTATATAAAACAAGTATAGCAAAATTAATAATAATAATAAGTTTAAAATTTAAATTGGAGCGTTGCGATTTTAATATTACCGATAGAAAATTACGTGAAAACGGAGTCTGATAAATTATTGATTTTACTCTTATTCCCAAGCTATGAAGTTACTGAAATATGAAATATAAAACAAAGAGAAATGAGAGATTGCGTATTTCTGCGTCATTCGCGCTTACCACTGGAAATTGTCAAAGCATTTCCCTCGTACTGGATGATGCTGTGTGCTTCCCACAGTCTCCTGGACGTTGTCATCTCCGTCGATATTTGATGATATACTTGTAGATTTGGTGACTTTATGGTCCTAATATCGGAGCCATACCCTCGTACAACCACACTGGTTAAGTTTTAAACAGAAAGTTCTCCACTCCACGGAACATCGGAGCGACACACACTTGCAACCGAACTAGTCAAGTCTTTCACCGATTGTTCTCGTTCCACGGAACATCGGAGCGACTCCCGCGTGCAACCATACTCGGCAAGTTCTACACAGATTGTCCTCGTTCCACGGCGCGCCGAACGATATATGCACACATCGGCTCCCCACCTCGGTACCAACTTCCAGCTTACGTGGTCTCCACTGATTGGCTGCTCCCTACGCGCTAGTTCCCCTTCTCTGGCTCATTACACACGGCGCGCGGATGATGAAGTCGATTTCCGTTCCAACTATCCGCCTTTTCTTGACGCTGCGACCGAAGCTTGCGTAATACTTCTTGACAAGAATCAGCCTGTATTTGAATTTCCAGTGAGTCATGTCTCTCATAATATCCTAACTGACGAAACTCCGTAAAATTCCGTAATCACATAATTTTCTATGATATTGTCGTTCGTAATAATTTGTTTGATAGCGTTTTCTAAGACATAGAAAACCTATCTGTATGCTTATAATTTTTATAAAATGCTCCGAAAAATAACTTAATATTAATAATAATAATAAATTAATAATAATAATAACTTAACATGAAAACTTCTCTTGGCTGAACAATTTGCCGCGTAAATAAATATAGAATGGCTTCCTACTGACTTATGCCAGTGGCATAAATACCCCTCGAAAAACACGTTACAGAGTGACGACTCATTACAAGAGGCAGATTTTGATCTAGAACCACCAGTGTTAGAAGATGAAGTCAGAATAGCTTTAAAGTCATTGGCACAAAACAAGGCCTCAGGAACTGATGGAATTCCAGCTGAAATATGGCAAGCAACAGAAGAAACGTCTGTTAAAGTTTTAACTGCAATATGTCAACAGATTTGGAAAACATTCACTTGGCCCACAGATTGGAAACGATCCATCTTTATTCCTATACCCAAAAAGGGAGACCTGTTGGACTGCTCCAACTATCGCACAATTGCTCTGATACCACATGCCAGCAAGGTGATGTTGAAAATCATACAACGAAGATTAGAACCTTACATGGAACGTGAAATGTCCGCTACTCAAGCTGGTTTTCGGAAAGGTAGAGGAACCAGGGACATTATTAGTGATGTACGTTGGATGATGGAAACAGCAAAGGAATACCAGAAGGAGCTGTACATGTGCTTTATAGATTACAGGAAGGACTTTGATAGTGAGAATCATGCGAAGATGTGGGATGTACTTAGACAGATGGACATACCTGAACATCTCATTGTCCTGATGCGTAACCTATATTTGGGACAAGAAGCCAATGTTAAAACTGAGCATGGTGAAACAGAGTGGTTCCCTATTAGTAAAGGTGTGCGACAAGGCTTACTTATTCAATCTGTATGCTGAGTACATCATGAGGAAATCTGGATTGGATGAGTCACCTCATGGTTTTAAGATTGGTGGATTGAATATAAACAACTTGAGGTATGCAGATGACACCACTTTGGTTGCTGAAAGCAAGGAAGAGCTCGAGGATATCATTATGAAAGTTAAAGAACAGAGTGAAATCATGGGCTTGTACTTGAATATCAAAAATACAAAACTAATGACAACAGGTTTACCATCAAACATTATGATAGATAATAAGATAATCACAGAGGTGAATAGTTTGTTTGTTGGGATCAACCATTAGTAGTAGTGGCTCAAGCAGTCAAGAGATTCGCCGAAGACTTGCCCTAGGAAGAGCAGCTTTTAAAGGCCTGGATAAGATCAAGTGTTCCGATGTTTCTTTGCCTACTAAAATTAGAATGGTAAAGGCACTAGTCTTTCCCATAGCTACATATGGTTGCGAAAGCTGGACCATAAGGAAACGAGATAGGAAGTATATTGATGCTTTTGAGTTCTGGTGTTGGAGAAGGATACTGAGTATTCCTTGGACAGCCAAGAAGACAAATGTATGGGTGATTCAAAAAATCAAACCAGATAACACGATTACAGTTGTCATATTTTGGACACATTATGAGGCGTTCTGATTCGTTGGAAAAGACAATTATGCTTGGAAAGTTGGAAGGGTCTCGGAGACGAGAGAGGCCAGCATTGAGATGGATGGACTCCATCAAATCCAACGTGAATATGTCGCTGAAGGATCTGAAGTATATGGCTGAAGACCGAATCATATGGAGACAGTCCATCCCTGCAGTCGCTAGGAGTCGACGCCGACTTGATGGCTCCTGATCATCATCATCAGAATCTGTCTGATAACCGGTGTTAATTGTGATGTCTGTATTAGTGTGCGTTATCTGTTTTTAATTCAAGGACTGCAGACATTGGATTTCAAGTAGTTCCTACTTTTGCCGCCAACCGCCACCGTCAACAACTACTAGTTCAGAACTTGGTTACTAGACGCCACCGCAGTCGGCTCCTGGCGACGAACGTAGGAACCTTAAGAGCGTTGTTTAACCTATAAGTTAATTTAGCTTCACACAAGTGTAATTAGTGGAAGGTTCTTTAACATGCCATAAATCTATGACATGGGACCGCCGGCTTTGCTTCCCCTCTGAAGGAAGGCATACTGAGGGATTTTTAACGCTCTTAAAAAATCCGACGACTTTGGCCGGGTTTGAACCCGCGATCTTGGGCATAGAAGCTCAGCATGCTACCAACTACGCCACCGAAGCCGCGTAAAGACAGTTTGTTGCCTTAGTTAATTACTATTGTATTTTTTATTTTATTTTTTTTGATGCATAGACAGATCGTAGTCACTCAATAGACGTTTTTATTCTTCGTCACAATGTCCTGAGACCTTGTTGCCATGTCCTGATTTTTACCCTATTGTTATGGCAACCCCACAACTAATGTAATTGGGCACAATTTGTGTTGACCGAGTGAAAAGCTTCCAATAATAGAGCTAAGCAACAGTGAAAAATGGCTTCTAATAATTCAATAGATGCAAATAGTTACCAGTATATATCACAGGACCTAGTTTTTAAATGCGAAGTATATCGGCTTCTAATCATTCGTTTTGTGACTTTCATAATGCTTCTAAAATTTGTAGCTGTTGGTGCAATGATATTAATTGAATAGAATATCTTGTATGCAGGTTTGTTTCAATTGCTAGTGCACTATATTTGTTCATGTCTGCACAATTCCATTCTTTTCTGGTTTCTTTCTGTAGAGCTTCCAAGACACCGTTATCTCAAACCAGGAGTTGTTCCATCCCAAAATCTCCCCTTGGTTAGTATTCTTCGGAGACTGGAAAACAAACCTACAAAGCCATCAAAGAAACAACGTAATTTATTTCGTAAGTATTATGACTTGTTATCAATTGGAGTACAAAATATTAATATATTTTTTACATGGTGGCAATACATGTTCAGAATCTCATGGATCAATATAGTTTAAAAATTTGAAATACACTATTTCCCGCCTAGTTAATAACTTTTTTGTGTGTATTTACACACTAGGACATGTTTCGAGGCAAAGTATTATTGAAAATCTGCCCCTTCATCAGCTAGTACAATTAATGGCCAGTCATTGTAACATTAAAATTGATGAAGAATGTCACAATGACTGGCCATTAATTGTACTAGCTGATGAAGGGGCAGATTTTCAATACTACTGTGCCTCGAAATATGTCCTAGTGTGTAAATAAACACAAAAAGTATTGACTAGGCGGAACATAGTGTATTTCAAATTTTTAAACTAGCATTCGTCAATACGGACCAATCATGAACAATGTTAATCCCAAGCATCAATAGAGTACGTAACACTGATCTGCTTGAACACCAGTTTGTGTCCTTGAATTAGGCTTGTGTATTGTCAATACAGTGATGCTCGCAGTGTTAAATGCTGACCTTAGTGAAGTTCATGGTATTTTCTACAGGAGACATTTGCATAACACCAAAGAGACAAAATTTGATACTTTAAATTCATCATTGCAAATGATATGGGTAAACTCCTTCAGATCATCATTGAAGGTAGGAGAGACCAAGGAAGGAGGATAATATCTTGGCTAAAAGACATTTAAATCTACACTCCTATACTATTCTGAGTCACTAAAAATAAGTAAGAAACCACCCTAAAGACAGCCAACATCCAATGAGGATATGGCACAAAAAATATAACCCCTGGCAGTACAGCCCTTGAAGGGCCTAGGCCTACCAAGTGACCGCTGCCCAGCCATTTGGCCTGCAGATATTGGGGTGATGCGTGATCAGCGCATCGGGTCCCCACGGCCGTTAATTTTGGTTTTCGTGATCGGGGCGCTGCCTCACTGTCAGACAGCTACTCAATTGTCCTCACGAGGCTGAGTGCACCCCCTTCCAGCCCTCACGTTAGTTTATAAAATCCCTGACGGAGCCAGCTATATGGCACAAAAAGAAGAAGAATTTTTAGTCAGGCATGCTGACAGTCGATAGGGGCTTTGGGTGGCATTGTGTCCTACAATTGGTTTTGTGTATTGTCAATGCAGTGATGCTCGCAGTGTTAAATGCAGACCTTAGTGAAGTTCATGGTATTTTCTACAGGAGACACTCTAGCATATGTAAGTCCCAGTCCTATCTTAAATGACCAGCCTTTGCTAAATGCTACAGAGGATCCAGATTTGCTGAGAAATAAACCTGACCGCAGATCAGAGGTATGTATGGAATCAGAACTATTACTCTATTGCTCTTTTCTTAACTTAATCAGACTGCAGCTCCAATAAAAACTCTGTTTTAATTTTCAGCTTTTATTTATATTTTTAAATTAAATTTTACATGCACTAAGTTTAAAATACGCCTATAAAATTGTAGTAACAGGATATCGAACAATGTACATACAATAAAGTATTAGGAACACAGTTCAACTATTGACAATGTTCTTCATTATGATTGCTTTCTCACATTTTCCTGCACAGCTTGAATCTGATTCATGGAAGTTTCTTTTGTGGCATATCTTGTTGTGAAATCCATGAACCCAAACCGTATTGTTGTATGCTGAAGTTCGTAGCCTGGGTTCAACCATTCTGAGTTTGTCATGGAGTCTATTTGATAGAAATCTCTCCAGATATTTGTTTTCTTTTCATGTTGAAGCAAAGCTGGATCTGAGATGTGGTGGTCAGTAGCATTCTCAGATGTGGTTCCTCTATATAGATTGGCTGTCATTCGAGTTCATAAGTTAACCTTGATGGTACATTCTTTGCCAGAGAGCTTCTTTGAGGTTAATTGCCTTCTTTCTTTTATAGTTAGTTCGTTCTTTGGGAGGTGCTTCAAGTTGTCTATGGCGCATGTCAGGATGGGAAAACTCTTAATGTGGAATAGAGCTGTTGCCATTTCTGTACAGAAGCTGCCGAAGGACTTCATTTATAGCTGCAACTCCTGTAGCTGTTCTCTCTCTCTCTCTCTTATGTGCTTGGTGGAAACTTTTCCATCTGAACAAAAGGTCATGCCAAAGTACTTCAGGAATTAACTTGGACTAGTTCCATACTCTTATACTTCAGGGGCGTGGTGGCTCAGCGGTCTAGCTGTATGCCTCTCACCAAGGCGGTCCGGGTTCGATTCCCGGTCGATGCATGTGATATTTTCGAAGTGAAATGCCATGTCCTGTGGTTCGGATTCCACGTAAAAAGGAGGTCCCGTGGCTCATAATCACTAGATTCACGGTCACGTAAAACTACAATCTTCCTCTTTCTTATACTTCATGTGTGCTACTGCTGGAGACTTCCCTCTTCTTCTAAATGTCATTTGATCTGGTTTGTTTTTTCATTCAATCTTAGGCGGTTCATACCCACCTAGGTAGTGAGTTTATCGAAAGCATCCTTTATCCTTTGATGCGAAATTGAAGTTAATACCACGTCATCAGTATAGGGTTCAAACATTTAGGACCTAAAAAGTACAAAATATGAAAGCAAATATGTCCTCTATGACCTATGACTTTTGGGGATATGTCGCAAGTATTGGAGTATTGCAGTACTAACATTAAACACAATAATATAACAGACACATTTAGTCATACAAAGTGATAGAGATACAGTACCTACAGTACATTCAACGTTCGAATATTCATTTAGTACGAGTAACATAAAATGCAGTTTTCACTCGCTTTTCCAAAAAAGAGAACCCATGCTTTTGGTATCTGTTAGCGTAAGTTAGAAGACACTGTCTAACAGGAACCACACTTACTTTAGGCATGATGGACTTCACTGCAGTGCTACTCCAATTTGTTTAAATGGGACAGATGACCTCGCTGTTCTGCCCCTTATAACAACAACTCACTCTCTACCTCTGTTTAAATACGATGGGCATGAGATAAGGTCAAATTTTCTTGTTTACTGAGGTAAATTTATCTGCTGGGGTGGCATCTTACTCAATGAGACATCCGTACAGAAGTTATTATTTATTTATGGTATGGCTTTTAGTGCCGGGAGTGTCCGAGGACATGTTCGGCTCGCCTGAGTCTGTAGCTGCTTCCAGCGGACACCCTAAAGGGTGAGCTACAAGTTCCGTTCAATTTTCAAGTAGTTCCAACTTTCACCACCAGATATCAATGATACCTAGTGGCGAACGTTGGAACTTTGATAGAGCGTTCTGACGAAATCTAACCTAACAAATTTTGCTTTACACAAGTTAAGTCTGTGAAAGGATCTTTTACATGCCATAAATCTATGACATGGGACCGCCGGCTTTACTTCCCCTCCGAAGGAAGGCATACTGAAGGATTTTTAACGCTCTTAAAAAATCCGACGACTTCGGCTGGGTTTGAACCCGCTATCTTGGGCATAGCAGTTCAGCATGCTACCGACTACGCCACCGAAGCCGCTCGTACAGAAGTATTTTCTCGGTATCAGGTCTTCTAAACCTGCTGTCTGTTCCGGGAATACAGAATCTCCACCCAGATAACATGTAAACAAAATGCTCAAAATATAACCAAATATGACTATATATCACTAAACTGAGAGAAATATGAAAAGAAAAGAAAAGAAAAGGAAAAAAAAAAACGGACAAAATAACTCTGGAAATAAATGTCTTTTCATTAACTTCCGAACTTTACACATCAGCATTCTGTACCTAACTTAAGTCCTGTATCAAAACAACTTACCGTACCTACAAGCTATTTTCCTGTGCTATGTTACAGAGGAACCTTGCTGTTAAGCAAGTTATTCTGGTGCTGGACTTCCATTGATTTGGTTCTTAGGTTCAGATATGTACAAGGATTTCTTCACTTGCTTTTGTTTCAGCAATGTCCCTTGATGCAATGTTGAAATACAGGATCTCCCTGTAACACTCCTTTCGTCTTTTGTAATGCCTCTGATCTTGAGATGTTGTCATCAATGTAAACATTCTCGATAGTGGTGTGTGAATCACCCCTTCCTTTGAGTGCCTCAGTATGACTAATAATATAATGCTTCAGCATAGTCTATGGACTCCTAAAAATTTATTTCAAGAACATTACTAGTTATAATAAATAGTCTTCTATTATTTTATGTTAAAAAGCTGGAGAAATGGAGATGCTTAGTAATATACTCAAAAAACTTGGGAGTGAATAGGAATGAAAGAAACCTTATTAAAGATCTTTACTTAAACCAAAAAGTAAGAGTTAAAATTGGCAAAAAAATGACGGAAGAAATAGGACTGGGGAAAGGAGTGAGACAAGGATATTGTTTATCACCTATTCTATTTAATATATATTTAGAAGAAAATATTAAAGAATGTTTTGATGGAAAAAGAGGTGTAGTTTATCGTACAATTTAACTCCTGTGTGAAAAGTTCCTTTTTGATATACCGGTATGCTTGTGTGTGTGTGAAATATGAATGTTTTGATTTTGTCTTGTGTTATGCCTATGAACATCATTGTTTGTTTTAAGAAAAACGTCTTTATTCATTAAATTCTTTTTAAAAAACATAATACTTTCAAAGATATGAATGCAGGGCAGTGGGAGGATGTTGAAATCTTTAAACAAGGTCTACATGATTCTCTAGTGTTTACATTTGTCATAATCCTAATCGCCCTCTTTTGTATCCTAAACGTGCTTAGTACATCTGGCGACATACCCCAAAATATGACCCCATATCTTAAGTATGAATGAAAATAAGCAAAATATGCATTTCTTAATGTGTGCATGCTTGTGTAAGTTTTCAAAATACGTAACGCAAAGCACATGGAGTTCAGTTTAGTATTCAGATATTGTATATGTTTATTCCATTTGAAGTCATACTGTATCCATAGTCCTAAAAACGTTGTTTCTGATTTATTTTCTATTTGATGACCCCTTAATGTTATATTGGGTGTCGCAGCATTCCTATTCTGTATAGTGTGAAAATTTAGAGATACGGTACTGTTGTTTTATAGTTAATTATGCGGCGATTATCCTGTGACCATTTGGTTAACTCTTCTGTAAGAGAGTCAGTTTAGTTTAGAGTGTTGTATCGTCCACAAGCAAAATTTCCTTATGAGAATCAACGTTCTGTGTTATATCATTGATGTATAGAAGAAGAGTAGTGGGCCAAAACCGATCCCTGGGGTACTCCAAATTTAATACCACCCTCATTAGACAATATTTCATTAAGTAATCTGGTTCCATCATCCTTGTGTCTCAAGCTTACTATTTGTTTACACCTTGTTAAGTAGTTTCAGTAGTTTGAGTATGTTGTATGCGATATAGCCTACTGACAGAAATAATATGATGAATTGATTTACAATAAAGATGTACTGCAGTGAAGAAATCGATTATTTCAAGACATTACTTACTAACACTGAGGTGTTAAGGATGTGTTTGGCTCTGGGCTAGAGCGTTAGTCTCTCACTCGATTGACTGAGGTTCGAAACCTACTAGGGTTAACTTTTTTTTTGGCTTGAATTCTTTTACAAATGATGCGGACGAGCTCTCTCCACAGATACTAAATAAAATGCTATTTAGCTCAAAGAAGATGTTAATGTATACACTCGTTTATTAATAATCACAGCCCCAGCATCGCATATAAACGGAAGATGAAAGAAAAAGGAGAATAGAAAAACAAGATAGCCTACCCGTTGTCATCCACAGCCTTCTCAATGTCTCTGTACGGTGCTGTCCTCTTGCGGGTTACGTGGGTAATTGTTCCAAATATTTCGTTTTGCAAATCCTTGGCCTCCTGAAGAGACAATTTTGTAATAGCTCGACTTCTAGCCATGACCGCGCTCCGATTACCTTTAAGCACTGCCAGCTGGATCGCATCCCTCCTGGTTGCTTTAAACTGCCTGCTCATTCAACACTCAGAGGCATACAAGATACGTCTAGAGCCTGTAATAATACTTCACCTGATTGGTCAGAAGAAACTCTCCGCCTTGAATTGTGATTGGCCACCTAATATACTTGTGGCTTCGGTGGCATGCTGAGCTTCTATGCGGGTCCAAACCCGGCCGAAGTCGTCGGATTTTTTAAGAGCGTTAAAAATCACTCAGTATGACTTCCTTCGGAGGGGAAGTAAAGCCGGCGGTCCCATGTCATAGATTTATGGCATGAAAAAGAACCTTCCACTAACTACCAGTGGTGGCTGGTGGATAATTATTCTGGGTGTAACACTATTTTTATTAAGGTGGGATGGGTGTTAGGGTAAAAGACTGCTTGATATTGTAACCGTACGTCTTCTATTCTTTGGGGGTGGTGGTAATTGATTTACCATGAGGGATACTTTTAAAAAAATATTCTTTTACTTCTCTTTCCTCATAACTTTTCATAGCACAAAACAATATCTTAGCCAAGAATCACTTACAATCCTTCCACACAAATCCAAGTCATATCATTTCTTCCCTCATACCTTTCTACAATCACCATAGATAATCTCCCAAGATTCTCACTAATAATCAGACCTCTAACAAAATTTTCAGCATGGAATAAAAAATAATAATCAAAGATGTATAAAAACAAAAGAACAAAGTAAATAGATAATTATACAGATATAAAACTCAACTCCATTATTTATGGCCCTCTTCTCCTTTACTGGTGAGCTATTGCAAAGAATCTCAAAGCTCAGCGGTCAAGCCTTACAATAGCCACCAGCAAAGAGTAGCCATGCTCCTAATCTAAAAGATCACAGAAAATGAACAGTGACAATTTCAGAGAAAACTATATTCAATTGCACGGTAAAACGGATGTACCTCATTCATCATGAATGCCGCATTTCAGATAACATCACATTGCCATCGGATTAAATGGATTATAAGCTAGTCTACATGGAAACCTTCATGAAAACAAAACAACCAAAGTTAAGTGTATACGAGGGCGATAAAGAACTGCGAGAAGGAAAGCGCAAATTACATTGCAAGACATAGTACCGGCAGTTGACGGAGCATCACGGATGTCTCAGTCTGCGCCTCGGCTCCCTTGTTGCAATCAGCGGGCATCGACCAGCCAAGTTAACTGTTGGGTATAGCACCTATGCTTTACCCTTGTACAAGGATCAATAATTATTGTTGAAATGATGTCCTAATAGATGGCTTCTCCTCTGCTGTCTATAACCCACCCCCCATCCCATTTTTATAGCACAACTTATATTGTGAAATTTCATTGTGACGGGCATTGTGGGCATGATTTACAGGATAAATAACATGTTGCCAACTCCACGCATACGGTACCGTGTGGTGTTTGTTTTATGCCGTGCTTCTCTTAGTTCCTATTGTCCCTCGTGGAACATAGGGCATCAATGAAGCATCTCCATCTGGTCCTGTTTGCTGACAACCTCTTCACCTCGCTCCAGGTCTTGTCCTCCTCTAAAGCCTCCAAGTGGACAGATCTGCGCCACGTTTGCTTGGGTCTTCCTCTCCTCCTCGTACCCTGTGGGTTCCAATCCAGTGCCTCTCGCTCAATGGCTTCATATCCTTTCCTCAGGGTACGTCCGATCCATTTCCATTTCCGTCGCTTAATTTGTATGGCCATCTCCGTTTCACCCATCCTTCTCCAAAGTTCTTGGTTGGAGATTACTTCCGGCCAGTAGATGTTTAAGATCTTTCTTATACTCTGTGAGATACCTGAATGGGATTGACAGTTCTCGCCTCGCCATGTGGTCTGAGAACGAGGTTGCCAATCTGTACAAGCCAGAGATACGGCTGACCAGGCACTGAAGCACGTGGGCTGTGATATTGCAACGCAGAGCATTAGGACATCAACTATGCTAACATGGATTGGTCAAGAGGCAGAGGGGTGATGACTGACGTGGAATTTCCGGCTAAATGTCAATCCTATTCAGGCAGCTCACAGAGTATAAGCAGCGGTTGACAAAGGTCTGCAGCCTAGAGGTGATTTCCTTAGTTACCTTCCAAGTCTCAGACCCATATATCAGAACGGACCTGACATTGCTCCGGAAGATACGAAGTTTGGCCTTCATGGATATTTTGCTGTTCTTCCACACCGGATAGAGCTGCACAAAGGCGCCGTTTGCTTTTTGAATACGTTGGGAGACATCCTTTGCAGCTCCTCCATCTTTGGTCACCACACTGCCCAGGTAAGTAAAGCTATCGACATCCTCTGTAGGTTCATCCTCAAAGACAAATGGGTTGATTTTGTTGGTGTTAGTTCTTAGGGCCTTGGTCTTTTTTGAGTTTATCGTTAGTCCCACCTTTTTGCCTTCTACAACCAGGTCATCAAGGTTTGCTTGCATTTCACCGTGTGCCTCAGACAGGAGACACAAATCGTCAGCAAAATCCAGATCTTCCAGTCTATTGGCGAATCCCCATTAGATACCCCGTTTCGCATTTCTAGTCACATTTCGCATCACCTCATCAATCACAATCAAGAACATGGTTGGCGACAGGATACAACCTTGGCGTACTCCTGAACATACAGATATAGGCTCGGATACACGGCCCTCGTGAATGACTCTGCATGTGTACTCTTGGTATGTTTCTTGAATGAGACTAATAATCTGCGATGGCACTCCATAACACTTCACTTCCTTCCACATGGCTTCTCTATTGATCGAATCGAAGGCTTTCTCAAAGTCAACAAACACTGCATATAGGCGAGATGACCATTCCGCACACTGCTCCAGAATTATCCTCAAGGTGTTTATTTGGTCGACACATGAACGATTTTGACGAAAACCTGCCTGTTCTCGTCGGAGCCTTCGGTCAACATATTCTTTGATTCTGTTCAGCAAAACCCTCGTCAAGACTTTGCTAGGGATTGAGAGAAGTGTAATGCCTCTCCAGTTATTACAGTTTGACGTATCTCCCTTCTTTGGCAACTTCACCAGCAACCCACATCTCCAGTCCACCGGCATTTCTCCATTTGTCCATACCTTCTCAAATAGCGGCTGCAACATATTTGCTGTGGTGTACATATCAACCTTCATGACTTCTGCTGGAATATTGTCAACTCCTGCTGCCTTACCAATATGCAACTCTCTCAAAGCTCGTTTGATTTCCTCTACTGTGGGTATGCAGGTTTTAATCCTTGGATCAAGCTGGATCTCTTCTTCATCTCATCCTTCTCCCTCTTCTAGTTGATCTTCCAGGGAGCGGTTTAAAACTGCACAAAAATGTTCCTTCCATCGCTTCAGTTGATCCTCAGGGTTTGTTAAAAGGGTACTGCGCCCGAATTCCTCCAGACCACAGTCCCAAATCCGCACAGATGGTAAAAGGATCGTTGGAAATTCAACACCCGGCTTAGAGTTGTACAACTCCTACCAGACTAATGACTAGGGAACCCTAGGAACACATATATACATCTCTAACAATACTACTAACTAGTTGCATACAGAACAGGAAAAATAAAAGATAGGGCACTAATGAGCAACTCGGCTCTCGGGCGTTAAGATAAAGTGTCGATCGGCTGCCTGCATTTAGCTAGCGGTATCGTTATAGTGTAATTAAGCGTTGAATCAAGAATCAATTCTATAAAACTTAGCAAGAATAAAATATTACGCTTGCCATTTATTGACAAAAAAAAATAATGAAACGACATAACAATTTATAATGTCGATTATTCAGGTCCGTATTGACGTAACTATAACTTTGAAAGAATAATAGATTTTCCGCCTTCAATACTGTGAAGTTTTGTTGTACAGGCTGAGGAAGGGGGAGTATTTACCCCCGAAACTAGTCCCTGTAAGTAATAGAAATAAACAGTATTGAAGGCGGAAAATCTATTATTCTTTCAAAGTTATAACAATTTATGTCCCCAACACCAATAATAAAATAGAAATAAAATCACCATTTAAAATGAAATATCTACGCCTCATTTAGGCTTGATGCGTTTAACAAGTGTCTCTCCTGCATCATTTCACACATGAAAAATATATCTTGCTCCAAGATATTTTTAAGCACACATTATTTAAATTCAGGACACTAATATCTGTCCTACATGTTCACTAAAATTATACTTTAATGTTCCATAATAACAGACATACTCCTTACGTAATACATCCGTTAAAGTCCTTTAAATATAATGTCAAGTTTCCATCATCATCATCTTGCACAGTTTCCAGCCACTGGCCGGGTCTGTTTGGAACACAAGCCTCTCCAACGTCTTCTGTCTTCCCACCATCTCTCAGCCTCCACCCTTGTCCAGTCTTCTCCTCTCTTCTTCACACTTTCTTCCACCCCAAATGCTGTTAAAAATGGTTAATGATAATAAAATATTTACATTTATTTACATGATCGCGACTCGCACGATTTCATAGTATCTGTCTCCAATTTACTAGAGTTCATCTCACAACCTTTCTCCGTATTTCACACAATAAAACTGGTCATTATAGGTATTTATGTGTCAATTCCATGTGAATCATGGACACAAACAATAAAGTTAATATCTCATCACTTAAGTGTACAACTCCGGTATCCAATAAGTTAATATGTATACAAACTTGCAACGCATGACTATTCAGATAAGCTCTCAAACCAAATATCGAGTGTGTGTGTGGCATTAACCCTCACTCTCATCTTCTCAAAATACAAAATACGGCTTCTCTTAATCAACACAAAATATTTCAAAACCTTTCCACTTAAATTCTCAATCTCACATTTCATATCATCGCGTCTCTGTTATGGTTCCATCAATATAATTGCACCTCATTAATATTTAGCACTTTTACAAAACTTCTACGGTTCCATATCAACTACTTTCATCGAAGTATGATATTCTGTATTCCTACTAGAGACCACAAAAGCAATATATTTCATGAATACACTACCCCCACTTCTACAAAATCCTCTATCGATTATACATTTCCGTGCTAAGTTTAAAACCTTTCCACTTAAATTCTCTATCTCATAATTTTATCGCACAATCTCTCCCCAATTCTTACTACCATAACTCATCTCATACTTCCTTCTCTGCTTCAAATACTTCCTTGTTACAATTTCTCGCTTAACTCTGAATTTTAAGTCTGCTTGCGTCTGTTATGTGAATAACCATTACCTTTCCTCACGTTTCTGTCAACAATGGATGCCAATATCCTTCCTTCCATTTCACATTATCATTTATAACAAATATACATTCGTAACATTCTATAATAGCGTTTCTTATTTAGTTATGCCTTCAACTATCGCATACTGTCCTTTTTCGTACAACAAAGCTTCTGGGTTTTACAATGTCATTATCTTCCTTTCATACTGGAGTTCTTTCAATGCCAATATTGAATACTCCTATTAACAATTTCGTTTTATACATAGTATTTTCGTTTCTGAGACGAACAAACTCTTTATTATAGGATTCTCGTGTCCTTCCTTTCTCTGATATTACATTATAAACTATTTAAGTTTATCAAACACATGACTGTTCTCTTTCTCTGATACACTATTCATTTATCACAAATTTACGCTTCTCCTTTCATGTTCCAATATATATATGGTCGTTCTCCGATGTTACAACAAATCTACGGAATATACGTGAGCAATCGCAACGAAATTAACTGTAAGTAAAATCTAAACGGTCTAAAATGACAGTGAAAAATACTAACGATGTCTAAGATCATCGAACAAGCCTTCAAAATACGTCCGAGTAACGTATGAAAATAACTATGGAAATTACTAAAAACTTTCAAGACAATACAATAACATGGGTTATAAATGCAAATATGTTGGCCAAAATTCTGGAATAACGTGTACAAGAACTAACTACAGATGTGTGTAAAATTGCACTGGTCTACCTTCACGTTGAGATCGCTGGTGACAGACCTGATGATGTTTCTGTCCATGGAATTTCTCCCATGTGTCTCTGGTAAGCGGCACGCCTCCGCGGACTGGTTTCGTTATGTCATCTCGGCTATGTCTGTACTCCGCTGCAGGTGAATGCCCTGGGATGTTGTCACCAAACCGGTTCCCAGCTGGAAACTCGCTCCCGGCCTGCTTCCCCTGTCCTTGGCGATGACACGTCCCCCTCGCAGCTCTTGGTGGTTGGCGTTCCCCAGCTCCAGATTCTCAGCTTTCTCCATCTCGAATCCCGCTCGTCTCTTCTTAGATCTCGATGTTCATTGAAGTCGGTAGCTTGCAGTGTTCTTTCCAACACAAGAAATCACCTCCATAGTGTGAATTTCTTTGGTAGTAGCTTGTAGCGTTATGTGAGCGAAAACTGCAGTGTTCTGCAGCTCGCTACTCATATTGCTATGTTATCTGGTCATTTCTGGATTTCGCTAGTTAGCATAGCTTTACGTTCCTAACATAATGAAGTTAGAACATTCTCCTCACCGCTAAATGATGTGAAGTCGTAGTTTCTCCCCTCTGACCTGTTTCCTTATACATTTTTGTGTAGATTGATGACATTCTTACTAGATAAAGTCTCACTTCTGACTTCCTTCCTGTGTAGTTACGTGTTCGATGTTTCACTTTGAAACTTTTAAATACCATATCACGACGTACATTTCTTCTTCAAATGCAGTAAAAATACTTCTTCTTAATGCTGTTAACTAATGATGCTTATTAGCCTACTTTCGATTTTTGCAAAAAATGAAAATAGACTTATGAGATCACTACAGGGCCAAAAATTGTGTGGCTGTCTGTGTGTGTGTATGTGTGTACTCTGAATGTCTGTCCCCCCCTATCAATTCGAACACGGTGAAACCGAATTGAACGAAATTTGGTACAGAGGTAGAAAAAGCAAAGGGCACCTCAGTGTCATGTTTTATATCGCCGCCATCTTTACCAAATCTGAATGGCGGCCACTCAAACGTTCAAAACGTAAAATCAAATAGCGACTAACCAAATTATCCGATCTCTACCAAATTTGGTAATAACATACCTTCATATAGGACGCGTCTTGTGACCAAACTAAAAGGTCATCCGCCGTACCATTTCAGGATGGCGGCCGTGCGAATTATGCAAACTTTATAATCCATATCATGGGACCCACCAGTTCCGATTATCGAGCCGAGAATCGATATAACTGTTCTAAAGGAAGAGGCACGTTCGAAATTAAAAGTTTATTTTGTAATACTATAGTGCAGAAGTGACTTTAAAAAGCTGAGCCGTCTTGGTAGGAAGACAAGATGGCAGCGGATATCTTGTCCCTGACTTATATTTCACTAATTTGAGTATTGCATGCAATATAGCATACTGATACAAAATAAATAATCTTAGTATGAAATGCTTTATACATAAATAATATACTCCACTGATGAAATCGTTAGGTCTAAATCATTATTTGCTAACAAGTTCTATGTAAGTCATTTTATATAGATCAATGTTTGTTGGCACAAATGGCTCCGTGGTAAAGCGTTAGTCTGTCATTCATATGCCTATGGTTCAAACCCCATCAGAGTTTGTTTTTTTGCTTGAAATTTTACATATTTGTTGCTTTGTAATGACTCAGACATTTTAATTAAGCCTTATATTGTGCATATTACGGTGCAAAACATATATTTAATTAAAACATAATTCGCCAGCAGATTTGCTCGAGACATCTAGCAGCCAAAAAGGTAACTGCACGCCGGCCTACTTAGTAACTTCCAGATTTTATTGAAAAGTTTCTTCTTATGGCCGCTAGAATGCACTCGCCCTGTTAGGATTATATTGTTCGATGTTTCTCCACTAGATTTCACGACTGGTCTACATGGGACTCCACTGATAGTATACCATTGGCATTCTATGCGCATCGAATTTGAAGAATGACAGTATGATACTATGATACATTTTTACTTCTTAAGGGTTTGTTACAGCCTATTGTGCGTTATTTGAAAATGTTATTTGAAGTAAAGAACAAAACGATTTCACATAGTAACTGAATTCTAGCCGCTGGTACTAGTTCAGGTTATTAATACTTTTATTTCAGGCAAATGAAATGAAAATCCACAGCCTGCTTCCAGTCTCCGACCGGGTCAGAAATGGAATGAATGAAGCCCCTATCTAGCGGCGAGGATATGAACTGTGCCGGCTGCCGAGGCCTGACGCACTCCTCTGGGGCAATGATTAAATGTATGACAGATGAAATGAAATGATAGTGGAGAGTGTTGCTGGAATGAAATTTTGACAGGGAAAACCGGAGTACCCGGAGAAAAACCTGTCTGCCTCCGTTTTGTCCAGCACAGATCTCACACGGAGTGACCGGGATTTGAACCACGGACCCAGCGGTGAGAGGCCGGCGTGCTGCCGCCTAAGTCACGGAGGCTTTATATCAGGCAAATACCAATCGAAAATATCGACATAGTTTGTATACACACGTCTCTGTAGGGACACGGAAAGATTTGTTAATTCAATGAGGGTTGTGAAAGCCATGCACAACCAGACGTGTAAAGACATGCCTCAACTCAAAGTTGGATGTTGCCCACGGCAGGTCGATTATGTAATAATAACAATAATAATAATGTTATTTGTTTTACGACCCTTTTAACTACTGCTGCTTTTAGATACGCCGGGGTGCCGGAATTTTGGCCCGAAGGGGATCTTTAACGTGCCAGTAAATCTACTGACACGGCTCCCTCGCATTTGTGCACCCTCAAATGCCAGCTGACTGCGCCAGGATACGAACCTGCAACCTAGGGCCCAGCAAGCGAGAACGTTACCGCAGAGCCACGCAGCCAGTCCGGTCGATTATGTCTCCAGATCCATAACATTCTTGAGATACTTGTTATCTATCTTTTTTCAATGATGGTAGTAGTTTTTTTCTAGGTTGTGGCGTTTGGTAGAGGTAAATAGTTTCTAAGGTCTGCAACCAAGAAATGATTCTATTATACTCTTTGATAATAACAACGAGTTATAACTATACTCATACATTTAGGAGAAAGTAGGCTATATGTTCTTTACTGAACATCTTGTTTTTCCATTTCGATAGCTTGTTGCTTCATCTTGCAGTGTCAGGTTCACAAAGACCTTTGTCTGTATACTTCTCGAAGAGTAAAAATTATAACGTCTTGCCTCCTCGACTGTCCAAATAGAAAGAGCCTCGTCTCTTCTTGTCTGCTAGCCTCGTCGATCAGATTTCCCCCGCAAATCTGGTCAACTAGCCTCCAACCGCTATGAAAATTGACTGATTTATACATAACTTATCTCTCAGCCATTTAATTCAATATCCGTCTTGCCAATTAAATTTCTTTTTCTCTGCTGGTAAATTCAATGTGTAACACTCTCATAAAATATTAAAGTAATGATTTTAATATTTATTCATTCCTTGGTATTCAAACTGTTCTCTCATTGGTCATCAGCAAATTCTGGCGCGCTCTCGACACGCGTTTGTTCCCCCACTCTAGACCGTGGCGTGTGTCTGCCCTCAAGTCGACCTTGCTTCCTCTCCCTCGGATCAAAAACTGTTTTCTCGCTGCTAACATCGACTAAAGTGTAGATTTGCAGGACTGTTCTCCAATCATTTAAGCTTGGTTAAAAATTACCAAGTCATAAAATTTCCATTATTTCTCGAAATAAAAATATTTCTCTAGGCGAAAATTTTTCCAAATGCTTATTTAATCATGATCTTCCATCCAGACTGCAAATTATATCCATAATTCCAAATTTTAAATATGCCATTCTTCTGAGGTGGTCCTCAGTTCGTACCTCATCCTGTCTTCTTATCTCATCTAGACATGATTTCGAGCGCAGTACCATCTTTGTTCCTGACTGGCCGGTTTCTCTGCATCTGCTTTCTTGCCAGTACTCGGGTGATTGTATATAGTTCTTTATGATTTCCCTTCTTGGCTGCCTCTTCTGCCTGTTTAGATAGGTCATCCATCCAATTTCTTTGATCTCTTTTTGCACTTCTCTAAACTTCCTTGTCCTTTGCAGCATATTTTGCTTGTAATTCTGCCTTTTTTTGCTCGTGTCCTACATGTGTTCATTTCCTCCTTTATCTGTTTCCTTTCTCTGATGATATCCCATGTCTGTCCAGTCATCCACTCTTTTTTCCACCTATCTTTGAAACCCAGGATGTTTTCACTTGCTTTGGTAAAGACAGATCTAATCTTCATCCAATTTTTCTCAACAGATTCATCCTCCACCAGAACAAGTGCTTGGAATCGATTCTTTAACTCTGTCCTAAAGGCCTCCTTCACCTTTATGTCATCCTTTAGCTTTCCCACATCATACCGGTTCCTTTTCTGTGCCTGAACTTCATTCTGAAGGTAGCCACAACAAGGTGGTGAACAATGCCGATGTCCGCACCTCTCTTATTTCTCATATCCAACAAAGGACGTCTCCATCTCCTTTCAATCGCTACAAGATCTGGTTTTCTGTCTTATGATCTGGTGATACCCAGGTCACTTTATGGCAATCTTTATGAGGAAATACAGTACCACCAAAAATCAAATCATGGTTGGCACAGAAGTCTACAAAGAGTTGTCAATTTTCATTTCGATCTCCTAAACCATGCCTTCCCATAATATGCTCAAGTCCTTCATTTTCCTGGCCCACTTTTGCATTCAAGTCTCCTCCAACTATAATGATATCCTTCCTCTTCTGTTTCTTAATTGTACTATTTAGATGTCCATAAAACGCCTGCTTATCTTCTTCCTGCGCTGCCTCCGTGGGTGCATAGCAAACAATCATCACAATGCTCCTAATATTGGACTTAAAACGTGCCACAATTATCCTTCCCGACACTGGATACCACTCTATAAGGCTCCTTCTGGCCTCCTTATCCATCATTATACCTACACCTTCACAACTTGCTCCATCACCTTCGGGCCTTCCAGAGTATATAAATGTAACTCCATCATGGGTGGCCAGCTCCCCAAAATCTCTCCATCTTACTTCACTCAAACCCAGGATGTTCAGGCCGTAATTCTTCATACATGCCACTGCTTGCCGTAGTCTTCCGCTGTCCCGCAGAGTTCTCACATTCCATAATCCAATTTTCGTCAACCTTTTCAAGCCAAAAGTCGTCGTCTTAGGATCAGTCCGGTTTCTCTTCATTGATGTTTCTTTAATAAGTTGTTTTAAGGTGTGCAAGTTATTAGCCCACAGCACCCGATCTTGGTGGTGGGGCTGCCACCTGCGCCTCCATGCTTGTGGTTTTCTGTTGGGGTTTTCTCCCTTAGCCTTTGAAGATCCCTCTTCACCACAAGGCAGTGGTTTTCCTCCTTGTTTACCCCAAGAGGGAGAGTTGCCTTCTCCGCCATACCAAAGGTCTCCTTCTCTGCCTCCGTTGCCATTAAGGACTTCACCAGAGCCCCGTTAGCCATTACTTTTCAGGGTTCCTGTAAGGCCTTCACAGTTACCGTAGCGGTCCTGGAGGCACAAGGTCCCCACTGTACATCACCCTTACAGGCTATCCCCTACTTCATAATGTTGCCCACCCCCACGACGTGGACGAGGGGTTGGACTTCTAGGGGACATGCTGTGCTTGCTCCACTCAATTTGTTTGCTTCGTTGTGTTTCATGTCAAGAAGGCTTTATAGCCTACACAAAAACAAACCTAACCTGGGGCAAACGCCCCAGACCCCCTTGCTTGTAGTACAAACAGTAATTTTTGGCCAAACAGAAGTCAATAGTTCCTCGCTCAGCTTGCTGAGCTCGTTATGCATGACCTGTGTTGTGTATTTTGTGTACCATACATTGCCAACAGTGAATTAATGTCTTGGTAACAGATGAACAGGCCTAATGTGCCTCATTCAGTAGCAGTTGAGCAACGACAATTCATGAGAGTTGCCGTCGTTGGATGAACAATAAATAATGACTACAGTCACATAAATACATCATTTAGCACATATTTCCTGAGCAGTAGTGATACTGTATTGGACAGTAATTTCAATTGATAGTGACTCCCAGAATATCAAATAAGGTATGAAAATCATGAAAATGGCATATATTAGGTAAGTGCAAGTGTAGGATCCTGGTTCATTAGTCCCGAAAAATTACCATGAACATGGTTAGGTATTGAACGAAACATGGGATTTTCCTAGTGAAAACTTCTCTTCTCAAGAAGAAGTCTTCCAGTAAATGTGTTCGTACGTTTCAGCGCCATGCGATTGTTGCGTTTGGGGAACCTCATACAAAAGGTATAGAGAAACAATCTGCATACTCTTGAGAACGAAATAACTGCAGTCATATCAGTGAGGATGAATTACAGCGAGTGTACCAAAACTTCCTACGTTGGTCCAATGTGTGTTTTGAAAATGAAGGACAACATTTCCAGCAACTACTCTGAAATTCATATAAGTAATGATGATCATTAAATATGTTAAAAAGTGGAAATGTGTTGAACTAGTTGGGTGCTACGCTGCCAGTGCCTTGCTCAACAGGTGACTACACACAGTGCCCCGGTAGTCACACAGCTATTGCGAGGCCCCGGTCTATATGGAAGATTCTCACTGTAGTTTATGTACAGTACTTTATAGCGGAAAATGGTTCGCAGAGAGCTTTCAGATATTGTTATTCTCTGAAATTTTGCATATCTGTGAGGCACGCGCAGTGCATACCCTGTACGCAAGCACAGTTGAGTATTTTACAGACTTGTAATATATTGGTTGTGCGTCAGCTCTGCGAACCTTATTAAGCCCTACAAACTAAGTAGGCCTACTCTGATTCTGACCTGACAACATACGAGACTACCGTATGCTTTATTTATAGCATTCTCACAAACATTTACACTCCACGCATTAATGAAATGTACAAAGTAGTTAGTAAAATCAAAATCCCCTTCCCTGGGCATTACAACTGTAGGAACATAAAAGGGGTACCATGGTGTTCAAGAGCTTATTCAGGAATTATTTCCACCAACATATAGATCGGGTGTCTTCTATTTGAATTCCTTGCCATTGTTGTGGTCTAGAAGTATGTATTGAGATTGTTTGATTCCCAGCTCTGGAATATCATAACAATGAGCTTCATAAGGACAACTGAGAAGAGGTTGGTAAGATTCTTATTGCAGTTAAGTACAGAATTCATTGATCTGGACGCGTGAGGCTATAACCATTGTCAAAAACCATTGAATTGGACAAAACTAAGGTTAGAATGGTTGGGTGAAGGTGCGGCCTTTGGCTGTGGGAAGCTAGCGGGGCACGGTTGACAAATAACCATTGATCTGGGCACGTTAGGCTGTAACCATTGTCAAAACCATTGATCTGGATGCGTTAGGCTGTAACCATTGTCAAAACCATCGATCTGGACGCGTTAGGCTGTAACCATTGTCAAAAACCATTGGATTGGACAAAACGAAGGTTAGAATGGTTGGGTGTAGGTCGGGAAGCCACCGGGGCACGGTTGACAAAAAACATTAATCTGTACGCGTTACGCTGTACGTTCTTTTGTTTTAGAAAACCGCCTAAATTAGTACTGTATGCGTGGGGTTGGCACCACTGTTCCAACGTCGAAATTGGATGACACAGCTGGAATTTTTACTATATAAGTCGTGTTATAATTTGGGAAAGAGGGTGGGTTATACACAGCCGAGGAGTGAATTACATCATTCCCAGATCAATTTTGAGTTATTAGAAAAGGTATTTAGGCTTTTGCAAATTTCAGAAGTTTTTTTTTCTCCTCCCTGAGTTCATGTCTCCTGCACTGTTACCATTTATTTGGGGTGGGTCGTGGCATCCTTGTTGATATTGCATAGTACCATAATTACAAGAACTTCAGCACACAGTCATGGCCAAAATAATGATGTATAATTGGAGTGAATATGAATACACACACAGTGGGGAATGGTAGACAAATGAAATGAAACAATTTGTATACCAAGTTAAAATGCACCCGAGAGAAAGAAAATAGGCTAGTGTCCACATTATTATTCATGAGAAACCTACTCGAATTTGTCAACACCCGGCCAAGTACAGATATTTGTTACCATACTGAGGTATAAGGTATGTACACCAACAAAAAAGAAGTTTGTTAACCGAAAACATACAATGCAGTATTTTTTCGTAACGACGTACTGTAGGTAATAAGATACTTTCACAAATCTCCGACTTCTTATGGAGTACTTATGGGTTTTCCTCCATAGTTAGGGTTACCATAATATTTTTAGGCCAAATCAGGACGTCGGATCTTCCGGGGGGTCTGGGGGTATGGACGAACAAAATGAAATGAACTGAACTTGATTTTATAGGTTTACAATCCCTTTACAATTACATAACATGATTACATAAGAATATACAAGAACATCAATCAGTGTTCATCATATATCATACTGATCCCTTGAACAATTTGTTCTCGTCTTAGATTAATCTGTGCTGAGTCCAGGGGTAGGTTCCTCAATTTTCCTTGCATCGTATTTTTCACTAGAGCTGACTTTCTTCAGAAATGACTTGTTATTTTTATTTGGTCGTGGAACTCTGAGCATGTCATATCACTATTTGCCTTGATAACTAGCAGGTCCCTGACAACTGCAAGAGATAATCGTCCTCGTTCAGCTGTCCATATTGCTCCCACCATTGAAAAAATTCGCTCAGCTGGAGCTGAAGTTCCAGGCAGACACATGGCGAATTCTACAAGTTTGTAAATATTCGCAAAGGACACATTGCTCTTGGAAAATACTTGAAACTATTGTTTCCACTTTTCATGAGTTTTAGGGGCTTCTTCTTTTGGCAGGGCGTCCCATTCGGGTCTCAGATTCTTCAAAACTTGAATAAGTGCCGAACGTTCATCAAATAGCTCATCCACATTTATTGAATCTGGTATGACACTGACTACTGTCAGAGCACTGTCTTCCATGTCATCCCAAGAAGGGACATGTTGTAGTGTCAACCACTTGAAGTGTTTAGCTTTGTCAAAGCTGCTTTCCCAAAGTTTCAAGTAGCTAATGCCAGCTTGATAAAAACCTTCGGCACATTTTAAAAACTATTCTTCCTTGCTGTCATTAATAGCTTCTTCAGTTTTCAATTTCCTTAGTAATTGTTTAGCAGCAAATGGTATGTAATTGTCAGCCTTCCTTTATTCCAGTTTCTCAAGTAATTGTTCATATACTTGCGCCGCTTCTGTAGCTGATATTTGATCAGACTCGACTTTCAATATTGATAGTTGAAACATTTGCAGACATCCGTGAACAAATGTTAAAAGCAGTTCATTGACTGGGTCTTCAAAAAATGATTGAATTGTTGCAGGGCAGTTGTTAAGTGATGAGAAATATGCTTTCAAGGGCTCAAACAAAACCAATATTCTTTCTACTGCTGGCATCAAGCTTAAAAATCTCGTATTGCCGTGGGAAAGGATCCTTTTGTACTCTACTTCTACAGATTCACAAAATTCTTTGAATGCAGTCACTCTGACAGTATATTGGAAGAAGTATTTGTACACTTTCACAACGATTGCCTCGACGTCCACATGTAGAGCATCACAGGCATGCTGCACTGCGTTATGCAGAATGTGCGCCGAACAGCCAATGTCAAGAATTGGCCTTGAGAGGGCATTTTGAAGTTTGCGAATAAATTTCCTTGGCCCTGCCTTTTAACACCACCAAAGTTGGTATTGGTGTTGTCAGCGCATAGGCATACAACCTTGGAGTCAATAGAGAACTTTTTGATGCATTTTAAAACATGTTCTACTAAGATATTAGAGGTTTCACCTGGAAGTTCATCAAAAAATAATAGCTTCACGTTAACACCTTCATTTTGGTTAAAATAACGAACACAAACAGGAGTCAATTTAACCTCTTTTCTGTTTGAACTGTCAATTGTTAGATTAATGAAATTTGCATCCTTCAGATCTTTGAGAAGTTTGTCAAATATGTAAGGGGATATTCCATTTACAATGATGGCTTCGGTCTTAGTACGAGCTCCCGAGAATTTCGGTTCAAAATGCTTTTTAATCAGTTTGGCATTGCAATCAGACGTTTCGAAACTAAGTCCATGCATTGCAGTATGGTAGGCAAAAGTAGCTTCTTTTGCTGAACATTGCAGCTCAGCATCAGTGGCATCAGTATTTTTAAAAAATGTTTTAATACTTGCCGAGGACGCTGCTTGATTCGCCTTCTTATGTCTTTCAGTCTGCAAATGATTTTCTATATCATAGCGTCCACAATGTTCCACCGAAAATTCTGAATTGCACACCGTACACCTCACGCGATCATTGCTATTTTGGCACTGTCTCAGAAACTTATATTCTTCTTTAAGTTTGTCGTTAAAAACACACTTACGCTTCGGCATTTTACCAATTTATAACACTACTTCGTTGTTATGTATTTAAAAACTACTGATACTGAAAACTAATAGCATAAAACGTCTAGAAATGGACGCAGTCCAGCAAACAAAACAGTAGCACTAAACTGACTGAACGCACTCCTTCCAAATAAAATGGCGACAGGAGCGGCACACAGAACAGGTTCAGCCGCCTGAGCAGTCCTGGTGCTCAATGTGACCAACCTATATGCGGTGTGAAGTAAAATTTCCCCCAAATATTTGCCACGTATTCGGTTTCCGGACAATTTTTAAATCCGGACGCCAAACCGGACACATGTTTAAAATCCGGACTGTCCGGACGAAATCCGGACGGTTGGTAACCCTATCCATAGTGCATAACACAGAACATAACCAAAGACATTTAATCATCAATTGAATACTCGTATGATTATAACTATCAAAGCAATACTACGTCCTCCCAGGCTTGGTCCTAAACTTGATATTCAGTTATACCAAATAGCTTAATATGATAATAGTGGAAACTCTCGCAACTTAACACGCGTAGCAGCGGCGACAGCGCACAGTGCTACCATCTAGCGGTTCGAATAGTCAACTACTCGAACGAACTATTTAAGAATAACACTATTGACTACGAAAACGCAAAGAAATACAGATTTTAAGGCCTTTGCGTACTAATTGTTGCATAATATAAGGAAGGGAGATGGATGTTGATCCTAAAGGGGCAGTGTTAAGAATGACATACGTGTATAAGTTAATCACATTAAAACATTTGATCGTCAATTCATGACAGCAGTGTGATAGCCTACAGATACGTTTTAAGCAGCCTGCAGATTAGTTTTAAGCAGTCTACAGATTTTCCACAAGTTAATTACACGTGTAATATCTTATTGAGCTTGATATTTTTCACTGATGAATCATTTGTTCTATTCACATATGCCTTAATAAGGACTTTGAAATATTTGTCAGTCAGTAATTTCATACAGCTGTCACAGATACCTTCACTAGAGTCAGTAGGCCTAATTGATAGAAAATAACCAGTTAATTTGCTTTTTATCCCATGAGTGTTTTCTGACAAAAAATGGCAAAAACTATTTTCAAATGCCTCTGACATTTTGGCAGACAACTTTCCACCACACACATTTGGAAATAGCATTTTGGAATTATCATCATACTTCTTCATTTCTATGTGCAAATTTCCCATACTAGAATCATTATCATAAGATGATATTACATTCCTACACTCAGCATGGGGAAACTTGCTACAGGCCCAGCCCATGACATAGTGGTCAGCATTTTCTTGAATTACATCATAGTCATGATCATTTGCCTTATCACTTAGGTCACACTCTTCACTGACATTTGCTTCAAAATTACTCTTCATCACATCATTATGAGTCAATAGAAAGTTTGCAGCATCAGATTCAGAATTACTGTCGTCAGAAGCACAAAGTAATTGATTTACCATAACACTTTTTATGGCACTGCGAAATTTTGTTGCATCTGGGGTTACATTGTTGCCTCCTTTTGATCTAATGATTGAAAAAATGTTTTCAATGCAATCCTGTGTGATCCTCCTAGTTAGCAAATACCGGAAATCATAATCATTGTGTAATTCTGACCACAATAGTTTCAATGCAGAAATATTGTCTGCCCAACCCTGAATGCAAAGAGGCTTGCCTTTGCGGTTATTCAGTACTTCCAGTTTTTTGAGACAGTCACAAATTTCATTCAGTTTTTGCATATGCCTTGATTCATTGCTTAAAGGTTTCCTATACTCCTTGGGGCTACTGACAGTGGAAGAATTAAAAATATCACACAATGTGTCACACATTTCTATAAACTCTGCAGTGTGTGCAGCACTCGATGGCAAAGAATTGAATGATACATGAACTAGTATTCCAGAAGCTACAGAATGACTGAGAACCCTGGTAGCTAAACATACCCTCATATTTGAAAAAGGGGGAAGTGTGATACATTTCTTTGTTAACTTTGGAGCCAACCTTGGAATCATTTTGGAGTCCTTAGCATAAAATTCTCTTATGTGAGACCAACTACAAACTTTACCACTAGAAACAAAATCATACTTTTTCAGATTGTTTCTCACTGACTTAATCAAGTGCGGAGGATCATGAAAAAAATAAATGTTTTCACCGTTTACCTCAATGAATGGCTTCTCTGCAGTCACACCTAAAAGTTTCCTCACATTCATGTTATTACTTCCTTGATCACACACAACTGCTTTAGGAATTAACCAGATTGCCTGAAGTTGATTGACAATAAATAGCACCAGCTCTTTGATGTAGTGCACTGCCATAGCATTGTTTGATAAGAAGTACCCAATTATTTGTTTATAATTGAGGTACAAACCTTTAATCATAAATACCATAGCCTGGTTACATTGTTGGTGGATGGGAGCTGTGATTGGCTGTACAGGAGTATCTACACCAAAATCTTCATATCCCTCCAATTGATCCTTCTGAGGATCATATGACAGAGACGACTTGATGGAAATTTCATCAAATACCAAGGAAATAACCTTCTCCTCCCTTTTCATTTTTTTAGCTTTAATTTCTAGTAAGCTTAGAACCATTTTATTAACACCAGGTTCCACTCGGGCATTTTGTAACCAGCTTCTTAATGACCTGGTGCTGGGCAAAGAAAAATGCTTTTGCATGAACTTGTATGATTTAGGCGAACAATAATGCAAAGCTAATGCAAAACTTTTGTCAGCATTTGAATATCTTCGGCCCTGAGCTTTACGATTTCTTTGATTCATTTGAAGATTTATGAAGTTCTGAGAAACACTCTTATCAACAACATTCTTTTCACAATTACACTTCGACTGATTTTTCTGCCCCACAGATAATTTTCTTATTAGATTTTTATTTAATGATCTGTACTTTGAAAGCAACTTCTGACAATTCCTGTATTTCAACATTATGTTTGAACAGCATTCATTCAGTCTTTCTTTCACCAGTAGTTTGTCATTTTCCTGGACAGCACTTTCTGTTGGTAAATCATCTGGAATTTCTGGGGTAGACTCACACTCTCGTTTTCTTTTTTTCGGGCTGCATCTCAAGTGTGTCTGTTTGACATTGTGGCACTGCAGTGAGGGCACTGCACCAGGCCAGATTCTGTAACAAATACGATTCTTTAAACATCAGGGGCATTCACTAGTGCAAAATGTTGAAATATGGCCTATGTTGATGAGAACTTGAAATTCCAACAGTTAAAAAAAAGTCCATAAGTAATACAAGAACAAATTATATACCCTTGGCTTAAGAGATTCTTGTTTCTGAAATCCTTTTCCGTAAAGTGGTCCGAACACACTACATAACTTTTATTCAAACGTTCTGGTCCTTTTGTCCTCAGAATTTCATCTAAATCGGCCCTTCTGCTCTTCACAACCCACTGAGCACACCTGAAAAAGGATTAAATGGATAGGTTTAATCACAACAATGTTTTAAAGAAAGTATGGTATGTTCAGATTAATAGAAAATAAAATACAGGTAGGCCTACCCGTAAACATTAGTAGGTATACTCACAGCTGTTTGTTTTTTGGAAATCTGTAAAATGACTTGGGATCACTTTGTATTTTATAATTAAAACACCCATACATACTACAAATAACTCCTCTTCTAGCCATTACCAAAATTGTGGCACATAACAGCACAAAACAATCTATATATTTAAAACAGTAAGGTGATTTTTGTTACCACGAGATTGAGAGAACGACAGAACCGATTTACTTCGTAGAGCACTCTAACGAAAGCTCTTGGCCTCTAGATTTGCAGAGTGTCTCTAAAATAAACAAATATATTACGGTAAATTTTTGAATTAATATAGAAAATAGCAGAATTCTCGCCCCTCACGCATGCGCACAATCCGCCTGGGGTCATGACAAAATGGCGGTGAGAAGTCCATTAAAATGTAAGTTATTTAATAAGCTTCCATGTAATTGAAAACATACATTAACCAAGTTCTGACAATAAAATATAATAACAGTATGAACGTATACGAATGTGTAACGTTGATTTATTTGGATAATGAAATGGATTATTTCCTTCAGACAGCGGCTTTTGAAGATAATGAACGGCTGCGTGTGCTGATGAACAAGAGTGCTTGAGTAGCTATGTGGTTAAGGCGACTGACTGTGGTTTCACCGGTTCGATCCCAGCCCTCGCCAATATGTTTTTTTTACCACTGAAATATTGTTTAATCAAGGAGGTTTTAAGTCTGTTAAAGAAACATATTTCTACATTCCCTCTCAATACGTTTTATTTCCGTTTTACCATTGCATTACAGCATGTGATCAAAAGAGCAAACTGTTGTCCTCAGTACGCCGTTTAAATATCTGCAATCAGTTCCTATAACTGACAACAGATGGCAGTACATCGCCCATATAGTTCCAGTAACTGACAGCGGATGGCAGCACCATTGCATCGATATATTTAAAACACAAGACATGGCACGTTTTCACGTGATCGAGAATTATAAAGGAGGGGAATATTTAAGAAGGGAAAGTTTGAGGAACATTAACCGACAGTTGAATGTGTAGGCTATGTTGTTTATGTACCTTAATATTTCCCAATGCTTCGGTGGTCAAGTTATTAGCGTCCTAGACTAAAAGTTATAATTATGCATCGTCGATATACTCTTAAATTATTAAAGAAAAAGTAGTTTTCCAGGCACTCGCGCGTGTCCACAATTGCTTTCGCCGTGAGAGACACTTGGCAAACATAATTCGTTTGAAGGACTCCGACCTCGTGGTCACTCAGCCCCGTGTACTCGGGTGTGTGTGTGTGTGTGAAATTTTCTCTCATAACCTGTGTTATTGTGATGGCTGCATTACTGTGTGTATTTGTAATTAAGGTGGTAAATGGCAAGGAGACGGCCAAGGCCTTAAGTTAGGAACCATCCCGGTATTTGCCTAAAGTGGAAGTGGGAAACCACGGGAAACCACATCCAAGATTGTCGAGGTGGGAATTAAACCTTCCTCTTCTTAGTAATACCTCAAGAGACTGAATGGGTCCCGTTTTTGCCCTCAGACCAGAATTGAATTTCTTGGCAGAGCAGGAAATGTAACCCGGGTCTCCGGGGCGATGGACAAAATAGGTGGGCCTCCATGTGTTAATACGATTTTTGACATGCACGGGACATAGAATTCAAAAATTGCCTCCATTAGGGTGACTGCCGAAGTGAGTATTGAGTATAGGCCTATGGTCGTTCCAGTAATTGGCGAAGTGTTTCTATGTTCTCCTGCAAAATGTACTGCCATAACCTATAACAGGTGATGGAAATTGCTTATTTAGAGCAGTTTCGTACTGTTTATAACAAAATGAAGAACTCCATTCTGAGCTGCGTTTTCAAGCTATTGCAAAAATTTTCGCTGGCAGGAACAATTATAAGGATTTTTTTTAAGCGATCAGTCTCATCGCATTCTCCTCACCAACCAACTTGAGTATGAAAGTCTCTGGAAGGTCATGTTGAACTTCATTGTATCAGACAATTGTTTAATGATTATTTGTTTAGAGTACTGAGTCTACACAGTTGATTTCGGCAATGGAAGTATTATTTGCCATTTAATATTTAGCGGCTCCGTTATTGCAGGACACTATAGTGTTATCGAATAATACGAAGCCACATTTAAAATCCAATATAAGTAGGCCATTTCAGAAACAATTCCAGATATTAAGCAGTGCAGTGTACTGTAAGGTCTTTGACGATCAAATGTAAACATTGTTCTGCATTGTATTTCTCTTGCGTAAAATCTATGCGTGGTTACTTTGGTCTTAACTGTTGTGAGGGTAAAATTGATCTGCTGGAATATAAAATATTTGCCAAGCTGCAACAATGTAATGATATTAATTTAAAAGTCATAGAACTTATATCCAGTAGTTCAAACACATACATCAGAGTTAACAGATTGGATACTGAAGATGAAAGCCAGCTACTTCATTTCCCTATTATTTAATTTTTCAATTCCTTGGAATTAAGTGATTCGCCTCCAAATACTCCGAACGTTTGAGCCATAGTTATGCTCCTTAGAAATCTGAACGTTTCCCAAGGACTCATATATGGTAATATATTAATTGTAAGAAATATGTATGAAATTGCTTGGATTCGGATATAATAGGTGCAGTAATATTAGGGAGAGAGCTCAAATCCTACGACTTGATTTAACTCCTTCCGATAAAACACTTGCAGGTAGAGTACATTTTCTTTTAATAGGCAACAATGTCCTATTCGCTCGGCCTACTTTATCTAGTACTATTTTAATTACAAAAGTAATACTTCGAATGTACTTCACTTAAACTAGCCAGCTGATTGAACTCCACCACGTAGTTGACTGCGCGAACCGCCAGGTAGCGCGCAGGATCGATGTCGCCAGTTTCTCGCGGGAGTTTCCACTATTATCATATTAAGCTATTTGGTTATACACACATGTACAACACTAACAGATTGCGCCAAGCCCTAGTAGACATAAGGTAGTTTAGTAGTGGCAACAGTGATGGTATACAGGTTGCGCCAAGCCCTAGTAGACATAAGGTAGTTTAGTAGTGGCAACAGTGATGGTATACAGATTGCGCCAAGCCCTAGTAGATATAAGGTAGATTAGTAGTGGCAACAGTAATGGTATACAGGTTGCGCCAATTCAGATTAAAACACGAGTTTATCCTGTTATGACTGCCGTGATGTTCCGGGTTCCGGTTTCAATGCATGGATCAAACGCAAGCAGCTAGGTGCAGCTGGTGCAGCGAAGATAAACCTCGCTGCACCAAGGATGATGATGTAAGCAGCACGAGTGGGTGTAAATCAAGGCTTATAAACTACAGAGGTTGCCTCAATTTTCACCCACCAATCAGCGCTCGGAAGGCGAATGACGTCACAAGATACCAAACGTGCCATGTGGCGAATGTAACGAAACTGTCAACATGAGTACGCAAAGAACAGTTTATTCTCATGAAGTTATTGGTAAATGGGCGATAAAATAACTGAATGTAGCCTACTTACATTTTATGTTGTGATCTTCTTGAATTTATTGGAGATTCGCCTAGACTCGGTAGCATTATCAGTGGTGCTGGTGTTAGTGCCATAATCCAAGAACCAGTTTCTGATAAGTTTTAGCAAATGGGGTGCATCTGCGAAAAGTATATAGGCTGTTGAGTTACTGTGTGGTTGTAAGAAGAGCAGTTCACTGAGATAGACAATTCCCTCCTCAAACTCATGTTCCCACCTCCACAGTCACTCACACAGGCTACCACATGGTACCCAACGTTGTCAAGCTCGATAGTCACTCGGTCAAGCATATCCTTAGTCATTTTAGAGCCAAAATCGAGGTACACAGGCTGTTTCCAGTTGGAAAAAAGTCCTGTAGCCATAATAACTTGCTTGTATGAATGAGGACCTACTATTTCATCCTCTTTTTGATAATCATATGTAGCTGACATTTTCTTTTCATCATAAGAGAGAACTGTTGTTTTTTCAAAACTATTCATAGTGTGGCCTGTAACTTCCATTACACGAATTACATCAGCCAGAATCCCTTGTCTCAAATTTAAACTTGAAGCCCATCTTTGCAATGAAGAAATTCCTGGTAAAGGGTAATGTAGCTTTTGCCTGAGGTAAATGTAACATCGTTTGCTGAGATATCTGATGGTAAATGCAGTCGAAATATTATCTGAAGTCCATTTAACGTGCTTCTTTTTATTGATGATATCTAATTGGCTTTTACTCAGCACCCCTGAGAATGTACCAATGACTTGCTGGTTCAGTACTATCTGAGAGGTCTTTCCCAATTTAGCTGATAATTCTTGAACTGTTTTTTCTAGTTTCTCAATTTGCTTCTGGTAACCAATAATGTGTGCTCTATTTTGTAAACATTGCTTTCTTAACTGCTCACTTTCTTCTAAAATCCTGTTGTAATTCTCAAGAAGAATTGCAAACCTGTTGTCTGGGTTTGAAGTGGTGCTTTTTTTCACTCGCTGAATTTTGTTCACTCTCTTCTCTGAGTAGATCTTGAAACTATGTCCTCTGGTTCCTTTTTTATTAATCTTTGTTTCCTTGATGATGACTCTCCTATACTGGTGTGATCCGGAGTTAAATGTAGGGTTGGCACAGCTGGAAGTAATATGAGAACAACAAAGTTGATATGGGATGTACGGTATGTAGTTGTAGGCCTTGCAAGTGTTTTTTTAATGAATATTAAGCTAACCCTCCCGTTTACATTTATGATTTGATAATACAGCCATTGTATTTTGAAAGCTAGTGCTCCAACGTCCAACCACTAAAATACCATATACGAAATATGTCAAAAATATGTACCAGCTTTAAAATCATCCTAGCATGTCATCAAAACGGTAGGCCAGATAGGCCACTTACCATTTGGTTTTAGATTCCTTGGAAATCTTGGCTTTATCTTAAGCAATTAGGCCCTGTCGTCTAATTCAAAGTCTTCAGTCTTAAAGTGGAGGGAACATATTCTACTTGTTTAAGGGTTGAAATGATCTTTTCGCTTACATGCAGCAATCCACTGATTGCGAAGGCATACGTGTTTTAGCATCGTGAAAAACGACACGTCATTTCCAACTTTATAATAACTACCACAGCACATCTTTGGCCTGGCATGATTATAAACAAAAGGGCTTAAACCCCGTGTTTAAACCACTGAAATCCATACAATATAATGTGTGGGAAAGTTGACTTTCCTTGCATATCACGAGGAATCTAGTAACGTCACATCCTTTCCCTTCTCCCCTCGGTCCCCTCGCCGTGGAGCTCCATATTGAGGCAACCTCTGTAGTTTAGTAGCCTTGGATGTAAATAGCTGCCAGCAGAGAGCATGACAGATCATAGGGAGTGTGTGGGTCGGGGTGAGGCCCTGTACTGGATGTTCTGCCAACCAATGAAGAATTAATTTTAGCACTAAGGTTCCGTAGTTGGCACTCATGAACGCTCACATCAAACCGACTGGTGGAAGCGGGAATAGTCTGTTTCGATTGATGTTCCTCGTGGTGTTGTTTTGATTTGTTCAGTATTTTGATTATGTATTTGAATTTAATTGGGAGTCAATCATGCCACTGCAAGGGAGGAAAAATTGCCAAGCACCGGGATGTAAGAATTATAATAACAATACGGTAATTTCCATCTGCCTGGTGTTGACCATGTGTTAAATTAGTGGGCAATATGGACTACTCCCGAATAAAAATATAGAGAGAATAAATGTGTGCATTTCATCTTTTGTTTGTTTTCTTACCCATTCTCCTTTGCATTGCAATAAAATTTGTGGTTCAGGGCTACGGAGAGGGGTGGGTGGCAGCCGGCATGCTAGGCAAAAAAGTGAGGTTATGGCAATATAATGTGTGCATTTGGACAGTTTTCTTTATATTCATCGAATATCCCAACAATTCTGTAGAGTAGGAGAGCATTTTTTAATTAGCCTAAAGGTGAATTAAGCTCTAGAACGGCATAACTGAGCCCTTCGTGACAAATCTATTGCCGACATTGATATATATCAAAATGTATTATTTTCCTATCTGGACGTATATTTCAGCGCCTAGCGAAAGGCGCAGTTATGTTTGTGTTATTTTCATCAATAATCAATAACTCATCGCAGATCATACTGTTCAATTACGTGTAATAAAGGCTGCATTCATATGGCTTTTTACTTTTTAGGTTGCCAGACTTGCGAGTACAATCCATAGCCTCAGGCGGTGTTCTCTCTCGGAAATTCTATAACCAAAATTGACGAATCTCTTATACTTAAATGATCCTTGGCAGAGAGTGTAGCAGGAATAAAAGAACAGAAGCGGATCCAGGCCTTGCGGGGCCCTGGGCGATATGATAAGGTGGGTCCCACAAAATATCAAATGAAATGGAAAGTAGTTTTGTAACAAAAAATAAAGGATAGTTTGATATTTTTAATACACTACAGTACATTTTTTTAATAATATGAAAGAAACCTTTAAGCCCCTTAGAAGAAGATTATGTAAACTATGAAATATTAAAATATTACTTTGCGACTATTTTTCCGGCTAAAGTTCTATTATTTCGCTGAAATCTAAACTTGCTAAACGGTCAAGGGAGGTCATAGCTGCATTGCAAAATATATATATATATTGAAAAGTATAATCAATTAATTACATTTTAAAAATCCATGGCGCGAGGCCCTGGGCGGTCCCCCTCATCGCCCTCCCCTAGATCCGCCCCTGAAAAGAACGCACTGCGTGCAACACTGCTAAATCGCTGCGCGTTCTGCTTAAAAAAAAGTCCTCTCGGCACGCCGGAAGGCGGATGTAGATTTCACCGGACAAACTTGGGGATAGGCGAAAATAGGCAGAATATGCAGGTTTTCGTAGTAGGATCAGACCTCATTTATTGCGAGAAGGTATTTTATAATTGGAGCTTAATTAACTTTGTTTTTCGTCATTTTATGCTTATATTAAACATTTTATTGTCTTATGGGAACGGTAACCTTCTTGTCATTTGGGGTCCATTTTTATACTTGTGGTCACACTGTCCTTATGCAAGGTTTCGACACTGATGTGTAACTATGTAACGGTCTGTTACTTCTTCACGAAAAATTATATCTCCCGCAGAGATTTTGGTTGGTTCCTCAGTTTAGGGGCTGCGACAACGCGGTCATGTAACCCCGTGTACTTAGGGATGGCTGTATTAGTCTGTAATTCAGGTAAGGACTGCAGACGGTCAATTTCAAGCAGTAGTTCCTAATGTTGCTACCAGGTACTACCGTCAACGACACCTAGCTGTGAACTTGGCTACTAGATGCCACCCCAACCAGCAATTCGCAACGAACGTTGGAACTTCCCCTCCAAAGGAAAGCATACTGAGGGATTTTAGCGCTCTTAGAAAATCCGACGACTTCGGCCGGATTTGAAACCGCGACCTTGGGCATAGACATTCAGCATGCTACCAGTTACGTCACCGAAGCCGCTTCCCACTTAGTCAGATGGAAATACTGAATCTGATCTCGTGCAAGTGCGTTGTCATGGCAACGTCTGATGGCTTTTCCCTCATCAATTTAGTAGTGTTGCCATGGCAACCTCTGATAGCTCTTGGAATTTTCTTATAATTCCGAAATCATTAGCCTACTTTTCACATTTTGCAAAAATGAGGAAAAAGTAGTCTTATGAGATCGATCCGGGAAAATGTGTGTGTCTGTCTGGCTGTGTGTGTGTGTCACCCCCCCTATCAACTCCTAAACGGCTGCAGCAATCAAAACCAAATTAAGTATGAGTAAAGATGGGCACTGGAATAGCTCACGTCGATATTTGAAAATGATGTCAGTGCTACCAACTGCTGAAAAAACGCACTAGAAATTTGAGCTCCATGTTGGATATCTTGCAAGGTATGCATGGGAGCTATTCCAAAATTGGCACACATGTAGATAATACTATTTCAGTTTAATTTCCACGAGGCCAACCATGACAGTGTTGCCAAAATAATTTTAAGCCTTCTGATAGGTCCAATGTTTAAATGCATATAACTTCTATACTTCTACACTATCAACCAAATTTTGTATGTAATATCTGTACATAAACAGATATGACTGAGCGTATTCTTAAGAGCCACCAGGGCTGCCAACTGTTAATAATTGCTCTCTCTATTTTTTAAAACCCAAATACCAATATATCAGAAAGTATGCAAGCCAACAGCTTTAAACTATGCACACGTATATTCTAACATTTTAGGTTAATTTGGAGTAACTTATATACGTCAGTTCTACCAACATGATTATAAGCCTGCTGATAGTACCAATTTTTAAATACATGTAACTTCTATACTATCAGTTGGATTTCAACCAAATTTCGTATGTGCAATGTGTACCATAACAGATATGACTATAAGTATTGTTAAGAGCAATCAGGGCTGCCAACTGTTAATAAATGCTGTCTATATTCTTTTTACCCTAATATCAATATATCGGAAAGTATGCAAGCCAACAGCTCTATACTTTGCACACGTATAGCACCTGGCATTCTAGATTAATTTGGAGTAATTAATACAAGGCGGTGCTGCCAACATGATTCTATGCCTGCTGATATGTCCAATTTTAAAATACATGTAACTTCTATACTAACAAATGGATTTCATCCAAAATTGCCACAACAAGATATCATAATAATTCAGATTATTTCTGACCAGCACACGCATGGTATTGTTGGCAACATGCTTTTACGCGTGCTGATAGATCCAGTGTCTAACTGCATGTAACGTCCATTGGACTTCAACCAAATTTTGTATTCTGTACCTTAAGAGGTGGAACTAAGAATATATTCAGTCACCAGGTCTGCCAACTGTAGTGCTCTATTAGGCTACATTATACCAGGTATATTTTGAACTAATTAGATATTTCGATATTACCAACTTAATTTCGTCATTATTCTAGATAGGTTCATATACTGTAGAATAATCATTGGCATGAAAAGTAGGCTGTATAGTTCTTCACGGAACTTCTTGTTTATCTCATCCCTTGGCGTAATGGTGGGTCATATCAAAAATTCTTTCAGACAAAAGTTTTAGGTAATTATCAGGGGAATATTGTCCATTTTGTACGGTTTTGATATTGTGCCTATTAAGAGAGATATGATTAATGTTTCCCGAAAAACCCACTTTTTCCCACCCCTTTGGTCAATGGTTGGTGCTATAAAAAAAACTCTTCAAACATAAATTTTTTGGCTTTATCCGACACATAGTATGAACGTTGAACGGATTCGATATTTCACATATTAAGGGCCGGTTTCATCAACCTTCGTTAAAATTTTAACGACACGTTAAGGTAATTTAACGAAAATGTTAGCAAAATGGTGTTCCATCAACCAACATTACTGCTAACAAATCGTTAAACTATCCGTTATTTTAACATCCCATTCTTGCTCAGTTAAGTAGTTTAACATAGTGTTAAAAATGCTTACAAGCAAATACAGCATGCCTTTCGTGCTCAGTTATTGTATCAATTATTTTTGATTGCCGTATTTGAATAATGCTACAGAACAAGAATTCTTGCCAAGGCCTAATGACATGTTGCAATTGTCTGAAAATAAGTTTCAGGAGAGATATAGGTTGTTCAAATGTGTTGTGCATAAATACAGTAAGGACTTTACCTTACAACCGGCCACTTAAATGACATGCCTAGGCCTAACCTACAAATTAGCCTACATGTAATGGAATTTGGTAAATATAGCCTATTCTGACAGCAACATCAATACGTAATGGTCAATAATGTAGTATTATAGTGCACAAAAGGTTATTGTACTGAATGTATTATAAAATGATGAGTAAAACTAGTGGAAACGACAGCCATTCGATTTGCTTCCAAAGCTTTCAGTTGATCAGCACGAGTGTTAATTTGTAGTTTTCATTTTCACATAGTTTAGATAAACAGTGTCACAATGCAATTTAAATATAAACGCACACACAATGTTTGATCTATAAATAGCCTACAAGTTGACCATAAAGATTTTTAAATTTTTTTAATAGGCACCTGATTATTGGAAAAAGTGAGCTTCACAGATTTGAAGCAGCAATGAGGGGAAGTTTTTAAAAAAGACAACCACATGTAGGCCTACGATAAAGCGACCCCTAAAAAGCAATTTTTGTCACATGGGAAGAACAGCTGTCAAATCGACCCTGCTAAAAGTCGCCTAGCTTGTAATGCAGGGTAGAAAGTAGGGTACTGGTTATTTTAAGAAATTCATTACCGGTAGTATTTATTAATAAATAATTCTCCTTTGTAAAATGGCAGCCGCATACGATCATATACTTTGAAATCGGCTTTGCGACGCGAAGTAGTCCTAATTTACTCCATTCCGTCTGAAAAGGCTTTTTTTTTTTTTTTTTTTTTTTTTTTTTGTGGAAGTAAAGCATTGATATGGCAATTGCTGGATTTGAAGAGCACAGTGGAACTGAGCAATTAAATTACTCATCTCTTTGCCTCAATTATTATAAAAATAACTGAAAATACGAGAAAAGAGCACACCCATCTACTCAAATCACATGCTATAGCATTTGCTTGTTTATGTTTCCATCCATCGCCCTTACGCTAGTTCCAGATAACGGCAGCACCGTCGCTTGAGTACGCGAATAGCAAACAAATGAATACAAGTTGACTAGACACAGTTCAGAAGTCTGAAAAACCATCCATGCCGTTCACTGCTTCCTTGATCCTTACAGCAAGTGACATTTAACGCATCGTTTGTTAACCGACTTGTTAAAAAGTTTTGTGGAACACGTAATCTTTAACAGAATGTTAAAATTATAACGATTTGTTAACTAACGTTTTGTTAGCCAAATTTAACGCAAGGTTGATGGAACCGGCCCTTAAGAGAGTTATAGCAATATTTCACTTTTTCGAAAAAAGCCCCCCATTTTCACCCCCTTCGACCGATTTAGCCCAGTAACGAACTCGACCGAGATTTTATAGGTATACATATTCGGTAAAAAATTCAAAGTGATTGGTGCAAAATTACGGCAGTTATCGTGTCCACAAGAAACTGATACATAATATATATATACATACATCAATTATATATAAACTTTTGAACTGACGGTGGTTTTGGGGTCTGGGGGAAGTGAAACGCGAAGATATGTCGAAATTTTCCGGAAGTCGAAACATGGGACCCATTGTAATAGTTAGCTTTCTAATGAAATCTACCTAAAACTCAACTCCTCAAAGTCTACTCTTTGATAAGAGCAAAGAGTTATAAGAATACCATACATTTAGGAGAAAGTATGCTACGTGTTCCTTGCTGAACATCTTGTCTTTTTTTTTATTAATATTATTATCAATCATAACCTTAAAAACCTAATCGAAACTTCGTATGTTTCAGAACATGCTACGTTTAATAAACTGACATACCGTACGAGATGTTTCATCCGAAATATCAACTTTTTAGAACTTGGAATGACATTCTTATAACAGACGTGAACAGGCAGTTGACCGGATGTTATTCCGCGGGTAGTATTTCGTTTCGCACTTCGATCTTAAAGTCTGATTACGTCACATTGTTGAGAGCAAACGAAAAATGATGATAACAACATCACCTATCGTCCCTAAATTACAACTATTAGAGGAATATTATACGCGTCGACTGTTGCCCACCGTTTCTCGTCCTGCGTTACTAACCGCATATTCCATGCTTCAACCGCACCGCCATAATATATTAAAAGTCATGCGGTTACCGATATATACTATTCCGTATGCTGCAACGTACTTTCAACCTCCTATTCTTCCGAACTCCTTACCCCACGTCTACCAGACGTTTCAACATCATCCTGTAATTATTCCCCGTATTTTTCGGGAAATAACGAGTCCTTTGATCTCCTGTATCTTTTTTTACACAGATGGTTCTAAAATGGTTAACCCTGCGCGTGTGGGAGCAGCCTTCTGTGCTCCGGACTTACAAATCTCCTTTCAGTATACTTTACCCCCTGACGTCTCGATATTTACAGCCGAAATTTTTGCCATACGTCAGACGTGTTTTTATATAAAAAAACATGCCGTTCGTCGTGCTTTAATATGTACCGATTCAATGAGTGTAGTGCAAGCACTTCAAAATGTTAGAGAGGCTGACAATTGGTTTTTATGTCAATTAGTGCAACAATTGTACACTTTACACACGGAGGGTTTCGACGTCAGTATCATGTGGGTACCCGGCCATTGTCACATTGAAGGAAACGAAATAGCGGATAACCTTGCCAAAGATGCAGCAAAAGGACACGGGAAAACTTACAACATCGCCATACCAATGTCAGATCTGCGTACTATAATTAGTTCGACAATACGGGAGGAATGGCAAGGCACGTGGACTAGCTACGCCAAAATTAGGCCAAACATTATTTTGGGTTACAACCGACTATTTTAAACAAACCATGGTTTCATGGAGGGAAATACACACGACGACATATCATTACAATCATTCGTCTACGTTTCAACCATGCATTAACGCCGGTGTATTTATTCCGCATAAAACGACGTGATAATCCTCTATGTTCGTGTTTACAAATGGAGGGTTCCTTAAATCATATTCTATTTCAATGTCCACTATACGACCATCAACGAGCTTTAATGTTGAGAGCTTTATACGATTTAGGGTATGCACTTCCTTTAAATGTGGCCACATTGGTGCATAAGCCTACAATTCCACTGGTCAGTAGCATAGTGGCATTTTTCGACAATATTAATTTCAAGATTTGAAAGGGTAGCCTAATCCTTTCCCATATCCATATTTGTGGCCCGGTCATGTGTGTGTATGTGTAGCGAGTCACCAAGGTGGGTCGCTTCGGTGTGAAGAGTTATTAATAGGGATGGGCGCGACTGAAGCCTGGAATCGAGAGTGTCGACTCGATAGACTCCGAACACCGGTCTCGGTTCGCATGAAGCCTCGCGACTCCACGTTAATCTGATGCGTATTGCGGGGCCGCTTCGCATGAAGCCTCGCGACTCCAAGCTCACGTGATGGGTATTGCGGGGCCACACGGTCCCTTCGCATAAAGCCTCGCGATTCCAAGCTAACCTGATGAGTAAGGCCCGGATAGTTATGTGTTTATATGTATTTAATTTTAATAAATATTTTCTATTTATTTACATATATTTGCCGTTTTTATAAATAAATACATATTATGGCGAATTTATTTGTAAGTAGGCTACATATTTCCTGTATTTGGTGGTATGTCGCACTCCTTATATAAATGCTGCCGACATTTTCGACCCTTGGCAATTCCTTTAATTTGCCTCTCTATTTCGTGAATGTACCCCTGTCTCTGTATAGTAGTAGTATTTCAAGACAGGAATTCCCTGGCCATTAATTAGACTATAGCAGGGGGGCTTGTAGAAGACTCGCGACTCCAAGCTCACCTGATGAGTATTGCGGGGCCGCTTCGCATGAAGACTCGCGACTCCAAGCTCATATGATGAGTATTGCGGGGTGGCTTCGCATGAACACTCGCGACTCCAAGCTCACCTGATGAGTATTGCGGGGCGCTTCGCATGAAGACTCGCGACTCCAAGCTCTCCTGAAGAGTATTTCGGGGCCGCTTCGCATGAAGACTCGCGACTCCAAGCTCACCTGTTGAGTATTGCGGGGTCGCTTCGCATGAAGACTCGTGACTCCAAGCTCTCCTGAAGAGTATTTCGGGGCCGCTTCGCATGAACACTCGCGACTCCAAGCTCACCTGATGAGTATTGCGGGGCGCTTCGCATGAAGACTCGCGACTCCAAGCTCTCCTGAAGAGTATTTCGGGGCCGCTTCGCATGAAGACTCGCGACTCCAAGCTCACCTGTTGAGTATTGCGGGGCCGCTTCGCATGAACACTCGCGACTCCAACTCACCTGATGAGTATTGCGGGGCCGCTTCGCATGAAGACCTTCGACTCCGAGCTCACCTGATGAGTATTGCGGGGTCGCTTCGCATGAACACTCGCGACTCCAAGCTCATATGATAAGTATTGCGGGGTGGCTTCGCATGAACACTCGCGACTCCAAGCTCATCTGATGAGTATTGCGGGGCCGCTTCGTATGAACACTCGCGACTCCAAGCTCACCTGTTGTGTATTGCGGGGTCGCTTCGCATTAACACTCGTGACTCCAACACACCTGATGAGTATTGCGGGGTCGCTTCGCATGAAGCCTCGCGACTCCAACCTCACCTGAAGAGTATTGCAGGGCCGCTTCGCATGAACACTCGCGACTCCAAGCTCACCTGATGATTATTGCGGGGCCGCTTCGCATGAAGACTCGCGACTCCGAGCTCACCTGATGAGTATTGCGGGGCCGCTTCGCATGAAGACTCGCGACTCCAAGCTCACCTGAAGAGTATTGCAGGGCCGCTTCGCATGAAGACTCGCGACTCCAAGCTCATCTGATGAGTATTGCGGGGTCGCTTCGCTTGAACACTCGCGACTCCAAGCTCATCTGATGAGTATTGCGGGGCCGCTTCGCATGAACACTCGCGACTCCAAGCTCACCTGATGAGTATTGCGGGGCCGCTTCGCATGAAGACTCGCGACTCCAACTCACCTGATGAGTATTGCAGGGCCGCTTCGCATGAACACTCGCGACTCCAAGCTCACCTGTTGAGTATTGCGGGGCCGCTTCGCATGAACACTCGCGACTCCAAGCTCACCCGATGAGTATTGCGGGGCCGCTTCGCATGAAGACTCGCGACTCCAACTCACCTGATGAGTATTGCAGGGCCGCTTCGCATGAACACTCGCGACTCCAAGCTCACCTGATGAGTATTGCGGGGCCGCTTCGCATGAAGACTCGCGACTCCAACTCACCTGATGAGTATTGCAGGGCCGCTTCGCATGAACACTCGCGACTCCAAGCTCACCTGTTGAGTATTGCGGGGCCGCTTCGCATGAACACTCGTGACTCTGAGCTCACCTGATGAGTATTGCGGGGCCGCTTCGCATGAAGACTCGCGACTCCAACTCACCTGAAGAATATTGCAGGGCCGCTTCACATGAACACTCGCGACTCCAAGGTCACCTGATGAGTATTGCGGGGCCGCTTCGCATGAACACTCGCGACTCCAAGCTCATCTGATGAGTATTGCGGGGTCGCTTCGCATGAACACTCGTGACTCTGAGCTCATCTGATGAGTATTGCAGGGCCGCTTCGCATGAAGACTCGCGACTCCAACTCACCTGATGAGTATTGCAGGGCCGCTTCGCATGAACACTCGCGACTCCAAGCTCACCTGTTGAGTATTGCGGGGCCGCTTCGCATGAACACTCGCGACTCCAAGCTCACCTGATGAGTATTGCGGGGCCGCTTCGCATGAAGACTCGCGACTCCAACTCACCTGATGAGTATTGCAGGGCCGCTTCGCATGAACACTCGCGACTCCAAGCTCACCTGATGAGTATTGCGGGGCCGCTTCGCATGAAGACTCGCGACTCCGAGCTCACCTGATGAGTATTGCGGGGTCGCTTCGCATGAACACTCGCGACTCCAAGCTCATATGATGAGTATTGCGGGGTCGCTTCGCATGAACACTCGCGACTCCAAGCTCATATGATGAGTATTGGGGGGTCGCTTCGCATGAACACTCGCGACTCCAAGCTCATCTGATGAGTATTGCGGGGTCGCTTCGCATGAACACTCGTGACTCTGAGCTCATCTGATGAGTATTGCAGGGCCGCTTCGCATGAACACTCGCGACTACAAGCTCACCTGATGAGTATTGCGGGGTCGCTTCGCATGAACACTCGCGACTCCAAGCTCATCTGATGAGTATTGCAGGGCCGCTTCGCATGAACACTCACGACTACAAGCTCATCTGATGAGTATTGCGGGGTCGCTTCGCATGAACACTCGCGACTCCAAGCTCATCTGATGAGTATTGCGGGGCCGCTTCGCACGAAGACTCGCGACTCCAAGCTCACCAGATGAGTATTACGGGGCCGCTTCGCATGAAGACTCGCGACTCCAACTCACCTGATGAGTATTGCGGGGCCGCTTCGCATGTAGACTCGCGACTCCAACTCACCTGATGGGTATTGCGGGGACGCTTCGCATGAAGACTCGCGACTCCAACTCACCTGATGAGTATTGCGGGGTCGCTTCGCATGAACACTCGCGACTCCAACTCACCTGATGAGTATTGCGGGGTCGCTTCGCATTAAGCCTCGCGACTCCAAGCACACCTGATGAGTATTGCGGGGGGCACACGGTCGCTTTTTTTCCGAATCTCTCATTATTATTAGTATTATTATTATTATTATTATTATTATTTACAATCATTGTACCAAATTGTTGTAATATTGCACATTAGGCAGGTTGTATTACTATTATTGTTATAAATAATAATCATCATAATAAACACAATAACAATTACACCTACAACATTACCGATGATAACCCGAAACAATCTTCCATGTTTGCTGGCTAATAATCCTACTGTATTCATCGTAACACAAGGTATCAAGGGACGAACGTGGGTGGATAACAAGACCGTCACAATATGAGAGGCCTGTGCACACATCTTAAACAAAGCAATTAACAAACCATTACATAGGCCAAATCTTACATTAATTCAACACCCAACATTTGTTATTTGAGACACGTAAATGAAACACCCTATAATGAAAGTAAAAATACACACACAGTGCCAAGAACTTCGTAATTGGTATTCGACATTCCATATAACGATCCTGCCGGCAAAATAAATATCCCATAACTATGCAGCATATTCTCATACTGTAGAATCCTACAGTAGATCATAACAAAGAACGACTATGCATATAATCATTATATTGAATCGTTTTGCAGGTTATAATAGCTTGCCATGCATTTCAATACCAAAAAAGTATAACTGGCAAGCTAGCAGCAAGATTTTGTCAGCTGTATTGTAAACATGCCGCAGCGATGGCGAACAACGTTGCTGCTGGCGCTGTGTGGCATACATGTTCAAGCAGTTCCAAAAACAGATGTTAGATGGCGTTAGTGCATCAGTGGAGTCGAGAGTATCGGTTCCAGCGGCAGCAGTCTCGACTCTTCGCGACTCCGTTCGCAACCCATCCCTAGTTATTAATACCATTTGTGTCCTCGTCTCTAATTCCTATGTTTTCCTCATACGTATCCCTCCGCGTTGCGTCATAGTCTTGTTTACGATTCCCCGCTACTCACTGGTCTCAATCACGCTTTCAATCGGTAGTCAACGGTTATCCAATGATACATACCACTGCACAGTAGCAATTGGGTAAAGAGTTTACTATGTCCACTACCGTACCAAGAAGAAGAAGAAGTTGAGAGCAACATCTTTATCAGCTGACTGCGGTGAACTACAAGTGTTTTATGATATTCTGTAGAAAAGAAGTGCCGTAATCTTAGCGTTTTCGATTGGATGTAACTGAGTTTTATTCATTACTAATGGTGTATTACTGTTTCGCGTATGGATGTAAGGAGACTTTTAAAAAAGGATCGGGCATTTCTTTCCATAGGTACGTTAAGTTAATTCATTGTAAAAAAAATAATCTTCACTTAACTACTTGCATTTCTTTAAGTTTCCTCGTAACTTCGAAACATGAAAGTAAAATTATTAATTTACCTATCCCTTACTCCACTGAACAGGCCTGTCAAGCAAAATTAGGACCATCACAATATCAAGGAACCTTCCTTTTCGTAACTTACAGTTTTAATTCATTCTTATGGTTTAGTCTCTTAAAATCAATCAATAAACTTATCAATTATCAATATGTGTCAGTTATTTTTCTATATCAGTTTTTTAATTTATTTTAGCTTACCAGCAGATGAGATGAGAAAGAAGCAATGGATTCTTGCTTTAAGGAGAGATAATTTAACTTACAGCAAATATTCTCGAATATGCTCCAAGCATTTTTCCACAGAATCTTTTGATACTGAAGCATTTGGTGTTGGTGCAAAACTGAAACAAAATGCAGTACCGGTACCTACCATCTTCAATTTTCCATCCCAGAGGAAGAGGAAATCTCCTGCCGAGAGAAAGCTTACCATGGAACCTGTTGCATCTACAATTTCTGAGTAAGTAGCTGTTTATTTCAATTCATTTCATTGAAAATAAAATATAGGCCTACCGGTAAGTTATATAGTTTATATTCAGAGTGGAATATTATCGATTACAGCATGTCATGTTACTTCTTTCCCATAACTTACCATGACTAATACTTTTCATGTGTTGCTTTCATTTTCATTATTTTAGTGCCCTTTGGGAAGAGAATAATGAATCCCCACCAAAGAGGAGCAGAATTTTCAGAAAAAGTTATGTTGGCGATTATACTGCTCAGATGGTTAAGTCCCCAACTAAAGCTACAGCTTTCATGAAGGCAGCCAAGGAGGCACCTGACAAGGCAAAGAAAAAGCTTCAGGTAGAAAGACAGAAATTACAGCAAGCTGCTCATAAATTGGAGAGTGGTAAGGCTGTTATAAATCACCTTAAGGAGCAAATGACTGTGAATGATGATGATGATGCCTACACTCTTGAGGTAAGGCAATAGTCATGCTAAGTAATGACAAGTTTTCTTCACTTGTATTGCTTTATGTTTTATGCATTAGAAGTGCTGGGATCTATGTTTCTGCATTAGAAATACTGACATAGGTTATGTTTTAGTAAACTACGGTATCTCATAACTGTTAACAATACGTGGACTATTGTCATTTCATTTGATTTCTAATAGTAACTTAATATTTATTTGTAACTGTGACAACTAGAACATGTTTATGAAGAAAAATATTTGACCATGATTGAAACCAATCAGAATCCAAATTTTTTCCAGAAATTTATTTGTCCTGCTACTGCTCAACTTCTGATGAGAACAAAGGATGGTGATACAAGAACTGCATATCCTCCCGAGTTATGCCACTTTGCCCTGACATTAAATTTCTATACAGCTCGAGCATATAATTACCTCAGGGAAGTGATCCTTCATGGTTTACCACATCTGAACACATTGTGTAAGTGGTACCAGTCAGTGGATGGTTAAGCCAGGTTTTAGTACTGAGGCCAAGACAGCTCTCATTTTAAAAGGGAAGGAAATGGCCAACAAAGGAAAGCCCTTTGTTAAGTTTTGTCTATGGGCTACTCTTTGCATTATTTGATTTTTGAATGTCAATTGTTTTCATAGTAGGCCCTAGGGAAAATGGCATCCAGAAGTATTAATAAAGGTTCATTGCGATACACCGGTGAGTGTTATACTATCATATTGGCGACCAGTAACAGGACGCTTTTTCGGCACTTAAAATAACATTAAAGGAAGAAAATGGACCGATTAGTGCGTCAGAGAAGAGCTTTTCGAGCGGCGTTTACGAGAGCTTTAAATAAGTTGAAAGATGCAATGGAAGCATCGCAGATGGATATGATTGCTGTGCAAGTCTCTTTTACTGTGCTTGAAGAAAGAGCTGCGGAACTGCAAGAATCAGATGCCAAAATAATGGACTTGATGCTAGATGATGACGAGGTTGATTTTGATAATGAAATGGAGGTGGCAGAAGATTATCGCAGTAAGTTTCTTGATATGAAGGTAAGAACGTCACAGATACTCGTTAATTATGACTGTGATAGAAGTGTTCCCAGCGCTAATCATCAACAAGAAAGAAAGTTTAAGTTGCCCAAACTGGAATTAAGAAAATTTGGAGGTGATGTAAGGGAATGGTTGCCCTTCTGGAGCCAGTTTCAAAAGATTGATCAAGATGTTGATATTGCACCTGAGGACAAATTCCAATACCTAATTCAATCTACTACACAGGGATCAAGAGCAAGAGAAGTTGTGGATAGTTTTCCTCCTACAGCTGAAAACTACTCCAAAGCAGTGACTAGTCTGAAATCGAGGTTCGGAAGGGACGACTTGTTAGTTGAGGTGTATGTTAGAGAAGTTTTGAAGCTAATTTTGTCTACCCATCAATCAAAGGAATCAATAGTTTTGGCTTCACTGTATGATAAACTTGAATCATATTTGAGAGCTCTTGAAACACTAGGTGTCACGACAGATAAATGTTCTGCTATGCTATTCCCTTTAAAATAGAGTCCTGCTTCCCTGAAGAGTTTTTGAAAGCATGGCATAGAAGTGCTAGTAGGGGGGAGATGAAGGATGCTAAAGAAAGACTCAGCAACTTGATGGAGTTTCTGAGAACAGAAGTAGAAGGGGAAGAAAGAATTACACTTGCTCTGACTGGTTTTGGTTTAGGATGCTGTGAAGCTAAGTGTCAATAAGAGATCAATTCACAAATTCTACCCTAAAGATAACGTACCGTACCTACAGCAGTCGGATTATTGTCAACTGGAGATGTTAAAGAAGCGAAGAAAACTTGTATATTTTGTGACAAGTCTCATAATAGTTCTGACTGTTTCACAGCTCAAAGCATGAATGTAGCAGAGAAGCAGAACATACTGAAACACAGAGGTTGTTGTTTTTCTTGTTTGAAGCCAGGGCATGGAACTGAAAAATGTCGAGCTGTTTTAAGATGTTGTGTGTGTGGAAAACATAATGTGACTTTGATGTGTGAGGAATTGAAGCCTCATATTGACACAACAACCAAGTCAGATTTTGGAAATGTAGCATTGGCGAATTTCTCCCACAGTCCCAAAGTTTTCTTACAAACTTTGAGGGTAAAGATAGCATCTGACTCTCAAGAATCTTGTGTACGGGCTCTCATTGACACAGGATCTCACAAGTCCTATATATTGAAGGATATTGCGAAAGAAATGCAGTATTTACCTCAACGGGAAGACGCTGTAAACCATTCATTGTTTGGAGGTATAAATACTGAAAGTTGCAAACATCATTGTTACCAGATAACGTTAGGTAACCTTAGCGGAGGTTTCTCTAGCAACTTTACGGCCTTAGATCAGCCTGTTATATGTCAAGAGATTCCTTCCGTTGAAAATGGACCATGGATGACAGAATTAAAGAAGAAAGACATTTCACTGACGGATGTTGGCTGCACTGATGACCCGATAACAGTCCTTAAGGAGCAGACGTTGCAGGAAGATTACTAACAGGTCGTCGTGAAGAGTTAGCATCAGGCCAATCAGGCCTTGTTGCCATTGAAACTCGTCTAGGTTGGACCTTAATGGGGAAGGTGCCCGGTGGATCGAGAGCTATGAATACTACTATGATGGTGAATTCTCTGTTTGTTAAGCATATCAGACTTATGGAGCTCAGATGTACTTGGAATTACAGATCCTGTGGAGAAGAAATGCAAATAAGAATTGGCTGCTGCAACAAAGAAACACTTCCTGGATACAGTGTGTGTCAATTCAGAAGGTCGTTACGAAGTACATATGCCTTGGGTAGAAGGACACTCCCCATTACCAAGCAATTACAACATTGCAAAGAAAAGGCTGATATCAACAGTGCATAAATTAACGTCTGATGGTTGTTACGAGGCTTACCACCAGGTGGGAGTGGAAGCTCAAAGCCTAATGGCTGTTCGGAAATTTGATTTGAGGGGATGGGAGTGTACGATACCTACGGAGATATTAGCAGCGAGCCCTGTTGAAACATCACACGTTTTAGGACTTACCTGGAATCTTTGTGCAGATACACTGCAGATAGATCCTAAATGTTTTAAGGCTATTCACATAGAAGTGATAACCAAAATAGTGGTTCTTTCTGTTGCTCAGCGTATATATGATCCTATAGGATTTTCGTGCCCAGTATCTCTATGTCCCAAGATTTTATTGCAACAAACTTGGGAATCCAAAGTAGCATGGGATGCTGAGGTTGATGAACACATCAAACAGAAGTTTAAAGACTGGCTCAATGATTTAAAGTATGTAGCTTATGTTCAAGTTCCTAGATGGATAACGGGTGGGGGTGTACATATTGGTGAATGTAGCGTGCACATCTTTTGTGATGCTAGTCAGCCTACTTATACAGCAGCAGTATTTATTCGAGTTCAAACGAGTCTTGGAGTATCCATACAGTTAGTGCAAGCCAAATCTCGGGTGGCACCTGTAAAGAAAATGACTATTCCCCGACTTGAACTGCTAGCTGCTACAATAGGGGCTAGGTTATGTGCTTTTGTGGTTATGGATATTTCAATCCCAGACATGACTATTTATTATTGGAGTGACTCCTCCACTGTCTTATCTCGGATTCATAGAAATGAAGAGTGGGGAGTTTTTGGCTATAATCGAGTGACGGAAATTAGGAGATTGACTGGACAAGGGCTATGGCGACATCTACCTGGTAGTATGAATCCAGCCAATCTCCCATCCAGAGGTTGTTCAGGACAACATTTGTTCGAGTACAGATGGTGGGAGGGCACTGTTTGGCTTAAGCAACCATCTACTGTACTATGTGGCCTAGTGCCAGACCCATCTCTGATGAAGAAGAGGTAAGAAATGAAAAGAAAAAAACGCGTGACTTCTTCTGTAACCTGTACCAACAAGGATGAACCAATCAATGTGAGGTGGTGGTATGAGTGTTTTTCACGATATCTGAAGGTAATACGCATGACAGCTTGGATATGCCGTTTCGTGAACAATTATTGTAAGAAAGACAATCACAAAAGGCAGAGAGGTCTTTCAGTATCCGAATTTAATGATGCTGAAAAGATAGTGCTGAAATATATTCAGCGAGAAGCCAATGTTGATGTTGAGAGTCCTCGCATTTCATCTTTAAGACCCTACACAGATGAAGATGGAATTGTACAGATGAAAACCAAGATTACGCAATGAAAGGACAGAATTAACTTCATATATCCAATTATTTTGCCTGCAAATCATGAAGTTGTAAATATGATCCTAGAGAAGCACGAAGAGATGTGTCATATGAGTGCGCAAGGATTATTGAGTGCTCTTAGAGATAACGTTTGGATACTTGGAGGACGTAGGACTGTGTTGAGTTGTCCTGCAACTCAAGGTGGGAGGATGTTAAGTTTTGTCTGTAGGCTACTCTTTGCATTATTTGATTTTCGAATGTCAATTGTTTTCATAGTAGGCCCTAGGGAAAATGGCATCCAGAAGTATTAATAAATTGTACCTTTGAATTGATATCTTCTCTTTATAGAAAATAAGATAAGAACCTGCGATACACCGGTGAGTGTAATACTGTCACCCTTAGTGTGTGCTCTGATGATGGATGAAATGTGCATTAAGAAGCATGTAGATTTTAATGGCAAAAACTTTGTTGGATATGTGAGTTGTGGTCATGAATTAGAAGAAGACCAGGATTTACCAAAAGCCTGGGAAGCTTTAGTGTTTATGGTTGTGTCCCTGAATGGACACTGGAAGATTCCAGTGGGCTATTTCCTCATAAGTGGGCTAAGTGGTACAGAAAAGGCAAACTTAGTGACTGAATGCCTGAGTTTATTAAATGATTTGAATGTTGCAGTTGTGTCCTTAACTTTTGATGGTGCTACATCTAATATTTCAATGGCTCGCTGTTTGGGAGCTTTTTTGATGAAGGAAATATAGTGAACTGGTTCACGAATCCTTCTAATGGGTAAGGGCTGATGACCTCTTAGTTCTGCCCCTTAAAACAACAAGAACTAATTAACTTCTAATGAGTCTAAAGTGTTCATCTTATTAGATTCGTGCCACAGTGTAAAATTGGTGAGAAATGCTTTTGGGTATAAAAAAAATATTTACCAGGAATGGCAAAGTCATACACTGGAAATATTTAGAAGAACTGGAGAAGCTGCAACACAGAGAAGGTCTTCACTTAGGGACGAAGCTTACAAAGAGACATATCAACTGGCAAAAGGAACCCATGAAGGTGAAACTTGCCTCACATTTGTTCAGTGAAAGTGTTGCAAGTGCACTGATGTATTGTGATAAAGTCTTGAATCTGCCCTAATTTGAAGAATGTAAGGAAACTGTGATATTCATTAGAATTATGAATAATGTTTTTGATATCCTACATAGCCGTACCCTGTGTGCTAAGGGGTGGAAGAGACCACTGACAGCGGAGAACATTGTAGGTGTGAGAATTTATAATCAGGAGGCTATTCAGTAGGCTACATACTGTCACTACAAGAGATATATATTGGCATCACTCTCGTAAAGTTTTCCAGAAAAATTGGTTTCAGTGGACTGGTCATGTGTTTGAAATAGGTGTTGGCAGTGTACGATTTAATACATGAGATGCCTCAACTCAAAATGAGTTTCCTCCTGACTTGTAAGTGGAGTCAAGATCATCTGGAAGTGTTCTTCAGTGCTGTAAGGAGTCATGGTGGCCATAACAATAACCCCACACCGAGACAATTTGAAGCAGCATACAAACGACTGTTGCTGCACATTCAGATAGGGACGATAACCAGTGCCAACTGCTCTGCTGTAGATCCAACTGTCATACTCGAGACTAGGGAGTGCACTCAGTTTACTGATATTTCTCTTGCTGTCCCCAACAATTCAGATGTGACATTGATTAGCCATGACTATATCCCAGATCCGACCAAACTAACGTATGTTGAAGATGTAGTGAAATATTGCTGGTTTCGTTGTGAGAAGGTTGAAAAAGGTGATCAAATGTGATCTTTGTAAAGCAGTTCTTGATGTACCTGTTTCTGATTCTGCTCTCCTGAATAGGAAAACTAGAGGTGGCCTTTTAATTCCATCACCCAATGTAGTTTATTTATGTAGGGAGGGTGAAAAGGCCTTGCGATATTTCCAGGACAAGGTAACAAAATTAATGGATCTTTTTGTCAAGCTCTTGACTGCAGTTCTCAATAATGTTGAAGGAGAGGTGTTTGAGGAACTTCAGGTGTATGTGATAAATTGTCCGCCCCTGATAAATCACCAACAGCTCAAGCAAGCTGGTCTGGTTGAGTACTTCAAAGTGAGGTTCAACCATGAGGCACGACTTCACACCCAGGAACTCTATAGTGTGAGGGTACGAAGCTTCTGCACAAAAACAATTCTGTTCAAGTATCAGTGGGCCTAATTCAGAGTTGGATTTGTTATTAATTATTTACAAGAGGGGCTCCTAGATGTATGAGTATTACGGAACATGACAGCCACTTTTAACACCAAATATGTTACATCTTTACCCTTACAACCTTCTGGTATGCAAAGAAACATACGATGCTTTTCCCAATGTCGTATAAATTACAAAAATGTGTGTTTTGTATTCATAAGCTTGCTCTACGATCAACGACGACAGCCATGTTTGAATATGTAATACGTTAGGGTGGAATTGTCATATAAGTATATCTTTCCTTTGTATTTTGACCTTGTTTCTTTAAATAAAACCCTCATTAAAAAGCATTTCCCCACCTACTCCTATCACCTCCCATTAAGAGTTCCTCTGTTTATACCACAGTCAGCTGATCGAGATGTTGCTCTCCCGCCACAGTATAGGTGCAGTGTGGCAATTCGCACGTGATCGAAGTTGTTTACCTTGACTCTTAACTGATATGGGATAAGATATAGTAGTCTGCATTTACTTGTATACCATGAGGTACGGTATGTACCAAGATTATGTCTTCATAATTATAACTAGGGCTTGGATTTTTAGGTAAATAAATATTTTTTTATGTAAATATATATTTTAAGCTTTTCACTTATTAGCACATAAAAATACATAATATTTACATTTAAAAAAATCAGTAGCCTATGCTAGATCTTTCAGTTTATTGCATTTTTGTTCTGCGTTACTTCACTGGGGAAGAACCTGTGAGCTATCTAATCTTCATGCAGAGCGTATGTCAGCTTGCAGCTGTGCTATTAACTTGTTGCCCCATGCCACTCACTGTGGAAGTCGGGGATTTCCTTATGCATAGCCATATTGCACCACATGTTAGACCTTCCCTCCCCCAGCTACCTGGAACCAGTGTCACTCGCATGCAGTTCATTTCTGGCACTGTGAAGTGTAAGGCAATTCTACGATGCCTAAAGTAAAAACAACTACAAATTATCGTCTGTTGCACAATTTAAACATAATTTTGCTTCTGATGGGGGCATTCAGTTCTGCCAACCATGTGGGAAAGCAATCAAGGCTGAACAGCCATCTGAAGTTACACAACCCCTCGAGGGCAAGAAACATATTGCCGCAGTTTTCGCGCCTTCAGAATAAGTGTTTCGCGATAATCGTCGGTCATTTGTCATGGACAACCTGAAGATGTATCTCGTTGTGTATTGTAATGCTTCAGCAATCAGTAAAATGCATTCGTGAGTATTGCATATTGTTTATATTTACATTAATAAACTAAATTATAATTACATATTTTTATTTTTTGTCACATATTTCAGGTATTTTTAATACATAAAAAATAAATATTTTCCCAATTTTTAGCACCTAAAAATCCGAGCCCTAATCTTAACCCACAATAATCATCAGTTTCAAAGTATCCTTCAATGCTCGACATCTTTTTGGGTGTGGTGATTCTGTATCTCACCATTCCCTTGATTGTTGTTTCAGCTCAGGTGTATACGAACGTACCCATGTCTCATCCATTGTCATAGCGCGACGAAGAAATGCCTCACCTTCCTGTTCATATTTCTCCAAATACAATCTTGCTGTCTCCATTCGCTTCCACTTTCCAATTTCGGTTAGAGTGTGGGGAACCCAGTGGGCACAAACTTTTTCGCATCTTCAGCTTTTTTCTTAAAATGTGATGGACAGACGATTCTGCAATACCAAGTTCCTTGGAAATCTCCACACATGTCCAGCACCTGTCTTTTTCCAATAATGCCCTTACAGTCTGAACATGGAGATCGTCAGTTGCAGCAACGGGTCTACCAGCACGTGCTCTGGGTTGGCATTCCTCTCTTCCTTGACAGAAGGTTTCCACCCATCTTGCAATAGTTCAATAAGGTAGGACTTCTCTCCTGCAAGCTTCTTGCAGTGCCCTAAATCACTGAATTGCACTTTTTCCTCTAGCAACTTGGGTTTTTATGAAGCACCTTTGTTCTTATCTACTGAACAACTTTTTAGGGCGGTATACTTACTGAATGTGAGAAACAGTTAATGTATTCACAAATAACCGCTATTTCGAGAATTACAATATTACATTTTTTTTTAAAGACTGCTCAACAATATACTACAAGATTACAATGGTCACCACTAGGATCGCTGATTGACAGCAGTGTTGCCATTACTTACAGAATGCCCTATGCCTTATTCCAGGAGTGTCAAACTCAATTTTGCAGAGGGCCATATATTAAATTTAGAATGTGTAGGCAGGCCAGATTCAAATAAAAAAAAATGTACTGAATTATCATAACATTTTATTTACTTAATTATATAGTATATAATATACGGTTGTTAAAAATCATATCAAAGTTATAAAAGAGGGTAATTATTTTGAGCTCGAGGTTCCAGATACCTGACTTCTCTTGTTTTTGACAAGCTCATTGATGTCAGGTATCATATTCATTGTAATTATTTTAAGAATTGATTGGAGATGTTCATTCGTAAGTCTTGTGCGATGTTTGTTCTTATTTATTTTCATGACGGAAAACATCTGCTCACATAAATAGGTGCTACCAAACATGCACCAAATGCATGTGCATGCTTTTTTAATTGCGGGTAGTTATCCAAACTCTTGAAATATTGTGTATAAAATGTAAGAGCGTTCGTTAACCTCTTTAAATTTTTCTTTCAAAATACTGTCTGATTGAAGATCTATCAACTCCATTTGCAAATGAACTGGTGCCTGTGAAGCTTCAAAATTGAATGGATTGTTGAAAATTAGGAATTCCATTTCATTCATTTTGTGGAAGTCTTCAAAACGATTGTTGAATTCCGTGATCAGATTTTGCAGAAGTTGAGAATATTGATCCAATTTATTTTGGTTCACCATGCCAAATGATTTTAAATGAGGGAAATGATCCAAAGTTTGATTTTTTACCTGATTTTCCCATAGCCTCAACTTTGTTTCAAAGGCTTGAATACATGAATACATTTGAGTGACAATCAGATTTTTACCCTGTAACTTTACATTCAGATCAGTCAAGTGTTTATTCACATCTACTAAAAAGGCACAATCAACCCACCAGTCATTGTCATAATCAATTGGGTTACCTTTTTCTAACATTTCTAACTTTTCGTCCAAATCTTGTAAAAACTGCCTGAACTGTCGGTGATTTAGTCCTCTGCTCCTTATAAAATTTACTATTTTAATTATAGGTTGCATGACATGGTCCATTTTTAAATGTTTGGATGCCAATGATTCCTGATGAATTATACAGTGAAATCCCACAAAATTCCCTGATGTTTTCTGTTTTAACTTAGTTACAACGCCCGAATGCTTGCCAGCCATGGCAGGAGCGCCATCCGTAGTTGTGCTGCTAAGTATATTCCAGTCGAGTTCATATTCTGCTATCAAATGCTCAATTGCAGAATAAATATCATTTGCTCTTGTAGTACCTGTCAATGGGACGCACTTTAATAGTTCTTCAGTTATTTCAAAGTTACTGTTAATACCTCGTTTAAAACAGCAAGTTGAGCTGTATCCTCAGTATCAGTGCTCTCGTCAACAGCCAGTGAAAAGTTTGTAAATTCCTTAATTTTCTCCTTCGGTTGAAGAACCAAATTTTGAGATAAATCATTTATTCTTGAAGCAACAGTGTTTCTTGACAGCGAAATATTTTTAATTATTGACTTTTTAAGTGGAAATGAAACATCGGCCACTTTCAACATGCAGTCTTTATTAAACTCACCATCAATGAAAGGTTTTGATCTCTTCGCGATTTCTAATGCAATAATAAAACTTGATTTCAGGGCATTTTCGCTCTCAGTATTAGCTTAAGTAAACATTGATTGTTGACCTTGAAGTTTAGATTTTAAAGATGACAATGTGTCCATTCTTATTTTTTCAGTGTAACAATCGAATTTTGATTTATGATTAGTATCATAGTGTCTCTTCAAGTTAAACTCCTTTACAAACAACAACTGTTTGATTGCAAATCAAACACAGTGGTTTACCTTTCCATTCTATGAAAAAATATGCAATTTCCCATTTAGACTGAAAAACTCTGCACTCACTATCAACTTTACGTTTTTGTGACATTATGCCAAAATCGTAACAATTATGGAACTCGACACAACAATTATGGATATCGCATGCGCACGACACAAACAAATGCACAATACCTTCACAATCACTGGACTTCACAATCACTATGTCGCAGTACAACTAAATTAACTAAAATCTTTCTCCGACCGTATCGCTTCGATTACTCGACTCAACTGACTAACGTCGTGCCGACACACTCCTTTTATATCAATAAGGAAGGTTCTAGTCTAGACTCGAAGCGTGTGGAAGATTTTAGCCTTCGTGGTATTTCTGCTTGTTGCTAAGAGATGGCGTTACTGTCTACCTCTCTTTCGCTTGTCTAGGCACACGCTGCCCTTGAAATTACCTATAAATGTTGTAGTGTGCGCATTTTAAAACTTCCGTAGAGGAATCGAGTGAAGTCGTGATTCTTCTGTCTGTCACACATTGCGATTGCGGGCCGTATCTTTGGCATCCCTGCCTTATTCCATATTAGTTCAGAGTAATTACAACATGGCAGGCCGCGAAGAAGAGCTCTTACCTATACGAGCACACTACCTTCGATTGAAATATTACAGACACCGCAACAATTATTGAAAACTGTCTTTAACTTCACGTCAGTAAGAGGTAATAGCTCTTCTCCGCAGCTCTGGCGTTTTGTCATTTAACTCTCAACTTGTAAGGAATATGGTAGTTGTTCCATTAATAGTAATGTTTCAACAGGCAGTGGAGGGATATGTAATTTATAATTCTGGAAATAGGGAGCAAAACCAATGAATCATCACCAATTGCCCCACTTTCTAATAGTTACTAACCTATAACTTAATTTGATATTGATATTAGGTGTTCCCTAGGAATAATATAATTCTGTTTTTTTTTTTTTAAGTTGGCCAGGGCAAGGGGGTCCAAAATATTTTGTTTGTTTTAATTTAGCAATTTTGATTTTTTTATGAAGGTGTTTTTATGTTTTTACACTTTCTATGCAATAGTTGTGCAATTTTACTTTAGAATATCATTACTGCAGATGTAGCATTTTCTTTCATTTTTATTTATTGTTTTCCAGAGCAATGTTGTTTCCTACAATTGCAGTTGGGCATCAGTTTTGTGAGAAATATGTAGGCTATAATTTACTGCTCACTGGATATGATGATCTGCTCTTTTTAAACTGCCATGTTTCAAGTCTTGAGACAGTTATGAAGGAAACCGTGGTCCACACAATATATTAATAAGTTCAATCTTTTTGTATTGATCCCTGTTTAGGTTTTGCTTAGAATAAAGCTAAATATTATAGACATGACTTTGGAATTTTGGCCCAGGGGCGGATCTAGGGGAGGGCGAGGAGGGCGACCGCCCAGGGCCCCGCGGTCCGGGGGGCCCCGCACCATGGATTTTTTAAATTTAATTAATTATACTTTTCAAACTAATTTATAATTCATATTCCTTTTTTCAGTGCAGCTATCACCTCCCGTGACCGTTGAGCAAGTTTAGATTTCAGTGAAATAATGGAAGACTTCAGCCGGGAAAAAGTCGCAAAGTAATATTTTAATATTTCATAGTTTACATAATCTTCTTCAAGGTTTCTATCATATTATATAAACGATTTAGATATAAATATATAGTTTGTCTTCCTTTTCTAAATTAACTATCATCTCTGTACAAATTGTATCTGTAAAGCCATACGCTAAATAAATAAATAAATATTATTTAAAAATGTATGTAGAGTATTCAAAATATTGTAACTATTCTTTATTTTATTTATTTTATTTACATATGTTACGCCCTCATTGGAGCACTTAACCAAAACAAGTATATACATATCTCAAAAACAATATTAAAGATTCAGCTTCTTCTTTTTCTTCTTTTCCCAAAACATTTTCATTCTAGTCTACTTTGCCGCTCTCTCTGCATCGCTTATGGTGTAAGTTTTGCGGGTAAAGGTTTTTAAGGGAAGTGGGATGTTCTTGTTTTTCAAGATATTCTTCTCATCTTTGTTAGCAATTTGGGACATTGTCAAGCCGAGTTCATCCAGATCATTTTGAATTTCCATAAACCAAGAGTTCTTTGTTTTACTTTTGAAAAAATAATTAAATAATACTTTTAATTGTCTGGTATCCGGCAGGCGTGAGATATGACAAAAAAAAGCAATTCGCCTTTTTCGCATAGTATCGACTATAGACTCAGTTTCTTTATAAACCACTTCATTTGGCAATAGACGCCATTGACCATCCACCTGATGTTTTTTATTAATTATAGTTCTGAGAATTCTTCTATCAATCTTCTGTAATGTGTCAGTAACTGATCGAGTGTTTAACTTGAAAAGTGTTTCACAAGCAATATTGCTTCCGGTTTAATAACTGATTCGTAATGTCGTAATTTGGCATTTATGGAGAGTGATTTTTTTGTAACTAGACCAAGTAATATATTGCGCTTGTCTTAACTTTGTTGTTCTATTTTCGATTGATGCTTTCTCATTCAAATTCCATGTTATAATCTCCCCTAAATATTTAAATTTATGTACAACTTTAATTTCTTTATTGTTGATCAATGTAATAGCTTGTGTTTCCACATCAAAGGATACCATTATTTCAGTCTTTTCAAATGAAATTTGAAGTCCTACTTTTGCTGCAATAGACCCAAGTTCTTCAATTTGGTGTTTAGCCTCATCTATACTGGTTGCAAGCAGTGCAAGGTCATCCGCAAAGGCCAAGCAATTCAGTTTTATATTAGTACCAATCTTTACATTTGGAGGACAAGTTTTGTTCCACTCACGCATGATCTTTTCAAGAACACAATTAAATAATAACGGTGATAGACCATCTCCCTGTCGAAGTTCAGTCCGGATATCAAATGGTTCAGACAAGGCGCCTGGAAATTTAACCTTTGATTTAGTATCTTTCAAAGTAACGCCGATGAGGTTGATAAGCTTTTGATGTAACCCAAATTCCCTAAGGATGTTAAGTAATGACCCTCGATGGATACTGTCATAAGCTTTCTTAAAATCCACAAAAGTAATGACCAAATCCTTTTGTCTCATTCTATGATATTTCATTATCCATTTTAGACTGATAATCTGATCCGGACAGCTGCGACCTGGTCGGAACCCTCCTTGATATTCTCCTAGTTCTTGATCGAGTTGTTGTTGAATTCTTGTCAAGATAATTCTAGATAGAATCTTGTATGATACATCAAGCAAAGAAATCCCACGGTAGTTGTTTGGGTCTGATCTATCACCCTTTTTATGAATTGGGTGGATTACAGCCATTCTCCATTCCTCTGGTATTTGTTCCGAATTCCATACATCGATGAGGCGTTTATGGAGGTTGGAGATGGTTTGTTCATTTGCATATTTCCATAGTTCTGCTACCAATGAATTTTCTCCTGCTACTCTATAATTTTTGAGCCAATTAATCGCTGCACATACTTCAGTCAAGTCAGGAGGAATAATGTTCTGTAAATTTGTTTTATTTTTTGGATTAGGCTCAAAATCAAGATATTCCTTAGGTTCATCAGCATTTAGTAGTTCTCTAAAATAATCTGCTAGAATTTTAGCATTATCAGTATCATTGTGGGCTAGTTTACCTGATTTATCTTTCATTAATAGTGTAGGAGGGCTGTATTTAGAATGATATTGACGAAATGTCCTGTAATAGTCCCTTGTTTTGTGTTGCTTAAAGGAATCATCAATAATTTGTATGGACTTTTTTTGATTTTCTCTTTTAATTCTCCTAATTTCTTTGGCAGTTTCCCTTCGAACAATGGTTAATTCTTCTCGCGATTGTGTGGTCCTCTTTTGCTGATCATTGAGCCATGCTGTGTGTCTTTTCCGAATTGCAGCATCACATTCCGCATTCCACCATGCATGCTTTTTCCTTTTCCTAATAGGGGCAATTTCGACAGCAACAGTTTTCAGTGTGTCAACCATCGTTTCTAGCTTGTCACTTAAGAGAGTTTTAGACTTTTCCTTATAGGACACATTATTTATTAAATAACTAGGGTCATATTGCCTTTGCATGGTCGAGTTTGACGATTTTTGTTTACGTCGTGGAGTTAACTTGATCTTTGTCTTGGATATATAATGATCAGAGTCAACATCGACCCCACGTAGTACCTTCACATTATATATTTCTTTGTAGAACTTCTTATCCATTGCAACATGGTCTATCTGGAATTCCCCTAGTGCACTATTAGGGCATTTCCAGGTCATAAGTTTGTGTGGTCTTCGCTTAAATCTAGTAGTTTCGAGACGTAAGCCTTGTTCTTCACAAAGGGTGATTAATCTTTTACCATTCTTGTTAGTGAATTTGTGAGCTGGCCACTTACCTACTATTGGACGAAATTTTCTTTCTTGACCAATTTTTGCATTAAAATCCCCAAGCAAGATTTTAACATGAGTGTCTGGAATGTTTGATATTAGTAAGGCAAGTTCTTCCCAAAAATTGTCCGTTTCATCTCTAAATTTTTTGACATTCTTGTCATTAGTTGGGGCATGAACGTTTATCGTAGAGTATATTTTGTTTCCTGTCCTAATTGTTAAAGTTGCTAACCTTGATGAGTTCGACGAAAAGTCTTCCACTGAATCAATAATACTGGTATGTACTAAAAATCCCATACCAAATTGGGGGACATTTTCATAACTCGTGGTCCTGGAGGTCCCTTGTAGAGACGGTATCCTCCAGATTCAATGGGGTCTTGATCTGTGTTTCTAAGTTCTTGAAGTGCTGTTATTAAGATCTTGTGTTGGTCCAATATATCGGTTAAATGCTTAAGTTTTCCAATTTTAATTAACGAATTTATGTTTAATGTTGCAAAGAATGAAAATTCCCTATGTTTGTTAATTTTGAGTTTGTATTTGGACTTTCGGGTTTCCAGGCGCTGCGACTCACCTGACTCTTCTACGCGGCACCCCACCGTATCCGAATGGTGCCTTGCGGTGGAAGAGTTCATTAGAAGACTGTTCATACTTGAGTTGATTGTCTGGTCTAGGACCCATGATCTGACCATAGTCAGGGATTACAATTCCAGATGTGATCTGGAAAGGTGATGAATGGAATATTATAGGATGATTGATGAGAAATGGGAGTGTGTTTGGTCCACGAGAGCTATTTTATTTCGCTCAAGTCCGCCAGCAAAACTGGTGAGGACCCCCTATCCGCCACCTGGGACGCGCCACGTCGGAGTATCACCTCTCCGCCTTCCTACGACAACGTAGTAGGTTCGTGGTATTCTTTATTTTATTATTATTCCCAAACTATTTTCCATTTGATTTGGTATTTTTTTATTTCCTATTGTTGTGGGCCCCACCTTATCATATCGCCCAGGGCCCCGCAAGGCCTGGACCCACCACTGTTTTAGCCCATGTGAAGTTGGGGACCAACTACGCCACCAAAGCTGAACTGCTATACCCAAGGTCGCGGGTTCAATCCTGGCCAAAGTTGTCGGATTCTTTTGAGAGCATTAAAAATCCCTCAGTATCCTTTCCTTCGGAGGGGAAGTAAAGCCGGTGGTCCCATGTCATAGATTTATGGCATGAAAAAGAACCTTCCACTAATTACACTTGTGTGAAGCTAAATTATAGGTTAGATTTGACTGACGCCAGGAGCCGACTGCAGTGGCATCTAGTAACCAAGTTCAGAACTAGTTGGTCGTTGACGGTGGCGTTTGGTTGCAAAAGTTGGAACTACTTGAAAATCGAATGTCTGCAGTCTTTACTTGAATTAAAAACAGATAACACACACTAATACAGCCATCACAATTAACACTGGTTAGCAGGCAGATTCTACACAGACCCAAAGTATACGGGGCTACATGACCGCGTTGTCACAGCCCCTAAACTAAAGAAACAACCAACCGAAGTTGGGTACTTCTGCTAGTAAAAGTAATTTTTTTTACTAAAACTATATTTATCCCAGATGAGGTGTATAATCTCCATTGGCAGCTGGTGGTCTCTGGGGCCGGAGGGGCGGTCTCAAAACTAGCAGAACCAGTACATTTCCCTTGAAAAATTTCACAGAAGAGCAAGTTGAAACGTTTTGGGTTGAGTTTTACCGAATGCTTTGGACACCCGATCATACGGCTGTACATTTCACCCGTTTTATTGTATAGTAAATCAATAATTACTTTTAAATAATGATTTCCGATAGAGTAATGTGAAAATCATGTAAAATAAAGAAAATGTTAATTCCGGGGAGCTAAAGTTGGAACCGATTGTCTTACTTGTCCGATTATTACGTACCTTACTAATTCAAATCTTGATAATATTCTACAAGTGGAAGACTTCAATAATTCCGTAAAGTAATACTGACACTACTAGTATTTTTCCTTTTCTTCGAATATACTCGGTGGCGTAACTAGGATTTGCTTCTGGAGGGGGATGACAGGAGTCAAAATTACACGAGACATCTCTATATGTGACGTTCTCCAGGAAACCATAGCTTACTTCGGAAAATCTCATTTTTGGTTTATTTTATATTTTGATAGTAGGTAAATTTGCGATCATTTTCGTGAAAACTAAAAGTATTTATCGTAAGAACTGATTATTATATGAAATATTGAAGTTTTTGGACAGAATTATTGAATGTCGAGAAAATCAATTTGAAAATTTAGTATAGTGCTCGGACAATATATTAAATATTTAAGAAAATCTGACTGTTTCACTGGATGAAGGAAGATCAGCATTGTGTATTAAAATAATATTTCATAAATATATCGGAGTTTTATTCTCTAGAAAGTATTGTAAATAAATATGTTCAAGATAATGAAAGTGAAACAGAAAATTTTAGTCTTGCAAGACTCAAGTAGGCCTACACAGATGTTCTGTGTTAAGAAGTGCAAACAATATCAGGAAACAATAATAGTAACAGTGATCATCATCATCTTGAGCAGTTTCCAACCGCTGGTCAACAGTGATAATGTTAGTAATGATAATGATGATAATAATAATTCTTTTAGATTTTGCCAAAGATTTTTAAAATATCTCGTGAACCAATAATTGTAAAAAGTCGTGCAAGGATTCAAATTAAAGGGCGTAAACACCCTCTTTGCCTTGGATTATTTATATTTTTCAAATTTTGCTTAAGGGCATAACTACATTTTTAAAATATCTCTCGAACCAATAATTGTACAAAGTTGTGCAAGGATTCATATTAAAGTGCGTAACACCCTCTTTGCCGTGGATTATATATATTTTTCAAATTTTGCTAAAGGGCATAACTATACATTTCAAAATTTTGTTTTTATCACTATTGTTTTATTAATTTTATTTATTTAATAGTCTGTGTTAAGAAGTGCAAAAAAAATCAGGAAACATTAATAGTATCACTGATAATGTTAATAATAATAATGATGATGATGATGATGATGATGATAAAAAGAAGAATTCAGAACATATTAATGTTGGATATTAAAAACGTTCTGGAACTACACAAAGTTAGTTAGTATCCAATTGTACAGGCATCTTTCTTGCATCCTGTATTAGCAAACTGAACTGTTGCTCATATTTGTGGAATGTTTGCGTATGTCTTTTTCTTTTGCGCACACAATCCTTCGCACTACTTGGGCCAGGTTCAGCGGCTTCAATGTTGTCCTGGCCGTGGGCACAATAGATCCCTTGTTCCCGCTGTGCAGTACTCTCGAATGTTGTCGAACAGGTATTTCGTCCCTTCGGCAGTCATGCCTTTTACTTCCAACTTCTTAGATAGGTTTGGAGGGAGATTATCTGCATTATCCATATCTCTGCCAGCTTCAGTGCATAACATCAGACAAGCTATAAAGACGCCGGGAATTCCCTGACCAGGTTCCTGCGCTGGCGGTCCACACATTAAAATTACCATTTACAAAATATGCAGCCCAGTACATGAATTCTATAATAAATTATAGTAACTATACATTATCCTGAAGCACGAGCTGGTTATTTTGTATTTTAGCCCAAGAAGACAGTCCAGGAACGTCATTGATTAAACCATACCTTAAGTCGCAATGTTAAATTCCCATTGCGACTTACGGTATGGTTTTGTTAAATTACACAACCTGTTTCCAAGGTTATTTTGAAGACTTGACTGTGTCATGATGACACATTCAAATCTCGCATCATCTAGTTTAAAGATCCGGCTAACAGATGGTGCTGAAATCTAAAAATCGATATTTCTCGCCCTTCTCGGCTCTTTGCGGTGTAGTGTAAAATTTTGTCACGCAACTTAAGGTATGGTTTCCTGGAGAGCGTAACATATATAAAAATCAATTGCCGTGTATTAGTCTCGCAAAAACTCGAAGACTACTGCTCGGATTTTGCTTAAAATTGTACAGTTTGTTCTCATTATGGCGGACAGTGTTTAGAATGTGATTTGATCGAAATCTAATATATAGTTTTTTTTTAAATTAATTTAAATTACAAAGCCACACCGATATTGAATCTAGTAACTTGACGGACAGATGGTGACATAGTGCATCCAGGTCAAAATCTTCTATGAGCAAAGAACACATCCCATACTATAATCCCTTTGATCAATACGTGCAATAAAATAATACTATACGTAACAGAATCATTCATACCTCTATATATTGTATAATCTAAGTACAGCGTATTAAAGTATGTTATAATAATATTACATTTCACGTTTATGTGCTTAGACCAACATCTCTAATGTGAGAACGTACTACTAACGGAAAGGATGTCAATATTGTTAAGTTCTCAAGGTAAGTTCGATAAATTTGAGTTACTATGAAAAGAATTCTGTGTCGATTTACAGTGTTCATTACAATACCAAAATTCTGTGTCGTTCCACAGTGTTCATTACAATGCCAAGGAGAGGATGAGCTGACATAGGTCATTGAAATCGGTCAAATGTGCAGCGAACTACTTCACGCGCAAACCGCACTGATGACCAACGAGCGACTGATAATGAAAATAGTCGTATTGACATGTCTGATTTACGCTTGAGAGCGACTGAAACTGAACGACAAGGGAATAGATTCAGAATGCAACGAATTCGTGAACATCAAACACAAGGCCAGCGAGCACGACACAATGAACATGACCGATTGCGCCAACGTGATGCTCCTGTGAACCTGGAACATCAGTTGAGCGTATCAAAGGACGAGCTCATCCGGTGTGTTTTTCAGAAAGTAGCGCAGAATTTCAAAAACCATAATTGGCTGAATCAAAGGAGGAGCTCATTCAGCGTGTTTTTCTGAACATAGGGCAGAACTTCAAAAAACATAATTGGCTGAGCGAATGTGCCATATTGTTAACGAAAAACAAAGATCTCAACGAGTCCATTCAAAATTTTATTCTGGGACAGTTGTTTCCCTTCAAATTGGTTGACACAGTTATCAACCAGGATGAAGTAGTCAACTATCCCACAGAATTTTTGAATTCGCTCTAATAGCCTGAATTACCACCTCACAATTTGCAATTGAAAGTAGGCTCAGTCATCATCATGTTGCGTAATATCAATCAACCTCGACTATGCAATGGAACGATACTGGATATGAAAAAGCTTATAAACGTCATCGATGCGATGATTATCAGGGGAAAGTACAAAGGAGAGGATGTTTTGATTCTGCGCATCCCGATGCTATCAATAAACGTGCCATTCTATTTTAAATGGTTGCAAATCCCTGTGCGTCTTGGCTTCGCAATGACCATCAACAAATCACAAGGCCAGTCATTGGAAGTCTGCGGAATTAACTTGGAGTTTCTGTGTTTTGCGCATGGACAACTTTATGTCACGTGTTCGAGTGTCGGAAAGCCGTCATCTCTGTTTATTTATGCACCTGAAAACAAAACTAAGAACGTAGTTTACCAGACAGCTTTGCATTGAATGTTAACTGCATTTATCTTTCATGTAAATAAAAGACATTGAATTCATTTGAATTACAAACGAGTTTCAATTAATAACCAAACAAAAATCAAACCGTTCACAAGCAGCTAATGTTATCGATCTCAATGTTAATTGGAGTTGGAAGGTTGATTACGATTGATAATTGCTTATGAAGAGTTACAATCAAATCAATTTCAGGTGGTATGAAGTTCACCAAGTCATCTAGTAATCAATAAAAGCATATGTACGATACCAAAAGTTATAAACTTGGTATCTACACTTTTTTCGTGTTTAAATTTGATAGCATATGATACGTTGTATGCTATTTGCACCTATCATTGTACTAAAGCTCAAAATTGAAAAATATTGTTTAAGCAAGCAACATATCAGTATCTATTATATAGGAAACTTGGGTTATACGATGACTTGGTTCATTGGATGTTGTGTATGTGAATATGTAGTAACTACAGTATTATCTACTATATATATATAAAAAAAGAATGTTTGTTCGTCCCTTATGCGTACATATACAATTCATTCAATTGCGATAAAATTTTGGTGAGTTGTTGTGCACACTCCCGGGATAGTTATAGGCATAGTAAATCCAATTTACGATAGGTAGAGCGCAAGTAGCTTCAACAAATGAGTGAATGAAAAATTAAAATTGCCATTTTCTGTTAATGGACGATTACAATCTCCCAAATATAACATGGTTTCAATCAAATGAAGACTGTATGGGGTTCCTCCCATCTGGAATTAATACTGACAAATCAGAACAAAATTGACTCATTTTGCTATCTAAACATATATAAGTTTAATAACATTCCAAATATCGTAATCTAGATTTAATATTCTCAAATTTTTCCATAACTGTTACCCCTAGCTCAGATGTTCTAATTCCGGAGGATAAGTACCACCCTTCTCTAGGTATTGATTTCAAGTTGGCAGTTGCTTTCAAGCAACTATAGTTATCTCAATTTTGATAAAGGAAATTATATCGGTTATTACTGAAAGAACAAGACATAAATTCTGCTGTAAGCATCTTTTACTCTATTCTATATGAAGGCATTGATAGATTTATTTATCTTGCTTATTATAAGGACCCATGTTTCCCAAAGTGGTTTAACAGTGAACTAAGAGCCAGTGTCTTACAGAAGAAAGCGACCCATGCCTTATACAAAAAGGCGGGCAGCACTCGTGATTACTATGCTTTCTCAGAGCTTAGAGCCAAATGTAAACACTTGTCCAAAGTATGTTATGCTGAGTATTTAAACAAAATTAGATCTAATCTATACAGTGACTCAAAAAGCTTTTGGGCTTTTATCAAGACAAAAAGAATGATAAAGGTATTCCTGATATAGCTTATTTTGACAATGTGAACAAGAGTGGTGGACCAGGTATTGTCAACTTTATGCTAAACTTTTCTCCTCAGTCTATAAGGAACCAATAGTTAACACCCCAAAATGTTAAACTCCCTTCTCTATTAACGTCTCCACCTGCCAGGTAGAAATGAGTGATATTTATAATAAATTAGAGAAACTCTCAAATAACAAATCATTTGTTCCTGATGGTCTCCCACCAATTCTATTAAAATCTTGTTGATTCATTATAACAGAACCATTAATAATCTTATTTAACCTCTCTTCTGGAACAGGTAAATTTCCTGATCTATGGAAGAGTAGCTATGTAACTCCTTTCTTGAAAGGTGATGACAAATCCAATGTTGTGAATTATAGAGCTGTTTGTAAATTATCGTTTATACCCAAATTATTTGAATCTATAATTACTGACAAAATTACACCCCATTTTTCCCTCCTACATAATTGAACAACAGCATGGCTTTATGCCGGGTAGATTAACATGTACAAATCTCCTAGTTTATTCTGAGTACTTACTGAAAGCAGTAGAAGAGCTCAATCAAGTGGACTGCATCTACACTGATCTAGCCAAAGCCTTCGACTCTCTCGGCCATAAAATTCTTCTTTCAAGATTACAATCCTATGGTATACAAAACCCTTCATTATCATGGCTGTCCTCATACGTAGAAGGCAGAACTCAGATTGTCAAAATACTCCATTTCTTATCTCAACCAATAGCTGTCTCTTATGGCGTTCAGCAAGGTGCCCATCTTTCTCCTTTGTTATTTCTAATCTTTTCTTTATTAATCATATCAATACAGTTTTCAAACATGCCAAAATCCTCCTGCTGGCCGATGACACAAAGTTCTTTATGAAAGTTCAATCTCTTCAGGACTGTATACTTCTCCAGGAAGAACTTTGGCATCTTTCTAGAAGAGTATTGTTCTTTAAATGTAAACTAGTTAGATTCTCACAGAAGAAAGAGAATATTGAATTCTCTTATCACTTTCTATCGTCTACTCCACTTCATGCCGTTAGAAGTATTCGTGACCTAGGAGTAACATTCTCAGACACACTTAATTTTAATGAACATATGGAAAATATTAAAAACAAGGCATTGCAGAGATCAGGTTGCATAATTCGTTATTCCAAGGTATTTTGTGACTAAAATATTTATTTCCTACTGTACTTGACCTTCGTCAGACCCTTAATTGAATATTGTACACCGATTTGGAGCCCTTTCAGTAAAACACAAAGTGAAAGATTAGGGGAAGTACAACACAAATTTCTACAAATTTATGCGTATCGTTTTCTACACCCTATATCGAATCAAAACTACTCTGAAGTAATGATGCATTTGAAGCTGCCAACTCTAAAATCCCATCGTGGTAATTTTTATATTCTTAATATGTACATGATCGTAAACTCTCGCATAGACTGCCCAGCAATACTAAATGAAATAAATATGTTGCCACCCCCCGTTCGATGCGCAAGCATCATGTCTTTGAAATAAACTGGCATTCCTCTAATTATGGTCTATATAGTCCATTGACAGAATGATGTGAATCTCAAATGGGGTCAGCATAGACTTGTCCAATATTGATCAAAGACCCCTTAGACAGTATCTGTTTTACAATGCACTAGGAAATCTGTATGGATAGATTGTACTCGAACATAAAATAGACTTTGTATACTACATTGTAAATATTTGTATATATTCTGAATATCTTTTATCCGAGATAAAAGAAAATGGTGTAAGCAGTGAATAAAGTATGTATGTTGGCGATGCGTTCATATACCATTCATCCGATTGCGGTCAAATTTTGATGAGTTGTTGTGCGCATTCCCGGGATGGTTATAAGCATAGTAAATCCATTTTACAATAGATAGCACGCTAGTAGCTTCAACAAAATGCTGCGCGATTTGTTTCAACAAAATCCCATATGCACTCATATGCCATTCTTCCGATTTTGATGAAATTTTGGTGAGTTGTTGTGTACACTCCTGCGAAGGTTTCTGACTTAGTAAATCCATTTTACAATAGGTAGCACACGAGTAGATTCAATAAATGACTGACAGCGCGCGAATCATTTCAACAAAGTCCCATATTCGTTCATAAACCATGCATACGATTGCTATGAAACTTTGGTGAGTTGTTGTGTACACTCCTGCAAAGGTTTCTGACTTATTAAATCCATTTTACAATTGGTAGCGCATGAGTAGATTCAAAAAATGAGTGACAACGCGCGATGTCGTTCAACTATGTCCCGTATGCGTTCATATATCATTAATCCGATTGTGATGAAACTTTGGTGAGTTGTTGAGCATGCTCCCACAAATGTTTCTGAGATAGTAAATCCATTTCACAATGGTTTAGAGGCAGTGAACAGAAAAAGAAAATAATATTGTGTATCCAAAAGCACTTCAACAATCAAAGTTACAACGCCAACACTTTCTTTGATTGGCATTGCAACCAACGCAATCTCGGGTACAGCTAGTAGTGATATAAATATTATTAATTAGCATATTGTTAACGTTACATTTCTTTCGTTTTCCTGTAGGCTTAAACCATTGATATAAAGGTTTCACTTTTCTTCCATCGATTAGTAGGTTACTGACTATATATACACCAAACTTAATATATGGTACCTTAATACAATTTGGTATTAAAATCTGAAGTTCAATTTCCGAACATTTTTTGCGAAATCGCCCAGTCCTTTCTTTTCCTTGACATAGTTTAAAAATTAATGAACCACAGTTTCCAAGAAGTAACTTAACACAGTGATACAACTTAAATTCGCTTTACAAAATAACACTATACCACGAACCTCAGGGGTGACAGTCAAAAATAATAGCCGCTGCGCGACAAAGTGATCAATATCAATGCACGGGGGCAGAAATGAATAGATTAGCATAAATTCATGGGAATAAATAGCTGCACTTCTGAACAAATTAACATATATTTAATAAGCCAAATTACTTAATTATTTTCATCATCATCATCATCATCATTTCCCCTTATCCAGCTCCTGCCGGGTCGGGGTATTTATGGCACTTCTCCACTTTCCTCTTTCCTTCCACCATTCTTCTTCCACGATCTTGTCCCAGTCTAGATTTCTTTTTCTTACGCTGTTCTTCACTGAATCAATCCACCTTGTTCTAGGTCTTCCTCTTGCTCTCTTACCCTTGCACTTCGCCTCCAGCATCTGTCTTGGTATTCTGTTTTCCTCCATCCTCTTTACATGTCCAAACCACCTTAGTTTATTCTTCTCAATTCTCTCATTTAGTTTTCCCGTCCCAACTTCCTTCCTAACATCTTCATTCCTCACTCTGTCTTTCCTATCATACTTCTTAGGAATTTCATTTCACTGGCTTGGATTCTACTCTCTTGCCTGCTAGTCAGGGTCCAAGTCTCAGCTGCATAAGTTAGTATGGGAACATAGTACACTTTATACATTACCTCCTTGCTTTTCCTTGGTACTTCCTTATCCCAAACAAGTTTTCTTCCACTTTGATAGAATGCATTGCTCTGCTGTACCCTCCTGCCAATCTCCATGTCCAACCTACCAGTTTTCATCAATTCACTTCCTAGGTATTTGAACGTGTCCACAATTTCCAAACTCTGACTTCCAATTTTCACAGTGCCCTTTCCTTGTCTTTCCCCTCTTGTCATCACCATGGTCTTGCTTTTCTCTATACTGATTTTCAGGCCGTACTTCTGAATATTTTCGTTCAGTGCATCTAGTTGTTTTTGCACTTCTTCGGTGTTCCTTCCCCAGACCACAATATCATCTGCAAATAACAGTAACTTCATTTCTTTATGTCCATATGCTTCCTTTGTTTCCTTTACAATTTCATCCATCACCATTATGAACAAGAGGTGACAGTACACTCCCCTGTCTTAGTCCAGTCTTGTTCCTAAACCAATCTGTCTTTCCAACTGGGGTCAGTCCCCTGCTAACACAGTTGTTGTACATTGCTTGCACCTTTTCCAACATTTCTCTTCCCAGTCTCTTCTTAACCATGGTTTCCCATACCTTCTCTCTGGGGACACTATCATATGCCTTTTCTAGATCTATGAAAGTCATGATCAAATCCTCTCCATATTCCCAGTTCTTTTCCATCACCTGCCTCAAGCTAAAGATTGGGTCCACTGTGGATCTTCCACTCCTGAAGCCATACTGTTCCTCTTGCAACTCTCCTTCCACCTTTCTTCTCATTCTTCTTTCTAATATCCTTTCCAGTATTTTTACTGTGATAAGAGGGTGATCCCTCTATAGTTATCACACACCTTCTTGTCCCCCTTCTTAAACACTGGCACTATTAGCCCTTTCTCCCAGTCTTTTGGTACACATTTCCGTTTCCACACACACTTTAGCAGTCGATACAACCATTGCATACCAACAGGTCCAGCAGCCTTTATCATTTCTACACTGATTTCATCCACCCCTGTTGCTTTTCCCATCTTCATTTTCTGTACTGCTAATTCCACCTCCAGCATTGTTATATCATCTTCTGTTATAGAGTCGTCAGGTTGTGTCACTTCCATCTCACCAGTACAATTGCTCACATTCAATAACTTATCGAAATACTCCTTCCATCGTCCCTTTATCTCTTCAGGGTGTGTAAAAACTCTCCATCTTCCTTTTTCACCAGCTTTGTGGTAACTCTTTCTTTCCTCTTACTTCTTAGAAGCCCATACAGCATCCTTTTACTGCCACTTACATCTGTTTCCATTCTTCGTGTAAATTCTTCCCAACTTTTCTTCTTTTCTTCTCCTACCACTTTCTTACACCTCCGTTTGCTGTCGTGATACTTCCTTTTGCTTTCTTCTGTTTGATCTCGGTTCCATTCTTTCCATGCAGACTTCTTTTCTTTCACTGCTTTCTTCGCTTCCTCATTCCACCACGGTGTCTCCTTCTCTTTCACTCTTGTTGACGTCCTACCACAAGCACTCTCTGCTGCACCAACAAATGCCTTTTTAAAGTGGGACCAGTCCTCTTCTATGTTTTCCACTTCAGTAACTGGGATTTGTTGCTTCAATCTCTCCTGAAAATCTTCCTGTACAGTTTTGTCTTTCAATTTCCATACTTTTATTTTACTTTCTCTGATCTCCTTTAGGTTTTATTTTATGCATCTAAATTCATAGATTACAGTACTCGTTCTCGTTCAAATCCCATATGGAATATGTTTTTGTTTTAATAATGATGCCACCTAATAAATGTACGCAAATAAAACAACAATCTATTAATCATTCAATCCTTGTTAAATAGTGTTCGAACTGGCAGACAGAAATAAATAGGTACATTAATTGTACTTCCAGATTCACCCATGGTACCTGAGCTACATCCTTATTCATTTCTAACCCGGGAAATTATTTCCTGTTTAAATTACTTGTTCATCATCATCATCATCATCTTGAGCAGTTTCCAACCGCTGGTCGGGTCTGCTTGGAACATAAGCCTCTCCATCGTTTCCTGTCCATCCACCATCTCCCGTCATTTACTGTGTCCCAGCACACTCCTCTTTCCTCCACACTCTTCTTAACTCCTTTTGTCCATCTGTCCCTTGGTCTTCCCCTTGGCCTCCTTCCCGTCATTTCCATTCCAAACATCTTCTTCGGTATCCTCTCCTCTTCCATCCTTCTCACATGTCCATACCATTGTAGCCTAGATCGCTCTATTCTATTTTGCAATGGTTCCTCTCTTACCATCTCTCTGACTCTCTCATTCCTTACTCTGTCCATTCTTGTCACTCCTACCCTACTCCTCTGGAACTTCATCTCTACTGCTCGTATTTTATTCTTGTCCCTTTCCTTCATCACCCATGTTTCTGAACCATATGTCAAAATTGGCACAAAGTAGGTCTTGTAGATGATTCCTTTACATTTTTGTGGTACATCTTTATTCCATATCATCCCCCTAACACTCTTGAAAAATCCATCTGCGCACCTTCCCCTCTCATTTATTTCCATCCTATTGCCTCTCTTTTCTTCAATTATGCTTCCCAAGTACTTGAAGCATTCTACTTTCTGCAACTGCTGTCCTCCAAGTGTTATGCCCATATCCAGTCTGTTCTTCTTCCTCGTTGTGATGACCACTTCACTCTTTTGTTATTGTTATTGTACTAAATTACTTTATCGGCAGAGTTCTGTACGGCTCGTGGTGTAGTGGATAGCACTGTTGGCTACCACCAGAAGGCCCAGGTTTGATTTCCCAGCTCTGCGAATAAATTTAATTCTGGCGAAACAAGCAATTAAATGAAATAACTGCAACTGAGGCTTTTGATAGAATCCTTGGCTCTCGACGGTATAAGAGCTGAGAGGTAAGAAATTAATCAATCCAAGTCGATAATAATAATAATAATAATAAATGGGGTACCTTAACGGATTTTCTTGTAAAATTGACAACTCCTTCATGCAGTGAAGTGTTGACATTTTTTTTTTTTTTTGCGTATGGCTTTTATGCCGGGAGTCTCCGAGGACATGTTCGGCTCGCCAGTTTCATAGCTGCTTCGAGACGGACACCCAATGGGTGAGCTACAAGTACCGTTGGGGAGGGAAGTTGGAATGTGAGGACGAAGAGTTGGAAGGTAGCGGCTGTGGCCTATAGTTAGGGACCAACCCCGGCATTTGCCTGGAAGGAAGATGGGAAACCACAGAAGACCATCTTCAAGGTTGCTGGCGGGGGGGATTCGAACCTCCTCGCCTCCCGGATGTGAGCGACTGCCAGCAGTCATGCCGTAACGACCATGGCTAACTCACCCGGTAGTGTTCACAATAATAATACAGTATTACTACCTCCGCAAAACTGAAGTCTTGAGAGGGAAATGAACGAACTCACTGCTACCAACACTTCAGTTACGCGGGATGCAATTCTAAAACCCATGTTGCTTCACCGTTCTGAAAACGGAATAGTCCTCGTCTAAAAAGTTGCATTATATTAAAATAATTTTAAATCTTCAAATAACAGACAAGTGCATGAATTATGTCTTCAAATAACAGACAAGTGCATGCATTATTCTTTTATTCAGAGTGCATGTGAGCCTGGGGAGCTTGATAGCGCATGCACAGAGAGGGGCTTGGACTCTGCCGGGATGAAACAGTCACTCCTCACCTCACAGACTACCTACCGTCAGAGGTGATCCCCTTACGTCTGACTTCCCGTACCTTCACGTTATCTTCAGCCGGAGAATTCAAACTATACGTGCACCTAAAAATGTTGACTGCACACCGGAAACATTTCTGGTAGTTTGTTAGTACCGAACGTAATCCTTCCTACTGGGAATGTTAGACTTCTAAAATGAAATGGAATTCTCTTAAAATTACTAGTACATTTTTTTACATAAGGTCATCATCATCATCTTGTACAGTTTCCAGCCCCAGGCTGGGTCTGTTTGGAACATAAGCCTCGCCACTTAGTTCTTTCTTCCCACCACCTCTCCGCTGTCACTCTGGTCCAGTCCTCTCCTCTCTTCTTGACACATTCCTCCACTCCTTTCAGCCATCTATCTCTTGGTCTTCCCCTTGGTCGTTTCTTCTGCATCTGCATCTCATGTATCCTCTTGGGAATCGTCTTGTTTTGTGGACTCAAACGTTTCCTGAATGTCCAAACTACCTTTTAACATCAAACCCTGAGGAAGTGTACATAAGATATGGAATAAAAACTATATTTTCCCTCCGTTCTGTAGGAAGGGTTCCGTCCGAGAGTCCTGATAGGCCGGCCGCCACTGATCTCCTATATATTATTTCACTAAGGATTGCAGACTGTTCCTTCCTCTGATTATCCCTGATTTGTCAAGCACTAATTCTTTCATTACTTTGTCATAGGCTTCTCACTTCAAGTTAGTAAATGTCAAAGATATAAAACTTGAGCCTGAAGACAATGATTCTTCCAAACCAGTCTCCAGTCAAGAGTCACTCTCCAAGAAAACTATTCAGGTGAGTTAAGAAATGTTAAATCAATGCAGAATTCAGAAACTTCAATTTGATTATATAGTGTGTGAAGTTTTGAAACCATTTTTCAGTGTTGCTTGTACAAAGTATCAATTTATACTCTTCAATCGGTCAATACGCTATTTGCCCAATATGCTCGGGCACCCTGCATATAAATACCGTATAATACTGTATAACACAAGTCCTGAAAATAATGACGTGTATTACTTGTTATTCACATAAATAATGGGCAATTTAGGGTTACATGTACGTCAGGCGGTCATCATCAGATCCTGATCACTAGGGTTGAAATTTAGATTTAGATACAAAATTTAGAATTGTGATTTTGTTATACTTCGTATAGGCCTAGCTTGTGTTATTAATGTTAGTATTTATGATTCACAGTGAATCTCGGGTTTTTTAAAAAAGAAATGTTAGCCTATTCTATAATGTGCTTCCTATAGGCTCCGTGCGTTGGGGTGAGAAATGCACCGCCGCGCTATGAGTGGCCAAATTTATAAGTTCAGGTGTGCTACCATGGCCGAGGTGGAGCAATGTGCAGGTAAATTCTGAAAATAAACATGAATCAATGAGGGATTTCCAGACATCCTGGAAACATGAAACTTAGTACCCGTGAAGCTCATACTCACAAAATTGCTATAAGAATCTAAAATATTCTACATTTTCCCAGGGGACCGAGTTGGAAGGATTTGAAATAGCGAAGAACAGTGCAGGCAAGAATTTTTTCAACCGTAGATTAGCTCTTTTCCAAAGCGATGACCTATTGTTTTGTGGACTCAAACGTTTCCTGAATGTCCAAACTACCTTTTAACATCAAACCCTGAGGAAGTGTTGAGGAAAATTTCCGAGATATTAAGGAGGTAATGTCGTGGTGTAACGATATACAAGTATAATAAAGACAAAAATTAAAATAGACATTAATTAATGCAACATTTCCAGGTATCCTAGAAACTTAAAACTAGGTAGCAGAGAAGCTGATGACCCCAAGATTCCTAGAACAATCTAATTATTTAAACATTTTGCTATGGGGCCGAGATGATGAGCTTTAAAATTGGGTATCAGAAACAGTTCGGCGTAAGTACGCAAGCTTATTTTCACCCATAGGTTAACTTGTTTTCATGAGCTAAAACGTTTCCTAAATGTCCAAACTACCTGTTAAAAATACGAGTTTTGAAATGTTTCTCCCTACATATGACAGAAGTTTCATCAAAAAGAATTTGATCGTCATTCTGTATGGCATGTTCAGCAATCGCAGACTTCTCTGGTTGGCAGACATAAATGCCTACGATGTTCATTGACCCTTGTTGTGATTCTCCTACATGTCTGTCCAATGTATACGTAACCACAGCAACATGGAATCTTACATACTCCAGCACAGTTGAGACCAACTAAATCCTTGACTGATCACAAGGAATTGACTACGGTGACATTAGGCTTGAATATGGTTTTGATATTGTCTTTTCTTAGAATACTGCTAATTCTGTCCGTGACAGATTGCACGTATGGCAGATAGGCCAATTTCGCAGGAGGAGGATTCTGCGATAATCTGTCTCTCGGTTGAGGATGTAACACTTCATTAATCTGTCTCATCGAGTAGCCATTCTTCTGGAAAGTATCGGCCAGGAACACAAGTTCACGGTCTAACTTATCCTTTTCACACACCGTCCTTGCTCTCTTAACAAGAGTGTTAAGGGCAGCCCGTTTCTGACAAGGATGGTGGTGAGAGGACCCATGAAGATAACAATTTGTATGGGAAGGTTTACGGTAAACACTGTGTCCCATGCTGCCATCAGCATTCTTTAAAACCAAGACATCCAGAAAAGGCAGGCAACCTTCACGTTCCGTTTCCATAGTTAACCTAATATTCGGATGCTCGTTGTTCAAATGATCCAGAAACATGGATAACGTGTGTTCCCCATGGGGCCATACAACGAAAGTGTCATCGACATTCCTCAGCCATATGGAAGGGCTTTTGGTTTGATTATGAAATCTACAGCCTTTGAACATCTGCCAAGAAAGCAGAAGACTTGGATCTCTCCTAACTCCATGTTGGATGAATTCCAGATAGATCATCCGGCAATATCAAGAAAATCTCATCAGGAAATCCTCAATGTTAATGTCCTCAGAAGCGCCAATTTAGACTCTGATCACTACCTATCAAAAATCAAACTGAAACTTCGGCCTAGGAACACAAGATTGCGCAGAACGTCTTAAGGTGATCAAACTTGACATAGAGCAACTTAAAGACAATCAAGAAGTAAGTCAAAGACTGAATAATATCGATTTTAACAACTGGGACCAATTGAAAGATGCTCTTGTTAACACGGCTAGTGAGCTTGCCCCCCCCCCCCCCCCCATGAGAAGAGGGAAACACCTGTGGTGGACAGTAGAGGGTGACCATGCAATAGCTAAAAGACAGGTGGTATGGTTGAAATGGAATTCTAATAAAAACAAGGCAAATTGGGAGAATTTTATAGAACAAGGACAGCATACTTCCAAGTTAATTCACAGAATAAAAGAGACCTGCACTAACAATCAATAAACACAAATTGAAGAGAACTTTGTGAAAAATAACATCAGGGATTTTACAAGACCTCCAAACAGTCACTCCGAAAGTACATTCCACCAAACTTCATTTCAGGGATTCACAGGGCAAAATGGTTTTTAATGACAAGGACAATTGTCACCTTTTAGCCCAGTACTTTAAGGAGTTGCTCAATTGTGATCCAGCAAGTGAAGGCTTTGAGTACCAACGTACTTCACCAAACCCCGACTTGCTGCCTCCTTCAAGGGAGGAAGTTTGTGAAATCATTCAACATCTTAAGAATAATAAGGCAGGCGGAGAAGATTCAATTGTTGGTGAACTCTGGAAGTGTGCTGAAGCAATTCCAAAAACAAGCTCACTGAGATTATATTGAAAATCTGGGAAACGGAAGTCCTATCACCTGATTGGACATCAGCCATCATTCATCCCCTCCACAAGAAAGACGATTTTACTGTCTTAAATAATTACCGTGAGATTTCTCTTGTCCCGGTAACTTACAAGATTTTCTCCAAGACCTTATTAACACGGGCTGAAAGTCATTGGTTGGTTCCTCAGTTTAGGGGCTGCGACTAGGCGGTCATGTAGCCCCAAGGCTGGAAGTCAGTTGGACAGTCAGATAGGAGAATATCAAGGAGGCTTCCGGAAGAGCAGATCCTGTGTGGAACAGATTCTAAATCTTAAAAATGTAATTGCATACTCCAAAATGAGGAACCATGGTGTGGTTGTCACCATTGTGGATTTTTGGAAGGCCTATGATTCCATTAATAGAGGAACACTTATTAAAATCCTACAGGTAGGTGTATTCTGGCTTCCCGCCATACAGCCAGCCAGGGAGCACCTACGTCACTGGGCAGGCATCTAGTCTCCGCGCGCGGCGGTCCCTGTGTAATCATTGTATGTTTATGAGCGGTATTGTTATTGTTTATAGTGTACGAAACGTATTTAGTGGAGAAGTTAAGGTACCAAGTCATACTTTATTTAATTTCCGCATTATTTTACTTGCGTTTATGGTGAAATGAGTAAAAATAAATCTAATTGTGCCGTTGCACAATGCAATAGTATTGCTTACAAGGCTCAAAACGTAGTTTACCATCGTTTCCCCAAAAACCTGGAATTTCAACGTAAGTGGGTATTGCGTTGCAAGCGAGCGGACTTCATAAATGTGCTCAATGCACGAATATGTTCAGTACATTTCCTTCCCGAGGACTACGAGCGGGATTTGAAAAATGAATTATTGGGTCTGCCCTTAAGGAAGATACTGAAATCAGACGCTGTTCCATCTCAAGAAATACCTAACTGGCATGGAGATAAAATTGAATGTCCTGTAGCTGGGGCCAGCAATATAGGAGATAGGGTACGATATAATTTATTATTGATGTTAAACACAGTCTTCTTTACAGTCTTCGTTACCGTACTTCTATATTTTCCTTTTTTTATTAGGTCTACATCATTGGGCACGTTTGAGAGTTTTAAAATGGCATTACTTTTTATAATTAATCTACGAATTGAAGTTAAAGTGGTAGTGCAACTTAACGTTTGTGCAGTAGGAGTAGTGTCTTGACATTCCTTTACCCTATTGTTCTGTAGGGACGGGGAAATACAGTATATTAGGTGCGGATCTGTTGTAATGAACTTTCAGATGTAAGTAGCGTTAGCGTTAGAGCATTGAAGAAAATCACCTTTAAGTAAGAGCGTTATTGATGAAAGCTGTCAATTCATGAGTATATATCTTGCATGAACTGTTGTTCTAAAGTTCTTTCTCTCTATAGGTTGTAACAGATCGGGAACTCCGCTGTGACACAAGATCAGTGCGGAAGAGGGTTCTAGCAACATTGTACTAGTCATCCCCAAAGAAAAGAATACTCGATAAGGAAACCAACACAGACGTAATCACCGACCCTGTCCTATTAATGAAAGAGCAAGAAATTAAATAATTATTGAAAGAAATAGTTCTTAAAGAGGAAAAATGCTGCCCTGGTGAAAAAGAATGCTATCCTGGTGCAGAAGAATGCTGCTTTCAAGAAAGTTAAACTTAAAGGACATGTGGTATCCTACAGAAGATCACATTGGAGCATAAAGCAAGTGATAGACAAAGAAGTAAAAGGTATTTTGTTGCAATGCTTTACATCTGGCCAAATTCGCTGTTTACTGAGAATGAAAAAACGCGTTAGGTGGGGTCCTAGAGACATCGCGAATGCTCTCACTTTAAGAGCTATTTCTCCCAAGGCGTATGCGTACTTGAGGAAAAGGAAGTACCCATTGCCTTGCCGCTCAACTCTCCAAAAATGGGCAAGACAGTTCAAGTGTTGACCGGGCATTTTAACCGAAGTTCTTAGTTTAATTAAAGCTAGGTCAGAAACTTTCAAACCTTTCGAAGCACTGGCTGTTCTAAGTTTCGATGAAATGAACATCCACGGCCGCGTGAGTTACGATTCGTCTGATGATGTGATACTTGGGCCTCATAAGAACGTTCAGGTGGCGATGATTCGCAGCTTATTTTCGCCATGGAAACAACCTGTGTACTATGACTTTGATGTCACGATGACAAGCACACTGTTACAATCCATAATCCGGGAGGTAAGGAGCTGGAGTGCGTGTTGTTGCTGTCACTTGTGATATGGGGGGTAAAAATGCGAAGGTGTGGAAAGAACTGGGGGTATCCTCTAGCAAGACGTATTTCTACAACCCAGTAGACAGTAATAAGAAAGTGTGGGTGTTTTGTGACGTCCCTCACTTGTTAAAACTTCTTCGAAATCACTTCCTAGATGAAGGAATTACTCTACCCGACGGAACAACTGTCACGAAAAAATTGATAGAAGATCTCCTGGACCATCAGAGAGGTGACCTAACAATCACACACCATATTTCTCAAGCCCACCTGACTGTTAGTGGACGTGGTCGACAAAATGTAAGAATGGCTGCACAGCTCTTTTCCCGCCGCACTGCCCAAGAGTGAAGTACATTCTAAACCAAGATCAGGAAGGAATTATTATTGAATTAATTAACGATGTATTTGATGTACTAAATTCTAGATTCCCCAAGGATGAGAAGGCTCCCCTTAGAAGTGGTTATGGACTGAATCACATAAGCCAGGAGAACATCTTAAGAAGGTTCCTAGACATTTGTTCAGGCATGCGTCTAGGGAAGAGAAGCGGCCTTCTCCCATTTCAGAAAGGGTTCTTAATATCAATAAACTCTCTTTTTGGACTTTTTCTAGATCTCAAAAGCATTGGTGTGACCTATATTTTGACCTCAAGACTAAACCAAGATTGCCTCGAAAATTTCTTTTCTCGTCTTCGCGGCCTTGGTGTATTCTATAACAGCCCTACACCTTTTGAAGTAAAGAACCGAATGCGCCTCCTAATATTAACAGGGAATGCGAACGAGATACCTTTGTCCGGTGGTGTCTCTGTTGCTGAGGATGCAAGTCAAACTGGTTGCTCTTCTGACTGCATAGTAGAAGGAACAACAGAAGAATTCGAGAAGTTCCTCTCAAGTGAACTGTGCATCTCAGTGATAGGCACCTCATCCCATGTACTTCGTGAGTATTCAGGCGATGGAAGTGAAGAACAGTTGCTTCAAGATATCAATAGTTTAATCAGTTGAAACTTTCCGTCAAATCAATACAAATATTTTTTTGCGCTATTGTTGCGCTAAGTTAGGTACATGTTTCGAACCTTGTATACCGGTCCTTCATCAGCCTTTCACACATATGGCCACACATCAAATCAACACTGAACGAAATCCAAAAAATGCATGCACACTAATAATACATATTAAAAACATTACATTAAAAATTCTGTACGAAAACATATTAAAAACACATGTTAAAAGTTCTAAGAGTCCACTTCACTTGTTCATAAGCACATGTCTTTCTGATAGGAATCTTATCCTATTCTGTTGTCTGCTTCCTGTCATGTGGGGAACGGAATTAGAATATTAATCCTATTTGAATGGTCCAAATGCAAAGACTTTTAGGTACTCCCTTTTGATAGGAGACTTGTCCTGTTCTGCCTCTTGTCATATGTGGAACGGAAATAGAATAGTATTCCCATTTGAATGGTCCAAATGCAAAAGACTTTAGGTGCTCCCAGACTAGACAAGTATTCCTCTGTTGAAAGAAAAATTAAATTGATTTAGTGAATGGACTGAAATAATGAATCTAATATATGATCAACCAGAAAACGATTGCTATAAAATCCTTACTTCCCAGTGTGTGCAGTGGACCTGTGCGCTTGAAACAGTTGTTGCAACTCAAGTGCTGAGTCTAGGCGAGGCGAGGCCACGTGAGACATGTAGGGGTGGAGAGTACCATTGGTGGAAGCAAAGAGCGGAGGGGCGGGGAGGCAACTTGGAGCGGGAGGGGAAAAAGGAAGTTTGGGTGGTACTACGAACCCAGATCTAATATTATGGAGGTTTTTTATGTTTGTTACTGGTGACAAAATTTGTCAATGTTTCGTATAAAACATTGCTATCGAAATTGATTTAATTCAGATTGTGTGATGGGTTGTTTCTCAGGGCCTGGTCTATCTCTAGCTGTTCCAAAATATTAAGCATAATGCCTTTGCCGCAATAATGCAAAATTTCCAAGTCTTCCTCAATTTTCGAAAAGTTGTGGTTGCGTTCCTGCATATGATTATTAATGGCTGAGAATTTTTTGTGCCTAGCAGCGTTGAAATGCTCATTATATCTTATTTTGAAACTACGCCCCGTTTGACCTATGTAATCCGCATCACAATCCTTGCACTTTATTCTGTAAATACCGGATTTCTGGAATTTGTCTTGTTTGTTGATCGATTTGGAGTTAAATAAGTGTTTCATAGTGGTGTTGTCTGTTCTGTATGCTATTCTAAGCTCCTGTTTCTTGAAAACGTTCGTGATGTTGTGCGTTAGTTGATTTGCGTATGTGAACACTGCAATTGATTTCTTATTTTCAATTGGCTGCAAGCTTGTGACTGGTCTATTTTTAATTTTGCTTAAAATGGAATCGACGTACATTTTGCTAAAACCATTAGCTATGGCTATCTGATATATGGTGGAAAGCTCTTTGTTCCAATCTTGTTCTGAGAGGGGTACGTTAATGGCTCTGTTAATATATGCCCTGAAAGCAGCTTTTTTATGGCTGGCCGGATGGTTTGAATCCTTCCTAATGGTGGTGTGCGTTTGGGTTGGCTTCCTGTATATTTTAAAACGTAGGCCCATGGTGTCCCTAATGACAGTAAGATCCAGGTAGTTGATTGATTTATTTCTGATGTTGTGGTGAATTTGATGCTATTATCAATTTGGTTTAGCTCTGTTGTAATGTGATTGATGCCACAGATTTCATTATCAACTATCAGAAAAACGTCATCGACATATCTTGTCCAAAAGCTGATTCCTTTTATTTTACTGATGCTGATGTTTTCCAAATGGTCAATGTAAATATTGGCCATTATGCCTGACAATGGGGAGCCCATGGCCAAACCTTCTGTCTGCTTGTAGATTTTTTGGTTGAACGTGAAATAATTGTTTTGCACGACAAATTTTAACAGATTAATGAACTCCTTGATTTCACCTTGTGACATCCTACTGTGCATTTTTAAGTTTTCCTCTATTATATGTATGGTGGGGCCTACTGGGATGTTCGTGTACATGTCGCTGATATCAGCGGTGTGTAAGGTTTCTGAGCTTTTTATATTCAAAACCTTAGTGCGTTCACAGAAGTCAATGGAATTTCTAATTGCATTATTGGTCGTAAATTTATAGTGTTTTTTCAAAAATTTTTGGAGGAATTGCGACAGCTTGTAAACAGGATATCAACCTCGACCATGGCAATTCAACATGTCGCAATGAGGATGTGACTCACGATGCCTTAAAATACATCGCAGGTTTTATTGCTGTCAAATGCAAAAACATTGACAGTTTTTTAGGAAATGTAGCTGAAACATGTCCTATTGTTGAAAAACTAACTGCTGAACACGACTGGATCACTATAATTTCTAAAGGAGGGCTCGCTTCTCCAACACCTGAATGGATGATTCCAATAACGCAGTTTGAAGTAATTTTCGCTTCCTTCCACGGCCAACAATATTCTAAGTCAAACAAGGTGATGGAAACCCTAACATCTATCATACAGACTAAATTTCCTGAAATCAACAGGAAAATTATTGCCTTGTACGTGCGAACAAGGACTTTTATTCGCATAAGGCACTTGAACAAAACGTCGAAGTTGGAGATAATGAAGAAAAATGCAGCAAGGAAGAACCTGCCTGCTCTGGATGGCATCATCTTCAGGACTGAAGGTTTAGACGTTCAGCCACGTTATAACGTAAGTTGTTAGTCTTTTTTGATTAACGTCTGTTTAGTAAAAGTTTGGAATGAAACGAATTGATTGCATAAATATTAGCCCAGTACTGTTTGTACGAGAAGCATGGAAAATGTAAACATTATTCACAGTCCAAAAATTAAGATAATTACATGACATACGGTAATACAGTAAGTTACATGATAAAAGAAATGATTTAGGTCAGACTTTTCAGTACACTAAAATTGGTACAGTTACATGGACAATTAGGCCTACAATTGATTCATTTGAAAGGCTTGGACATCATGGTCATTTAGCCCCGTGTACTAAGGTGTTTGCAGAATTTGTCTGATAATCTGTTTTATTGTGGTGTCTGATATAGTCCGTATATTTGTAATTCAGGTCAGGATTGGGAAGGAGGTGGCCGCGGCCTGAAGTAGGCGTGAGAAACCACGGAAAACCATTTCCGGTATGGCTGAGGTGGGAGCCGATCCCTCCTCTTCACAGTTTTGCCTCACGAGGCTCAGTGTACCCCGTTGCAGCCCACATACATGAATTACATTTCTTGTCAGAGCTGGGAATCGAACCCGAACCTCCAGAGTGACAGCTAAGAATGCTAGCCGCTTCACCAGGAGGTCTATGAAATAAAATAATTACGAAACACAAGGGTACGGAATATCTCTGATTAACTTTTTTTGAGGTGTACACATTGAAAGGGTAAAAGAAGCGCATTTATATTACTGTATTATTATAAAATTGTTTAGTTAAAATGATAATTATGTGTGGCTTCCGCAGAGGCCTGGTGTAAGACTCCCAAGCTGACAGCCATAGGCAGCCAGTCCGTTACATATTGAACATGCCTAATTAAAGTTTACTGCAAGGCTGGCAGCAAATTTAACGTAGTTTATAGCCAGTTTATCTGCCTGATTTTTATTCAATGTCTTTCTATCGAAAGCAAAAGATTTCAAATACAATACAGTCCATCGGTGTTGTCCTTTAATGCGGACAGAAGTAAAATAAGAGTGAAACAGTATTCATATTTCTGTGGGTAACTCAACGAGAGAGAGCGTTCTGCCTGCCTAACTGCGTCACGGAGCGCTGACCAATGACAGTGCATACCCAGGAATGGCTTACCTATTGAATATTCTAAGTACCTTGAAAATCCTACAAGAACTAGGATTGGATAACAAAACTCGCAGGCTCATTTTATTAACCTTGACTAACACCCATTTCAAGGTTAAATTTGGAGGTAGGATCTCAAAGCTTTGATATAAAAACAGGGGTGAGACAAGGGGATGTCCCCATTCTCTCAACTGTGCTTTTGAGAAGGTTGTGGGAGAGTGGCACAAGGAACTAGCCACCTTGGGTGTTTGGAGTGGGATATGCCTGGGTCATAAGACGAATGGACTATTTGTAGACTGTCTGGCTTTTGCTGACGATATAGCACTGATTGCTGACTCTATGGATCCCTCAGGGGCTCACATCTAGTGGGACGTGGGTTGGCGACCACGGGACCCCAGCTGAGTCTGGCATTGCTTCCACTTACTTGTGCCAGGCTCCTCTCCGTCTTCTTTCCTGTCAACCTCACTTGGTCAACTCTTGTTCTCTTCCGACCCCGACGGTATTAGGTTATCCGAGGCCTAGGGAGTCTTTCACTTTCCCGCCTTAATTGGCCCTTGTCTCATCTTTCCTGATACCCTCCTTCTGTGAGGGGTCAGCCTTCTTTTTCTTTTCCTTTTACCTCCTGCCTTGTGCTCAAGACCCTTAAGGAGGCAGGGTGTATGTAGCCCCACCACTTCTGGTGCACCCTAGATAATGCTACACCCTCAGGGGCTCACGGCTGGTGAGTTCGGGAGTTGGCGACCCCGAGGGATTCCTGAGCTGGGTCCGTTTTCCACTTCCCTTACCTTTGGGGCGGACCCTCTCCTCTCTCCCCACTCCTCTCCTCTTTTCCTTATATTTCCTTTTCTCTTTAAGATTCCCGCACTGTTTTTGTTGCTTGGTTCACCATGTATCTAAATTCCCTTTTAGCGATTTTTAAGGCATTTTTGATCTACGTTGCATTTTGTAAGTTTTTTCGATCTAAATTACATCTCGCGATTGTTTTCAACCTCAATTGCAATTTGTAAAGATTGACAATCTAAATTGCTTTTTAGTAAGTCTTTCAATGCAGGTAGACGGGCCTTTTAGTGAGTATTTTGAATTTCAATTGCATTTTGTAAGTATTTTCAACCAAAACCGCATTTCGCACGAATTTTGAATCTAAATTGCATTTTGTTTGGAGGGCATTTTGCACATATTTTGATTCTCAATTGCATTTTGTGGGTAATTTGAATCTAAATTACATTTTGTCAAGTATTTTCAATCTAAATTGCATTTTATAAGTATTGTCAATCCACATGAGTCGTTTGAATCTACCGTACGTTTTGTAAGCATTTTCAATTTCAATTGCATTTTGTAAGTATTTTGAATTTCAATTGCACTTTGTGAATAATTTGGATTGGAACTGGGATAGGGCCTATTTCAATCTGAATTGCATTGTGTATTTTCAATTTCACTTTCATTTTGTAGGTATTTTGAACCTCAATTGCATTTTGTACGTATTTTTGATCTCATTTGCATTTTGTTAGTATTTTGAATTTCAGTTGCATTTTTTAAGTATTTCGACGCTACATTGCATTTTGTACGTATTTTGAATCTAGGCTACTTTTGTGGGTCTTTTTCAATCTATTCTTTTTGTGAATCTTTTCGTTCTAAATTCCCTTTTGTAAGACCATATTGTGAGTTGTTTCCATCTGAGTTTCTCTTTGTACGTATTTTCCGTCTCACATAATTTCCGTTCTGGTTTCCATTTCATTCTCATTTTCGCTATCACCCAGATCATTAGGGGCCGATAACCTAGATGTTAGGCCCCTTAAAACAACAATTATCATCATCATCATCATGACTCTATGGATACAGTATTGTACCAGTCTCCTTACTCCTTCCTATCAGCTCGACAAAACTCCTTTGGGGATCTGCCAACCCGAAAGAAGACCTACCAACTGCGACCCCAAGATAGCCTTACGGGACTTGCTGGCTTTCACTCGGCGGTCAGTGCTGACGACGTACCCGGGCTTTCCTCCCAGGTGTACAGGAGAGGAAATTTTGTGGGAAGGCTTACCTGTTGAGGGTCATTCCGCTGCAGCTGTTTCAGAGTCAGGGATGGGACTTCAAGGCCAAATAAGGTTGCAAACTTAAAATAAATGGGGTATATATTCTAAAAAAATAAAATGACAGTAAAATAGGAACACGCCTTTCAGCACTTACAGATTTATCACCAAAGGGCGAATTGCCCACGAGTGGACGGTAACTAAGCGTCGGTGAGACCACGTGGCACGAAAGGCCACTTAACACAGTTTATGGACCACCCAGATAGTGGGACCATCAGGTACACAGAATTCAAAATATCTTACAAATTACAATGCGTTACACAACACAACGATATCCCTAGCAATAAATACTCAAGGTTTGGCCTTGGGATCACGTGCACGCAGAAACCAAGAAAACAAACACAGAACGTTACGCAGTAAGAAAAGAAACAATTTAGCGCGACACTACAAGGAAATTGCACAGAGCGGACTTACATATGAATTACAATACAACCATGAGGTTGCGCAACACAAGGACAAATTACAAGTTACACACAGAAAGAATTCTGTACAACTAAACACACGCATGAAACATATCAAAGTAAACGCAAATGGAAATGACCAAAATAAAGTGAAATGACTACATTAGTGAGGTGCAGGCTAGAAGTGGAGCGGATGATATTACACAACCGCCATGGGCTCGGACACGAACAAGACTCCTTTAAAATGGCAGAAGATAGCGGGACTCTATTGTCCGCTTGCTCAATAGGACGCTACCACCAAAAATTGGGATTTCAACCTACCCCATAAGTGAAGCAGAAAATACGAAGTTATACAAGTACCAAAATGAAACGCACATGAGGCTTAAAGAAGGAAACCAAAGGCAGAGCGTCAGCGAACATTACAAACAACACGTGAACCAAAATTGATAACGTAAGATGACCAAATCATAGAATAAAGGGACCCCTTGAAACTTAAATAAATAAACCAATGCATGGCTGCGCTTTAGTAAATTAAGGAAGCGTGATAACACAGGAATTTACAATGATTTAGATCAAAGCGAAAACAGACTCCATGAGGATGACGCAACAAGGTATGAGCCTCGCTAAAAAGGAGAAAAGCCTCCCCCACTATATAAATCAGGCCTCCAACGAGGAAAGTTGGTTAAAAATTTAGATATAATACAGAGGTGGACACCAAAGTCCCCCTTCTGAGCGAGGCCAAACGCTATGCCCCGACCACGAGGGACATTACGACGCAAAATAACACACAAGGAATTCGAAAAACACAAGCCAAAATATGCCGACGAGCAAATCAAAAGAAATATCATGCTTCCCGAAAACATTTAAACACAACCACGTACTAAAGCTAACCCCATCCCCGAAGGAAATGGGGTATACCTGTTGTTAAGGTAGGGTGATCCGAACACCCTAGCAAGTGTCCTTCTCGACGGTCAGATAGGTAAGAGAGTGTCACCCACGCCGAAAGCTGTAAATATATCAAACGCCATAATATTGACAATAGAACAGTCGTAGTAACACACGCACATTAAAATCTTCTTTCTTCTTGAACATTGTCCATAAGACAGTTCCGTATTCGCGTCGTGCAGGTTAGTCACACTGGTCGCCCGCTTGGCGCTCTTCTTCTTTCATCTCGCTGCGGACGATATACGTCGGGTTGGCGGGATCGATAATAGTCGATACAAGCAATGATACATTTTGAGATGCATATTACTACATGTTTCACTTTTAATGTTAAGGAAGGTTAAATTGACGAAACAGTGCACATAAGGTCCGAAGTAATGCCTCGCGTCTTTAGACGGCAAGAACCACAGGATACTCCGAAAGGTTCATTTATAAGGTGTTCATTGTCCTGATTTTCAACTGGAGAGTATGCCACAATATTTTCTTCATGAGTTAGGTGAGTAAGGAAATTGTTGAAGCAAAGCTTCGAACTGGAAAACAGTGATAGGTAAACTTTGGTAGGAATAGAACAGTTTAGGTTAGGGGTTTACTTTCATGTCATTTAATGTGGCGTGCAACACGTCAAAAGTATCAATCCAGATAAATTGCCTCCGGAGACAGGCAGCCAAAGTAGGTCTTCAAAGTGTCACTGGAGAAGACAGACTATCATAAAAGAAGCTAGCAGTGAGATGCTCTTGGAGCAGGGAGAGATCAAGAGGACTGAAAAATTTAAGTATCTCGGAGAATGGATTTAATCCAACTTATCTGAAAGGGCAGTGTTATCCATGAGAGTCAATAAATTAGAAATTATCTATCGGTTGACGAAGAACACTTAAGGTAAATGCACCGATAGTCGTCATGTTAAGACTGATTTAGTCAATAAGATATAATACTCCTTATATCTTTTGGTAATTTAAAACAACAGTACCACTGTACCTAACCTCAAACTCTACTCAAACACCAGGAACTCGCAATATCGAAAGTATTAGTTTTAGGGAAAATTATGTATTTAAAAAATGTGTTTTTGCGCTAGTAATCGTCACAATGTATTTAGATTTTTCCAATATTTGTCACCCGTTTGCACCAATTGTAGTCACATTGTTCGTTGTCCTTATCTGCTGTTTATTATGCATTTCTGTCAATATTGTTGCGCAAGACACCGATTTATTGACATGGAGGTTAACATTTACGAATAATGTAGTCCCAGTAATTATTTAAAAAAAGAAAAGACAAAAAATCGGGAATGGCGGCTAGACATACGGGCATGAAAAGATCGTAATTCTGCTCTAAACAGATTTATTATAAGTTAAGTGGTAAGTGATTTTTGAAAGGCGGCAAAAATACGATATGCTTGTCATACGATGTTGGCATATCAAAGAACCCATTTGAATTCAGTAGGCCGAGTTCATAATGGCAAAATCAATCTCGGGAGTTTCCGCCAACACAAAGTTCCTCATTTCTCTACTAGAAAGTGCTATAGTGTTCAAGGAGCTTAGATATCTAACATCTAACCTCCTTGACTTTCATAGCCAAGGAACAATGAAATTCGACATGCAAGCTACCCCCTGGGTGTCAAATAACAATGCTTGCACCCGGCACCCGAGGCCATACGATATTTATTTATTTATGTATTAACTTAAGGTGCATTAGAAATACGATAATAATAATATTAATAATAATTGAAATTCGAACAATATAACCACAAGAACATGAATTGATGTAGGCTTCCCCGACCGGTGTTCAAGAACGAATGGTCATTTTCCGGGCTGCTATAGGCTACCGTGGTCTTTCTTCCTTTTCTTTTTTCTTTTTTGCTGTGGGAGGGGAGGCATAGTCGCATGAAAAGTGAGTCCAGATCATGGCATAACATGACGTCTGCGTTGAACAGTCGCCAAGGGTATGACAAGATAGACTGTAAGTCGTTTTCCACCAAATAACCAAATAACTTCTGAAAACAAGGTTTTAATTTGATGTTCTGTAATTGCAGTACGGCGTACTGTCAAATTTTGAGGGGTTCGTAAAGACTGGCCTGGATTTCCTTTTAGGAGAGATTCACACCATTTCCTTCCTGGCCGCCCATCTTTGAAAGGAAAGTCCCTCTTCAATTCTTTTGTGATGCACTGAACGCTATTTTGCAAATCGTTTGTTACCGGAACACGCTTTTCCTTGTGAGATTACCCTTTGTACTAACACCCTTTGTTAAAAAAGAACTTGGCCCCATCTTCCTCTCTCTAGTTTTTCCTTTAATTTTGTCAAAGAGAGTGTTTCTCGGAACACCATTCCTCTCTGCGGCCGTTGTAATACTCACGCCGTACTCCTCAACGTCCTTAATAGCAGCTTCCATTTGCTGAATATCGTAATTGAGAAATGTGCGTTTCGACATATTGCTTGAAAGCAAAGGTTTAATCTTAGAATATATTTTTCATCTCAATTTAAAAAGAATACTCTGTAGCCCACCTAGCCATAAAGACCCTAGGCCTAGACCTACTGATAGGCCTAGTAATATTAATGTTATTTTTTACGTCCCTTTTAACTTCTGCGGCTTTTAGAGACACCAGGGTGCCGGAAGTTTGCCCTGAAGGGGATCTTTATCACACCAGTAAATCTACTGACATGGCTCACTCGCATTTGTGCACCCTCAAATGCCAGATCAATGCGCCAGGATTCGATCATGCAACCTTGGGATCTGCAGGCGAGAACATTACCACTGAACCACGCAGACAGTTTACGTAATAACAACACACTGTAAATGTTCATTGGTTCAGAAACGGTAATGCAAACTTTAACATTATCGTGCACCAGTGTTCATCACGCATGTGCCCTAAAGATCATCAGCTATGACGACTATTGGACAGATCAAACGATAATTTAATTAATGCAGGGTGCATCAGAACTACATTATAAGTAGGCTATTTTGCCACTGTTAGTTAGGTCTTACAAGAAGAAATGACAGTGTGCCAGTTTTCGTCACAAATGGCAAGCATTGGTAATGGTAAAGTGCGTCTCTTTTAAATCCAGTGTTCGTCACCAGCATTTCTAACCAAACTAGGAATGTGAGCACAAAATAGCAAATCACATGTTATAGAAACAATTACCTACTATATCACACACTTGTAACATTTTAAAATGTCTGAACATAACTCTTAGATCAGAATAATATTATCCATTTCAGGTCAGTATTGAATATGTTTACTGATAAAACTATCAATATTCTATGTCTTTTCAATAAAATATTAATAGTCTATTTATACAATTGGGTACATGTTTCGCACAAACGTTAGTGCTTCCTCAGCCCAAATATACATAAAGACATAAACAAATATTACGCACTTATCAAAATAACTATTATGCAAATACAGTAATTAACTCTCGTGCCTGCTTAGCACATTCGAGGAACAATACGCCGCTGCAAGACAGCTCAACTCAGAGGAGATGTTTGATGCTGGGAATCACCTATTACTTGACACGCATGATTTCGTCAAGTTGCTCCTTATCGGCAACAAAGTTATGACGATTCTCGTAAGACTTTGTGTGTTGAGAAAGAGCCGTTGACATGCTTATTATTTGTACTTATATACGAGAGTGGCGACTATGGGTTCAGTGACGAAAACCAGTACAGTTACCTTACAACAAGAAGTGTTTTTCTCGTAACTTGAAATTGAAACATTATAAGTCAGTCATAAGGCCAGAAGCCTTATATGCAATGGAGCGTCTTTCTTTAAACCAAAAGGGTCTGATGGATAAGATAGAAATTAGAGTGAGGAGAATTCTCCGGTAGATCCTCGGTCCTGTAAAGGTAGATGAAGAATTTCGTAGGCGACATAACTTCGAGCTCTACGAAGAGAAACTATCTGATTGTGCGAGAAAAAAGAGAAAAGCCTTTTGTGGCCATATCGCGAGATGACCTTCCTCAAGATTGACCAATCGTTTCCTCAGTTTCTGGCACAATAAGAAGGTTTGTACCACGTGGCTGACGGAAGCTGAGAAGGATATTAATGAACTGGAAACTGCATGACTGACAGGCTGTGAGGCGTGCTTAGAAGGAAGTCCATGTTTTCAGGAGAAACCTCGGAAGAGAGGTAGCTCCTGGACTACTGAAAGAAAGGAGTTACACCGGCAGAAAACACGTCAATACTGTGCAAAGATCAAGACCCTCCAGTTAAATAAACGTGGTCCTAAGTAGGTCAATTTGAGAGAAGAAGAAGAAGAAATACTTGGTGGTGAGGACATGATGAAACAGTTTAACTATATCACTAGAGAAAATCCCTTCTCACAAGTTTTTAGTATCCTTCATGGGAACCTTAATGAATAGAGACACAATATTGAAACTTACCAGAATAGCATCAGGTGATACATGCAGACTGGACAGAATCCCAATAAAATGCGATGAATTTCTGATGGTGGCCATGTTGCCTATGTATGGCTTGAGAAGATTACTAAGATATTTGGCCAGATTATAAGTTGGAGAATCTATACTGTTAACAATGGGCCGAAGAGGAATCCCATCTTTATAGATCTTAGAAAGTCCATATAAACGGGGTACTGTAGAAGCCTGATGATTGAGACCATGATAAACGTCACTCGAGATAGAGCTAGCTTTAAGAAGAGAGGCTGTTTTTCTATCAATGGTGTCGGTAAGATCACGTTTGAGCACTTCATATGTAGGATCACTGAGCAGGTCCTCCATTTTGTTCTTATAATCATTAGTGTTCATAAACATGGTAGCATTGCCTTTATCTGCTTTCAAAACTACCACGTCATCATTGTGTTTCAGCTCTTTTAGAGCAATTTGCTCATGAAAAGTAATATTGCGACGAGGAGGTTTGAAGTGTTTGATAATGGCAGGGGTTTCCAGGCGAACCGCCTCAGCGATGTGGTCTGGTAGATGTTTAATTGAAGCTTCAACCCCACAGATAATTCCCTCAGTTGGAAGCTAAAGAGATGAAATTGCAAAATTTAATCCTTCTGAAGCACAGACATTAAAGAACTATCCAAATCAGTGCTAGATAAATTAACCACAACTTGGGAAGGGTCCAAGCATGGAGCAGAGTGGTTATAAGGGCATGAAAGCCAAGAAAATTTGGGTAGTTGCTTGGCTTAAGAAGTGGAATATTGCGCTATGGAAGTCATGTATGACAAAAAGTCCATGCGATTAAAAGTACGGTATTCACCTCTTAACAAATTCCAAAGAAAGAGTAAGAGAAGTTCATAAAGCTCACCTGAAATAAAATCCAGCTCTCTTCTTAAAGCATGTATTCTCTCACGAACAAGAGTGAAACAAGCTCTCCTTAAATTCGGCCAGTTTCAATATTGTGTGTCTATTCACTAAGGTTCCCATCAAGGATACCATAAACTTCCTAGAAGGGATATTCCCTAGTGATATAGTTAATCAGTTTCATCATGTCCTCACCACGACATATTTCAGTTTTCATAGTAAGATCTTTGAACAATTGGATGGTGTTGCCATGGGATCACCATTATCTCCTGTCATCGCAAAACTTTGAGGAATGTTGCCTTCAATCTTGCAACCTTTCATCTGGCTGAGGTATGTCGATGACACTTTCGTTGTATGGACCCATGGGGAACACACGTTATCCATGTTTCTGGATCATTTGAACAATCAGCATCTGAATATTAGGTTTACTATGGAAACTGAACATGAAGGTTGCCTGCCTTTTCTGGATGTCTTGGTTTCAAAGAATACTAACGGCAGCCTGGGACACAGTGCTTACTGTAAACCCACCCATACAAATAGTTATCTTCATGGGTCCTCTCACCACCATCCTTGTCAGAAACGGGCTGCCCTTATCACTCTTGTTAAGAGAGCAAGGATGGTGTGTGAAAAGGATAAGTTAGACGGTGAACTTGTGTTCCTAGCCGATACTTTCTAGAAGAATGGCTAATCGATGAGAAGATTAATGAAGTGTTACATCCTAACCCGAAAGACATTATCGCTGGAGTATATAAGATTCCATGTTCCTGTGGTTATGTATATTGGACAGACATGTAGAAGAATCACTACAAGGGTCAATGAACATCGTAGGCATTTACGTCTTTACCAACCAGAGAAGTCTGAAAAAAAGGAAGCTTTTTAGTTTAACGTGACCATTAATCATGCGATCATGAGCCTCGGGACCTCCTTTTTACGTGGAATCCGAACCACAGGACATGGCATTTCACTTCGAAAATCTCAAATGCATTGACTGGGAATCGAACCCAGTCCACCTTGATGAGAGGCCAACAGCTTGACCGCTGCGCCACCACGCAGAGAAGTCTGCGGTGGCTGCACATGCCATACAGAATGACCATCGAATTCTTTTTGATGAAACTTCTGTCATCTGTATGGAGAAACATTTCACAACTTGTATGATATGGGAAGCGATTGAAATAAGTCAACAACCACAGAACTTTAATAGAGGTGATGGTTGTACCTTGAGTAAATCATGGCTGTCCTCTTAGTTTTATTATCATTACCAACATCCTCTTGGTCTCAGGAGGTCAAGGAGTAACTATTTGTTACGACATGGTTTCCTGTCTTATACCATATCGCACCCCCGGTGCAAGACTGTATATTTATGGACAGGCGCGGATTCAAGGGGGGGGTCACGGGGGTCATGACCCCCCCCAAAACGGAGACCAAATTTTATTGCAAACTCAAAAAACGAAAACACAATTACCAGACAAATAAAACTTAACGAATTTTAACTGAAAAACAGGTTTTTTTTTCATTTTATTCAATACTGAATTATCTTTATTGGGATTAATATGTTCTGTTACAACTGTACATATTTACAACTTCAAACCTCTTGTATAATAACTATTAGTTATACAACAAAATCAACTCGTCTATTTTGTTTAGCAAACCTTGTGATCACCGAATCGATGTTTATAGTGATGTCACGATGAATGTGCAGCAATGCACGGATAGGAAACTGGGACTTTTTTCGCACCAAAAATTTTTGCCGACGTTCAAACCGCAAGCTTGGTTGGCAATTTAAGCTGTGACTTTCTCCCTATGTCGGTACCAACTCGACTTGCCGAAACTGTAACGTACCTTCATCGTTTTATCGAAGCTCGATGTAAAAGTTGCAAAACACGCCGTTGCCATTTGTACGAATATTTTTGGTGCGCTAAACGCATCAAATTTCTATCCATGTAGCTTGCAAAAAAATTGGTCTGATTTTGTACGTTTGGTTATTTTGTGATTGCGTTTTTAGTGATACCATTTTTCTTAACAATTTCGATTCTCTGACCCCCCCGCCTGCCCCCCCCCCCCCCCCCCCCGCAAAGCCCAACTCTAGATCGATTCTCTGACCCCCCCCCAAAACCAAACTCTAGATCCGCGCCTGTTTATGGAGCTATATGCCATTGTTCACTCATTCTTTCTTTCTTGACAAACCTTGATAAAGGGACAAGCAGTTGTCTCGAAATGTCGGCTTTTAAAATACTACTCAACCTAATAGCCCCAAAGCTATATTATGGAAACATGGATACCGTATTTACTCGCCTATAAGACCCCCCTCACCTATAACACCCCCCCTCAATTTTCTACCATTATTGGGGGGGGGGGGGGATAATTGTTAAAAAAAAGGAATTGGGAAGGAGAAATAATCAGAAAAATATAGCAAATAGGCCTGCAACATTCCAGTTAATGGTAAAACCCACGCTTCTGCCTGCACCACCTGTTCGTTGTTACGACATGCACCCCCTACCCTCCAGCTTACGGGTAACGGGCCTCGCGTCCAGCGCGGCCGAGCCACAGATTACCTACTATTACAGATGGCCAACAGCCATGCTAATTCTTGGTACCTAAGACTTCAGCGCTGTCTGGTGGTTGACTGATGTACTAGCAACACGTCGACCGGTAGCGCCACCTATGAGCAGATCTCGTAAACACTAACCCTCCCGCCCCCTCCCCTCCACCCTGCCCATCCCCTCGTTCCGCTAAATATTCTCGTCCTAAATGCTCTGCCCACTTCAATGTTCCGAAAATCACAATCTCCCAATACTTATGGCACGTTTTTAAGTGTGGAGATAATAATATGATCTACAAGAAATAAATCACATTCAAAATACCAATAACAGAAAAAATTAATAAAAATAATAACAAAGTGGGAAATTGTGAATTCCAGAACTTTGAAATGAACAATCACAGCATTTAGGACATAACCTCATCACTAATATACATGTTTAAATTTCTTTCAGTTGCAATTGGAGCATATTGCATTGGTGACAAAAATTAGGCTACTACAAGGCCTGCAGCATATTATTACTCAGCTTGAAAATGGCCCAAGTAGGCCTATAACCAATTAGTTATTAGAAAAAACTACAAAGGAAAAGTACTGGGAAGGGAGAAAATTCATATTTTAAAATGCTTGATGCTGTTAGCAATAACAGTAAAATTTTAAAGAGAGAATGCTAAGGATCAGGTGGTGTAACCAGATCCTCATCACACTAAAATTGTTAGTGTAATTAGTGCCAAATACATTAGGGGACAGAAAAAGAATTGGATATCACAAAATATCTATACAGTAGTTCATTTCATATGCCCTTTAAAATATATCCAGTTAAAAATTTTGAAGGGTGAAATGCAGTAAGTAGGCTACACTAAAATTATCATCACTAATACAGTACATTCCATGACGTGCTGTTAAGGGGAAGGGAGAAATAGGACTTTAAATGAAACAAAAGAAAAACACTCAATACTGCTAGAATTCATCATGTTTTATTTAAAAAGTTGTCAATGAAGAGAAGATAACAGCAAGAGCCAAGATCAAACTTAGCAAAAATACAGTAATCAAATCTGGTCCTCCTAAAAGTATGTGTTGAGGCATGTTCCTTTCTTCTTTCTTGCCAAAGTATAACAGTAGGGTCCAGCACATAATAATGGACCTAGTTCCTCCTTGATGTAATGGCTGACACCGATGAACCGCAAATTCCTACAACACATACCAGTGTGTATGTTGAAACAGTAAACTTAATAAATGTGTAACTTAATGCTTGAAACGGGGAACTTGAATTTGCTGACATGTGTATGTTTGCACCTACTATAAGTTAACTACATTTTAAAAGAATCATTGTGTTTTTTATATTAATTCATTTAGGGCTTTCGATAACATATTCATTTAGCCCCATGTATTTGGAAGTGTGTATGATTTGTTGATATTTGTTGTTTTAACGGGCCTAACATCTTGGTTATCGGCCCCTAATGGTTTGGGTGATCGTGAAGATGAAAATCAAATGTAAACTATAAATGAAACTAACTACAAACTTATATAGGCTACTAGAAGAAGAAATGGAAAACAAAAGGAGAATAAGGCAAACAAAGGACAGGAGGAAAAGAAATGCCCTCAAACCCTCGAAGAATGAGGATCGAGACACTTGGAAGGAAGGAGAGCCACGAAAGGCCCCAGAGGCAATGGAAGAAAGGGGAAAAACCGACCCAGCTCAGGAATCCCTCGGGGTCGCCATCTCCCGAACTCACCAGCCGTGAGCCCCTGAGGGTGTAGCAATATCCAGGGTGCACCAAAGGTGGTGGGGCTACATACACCCTGCCCCTTGAGGGCCTTGAGCAGAAGGCAGGAGATAACAAGAAAAGAAAAAGAAGGCTGACCCCTCGCAGGAGGAGGGCATCAGAAAAGATGAGACAAGGGCCAATTAAGGAGGGGAAAGGAATAGACTCCCTAGGCCTCGGATACCCTAATACCGTGGGGGTCGGAAGAGAACAAGAGTTGACCAAGTGAGGTCGACAGGCAAGAAGACAGAGAGGAGCCCGGCACAAGTAAGTGGAAGCAAAGCGGGACTCAGCTGGGGCCCCATTGTCGCCAACCCACGTCCCACTAGATGTGAGCCCCTGGGGGAGTGTATGATTTGTATGATAATCTGTGTTATTGTGGTATCTGTAGTAGTGTGTATACTTCCTGTAATTCAGGTGAGGACTGGAAAGGAGGCAGCCGTAGCCTTAAGTTGGGAACCATCCCAGCGTTAGCCTGGAGAGGAAGTGGGGAAACCTTGGAAAACCACTTCTTGGATGGCCGAGGTGAGAATCGAACCTACCTCTTCTCAGTTCTGCCTCACAAAGATGAGTGTGCACCGTTCCAACAGTCAGACCAGAATTAAATTGCTTAATCAAGCTTGGAAACTAGCCCAGGACCTCAGGAGTGGCAGCAACCACACCACAAGGTGGTCTTATTACAGAATCAATTGATGAAAAAATCCCTCCATGTAAGCTTAGACATTGGCATCCTACGTGTTGAAAAATATTGCAAATAACGTGTGGGAATAAAATACTACCTAGAGGTATATCAACCATTACATTGGCATACAATAAATCAATTATATTTGTCTTGTATCTATCTTGCGGTTACAGAATATCATCGACAGAACCTAACACTTATTAACTTACCAAGAGTATAAAATAAAAATTGGCAGATAAGTGTGGGGTTATCGGGCCAATGGTTCCATGGTTTTATTGGATATTCACGTTGGACTTAGTTCCACAGGACATGACGTCCGAAACGGGGGAGGAGCTTACGGTCAGCTGTTTGCAATATGGCGGCGAGATAGTGACGAGACGTAAGCAAGACAGTGATAGGGTGTGCGTTTGTTATGGATTCTAATTTATGATGGCAAAATACTACATATTTTCTTTTATTGATAGAAATATTTTTATAATCAATTTAAATGCAGTGCTTAATTACTAACAGTTAAAAATATTACCCACCTGTAGATAGTTAATTTACTGTCTGCCGTTACATTTATGAAGCCTGTACTTGGGAGCCTAGCGGTGTCGATGTTTTTATTAATTTCACAATATATATATCCAGGGGCGGATCTAGGGGAGGGCGACCGCCCAGGGCTCCGCGGTCTGGGGGCCCCGCGCCAAGGATTTTTAAAATTTAATTAATTAATAAATTATACGTTTCAATCTTTTCAAACTAAGTTATAATTCATAGTCTTCTTTTCAGTGCAGCTATGCCCTCCCGTGACCGTTTAGCAAGTTTAGATTTCAGTGAAATAATATAAGACTTCAGCCGGGAAAAGAAGTCGCAAAGTGATATTTTAATATTTCATAGTTTACATAATCTTCATCAAGGGGACATAAAGGTTTCTTTCATTTTCTTAAAATAATGTACTGTAGTGTATTCAAAGTATGGTAACTATTCTTTATTTTATTATTATTGCAAAACTATTTTCCATATGATTTGATTTTTTTATTATTACCTATTGTTGTCGGCCCCACCTTATCATATCGCCCAGGGCCCCGCAAGGCCTGGATCCGCCACTGTATATATCTCACATAACACAAAGGACGACTCCCTGATAATAAATTGAATCCAGCAACCCTGAATTTGCATGAATGTTTTGGGTTCAAAGAAGCGTTACTTGGGATGCTCAAATCATACTTCAATATTGCTAATATTGACCTACATACTTGCTGTTAAAAGGCAAGAATATAAATTTATTAATCTCTTGCCACAGACAAGTTAAAATGGAGGCATCCTCTTTATCAATATATTTAATTGAATATTTAAAATACAGATATTTAACAAAGCTGGAGTCTCCATTTGAACTTGTCATAAGCAAGCGGAACAGATCTAAAACTACACTTTAAGCTAAATCAAATTCACTCCCCAGCTCGACATAAACCATAATACCAATTAAAACCTATACAAAACATACTCTCCTTACTGTTGTACAACTTTCAAACCAACTATTCGCACTCAAAACTGAAAAACCTTGAAATGGAAACTAATTAAAGTTAGAATAGCCTAGGCCGATCAGGTCTCCTGCTACATTACCGCATATGTATACTTAAAATCACTACAACTTCTAAATTACGGCTAAGTGACCTATCTGCCTGAGTAGTATAGGTGTTACCGGCCTGCCTGGGATGATGGGTTTCCAAACCGGTACTTAAAACTAAGATTTTACACATTAATTAACTAAATTCAACAGTAAGGAGATCATAGACAAAAACACAATTTAAGCCAAATAATACTTCAATATTGCAAATATTGAGCTACATAGGCCTACTTGCTGTTTAAAGGCAAGAATATAAATTCTCTGGCAAATTAAGGCTTGGGACAGCATTTTTCTTAAGTTTTCTAACCATTCGACTATTGTCAATCGGAAGAACCCCTAAAATAAGTTTGCGAAGAACGGATTACATTCTATGTACGACACAGAAGTATTAGGCTACAAGTTTATCAGTATTTTTGATGTAGCTAAATCCTTGTGAGTACAATTAGAAACAATAACTATCAATAATCAACAGTATCGGTGCTTACGCTGTGGAAAGAAGTCGTCTTCACAAAAATTCAGACTGCACACTGTCATGTAACGTGTAACACGTTTTCCAATTGACAGCGCCGTATCCCATCTTTCTCTCTGAACTTTTTGTACAGTGAAGAGATTTCGTACCCATTTTATACGATTTGCAACCGTATACAGAGCAGTACCTCCTCGAATTTGACAAATTCCTTTCTGTTTCCATCACGACATCAATGTTTCACCATGAAAATAAACCTCACCAGTCACAATGTTACAGCTTCAACATTCTACCGCGTGGCTGCGCCATCCAACTTTTCTGACGTCAATAGTTACACATTGGTAAGACTATAACATGATCCTAGGCCATTAAAACTATTAGACCATGGGGGTGTATGTTAAGTTTTAATAACCTGTAATTACAGTCCTACATCAGTATTGCCATTACTACCAATTCGACCAACTGAACACCCAGCCCAAACACTGCATTCCTACCATAACATAAACCGTACAGCTTATTTTCCTGTGTATCTACAAAAATAAATACAAAGTGCCCATAGCATGAATATGCAAGGAAACACATCTACACATTTGTTTGTTCTTGGCTTATTAGAGGAGGACAGGTGCATTTGAATGGTATTTGGGTCGCAGAACATTACACGAGTCGACTACTTTAGCACCATGACTTAGCATAAGTATTGTTACGTTTACGGTTCTTGAAATAACCGGTCAGGCATATACAAATACACTACCGTACTTCTTTATTTAGCAAACCTTACACTACTAAATATTAAAGTAGTGTTCATTAATATTTAAACTGGGAACGTCGAGCTCTAGTCTTTCTGAAACTACTACACTCCAAATCTCAACACTGCCTTTTCACCGAATCCTAAATCTCTTCTCTGTCGTATCGTCGCCTTCTCGATTCATCCACTGGCAGCTTGCCGGCCCAACTCACAATTGCAGCCAGCGCGCCACGCGCTCGCACGAGTCTGCCACCAGGTGCGCTCACACGTGTCTGTCACACTGTCCCCTCCTTAAGATTGTTCCGTCCCGGAGCAGACACCTCGTCTTTGGGACCAGCAGCATGCCAGAATTTCAATCCCTGTGCGCCGAAAGACTTCTTCTAGCATGCTTCTTACGATCCTCCAGTCCAATCCATCCTGCCCACAGCCCAACTTGGGCACAGCTAATCTGGATATGTTCCGCTGCAGTAGGAGCTCTCGCATCGCAAGTAGACTATCCCAGACGGCACGATAGGTCGGTTTCTGATGGGAAAGTTCTTTCGTCACTAGATAGAATAGCGATCGCTCGTTCCTGGGTAAATACAACACGTTTCCGACACGAGGCTCTTGACGCTGCAGCTCTTCAATCCCACCATACTTCCGCCGGAATACTTGGGCGATTCCTCGGCTCATCCTCAGGTCCTTAGCCACAGAGTGAGCCAAGGCATACTCACTGGAGGTTTGGAATAAATCCTGCCAAATCTCAGTACTGACGCCATAACAAACATTGCGGTCAGTACCACATTGGGACATGAATTCTTCGAACGATCGTTCCGACTCCGGGACTCGACATATACGGGCGAGTTGCCCGTGCTCCTCGTCATGGTTGTCGCCCAGGAACGATGCCAGCCGATTGAAGTGGACCACTCGGGGTTTGCCATTCGGTCTCCTCCTGATACGGTAGACGACGTCGTTAATCCTCTTCAGTACCTCATATGGTCCGTCCCAGGAGCGTTGCAGCTTTGGAGAGAACCCTCGCCGTCGTTTAGGGTCGAAAAGCCAGACTAGATCTCCTGCTTGGTACCCGCCTGATTCGGCTCTTACGTCGTATCGCTCCTTCATCCTGTCGCTCGCATTCTGAATGTTTGTGCGAACGCGGTCGTGAATGTCATCCATCCTTCGACGAAGGCCGGAGATGTAGTCCTCCCCAACGACATTATCCTCAGGTTTGCAACCGAACGCCAGGTCACACGGCAACCGCAGTTCTCGGCCAAACAGCACATTAGCTGGTGTTTGGCCTGTAGTCTCATGGATAGAAGAGCGATATGCCAGTAGAAACAAGTGGAGAAACTTGTCCCAGTCCCGCTGGTGGTCGGAGACAATTTTCGACAGGTATTTCTCTACTGTCCTGTTCATGCGCTCCACCATTCCATCGGACTGTGGGTGCAGGGCAGTCGTTCTCGTTTTCCGGATTCCGAGAATCTGGCACATCTCCTGGAACACCGACGACTCGAAATTTCGCCCCTGATCGGAATGCAGTTCCAAGGGTACACCAAATCGGCTCACCAGCTCCTTTATTAGCGTCTCGGCAACCACCACAGCTTCTTGGTTGGGCAACGCATATGCCTCTACCCACTTGCTGAAGTAATCTATTGCCACCAAGATGTATTTATTCCCACTCTCAGTCGTAGGGAAAGGGCCCGCTACATCGATGGCGATCCGTTCAAACGGGGCACCAACGTTGTACTGTCTCATCGCTGCTCTTCCCTTCTTCTGTGGCCCGTTCGCAGTGGCACAAACCACGCACTTCCTACACCATTCACGTACGTCATCTGAGTAATTAGCCCAATAAAACCGCTCTCGAACTTTCTCCATGGTTTTTCGAACTCCAAGGTGCCCCCCAGAGGTTCCATCATGCAGCAACTGTAGTACCTCGGGCACTCTGTTTCGTGGAACAATACCCTGTAGCCTCTCCTGAGCCCCGTCCTCTCTCCCCAGTACCCTCTTTAGCACCCCGTTTTCCAAAATCACGGAATTCCATTGAGCCCAGTAGGCTTTCACAGTGCGTGTGTAGGGTGCTACCTCTTCCCAAGTCGGTCGTTGCTCAGACGTCTTCCACCGCAGTAGGTGTTTTAAGTCCGGGTCATTTTCTTGATCCTTACGGATTTCCTCATCCTTCCAGTGGTCGTCGATCACAGTGCTTCTTCTCACTGCTGCAACTTTTTCGTCAATCCGATTGCAGTGCTTGCAGTCTTGTGCGCATGGTCTCCTTGACAGAGCATCAGCATTTCGGTGCTTAAGGCCAGCCCTGTGTTCAGTGTCGAAGTCGTACTGCTCGAGCCTTTCAATCCACCTGGCTACCTGTCCCTCCGGGTTCTTGAAGCTCAGTAGCCACGTAAGCGCTGCATGATCAGTCCGTAGAAGGAACTTCCTCCCATAGAGATATTTGTGGAAATGCTCCACTGACTTCACTACAGCGAGCAATTCCCTTCTAGTTACGCAGTAGTTCCTCTCCGGTTTAGAAAGAACCTTGCTGAAGTAAGCAATCACCTTTTCTTGCCTACCTTGCATTTGGGAAAGCACGCCACCTACTCCCACATTGCTAGCATCGGTGTCCAAAACGAATAGTCCTTCCGGTTGTGGGTAACTCAGGATAGGAGCGTTGGTCAATACCTCCTTCAGTTGTTCGAAGGCTTGTTGACAGGTCGCGTCCCACACAAAACTCCGACTTTCCTCGGTAAGTCTGGTTAGAGGCTTAGCAATGTTAGCATATCCTGGCACGAATCGACGGTAATAGGTGCACAGTCCGAGGTAACTCCTGACTTCTTGCTTATCTTTCGGTACTGGCCATTCCTTCACCGTGTTAATCTTTTCCGGATCCGCGGTGACTCCCTCTCCGGAAACAACATGGCCGAGGTAGTTAACTTGTTTCCGAAACAGGAAGCACTTCTTGGAGTTAAGCTTAAGGTTGGCTTGCTTAAGACGTAAGAACACCTGGTCGAGATTTCTCAGGTGATCTTCAAAAGTTCTTCCCAGAACGATGATGTCATCCAGGTAGACCAAGCATGTTTCCCAAGACAGCCCTTTTAAAACGCGATCCATCAGTCGTTCAAAGGTCGCAGGGGCATTACAGAGTCCGAATGGCATAACTGTGAAGTCCCAAAGCCCAGAACCAATCGTAAAAGCGGTCTTCTCCTTGTCCCTGGGGTCCAATCCTACCTGCCAGTATCCACTCTTGAGATCCAACGTGGAGAAGATCGTGCTCCCACCCAAGGTGTCTAGGGTGTCATCGATGCGTGGTAGTGGGTAACTGTCCTTTTTCGTCACATTGTTAAGTTGACGGTAGTCTACACAAAACCGTGTAGATCCATCTTTCTTCTTCACCAGGACCACTGGCGAAGCCCATGGGCTGCTTGAAGGTTCAATCACCCCATTGCGAGCCATATCATTTATTATCTGCTCTGCTTCCTCTCGCTTGGCTAGTGGTAATCTTCTGGGAGTCTGGCGAATTGGTCTTGAGTCACCCGTATCGATGCGATGTTGAACCACATTCGTCCTTCCGTTACTGGTCCCGTCCTGGAAGGCATCCTTATGACGTCGAAGAAGTTCCCTCACTTCTCGGCTCTGCCCAGGATTAAGCTCTTGACACGCTGCCTCGATAAGACCGTCGAGCCACACCGAAGATATATCGGATGAGGAAGTAGCTGTTTGTACTTGGCGTACGACGGAGGACACAGACGAACAGCTTCCCAAACTGGTTCCTTTCCGAACGATTATCGAGCGATCATTAAGGTTCATTACTCGCACAGGAATTTTCTCCCCTGCACGGACCAAAGCTCTGGCTACCAGTATTCCACGTTCAGGTTCATCGTCAGCAAACCTAGGCCCTACCATGACGACACAGCCATGAGGAACTCCACCATCCGGCTTTCCTTCTACCATCACTTCACTAAGCCCAGGTAGTACAACATCTACCGCTGCGATCACCCGTACCGATGAGGCGTTCCTCCTCTGCAGCACTACCTCCTCGTTTCCGACTCTCAAAATCCCACTCTCCAGGTCCAGTCTAAATTTATACTCAGTCATGATATCCATCCCGAGAATGACGTCCTCCTCCACTTCAGCGACCAAGACACGATGGCGAAACTGGGTATCACCGATGACGAAGTTGACGTCTACCTCCCCGTGAACGTTGGCTGGTTCCCCCGTAGCCGTTCGCAGTGTCCATCTCGTGGTTGTTACTGTTCGTCTCACGATGCCTGGTCTGATTATTGTCATTGTGGCCCCTGTATCCAGCAGTAGGTCTCTGGGCTCTCCGTCCACATGGCCACTAATAAAAATAGATTTGGCTTGACAACCCAGATACGCGACGATAGAAGTGGGGGCATTTCTGGTGTTGCCACTGGTTGACAGTCGCCCCTTTCTATCAACCCTGTTTAGTTTTCCTGTGGCTGGTGCTTCCCGTTCATAAACTTAGGGCATCGATCTCTGAGATGCCCCATCTCCCCGCAGCCCCAGCACCTCGTCCGTTTCTTCTTGGACTGCAAGACTTGAAGTACTTTCTCCACGATTTCTTCTATGGAAGGCACTGGCTGGACCTCCTTGTCTCTCTCCAGAGCTCGAATGCGAGCCTGGCCGCGCACGGATTGTTCGACAGCCTCAAACTCAAGAGCCAGAGTCAAGGCATCATTCAATGTTTGCGGACGCGCCAGTTTCACAGCCCGCTGCGTCTCAATCTCGCGGAGCCCATCGAGAAACTTCTCGGTAGCAAGACTCTCATACACATCGCTGGGCACTGTTGGATAGGCGCTCCTAACGAGACGTACTATGTCTGCTTCGAACTCCTGTAGGTTCTCGTTGGGTCTCTGACAACGGTTTCTCAACTGGGAGCGATACAGCTGTTCCATGTGACGATGACCGAACCGCATTTCAAGTTTCTGTACAAGAATGTTGTAGTTCTGCCTTTCCGACAAGGGAACAGCCTGCAGGACTCGTAGGGCCTCCCCGCGCAGCGACAAACTCATCAATGAAGCCTTCGTGGCATCCGACCATCCATTAATCATGGCCGCGGTCTCGAACAAGGTGAGGTATTCTTCCCACGCAGACTTCCCATCGAAAGTCGGCAGGTCAGTCCGACCAAACGCGGAAACAGGTATACGCTCCTTACCTTCCGATGGTCCACCAGCGGTAATGATTTCGTTTTCCTGCTTGTCTTTATTTGGAAGCACACCGCTCGCAAGCTCGTCCTCAAACTTCCGCAGGGATTCTTGAAATTCTTCCCTCAGTTTGGTTTCGGTAGTGAGCGTTACTTCTTGAAGTTTCCTCTCGAGGTTGGCAGTATTTTCCATTAACTTCCTTTCCAAATTCTCTGAGTTTCCCGCTATTTTCTTTTCCAAATTTTTATATAGTTCTGAATTTTCTGTTCGTATTTTCTTTTCCATGTTTTCTAATACCTGACACAAACCCTCAGTCCCACCAGTAATCTCGAAAAGAAATGTTTCTGGATCCTCACCTGTGTCCACCAGTACCTGTCTTAACCTCGCTTGCAGCACAGATTTTATTCCCGTAGAATCAACTTCCCTTTCTTCCAGTTCCTGACGTAACTCCGAAACCTTCAGTGCTGAAAGTTTAACTTTCCTGGTCGTCATTTCACACTCTAAAATGCGGTACCTCAAGACTTTCACTATGTATTTACTCTATAGCCTGACCCCACACGTCTGACACCAGTTGTTACGTTTACGGTTCTTGAAATAACCGGTCAGGCATATACAAATACACTACCGTACTTCTTTATTTAGCAAACCTTACACTACTAAATATTAAAGTAGTGTTCATTAATATTTAAACTGGGAACGTCGAGCTCTAGTCTTTCTGAAACTACTACACTCCAAATCTCAACACTGCCTTTTCACCGAATCCTAAATCTCTTCTCTGTCGTATCGTCGCCTTCTCGATTCATCCACTGGCAGCTTGCCGGCCCAACTCACAATTGCAGCCAGCGCGCCACGCGCTCGCACGAGTCTGCCACCAGGTGCGCTCACACGTGTCTGTCACAGTATATTCACGTTGGACTTCGTTCCACAGGACAAGAACACATTAATGTATATAGTTACACATTGGTAAGACTATATGATATAGGCCATTAGACCTATTAGACCATGGGGTGTGTGTGTTAAGTTTTAATAGCCTGTAATTACAGTCCTACATGGCATTACTACCTATTCTAACTGAACTGATCTGTTTTGAAGACTGTAATAATTTGAAATTCAAGGAAGGGGAAAAATTAAAGCTTAGACACGTTGTCATGAATCATGAGATTTATATTCTATTGCAATGTGAAATTAATTAATTGATTATTCACACTCCTCAAGATCTTCAGTACACACATGCAATAGGCTCATTTAAATATTTCTGCGAGTTGTAATCAAGTTGTTGCAATGGTTTATGGAACCCAACCTTATTCATCTTGTACTCTACCGTAGGTCTACATTATAGGCCTATTAAAAAAATCCATTACGAGAACCCACAGTACCTAGTTCACTACCCACTGCCAAAACATTACGGTAACACAGACTTCTTACCTGGTCATAGACTGGATCATTTCTTAGGAGAGTAATTGCCATACATTCCTCTGCTATTTCGAGAACAGCGATTTACGATTTGTTTTTCTCCTTATCCCGGTGAGAGGCACAGTTCACAGAATTTGGTAGGTCTACCTATGGGATAAATAATAGTGAAAGTTAATTGATATGTCAAGTAGAATGTCACCTGCGTCTAATATCAATTCAAAACTAGGCCTATTTTTTTCACAGCCACTACAGAAACACAAAACTTAAAATAAGCGTAGCCTACTTACTCGCCGTAGCAGAAGAAGAACTGTTCACTTCTCATTACCACGAAGACAATTTGATATAAGAAAGATGAGATAGAACACAACATTAGCTTATTTAGCTTATTTGTATACGGCCAATATTATTACATACAACTCATAAACAGAGCCGCCATGGCATGGTCAGTGCCGCCAACCTAGTAGAAATAATGTTTATTTAATGATAAGTGCCGTAATTATCGTCTGTGAGCAAGATAATTGCAAGGAAATGTCAATTAGGAATTATGTGTAAATTTATTGACTAAATATAGTGATATGTTTGCAATTTAATTACAACGTTGTATCATGCATATGTTGGCGACACGATATACACGATATACAGCGCTCCATACGGCTGGCACGTGCTACTACACCGATGGTGCCAAATGATCCCTATCTGGTTGACACCCCCTGGGCCGAGCGTAGTGTATGGCTAAGAAGCGCGCAGTACACAAGCAGGACTGAAGATGAGCAAGAGAACAAGTTTTACGGCATCCTTCAAGTTGGAAGTGCTAGAATTTGCTGCAGAAAATGGAGTGAAAGCGTCGAGTCGTAATTACGAAGTGCAGCCGTGTATGATTCGGTATTTGCGCAACCAAAAGGAAAAATTATTAGGAACCAAGAAAACTTCTAAATCCCTCAGCGGTGTGAAGAAAGGAAAGTATGAAAATGTGGACATAAAAGTTCTGGAGTGGGTTCGAGAAACAAGAGACAATGGCCACGCTGTAAATCACGAAATGTTGAATTTTAAAGCACGCGAAATTGCGAGAAGTCTTGGCATTGCAGGGAATGAATTTAAAGCTAGTAGAGGTTGGGCAGAACGCTTTATGCGCCGGAATGGACTAAGTTTGCGGAGAAGAACGTCACTGTGCCAGCAACTTCCATCAGATTATACTTGCACACTTGCTCAAAAGGTGAGAAGAAATACATTTTTAATATTTCTTATTAGAGTGCCGCGCAACGTGGCAACACTGCGTAACCTTGAACACAACACACGCACCGCTTTGCGACAGCAGAGCTGCCTAATAGGGAACATGCATGATCCGGGGTTTTTATTTAAAATGCGCTAATCTGATTCAAAATGTCATGCAGAATTCAAAAATGTGGTCAGAATGTACGAATAATAACTCCAAACATGATAAAAATCCGAAATGAAATACGCAAAATGTCACGTGACGCGAGTACACGATCTTATTGGTCTGACGTCATCGTTTATGTTGGTGGTGTTTGAGGCGGAATAAACAGATGTTGTGCTTTGGGACACAGTGCTCGTATTTCTGTTATATTTTAGTGACCAGTAAACTTCGGTTCAATCTGCATTGCGTTGAGTAATTCTAAGTGTGAAGTTTTGTACTTAACATGAATTCAGCGCAGTTAGTGAGGCAGAAAGGTTATAGATGGTGTATAGTTCCAATGTGCACTAATACATCGCATGCTACTCCAGATAAGTTATTTATCAATGTTCCAAAGGACCCAAAAACTAGGAAGAAATGGATTTTGGCGTGCCGGAGAAATGTCAGTGATATATCGGAGAAGTCTACAGTTTTTTGCTGTGAAGATCATTTTAATGTAAGTTGAATTAGTGTGAAAGGACTCTTTGATCATTTAACCACGTCTGCTTTTCTGGTGATTTTGAATTTGAATCTATGATACTTCAATTAAATTTTGAAATATGAAAGTAATGAACAGTCCATAAGTTAATGGAGATTATTGAAATATTCTCCAACCTAACCTAACTTTTAGAGTTTTCCATGTCCCTAATAATAGGCCTAAACCAAGGTTTCACGATCCAAATTGATTTCTCAAGTTTTACCAATTTATCTTGGCATGTGACAGTTAGGTAAGTAGTTATTGAAAAGCTTACTTTTGTAAACACATTTAGGCTATAACAAAATACCAGTAGCCTACTCTAGGGCCTTTAGGCCTAATGTAACAAAAAGCAAAGTAGGCCTATGTACAGCATGAAAAAGAATTTATAAAGAACAAGTGTAGGCAACATCTGAAAAAAAAAACAATGCTTGTCAGTTTGGGTGGCCTCAAGTCTTATAAGTGAAATATGCTGATTAATAATAATAACGATAATGAATTACAATGATTTTTATTAATTACACAGCACAGTAATTTTAACAAAATACATATTCCTACACTAGGCCTACCATACTACAAATAATGGTGATGAGTTAAAAATATTGTCCTAACTTAGTTCAAGTTACAAGAAAAAAAGGGTAAATCAATAAATAAAATCACAGCACCCAAAGACATTCCTATATTATGTGACAATGCCACCAAGCACCAAGACACTGTTCTTGCTTGATATGCTAAAACTGTGTGAAAAGCTGTCAAATTCATCTTCAGAAAAGTAGCACATGGTCAGCAAAGCTTGTATCATTTATGCATGAAAACTTTGTTAGGATTTTTACATTGTGCTAATCCTGTTTTTCCAGCTGGAAAATGATATGGAAAACTGGGTTAAATTCAGAATCATTGGCTGTCCAATTAAAATGAAGTCTGGAGTCATCCCCCATATATTTCAATGCCAGTCAGACAGGAGGAGAACAATGATTCATTCCCCAAGGCCTGCTGCTGCCAAACGTTTGCGAGCTGAGGTGATTGAAGAAGCACTTAGGTCAAAGGAAACACAAGAAATACCCCTATCACAGAAGGTAGCTATGGAAAGTGATTTTGAGGGTGTAGAAGTAGATACTGGAAGTACCTAGTCTTCACAAAACTACGAAAAGTGTACACTAAATACCAGTAGGCCTACTGGTAGTTCAGATGTTGGAATTCAAGTAAACCTAGTTCCTCATTTTAGAAGTAAGGCTATTCAAACTAAATTCTCTGTGACAAGTACTGCCTCTATTATTTAAACTAGTTTCCATGATGGTTCCGTATTGACGTACTAAATAGTTTTAACAACAAATTGTATATCCGCCTTAGTCAATACATAACGAAAATAAATTATAATTACACTTGCTCCTGGTACATGTTTCGGGGATTAATTGCTTTTATCCCCTTCATCAGCCAAGACAAATTTTCCGAAGAAAGATATAATATAGCGTAGCACTCAAAAAATAAATAGCTATTTAACTTAATATGGTGCACCATATAAGTAGGTCACAGGAAATTGTTGAGCAATACTAAAAACATATATGTAACAGCGATGATATTCAGCCATCAAAACACAGAGAATCAGTGGACAGTGTTTTGGAGCGGATTTACGAGTTAACTGTCCACTGATTCTCTGTGTTTTGATGGCTGAATATCATCGCTGTTACATATATGTTTTTAGTATTGCTCAACAATTTCCTGTGACCTACTTATATGGTGCACCATATTAAGTTAAATAGCTATTTATTTTTTGAGTGCTACGCTATATTATATCTTTCTTCGGAAAATTTGTCTTGGCTGATGAAGGGGATAAAAGCAATTAATCCCCGAAACATGTACCAGGAGCAAGTGTAATTAAATTTATTTTCGTTTATGTATTGACTAAGGCGGATATACAATTTGTTGTTAAAACTAAGTACTGCCTCATCTCCAATTAAATTTAAGTGTCCAATTCCACCTCCAATTGAAACACACTTTCGAGCAAAGCTGTAGTTCTGACTGTGAGAGTAGGGACTCCGATTTTAAAGTCGCAGATGGTGACAGTGACGAAGAACTAGATGAGGAACTTGCACGTGAAATTACGTTATTAAACAAAATTAAACGTAATACTAAATTGTATCTTGGTTTGCCAGAGCAAAGTTTATATGTACTGGATTTACTTGTCAAGCAAATGAACCTTGAAATGAACCACATTTTACTAACACTAAAAAAAATTATGCTAGCTGAACCATTCTCAATTCTCGCAGATGACTTTGGAATTTCAGCCAGTTGTGCTAGTCACATATTTTGTAAAACTGTCCCATTATTAGCACTGTCTTAAGGAGTTAATATTCTGGCCTGAAAGAAAGAAAATTGTAGAACTTTTGCCCATGCCTTTCAGAGCAAGATACAGTAATGTCCAGTCTATTATTGACTGTCTAGAAATAGAAATTGAGAAACCATCCAATTCAATGCACCAAGCACTTACTTGGTCAGAATATAAGCACTGCAATACTATTAAGTACCTTATATCTTCCTTATCATTAATTTCATTTCTGAAGGGTATAGTGGTCGTATAAGTGATTCCCACTTGTTTGAAAGATGTGACTTTCTCAAAAAGCTACCTTCTGACTGTGCAGTTATGGCTGACAGGGGGTTTAAACATGTGGAACCACTTCTGATACAAAATAGATGCTCGCTGGTTCGACCACCTAGTGTAGGTAATGGAGAAAAAATATCAAAGGAAGATGTAATGCAGACCAAGAGAATAGCCAGCTTAAGAATTCATGTAGAACGTTTAATTAGAAGACTAAGAGAATTCAATATGTTGAAGCCTCATGCATGTGTTGACCATAATTTAATACCAGTGATTGATGAAGTTATTATAATAGCTAGTGCACTGATTAATTTGCAAGCACCACTGGTAAGGTATTAAGACGAGTAACTTAGACTCATTGAATCAATGAAACCATTCGTATATAGTCAGTCTGTCCATACTGTATGTACCTACATGTAGGCTTATATATATATATGTGTATGTAATTGTAATTGTATTTACATTTTGAAGTAAGTTAAGCCTACTTACTTTATTTTACATATTGGTGTTAATGGCACAATCTTATTTAATTTTTCTTAGGAATTTTTCTGTGGAGCCTTTTAACACACACACATGTATTACACGAAGAACAGTTTAGGCCTATTATTCTCATATTAATCCATTTTAGTATATGGTATAATCTTATAGAGTAGCCTACATATGGGGAAATGTAGTAGGCATATTTTACTACAAAAGGAACTTTATAATATGAATCAAAATATAAACAATGATCAGCCTACTAACCACTTAGGCTATGGGCTTAACACTCCTCATTAGTACTGGAAATATGCATTCTTTCCAGAACTTTTCAGCTTCATTAATGGCTCTAATAGCCAGTTCCTCATCGTATTCTACCCAAAAAATAGAAATACGCTTTGTTGCTTCAAAACTTGGATCAGCAACACAAAAAACACCCTTTTCCATTTTTGAAAAATGCATCTGCATTTGAATCTGCAGTAGGAACTTGTCACTTATTTTGCCATTGTTGACATAATTTCCTACTGAAGCTTCTCTAGCTAGAGACTTAACTTCCACAACAAAGTCCTTTCCAATGCCATCTGGTGAAGCTCCCATTACAGGATGTGATGCAGAAAGCAGGAGACCACTCTTTTGTATTTTGGTGTCAAGTAGGGCTTGTAAAGTGGCTATGACTTCAGTTTCAAGTGTACATCCCCTTTTCATTGCTTTAGTCTGTGTTGTTTTCACAGCACCGATCACTCGTTCCACAAATGTCCCATCAGATGTTCTGCACCTAGTTGCTTCATGGAGCTTGGAGGCTGTGATTCACATATATCTGAGTTCATGCCAAGCTGGATCATTATGTTGTTTCAAAGTTTGCCTTTCTGCCAACTTAATAGACTCGAAGTCCATGTTCTCTTTTGCAAATGTGAGAAAAGAATCACTATTTCCACCTCTTTCTGCAAATTTAATCGCAAGATAGTGCAATGACAGCTTCTTGATGTAGTCACTTTCAGTGAAATACCTGCAGTTGGTTTTCAATTTTAAGCTCTTTACCTGCAACAACTACAGCATTTAAGAAGCTGCCATTAGAGGAACTACTGTCAGTTGTTACCTCAGTACTTCGTTTCCTTTTACCCAAGTCCTTTGCAGTGATAAATTTCTTCGATGTCCCAACAGCAGATAGCTCTGATTTTTTCCAGTAGCACTTCACAGATGTCGTGGCTTTCTCCTCACTTCGACGATGCACCCATATCAGAAATGCTATTGCATGTCACAGGACGTTTTACTCGCCTTGCGGAAAGAGAATTTTAAATATTTTTTTAATGACAGAAAACAAAGCAACTTATCACAATGCAATATATTTCCATACTATTTAATGGGTGTACTTTTCAAAAATTATTTTTTTGAAAATTATGCATGTTCCCAATTAGTCCTGTAGCCAGTCAGCTGTGATGATGCTAGGCAGTGGCTATTTATATGGGATATTATAACTTTTATCTTAAATAAAGTATAGGTTACAATAACTATTTTGTGTGTTGATTTAAGGACGCTAGGTGCTCCTTTTTGTGCCTTTATACCACGCCATCCTTACCTACATCAAGGGAAATTTTCACCTATTGCGCCCCCCCCCCCCCCCCTATTTTTGACGCCAAAATTTCGAGAAAAAAAAGGGGGTGTTATAGGCTAGTAAATACGGTATTTTAAACTTTTCAAACTGAAAGTTATCAATTAATGTATACCATTAATAGTTATGACCGAGCTGTACTTGATGGAATTGCATATCTAAAAGATAACTTTTTATACTTCCATTTATGTTTAAATTGTTATTTCAGACAGGTTTTGCCTTTTCGCATTGTCATGGGAATTGAGTTGCTAGTTAACAAAGGTAAAACTGTGCAGCATTAGAAAGCTTAGACAAGGGGATGAAGACCTGTGCATGTTTGAGTGTCCAGGCAGTGGGGGTGTAGTTGATTTCTGAAACAAAACGCACTTGGAAAACAGAAAGCATGAGAAACAAGGTTAGAATGTCAGGCAGGAGCAGAAGGATAGATTCAAATCAGTGTAGCTTACATGAGAGTAATGAGGAGGTATTTAAATTCATTTGGTTGTTACAAACTAAAGGAGGATCATCGCAGACAATCCTCTTGATCTCCAGCATCTCTAGGAGATCCAGCGTGCAACTCTTGTTTAACGTCACTGAACTGGGCGTGCCTGTGGAAGTCCTGGATGTTGCGCAGACATATGTTCAGCAAAATTTAAGTCCAAATGTTCCAGTCGGCAGCTTCTCTAGTTTTCTTCAACCTTTATCTTAAACTACACCCCATTTTGTCCCACATAAGCTGATTGCCAGATAGGACAACGTAGGTTGTACACAAACAAATCAAACCCCGTGGCACTACAGCCCATGTAGGGCCTAGGCCTACCAAGCGACTGCTGCCCAACCATTTGGCCTGCAGATTACGGGGTGACGCATGGTCAGTGCATTGGGTCCCCTCGGCCGTTAATATTGTTCTTCGTGACTGGGGCAGTGCACTGTCTCTCTTTCAGACGGCTACTCAATTGTCCTCACGAGGCCAAGTGCTCCCTGTTTCAGCCCTCCTGTCAGTTTCTAAAATCCGGGAATCGATTCTGGGTCTCCGGGTGCGAGGCAGGCGAGCTACCCTAACGCCACGGGGCCGGCATACATTGCATTCCCCACAGTTAACAATTTTTCGATTTTGTCTTTGTTATTTTTAGTTGTGGTATTTGGCTAGGAAGCTGGTTGGATCCTCAAAAAGCACCACCATAGGTTATGTGGATAGAAACCCACAAAAACACAAAGCAGTGCTATATTGAAGCATACTAAGCAAAGTGAGGATTGATGTAGTTTGCCATTGCTTTCCGCACTGAACAATACATCTGTACTGACCCTATGAGTAGAACCTTTAATAGCATCCACAGGCACTAGTTGTGCCTATGCTGTCACTAGTCACCATACATACCTCAGTAGCTTCCAAATAATCACTGCCATGAATGAGACTGAGACATCAGTGAGAAGCTACATTTTGGCCTAACCTGTGCCAACAGACAAATGCAAAAATTCTGCATTCATCAAGAAGTGGCAACAGTTAAACTTCTTAAATTCTGTTGGCAATTAACTGCAGTTTTAAAATAATTTTACATTTACATTACCTTTTATGGAATATTACTCCATGTCTAAAAACAAGTGCCATTGGGTTAAGTTCCTAATGATTTGCAAATAAAATTGTTGAGAGCCTCAAATTAAGGTATATTTTAAGTGTATATTTTAAGTTTTTACCTTTTTAAATTTAAATTTATTTTTTAATAATATTGTAAAGCAAGTGATGATAGTGTTTTTAACTCACTTAACTCACATATGTTGCACAATTATTTTATTGTATAATAATTCTATATATATATTTTAATTTTTTAGCCAGCATAGGACTCGTCGGCTTAAACTCGTTTCCGAGTATACATCTTCTTCCAAAACTGTCTAAAATAATCTAAAGTTGAGGTCTGTGGGCATATTTGCGGTGACTGAACAGCCCAATGCGTGCATGAAGCAAACGTCCACACAGGTCACACAGAACTGTTGGTGGAGGGCGTGGCTGTGCTGCACGGAGCTTTCGTGCTTGTCGCTTGGCCTTAACAATTCTACGACGCAGCCGGGATGGTCTGGCGCCAAGTTGAACGGTCTTTAACAAGCTGGTCCCAGGTTTGTGGATTGAGACCTGTCAACTTCATATTCTGCTTAAATTGGTCCTTGTAACGTCTCTTAGGGCCTCCATGAGGTCTGGTGCCGGAGGTGAGTTCACCATACAGAACCTGGCGTGGTAGTCTCGTATCATCCATCCGATGGACATGTCCAATCCATCTAAGTTGATGACCAATGATGGATGATTCTATACTATTAGCAAGCGCTTTCTCGAGAACATAAAGATTGGTGATATGGTCTTCCCACTTTATCTTAAGGATGGATCGAAGTTTCTGTTGATGGAAGCGCTCAAGCTTTCGGAAGTCATGTCGATAAAGGGTCCAGGTTTCACAGCCATACAACAATGTTGAGACGACAACAGCTTGGTACACCATGAGCTTCGTCTTCACGGTCAGATCTTTATTCAAGAAGACCCGGTGCGATAGTCGCCCAAATGCCGCATGGGCAGCACCGATTCTCTTCTCAACATCCTGCCCACAATTGCCGTGTACAGATAGCAGACTGCCCAGATATGAGAAGTGGTCTACCTGCTCCAATGGAGTATCTGAGATAGAAATGTTCAATTGCGGAAGGGAAGTGCCTGGTGAGGGTTGTGCCAGAACCTTGGTCTTCTGAACATTAATGATGAGACCAAAACGTTCACATGCATTCTTGTAGCAATTAAGTCTGTTGCAACTCCACTGGCGTGAGTGTAGGCGATGCCGCATCATCCGCATACAACATATTGGTTATCTTCATAACCTGAGTTAGCTTCTTGGAGCGAAATAGAGCTAGGTTGAAGAGCCCTCCATCAAATCGGTACCTGACATCTACACCTGGGATGTTTGTGGGCGATTTATAGAGCATTGCAGCCAAATACAATGCAAACAGTGTTGGAGCAAGTACGCAGCCTTGTTTCAGTCCATGAGTGATAGGAAATTTGTCAGAGATCTTATTTTGCTGACAAACCTGACCGGTCATGCCATCATGGAGAGCTTGGATTAGATCAACAAAGCGTGGAGGACAGCCAAAGTGTTGTAGCACCGCCCACATAGCAGATCTTGGAACTGAGTCAAAGGCCGTTTCCAGATCATAAAAGACTAAGAAGAGTGGATTCTGTTGCTCACTACATTTTTCTTATAGATGTCTTATGCAGAAAATCAAGTCAGTTGTGCTTCTGGAAGATCGAAATCCACACTGGGACTCGGGGAGGATCTTTTCTGAGATAACCTGAAGGCGGTTAAGTAAAATTCTGGCGAGAATTTTACCCACAGTAGATATTAGCGATATACCGCGATAGTTGCCACAAACACTACGATCACCTTTCTTGAAGATTGTGATGATAGTGGCGTTCTTTAGGTCACCAGGTACTTCTCCTAATTCCCAAATTTTGAGAATAAGAGTGAAAATCCGCGTTTTGAGGGACTGACCTCCAGCTTGAATTAATTCCAGTGGGATGTTATCTGGGCCAGGTGCCTTTCTTGGTTTCATTTGATTGAGAGCTACACTGAATTCCGTGTAAGAAGGAGGTACAGCCATCCATGGTTGTTCAGGATATTTCGGCACATCACGAAGGAAGTCTTCAGCAGCTGTTGAAGGACGATTTAGAAGGATGGAGAAATGTTCCTTCCAACGCTCTAAGATATCATGGCTGTCAGTAAGAGTGGCAGAGTTGTCAGCACTTTTTAGTGTACCTGATGAAGAACGAAGTGGCCCTTATATCTCTTTAATCCCTGCATAGAAGTTCCTCAGATCATGAGTATCAGATAGCCTCTGAAGTTCCTCAGCTTTCTGCTGCCACCAAGTATTCTTTATCCCTCTTATTTGTGTCTGACACTTACTCTTGAGTTCTAAATACAGAGCTTTCTTCGTATTTGAGGATGGGTCTTGAACATGAGATAGATAGGCTTCCCTTTTGATGTCGATGAGACGCAAAATTTCCTCGTTGTTGTCATCAAACCAGTCTTGACTTTTCTGCTTTACCAAACCAATGGTTTCTTCAGCTGACTTAGTGATTATCTCCCTCAGATTGGTCCATTCTTCTCGAATGTCACTTGTTTTAACTGGATGATCTGATAGCTGGGCATTGATCATATTCTCAAAGTTTGTGGAAATAGATTCATCCTGAAGTTTGGAGGTGTTAAACTTTCCTCTGGATGGGGTTTGGAAACGCCTTGGTGGTTTTGGGCTGATGGATATCCTGAGTTTACAGATGAGAAGTTTGTGATCCGTCCAACAATCGTCAATATTCCTTGCTGTTTTGGTAATAAGTATGTCCTTCTTATCACATTGTCGGGTAATGACGTAATCAAGGATGTGCCAATGCTTAGGACGTGGATGCATCCACATGGTCTTGAAGCGGTCAGGTAATCGGAATTGAGTGTTGGTGATGAAGAGTTCATGTTCTGCACAAAGACCAAGAAGAAGAAGTCCATTGGGATTACAGGTTCCAAGACCTTGTTTACCCATCACATTTTGCCATAGCCGGTTATCTTTCCCAACTCTTGCATTGAAATCACCAAGGAGTAAGAGCTTATCTGTAGATAGTACCTTGGAGATGATTGTGCCAAGCTGGTCATAGAACTGGCCCTTAACTTCATCATCGGCCTTCAAAGTTGGAGCATAGGCAGATATGAGAGTCATGAATGAACCTCCAGAGAGTGGAATGCGGAGAGTCAAGTCTTTCGCTGATTGCAGTGGGAGTAATTTGGAAATCATTAACTAGCTTGGTCTTTACAGCGAATCTTACACCATGAATACGATGTTCTCCCTCCTCCTTTCCCTTCCAGAAGATGGTATAACCTGATCCAAACTCAGTAATTTTTCCTTCAGTGGACAACCTGGTTTCACTGAGAGCAGCGATGTCAATGTTGTGTCTGGATAATTCATGAGTAATAAGAGCCGTTCTTCTTTCAGGCCTGTCGTTATCTTTTAAGTCAAGCAAAGTTCTGACATTCCATGTTCCAATGATAAAATTATGTGTCCTTATTGACTTGGTAGTTTTAGTTTTTCGACCGCATGAGGGGTGACCTACTGGGTGCGGCCGCCCAGCCGGACAGTAGATGTGACTTCCGATGTTTAGCCCACCTTTTCTAGGGCCTTCCCCATGTGGGGTGAGCAGCGGTAATCCTAAACAGGCCTGCTCAAACACAGATGCAGGACCGAACTCCTGAGTAGCCACCGAGTCCCAGGAAGACGACCATCACACATCTGCTGCCAACGTGCTGGTCCGAACTAGGGGCTTCCAGTTACACCCATAACCTGCCCCCACCATCCATATCCCATCGCCGTTGGACTTTAGAAAATAAGTGACTGATGGAAGAATTGCCACTGGCGTGTATTTGTTTAGGGTGGATCACAACTTGCCAGGAAGTGACCCACTCACTATGATCTCGGAGTTGTGTCCTGCGGCACATATGAAATGAGACATGCAAGGCCAGACACAGAGACTGCAACGAACTGCCGCAGACTCAAAATACTACTGAGGTGCGCCTTCACAGCCAATTCGTCTGGCATGGCCTCTTCCACCTTCACGACCGTTGGGAACCATAAAAGTAATGGGTTCTTCTTCCGCCCGCTTTGCCGTTGGGCCTAAACACATGTGCCCCATCCGCCAGCTCCGCCGTACCGAAGTTCATCTTCTCCGCCTTCACTGCCGTTGAGGTCTTCACTCGTAATCCTGAGCTGGGACCCTTACCAGATGATACACACCGGGCCAGTGTGCTCTGGGACTCGCATAGGCATGGGCGCCACTCCCTGGGTAGGGCTACCTCCGAAGAGGGTCCCTACCTGCTAACAACATAGGACTACATTAGTCAGGTTTATAGAGGTTTTTCTTCTTTTTGTCAGCCCAATATTTCTTCATCCTTTCTGAACGTAATTTTCTTTCTGCTTCAGGAATGACTCTTCCTATTCTCTGCTTGTTGATTTTTGTCTGTAGTCTAGTGTGTTTGTCTTTCAGAATCTTGAGTGTGTCTGTCTTGTATTTTAAATCTTCTATTGTAATATGTAACTCTCTCACGTCTTCTTTAAGTTCTGTGATCCATCTAATATTGTTCTTACTCTTACTCGTCCATAATTTTTAGCCTACTTTTCACATTTTGCCAAAATGAGGAAAAAGTAGACTTAAGAGATCGGGCAAATGTCTGTCTGTCCTTCTGTCTGTCCTTCTGTCTGTCTGGCTGGCTGTGTGTGTCCTCCTCCCCCCCCCCCCCCCCCCCCTATCAACTCCTAAACGGCTGCACCAATCGAAACAAAATTTGGTAGGACTAAAGATCTATACCTGAATATCTCACGGCCATATTTAAAAATGTCAGTGCTACCAACTGCTGAAAAATCGGGATTGAAATTTGAGCTCCATGTTGGATATCTTGGAAGGTATGAATGGGAGCTATTTCAAAATTGGCACACGTATAGATAATAATATTGCAGTTTAATTTCCAGGAGACCATACATGGCAGTGTTGCCAAAATGATTATAAGCTTGTTGATAGGTCCAAATTTTAAATGCATATAACTTCTACACTGTCAATTGGATTTCAACCAAATTTCGTATGTGCTATGTGTACTTAAACAGATATGACTGAGCGTATTCTTAAAAGCCACCAGGGCTGCCAACTGTTAATAAATGCTCTCAATTTTTTAAAATCCAAATACCCATATATCGGAAAGTATGCAAGCCGACAGCTTTAAACTATGAACACGTATAGTACCTGACATTCTATATTAATTAGGAGTAACTTATGTACGCCAGTACTACCTACATGATTTCAAGCCTGCTGAGAGGTCCAACTTTAAATACATGTAACTTCTATACTATCATTTGGATTTCAACCAAATTTCGTGTGTGCTATGTGTACAATAACAGATATGACTATGCCGATACTTAGGAGTAACCAGGGTTGCCAACTGTTAATAAATACTGTCTCTATTTTTGTTACTCTAATTTCAATATATCAGAAAGTATGCAAGCCAATAGCTCTGAACTTTGCACACGTATAGTACCTAGCATTCTAGATTAATTTGGAGTAACTAATATACGTCAGTGCTGCCAACATGACTCTAAGCCTGCTGATAGGTCCAATATTAAAATACATGTAACTTCTATACTAACTAATGGATTTCATTCAAAATTGACACAAAAATAGATCATATTATGTCAGATTATATTTTAATATGTTATTTTTTAATGTGTGTTTTATCATACGTGCTGTACTAGTTCTACATTCCCCCGTTTTTGGATATGTCTGTTCGTATTTATTGCACCACATCATTCCTCATTTGTTTCGCTGTCGCCTTCATCCATTGCATTTATTCATTTCACGTTACTCAACTTTTTAGGATATTTTTCATGATACTGACAAGTGTTTCTCGATGTATGACTGATGAAGGGGCTAGCATAAGCTCCGAAACATGTACCATATGGGTCTAATGTAACCCTTTGTGTTAAATTATAAGTATTGATCAGGCGGATTTTCTCTTCCTTTTAATATATTTAACTAACAATCAATACAGAACCATGACTGTACCAAATAGAATTGATTTAGTCAGAAAGAGTGTCGAAAAGAATATTGGTATCAAAGTTGATGCCGTATTAATTTCCAAGGCCTCCAGAACACTGAAGAAAGTGCCCTTGGCGGCGTAATGTAATCTTATGACATTTTTTTCTTCTTCGGAGAAAGAGTGACCTGTGTCTTTCATATGAGCAGCCATGGCTGAAAATTTTCGATGTTTTACGGCATTCAAATGTTCACCGTATCCAGAGTTGGGCAAAATACTCCCAAAATGTATTTTCGATACTAAATACAAAATACTCACTCAAAAGTATTTTAGATACAAAATACACTTATAAAATTCCTGAAAATACAAAATAGTATTTTAAAATACATTTCATAATACAAAATACTTAAAAAAATTGCTTATCTTCAATTCAAACCTTTCAAAATATTATTATTATTATTATTGTATACTGTATATATTATTGTTATTGTAACCTGGATGGGTGCGCTCATTAACGTGCAAGGCCAGAGGGTTCAAATCCCACAGTCAGCCTCTATGAAATGGTTTTCCAGGGCGGTAATTCCTGATAGGCCATGGCCGCTTTCTTCCAACCCCTTGCTTTATTTCATTCCGATTGCCATCAAGCCCTGTGGTGATATGGCATCAGGAATGTCATCCAGCCGTGAAAACCCCTGGCACATAGAAACTTACCTCACCTCGTCCCTGAACCCATTAAATGGGGAATGTAGAAATTATTATTAATATTATTGTTATTATGGATATCATCGTATAACATAAGCCACCTGGTGGAACCTTAAGGTAATCTGCTAGGAGTGCCATGGGGTTTTGCCACCCTTCAAAATCCGACTTCATTGGCTGAAACTCTTGAGAGAAAGCTATCTTTCAAAGTTTACCTAGCAAATATTAATGACAACCGCAAAACGCAGAACATCATTTTGTGGAAACTTTGTGGTTCCACTTAGGGTCCAACACCAATACTCTCTGCTGTTCAGCTGTTGACTTAGTCTAATCTGTCACTGAATATTGAGCCCTAGTTTGGATAAACAGATTGTTGTCGTCTAATCATTTAGATTTTAGGGGCTTTGCGACATCGTGTTCATGTATCCCCGTGTACTAGGACGTGTGTGGAATTTGTCTGATGACTTGAGTTATTGTGATGGCTGTATTAGTGTGTGTACTTGTAATTGAGAAAAGGATCGTTGAAGGAAGCGGCCATGCCCTTAATTTAGGTACCATTCCTGCATTTGCCTGAAGTAGAAGTGAGAAACTACGGTACTTCCAGGATGATTGAATTGGGAACTGAAAGCACCTCTTGTATGTTTTGCTTCAGACTAGAATTAAATTTCTTGACAGATTCGGGAATAGAACCCGGACCTTAGGGGTAACAGCCAACAATACTAACCACTGCGTCACGATCTCTCATGTCGAGATAACACTTAATATAACTGTGTCTGATCTCGAGGAAATTCTTGCCTACTCCAATTCATTGGCTCCCAGTACTAAGTCATATTCCTCCAACTCACCTACGAAGATGCAACAATTTACCGTGAGAGTACATGCAAATTGTAAAATAACACCAATGACATGAAGACATTGCTCATCCACATATTAGTAGGCTTCATTCGAGACATTCACCCAACTATGACATTTTTCGATCGAACGCTTACAGTGTAGACTTGCGGGAGAGAAGCGACATGATGACGCATCCTTCCAGTGTACCAAATATGTTTCTCCTGTGACGGAACCCGAGCCCGGCCCTGGTGCCCGGCCGGCCAGCCCTTATCAGCATCAGGTGCTTTCGGGTGTCTTGTGTTGCCTGTGAGTAACGCCACTCCCGAGCGCTCGTTTTCGACATTGCGAAGGCTGAAGGACTGGCTATGGTCCCGAATGTCGGAAGAAAGGCTAACCGGACTGGCTCTGTTACATTGCCATCGGTCAACGAAAGTCAGTGTGGCAAAAGTAATTGATCGGTTTGCGAAAATGAAGAAAAAGCGATTGGATTTTGTTCTATGATCATATACCTACAATAAACAGATTTATATTTTAATATGTGTGTTTTCTTTCTAGAGTCTAATCAACCGGTTTTTATAAAACGAATAGGTTATTATACGAATTTCAGTCCTTACGACATTATGCGACATGCTACCAGTAAAAATTAAGTATATATATATATAAATAGGATGGATGACCCCCCCCCCCAAAGTACTGGCTGCGACCGCCCCTGACCAACTTCTACATTCTGGAGACATGGTCAGATGAGTAGAAACCGTTTGTGGCTCCAGAGTGTTGTGAAGGGCGATACCGAGCTCTGCGCTTATGGGCTTTCCCCACGGTGGTTAATTAGAAGAATCCTAACAGGGGAAGTTGCCTGAGGCGTGTTTCACAAGCCCACACTCCAAACTGGACGTGAAGGTAAATATTGTCGGAATGTGTCAACATGCACTGATCTTTACTGTGTTCTTCAAGATCTACTCTTGTTATCTCAAAGATTCATTTGCAAGTTTTGCCATTATTCCAGAGACCTGGATTTCTGTAGCCTTGCACTTAAAAATAAAGTATAGCCGTTTTATTTGTGTTTCACAGTTTCTATTCAGATCTGCAAATTTTAATTTTTATGTTGTAGCTCGAATGCAAGTTATAGCTTGCACTTTGTGCTTTAAAACGATATGGTGGGAACCAAAATGGTTATATGTATTCTGCTAAAAAAACAAGGTGCATTCGTAAATAAATGGGCAGAATATTATTTGTTCGAACACCTCTACTTTTGGCCTTGTTGTGACAACTCACACTTACAAAATGTATAGTTTCCCATAACTGAACATTCTCCACTTCTCTGACTGTACATATTTAACATGTTAGCTGTACTGATTATTATCTAGGAAACTCCTAGGGCCCAGGTGTATGCAGCTGTCAGTTAACTCATGGTTTAACCAATATTTCAGGAGAGGTTGCCCACCCCCACTCTCTTCCCAAACCCATTAGGGTAAGCTGACTGGACTCTCTGGGCTTAACCCAATTAACGCAGTTCGACCATCCCGGTTGTGAATTGCCACGCATCAAAGGAAGGCCTCCTGGAATTGAACAATTAAGAGGGATCTGGACCAAATTAAGAGGAAGCTTGTATTTTTACGTGACGTTAATCTCGCGATCATGTGCCACGGGACCTCCTTTTTAAGTGGAATCCGAACCACAAGACATGGCATTTCGCTTAGAAAATCTCACATGTATTGACCGGGATTCGAGCTCGGTTTACCTTGGTGAGAGGCAAACAGCTTGACCGCTGCGCCACCACGTATCCAGGACCAAATTAAATCGGGTCCGAACACACCACCTTCCCTACAAGCGCAAGAAATGCCTTCTTGCTGCGATGTTAGCGCTGTCAAGCAAACAGTGAAGCATATTACTCAGACTACCCTCTGGGATCCTAAAGTGGGGATGTAAGAAATTTTCACTAAGGATCACTATAGTCAATTGATTACACGTGTTTAATTTATATATTCGATTGCAAATTCTCCTTTGTAAATAATATGCCACAAATAAAATTAAAATAATTATACCCCCTTCCCTTAGGTTTCTGGTTATCCAAACCTGGAAAAGTTGGGTCACTTATTATTATTGTTATTATTAGACTAGTATTACCACCAACAAAGAGCGGTAGCTGCGGCCCAGTTATATGCAGTCTCGGTAAACGTGGGTTCGAACCTCACCGTTGGCCTTCCTTGAAATGGTTTTCCATGGTTTCTCCATTTTCAACTTCGGACAAATGTTGGGACGACATCTTTGAATAAGCAACGGCCGCTTCTTTCCAATTCCTTGCATAGTTTTATTCACCTTAATTCATATCGCATTAACTCCTCTCTTGAGGTTGGTGACAGGAAGGGCATCCTGCCGTATAATCAACCCACCACAAGAAAGGGAAAAGTCATCGGTTCTCATTTCCGTCCCAGTTGACACGGGAATAATATACATTATAGGTATCGTTTTTATTACAGTTTTATTATCATTTTATCATGATCGTCTTTACCGACAGCGCTTGCTACGCTCGCTAACGCGCAGAGCTAGGTCATGGGGCCAAGCTATCTGTGGTCTACATAGACGCGAGGGTTCGAGCCCCACCGTCGGCCGTCCTTGAAATGGCTTTCCGTGGTTTCCCCATTTTCAACTTCAGGCAAATCCTGGGACGAAACCTTCTGACAAGCCATGGCCACTTCCTTCCACATCCTTGCCCAGTTTCATTCAACTTCATTTCATCTCTCATTAGGTTGCTGTCAGAAAGGACATCCAGTCGTAAAAACATCCCCCACAGTCTTTCATCGTATCTCATCCCCGACCCCGTTAAAACGGGAATAATAAGGGGGCCAAATTCATACATTATCGTCATCCATCCTTAACGTATGCAACTATCTAAGACAATTAATCAGATCGAAGTTTCTTTTTCTGACATTGACAGCGGCCATCCTCATTGTGAAGTTTTCTCGTATTTTCCCACTATCCATTTAGGCACATGCCGGAATGGCACCATATTCCAAGTCCCAGGGCATCTGATCAATCCCAGACCATAATGAATACAGCCACGCATACTAACTACTACAGAAACCTCACAAACACAAGTTACCAGACAAATTTAACACACACCTAAATACATCGGGCTGATTAAGATTTACTAACAACCGCCACCATATTTATTTTCGTCTGCCTCGTGTCGCAGTGGCTAGAAAACCTGCGAAGAGCGTGGTTTCGATTCGTACCTTAGCCATCCTGGAAGTGGTTTTCCCCTTTTACTTCAGGCAAATGTCTTGATGCTTCCTAACTCAAGGCCACGGTCATCTGCTTCCCAATCCTCACCTAAATTTTTGAAAGGCGGAAAAAATTACGTGACCATGTCATACGATGTTGGCATGTCAAAGAACCCATTTGAATTCAGTAGGCCGTATTCATAATGGCAAAATTAATCTCGGGAGTTTCCGCCAACACAAAGTTCCTCAATTCCCTACTAGAAAGCGCTATAGTGTTCAAGGAGCTTAGATATCTAATGTCCTTGACTTTTATAGTGCTTCAAGGAACAACGAAATTCGACAAGCAAGCTACCCTTTGGGTGTCAAATAACAAAGCTTGCACCCGGCACCGAGGCCATACGATATTGTTACCTAAATTAAAAATAAACACACTACTACTACATTGACCCACAATAACACCCATAATTATATAACTTATATACAGTAGGCTATTTACACACACCCAAGTACACGGGACTAAATGATCACGATGTCAAGGCCCGTCAAATGAAACAACTTATTTTTCAATTCAAAGTTATATACGACTGTTAGGCCTACACTGCTCTTACGGGAGATAATTGCCGCATTTTGTACAGCCCTCGTGTGAACACTCTAGTTAACAGGTTCAGACAGCCTCATGCGTTTGGGAATTTCATACTAGGTAGCTTGAGGGTATTGCTTGAAAAGGCTTCCAAGATTAACCAAGCTGATAACACAACATCCGGGAGACATTCCTCTGGAGACTTTGTCCTAAGTACATCTCTATATATATAAAAATGAAAGTTTGTCTGTTTTTTCTGAATTTCCACGGAAATTTGCGTTATTTGCGCGTTTCAGACTGTTTTATGGCGGATGCGCACAAAAATAAATTTTTTGTCTGTCTGTGGACAACTTCGAGTCCTTATAACTTGAGAACGGCTGGGTGGATCAACGTAAAATTTTATACAGATATCCATCAGAGGCACCACACTAATCATTGATGTAATTCTTCTCCGTACCTATCATAAAAGGGGGGCCTACCACCTTAAAATACATGCTGAAATAGGCGTAGAAGGACGAGACAAAGCTTATTGCTGGTAACCATGGCAACGGAATCTCAGAGGACCATCTATTTCTGTAAGACGCAATGCAATTCCATTTATTACATTACTGTGAAGTTTTAAACGGAGGTTATCACGGAACCAAATTAAGCTGTAAAATTCATCAATACGTATGATGCTCTTAAGGGGGTGAATGGGTACACTAGAATTTTTTCACGCGATTTTCACGTGCGGGTGTGGTACGGTAGGTCTTTTATATCCCTATCCCTATATTGTATTTATATCATTATTTTATATAATTGCATACAACGACGAGACAAACCTCATTTTTACCCCTCGGTGGCAGAAACAAAACTTGAGGGTTCCCGAAAACTACATTTTAAGGCTCTAAAACCAACAGTTTCTTAGATATTCCCAGAAAACTAATTTAATTTAATAAACTAATGAAGGAATGCAAGCCGGCAACCATGACAACAGGTTCTCAAGAGAAGACATCCAACTTTTCATCTATTTCTGTAAAACGCAATGCCACTCCACTTTTTACATTTCTGTGAAAGTTTGCAAATGGCTATGAGTTTATCACGGAACCAACTTAAACAGTAAAATACATCAATGCGCTTAAGGGGGTCAAGGGGTACCCTAGAATATTTTCACGTGATTTACACGTGTGATATATCGTACAAAATTATATCCCCAAACAGCAACATTATTTTCAAAAAAATCCTGAATTGAAATAGTATTTTTTGTGGCTGTTAGGAATTTGGGCCATTGGAGGCTAAATACCTGAATATTCATGCACCACAAGCCTTAATAATTTGTTAAAGGTGTCATCCTGTGGATGGGGACTTAACACAACGGTGAGGGTCAGTGTTTATGTGAGGTGTATTGCGTTTCGTCTACGACGTTTTCAATTTTATTTGCACGTCAGGAAGTACACGTTAGGTGAATTTAGATTGAGCACATCCTAACTTTTTTTTTCTTTCTTTCTTTTCTTTTTATTGATACTGTGTGGTTGATATATCCATATTCGGACATCTGGGTGATATGTTGCAGGTTGGTTGGTTGGTTCCTCAGTTTAGAACCTGCGACAACGCTTTCACGTAGCCTCGTGTACTTTGAGTGTGTGTAGAATCTGTCTGATAACCGGTGTTAATTGTGATGGCTGTATTAGTGTGTGTTGTCTGCATTACAGGTAAGGACTGCAGACGATCAATTTCCAGTAGTTCCTACGCCTGCTACCAAATATTACCGTCAACTACACCTAGCTGTGACTTGGCTACTAGATGCCACCGCAACAGGCACCTGGCGGCAAACTTTGGAACTAATAGAGCGATAATCAAATCTAACCTACAAATTTAGCTTCACACAATTGTAGTTAGTGGAAGGTTCTATTACATGCCATAAATCTTTGACATGGGACCGCTGGCTTTACTTCCCCTCCGAAGTAAGGCATACTTAGGGATTTTAGGCCTTTCTGTGTATCTTTAGGTATGCCTAAAACTCCTGTTCGAATGTTTGGAGCATCGTAAAATTAGGTATCCATGAGAGTTAATACACCAATCATTTATAAAACTCTTCACCGTACATCTCGCAGAAGGGTTGGTATAGAAAATACATTTCTAAATACCCGTACATGCTAAAATAGGCGAAATATAAAAATTATCCTAGAAGGACGACCAAAGCATATGTTGCGCTTCTCAATGTGAGATACAAAATTCGGGAGTCTATAAAGAGTCTCCGAAAACCACATTTTAAGGCCCTTAAATTAACAGTGTCTGTGATATTTCCAGAAATCTAACTTTGCTCTGATAAACGTATAAAGGAATAACAAGCCCCTAACCATTGCAACAGTAGCTCAATTGATAAAGTCTGGTTATTAATTCCGAAGACCGTTCGAAGAGCAGGTACTTCTGCTAGTCCTAAATAAATAGCATTGCACATGGTCTTACAAGGTTGGTGTATTGCTGGCACTGTTGTATTGATCTCAAACTTACCTGTGTCATATCTACCAATTAACTTAAGTTATGAAAAGTGAAGATAATGGAGTATTAAACTGAAAATTGCCTAATGCAATGATTGTATTGCGATTATATTTTGTGCATTTTGAAAATACAAAATACTCATGAAAAGCATTTTTGATACAGATACAAAATACATGTCCCAAAACGTATTTTCGATACAAAATACAAGATACAAAAGTATCGAAAATACGTATTTTAAATACATGTATTTTCGATACTGCCCAACTCTGACCGTATCTTATAGTAAGATTACAGCCCGTCTGTCCAATGTAGCAGACTTAGCAGTTATTACATGTTAATTGATAGACACCAGATTTATTGAACTTACTCGACTCATTAACACATTTGGAATTGAAAAATAAATTGCTAGTAGTGTTGCTGGTTTTCAAGGCCACTTTCATGTTCAACTTCTTAAAGAAATTTGTGATACTGTATGAGGAGTGGTCAAAATAAGTGAAAACAGAATACAGTTCGTTGTTTTTTCTTTTGTTTCTTTGCAGAGATGGATTTTAGGCTTATTTCTGATGCTTTTTAATATGCTGAGAACAGGATCTACCTAAGCCATTAATTTTAGCGATCTGAAAAATGATGTTTATCTCTTTACTGAAGTCTTGTTTAGACAAAGGTAATTGCAACGCTCTATTGATAATAATTTTATGTCTGATACTTTTGAAATCAAAACAGGAGTCAGACAAGGGGACGGCTTGTCTCCGATCTCTTCAACATCGTTCTAGAGAAAATCATAAGAACATGGGAAATAGCTTTGGAAGCGATCGGAGGCCTATATCTTGGAAGGGAAGGAGAGAACTTGGAAATTAAATGTTTGGCTTTTGCTGACAACATTGCCCTTTTAGCCCATAATCAAGAAGAAGCCCAAAAAATGCTGGATATTCTGCATGGCATTGCTGAGAAAACAGGTCTCAAAGTCTCTTATGAGAAGACTGCATATATGGAACTCAAACACCAAGGAGAAAGACACATAAAGGTAAAACATGGGACTGTCAAAAGGGTTGAAAAGTTCAAATATTTGGGAAAATGGATACAAACGAATGGACACGATAAAGAGGCCAACAAAGCAAGAGCTAGGAAATTGGAACTGGCCTACAGGTTAACTCAGAACAGATATAATAAACGTGGAGTATCCTTCAACGCGAAAATCAAACATTACACCACGGTAGTGAAGCCCGAGGGTCTATATGCATCGGAGTGTCTGGCTATGATTGAAAAAGGGGAGATGAAGGAACTTGCACTCAAGGAAAGGAAAATTGTAGACCACTTAAAAGTGCTGACGGGACATAGAAGAAAAGGAAGAACGAGGACTTGCACACTGAAAGCATCACTGTCTCAATGTGCAAACGATGGCTGAGTTCTATGGACATCTGATGAGAATGGACGGGAACCGTTTGATGAAGAAAGTCTTTGAGTACATTGCAAGACTGAAGGCTACAACGAACTGGGTACAAGAAGTCAAGAAATACGTGGTTGAAATTGAAATTACTGCTGCCGTGATCCACAGCAGGAAGTTGTTTCGAAGTCGCATTGACAGCGTTAAGACATTTAAGGAGAATCCACCAAAATGTAGGCCTAAATTTGTAATTTCTGCGGAGGATTTGAAGTGAAAGAATGAAGAGGTTCTGGGAGGAAAAGAAGAGATTGACCAGAAAGCCTTAGGTTCTATGCGCTCCATATTTGGCCAAATTAGTAAACAAAAAGAAATAAAAATTCTATGTATATTAGGTTGCTACAGTGTAGCTGAAGGTCTTTTGGAGTGAAACATGTGCTACCACTAGTGTAAGAAAAATTATTGTATTGACAAGTGGAAGAAAGCTTAAAAATAAAACTAGGTAACAGAACTGTTAAGCACACACTCACATGGACCCAAGTGGTATTGATTCCTATTTGACCCATTTCTGCCCAAATTAACTGTTTGTGAATACTCAATGACCCTTTGGTAAGATGCTTCCTTCAGAGGAATTAATGTTTTTGGTTCGGTGGCGTAGTTGGTAGCATGCTGAGCTTCTATGCCCAAGATCGCAGGTTGAAACCCGGCCGAAGTCGTCAGATTTTTTAAGAGCGTTAAAATTCCCTCAGTATGCCTTCCTTCGGAGGGGAGGTAAAGCCGGAGGTCCCATGTCATAGATTTATGGCATGTTAATGAACCTTCCACTAATTACACCTGTGTGAAGTTAAAATAAATTATAGCTTAAACAACGCTCTTAGGGTTCCTACGTTTATCGCCAGCGGCTGACTGCGGTGGGTTCTAGTAGCCAAGTTCCGATCTAGTAGTTGTTGATGGTGGCGTTTGGTGGCAAAAGTAGGAGCTACTTGAAATTCAATGTCTGCAGTCCTTACTTGAATTAAAAACAGATAACACACACTAAGACAGACGTCACAATTAACACCGGTTATCCGACAGATTCTACACACACCCAAAGTACACGGGGCTACATGACTGCGTTGTCGCAGCCCCTGAACTAAGGAACCAACCAATGTTTTTAGGACTTCACTATCTATTTGCCAGCATTTTACCCCAATATATTATTGGGCTCACCTCACCAAGACAATGGCCAGTACATGCAGGACTTGCCTCTGCAGGGCATAAGTATCACAAGGCGTGCCCAAGTGCTTCGGGAGATTAAATCTTCACTTTTAAAATATTGCCTGTCAAGTAGTTTAGAATGAAAACCTGAATTTCCACTTTAAACTTTCATACATGCATTAGGGCTGAAATGGGGTGATGGCAGGTATCGGACTAGCCCAGATTTTGCTGTTAGCAGTAGTTGTCAGAAATTGTTTATTGAAGTAAAGTGTTCGCTAGCAGGTGGGAATATCAAAATTCAGTCGAGAGGCAAGATTGTTTGTGAGGGGTAGTGTTTCATTGTTCTCAGCGTGCGTTTCACCCAGCACGAACTCACTTTTACTAAGAAACAGTAGCAATAAGGGTAAGTTGTGTTGAATTTGATGTACGATAGCAGAAACAGTGTACCTTATTCTGTAATCTAAGGAGTTTAGAAACTCATTATTATCGAAGGTTTTCGGTTGAGTACTTGTTTTACATTAGTGCATCATTCGGGTGGTACTTGTGTGTGGTATCGGACCCCCATACAAACAACAAGAACACTTAAATTCACTGTAGATGCAACAGGAAACGATGGGATGACTGAATGCATCATTTGTGGAGAGAGCTTCAATACAGATTGGATTCAGTGTTGTGTGTAGAGTTTGGACTCATAAAAACTGTGCAAATCTTGAGGGGGAAGCTTTATTTTATGTGTTATATTTTCAGAATAGCTAAACATTAATACATTTGTAGAATGTAGGAACACTTACATTTTTCTAAAACCAAAGTCTGCCCTATACCACCCTTTATTTTACAGACATTGAAAAATGTAATGACTTCTTAATTTGTTAATACTGTTCATGTGGCCCCGTGGTGTTGGGGTAGCGCGCCTGCCTCTCACCCGGAGGCCCCGGGTTCGATCCCCGGCTCCGTCAGGGATTTTAAAACTGACGTGAGGGTTGGAAGGGGGTGCACTCAGCCTCGTGAGGACAATTGAGTAGTTGTCTGACAGTGAGACAGCTCCCCGATCACGAAAACCAAGATTAACGGCCGAGGGGACCCGACACGCTGATCATGCGTCACCCCAATATCTGCAGGCCGAATGGCTGGGCAGTGGTTGCTTGGTCGGCCTTAGCCTGTCATGGGCTCTATAGTGCCAGGGGTTGTTGTATGTGAATAATTATGTGTTAATATATTCAAGCAAGTACTTTAGTATAAGAATACAGATAAGTACATCCCATAATTTTCATTCTATTCCATAATATGTTATAACTGAATAACGGAACTTGTCTGATAACTCCTGACCTTCCCCTGTCTCGTCTCATCTGAGAGGCAGCAACCCTACCGATGGAGCACGTTACATTGGCCACGTGTCACCCTTCAACAGGGTTGGCACGAGGCCCATTCGACACATGTGGCCGCATGGGGCGCCACACTGGTGAAGCCGGCGTCTCCTGTCATTTTTCGTTTGAAAATCTTATTTTGATTTTGCGGCGCTATAAAACTGAAATATAAACTTTGGCGGCCCAGAATATGTAAAAATATTAAGCATTAAATCTCAACATTTTATTGAGATATTAAATCTCGGTTGGTTCTTTAGTATGGGGCTGCGACAACGTGGTCATGTAGCCCCGTGTATTTTGGGTGTGTGTAGAATCTGTCTGATAACCGGTGTTAATTGTGATGACTGTATTAGTGTGTGTTATTTGTTTTTAATTCAAGTAAGGACTGCAGACGATAATTTCAAGTAGGTCCTACTTTTGCTACCAAATGCTACCATCCACGACACCTAGCTGTGAACTTGTCTACTACTAGATGCCATCGCAACCAGCGCCTGGTGACGAACGTTGGAAATTAAGAGTATTAATCAAACCTAACCTACAAATTTTGCTTCACACAAGTTTTAGTTAGTGGAAGGTTCTTTTACATGCCATCAATCTATGACATGGGCCCGCCAGCTTTACTTCCCCTCCGAAGGAAGGCATAGGCTTACTGAGGGATTTTTAAAGCTCTTAAAAAAATCTGACGACTTCGGCCGGGTTTGAACCTGCAACCTTGGGTATAGAAGCTCAGCATGCTACCAACTACGCCACCGAAGTCGACGAATATTAAATCTCAATATCATTTGGAATATTGGAATGGCAACATTGGCAATTGACAACCATATTTTAAACTTTATCGATACTGATTCAATTTTGAAAGACTTTGCCAAGCTTAAGGTGAGAAAAGTATCTTTTTAAAAGTTTGTTCATATAAGTCTTTTATGATACAGTATTTGTCATTCTATAAGTCAACTTTTCATTTAATTTATATAAATACTAAACACAATTATTTATTTTAATTTGTAATGAACAATAAAATTATTATATCCCATTAATTAAAAGACGAGTAAGTTTTTAAGAGAGGGGTGCCAAACCCTGATCTTGCATGTGCTAAAAAGAAACCTTGAAGTGACCCTACCCTTTAATCTTCAGGTCATATGGCCTAGCAGTGGTTGCTTGGTAACCCAAGGACTTCAATATGCTGTTCAACCAATGTCTTTTTTTATAACATAAATTAACAATAGTGTCAATTAAAAGGAGGATTTTTCGTGTTGTATTTCCAAAAATGTGTTAACATTAGAAAGAAGAAAATATTGCAGTGTGTTCTTATTTTGGAACTGCCCTTATTGTGAATTGCTTCTGTTTAATGTCTTTAATTTCTAGCTTTACTTTTGACCTTTGTTGAGCCAAGCTTATTGCTTGTATCTCTTAGATTTTATCTCAAAGTCTTTGCAGTGCTTCATCTCCTTGACCACAGTAATGATTTCTTTATTACCATATGGTACCTGTTTGTTAACCAGGAAATTCTTAACCAATAAAATATTAATTCATCCATTATTGTGTTGGCAGGTTTCGTATTTGGAGTCTCCTGATCTAAAGACTATAAAACATGAACCTGAAGATGAATATTTGCCTGAACCTGAAGATGAATATATGCCTGAACCTCACGACAGTTTGCAGGTGAGCGTTAAGTTGGAGATTGTTAAAACCAACTACTCTATACTGTACATATCTGCCAATCATCGATTTTCTGTCAAATGTACAAATTTTTGGCATTTTCTACGAGTGAACTATGCTATTGTACAATTTTTCAATATTCGCTCAGTAAATGAGCTTAGATGACAGTGACTGTTGCTGATGGAGATACCACAGATGCTAGAAAGTAGGCTCGGTTAATCTTCATAGAGCTGATGGACGATAAAATTGCTAGGCTATTGACCATTCTCACCATACCACATAATAATGCTGCATGTGAACATCTACCTCGTGGCATAATGACTAGAATTTTTGGCTGTCACTGTGGAGGCCTGGGCCAAATCCCGGCTCAGCCAATCTGGTCTGAGGGTTGGAACAGGGTACACTCAGCTTCATGGGGCAGTACTGGGAACAGGTGGGTCAACTCCCACCTTGACTACCCTGGAAGTGGTTTTCTTTGTTGGCTTCTTGATCTGCCTGACTGGCAAGGAGCAATTTTCGGTGGTGCCTAATTAACAATTAATTGATTACTTTTCAGTCGGTCAACATGTGCTTATGTCAATTATATTAGGCAGGAAATAAAAGACTCTACTTGAAAAAAAAAATGGCATTGTAGATTTTTATTTGAGCTTGATGGTTATTGTCTTGTAGTTCATTGATTTAATTAACCTGGATCTGATGATGTTTGCTTCACAAACAAAACCTGTCATCCTTTTGAACCTCCCCTGTAATCTGTGCGACTGGCTGTGTGGCTAAGCGGTAGCATTCTCGCCTGCTGTTCCCTAGGCTGCAGGATCAAATTCTGGCACAGTCGCTGGCATTTGAGGGTGCGCAAATGCGATGGAGTCGTGTCAGTAGATTTACTGGCACAATAAAGATCCTCTTATGGGGCAAAATTCCGGCACCCAGGGATCTCTAAAAGCCAGAGTAGTTAAAAGGAACGTAAAACTAATAAAAAAAAAATTATAATCGTTTCAGTCGTCTATGGACCACGTTATTTCAACTGCCTTTTCCCTCTTTCTTTCACATTGGCCCAGTATTCGCGCATTCTTCTTCGGTGAGCTTCCTTTCGTTCTTCGGTCCACTTCTTGCCGGTTTTCAATATAGGTTTTGGCTGAAAACTCGGTATCTCCCCAAGTTTCTTCTTCAAAGAGTCACGTTCTAAGATGTCCTCATGTGATATCCCCAGTTCTTTTAAGTCTTTTTCCACCTCTGTAATCCAGATCCCTTTGGTTTTCTTTCCCACAAAGTAGGCACAGATTCGATTGGACAATCTTCCGAAGTTCATTGGTGTTAAATGGCCATAAAAGGAGAGTCTTCTTTGCGAATGGTGTCCGTTATTATCTCCACATGTAGATAAAGTTCATCGTTGTGTCGTCTTCTATACTCCCCTCGCTCCTTGACCAGGCCCAAGATCTTTCTCAGATTCTTCCTCTCTTTGGCTTCGAGTTGTTCTGCCAGGCCCTTTTTATTCATCGCCAGGCATTCTGATGCATATAACGCCTCCGGGCTAATAACGGTAACGTAGTGCCTCAGTTTGGTCTTGAAGAACATTGATCGTGTTTTGTAAATGTCTTTGGTTAAATGGTAAGCCATTTCCATTTTGTTAAGTGGTACCACGATGGCTTCCTTTTCACGAATGTTGGGCTCAATCCATTCACCCAAGTATTTGAATTTCTCTACCTGTGTTCTTTGTCCTCCATTCACCGTAAGTTCTCTGGGTTCTGACTTTATGTTCGTTATAAACTGCGTTTTCTCAAACGAAATCTGAAGACCTGCCTTTGCTGCTTGCACCTGTAATTGATTGATATGTTGTGTGGCCGTGTCAAGAGAATTAGAGAAAATTGCAACATCATCTGCGAAAGCTAAACAGTCGATTGTCAGGTTTTTGTTCTTACAACCTAGTCTGACCCCATTCTCTACACCATCTTTACACAATTCTTTACGCCATTCTCGAATAATTTTCTCAAAAACACAGTTGAATAACAGAGGCGAGAGCCCATCTCCCTGTCTCACCCCTGTCCATATTGCGAAGGATTCAGAAATCTCTCCCCTGAATTTCACTTTGGAAGCTGTATCCAACAGGGATTGGTGAATGACTGCTCTTGTCTTATTATCTAAATCAAATTCTCTTAAAACCTGGATCAGGGTACTACGATCCAGCGAGTCTTAAGCCTTCTTGAAATCAACAAAGGTCACAACAAATTTCTTACTTCTCAGATTCATGTATGATAGAATTGATTTTAGATTCATGATTTGCTCAACACGAGCGCCCCTTTCAAAATCCACATTATTATTATTATACCGGCAGCGGTGGCTACGCTCGCTAAAGTGCAGCTTTAGGCTATGGGTCCTAGCTCTCTGCTGACTCGGTAGACGTGGGTTCGGGCCCCACCGTCGGCCATCCTTGAAATGGTTTTCCATGGTTGCCCATTTGCAACTCCAGGCAAATGCTGGGACGGTACCCTCTGATAGGCCACGGCTGCTTCCTTCCACATCCTTGCCCACTTTCATCCATTCATCTCGTCTCTCATTCCGATTTGCAGGTCGCCCACGGGCGTCGACTAGAGAGACCTGCCTCGGCCTCTAAGGAAGCCACACAACAACAAATAAAATATATATTATGTAATCGGTGCATGATAATCGTGTCCTTCCGCCTAATATAATTAGCATTAATTGGTGTTGACTGACTGAAAAGTTATCATTTCATTGCCACAACTTCTTAAAGACTTCTCTAATATTTCGTAGAATGTAAACGAATTCCATTGTGTGTAGAACAAGTATCAGTAAAAGTTATCCGATTTTTGTTGTTTTTAACAGGGCCCAGCTGCAGTGAAAACTGAAATCAAGTTTGAAGAGCTTACTCTAGGAGATACTGAGTAAGTTCTGCTGTAATTATACCATAGGTGATCATTATGAATGTCATATCTCATTGAAATGTAGTATAAGGCTATGTTATTGCTGCATCAACTAGAGGCTTGGGACATCTTTAATTATATCAGTCAGTTCAGTGTACTTATGTGTGTTTATCACAGCAATGCAGATTTTAAATTTTCACGACCTCACTTGGTTATAATTATGACCAGTCCCCTTAGCCCGGGCGTACTTTGTGCTCACTCGCCCTTCTGAGTCTCACCGAGCCTCACCATGCTTGGGCAGGTAGCAAGGTAGGACTCTTGCATTCTTTTACCTGTTCAATTAAGGAGCTCTGTGCCTAGTGCAGGGAAAATATTTATATTTTTAAGGCTTAAATAGGGGCTGGGACATCAGACCCAAATGCTTGGGTGAGGGTGAAATCTTAATGACGTCATGGCTTGCTACGTTCACGATACGTACACAATTATATTTGGAAATTAATGTACCGAATGAAAGCATTTCAAAGTGTTATCATAATGCCCCTCTTAGTCTTACACCTATTCTTACTTACACTACTTTTCTAGTACAAAAGAAACATCAGCCCCTCCCAAACTCCCTCAGTTGATTGTTTCCAGGAACTACAATTATATTGTTGATTATGATTATGTGATTCAATGATATAAGTTAGAGCAAAAGTTAATTTACACTTTTGTTTTAATTGGAAAATGACCTCGATGTTCCACCCTTTTAAATAACAATCAACGTTCAATCTTTCATTGTGATATGCGGCCCTTGACATCATTTTATCAAGTTTTTAAAACGAAAAGACATGAAAAAGACCTTGTCAGCCCAAAATCCTTATTGTCAAAGTTTAATGAAATAAGAAAAATGATACCTCAAGTCAATAAAATGTAATTCTTGAGTGCAGTGTACAGATTTCGGTTACATTATAACCTTCTTCAGCAAACAGTAGTTGATTCAAAATTTTATAAAAAGGCTGATTTCAAAATTATTTCCAAAATACTATCTAAAATGATTAAAAATACTCTAAAAGACAAAAATCAGACCTGTTACGATTTTTAGATAGTCTATGAAGGATAAATCTCTTGAAAAGACAGCTCGAAGTGGAAATGTCAATGATGTGGAACTGATGTATTGGTTAATTGAAAATTCTTTATTTTATTTCTTTTTTATTGTACTAACTACAGGGTCATTATCTTTGTGCGCCCCGGTAATCATGGCAAACTTTGGAGTCATTTGGCTGGCCAGGTGCGGAGCGAGTGAACCTCGCAATACCCCGCTCCGGCAGTACTGCCCTCCTTTTATATCCTCTTTGATCTTGCTTATGAGAAAGGAGAAGGTGGAGGTGTACTGAAAACCTTGTAAAAACGCTCTTGAAAGTATGCCTGAAGTGACTCCGGGCAAGCATTATAGAACTAATCCCAAATTTTACGGTGTTTTCAGATTGACCTATGCGCAGGAGTTTCTGAGACCTGTTCAAGAACCTTCCTCTTTGGAAGTCTTGACAGATCCCCTAAAGACGATGTCTTCACACAAGAATGAATCCGTTCCTGCATGTGAACTGACGCTGAGAGTGACACGTCTTGGAAGGTTCATTAAACTTCCTGCTAGATATAGAAATGACTGAGAAAATTATTCCTCAAGTTGGGAGGTTGTGAATGTGTGTATAATTTTACTACAGTGTGTAGTTCTGTTCAGTTGTGTGGATATTGTTGATCTCACACTATCAGGGTGTTATTCCTGTATGTAATGTAACTTTGGGAGCTTTATCACAGAAGAATAGTTGATATTTCTAATTTAGAAGCTAAAGAAATCATATTCTCATCAAACGTGTTGAAACTTTGCATAAATGTTGATCAGACCTTGGCTGAAATATGCTACAGGTGTATCTGTGCTGGTAAGGATGCAAAGAAAGGCCATCGAGTATGTAGTGTGACCCTTGGCGGAAAAGCCATGTAAAATGATTCAGAATTTTGGTCGGGAAAGTTAATTCATGGGAGGTTGGAAAAGTTGAAGGTGACATTGGGACTGATTCTTGCAAAGTAATACTAAGTTAGTGGAATAATAATGGCAGAAGGTATTCTCTGCTGGGAAAGAGAAAATATAATGGATCTTTGTTTCATTCAAATCCATAATGGAATTTGTTAGGTCCGTATTGACAAATAAGTAATAAACCAATTTAAGAGGAAAACTCCGTCAATCAATACTTATGTATTAAAACATATTTACATCGGGTACATGCTTCGAACCTAATAGGTCCTTCTTCAGCCCTGAACTTCAATAAGTTTTGCAATCAATCATGATACAACTAACATCAACATACTTGTAAAGCATACTATATATAAAGACATAATTAAATCCTGAAAAGGACACAAGCTAAAATACATAAAAACACATTAAAACACTGTTTAAATTGAACTAATGTTTGTTGCGTCGTAGTATGACGACTTAGTCCAGTTGAATTTGGATGATTGACCACATAAAGTTTTTATTGACAGAGTTGACTTAAAGTTGCACTGTGGGCTGTTATGAGTCATGTTCAATAATCTAATGGGTATGTACAATGTGACAATAGACGGAGGCTTCTTCTATGTAAAATCTTAGAAGAGATTCATAAATTGATCTCTTTATGCTGAGTCTATTCAAAAAGAAAGAAAAGAAAAACAATTAATTGATTAAGTTCAAAGAAACAAGTTTGTGAAAAATTAAAAATGTATTATTAACAAAAATCTTAAAACATGAGATCGACAAAATGCAACCTGACTTACGCTTGTCGGAAAGGAAGGAGAGTGGGCCGATGACCTGGCCTGTCTGTCTTTGAAGTTAACTGCGAATGAAACAAATTAACTTTAAATAAGAAAAAAGGCCATGGGATTGCTCCCCTGTGTGTACTTGCGTGTCCACCTTACCGTGGAACACATTCTCTTGGAGTGTGTGGAACTGGCCGATCTACGCATGACTCTCAAACTGCCTAACACCCTCTCCCTTATTCTCCGTGATGGCGGGCCATCAGCAGACCTCGTCATGCGGTTCATGAGGGAGAGTAGTTACTTTTGTAAGTTTTAATGTAGTTTAAGACTTTTAATTCAGTTCTAGTCTGTTTTATGTTTTTTATTGCATTCGTCTATTTTATTGTTCACTATTACTTATTTGTTTTATTGTGGTTTTTTTTTTACCATCTCCTTTTATTGAAATAAGGCATAATTGTTGGGGCTCACTGCCTGTTTTATATAAACCATTTTCGTTTCATCTCTGGCAGTGGGCTGTTTTTATCTTCATCCATTCAATTCATGCCATTTCATTTCATTAGGGGCCGATTACCTAGATGTTTGGCTCCTTAAATCAAGAATTATCATCATCATCATCATTATGAAAGTTTCGGTCCCAAAGCACAAGTTTTCGTGCTCCCGCTTACTACGTTCAAATTTTGAAGTTCTTCCGTTCAATATTTTGGCGTATTTGTCAGTCCAGTTGGACTTCGGCCAAGGTTAAGTGATTGCGTAAGCTTGGCATAGTAGCGTTCGAGAGCTCAGCTCAGTTCAGCAGCGAGTGTGCTTCCTATAGTGTCATCTATTCATTCAGTGACGATAGCTTGCCGTATAGTTATGTAGTATTCTTGGCTAATTTTATCTGGGTCTTATTTACGTATTTGCAATGGAGAAGAAGAAAGTAAGGCAAATAACAGTGAAAAACTACAAATCCTTGAAGAAGTGGATCGCAATCCAAATATGAAGCGTGTAGAAGTTAAACATTCCTCCGTCAACTTTAAATACAATTGTTAGCAAACGTAAACTGATTAAGACTGCTCTTGAAGAAGGGAAAAGTGCTCAAAGAAAACGTAATCTCCATGGTCAGTTTCCAGAATTAGAAGAAGCTGTTCTAAAGTGGTATGTGCAAGCGTGAGCTTCGAATGTGCCAAAAGACGGTACTTTAGTTCGAGCTCAGGCAACTCTTATTGCACAGAAGATGGGAACTGATGATTTTAACCCTTTAAGTGCTGAGTTTCCATTTGACTGTGTGGTCCCTCAGTGCTGAGTTTATTCATTCGTATGTAAAAAAAATTGTAGAAGCCACAATGTTTAACCTATCAGGAGAGTGAAGAGCTTAAAATGTTAATAAATGTTGGTTCTTTAAAATATTTAAATGCAAATTGAACATCCTACGATTATGTTTGATATTTTAATGAGAGAAATGAAAATTTAACTTTTTGTGCTCACGTGTACATCACCTTTATACAATGTACTGTCTTCGCATTATATCTCTGCCTCTGAAGACCGATGTATTTCTAAGAAGTGTCATCTACTTGTCAATTTCTCTACTCCTATTTACGTGACATTACCCCCCATGTTGGGGCTCGGGAGTTTTGACGATACAGAATACTCGGCCGACTTAGCTTGATGCAGTCAGCACCTGTAAGCACATTTCATTAATACTTGCCAGACTATTGTCAGTGTATGTAGTTCTGCAGTACTGTTGAATTATTTTTTGCAGTATTTATTTATTTATTTATTTATTTATCGTATGGCTTTTAGTGCCTGGAGTGTCCGAGGACATGTTCGGCTCGCCTGAGTCTGTAGCTACTTCCAGCGGACACCCTTAGGGTGAGCTACAAGTTTCGTTCAATTTCAAGTAGTTCCAACCTTCGCCACCAGAATCGATGATACCTAGTGGCGAACGTTGGAACTTTGATAGAGCGTTCTGACGAAATCTAACCTAAAAATTTAGCTTCACACAAGTTTAGTCTGTGGAAGGATCTTTTACATGCCATAAAATCTATGACATGAGTCCGCCGGCTTTACTTCCCCTCCAAAGGAAGGCATACTGAAGAATTTTTAACGCTCTTAAAAAATCCGACGACTTCGGCCGGGTTTGAACCCACTATCTTAGAAACAGCAGTTCAGCATGCTACCAACTATGCCACCGAAGCTGCTTTTGCAGTATTTAATGTGTTAGGCTGGTGTTATTTTTTTAAGTTACATTTTCAAGTTAAGTTATAAGATGCCACCTGTCGTCTCTAAAGTTAAAACCAAGAAACTGAATAGCCAAAGTAGGGAGATGGTGGCTAATGTGTTAAAATTCATGGAAAATTAAGCGGCTTGTGGTGATATCAATATTCCTGTTAACCAAGCACTGGCTAGGACTGCGTTGGCCACAGGTGTATCTAAAAGAACGGTGCGTCTTATAAAGAGAGAGTTGGGCGATATTGAGAAAGGAGAATCAAACTCGTTCGCAATTCCTGATAACTCGTGCAAGAATTAATACTGTTACTAATTTCGACAACTTTGACCAATACGTATTAAGGAGGACTATTCATGGCGATGTAAATAATAATAATAATTATAAATACAATAGTGATTTGAGAAATAGTTTTGCTGAGGCTACCACAGTCGATAGACCTTTTCTGGAAATGATGACGTACGTCGCCGGCAGAGATATAATGCGAGCACAGTAAAGGGCCCAAAATAAAAATATTTCCTAAAATCTGTAGGCAAATAATATGTTACTTCATCATCACTTTCCACTGTGGTTAATAACTGAAGAATTCTTTGATCCGAAATAACATCGCGTCGAGAGCAACTAGTTTGTTGTTCCGCCATGTTTGTTTACATCACGGATGAACGGCAGCTGTAGAGGACTGACTTCTACAAAAAGCTCTGGTAGTCACTTCCCGAAGCTATTAGCCGTGCTCAGTTAGTACCACATAATGCCAAACATCGATTCGGCTCTTGAGAGTGAACCGGGAAACTGAAAATAATAAAAGTTCTCGTTCACCGTCTATAGACGGGCGTAGCACTGGTGGACCAACGGAGTCAGCCCGTCTATAGGCGGGTGTAGCACTCATCGGGTTAAAGTATCTAATGGCTGGATTGACAGATTCATGAATCGACACAACCTAGTTTATAGATGTGTGCGAGGCGAAGCTGCTGACCTGGCTAATGAAACTACACTGTGCGAAACTATTGAAACATGAAAAACTACAATGCTTCCTGCAATTTTGAAAGACTATATTCCTGACGATATTTTCAATGCAGATGAAATGGGGCTGATTTTTCATCTTCTTCCAGATAAAACCCTAGATTTTAAGGGCGCAAAGTGTCACGGTGGCAAACTTAACAAGGAAAGGCTTACAGTTCTCCGGTGCTCTAATGAAAGTGGAACCGGGAAGTTGGTACCACTGGTTATTGGAAAAGCATGCAATCCGTCATGTTTCAAGAACGTGTGATCTTTTCCATGCAAGTGCATTTCTAACACGAAAGCGTGGATAACTTTCACAGTATTTGAAAATTTCTTAAGCGCATGGGATGCAAGGCATGGCATAAGAAAGAGGAAAATTGCACTCTTTATTGATCAGTGTCCCACTCATTCCTCAAATGTTTCTAATTTGAGAAACATAAAGATCATTTTCCTCCCAGCAAACTGCACGAGTAAGCTACAGCTGTTAGACCCAGGCATAATACGGTGCATGAAGCAGAAGTATTGTAAGAGGCTGGTACAGAGAAGATTGGTTGCAGTGGAATTGATGACGAGAAAAATCACCGTCTTAGATGCCATGCATTTCATTAAGGCAGCCTGGGATTTTGTGGAGCAAAACACTATTCGGAACTGCTTCAATGCAGCCGGCTTTTCACGCTGATGACGTCACGCTAGATGATTTTTCTGAGAGTGAAGGATGGCGCTAAGTAGCAGGAGAGGTCACTTTCGAAACGTACATCAATGTTGATGATGATGATGATGATGTTCCAGTGTGTGAAACTATGACAGTAGATGAAATTCTTGAAGAACAGAAGATGGAAAAAGCGTCAGTGCAGGATGAAAGTGATGACTAGCCAGTTCCCACTGTCAAAAGTGATGGAGGCAATGGACATAGTGAAGCGATACGTGTGTAGTTTCGAAGTTGATGACGAAGTAATGACTTTATTAAAAAGCATGGTCAGTACAATTTTAAAATTAAAACCAAGAAAGCAATCAACCAAACAAATGTACCGTATTTACTCGAATACGACCCGCCCCCGAATAAGACCCGCACCCTGATTTTGAAGAACAAAATTAAAAAAAAAACTCAAAATTATGTACAATCGTAACTAAATAAACAGAATAGCATTTATCCAAAATAGTTTCCAACAGTTTTGAAGTCGTCCTAAAATAACACACATCAAACGATTAAAAATACAAATAAAAGTACACAAACACTTCATTCATCGTCATCAGAAGTACCAACTTCGGAACTTTTATCACCATCCCACTAAATGTCGTCATCGCTGACATCCATAGCATTCGAAATACTACATTTCTTGAAGCTCTTCCGTATGAGATCTCCCGAGATACGATTCCATGCCGTCAATATGCACTAACATAGCAGCTGAACTTCCGGGCGCTGAATACGACCAGTTGGAGTCAGTGTGTGCTTATCGGCCGCCATCTGCTCCGTATACAGCTGTTTCAAGGCTGCTTTGAACGGGCGGTTCACGCAGACATCCAGTGGTTGTAGCATAGACGTCATCCCGCTCAATCACGAATACATGACTCGTCAATATCATACAGTGCACTCTCGTTAATTCGCGGTAATTAATGCACGAACTTCCGCGAATTATCCGCAGTTATTTTTGTTAAGCCTAGGAAAAACAAAACTATTGGTTAAAATATTGAAATAGGCTTGAACATGCGAAATAATAATTTTAACTCCTGATTGTAGTGTCTTATACGACATGCTAGGCTACTGGTAGGCCTATGTGGATTATGCCTACATTAATATATTTAAAAAAAGCCGTCTTTACTTTTTGTTTCTTAGATCGTTTATTCTATTTTTCGATTGCACATTTCCAAAGAAAATATTATATGAAAACGAAAATTCATCTCGTTTTTCTATATAAAAGATAAGTGTGACTAGAGACACTAGCTTGACTGTGGGAAAATTTCGGGATTTCCGTTGCATCACTCCCGCACTCGAAATCTACTGGATTTCCGTTTTCCTCACCAACAGTCAAATGCCATGCTATTTCTTCTTTGCTTTTCTGTAGTAAATCATAATCGTCTTTATCGACGTCTAACTTGCCCGTTCGAAATATCGTCGTTACAAAAGTCGGCAAGCGCTTGCTTTTGTACGAGCGGAGTAGCGGTACTTTCCTCCCGACTAGTTGACTGCATGAAGAGCATCGAACAAACACGCTCTCGATGTCGTGCGCGTTTGCGCCATTACGCAATAATCGCTGTTTACAATACGCTGTCCGCACATCCACCCTTCACAACTCACAGATCAGCGACCTTGGAGCGTGGCTGTTGGGAAAGGGAGGGTAGGTTCCGAGTGAAAGTGCATTCCTCTTGTATTGTTTGGGCTTCAAAGACAAAGGAAATCTGTGCTATACCACTCGCGACAACATGCGCGTAAGTTTCGAAGATTGCGCAATTAGGCCTACTGTTGCATCGCAGAGAAATGCAGTTCAGTCTTCCCTAGTCTCAATGATTTCGTCTTTACGCATTGCGTCGCATCAAAATTCTTTTAAACGACAGAGATTGCTTAACTTAGCGTGATGATTAGTTGCTGTGAGAATTCCCAATTTAAAAAATACTGATGGAGACCCGCGAATTAACCGCAAAACGAATTATCCACACGCGAATTATCGGGAGTGCACTGTATTTCCTGCCGGGCGAGATTTCCAATAACTTCAGCTTCCCTCACAACTTTCAGCTTCTCACTCACATTAAACGACCGCAAACTCTTCGTACAGCTCATGTTTACACTCGGAAAACGTGCGCGACACGTGCGCGAGGAAGTATGACGCCGCCTGCTTACGGTAAAACAGTGATAGCCGGAAGAAGGCTAGCACCATCTAGCGGATACTCGCAACACCCGATATCGCGCGTGGCGGGCAATTTAAATCAGGATGACTCAAATAAGACCCGCACCCCAAATTTTGTTTAAAAATGTGCAGGTGGTATTCGAGTATATACGGTATTTCAAACCAGTATAAATATTCATGTTAGACTGTGAGGCAAGGTGTATTATTAGGATTAAAGTTCATATACTGTACTGTAATTCATTTTTACGTTGTTATTTGTTCCCCCTGTTAGTTACTGACAAACCTATGTTTATGTTGTGACTGTAATAGCGCATTAACAAATTCTTAAGGTCGACAATTTCACACGCACGACCGCACGTCTATAACACGCTTTTTTTAATTATTTTTACATGTAAATATAGTATAGCGTTTTCGGTAGTACGTTTTCCTACTTTTGACGTCCAATTATTTCAGTCCCTTCGAAAACATGCTAACGAAGTTCCACTGTATGCGTTCCACCAGGCATTACTGGAATTGAGTTTTGATGGTTGCGGGAGTAATTTCAAGGTATTACGAATTGAAGTTAGGGTTACTCACAAGCAGACTGTGATTCTTACCACCGCAAACCCAGTGAGTTGGCGGTACGATATACGTTCCACAGGCCATCCTTTTAGTGTCTGTGGGAGTAAGTATCGCGATATTCTGTGCATGCATACTCGGAGGTGCAGTTAGATTGCCTTTTTATATACAGCGTGTGGCGAGCAAATGATGCCATGAAAATACATTTTTATTCCTCAGTGTGAGTAATGTGTGATTCCTCGATCGCGTCGTTTTCACTCTATCACTATTCCTACTGTGTGTCTGGACTCACATAGTGTGTGTCTGCATGTGCATCACTCACCTGTTTCTAATTCCCTTGTAGGGGTCGACGGTGCACCGATTTTTCGGTTTCGGTACGGTACAAAGAAAAATACCAACCTCGGTTCGAGACAGTAAAAAACTCTGTAAAAAGTTCGGTTCGGTACAGGAGACATAAATATCGTAGTGATCTGGGAGATCCCGGAAATAGCGACCACCAGTGATCACTTTGAAGGAGATAAAGAGAAACAACAAAAATTAAAACTCCGATTGGAGCACTTCCAGTTTACTGAAGTTTCATAATTCTTTTCACCATACATGGACGCCCTCACATCACTACCACTCACAAGAAAAGAACTAGTTACGTGAAAGAATAGCATTAGAAAACGACACAAAACAGAAGACCGAAATACACGCACTTCACTGACCGACGCCACATTTTGTGCTACCACGGGCGTGTAACTTGTATGGACCCGTTGCTTCCGAGAGCGGGCTTGGACTGACGAGCTTCGTGTCGTGGCATTACGAGGCGCTGTTAGCCATGGTTCGCCCACGTGAAGTCAGCCCTGCCTTGCTATTGGTTAGCTCCTACATGGCGCCAGTGTGTTCGATTTGAACTCAAGTTTTGTGCGTGTGCTACAGTTCTTGTATACTCGCAAATTAATTATCTTCGGTGTTGTTCGTCTTTTGTTGTTTTCAGCGCAGATCTTCCCTTTAACTACGGTACTTTGACAGTTATTTGAAGTGAGAGTTTTCCACTCTATACGGAAACCTTCCAACTGGACTTGCATCAAAATGAGTGATATATCAGAACCATCCACATCAAAAGGAGGCAATGTAGGCCTAAGTGTAAAACGTCCTTTGGATTCGGATAATACCAAGGACTCGGCTATGTCATCGAAGCCTAGCCCTGCGACCAAGGTGCCTATTTGGAATTATTTAACCAAAACAGACCCGAAAACGGCAAAATGTAATTTCTGTAACAAAACATTGAAATGCGAGTATGGGTCCACTACAGGCCTACGCAAACACATTGAAAGGCTTCACTATTCTAGGTTTGTAAAATTGTCTGAGGATGAAAAAACATTTAAAACAATGAAAGAAGAATCTAAACCCACACTTGTAAGCTCAGCAGCTAAAAGCAAAGTGCAAAAACTTGATGCTTTTCTAAAGTCAAAAGAGGTTTACTCATTAAACCACCCCAAAAATGTAGCTATTAGGAAAGAAATTACAAAATGGATTGCTGAGGGACTTCACCCTTATACTATAGTTGAGGAACCGGGTTTTAAAAATATTATGGCCATATCGGATGACAAGATTGTACTTCCAAGCGCTGTCACAGTTTCTAGGAGTTTACTTCCAGAACTGTATTTTCAAACTTGAGATGCATTGAAGACCAAAATAAAGACTCATTGTGATCAAGAATTATATTCAATTTCTCTTACAACTGACCTATGGACATCTGAGTCAGTGTTCTCGTATTTGGCTGTAACAGCACATTATGTTGCAAAAGATTTTAACTTAGAATCCGTTTGTTTAGGTTGTGTCCCTTTCTCCGAAAGCCATACAGGGGAAAATATTTTATCCCACTTGAATGAAGTGATAAGGGAATGGGGTCTTCAAGATTAAAAAAAAAACTATTTATTGTGTCACCGACAATGCAGCAAACATGAAAACAGCATTGGCCAATGCGGACAGCATTGTTCATTTAAAATGTTTTGCACATACCCTCAATCTGGCAGTTAAGCTGACAAAAAAAAACTACCCTGGTTTTGACAATTTGGTCAAAAAGTGTAGGAGTATTGTAGGTCACTTCAAGCATAGCTCGACGGCCAAAAATCAACTGCATCTGCGCCAAGAGCAGCTGGGCCTGAGGAAACTGGAGTTGATACAGGATGTTGAGACAAGATGGAATCGTGAGTACCTCATGATTGATAGGCTCTTACAGCTAAGGGAACCATTGTGCCTAGAACTGAGTAAACCCAAATGTAGCGTTGATGACCTAAGCTCTTCAGAATGGGGACTGATTGAGTCTTATGTAAACATACTGAAACCAGTTTATGACATGACTTTAGAGGTCTCCTCTGAAAGGAAACCTACTAGAAGTATGGTTATACCACTATTGAATGGAATAGTAAATGAACTACAAGAAGTAATTGAGGAAAAACAATCTGGCATCACACTTGCAAAAACACTTCTTCAGTCTCTTCACACCAAATTTCCCCGACTGAATGATCAACAACCTGATCAACTTTGCATGCTACTTGATCCTCGATTCAAAGATTCAATTTTGCCGATCCCTTTGAAAGAGGCCGCCAAAATGACACTTAGGCTGGAAGTAACCAAGGTTGACAGAGCCCCTCTCGATGCAAATGAGTTCTTCGACAAGCTTTAATAATAGGCCGAGTGGTAGGCCTAATAACCTGTCATCAGTGTGGACATCGTTCCTAAAAGCCGCAACCAACAGAGATGCATCTACAGGTACCAGGATTAAAAACAGCAAAGGTGAGTACTGTAATAAATGACTCCAGAACATTACAAAGGAGAAAAATGAAGTTTGCCTACTGCCAAGATAAGTAGAATAGGTCAATATGGTATATTGTGATAACAAAAACTTAAATACTGCTGCAAACAACATTTCGTGTTAACTTTGGTAAAATGAAATCACTATTTTTATTATGAGTAGGGAGAGGTCTATTGATAAGAAAAATGTTGTTGTTTGAGTCTTCAGTCTTTTGACTGGTTTGATGCAGCTCTCCATGCCTCCCTGTCCTGAGCTAATCGTTTCATCTCTACATAGCTCCGTCACCCTACATCCGAGGCAATCTGTTTAACATATTCTAACCTTGGTCTACCCCTACAGTTCTTGTCCTCGACCCTTCCTTCCATAACTAAGCTTGCTATTCCTGGGTGTCTTAGTATGTGTCCTACCAACCTATCTCTTCTCTTCATTAGCAGTCGCCAGAAACATCTCTCCTCTCCCACTCGTCTTAATACCTCTTCGTTTGTAACCCTATCTACCCATCTGATCTTCATCATTCTCCTGTAACACCACATTTCAAATGCTTCAATTCTCCTCTTTTCTGCTGCACCAATAGTCCAAGTTTCACTTCCATAGAGTGCCACGCTCCAGACAAAGGCTTTCAAAAATGACTTCCTAATACCTAAATCTACCGTATATACTCGAATACCACCCGCACATTTTTAAACAAAATCGGACGTGAAAAATTGGGGTGCGGGTCTTATTTGAGTCATCCTGATTTTAAAGATTGAAATTGCCCGCCATACTCGATATCGGGTGTTGCGAGTATCCGCTAGATGGTGCTAGCCTTCTTCCGGCTATCACTTTGTTTTTCCGTAAGCAGGCGGCGTCATACTGTCTAGCGCACGTTTTCCGAGTGTAAACATGAGTTCTACGAAGCGTTTGCGGTCGTTTACTGTGAGTAAGAAGCTGAAAGTTGTGAGGGAAGCTGAAATTATTGGAAATCGTGCCGCCGGTAGGAAATATGATATTGACGAGTCATGTATTCGAGATTGGAGAAAGAAGAAAACCGTGTTGCTAACAAGTAGTGGTGCTCGTAGAGCTTTCCGCGGACTGAGTGTACAGTTTCCGGAAATTGAAAAACAACTTTATAAATACGTAACAGAAAGGCGGGAATTGGGAAATGGGGTGTCGACCGAAATGTGTCAATTAAAGGCATTACAGATCGCGATGGAACTTTCTACGGTAGGGTTTAAAGCAAGCCGAGGATGGATTCAAAATTTTTATAAAAGAAATGGGTTGAGCATACGAAGGCGTACCTCAATTTCGCAGCGTCTTCTGGTGCCTATGAAGAAAAGTTACTTTCCTTTCAGCGTCACATAATTAAGTTGCGGAAGGAAAATTCATATTTGCTTTCCCAAATTGGTAATGCAGATCAGACGCCAGTCTACTTTGAAATGCCACTGGACAGTACTGTGAATATTAAGGGATCTAAAAGTGTGACTATCAGAACAGGTGGTAATGGGAAACAACGGTGCACGGTAATGTTGTGTATACTCGCTGACGGAACCAAACTTCCGCCGTACGTTGTTTTCAAGCGAAAGACTCTTCCAAAAAATATACCCGCTGGTGTTATCGTTAGAACTCAGGACTCTGGTTGGATGGACAGTTCACTGGTGGAAGACTGGTTAAAGTGTGTTTGGCAACGTCGCCCTGGTGCTTTATTACGACAAAAGAGCTTGCTTGTTTTGGACAGTTACCGCGGCCATACAACAGACGCTGTGAAGAAATTCGTCAAGGATGGGAAAACCGACCTAGCAATCATCCCGGGTGGGATGACGTCTATGCTACAGCCACTGGATGTCAGCGTGAACCGACCGTTCAAAGCAGCCTTGAAACAGCTGTATACGGAGTGGATGGCGGCTGATAATCACACACTGACCCCAACTGGTCGTATTCAGCGCCCGGAAGTTCAGCTGCTCTGTTTGACGGCATGGAATCGTATCTCGGGAGATCTCATACGGAAGAGCTTCAAGAAATGTAGTATTTCCAATGCTATGGATGGCAGTGATGACGACATTTTGTGGGAAAGTGATGGTGAAAAAAGTTCCGAAGTTGGTACTTCTGATGACGATGAATGAAGTGTGTGTCTTTTATTTGTATTTTTAATTGTTTCTGTGTTATTTTAGGACGACTTCAGAACTGTTGGAAACTATTTTGTAGAAATGCTATTTTGTTTATTTACCGTAGTAAAGATTGTAAATAGTTTCGAGTATTTTATTTTTATTTTGTTCTTCAAAATCAGGGTGCGGGTCTTATTCAAGGGCGGGTCGTATTCGAGAAAATACGGTATATTCGATGTCAGCAGATTCCTTTTTTTGTAGAAATGCTTTCTTTGCCTGAGCCAACCTACTTTTTATATCCTCTGCTTCGTCCATCACTGGTTATTCTGCTTCCTAAGTAACAGAAGTCTCCTACTTCCTTTAGCTTTTCACCTGCCAATTTGATCTCCATAGAGGTTTCTGATTTATTTCGGCTGCATTCCAGTATTTTTGTTTTACATTTATTAATTTTCATCATGAATTCTTTCCGTAAGACGGAGTCCATACCATTCAAAAACTCATTCAAATCCTCAGGCTTGTCGGCCAAGATGACGATGTCATCAGCAAATCTCAGAGTTGAAATTATTTCTCCTTGAATCTTCACTCCCACTTTAAATTTTTCTCTAATTTCCTTCATTGCTTGTTCAATGTAAAGATTGAAAAGTATGGGTGATAAGTTGCAGCCTTGCCTTGCACCTTTCTGAATACCAGCTTCTCTCTCATGTCCTTCAACTCGAATGACTCCTGTCTGGTTTCTGTACCGATTGTATATCACCCTCCTATCCCTGTACTTTATTCCAATCGATTTCAAAATGTCAAACAATTTAGTCCAATCAACGTTATCAAAAGCCTTTTCTAAGTCTACAAAAGCCATGAACGTTCTCTTATCTTTCCTTATTCTACCTTCCAAAATCAGCCTAAGACTTAGTACAGCTTCCCTTGTTCCTACATTTCTCCTGAAACCAAACTGGTCTTCACCCAACTCCGTTTCTATCTGGCTTTCAATCCTCTTGTAAATTATTCTAGACAGGATCTTTGAAGCATGAGTAATCAAGCTGATTGTACGGTAATCTTCACATCTGTCAGCTCCCACTTTCTTTGGTATAGGGATGATTACATTCTTCTTGAAATCAGGGGGTACCTCACCTGCCTCATAAATCCTACACACCAAGTGAAATAACCTGATCAGACCTTCATCTCCTATGCAGCATAGCAACTCAATCGGTATATCATCTATACCTGGTGCTTTGTTCCTGCTTAAGTCTTCCAAAGCTCTATCAAATTCTGATCTCAATATTAAATCTCCTTTCGCATCCTCATCAATTTCCTCCTCCCTTTCCATTACATGATTCTCAATCTCCTTTCCCTTATACAAACTCTCTATGTAAGCTTTCCATCTATCAACCTTTTCTTCCCTATCTGTTAGAGGCTTTCCATTTGTGTCCTTAATATTACAGCACTTAGTCTTCTTTTCCCCAAAAGTATTCTTAATCCTTCGATAAGCTGTATCTACTTTTCCTAATTTCAGACAATTTTCTATACCTGCACACTTTTCTTTCAACCATTCTTCTTTCGCTTCCTTGCACTTCTTGTTAACCTCATTTCTCAGACATCTGTATTCTGCTTTCCCCTTTTCATCTCTTACATTCTTGTGTTTCAGCCTTTCATCCATCAATTCTAATATATCCTGAGTGATCCACGGTTTTCTACCTATTCTTTCTTTCCTACCAATGTTTTCTTTTGCGGATTTTGTTATTTCATTCTTCAAAAGTGCCCTTTCGTCTGCAATTGAAGTTTGTTTAGGGTTTTTCATTAGTCCTTCCTTTATACTCTTCTTGAATCTTTCGTTTACATCCTTCTCTTTCAGTCTGTCTATTGCCCACCTTTTTGGCTTTTGACTTTTCTTCAGTTTCTTCAACTTTAATCTGCATTTCATTACAACCAGATTGTGGTCAGACTTTGTCAGCACCAGGATATGTTTTACAATCCAAAATCTGGTTTCGAAACCTCTGCTTGACCATAATGAAGTCGATTTGGTAACGCCCTGTATCTCCTGGTCTCATCCATGTGTATATTCTTCTATTGTGGTTATTGAATAAGGTGTTACTTATGACCAATTCATGCTCGGTGCAGAATTCTACCAGCCTGCCTCCTCGATCATTCCTTTCACCTAATCCGAAATCTCCTACTATCTTCCCTTCTCTCCCTTTTCCTACCACAGCATTTCAATCTCCCATTACTATAACATTTTCATCACCCTTGATATACCTCAGAATTTCGTCTATTTCTTCGTAGACCTTTTCAACATCCTCATCATCAGCTTGACTGGTAGGCATATAGACTTGTACCACTGTGGTGCAGGTAGGTTTAGTATTGATTTTTGCTACAATAATCCGTTCACTATATTGCTCATAATATTCCACCCGCTGTCCAAGTTTCCTACCCAATATGAGGCCAACCCCTGCTTGGCCATTGTTTGATTTAGTGCTAATGACCCTATAGTCTCCTGACCAAAAGTCCTGTTCTTCCTGCCAGCGCATTTCACTAATCCCAACCAAATCCAACCTCAACCTATCCATTTCCCTTTCTACGTTTTCTAACCTTCCACTTCCTAGCAGACTTCTAACATTCCACGCTCCGATCCGTAGAATGTCAGATTTCCTCTGTGTCACTTCTGTGATGGTAACCCCCTCTCGAGTAGTCCCCACCCGGAGATCCGAACGGGGGACTAGTTTACCTCCGGATTGAAATTTTACAAGGGAGGAGGCCATCATCACATGTAATTATGCATAGAGAGGTGCATATCCTCGGGAATAGCATACGGCTGTAGTTTCCCGTTGCTTTCAGCCGTGCAGCAGGACGCAGTGTAGCCATTATTTGGCTTATATTATCAATATCTTAACCGTCTATAAGACTAGTAAAGATTTGATTTATTCTGAAAGGCTGCTACTCCCTTTCAGAATATGTAAAGAGCAATTCTACTAACATAAATACTAACCTTCTACCGTACTAACAATTAAATACCAAAATTCTACTAACAAAAAAAAAAAAAAAAAAACTGAAGTTCCACCAACAACAAATACTACCACTAAAACAGTCTGTCACCAGGCACACTCACATGCACCCTCACACATCACAGTCTACTGAAACAATGAACTAGAACTAATAAACAATGCAACTGCTACCAGACACACTCACACACCACAGTCTAATAGAACAATGACATATATCTAATAGACAAACTAACTACCTACTTACAACTAAAACTAACTACATACTTACTGTACTGTTATTTGAATTGACAATATTTACAAAATGCAATTTAGATAGAAAATACTTCTTTGGTGTAACGATGGACAAATTCAAGGAGGCGTTTTTAAGGAAGTTTTGGAGTCCCTCGTACCAGCAAAGCATAAGGATGGAATTATATTCACATAAATACCATAGTACCAACCTCACGAAATATTGAGAATTCTTTGTCCAACAAATAAAGCAATTTAATTTTACAACTTTTTGGCTTACGTGAAGCTTTATTATTGTAGCAGCCTGGTCTAATCTTAAGTTTTTGGCTTTTTCAGGGGAGCTTCAAGTAGATGCATATTTTTCTGAAGGATGCATAGACCTTCTCGATGATCCTTTTATGTGGTGGCAAGAAAACTTTTACAAATACCCATTATTGGCACCCTTAGCAAAAAAGTATTTGGGAATTCCAGCCACAGAAGTTTCTTCTGAAAGGGTGTTCTCTTCAGCTGGAAATGTTGTGACAAATCTCTGCCGTAGACTCCTTCCAGAAAATGTAGAAAAACTTGTCTTTCTACATCAAAACTTAAAATACATCTAGGTTACAGTGCAATTATTTTCTTATTTGGAACTCTTGTAGTATATGTTGCCCGGCGCCATTAAAATCCGAAAAATTTTCTATAGAAATGGCTAATGTTACTAATATACAGGAGTTGAATATTTTATCGCTAGAGAGTGTTACTGTATTTTTTCAGGGTGCCAACATTATTGTTTCCAGACCAATATTTTCATCGAGACCAATGGTTTTCGCCTAGGCCAATAAAGGTTAGGTAGCGCGGCCCGCATTAGGCTAATATAAACACCCCTGGTTTTTGTCACGCACAGTGGGGGTAGTCATGCATCAATAATCTTTATCCAGGCCAATGGTTTTGCCTAGTAGTGCAATCAGTATGTTGGCAGCAAACAAGGCGACTTGCTTTTTGATAAGTTTATTACTTGAAAGTTAATGTCGACAATTTCCTTATTTTGGAAGTGTTTACGCGGTGTTTGTTAATAGCAAATGGATTTAATAACGTGGCAGAGTAATTACAAACCATTATCAGAGCGCTACTAAGTAAAATAACGCACTTTCGAAACGGGCAACGGATACTACACGAGAGCCTCCTATTTGTGAATTTTCCTTGACATTTTCCTATAAATTTCAGAAAAATAATTAGGGCCTATAGTCTGTATATACTGTAGGACTGATTTTGTTGTGTTTTTAATTTTTTATCATAGTTTTTTCATTGTTTTTTACTTTTTATTCAGAGTTTTTTTATTAGACCTGCAGTTTTTGTTACTAGACAGTAGACACATCTAACCTAAAAGTGTTAATTTTGTTTGATTGATTTAAAGGCCTATGTATATTTTAATTGTTGTTTATTTTTACCCCAAGAGTAACTCAATTTATTCATTTATTTAATAAATAAGGTATTTATTTATTAAATTTATTTTAAATAAATAAATAGGCCTATGTGTATTTAAAGTGTTTTGTTTATTTTTACCCCCAGGGTAACTCAATGGTGCTATGTTGCTCCATTTCATATGGTTGGCTTATTTTAGTAGGCCTATGGTAATTTGCAAGGTATATTGTTGTTATAGGTATAATTTTATAAACTGATAAACTTAGGCTATTTAAGATTCCTCTTATTGACAACATTTGTAATTTGGCCTACTGTCTTTTTAATGCTTTAGCTGGTTTTATAATGTACCAGTGAGTGTGTTATTTTGTGTGTTTTTTTACGTGTAATTTTAGGAAACTTTTTTTTTTTTTTTACATCCAAAGTATTGTGTCCTTTATCGTCAATGTTTTACTTCTATAGTTCAATACTAGAGCACAATAAATCTAATGATAAATAAAATTTTAAATTATGGACAAGTGTTCCAGTGTGAGCCTAATGTATGCATCAATTGGCTTACTCCACACGAAAAGGGCAAGTTTGAAATCTAATGGAACATTGTACGAGATTATTGGCTGTAGGCCTACATTTTTTCTGTATTTTAAATAAAAATTGTGCTATTTGGTAAATATTTGGTTTACTTTATAATCTTTGGAAGTCATGTGTTACTTCTTTATTAATGGTTTACAAATTACTCTAGTTTAGCGTGTGAAAATCAGCCGAGCTGTACCGAACCGATTTTGTACCGAGAACCGAATTACAATTTTTTTTACCGAACCGAACCGTACCGAACCCAAATTTTCAGTACCGAAGACCCCTATTCCCTTGCATCATTGTTTGTCAAGGAGATGGAATGTGACTCGTATGCCAATATGAAGAGAACTGCTGAAGACCGTAAGAAATGGCTGCAACGACAAGGCTTGAGCCTTTAGAAGTATATGCATCATTGTACAGACGCACAAATGCTTTTTCAATTTTGACACCGGTTCACCTGTTCCTAACTTATTTTATCTGTCATTTACGTTGTTTTTTTTGTCTATAGATCAACAAGTTTAAGTTTTCGGCCACGTCTTTCTACTATTAACTTCAGTCACAATAAGCAGTGTGATAATGAATAGCATTTGCAACAACGTCTAACAACGGCCAGAGGTGTGTAAGCACGATCAAAATTACATTCCTATCAGTGCTGTTTAACAGTGAGCCATCGCTAGGAGAGATTTTTTTAAAATTTAGGAGAGATCATGATTTTTTCTTTTCGTGTCGAACCTTGCATGGATAATTCACAATCGAGACTTTTATGTAGTTGAAAATGGAAAACTGTGGAAAACCATTTCAAGGCCATCCACCAATAAAATTCAAACCCACTTAGTCCAGAGATAGCATGGCCACTTGCCGAAATCTGCAAAGCTATAAGGGATTGGATTAGTATTTTTATAAAATTATTCTAGGAATTGAAAGCCATTTGGTTTTCTTCATTATTGTCCCCATCATCATCAGTTTTTGAGGTATAAAACATTTTTCTTTAATTTTATGGTCAGTGTATTTATTTTTAATTGAGACACTGACATTGGAAAGGTTATAAGTCAGAAAAACAAATCCTCTTGGTAATATACAGAAATAGTTTTTGGTGATCACAAAGCTATTTGTTGACTCTTCTGTAAACCTTTCCCTTGTCAACAGCACCTCAGTTGTAGTTATATTGTACTGAAGTGTGTAGATAAATCTATACAGTATGTCTATTTATCAAGAGAAACATGATGGTACTTCATCCTAAAATTGACTTCAGTCATCTCCTGAGAGAGCAAAATTGTCTCAATTAAATACCCACATGAATGACATACTGTAGAGCAGTCCCAGTAGATTCAGCCTTGTTTTTTATGTGGAAGCCTTCTATCTAAATCCTAATTATAAGCTTTCCAGTCCATTAGTTTTGATGTCAATCCATATCAAGCAGACAAAAAGAGTGAGAAATGTTTTATTAAGTGTAAAAATGAAGCCTGTAATTTATTTCAGGCACTCGGAAATTAACTATAACTCCCCACCCAGTCTAATTGGGCACACTCGTGTGAGCAACTGAAATTGTTCTAACACAGTAAAACCTGTCTTCAACAGAACCTTTAATCAGTGGAATCCTGTCGGATATGAAGAAATTACCGGTGCCGTGAATTATGGCCTGTTAGTCCTGTTAATTTCCCTGTATGTAGAGAAACCTGTCTAACGTGAAAATTGAAACAAATGCGACTTTAATTAATGTAAAATTATGTGTTTAACAGTATTTTATTTACAGAATAGGAATGTTTCACAAACTCATTCAATTACCTTTTATGTTCACTCTGCTTTGTTTGGACATCCCGTGGTGAGATTCCTCAAATCTTGTCGTGCGACCTTCACTTGGCAAGGGAATGTCCCTCGTTCTCGTGAGGGTTAACGTACAGGGGTAATAAGGGCGCAATGCTAGATCCAATGAACAACCCTGAACCGCTTCTCACACAATACAGTACTGTAAAATTCTTATTTAATATGATTCAGTGATGAATTGTAGAAAGTAGTGCTGTTATTAAGTCCATAAGTGATGGAAGGGAAAAAGCATGTTGTTTTAGATTTAAACACTAAAATTAAAATTATTGAAGCTGGCAAGAAAGATAAATTGTCAGTGAAACAGATCATCACCAAGTTCAGAATAGGCAAAACCCAAATCTTTATTGATATTCCTAAGAAAAAGACGGAATTGAAAGAACAGTGGTTAGTTAGGGATCGGGCATGAAACGAAAGCTAAGGGTGACCAGGAATGAAGAAATTAATGTAGTTATTTGGGAATGGTTTGTTAGCGCAAGTTCAATATATATACCCATATCAGGAACTATGTTACAGCATCATGCAAGAGAAGTGGCCTTAATGCTCGGAAATAACTATTTTATCACTTCAAATGGGTGGCTAGAGAGTTTTAAAAATTGCCATGGGTTAATGTTTAAGGAGGTGTGTGGTGAGGCAGCGGTCATGCCTAAAGAATTAGTCATATCGCTCTTTGATGATGTTTAAAAGTTTCAGTCTAAGATCTTTGTATTTATATCGTGACCTTTTGGCTTGGCTTGCCATTGGATTCGTCATATCGCTCATATTGGCCCGTATTTACGCAAATTGATCCAGTAAAGTTTATTTTTATTTTCCGCCCTTTTCAATACAATTAAACACTTGGTTTATAAAAAACTAGGATAAATGTTTCGGGAGGATATAGTCCCTTCTTCAGTCCACCTGGTGACCTAAATTTACCACTTTGATATCATACAGAGAAATCGATATAATCATGGCTAGAGTAACAATTATATTAGCATTCTAAAACTAATAAAACCCTATCGAAAAAACATGCTATGTTATGTGCCTATGTATAGGAAAATAATTGATGTATTAAAAACATATGTAGGTTATTATTAAAGATACGAGAAAATAGCATTTTGAAATTGATTTTGTAGCACTTTAATTTTGAAAATTAGCATTTTGTAGCATTTAAAAGTTCATCACCAGGTAAGATAAAAATTGAACAGGTTCAAAATTAATAAGCACGGAAACTAATTTCAAACATGCACAGGATTGGACATCTGGGTGTTTCTGATAAACATTTTATCAGTCTCAAAGGTTTTCTTAAGTTAAACGGAATATGCAAACGTGCAATTACTGATATACTGTGGGTCAAAAAAGTATTTGCACCCTCAGCATTTTATTATAACTTCTAAGAAACATCAATATTTCTATTACAAATATTATTGGATCATAGCGTATGACCAGCAATGCAATACTGTATTACTCATTTGCACGTCTTAAACAACGAGCATAACGAAAGGAACACAAACGAAAAGTCAAAAGAGTATTTGCACACGATCACAACCAATAACAGAATGGTATCTAACACAGAAACGTATGCACATCGGTATTTAGTATGCATTCCATTTATGTCGATCACTGCTTGTAATGGTCGTGGCATTGATGCTACCAAAGTTTGTGCGCAGTTTGACAAGATCTTGTACCATTCTTCGGACAATGCCTCCATCAATTGGCGTTTACTGAAAATATGTCTTTTTCTCACTTCCACATCAAATATATGCCATAAATTTTCAATGGGGTTAATGTCCGGGACTGCGGAGGTGTGTTGAGCCTTCTCCGGACATTGTACAGAAGTAACATTCGTGTATCCCAAGCATACTGCTGGGATCATTATCTTGTTGGAAATGAAATGTTTCACTCAGTATCAATATGTCTGCACTTAATTTTAAATGATCTCGTAACGCCTCAATAAACTTCCTGGACGTCATTTTGTCATCAATAAACGTCACTATTCCAACCCCATTGGATGCTATGCATGCACAAACCATGACGTTGCCACCACCATGTTTCACAGTAGCTTGCAGATTCTTTGAACAGAGTTCAGTATTTGCTTTCTGCCACACGAAGCCCTTTCCATGAGACCCGAAAAGTGTGAACTTATTTTCATCAGAGAAAATTACGGTGTTCCAAAACTCCATGGGCTTGTTTACATGGGTTCTAGCGAAGTGGAAGCGCTTCTGTCGATTATCCTCACTGATGAACGTTCTTTTCCTTGGTGTTCTACCATGCAATTGTGCGCTGTGCAATACATTTCTTATAGTCTGCTGATGTTGTGGCGAACTGTGAAGCTAATGTTTGAGCACTTGTAGAGGAGTTTTTTGTCACTTGCCTTATAATATGCCGGCGCTCCCGATGAGTAAGTGTTCACGGACGGCCTGAGAGATGCTTATTCACTGTGTCACCGGTTTCTTCATATCGTTTAATAACGTAACACACTGCAGAATAGTGGATTTTTACAGTTGTCCCTATTTCACAATAGTTTTTGCCTTGTTGATGCAACCACACAATTCTATCTTGCAGAGAGTGTGAAAGTTCTCTTGTTTTGGGACTCTCGTTTACCTTTGTGTTTACTGTCGAGGTACAAACATGCACCGACCGCTGGTGCTTTGGCGTGCAGTACAGTGGAGTCAAATGTACGTCATACTATTGATATCGCGCCAGAAGATGACAGTTGGGTTCGAACTGCAGATGTCTTCCCGCCCACTGCGTATCACGTATTCCGAAAACATTAAGTTGGTCCCTACTTGCTTCACTCACTCAGCACATTCCTTCTTTCACTGGCTGCATGTCGTCTGCTGCTATAACAACCATTGGCATGTGCGAAGCTGATATATTTAGGCATGCTTACTGCACAACTCCCTGCACCTAATCGCAGCGTGTTGAACTGCCATCTCCTGGCGCGATGACAATAGCCCCTTCGTCGTAACGTTTTGCTGAATAGCTAGTGTGCAAATACTTTTGACAATCGCATTTACATTTGTGCTCTTTTCGTTATGCTTGTTGTTTACGACGTGCTAATGAATAATATTGCATTGCTGGTCATATGCTATGACCCAATATCTTTGTAGTTTCTTTGAAGTTATACATAAAATGCTGGGTGTGCAAATACTTTTTTGAACCACTGTACCTTTTTGCAACTCCTGACTGACAATCTGTAAAATATACTAAAAGCAACATTGATACATGTGGCCTTGAGTAGCCTAGTTAGACGCATTGTGCACTGTAAATTTAAAAATAGAGGACATATTAAAACATGACTAAATGATTCAGACAGTTCTGTATTAAAGGCTTGTTGGTTTGGGACTGTGGTGTGTCCGTTCATTATGCAAAATGAATAGTCCAAAACTGTGAATTCTTCTCTGGTATGGTATTTTCTCGATATACACTGGCCCATTTTATAATTGGTGAATGACGTGGAATGCTGTTCAAATTGCGTGAGCCACGGTGCCGATAGTGTGCGTATTATGACGAATTTATGTTCCTGAAAGATTGAAAAAAGAAAGAATACCTAAAGAAACCGTGATAGACTGGACGACTCAAATTTCTTCTTCATTTGGAGGTTATGCTATCCATGCTTCTCGCTTGCTCTCCAAGAAACATAGTGAAAAATCAAGACACTTCCACACTGCTTTCCTCGACCTTGGATAGGCATTTGATCGTGTTCCACATGACTTGATTTGGCATGCCCTCCAAAATCGTGTCCCTGAAGTGTTGATAGATTGGGTCAAATTGCTATATAACAACCCAAAGAGCCAAGTACAATCAGTGGCTGGATTATCTAGTGATTTCCCAGTTTCTGTTGCATCCATTTGGGACTTTCACCTCTCCTCTTCATTACAGTCATGGATACTGTTACAAGGGATCTACATAAATCTGTACCTTGGACCTTGCTATATGCTGACGATGTGCTTCTGGCTTCTGAGGATAAAACTGATCTGCGATTACAAGTTAAGTCATGGACCAACCGCCTCGCAGAATTTGGATGACGGCTCAACATTAAGAAAACTAAGTATTTGACAACGGATCTAAAATGATGCAAATAAGATTCAAATTAATAGTGTTGACCTTCCAAAGACATTGTTGTTTAAATATCTTGGCTCGACTATTACTGCAGATTGAATCCTCAGACCTGATATATCACATCGTGTGAGCAGCTTATGGCTCAAGTGGCACTCATTGTCCTGTGTCTTATGTGATAAGAAGATTCCAAACTTGCTAAAGTCTAAAGTTTATTGTTCTATGGTCTGTCCCGTTGCTCTGTACGGGGAAGAGTGCTGGCCTTCAACTAAGGAGTTGGAACAGCAACTTGGTGTGATGGAGACGAAGATGCTCAGATGGGCATCTGGCTTGACACTCCATGATCATGTCAGCAATAATGACATTCGGAAGCGATATGGAGTAGCGCCAATTGCTGAAAAGATGAGGGAAAGCCGACTTCGCTGGTATGACCATGTCGTAAGAGCTGCTGAAACAAAAGTTGCACACACTGGATTGGCATTGTGGATAGCTGGGAAGAGGCCAATAGGATAACCGAGATAGCGTTGGCTTCACACTCTACATGATGATTTAAAAATTGCCCGACTTCATCCTGTCATGGCACACAATCGAGTTATATGGCGACAGAGAACCAAGAAAAGCTGACTCTGCTAATTTGTTGGACAAATGCTAAAGAAAAAGAAGAAAGAAGATTTGAAGGTTATGAGCCACAGAATATTGCTAATGGTGACTAAACCGGACTGTTTTTCCGTGCTCTACCAAGTAAATCTCTTGCTCTGAAAGGTTGAAGATGCACAGGCGGGAAACTTTGCAAGGAGAGACTGACGATTTTCCTTAGTGTCTTTTCTTTTAGGGGGGGGGGAGCTTGAAAAACCATGAGTCATAGAAAAAGCAGCTAAACCGAGATGTTTTAAAAACATTGATGTTAAGAACTTACCAGTTGAATGGAGGTCGAATACAAAAGCATGGATGATGTCTTACATTATGGAAGAATGGTTGGTGTCGTTCAATTCTAGAATGTATCAGCAAGATAAGAAAGTAATTCTTTTTCTCGACAATATTACTGAACATGCCACCTGAATGTACAACTTTCAAACGTTAAGGTAGCCTGGTTCCCACCAATTAGTCACATCAGCGCAGAAGATTATGGGGGCATTGATCAACAGGTTGAGACAGAGGCAACGTTTGAAGAAGTTGCGGAATTTGTCTAGCATTACTGCCAAGGAAAGAAACCGGAGGACGACGCCGGCGATGACAATGAAGATTATGAAGTAGACGGCATTGTTTGTAGTTTGAAGACATGGACAAGCCCGTTTGGCAGTCTTTTTCACGTGCGAAAAATGACACGGAGTTGTTTGATATTGTTTGCCGCACCCGTATCTTAATGGTAAATTGTGTTCAGTGAACAATCTTGGATTACTGGAAGAAGGAAATGATTATGTAGCAAATTTAGTCCAGCAAGTGTACAAAGTTTAATTCTGTATGTGATATTTCTGTGCCTGATTCTTAATGCTACATCTATGTACTAATGACTACAATAACTGTGCTGTGCGATTTGTTTTTGAGAATAAATATACAGTATTCTGTAAATATTTAGTGTTGTGCTGTTTGTGCTAGTGTTTAGTGTGTAATTGGTGTAACCCCTGTAGCTGGATTATCAACAAGAGGTATGTATTTATTTATTTATTTACATATGTTACGCCCTCATTGGAGCACTTAACCAAAACAAGTATATACATATCTCAAAAACAATATTAAAGATTCAGCTTCTTATTTTTCTTTTTTTCCCAAAACATTTTCATTCTAGTTGACCTTGCCGCTCTCTCTGCATCGCTTATGGTGTAAGTTTTGCGGGTAAAGGTTTTTAAGGGAAGTCGGATGTTCTTGTTTTTCAAGATATTCTTCTCATCTTTGTTAGCAATTTGGGACATTGTCAAGCCGAGTTCATCCAGATCATTTTGAATTTCCATAAACCAAGAGTTCTTTGTTTTACTTTCGAAAAAATAATTAAATAATACTTTTAATTGTCTGGTATCCGGCAGGCGTGAGATATGACAAAAAAAAGCAATTCACCTTTTTCGCATAGTATCTACTATAGACTCAGTTTCTTTATAAACCACTTCATTTGGTAATAGACGCCATTGACCATCCACCTGATGTTTTTTATTAATTATAGTTCTGAGAATTCTTCTATCAATCTTCTGTAATGTGTCAGTAACTGATCGAGTGTTTAACTTGAAAAGTGTTTCACAAGCATGTATTGCTTCCGGTTTAATAACTGATTCGTAATGTCGTAATTTGGCATTTATGGAGAGTGATTTTTTTTTTGTAACTAGACCAAGTAATATATTGCGCTTGTCTTAACTTTGTTGTTCTATTTTCGATTGATGCTTTCTCATTCAAATTCCATGTTATAATCTCCCCTAAATATTTAAATTTATGTACAACTTTAATTTCTTTATTGTTGATCAATGTAATAGCTTGTGTTTCCACATCAAAGGATGCCATTATTTCAGTCTTTTCAAATGAAATTTGAAGTCCTACTTTTGCTGCAATAGACCCAAGTTCTTCAATTTGGTGTTTAGCCTCATCTATACTGGTTGCAAGCAGTGCAAGGTCATCCGCAAAGGCCAAGCAATTCAGTTTTATATTAGTACCCATCTTTACATTTGGAGGACAAGTTTTGTTCCACTCACGCATGATCTTTTCAAGAACACAATTAAATAATAACGGTGATAGACCATCTCCCTGTCGAAGTCCAGTCCGGATATCAAATGGTTCAGACAAGGCGCCTCGAAATTTAACCTTTGATTTAGTATCTTTCAAAGTAACGCCGATGAGGTATATATCAAACCACAGTATTGTATTTACAGTTGTAAATAAATTTTGTTATGATCACCTGTATTAACCGGAATACTGTCTATAACGGAAATATTTCTCAGTTGCTTGAAGTACCGTTCAAGACAGGTTTTACTGTAATATGAGACTGGTAATGAATTTCATTGGAAGCTTTCTCCAGTTTTCTTTGTCTTAATGAACAGGTCAATAAAGTAATGCTTATAATTGGGTCCATGCAACCTTTTCAGTATCCTTTCATTCATAACGAATGTTGATTTGTTTATGTGACATACTGTACTATAGCTTTAAATACAGGCATTGTCAGGGGGGGGGCTTTGCTTCACTATAAACCTCAGCCGTGAGATTTTCTAGTACTAAGATCTTGTCAGGCAACTTGACAGCAAAGGTAGATATCCTCTTAGGTCTGAATCTTTCCATTCCCAACTTCTAGGAGCCACTTGGCAAACTGCATCTTGTTCTTGTCTGTTCGCATGTTAATTGAAGTTGCACTAGACTATTCCAAATTAGAAAAGGCATCAGACATTTTTCTACTTTTGTAACGTGTCCACCAACAAGTACAACAGGGAGAACCTGAGTCCAGTCTCTGCTTCTTACAAATGCATACAGGCTCTTCATTAGTTATAGACCTACACGGATTGGTGAAGGATTGATGTTACATATCTACCATTTCAAGCTTCAATACGGAACTACTATTTGTCATGAGCAGCTGATCACCGTCACCATCCATTTCATTTTGTTCTGTTCTTATAACCTAAATTTTATGGTGCACCATATTAGGTTTAAATACGTATCTTATTACTGTGCTATGCTTTTTTTTTTTTTTTTTTTTTTTTTTTTTTTTTTTTTCCAATAGCTGATGAAGGGGATAAAATGTAATTAATCCTCGAAACATGTACTCAAAACAAGTTAAATAATTATTTTTTTCTTTATAGTATTGATTCAGGCGGATGTACATTTCTTGTTAATAACTATTCTAGCATATCAATACGGAACCACCATGAGTCATTTAAATAATGTAATCAAAGAGTTTGTTCTTATGTTATGATCCCATAAGTTGTTCACTTGCTCAGCCGTGGGTCATTGGAGCTGTCAGTAATTATCAGTGAACAGTCCCAGATAAATTTTATCTGGAAACTACCACGTGCTAGATTTCTATTACTGACAAAGGTTTGGAAGGGTAATTTGAACATGGAATGTAGAGTTCTTCCATTCTTTAGTAAAATTGCAGCATTCCCAGTGAAGCAGTAGTGATCCAAGTTTTCCCTCAACATTCAGGTACTTTATGAGTCTTGCATGCAAGGTCTTCCCTGTTCTGGAGGCTCAAACCTAGTATGAAGAAAACTAAAGTTTGTTCTTTTGACCTGAACAACCGTATGGCTAATCAGGAGCATTTTGACAATACCCTATGGAAACACAACAGGATATCCCAAATACCTGAGTATCACCTTTGACAGAACTCTTTCCTTCAAACACCATCTGATGAAAACTGCTGCAAAACTTGGGTCAAGGAATAACATTCTCTAAAATCTCGGCTGAACTACAAAGGGTTCCCTGAATGCTGTGCTCCTGTATGGTTGAACAGCCATCGCACTACGAAAACTGATTAAACAAATTAACCACACCTACCGACTGATCTCTGGTAAAATTAAGTCTATACCAACTTGGTGGCTTCCTGTACTAAGCCACATCCTCCTCCACACCTGCACAGGTACAGTGCTCTACTTGCAAAGTCCCAGAAGCTATGAAAAATAAAGCTCTTCCTATCCATGTCGGCATTGCTGCTGCAGGCCTGAACAGGCTGGGGTCAAGATTTCCTCTTTTGAAGACAGCTGATAGACTAATTGACTCAGAACTCAGATATGGTTGTCAATGGGCTCATGACTGGAATCTATTTTATCCTCCTGAAGTTCATGATATGCCATCGATCAAAACACATGTTCCTGGATTTGACCTGCCTCGTGCTATCTGGTACAGATGAAATCAACTCTGGTGAATGTGCAGACTCTAAGCTACCCTCTCCAAGGTGCAGTTGTGGAGCTGATAGGCAAAGAGTGAAACACAGCACACAGGAGTGTGTTAAGAGAGCTTACACAGGAGATGAGCTGGACTTTATCTACCCAACTCCTGCATTAGTGGACAATATTTGTAATTTAGACATTAGACTGTAATATCTTTGTTTAATGTATACCTAGGCGACTGCTGTTTAGCTCCCAGCTCGTGATCCCTATCGGTGGGGAAGGATGTGGGAAGAAGAGTGGAATGAGGGTGTGAGAGAGAGCACTGCCGAATGCTACTGTCGGGGAAATAAGTATAGATACTCGAGTTTAGAGGTCAATAAAACCTTTACCCTTAGTCTTACATAAGAACAACCTACACCAAAATGTTCCTTGTTTTATTTGTCGTTTAACGATATAGAGTAAATATTTGCATTGTAGCTCGTTAAAATTTTATAGCAGATTGAACAAAAAAAGCACCGGTTTTTCTTACCAAGTTCACGGAGCGGTCACTTAGAAGGATCATTACGTTAAAAGTATTAATCGGATCGTAATGAAACTCTAATACGTCTTAAAGGAACTTATTGTTAATGCGTATATGAAGTTTTAATCTGATCGGACGTTTCTTTAAGTAGTTGTTGTGAATTTTGTAAAACATCTTTTTCTCGGGCCTGGCTGGTCATAGCAGTATGAAATATGGCTTGTTATGAGGCTCATAGCAATGCAAGGCTTAACGTAAAACTACATTTTATCTACTTTTGATAATTGCTTTTATATCGATTGATATTTAATCGGGTGGTTATGTGAGAAGAATGTATCGTAGCAAGCGACGGGAACGATGCGCTCGGTCGAGGAAATTCGTGCGACGTTGCCCAATACGCGCGCGTTCCAAGCCGTAAGGTCTGTGAATTTCTGTTGTTGTATTGGAATTTGTGTTAGGCCGGTATTACACTGCTAAAGAAATGTGACAAATAAATGTTATCAAATATTTTATAAAACTGAACTTTTATCAAAGTTATACAAAGCAATTATCACACCATTACACTACATCAAATATTTTATCATAATTCAGCAAAATGGAAGGAGGACAGTTCCGTGTTCACTTAACTATATTATGGTAGTTGAAATTCTGTGGTGGCAATACCGGTATATAAAAGAAACGGAAAGATAAAGCGAATGTCTTTGGGTTAAGCCATGGGTCGCTCACGTGACAAGGAAGATATTTTTTTATACGAGTAAAATCTTGGTGAAGGAGCTGCAGTACGAAGACTTGAAAAATTACATTAATTAAAATAAATTAAAAACCATACGTGAAATTGACGAATTATAATACAAAAATTATTATATATATTCGCCTCCGTGGTGTAGTGGTCAGAGTGCTTAGCTGCCACCCAGGAGGTCCGTGGTTCGATTCCCGGCTCTGCCACGAAATTTCAAAATTGGTATGAGGATTGGAACGGGGTCAACTCAGCCTCGGGTGCTCCAAATGAGTAGATGGGGGTTCGATTCCCACCTCAGCCGTCCTTGAAGTGGTTTTCGTGGTTTCCCACTTCGTCTCCAGGCAAATGCCGGGATGATACCTAACGTAAGGCCACGGCCGCCTCATTCCCTCTTCCTTGCCTATCCCTCCCAATCTTCCCATCCCTCATAAGATCCCTGTTCGCTTTGCAGGTGAGGCAACCTGGGCGAAGTGCTGGTTACACACCCCAGTTGTATACCCGATCCCGAAGTTTCAAAATGGAGACGGTAAATGTGGGATCCATCGCTTAGTCCGAGGGAATAGCCAACCCTGGAGGGTAATACGATTAAGAAAAAAAATACACTATCATTCACGTCTATTTAACTTGACTATTTAATTCTTCTTTATATCCTGAAATATGCGTCCCTTATGTACAGCGCTAATAGCCTCTGCTAATTTTACCTACAAGTTAGAGAAACGTGTCTTGTATTTCATTTTCGCAAGAAGTTAAACATTTCCCAACACCTTTTTTAATGAGGGCTTTGGACCTCCATTGGCAGGTTTAAAAATGGTGTGTCAGCTGAAAAGCTATTATTATAAGATTAATTGTTTGAAGTAATTTACACTTTGAGATTATAAGATTATAAAACTGCTCCCTTATTAACTGTCCGAAAAATCACTGCCCGATGAATCAGATGAACTGTCATTTAAGTTTATAACAAGTGGCTCAACAACGGGGACGTCTTCTGTTAGTCAATCCTTTTCCCAGTAATGTTTCTCTATTTTTTTGGTGTGTTCGATGCATTTTTTCCATAGCTCCGGTGTTACAGACCTCAAGACTTCTTTACAGAGATCTCGCATCACCTCCATTGATCTTCCTCTCTCCGCCTGGTTACTCATATTCACTTTAGCTATTTTATTTTTCACGTAGGACCAAACCAGCTCTATGGGGTTGAGCTCACAATGAGCAACTGGCAACCAGACGAGTTCGACGTCAGGACGAACATTCTTGATTATCTGTTCCAGCTTCATTTTAGGTGCCCTGAAGTGAGGTTTGGCGTGAACAATTAGCTCTGCTTTCGTCATACTTTCATACTTTTGGATTCTGGAAGGAAGAGGAATATCATTCATTGCAGCGGCACATCCCTTCACCGTGGCTATCGACCTTCCAATACACTTGGATACTATTTGCTAAACCCTCTTATCATTATTACTTTCTCTCTCGCATCTAAAAAAACATATTGCACTTATAATCATGGCAAATTCTTCCTCCGTTAACTGCAGATTAGCTGGCATCTTGATCGATGTGCAAACAATAAATAATACAGACAGTGATAGTTGCTGCTTGTTGATAATGACTCAACGAAGAACAGAGGTCAGAGTTTGGTGTGCGTAGGAACGAGCGCGCAGCAACTGGCAACATTGCCAGGCTGCTGCGGTACTATCGCTGCCCTCAATGGTCCGATTAAATATCAATCCATATAAAATCGATAATCACAAGTAGATAAAATGTAGTTTTATGTTAAGCCTTGCATTGCTATGAGCCTCATAACAAGCCATATTTCATACTGCTATGACCACCCAGGCCCGAGAAAAAGTTGTTTTACAAAATTCACAACAACTATTTTAAGAAACGTCACATCAGATTAAAACTTCATATACGCGTTAACAATAAGTTCCTTTAAGACGTATTAAAGTTTCGTTACGATCAGATCAATACTTTTAACGTAATGATCTTTCTAAGTGAGCGCTCCGTAAACTTGGTAAGAAAAACCGGTACTTTTTTTGTTCAATCTGCTGTAAAATTTTAACGAGATACAATGCAAATATTTACTCTATATCGTTAAACGACAAATAAAACAAGGAAATTTTTGGTGTAGGTTGTTCTTATGTAAGACTAAGGGTAAAGGTTTTATTGGCCTCTAAACTCGAGTATCTATACTTATTTCCCCGACAGTAGACGAGGAAATGTTCTGCCCGTCCACCAGCTTAAGGTCCGTGGCAGGAATGCAACGAGTCAGCCGGAGACAGCTGGTTTCTGCGCGAACGATAATAATGCCAACCTACTACTGACCCGTACGATTTCACAATGAAACTGAACGAAAGTAGCAGTGAGTAACCATAGCGTGAATAACATCTGTGTTGAGTTGGCGATACCTGCAGCGGCACGTCCACTCAATCAACGCAGCTGGAGTGCCTCTCCTCTCCCCTTCAGCCCCCTAAGACCAGGAGCTGGTGGACGGACAGTATGTAAGTACTGTTGTAAAAACATTCCGCGCGGAGACTGAATCATATCGGCGTTTAGTAATTATCTTATCTTACAGTAATTTTTACCAATTATGTGTTTATCTTCAGTAGTGTCGAAAGGAGTTTGAACTAGCAATTTCAATGTAAACTTTATCAAGTGAATGTTTCTTGCACAGTTCATAGTAGTACTAGCCACTGTCGACTGATGTGATAAAGGTGGCGCCGTCGCATTTCTTGCAGAGCTGAGAGCCGTACAGTATGTACCATACTCTTAACAGTGGATGGCAGAGTGGATCCACCAAGTGGTTGGTCTGGTCCCTTAAAAACAATAGCAGCTTCATCTCTCATAGTTTATTGTAAGTCCATAGATCTGTACTCATGTCTGTGAATGACATCTTTATCCTTGTGCCTTCCTTCCTTTCAAATTCTTCTTTCTGATACATGATATACAATACATTGTTTGGAATTTCCACACCTGTGCACTCATTTTTCTTAATAGCCCATTCAACTTCTTCAAAAGAACAAGGTTACAATCTTGATTTTCAGGACAACACTTCTAATGCTTCCGATGTTTCGATGAAATAGTTTTGAGCATATTTCATTGTTTCTCTAGACTTGGGGATGAGACCTCAAGTCACAATGTACATCTGACCCATTACCTTGATAATATTGTATTTCACTCAGTAACTCTAAGCTGTAAGGCAGTTACAAGAACAGCACTATGTGTATGGAACAGATCTACTGATGGCCTTCCTGGACATTGAGAAAGCATATGACAGTGTATGCAGAAACAAAGTATGGAAGTCCCTGGAGGATAGAGGAGTAGAGGAATGGACTATAAAGAGGATAAAGGAGATGGTACAAGGGAAGCGTGAGCTGTGTGAAAGTGGGAGGAGAGAGATCAGACTGGTTGGAACAGAGAACGGCCTGAAACAAGGATGTGCACTGTCACCGTTACTTTTCATTGTGGTGATGGATGACATATTGACCCGAGTGGCACAAGTAATTGGGGAAGGAAAGATGAAAGCAATGGAGTTTGCAGATGATTTGGGGAAACAAGGAAGAGGAGGTACAGGAACAGTTGGACGTGTGGGAAGGAATAATACAAGGATATGGGATGAAATTTAGCATAAATAAGAGTGAGATGGTGATCACAACAAGGAAGAAGGAAAGAACCACAACGGGAATAACAATTGGTGGGGAACAGCTGAAGAAAGTGGAGAGTTTCAAGTATCTGGGAAGCCTGATACAAGATAATGGAAGAAACGATAGAGAAATAAATGAGCGGGGGAGGCAGGCAGAAGCATTTCGGAGGAGTGTGAGAAGCATGTTATGGAGCAAGGATGTCCCTCAGAACAGCAAAAAGATCATATATCGGACGTACTATGTCCCTATCCTGACGTATGCCTCGGAGACCTGGGTTATGAAAGTAAGGGAGAAGAGCAAAATACAGGCCAGTGAGATGAGGTTCTTGAGAAGCAGTATTGGAGCTACAAAGATGGACAGAATAAGAAATGAGAGGACCAGAGAATTAATGAAGGAGGAACCATTAGAGGATGGTATAGAGAAATCTAGACTTAGATGGTATGGACATGTAAAACGAATGGAGGAGAAGAGGATACTCAGGAGAGTACACGAGACAAAGTGGGAAGGAAAGAGACCGAGAGACAGGTGGCTGAAGGGGATGGAAGAAAGCGTGAAGAAGAGAGGAGAAGACTGGACAAGGGTGGAGGCTGAAAGATGGTGGGAAGACAGAAGACGTTGGAGAGGTTTGTGTTCCAAACAGACCCGGCCAGTGGCTGGAAACTGTGCAAGATGATGATGAACTCGAAGCAAGTTTTTATCTACTACGATTGTTACAGATGGCATTGTATATGCTGCATTGAATTATCAAATGTTTTCCTGAAAGCTTTTTGCATCAGCAGAGCAGTTTATATGTTATGACTTCAAGCCAGAAAACTGTAGGAACTCCTGCCCCTGTATCATTTTTAATTTCAATGTTCCTTATCATTGATTTGGTTATGCATAACAACTCGAGTGCTGATTAAGCATTACAGGATTTACCAGCATTCATACACCCACATATACACAAAGAGAGGTGTGATTTGAACTCGGGGTTGTACCAGCAATTACTTTTGAAATTGTTATACATTATTTTTACAATTTTAATCTTAAAAGCTAGATTATAATTTCTTGTGTGAATTTCAATGTATACTTATGTTTGGGGGGTGTTCTAAATTTTTTTAATGAAATCTTTAAAACAATTGAAAATATGGTAGAAGAATGTAGATTCTTCCAGATTTAAAATTTCTGATTAAAATGGAGCACTACAAAAATTTATCTTGCAGGAATTTCTGATTTTTACCTATTGCATGTGAAATTCAGAAGCTCTTACGAGATTTTAGGAGATCTGGCAACACTGAATTATGATTCTCCTATTTGTGCAACATGACATATTTCATTAACTGTGGCTTTGATGATCTTAATTTTCAAAAAAGAAATTACTATTCTTAAGCATTGAGTTCTAGGTGGCTGCTCAGTAAAATACTAATGATCTTGGAATTATATTTTGAATATTGTGGCACGTTTAAAATAAAGATTGTTTTTGGCCATCCTATGACCCTTAAACTATAATTTGTAATAGCCACTTTTACTCCAAATACTGTAGATTCATCAATTTAGTGATGAGTCTCGTAAGCATTTCTATATAGATACTATTAACCTATTTCAATCCTTGGAAACTGATCTGCACCAAAAATAATTCCATCACACAGTTCAAGATATAAAATGCACTGATCATAGGAGTTCAAAGTGCTTTCTTCATGTCTCGTGTCACCTTCGTAGACTAATGATGCCAACTTCTGTTTATCTGTGAGAGATGAATTTGTTTCCTCCTGGAAATTGGACTCTTTCTTAATTCCTGATACGACTGGCTGCGTGGTGCATTAGTAACGTTGCCTGCTGTGCACAAGGTTGCAGGATCAAGTCTTGGCATTTGAGGGTGTGCAAATGCGAGGGAGCCATGTCAGTAGATTTACTGGCACGTTAGAGATCTCCTTTGGGGCAAAATTCCGTCAACTTGGCGTCTCTAAAACCCTCAGTAGTTAAAAGGGATGTAAAACCAATAACATTATTATATTATTAATTCCTGATTTGGTAATTTGAAAAAGATGTTGGTAGCAGAAATATCACATCTTTCATCATAGTTTCAATGAGAAGTTGCAAAGAAGCTTGATTAAACCCAAAAATACCTCTCTAAGAGGATCTTTAAAAAAATCTTATTTTTCATGGACAAGAACCCTGAGAAAAGAAGAAAGATTTTAGACTGCAGGTAAGAAAGAGGCTGAGAAATCAGGTATTGCTATGATAACTTTTTTTGTACAGTATTCTACTATGGCAAATTCCCAGAATTGAAATGATAGAAGCTATTTATCAGTGTTGCCCGATTCTATTAAAGAAAGCTTTCCAGTCGGTCAACACAAATTGTGCCCAATTACATTAGGCGGGAAAACAAGTATTTATATGTCCTACATGAGAAATATTTCACAAGATATTTATCACAAAATAAGACTTTTTTATATACAAAAAATCCCTCACGTGGTATTCCGGAAGGCGGAGGTAGATTTCATAGTGCAAAGAAAAATATATCGAATTCACTAAATTTGTCAATTGTTGTATATCTCGTATAATGTTCTACTTGTTTAGCATACTAGAAGCCCCATTTTATGATTCCAAAAACGTTTTGCTCTTGGCGTAAGGGTGGGTCATATCATAAATTCTTCCAAACAAAGGTTTTATGTACCTTTAAGAGGACTAATGACCTTTTTAAACTGTTTTGATATTGTGACTATTTAGGGAGGTATGATTTTTTTCCACTCTCAAAACTCAATTTTTTCTACCTCTTTGGTCAATGGTTGGTGCTATTAATAAACTTTACAGAGATAATTTTTTGGCCCTTAGTCTATCCGAGTAACAGTACGAACTTTGAATGAATTAGATTTCACATCCTAAGAAAGTTATAGCGATATATCACTTTATCAAAAGACCCCTTATTTCCACCCCTCTGGATGCGATTTTGCCCTTTAACAAACTCGACCCAGATTTTGAATGGTTATATTTTATGTATAAACTTAAACGTGATTGGTGCAAAATGACGGTAGTTATCATGTCCACAAGAAATTGATACATATATATACAGTATATATATAAACTTTTGAACTGATGGTGGTTTCTGGGGTCTGGGGGATATGAAACTCGAAGATATGCGGAAATTTTCCCGAAGTCGCAACATGATACCCATTGCAATAGATAGGCAAAATATATAGGTTTTTGTAGAAACACCAGACACATCTCATTTTAAACTCCTCATTGTGAGGAACTATTTTACAATTTAAGCTTAAATAACTTTGTTTTTTGTGGTTTTTATACATATTTCTAACATTTCATTGTCTTATGGGAACGGAAGTCTTCATGTCATTTGGGGTCTATTTTTATACTGGTGGTCACACTGTTCTTATGTAAGGTTTCAACACTGATATCCAACAATCTAACGGTCTATTACTTCATGCAAATTTTATCTCCCAATGAAACAGACGGAAAGCTGAATGTGGCGTTGTCATGGCCACGTTTGGCTCTTAAAAAATCAGACGACTTCAGACAGGTTTGAACCCGCGATCTTGGGCATAGAAGCTCTGCATGCTACAAACTACACCACCAAAGCCGCTAATAGAAATGGTCACAGAGAGAGAGAGAGATACTCATTACGTGAGTAATGTGCATTTCCATAGTATGAAGAATGGTTCTTGGTGGGTTTGGTCATAGATCAGTAGCCTACTCTGTTTCGTGCAATGCCACTGAATGGATGACAGTTTGGTAGGTTTTAGATTAAGTTAGATTGGCATCTTAGTCATATGAAGTTCTTGCAACATTCCTTTACCTCATCCAGACTGCTTCAACTTATGCTATAGTGCGGGACACAGCATTGCAGGCTTCAAGGTCACGCTTAGTCGGTGCAGTGTTGTCCTGTACATTCTCGCATCCAGCACGTGACTGAAGGTACAGTGCAATGGCATGGCAACACCGCCGGGTGCAGGGTGGACAGCGGAGGGCCGGTTGACCTTCAGGCTTGCAATGCTGTGTCCCACACTATAGTTTATTACCATTGACTTAACAATCACTCTGCAGGTAGGATCCAAGGTATGACCAATGTTTTGTTCTATACAAACAAATGCAGAAAATATTGCATTTTATTGATATATTTATTACACATGGATATTCAAAATGTGACTTGAGCAAAGTCCTTGATGTAGGAAGTTAAATGTTCCAAGTGCGGCAGAAGCAAATTTTCTCAAGTCATCATCATATCATCATCATCATCTAGGGGACCTTCCAGCGGGCTGGGTAGGATTTGAGTTGACGATATGCCTCCATCTAACTCTGCCATTATAGGTTTCTCCTTTAATGTCTTGGAACGTCAGTCCTTTCGTTAGGAGATCTTCTTTAAGTTGGTCTATCGACCTTCTTCTGGAACGTTCAACGGGTCTCTTCCCCGGTACCTTCCATTCCAAATACTGTCTGGCGATACGTGTCTCCGGCATCCTTTGTACATGACCAAACCACTTCAACCTTGCAATAAGGAGTCTCTCTTCCATTGTCAGGGTTATCTGTATATCTTTCCTAATACAGTCATTTCTGGTTCGGTCTTTCGTTTTCTGCAGAGCTGATTTCAAAAATTTCATTTCACATGACTGTAATTTGCTGATGTCTCTCTTCAATAACACACAACTCTCTAAGCTGTATGTCATGATTGGCAGCTGGTATGCTTTGAACATAGTCTGTTCAGCTCTTATAGGGATTGCTTTATCCCAGACTAGGTTCCGCACTTGATAGAAGAAATTAGAATCCTTAGATACTCTATTTTGGACTTCCAGCATAGCACTCCCCTGATTTGAAATTGTGCTTCCAAGATAACCAAAACTTTCCACACATTTGTTTCTTTTGTTAGATTACACTGAGCCGATGTTCTGCTCATCATTAGGACTACTGTTGTGGCTTACCAACAGTTTGAATTCTTTAAACTTGTTACTGAAGTACTTAGGAGAAGCTATCACTTTCATACTAGGTCAAAGAGAAATATGAAATGTATGGTCTTTGAGCAGACCATGCAGTCTTGGTACCACGTCTCAAGAAGAGAAAGCTCTTGATACCGCTGTTGAGGCTGTTGCAGAATTCTACAGTGGTGTTGGAGAGGCATATTGGTGACACAAGTGCATAGAATACATTATACATGAACTGTGACCCTCCTCAACTGAAGGGTTTCCCTGAAATTTTGGTGGCTAGGCATGGCAGTTAAGCTAGGTGAATAATATTAAAAATTTCCACCTGCTGTAAAGTAGTGCAAAAATAGATAAATTATTGTTCCAATGTGGCTTTTCTATCTGTCTCATTCATGGCTGTGATTATGGAAGCTACTGAGGTATGTGTGGCATTGAGTAATGTCCTTCAGTGCCTGTAGATGCTATGAAAGGTTCTACTTGTAAGGTTAGTACTGCTGTACTGGCTCAGTGAGGAAAGCAATGACAAACACTCTCACTCCTCACCTTGCCTAGTGCTCCCTAGGTTTTTTGTGGGTTTCTGCCCATATAACCTATGTTGGTACTTTTTGAGGATCTGACCAGCTGATTACCCAACAGACAGATGACATAAGTTGGGAGTCCTCTCATTTTTCTTCTGGCATCCAAGTAAAAATCAAAAGCTGCTGTTTGCTTACTGTGCATACACATAAAGTCCCAGGTAACCACTCATTACTGAACGAGGTGTTCAGCAGATTTGATACTCCCTTGACCAAAGTGTGCCATTGCAATCCAAATGTGCTGCCAAACAATCCTGTCTCTTATGCAGTCTGAAATATGCCACTGCTTCTCTTCTGGGCTTTGTCCCATCGGCAACTTCCCCATCCTGTAAATTTTCTCAATTCTTACCAGTAGCCTTTTGTCTGGCTTCCATGTGATTTAACCTCACAGCTTTTCTCTTGAAGATACATTTAGTGGCATTAGATTGAATCATCTTATTGTTGATATGGACTGTAGTCTCCATCACCAACATGTCTTTGGCCTCATTCCCAGAAATATGAAGGACTGAATAAACTCTTAGTATTCACTGCATGTCTTTCAAGACAACTGCAAGGGCAGGGTATGTTAGCCCACCATGCTGGTTGTATTTTGAAGACTTAAGCGGCTCATAGGAATTCCACGGAACCACTAGCTGAACTGGATCAGTTTTTCCCACTTTCCAGTGACTTTGGGACAGATTCTCTCCTCTTCCCAATTTCCTTTCTGTATTTCATAGCTTTAATTCCTTCCATGTTGTTCATCCCTCTTTATTTGAGAGTAAGTTCTTTCTTGTCCTTCCTTTTATCTCCTTTATTCTTCATTTTATTGCATATTTTCGTTTTTTCTAGCATGCAACTTAAATATAAGTAAGTAGACCTATAGTAAAGCCATCATTACTTCCGACTTGACATTTCAGTGTTACCATAGAGTTATCTAGCGCTCAGAAGGAAAATCACTTTCAACTAGACAATCACAGGCAGTCATTCAATTCGATATATCACGACAAACTGAGTTTCGTTCGTGTGTTGCGATTTAGCGAACGAAACTCTAGTCTAGCACTGAAACGTCAAGTCGGAAGTAATGATTGCTTTACTATAGTAGTTGTAATCAATCTTAATCATGTTGATGTTGGGCACCTTAAAACAATTATTATACTAGTTTACAGGCAAATGTTGAGATGGGGCAAGTTAAGTTCAAGTCATGGGGCATCTATTCTAGTCCTAAGCCCAGACAATGTATATGCCTTTGCACATGGCTGATGACCAAGATGTCTTCTCTATCCCCTAACTCGGTGGTTCCTAAAGTGGAGTCCATGTGGGTCATTTTAACTTTTATCAGAATAATTTAATTTTTCTGTCATTTTTATGTTGTGAAATGAAATTTTAGAATATATTCATTTATAAAATTTAATATTTACCATAGGCTATTTTTTTTAATTCTAAAACTACCATATCCAAAAGAGCTTTGAAGTGCTTAACTGCGTTTACTGCAACTTACATGTGTGAAACTGCATTCTCCCACCTCACATATTTAAAAATAGTCAATAAACGAACTTGAAGTTGAGAATGACTTACTACGGTACCGTACTGAAATTATCAGACATTAAACTAAACATCGCTGAACTTTTTATTAAAAATCTGCTTCTTTGTTCACATTAAAGTAAGTTTGATGTGATTTTAAGTCTGATCGTTTTGATTATAAATATAGCACATTTTTTATTATTTAATAATTAATAAGTTACCGTATATTAATCAATAAATAATTAACTGGTACTGCATGTGTTGATTACCCTGTAGTGATCTCATTTTGAAGAGAATCATAAGGTCATGATATTCTGCAGTCGTACATAAGGTTTACTTTTAATCTCAAAAGCGGTCCGTGATAATATTTAAATATTCGAGGGAGCCAGTTCTGAAACTGAAGCAACACCAACAGGGAGAAATTTTCCTCTGAAACTTCATGTGTACATTTAGAATCAGCGTTAAATACATTCGATTCGCTTTTTACCATATTAAGTGTAGAAACATTTAACTGATAAAGAGAGTCGCAGGAATGAAACAATGATTCGATAATTGGGATTCAAACGTAAAAAATCATAAAATGTTTAGTAAGATAAAGTTGGGGAGAAAAAAAGTGCTGTGGTAGCGCCTGAATTCATGAACACAAATATTGCATTCCCATAGATGGCAGCACAGACATGAAATGAGATTGTTTTGTTGAAGGTGAAGAACCTTTGCTATTTACAGCGGGGGTGTAATCATAATTGATATCCTTTTGTTGTGTTTTATATCCATTCAACCTTTGTGAAATGAAAATACCGACGTGGATTACGGTTGCATTGATCATGTTTGTGTAGAAGTTCAAATATGTAGTGAGAAATGGGACAAGCTGGGAGCGCTCTTGGACATAACAGTGAGTGACGTACACCAATTAATTAATTACAATAAATTTAGAGCTATTCTGATGCCGCAGCCTCTTTTTCACAAAAAATAAAAATGTTCTATGTCATGTAAAACCCATTTAAATTGATTATATTAAGTATTTCTTAGGTACTTAAAGAGGTCCATGGTTGACAGGTGTCAAAAATAACCTCAAACCGTTTTTCAAAACAATTTACTTCTGAATCTTTGTTAACTTTTGTGTGATCGTGATGTTTATTGACGATAAGACTGTTAACCTTGACAATTATGAATCCTGGATTTAAATTAACTTTCACTTAAGTTAATCAGATTTGATAATGGTTAATTTGATGTGTAGTTTGTGCCATGTAGTCAGCCAATCTTTGCTTAGGCAGTGTAATGTTTGTTCTGTTTATTAATGAAGATACCGTAGTGTGTTCTTAAAATAAACTTTCTTTGTTCGACTTCCAAATCTTATTGTGCTCTGTTTTATATCGACCTAGGTACGGTATATTTATTACCGGTACCACGAATAGTAATAAAATTATGTTTATGATTGTTGGTTTATTCTGATGTTTGAAGCTATTTTCAGTGTTGCCTTAGTAAGTTAAGTTGAATGTAATTTTTTTTTCAGGATTAGGGAGTAACCCATCTCATTTGGGTACAATCCTGTTGACCGACTGATAAGCATCAAACTTTTGTTTCATTATTGGTTAAGCCAAAAGCTAACAAGCCCCTGTTTCTTTGAATTGAGGACAAACTTTCTGTTATGAAGACTGCTATGGGTAAAATTTACATAACTTACCGCACTACTTGTTGAAGAAGAATCTTCCATAGGATTGCTCATCAGATTTAACTTAGTGGACTTTAGACTTGGAATAGCATTCCTGCATAATAAGCATATATTATGAATGTATAGCCTAGACCTATAAACAACTAAGTTATTATTCACTTGAAACTTTCAGACCCTTGACCTTCCTTATAAACCCTCAGATTAGGTGTGGCAATAGCGAGAATTACATCTATAAATGAAAATCCACAGCCTGCTTCCAGTCTCCGACCGGGTCTGGAATGAATGAAGCCCCTAGCTAGCGGCGAGGATATGAACTATGCCGGCTGCCGAAGCCTGTCGCACTCCCCTGGGGCAATGATTAAATGAATGACATATGAAATGAAATGATAGTGGAGAGTGTTGCTGGAATGAAATTTTGACAGGGAAAACCGGAGTACCCGGAGAAAAACCTGTCTGCCTCCGTTTTGTCCAGCACAGATCTCACATGGAGTGACCGGGATTTGAACCACGGACCCAGCGGTAAGAGGCCGGCGTGCTGCCGCCTAAGCCACGGAGGCTCTAATTACATCTATATAATCAACAAAACAATCGAAAATCCACAGCCTGCTTCCAGTCGACCGACCGGGTCAGGGTATGGAATGAATGAAGCCCCCATCTAGCAGCGAGGATATGAACTGTGTCGGCTGCAGAAGCCTATCGCACTCCCCTGGGGCAATGATTAAATGAATGACAGATTAAATGAAAGTGGAGTGTGTTACTGGAATGAAATTGTGAAAGGGAAAACAGAGTACCCGGAGATAAACCTGTCTGCCTCTGCTTTGTCCAGCACAAATCTCACATGGAATGACTGGGATTTGAACCACGGACCTAGCGGTGAGAGGCCGGCGTGCTGCCGCTTAAGCCACGGAGGCTCAACAAAACAATTAAAGATAGCAATTTCTTTCTGTCCATTTCTCCCTTGAGAATTGAACAAATAGGAAAAGTTCTTCAAAAGGTAGTTTCTAGAAATAGTTTTTGGTTTTTAAATAATTTTAATAATTGCTGTTAGCCTATGCATTAAGTATGCCCTAATGAGTTACAATACAGTATTTAGGAATAATTTGTCTTGTAGACTATTGGCTCTTACAGGTGTGTTTGTAGGAAGGAGATTTCACTAAAATTATCTCATTTGGTATTGTACCATTATTAAGGAACATACCGGTAATTTTAAAGTATTTTTCTTCAATGAATGAATCGTCGCATCTTCCACCATCACTAAAAACAAGATAGGACTTATGATAAAAGGGAGTAGCATATTTTATCACTAGAAACACAAATGAAAAGAAACAATTTTAGAGGGCAAAATAGTCCAGCTAACTAGGTATTGTGCCATATCCCACATGTTCCTGAACTGATTTTTTTATGCTTCCCAAGCTTATGTATTCTTTCTTTTTTTGCTGAATGTTTAGGCTTTTATACTCTTTCCGACAAGATCTGCTTGAAAATGGTGGCTAGATTCACTGCAAAAGTGGGTGCTTCCACTTACAGTTATGCATGCTAAGAGATATTTTATAAGACATCTAAGAAGTCAAAGTTGAAACCTGAGCTCATTAAGGAACAATAACCTAATGGTTTTTTCAAATTTAGGAACTTTTTAATTACGGTAGGCTACCTAGTGATAAAAATAAATTCTCTCCTGATTAGGTCTATGTAGAAATCCAGCAACTTTCATTATACCGTAGTTAGTTATTCTTGTTTTAATGGGCGGAACAGCATGGTAAACTTAGTGATTATCTGCCAACTTGAGTTGGCAACTGAGACCAGTAGACTACACTAGTTTATTATTTTCATCAGTCCACTGTTGTGAGTATTGATAGAAGATTTCACTGCTTGAATTGGAATCAGAAATTTCAAATTAAAAACAGAAAGCCAGAAAAAATAATTAAATCATTTAAGTTAATTACTTCTTCCTTTTGTGTCATTTGCAGGGTTTGGATATCGTGGCCATGTGACACCGTGTATTCGGGTGTGTGTAGAATTTGTTTGATAACCTGTGATGTCTGTGTAGTAGTGTCTATATTTGTAATAGAGATTAAGATTGGGAAGGAGGCTGCTATTAAACACAGCTCTCTACTCATAACTGTCCAAAATGGTGGTCTTTTTCAAATCTTATAAGGACATAATTAGAAAGACACAGCCCCGTGGTGTTGAGGGTAGCGAGCCTGCCACTCACCCGGAGGCCCCGAATTCAATTCCCAGCTCTGGCAGGGAATTTAAAAACTGACGTGAGGTGTGTAACAGAGTGCATTCAGCCTCATGAGGATAGGCAAATAGCTGCCTGATCAGAGAGGCAAGAAAACCAATAATAACAGCCGACGTGCTGACCACGCGTCACCCCACAATCTGTAGGCCAACAGGGTTCGGCAGCAGTCCCTTGGTAGGCCAAGGTTTTTCAGGAGCTAAGCTCCTCGGGGTTTGTATTAATTGGAAAGCACGAGAACTTGACAAGTTGCACTATTTCTGACTAAGGTATTCACGAACCTCTTACACGTTGTTTTGAGTGCTTTGAACAATCCGAATCGTCCCTACATTTCTGACAAAAGGGAATAAGTTACCTATCTGGTGTATAAACAAGTAGTGCCATGAATAACTAAATAGCCTTTTTTTTTTAAATAAAAACTCTCCCTCTATTTCTGTGACATACTAAATAGCTTTTAATACATGACCTATGTTGTGATTAAGGATACAGCAAGAAAATCAAAACTCAATGTCCATAAGTTGTAATCATTACTATGGTACTGTGCATGCCATGTCTTAAATCAAAGCTTTCAATGTTCAAGATACTTCAACATACAGTACCTCCCAGCACTGGAAAATATGTGTCCAAAGTTAAATGAGCCATTTAACGCTAAGGAATTGTGCACTGGTGTAGCCCATCATACGAATCTTCTCTGCAATCGCTTCAATAAGATTTGTGAGAAATAAGAAAAAAAGAAAACGGTTTTAAAATTTCCAACTGATTCCATCTTGAAATTTTGAAAAGAATTGAACTTCAGAACAAAGATTTGCTGTGCCAAGTTACATTGCAATCTAGTAATTAGATGTGCAGAAAAGCTATTTAAAATATTTGAAAATCACTTGGCCACCATGTTGTTTTCGTACTTCTCAGGATTTGGAAAGTCGCATATATTTCCTTACTTAACAGTCCTCTAACACCATACAAAATGTCAGTTTGATTGCTTAAATAGTTTTTGAGGTCTTAGAACCGGTGAAATATGTGCCATGGACACAATGTGGATTGTTATATATATATAAAAATCCGACTGGGTCAGGAATGGAATGAATGAAGCCCCCATCTAGCTGCGAGGATATGAACTGTGCCGGCTGCCGAAGCCTGTCGCACTCCTCTGGGGCAATGATTAAAATGAAAGACAAATGAAGTGACAGTGGAGAGTGTTGCTGGAATGAAATTTTGACGGAAAACCGGAGTACCCGGAGAAAAACCTCTCTGCCTCCGTTTTGTCCAGCACAGATCTCACATGGAGTGACCGGGATTTGAACCACGGACCCAGCGGTGAGAGGCCGGCGTGCTGCCGTCTAAGCCACGGAGGCTATATATATATATATATATATATATATATTATTTTCTATGGAAGTATATGCCAGCTGATTATTATTGTCGTGGCTCATTATTCGCGAAGTCAATCGAATGTAGGTGGTAGATTCGTCGCGGAAAAATGGTGTACGCAAGGGTGATAGACTTCATATTATGTATTGAATGTTGTTGGCAATTCTAGGCGGGCTCTTATTGATGGACAGGCAATTTTAGATGCCAAACACATAATTATGTGTGGGGGAAAGTGCTAGAAACAGAACATTTATGAGATTTGAAGCTTTATGCTTACAAACTAGTAGGCTAATTTGAAAGGAGTACCGTACCTCACCAGATTCAAAATGAAATTCGGTCACCAGTTGCAGAGAAAAGAACAAGTTGTTCAGTAAAGAACCTTCAGCCTACTTTCTCCTAAATGCATGGGTTTAGTTATGGGTTTGGTCCTTTTCAAGGAGTATAATTGAATGCTGGTTGTAGTAGCTTGTTGAAATACAACGTGCTATACAGATATTATATTTTGATTGATTGAATCCTCACCTGAATTATATAGTCTATACATCCACACTAATACAGCCATCACAATAACACAGGTTATCAGACAAAATTCAACACTCCACCCAAGTACATGGGGCTAAATGACTATGATGTCCATGCATCTCAAATGAAACAACAGCAGCTTCCTACCCAAGTCATTTCTCGTATAAAAGTATGCACACTAGTAAGCCTACAGACACAGGTTATCAGACAACTTCTACACACACACCCAAGTACACGGGGTTACAAGACCATGATGCCGCAAAACCCCTAGTAAATGAACGAAAACAACAACAATAATAGACTCTACCAGGGATCAAGGGCAACGAATTTTAATCGCTGTAGTGGAGTGTTGAAGTATGTGGTGTTATAAGTATAATGTTTTTGATTGCAAATACACACTAACTTATATATGCTTAACATTATAACGTGTGAGTAGTTATAAATCAATAAATACAGAAAAGGAACGAAGTAAAAAAAATTGAACCTGCTGAGATTTGATCCACGAACCTCCAGACTATGAGTCCATGTCGCTAACAGTACGCCACACATGCCGTACACTAATACATGGTTAACAACTGGTTTAGTATAACAATATTTTGTCATGCAATAAACTATTTCATTAGCGTTTTCTGCCGTTTCTATAAACCATTTGATACTAAAAATATGTTATTTTCTTCAGTACATTCCTAAATGGATATAAACTTACGAAGTTACGAGCAAACAATATCGGCCATTTAAACCAATGGGACGGCACGGACAAGCACGATATGGCATGGTCAGTCTGAACTGTTAGTCACTACTGCGGTTACATATTGCTATTTTAAAATGCTAATATCCTACCGGTCACCTCCTTGAGGACAGTTTAAACCTCCCTATGTACGATGATCGTATTTGGTAAGGCCAGGCCTTGTTGAATCGTAAGTTACGGGTTGGCTCTAATACTTGCAGGATTCATACATCCGCCATCTTGAAACTATTTAGCTAATGACTTTGTAGTTTGTGCAAAAGACGCTTTTCACATTAAGTTATATTGTTGCAAAATGTGGTTGAGATCGGATGATTAGGTTAGTCGTAATTTGATTTAAGCTCAGAACATTTGGGTGGGTGCCATTTCTTGTAACCCCGTGTACTTGGGTGTGTGTGTAGAAGTTGTCTGATAACCTGTGTCTGTAGGCTTACTAGTGTGCATACTTTTATACGAGGAATGACTTGGGTAGGAAGCAGCTGTTGTTTCATTTGAGATGCATGGACATCATAGTCATTTAGCCCCATGTACTTGGGTGGAGTGTTGAATTTTGTCTGAAAACCTGTGTTATTGTGATGGCTGTATTAGTGTGGGTGTATATATAATTCAGGTGAGAATTCAATCAATCAAAATATAATACCTGTATATCACGTTGTATTTCAACAAGCTACTACAACCAGCATTCAATTATACTCCTTGAAAAGGACCAAGAGTTATAACTATACCCATGCATTTAGGAGAAAGTAGGCTGAAGGTTCTTTACTGAACAACTTATTCTTTTCTCTGCAACTGGTGGCCGAATTTCATTTTGAATCTGGTGAGGTACGGTACTCTTTCAAATTCTTAGTGTCATGCTGTATATCACCACCATCATACCAAATTCGGTGTCACCGTGGTAGAGTCTATTATTGTTGTTGTTTTCGTTCATTTTCTAGGGGTTTTGCGGCATCATGGTCTTGGACAAAGGTAATTTTGAAACTAAAGGATGGACAAGAGACAATTTGAAAACAAATACATTGGACAAGGGACTTTTTGATTCTTAACTATTCAAGTAGTGTGGTAGTGAGAGAGCTGCTGCATTTAGGAAGTTGTGAGCCCCTGCGACCTTGGAATGGAAGGAGTGATTCTAGGAGGGCGTGCTTGGATTCGTTTTTTTCGTCTCGTTGTGCTCTTTACGGGAATGTCGGTGTCGAAAAGGTGAACATAGGGTTTTGGGTCTAAAAATGCGTTTTTCACATTTTTGGAAAACGGAAAACGTGATGATGACGTGCGTGATAATATTTTTTTCGTCTCGTTGTCCTCTTTACGGAGATGTAGGTATGGAAAAGGTAAAAAGCTGGAAACATGGTTTTTAATGGAAAATGGGTTTTTGTGATTTTCCCTCATATTGCGAAAACGGAAAACGTGATGATGATGTGCGTGATAGTATTTTTTCGTCTCGTTGTCCTCTTTACGGAGATGTAGGCACGGAAAAGGTAAAAAGCTGGAAACATGTTTTTTTTAGTCAAAAATGGGTTTTTGTGATTTTCCCTCATATTGTGAAAACTAAAAACGTGATCATGACGTGCGTGATATTATTTTTTCGTCTCGTTGTCCTCTTGATGGAGATGTTGGTATGGAAAAGGTAAAAACCTGGAAACATGGTTTTTTAGTCAAAAATGGGTTTTTGTTATTTTCCCTCATATTGCGAAAACTAAAAACGTGATGATGACGTGCATGATAGTATTTTTCGTCTCGTTGCGCTCTTTACGGGAATGTAGGTGTCGAAAAGGTAAAAAAGCTGGAAACACGGTTTTTTGATGGAAAATGGGTTTTTGTGATTTTCCCTCATATTGCGAAAACTGGAAACGTGAGGATGACGTGCGTGATAGTATTTTTTCGTCTCATTGTCCTCTTTACGGAGATGTAGGTATGGAAAAGGTAAAAAAGCTGGAAACATGGTTTTCTTATGGAAAAGGTGTTTTTGTTCATTTCCATGTTGTTGTTTTTTTTGAAAACGAATCAGGCGATTTTTATGACGGGCATGTTGATGTATTTGTGTCGTTGTTCTCCTTACGGGAATGTAGGTATGGAAAAGCTGAAATCATGGTTTCCGTCATTTTTTTCGAGATCGTTGAGGAAAACGGGGAAAAATTAAGAAACCAGATTTGAAGTCATGTTATGCGCTATGATGTAAGTAAAACACCTATGAAAAATGAAAATCCACAGCCTGCCTCCAGTCTCCGACCGGGTCAGGAATGGAATGAATGATGCCCCCATCTAGCGGCGAGGATATGGACTGTGCCGGCTGCCGAGGCCTGACGCACTCCTCTGGGGCAATGATTAAATGAATGACAGATGAAATGAAATGATAGTGGAGAGTGTTGCTGGAATGAAATTTTGACAGGGAAAACCGGAGTACCCGGAGAAAAACCTGTCTGCCTCCGTTTTGTCCAGCACAGATCTCACATGGAGTGACCGGGATTTGAACCACGGACCCAGCTGTGAGAGGCCGGCGTGCTGCGGCCTAAGCCACGGAGGCTTGCGGTAAAACACCTATGCATTATTTTTTTATTATTATTATTATTATTATTATTATTATTATTATTATTATTTGACAAGGCTTGACTGGGCTCACACGCAGAGAGAGGACTTGCTCGGTGAAAGGAGAAATGAAAGCATTGAGACTAACGCACGGCGAACCAGACAAGACGTCTTATCATCGTACGTGCCTCGCAGCAGAGAGATAAGAGGCAGGTGTCATTATACAGTGTGCGGCTTTATACTGTGTATGCCATAGCCTTGGTTCATTATGGACTCATCATGCAACGCAAAGTTTGAAACGATGGGTGGGTGTATAACATCATGATAAAAGATTGGCATGGGCTTGAACAAAGAGGTTATTGGACATGTAATAAACAAAAGGGCGGGATTAACGAAAGGTAATGTGATGCATCTTTTTGGAAAGGGATTTTTTTCTAAATAAATAAATAAATAGGGTTTTATTACAAAAAAAAAATGTTTATTTACCCATGAATTAAACGTGGAAGGAAACCCTAACCACTTTACAAAATATTTTGCACCTTTGACTTTAATTACTCGTTCAATGAGATAATCGTTGGGATATAATATTTTTTGCACTTCTTCATAGTAGAATCGTCCATGAATGGGTTGACCGCTCTGATCTTCTAAGAGATACGTCACTGGTTGACCTAGCTTGACTTGGCGAATTTTAAAAATTTCTGTCGACCATTGTGGAGTATACGATTTTGAAAACACACTTCTATGTTTACTGATGCGAACAAAATCTCCAATTTTAAGGCGATGTCGCCTTGGGTCTACCCTTTTTATAGGGTTAAACAGTCTATTGGGTCTGGGTAGGTTCTTGGTGACGAGGCGAGGTTTCATGCCGATGGTGGTGTTGTAGCGTGACACAAGTTGAGGTAACCAGTCTGTCCATCGATAGGAACCATGTATTGTAAACTCTTTCCACATATAACTTTTTAATGTTCGATTGAAGCGTTCAACTACGCTAGCTTTGAGATTACTATAGGTGAATATCCTTAGATTTGAGAAAACTGGAGAAATCCTTGTTGAAAAAATCTTTCCCCTGGTCGGTTTGTAACAAGTGAGGTTGACGTTTTGATTGTTCAATAATATGTTGAAAGGCCTTTGTGACTAAGACACCAGTTTTATTTTTTACTGGTTGAACAAAAGCCATTTTGGAATAGACATCAATGACGGTCAACATATAGCGTACACCGTCGTTAACGTTAGAATAAGGTATCATTTCAACAAGGTCTGCCTGCCAAAGTTCATCGATTCCTTTGGAAATGACACGACGGCGTTCATAAATGCGTCGGGCTGGTTTATGCAATTCATGAGCAATGCCCACTTTGATGGGGGATGGCTTATAAGATAATTTTAGCATTTCGGAGTTGTTGTTCAATGTGGGCGATTTCTGCCTCATGTCCAGTGTGACCAGCTTGTTTTGATGCATGAAGCAAGTATACGCGCTCTACTACTGATTGGGATTATTCCAAAAGGTTATATCTAGGTAGGGTTTTAATTTCTTAAACCTTACACCAGAGGCAGAGTGATGTTTTTGCTTACCAAAGATGTTTGCAATGATGGTTTTGTATTTTTGGGATATATGGGCATTGACCTGCTGAGAGGATTTATAGTTTCTTTTGTGAGCGTTGGTGTCTAATAAAATGGATTTATATTTAGCAAGGTCCTCGGACGTAAAATCTTGTGGCGAGGGGGTGCGAGAAAATAGCAGCTTTAACAGACCTGGTGTTAATTTATAGTTGATCTTTTTAATGACAGCTTTCGTACGAGCAAATTTAATGGATGAATCCCCAATTTTAAAACTATCATTCTCATAGCGAACACCATACGTGGTATCTGTCTTTCCAATAAATAGAAGGGTCAGATGCGGTTCCAGGGTTGCCCCATAATGTTTGATTAAAATGTTTTTGAGTTGAGCTTTATTTTGAGGGGTTGCCAAGACTTGTGAAAACGGAGACGATGTGGAGGAAGACGGTGTTGCCGCTATGACGGAAGATTTTTGTTTTGTTTTTAGAAACTGTTGAAGGGGTGAGGATTTTCTTTTCTTTCAGGACTAAATACGCTTTCGCTTTCATTTTCACTTTGTTCATGTTGTTGTTCTTATTCTTCTTCCTGTTCTTGATGTTCTTGTTCACTAACATTAGAGGAGGAGGAGGATTTTACCTGTCGTGTGGAATCTGTTTGAGTAAATTTTGAACTTGTTAAGGGTTTGGTTTGAGAGGTAGCAGCAGCAGTAGCAGCAGAAGCATTAGGTTTGAACCTCATGGGATCAACCGATGATGGAGCATGTTTTATCATGGGTCAAGGATTGACTTTTTTAAACGTTGCAATTCACGAAATTTATGTCGAATCGTATTTCGTGCCTCAATAATACGCTGCATGATTTGAACATGTTTCTTATACCCTATGGCGTTCGCCATGGTAAAGGTAAAGACACACTAACAGGAAATGTCCAACCCAGGGTCTTTTTAAACAGAAATAAAATGATCAAAACCCAAGCGATAACGTCCCTCACATCGTTCACTCTGTTTATTTATGACCAAACAGGCATGGGGATGATGGTTCCAACACGAAGCACACAATTGCGTGAAAGCTGTAAAGGACATATCTGGATTTACATGATCTTGAAAAATATGATAGAGATTTCTAGAGTCTTGGCGGAAGAGAGCGATGAGATTGGCATTGTCACGAATCAACTGTTTGGGGATTTTGGAATAGGTCTGAGCCAGATAAAAACAATCCACTTGTTTATGGCGTCCCATACTAAAATACTCTTGAATAATGGCCTGTCGTTGAGTGGCAATATCATCAAAAATTATAATGGAATCTGGTTGAATGCCATCTTGACGTGAGGTGAATGTAAAATAGCCCATGGCTTCTTTATTTAACGAAGACATAATTTGTTCCAGATACACGTACAGAGGCTGGTACAAGGATTTGGCAAACATATAAATATTTTGAAATCGTAGGCCATGAGGCGCGGTAATAATGTTCAGCAAAACATTGGTCTTTCCACAACCCGAAGGCCCTACCATAATACATCGAACGGTAGATGGGAATAGGGTGCCATGACGTTTAGGTTCGCACACGGACAGTGATAGCTCTGAAACCAAATCAGAGACGGGCAAAGCATGGGGTTGTTTCATTAATTCCATTGTGTCGACGACTGAGTTTTTTCTTGTGTGTATAAGGTTTATATATATAGGCAAGCGGTGAGTAGGATAGGTTAGTTAACGTCTATCACTATGGACGTGTTTGGGTGAGCTCGTGTAACCATGGCCACGGCCGCCTCTTTGTCAAAACAGTCCCGAGAGGTGGCAACAAAAAGCTATGTCGATCGCAAAGTGCAAAGTGTCTATCACATGGCCCCGATACTAACCGTTGAGGGCTATTCAGCCCATCGTCATCGTATTATTGATGTGCAAGAGCCTCGAGACGAAAATGATGTCTGCACGAAACGATATGTGACCCATCAAATGAAAAGGCTTTATAAATTTGTCCCATCTGTATTTTTAGTGTACCTGTCAAATCAAAAACTGGACAATGACAGAAACCATTCCCCACCACCACTGGTGCTTAAGCGCTTAAGGCAACTGCCTCGTCATGCCATGACCCATAAAGAAGTGGAAAGCTATGCCAAACATCTAAAGATTTCTCATCTTACCTATATGCTTGCTTCCGGTTTAAGTCGTTATCGATTGCATTATGATGGTGTAATTCATATTAAATATGCCATGCCTGAAGAGAAACATTTAAAAATACAACTAAACGGTGATACGAGTATTGGCCCACAACCATCAAAGAGTAAATGTTGGAGATGAATTATCCTTTCATTTTATGCTTACGTTTGAGGAAAAGGAAGCTGGGAAAACGGTGAATGATTTTCCGCTTTATATAGAATTGGAATATACTGCTATGAAATAAGGTTCTCTACGTTAGTTGTTATCGAATGTTTGCTGTGAAAGGTTCACCAAGTAGCAGCATGGTGAAAAATGATATGCCATGAACATGAAAAAAAGATCTCAAAAAGAGAAAAATGCCAGGTCGGAAACCAAGTCGATCTGCCTCACACCCAGTGTTAAAACTTAAAGAAACTAAAAAAAAATCTAAAAAGAGTGGCTATCGAAAAAGCTTTACAAGCGGTGCGATTGTCTACAGCTCCGAGATCGCACCATCATGCATTGATAAAAAGAAAAGAAAGAAAGAAAGAAAGGAAGAAAGGAAGATTGTAGTTTTACGTGACCGTGAATCTAGTGATTATGAGCCACGGGACCTCCTTTTTACGTGGAATCCGAACCACAGGACATGGCATTTCACTTCGAAAATCTCACATGCATTGACCGGGAATCGAACCCGGACCGCCTTGGTGAGAGGCATACAGCTAGACCGCTGTGCCACCACGCCCCAGAAAGAAAGAAAAAGAAAGAAAAAAAAAAAACGTGGGCGAGTCATTCCTGTTGCTAAGCGTGGGAGTTTTTTTTGCCTGCTTTATTTGCAGGGTTGGCAGCTTTGGGGACCCTTTTGGGTGGTGCCAGTGCTGTAGCGAAAACCATAAAAGCCGTAGAGCAAGGCAAGCAACAACTCAAAGAAAGCGAGCGACACAATAAAACGTTAAAAGCCACTGCGATGGGAGCTGGAAATGGCAATCCTTTAAAGCCAGTCTTTTATCCTCAAGGTAGTGGCCTGCCGTCTAAGAAAAAAGAAATGTCCATCGTCGATAAGCGCTTAAGGCAACTGCCTCGTCATGCCATGACCCATAAAGAAGTGGAAAGCTATGCCAAACAACTAAAGATTCCTCATTTTCGAGGTGTATTTATGCGAAATGAATTACCCAAAGCACCGTGGAAAGAAGAACGAGCCATGATGAATTTAGATGATGATGCAGACCCAGGAACCCATTTTGTAGCCTATGTGAAACAAGGTTCCACAGTATGGTACTTTGACAGTTATGGAAATTTACCACCCCCGATCGAGTTGCTACGTTATTTGGGAAACCGGGTAAAGATATTCTATAATGTGAATCGTCAACAAACCTTTGACAGTCAAGAGTGTGGCCGTTTGAGTTTACATTTTTTATATAAGAGGTCGTGTTAAGCCAACAGTTTCATCATTATGAATGTCAACGCCAAGACCTTTACCGTGCACAGTCGCGGGCCTGAAGTGTCCCTGGATTCCCCCCCCCCCCCCCATTGAATTGCATCCCGAACAATCCTATGTGCTAGGATTAATTTCTTTGGAAAGTTACAACAGAATTAACAATATTCAACTGGATATTAATGACAAATTTTATTATGATGATTATATGTTGAGACTACCCCCTGGAGGTTATACCATAGACGATGTGCATGAAGCCATTAGCGTGTCGATGATAAAACAATTTGTTGTCAAACCATTTGCGGATGGGACACACAAATTTGAACTTACAGCCAATACGATTACTCATCGCTGTCGTATTTTCTCTGTTTGACATTGACTTTGAAACACGAGTTCATTCTATTGGTCCTTTACTAGGATTTAAACCAAGAGTGTTGGCAGCTCACCAACCCCATGATTCAGATTATCCAGTGAAATTCATCGAGGACCATCACATTTCTGTGACTTGCAATATTATTAGAGACGTATTTACCAATCAAGAACAAAGCCATTCCCTGTATGATTTTATTGTCACCTCTCCTTGCGGCTATATTATTCGTGAAAACCCTTCAGTGGTTCTATATCATCCTGTGTGTGTGTCAGTGATATTAGTAATATTACCTTACGCTTAGTGAATAGAAACCAACAACTGATTGCTTTGGACGCCAACACCCCTGTGACCTACAAGTTGGTTTTAAAGACGCTATGAAATTTATCTATAAAGCAACAAAACGTCTGTCTCCCACAAATCCAACCCCTCGTCCTCGTAGTGGGAGATGGGCAACGTAATTAAGTAGGGGATTGCCTGTAGGGGTGAAGTACAGTGGGGACTTTGTGTGCCTCAAGACCGCTACGGTAGCTGTGAAGGCCCTACAGGAACCCTGAAGAAATTACGGCTAACGGGGCTCGGGTGAAACAACTGCTGCCTTGTAGTTTGGAGTTGGTTCTTCAAAGGCTAAGGGAAGAAACCCTGACAGAAAATCAGCCTGGTGCCTCAGGCTTAAGGTGGCAGCCCCTCCAAGGCACTCGGAGGCAGTGGGTTAATCACTCGCTCCTCTTAAATAAACTGATTACGGAAACTGAAGCGAAATTACAAAACCGGACAGATAACCTGATGACGACTTTTGGCATGAAGAGGACTACGAAAATCGGTTTCTGGAATGTGAGGACCTTGATGGAGAAAACCAGACTGAAACAAGTGACACGGGATATGAAGAACTATGGGCTGGATATCCTAGTATTGAGTGAAGTGAGGTGGCCAGGATTTGGTGAAATACAGACAACAGATGGAATTACATTTCTCTATTCTGGGGGCGATGATGAAGAACACAGGGATGGAGTGGGGTTGCTGCTCAACAGAAATGCAAAGAGAAGCCTTATGGAGTGGAAGCCAATTTCTAGTAGGCTCATGTTTGCTAGGTTCAAGACAAAGATCAGGAATGTGATCATCATCCAATGCTATGCGCCTACAGAACAATCGGAGCCAGAGAAGAAGGAAGAATTCTACCAAATGCTGCGAGATGTCACAAGACAAACAAGTAAGAAGGACATTCTCATTGTTATGGGAGACTTCAACGCGAAGGTGGGCTCAAACAATGAGGGGTTGGAGCAGATCATGGGTAAACATGGCCTTGGTGAGATGAATGACAATGGGGAGAAATTTACGGAATATTACGCCTGTCAGGATTTGGTGATGGGTGGCACGGTATTACCTCATAGACGGTGCCACAAGATCACCTGGGTGTCTCCTGATCAAGTCACAGAAAATCAAATTGGTCACATCGCGGGGAGCAGGAGGTTCAGAAGAAGCTTGGAAGATGTAAGGAACAAGAGAGGAGCGGACGTTGGTAGTGACCATCATCTTGTGGTTGCCAACTTCCGCATGAAGATCGTCGCTGTCCGCCGAGAGTTTAACACTCGGCACAACAAGTTTGATGTGGACAAGCTTAAGAACCAGCAGAGATTGGACCAATTTAAACTGGAGCTCAGAAATAAATTCCAGTTGTTGGACTCCGAGACAGAGAAGGACGTGGAGACTGTGTGGAGCGAGGTAAAGAATATCTTCGTGGAAACCAGTGAGATGCAGCTCGGGTACAAGAACTACCTGCGGAAAGAATGGATATCCGATCAGACCTGGGACAAGATAAATTATAGGAAGGAGATTAAGGCCAAGGTCAACACTTGCAAGACTAGGCAGCAGAAGGCTCTCACACAAGCAAAGTATTCAACAGCAAACAGGGAGGTAAAGAGGAGTATACGGAAGGATCATAGGAGGTGGATTGATGAGCAGGCGGAGAAAGCAGAAGAAGCGGCAAGAAGGGGGGACGTTAAGGAGCTCTATAGCATCACAAAGATGCTTTCGAAGAAAGGTTTTAATAAAACTAGGCCTGTGAAGAGCAAGACCGGTGAGATCCTCACGACGTGTGAACAGCAGCTGACAAGATGGAGAGAACACTTTGCGGAGGTTCTTAATAGAGATAGAGGACCAGAAAGTAAGCAGCGAGGAGAAGATGAAGAGGAAGCAGAAAGTGACCCAAGCATCAGCCTCGGCTCCCCAACTCGGGGAGAAATACGGACAGCGTTGAAGCCGATGAAATGCGGGAAGGCACCAGATCTGGATAATATCCCAGTGGAAGTACTGAAAGCAGACCTGGATATTACGATCGATCTGCTGCACCCGCTGTTGGAGAAGATCTGGAAGGAGGAGAAAATACCAACCGACTGGAAGAAGGGGTTGATAGTCAAGTTGCCGAAGAAAGGGGACACCACAAACTGTAACAACCGGAGGGGTATCACCTTGCTGTCCATTCCAAGCAAAGTGCTGGCGAGAGTCATCCTGAATCGTATAAAAGACTACGTAGAAAAAAGGCTTCGGAAGGAACAGGCTGGATTTCGACAACATCGTAGCTGTGTGGATCCCATCAACCCCCTCCGAATCATCCTGGAGCAGAGTGTGGAGTGGCGGAATACCCTTTACCTCACATTTGGTGATTTCGAGAAAGCCTTCGACTCCGTAAATCAAAGAATCATGTGGAAGACCCTCGAGGAATATAAAATTCCAACAAAGATCATCAGAATCATGGAAGAGATGTACGAAGGGTATGAGTGCCAGGTTCTTCACGAAGGCAAATTAACAGAAAAGATAAAGGTCAGTTCCGGAGTGAGAGAGGGGTGTGTCCTTTCCCCCACTCTGTTCCTGTTGGTCCTGGATAGTGTGATGAAGAAGGTAATGGGAGGACGGAAGAGGGGTATTCAATGGGGTATAAATGACAGGCTTGAAGATCTGGATTTCGCAGACGACATTTGTCTTATGGCACAACGGTACCGAGACATAGAAGGTAAGCTGGGGAGGTTACAGAGAGAAGCAGAACGTGCAGGACTGATGATCAACACCAACAAGACCAAAGAGATGAGGATAAATTCTGACATCACGACTAGTTTGACAGTCAACGGAAAGGAAATTGAGCGAGTTGAGTCCTTCCTCTACCTTGGAAGTATAGTCACAAATGATGGGGGAGCAGAGCAAGATGTTCGAAGCCGTATCAGGAAGGCAAATGGTGCCTTTGTCCAGCTCTACCCCATCTGGAGAAATAGAACTACGGCTGTGAAACATGGAAAGTCACAAAACCGATCAACAACCAGCTACAGGTGTTCATTAACAGATGTCTGCGTCGCATCATGAATGTGAGGTGGCGGACATAATCTCAAATGAAGATCTTTTGACAATCACCAATCAACAACCGATTAGCATCCAGATCAAGGAGAGGAAATGGCGCTGGATTGGTCACACACTAAGGAAGCCGGACGGAGCTATTGAGAGGGCGGCGCTAGACTGGAATCCTCAAGGCGCCAGGAAGCGAGGTCGACCTAAGAAGACCTGGAAAAGGACGATCGAAAATGAAATTGCAGAGGTGGACAAGAACTGGAGTCAAGTGAAGAGAATGGCCAGGAACTGTACTGCGTGGAGAAATTTCGCCAAGGCCCTATGCTCCGAAAGGAGTGGCAGGAATTAAGTAAGTAACAACAACGTCTACGAGGTCGGCTAGTTGTCCGCCGTGTATGAAACGGTTGACACGAATAAAACGACAACGCTTACAACGCATTGGTTATACTCTACACCCCAATCATGAACAAAGAGCTGTTGCAAGTGTTAAATCCCATACAAGTGGAAGATGGAGTCGTGCGCATTGATATGCATTCCTATCAACCTCAAGCAACATGACTGAATAACAATGACGATATTCAATTCATCATTAACAATCAAGATATTTTTACTCTACCTCATGAAAGTGTCCTTCAAATTGAGGGTAAATTGATGAAAGCAGCACACCCACAACGTCTGCGTTGGCGAATCATGGTTTGGCTTTTTTGTTTTCTGAAGTACGTTATGTGATAAATGATATTGTCATAGATATGACTCGAAATGTGGGCATGAAATTATATCCATTACTCCTTGGCTTTGCCGAAGATCACAAGCGGATTATTTTAAACGCAAGACAAAGTTTGTATCTGGTGAGAGACCGCAGTGATTATAATGCACTGAAAGGAGCCTCTGACCAAGTGATAGACTCAAAAATTCAACTGCTTCGATTACTATGGAAAGTGCCCCATGTGACACTATCGGATCGTAAAAAGCTAAGCATGTTAAATTTGGTGCAAAAAGATAAAGCCTAGCCTATCGCCTTTCGAAGTTGGTTCTACATGAATACCCCTCGCTACCTACCACAGACACACATAGTTGGAGTGTCAAATCGGCTCGCTCTACCGAGAGACCCCTCTATGCTATTATTGGTTTTCAAACCAATAGAAAATACCAACAAAGCAAAGATGTCACTCTGTTTGATCACATTCACTTGAGAAATATACTACGACTATTTTTAAATAATGTTTGCTTTCCCTATGAGTGGTTGGAACTCAATTTTTCAAAAAATAAGTTTGGTCCCCTTTATGACATGTTTGCTAAATTTCAATCGTCTTATTATGAAAAAACAGGATTGCCCTATGTGGTCGCCTCAAGGGTTTGAAGCAAAAGCACCACTGATAGTTTTCGACTGTTCGTATCTAGAAGAATCTATGAAAATCACCACCATAGATTTAAGGGTAGAATTTGAAACACAAGAAAATGTCCCAGACCATACCAGTGCCTACTGTTTGATTATTCATGCTAGACAAGTGAAATATCATCCTTTGTCCAATTATGTCACCAGCATGTAAGCCATCTGTGGTCGAATGAAAAAAAAAAGATCATCATTCATAGGATTGATGATAACCGTCTGCATGCACAGTATCTGTTGCGCTCTGGCACTGTGCGCACATACAACAACAAACATCATGTGTCCCTCAATAAGCAACAACAACAACGTGACAGACAAACAATGGAATTTAAAATGTGAATTTAATCGTCTGAAAACTTTTGAAACATGGACAGTTCCCTTTATGGATTGTGGAGAATTGGCTGCGAGCGGATTTTATTACTTACAACGTGGGCATGTGGTCAAGTGTATTTTTTGCAACATTTGAAATCGGAAACTGGGAAATAGGGGATCGACCCTTTAGCGATCATCAGCGATGGAGTCCATCCTGCCCTTACCTCAATCGCTATGATGTGGGCAATATTCCATGGAGTTTGAATTACCCTGTTATTGTACCAGACCCTGCAAAACTAGGAGATACCTGTGGACCGTATGTGCAAACTATTCATTTGAATGCTGTTCCAAATTAAGCCAACAAACTTTGTAATAAAAGTGTAAGTGTTTTTTATGTTATGAATAAAACCTCAAAAAATATTTAGCTGTTGTTCAATTCATTTGTTTCTTTTTTTTCCTAAAGTCCTTTGACTTTGCCATGTTAAACCATGGCATGGGTTAGTTGTTGATTAGACGTCAATGAGGTAACAAGTAAAAATAAAAGCATGATGCGTACACTCATCGTGGATTGTCAGGGGTTTAAAATTGCAGACAACAAATTTATATTTAAGGAAGTAGCTTTTATCGATTGTAGTACGTTTTGGGTGTCTAACCCTATTCATTTGGTATTCAAACTTCCCTATGCTTTCGAGTTGCTTAGTGAAAAAGATAAAAAACAGAGCCAATGGAATGAAAATCATTTGCAATTAGCATGGAAAAAGGGTGATATTTCTTACAAGTATCTTGACATCGTCATGAAAGCCCATTTGTCCACGGCCAATGTCTTATTTGTTAAAGGGAGTGAAAAACGCCAGTGGCTTCAACCATTTTTACCCTCTCACTGTCAATGTATTGACCTTTTAGATCTGGGTTGTCCATCCCTGCAAACGCTCATGGACACTTGTCCTTGCGACAATATTCAGAATAAAGCCTTAGCGCATGCATGGCAATTGTTTCATTGGCTCACCACGAGTGCATGTTGGGAGTTGTTCAATAAAATTAAAACTGAAAGTGTATCGTCCAATGATAGCAGTGAGACGTGTACACGTGAGGTGATAACATCAACGTTATAGACATGGATGCCACTACAATCGACAAGAAAAAACTGATTAGCTTTACACAACATGAATTATTAGCACTACCTAAATCATTTCTTTTTTATGTTGCTGCCAACGCTGTTAAAGAAATTTGGGAAAAGGCGCCTGCCGAGTGGACTAACGACCCTGTATTGAGTGAACTACAACCATGCAGTCATTTTTCCCATCACAAGCAATTAACCATGGCAAAAATACCTTCCATCCGACAGTGTGCCACATGTCAATTAATGAAATTATATCATGGTCATAAAACTCAGTGTAAAGACATTGTTTCATCATTCCATGGCTGTCATGTGGAAAACAACCACCACCTACCATGCTCGTCAGCAACCGCTGACAAACAACAGCAAGAAGAAGAAGAACAACAACAACAAAAAAGTGTTTTTCACCGATTGAAACCTCGATGTCCCAGGTGTACTGGCCATGGAATTATTGATAACATCATTAAAAACTTACCATTCGAAGCTCACTTGCCTGCTTACAGCTTCTGCGGCCCTGGTACTCGTCTTCAAGATCGTTTGAGGAGAGGGGATTCGGGAATCAATGCTTTGGATCTTGCATGCCTTAATCACGATAAAGCCTATGAAAACAGTGATCCCACACTAAGACGCATTGCCGACAAAGTCTTGTTAAGCATTGCCAAGCAACGATTAACAGCTTCAGATGCCAGTCTATCAGAACGAATGGCAGCATTTATAGTGATTGGTGCTATGAAGAGCAAATTACTTTTATCTAGATATGGACTTTAACATGAGGAATTTATTTTTAAAAGAATGTATAGTATCATGTTTTCATGACAAAAAATAAATAAAAAGACAAGAGTCCATGTTGTGTTTTTTTCATTATTATTATTCACTCATAGTTTCATCATTATAATTAAATAAAATGTATAAAATGACATAAATGACAAACAATAAAAAAGGGACAGCAGTGCATCATTATAAAAATTACTAATTGTAGTAAATCTATTTTTCAATCACAAACAATAAAAAAAGGTCAAAAGTCCATCATTTTAACTAATAGTTTCATCATTATTATAAAAATGGTATAAAAATTATATACATTGTAATTGTACTAAACCTATTTTAAATCACAAACAATCAAAAAAGGACAAAAGTCCATCATTATTCATCAATAGTAACATCATTATAATAATAATCAAAAATTGTATAAAAATTGCCATAAATGCTATTTTAAACCAGAAACAATAAAAAAAAGGACAAGAGTCCATTATTATTATTATTATTATTATTCATGAAGTAAGTTGAAACGTCATGTGCTTAAGGCTCGCTTGTTGTTGATCTAACAACCACAGGTAAACCAAAATCATGTTTTAAAAGTCCGTGATGCTGGCGTATGAAATCTTTATCTACTCTAGTACCATGTTTTTGTTAAACGCTTATTATTGAATAAAATAACATGTTATTAGAATTTGAAAAAAAACAACAAAGTTTTAGTGCAAAACCATGTCTGCAGTAAAGGCATTGTGACGTTAACTTTAAATTATTTATTTATATAGTAAATAGTGTATAATAGATTTCTTGTTAAAAATATGTCTCTCGCTAACTTTTTTATATTTCTTACTTGTGGCTGTAGTGCATAAGGGAGTGCTGAATGAACAAGCGAGCCTTAAGTGCATAACGTTTCAACTTATTAAAAAAACTATTTATGTACATGAAAAGTAAAAAGGTAAACTAATTATAAACATGCATCATAGGCATGATTCTATTCACGTAGCCTAAGGCTAAAAAAATTCTCTAATTAAGAGAACTTACAAAAATTAGCATTCACCTATGCTCATCATAGACATTATTGTATTGACATGCCTTAAGGTTCAAAAAACAAACAAAAAATTCTACCTTTAAGCAAAAGTTTAGAAAATTTATTATTATTATTATTATTTTCCATCATAAACGTTGAGCAACAATTAATAAACGTCAAACTGTTGAGCACAAAAATAATTTTATTTTAATATAGTTATTAAAGAGTAGGGCATGAATAAACAAAAAGTCACGGCTAGCGTACAATGATTATTCGTTTTCAATTTTTACAAAACGAACCATGCAACGATTTTTTTCACCTTCATAGATTAAATAGACAGGGTGAATATTGGAATTGACATCCTCCATGACATTATCAGGTAGGTTATTAAATCGTGTGGGAAGAAATGTTTCAAAGTCTTGACAAATGCAAAGAGCTCGTTCACCAAATTTGGTGTTTAGTTTTTTAATTTTATGTATGCGAAAGGGTGTTTGCGTAGGCAATTCACTCATTTTCTTGTGTGCAAAGCCACAATCTTGACCAAGGCGTCCATGGTTGTCTATAACCAAAGAAAAGAGTGTTACTTTCTAACACTCTCGTTCTTATATTACAACAACAACAGTAACTTTGTCTGTACATCAAAGTGTGTTGTTTTTTTAAGCCTGAGCTTTTATGGCCTAAAGTTGTAGATAGTATTGGATAAATTAACAAAAATATAATAATGTTTATAACATTTTCAGTCAAAACGAGGACGTGTCAAACCATTTTGGATTTTGTTTGATAACGACATACGGATCACAGTCACGGATATGGTAAATAAAACTATCCGTGTCTGTATATAACAAGGAAATGCTACCAAATCGCTGTATTGCAAAACCATAATGGAATTTATACATGTGCAATTTTGAAAAGTCTAAAATGACTTGGCCTAAATAGATAGGTTTATTCATGACCACTTTAGTTTTGGCAAGTTCAATAGTCAGTAGATCGTGATCAATAATGTTCAAAGATTTGAAATTTGGTTTTGCAATATATTTCTGAGCTCCCCGTCTGCCATGCCATGTGTTGACCAATTTAATGTCCCTATACTGCCGTACATTTTCCAAACTCTTGCCATAGATACAATTATTCATCAGTTTAAAAAAATTGCTTTGAAATGGCTGAGTGGCACTTTGTCTGTGACTGGTATTTAAATCCATGTACGGTTTCAACCACGGGGCCTGACAAAAAGAAATACCTCTATGGATTTTTTTTCTTCAGGGTTAAGCCCTGGGCTAAGCATTCTACCAGCATGTCAATATGAAACACATAGTGATTTTTGTCATACAAGGTACCCATCAATTTCTTATGATTGCCCATACTCTCGGGCGGCACCATTTTCTCTATGCAAAAGGGGAAATCACCATGTTGCTGTCTGAGATCGGGGGGATAAGCTAAGTCAACGTCAAGAACATACCCTACGTCCTGTTGCTTGCTGGCGCTATGCACATTAAAATCTTTAATTTCTTCCTTAGACAGCCAGACAAAGCTTCTGTACGGCAGTGGTCGACTCATAGCGTGACCGTATAAATTGTTTACGTCGAAATACATTAGATAGGATTAAGGTTCTTCGGGACAATAATCAGGCATGTAATGATTATTTGCCTTGGCATGTCGCTGATTGAGCGATACGAACCCCGCACGAATCCCTTTTTCCATCATCAGTACCATGTCGGGATCCGTCAGTAAATCAAGCTCAATGTGAGTAAATTTGAGGGCAGCGTCCCAACTTAACCCTGGACTGGTATAGTAGTGGGCGGGGTCAAGGCCATAGATCGTGTGACATAGCTGACGAAACGTTTCAAACACGTCTGTCAACAACAACAACAACAACAACACGTCTAATTTTAAGTAGTGCATAGCATCCTGGCCCATGGTTTCTATGCCAAACACTCGCCAAACACGGTGTGCGTGGGCATAGTCTTCTTCACTAATGGTGCTTTGAGTTAACTGAGAAAATAAATTTTCTCTTGGCGGCAAAGTCGTTTCTTCCAGCACCTCGTAACTTCCCACATAATCATAAGGAAAATGGCCTTTACGAACACACAATTTAAATTGATTTGTATTCGTAAAGTGGAAATGGGTATATTTCAACTCATCTTCGCCTAAGCCTTTCACAAGGCTATCCAGCGAACTAGACATAAACTTCAATGAGTCGAGAAAGCGAATGCTCATGCTTCCTTTTCTCCATGAAAGTGAGGTAAAGCTCTCATGGTTCTTGGCCAAAATGCTGAATTTGCTCTCATCTACATGAGCAAATTGTTTTACAATGAAGCGAAGGTCATACCGGGAGAAATTGTGTAAGAAGACAGGGAGGAAGCGAGTTGTAGAGTACTTCAAATTGCATTCGCTATGAGCAGCACCTCTAAAATGCCCTGTCCTGTGGCAGTGGTCTCTTACTTTTTTTTCTCCGCCTAAGATTGGCTTTTAACATATGTGGCAGGTGGTGGCTTGATCATATTCTCTTTGCTGTACATCATTCATTTGAATTGGTAGAGGGTTTTCCAAAATGTTTTCTACTTTGCCCGCTAAAGCCGCCATTTGATCAACAAACCACCGCGCACAATCCTGACCTTTGTGACATACATACTCACATTTTGAATTGTCATAGTGACAGACAACATAATAGGCTACAGCAAAAGGCTCATGTTTCTGCACGGGATAGGTTGAGCTTGTATGGGGGCTTGGTTCACATCCCTGAATGGGTTTGGTGAGGCCTCAAAATCAGCGTAAACTGTAAATGGTACCATGTCTTGTTTATTAGTGGCCTTAAATTTTAAGACTGCGTCATTCCCTTCGGGCAAGACTAGCTTTACTGCCGGCTGCCCTTCGCAGTCTTCTGTATGTCGTTGTAAAAGTTCATCGGTTGTAAAATACTGAAGGCAGCGCTCACAAATATGTGTCTTACCATTATGGTTAGACACTTGGCTGTTTAATAGTTTTCCTAAATTCTTTATCCAACAATAATGGCTTTTATCCCCATCAGACAGGAAAAGCAAGTGAATGTGATGTTGCTTTACCTGTTTGGTGGCATACAAGGGGCCCACAATATTGGATCCCTCGATGCCATACACCATGAATGAGAAATTTGGATTATCTTTCTCAAATAAATGAATTTTATCTTGAGACATGGGAAATGAAACACGCTCGAGATTTAGAGTTTGTTTCATGTGGTTAAACAATTATTAGTACTTCCCTGGTCTATGAGCATCATGATTATTTTCACAGGGTTGCAGACAGCTAACTATACTCCACAAAAAGCAGTAATCGTCTTTATTGAGTATGTTGATCACTGCCTTTCTGGAAGCGATAAAGCTCGGTGTGGCAGTATATAGCTACTTCCTGCATTTAATGGATTGTATTTACAAATATTGATTTGCAAATAGGCAATGCTATTGAGGGCCAAGCCACTGGGCCCCTGTTGCAACTTATCAAATTTAGTTATAAGCGCTCGAATAGCTTTCTCCTGATACCACGTTTCCAAAATTATCGGCTATCAGTACTTTCTCCATTTTTGTACAAAGGTTGAAGGTGTGTTTCTCTTCAACATTATTTTTTATCAACGTAAATTCACATAGTAGTTCCAAATTTATGTTTAAAGCCTGATGCAATCTTAAGCCTTGTTTACATTCACTCAAATAAATGGGAAAACATAATTCCACAAAATCTTTAGGCGACAGACAGGGATTTGCATTGTAAATTCGGCCAGAGCAAACACGCGTTTTGAAACATTTGGCCAAAGGCTGCCACACTAACACTTCACTCTCTGATATAGACATGATTATAAAATGGACTAATAAACGTGCAAACCTTACCTTAGAATAGGTTAATCCAAAACCAGCTATTCCACACGGCCACACTTATCGGTTTCACTGACTGGCACACAATCACGCTCACAGGTACACAATGGTTGTAGCAATTGGCCCCAGCAGGAGATGATCACCAACAAGGTTTCTGTAGTTTTTGAATCACCGACAAGGTTTCTCTTGTTTTTGTTTCCAACGATTTATCTGAAAAACAAACCAATACAATCCGTTATTAGTCATGGTTATATACATTAAACATGTGCATTCATTCATTCATTCATTCATTCATTCGTTCATACGAGTTGCTAAAAACAAAAACAAAAGGTTTCAAGTGTGCGCACATATATAAGACACTCACTCGAAAAGTAACTAGGTCATTTACAAAGAAAAGAATTAATCTATATTCATAGCTCACCTTTTTTTAAATATCGAAAGCGTAACGGTAGTTAAAACCTGTTCACTCAATACAAGTCTTCATTCTGAAACAATAATAAATAAACGCCATAAGTTTATAAATGTCCATGAAATAAAAGGCATACATTTAACAACAACAACAACAATAAAAGTAATGAAACAATATGTACTCACCATATAATGAATTATAATGCTTTCAACGAACGTGCTCTTTGCCGCCACTGTCACTGTCACTCTGTCTGCTTTCCCAGACTTAATGACTTTTTTTTAAATCCGCAACAAACGAAATCCCAAAAAAATACTATCAGTCACTAACTTACTTTTCACGCATACTCAAAATAACAATGAAACCAATCATGTCATAATAAACAATAATGAACCTACCTTATTACAAGTATGGCCGCGGTTCACGTAATTTTTTACAAAGAGCTTAAGGCACTTGCATCCGTCGTCTTCAAAGGTGATCACAAGAATGATGACTCTCTCTTACCCTCAGAACATATATGCCTCCTCAACAAGATGCAAAGTTAACACTTTCCTTTTTTTTTGTTCCTATGCGTAGGATGTCGTGGAGCGCACAAATCAGACTGATTCTCACAAACTTTGCAAACTCTGCATGTGTGTGTGTGTGCGTGGGAATGCAATGATCAGCTTTTCGCCAGAGCTGTATGTCCTTCATTGCAATATCGAGTTACACGTCTGGGTCAGATAACAACCACCTGCATGCGAACAACAGGCTGTTATCTCTCTGCCTGCAAAGCACGTACGATGATAAGACCACTGTCTTGTCTGGCTCGCCGTGGGTTAGTCTCAATGCTTTCATTTCTCATTTCACCGAGCAAGCCCTCTCACTGCGTGTGAGCCCTGTCAAGCCTTGTCAAATAATAATAATAATGCATAGGTTTTTTTTACCAACATCATAGCGCTTAACATAACGTGGTTTCTTACTTTTTCCCCGTTTTCCTCAACGATCTCGAAAAAAATGACGGAAACCATGATTTCAGCTTTTCCATACCTACATTTCCGTAAAGAGAACGACACAAAAAATCATCATGCCCGTCATAAAAATCGCCTGATTCGTTTTCCAAATAACACGAAAATGAACAAAAACACATTTTCCATAAGAAAACCATGTTTCCAGCTTTTTACCTTTTCCATACCTATATCCCCGTAAAGAGACGAAAAAATACAATCACACGTCATCCTCACGTTTTCAGTTTTTCCAATATGAGGGAAAATCACAAAAACCCATTTTCCATAAAAACCATGTTTCCAGCTTTTTACGTTTACCACACCTACATCCCCGTAAAGAGGACAATGAGACGAAAAAATACTATCACGCACGTCATCCTCACGTTTTCAGTTTTCGCAATATGAGGGAAAATCACAAAAACCCATTTTCCATCAAAAAACCGTGTTTCCAGCCTTTTTACCCTTTCGACACCTACATTCCCGTAAAGAGCGCAACGAGACGAAAAAATACTATCACGCACGTCATCCTCACGTTTTCCGTTTTCGAAATATTAGGGAAAATCACAAAAACCCATTTTCCATCAAAAACCATGTTTCCAGCTTTTTACCTTTTCCATACCTACATCCTCGTAAAGAGAACCATGAGACGAAAAATTACTATCACGCACGTCATCCTCTCGTTTTCAGTTTTCGAAATATTAGGGAAGATCACAAAAACCCATTTTCCATCAAAAAACTTGTTTCGAGCTTTTTACCTTTTCCGTACCTACATCTCCGTAAAGAGGACAACGAGACGAAAAAATACTATCACACACGTCATCATCACGTTTACGGCTTTCCAAAAATGAGCAAAATTGTGAAAAACGCATTTTTAGACCCAAAACGCTATGTTCAGCTTTTAGACACCTAAATTCCCGTAAAGAGCGCAACGAGACGAAAAAAAAAACCGAATCCAAGCACGCCCTCCTAGCATGACTCCTTCCATGCCAAGGTCGCAGGGGTTCACAACTTCCTAAATAGAGCAGAACCTACAACCTAGCACTATTTTAGAGTGGAAATAAAACGTCCATAGGAAAGGGGGGTTCACCACGATTCCTATCACACCCCATATGCTCAAATCCATCCATGGGTTTAGGAAATATTAAAAGCGAATGACCTATTAGTTTTGGTCCTTCAGTTAAATAACGCAAGCTATAGGAAAAGAGGGGGCATTACTACAAGTGCTAGGACACCCCATATGTATAAATCCCATGATTGGTTCGCGAGATATTAAAAGCGAATGACCTTTTAGTTTTGGTCGTTTAATTAAATAAAGAGCCTATAGGAAAGTAGGGGGCATCACTACGAGTGCTAGGACACCCTGTATGTTCAAATCCCATGATTGGTTAGCGAGATATCAGGTTCGGGGCAAATACGAGGAGGGTTCAATAAGTTAGTGGGCAGCTCTCTCCCCATCACACTACTTATTCAGTATGGTTAGTAAGCAATACAATTGCAATAAAAGTAAAAATAGAGTTGAACATTAAATCAAAGGATATAGTACTGAAAACAGCTTTTATTAATGAATAAGCATACAAAAGTGAGATATTTCTGTTTGTATGGTTCTCTCAGAATAGAGTTTTGGCAAAATGAAATAATACTTGTTTAACTCATAGAAAGTGATTTTCCAATCCTTACAACTCATCAGCATCCTCCATCATACCCCCCTCCAACAATCCTCTGACACTTCATCATTTGTATCTCAATCACTGCACTGTAGAACTGCAAATCAGGATTTACCTCCCTCTGATCACCAAAATGAAGTTCAAATATCCTTTTACATCAGCAATTTTTGATCCCTTTATTGGGAAACCAACTGGAATGCATGATAAAGTTAAACGTGAAACGTCCACACTTGCTTTAAAAATTACAGTCAGTCTGAAAGACTAGACGTTATATCATTTCAAATGACGCATGCTACAAATGCTACACATGTAAGAAAGGCTCAGGAGGGCTCTTTCAACAGACTCCATTACCCATTAACTTAGGCTTCCCGCGCGGGCACCTCTTTAAGGGTCACCCTGTATTTGAGTCTGACATCTTTTACAACTCTATAAGGGTCATCCATTATTTGAATCTGATATATTGCAAATGTCTTTAAGGGTCACCCTGTATTTGATTGAATCTAACATACTGTACACCTCGTTAAGTGTCACCCTGTATTTTGCTCTGACATCCTGCACTCCTCTTTAGGAGGCACCCTGTATTCTTATCTGGCATCTTGTATATCTCTTTAGAAGTCACCCTGTATTCTTGTCTGACATCTTGTGCACCTCTTTAGGATACTCCCTGTATTCTTCTCTACCATCTTGTACACCTCTTTAAGAATCACCTTGTATTCTTATCTGGCGTCTTGTATATCTCTTTAGGAGTCACCCTGTATTCTTATCTGGCATCTTGTACAACTCTTTAGGAGTCACCCTGTATTATTTTCGCTTCGCTCGAAGCCCCAGGTCGCTCGACGCCCAGGACTCTTTCAACAGACTCCATTAACCATTAACTTAGGCTTCCCGCGCGGCTGCTTGACGTCACAGTCTCCGTAACGCAACCGTCTTCGTCCCGCGTAACGTTAGACCCAAAGCATAACGACGAAGTCGACAAGATCATTTGAAATGATAAAATCTTCTTTGACATTTCTATGTCAATTTGATACCAGGGCTCACTTCTAACAAGAATAGGAGCAGATGGAGTCTCCCCTCGAGTAATGACGAATCTCTTCGCTGTTGCAAATTTGCAATGCCATCGCCCATGTTTCTTCATGCTTTGTTGTGACACAATCTTCCAGTCGTATACAGACCAATCATTTTCTATTTTAAAAAGTGTTCCATGGTTACCGAAGACCTGCCAATATCTTTTAGGCGTGATAACTGTGACAATACGGAGTTCAAGAATTCCTTACTGTATTGCCTGATACCATACCTTCTACGCACTCTCAATTAAAGATACCCACAGTTATTGGATTCAAAAGGTTTCTATTTGAAGATCTTAATGAAAGAAAAGTGCTATACTCTGATTTACGAAAGGTGAGCGGTGAAGGCTGTCATTCGCTTGAAAAGTGACGTGAGGAGTGGAGACGAGAGGGGTAACGGTATCCATGGCAACAGCGAGCAGTGTTGCAAGTATGCAGACACAGCAGTGGTTTGACAGTGTTCGTCACTGTCATTAGACCGCCAGGCAGGGGCGCTAACTTCCCCAGTATCTGTGCCTTCCTGCAAGTCTTTTGGAATGTTATGAGTGGCAATGCAGAATTTCCCCACGTGCTAGCTTTGACAGACGTCAGCGTCAAATATTGGTAATACAGAGTACACTGCTGATCAACTTTCAGACACATGCACAAACATAACCTATCGTTAAAAAGTAAGATATTGCCGTTCCATATGATCATCAGGCTTGCCACTCTGAAACTTTTCCATTATACAAGGAGAAGTAAATGAAATTTATATCAAAATGTGCTCTTTCTCCTTGGTCTCTAGGCAACTTACCAGATGGACAAGAGACATTTTGAAACCTAAGAGGCTGGACGCTTTTAATGTCATAAGGGAAGATGAGCCATTTTGATCTCAAAATGGATGTATTATAAGGCAGCCATTTTGCTATGGACAAGAGCCGTTTTGATTCCAATAGCTGTATTTAAACAGCTTTTTAGGTGGTTTCTAGGATGTTTTGATGCAAAGTGATGGTAGTATTATGTATAGGAAACCTTAAGGAATGCACTGAAACAAAAAACTAAATTTAGACCTATGGTGGACATAGGTCGTTTTGAAACTGACCACCTCATGTAGTCAGTACATTGCTTTACATACTTCAGTAAGTAGATACATTTATACGATAATAATAATAATATCGTATGGCCTGGGCTGCCGGGTGCAAGCTTTGTTATTTGACACCCGAAGGGTAGCTTGCATGTCGAATTTCGTTGTTCCTTGAAGCACTATGCAAGTCAAGGAGGTTAGATATCTAAGCTCCTTGAACACTATAGCGCTTTCTAGTAGATAAATGAGGAACTATGTGTTGGCGGAAATTCCCGAGATTAATTTTGCTATTATGAACACGGCCTACTGAATTCAAATGGGTTCTTTGACATGCCAACATCGTATGACATGGTGTCGTAATTTTTGCCGCCTTTCAAAAATCGCTTACTACGGCCAGGAGCGAACCTGCAAGCTTGGGGTTAGTAGACCGACACGTTAACCACTCACCCACCGTGGCAAGCTCTTGGAGAGGTAATAACTGTTGAGTAAATAAGGCTATGACAGGTACCAAAACCTATAGTGTGAATTCCTTCCTGACATCCTGAGTGTGGAATGTCTGATAATGTGGTGACTGTAATAGTGTGATATACGATAAAGCGACCCCTAAAATACATTTTTGCCACATGGGAAGAACAGCTGTCAAATCGACCCTGCTATAAGTCGCCTAGTTTGTAGTGCAGGGGAGAGTGTAGGTTACTGGTTATTGTAAGAAATTAATTAATATTTATTAATAAATAATTCTCCTTTGTAAAATGCCAGCCGCATACGACCATATACTTCGAAATCGGCTTTGAGACGCGAAGTAATCGACTCCATTCCGTCTGAAAAGCTTTCTTTTTGTGGAAGTAATGCATTGATATGGCAATTGTTGAATTTGAAGAGCACAGCGGAACTGAGCAATATCGTTTCGCCTCAATTATTATGAAAATAACAGAAAAAGCGAGAGAAGAGCACACCCATCAACTTAGATCACAATGTTATAGCATCTGTTTGTTTGTTTATGTTTCCAACACCCTTTTACGCTAGTTCCAGATAACTACAGCACCGTCCCTTGAGTTCGCGGTATACCAACCTACATTTCTATCGCTTGTTCTCCAGGGCCTCACAACTTGTGGGACGTGGGTTGGCGACAACGGGACTCAAGCTGAGTCCGGGATTACTTCCACTTACTTGTGCAGGGCTCCACTCCGTCGTCTTTCCTGTCGACCTCCCTTGGTCAACTCTTGTTCTTTTCCGACCCCGACGGTATTAGGAGTAGTGTTTTTTTAGGGGTTTTAGCGCCACCGCCACCGGCACGATATCTCTCGAACGCATGGTCGGATTTTGACGAATGAGGTGCCATTGAACTCGACCTGACACCCCCTTTCCATTGGACAACATATTTCCACCCCAAAATAAAACCTACCCCTACTAGGGGGGTGAAATTGTAATGTCTTAGAAAATCTCGTTTTCAAGTGTGACATGTGGGAGTTTGAATGCCAATATGGAATTAAACGTTGTTCTACACAAGAGACATGTGTACGGTGGAAAGCCAATATGAATTAACATGCTTGTTTTTTGTTTTTACGCATGCCCACTCATAGCTTTTGTAAGAGGACGGGCTTTTTAAAGATGGTGGCTGTAGTGTAGCCTAACCTAACCCATTCCACGAGGGGTGATAATAATGTATTTCAAGCGGTGCTTGTCGATAGGCAAACCAATAATCAAAGAGGGGTATGTCAGACCTTGAGGCGATAACCCCTTTTGATTGATCCCAGTTGACTGGTCCCTTTTGATTGATCTCTGTTGATTTGTTTCTTTGGACTGGTCCCTGTTGACTAGCCCCTTTGGACGGGTCCTTTTGAAGGGGGTCCTTTATGACGGGTCATTGTTGACGAGTCCCTGTGGACGGGTCATTGTTGACAGATCATTGTTGACGAGTCATTGTTGACGGGTCCTTGTTGACGAGTCCCTCTGGACGGATCCTTGGTGACTAGTCCATGTTGACGGGTCATTGTTGACAGGTCCTTGTGGACGAGTCCTTATTGACGGGTCACTGTGGACGGACCCCTTTGGACTGGTCCGTATGGACTAGCCCATGAATATATTCAAATTGTGCCAAAGGGCCTAACTATATTTGTGTGCAAAGCAGTGTGTTGAACTGACGTTGTTCGCCAGCCCTCACTACTACAATGTGATAACGATATGAAAGGAAAGTGATGAAATAGATGTGAACACGTGCGAGATGACATTATTACCGGCCCCTTGTGAAAATCACATGTAAGCTAACAAGTCACATCCTGTTTGGTACGTATAAGTGCAAAACCTGATGAAAAGAGGACATGTCAAGGGGCTAAGTGCAAAACTTGGTGGATGAATATGTTCTAGTGCTAGGGTTAATGAACGCAGGCTAGTACACGGGGCACATGCAATTTGAGGACAGGCCAAGGGACCTAACTTGGTGGATGGATGTGTCATTTGTAGTTGAAAGAGAATAATGTACGTTCTTAAGATGTTAAAAACTCAGGAAATTATACGTGCACTAAGCCGACTTGGTATTTCCGGTGTCATATTGCTGACATGGCAGAGAGCGCGCATTTCTGTTGCGATGACTGACACTGCAGTAATTTAAAACCGCAGGTGTTCATCAGGACAATGGGTGATGATCATGCAAAGTCAGCAATAATCTGATACCGCACAGGTGTTCCTAGTGCAATTTGGACTGGCAGGTGTACAGGAAAGGAATTGCAATCATCAGCAAAAAACTGCTGACACGAGTGATGTAAGCCTATATAAGGGAGGTGTCATATATTTCCCTACTGTCTGTCTTTATTACTCGCTACAAGTGAACAGTGCTCTATTACTGCTAAACATTTGCAAAAGCCTTTTTGGTGGGAAATCATTAAATTATTTTGCAAGGTAAGTACATATTATTAATGGATTGTAGTCTTTTATTACTAATCGATGTTAAAGTTATTGATTGGAATGTATTTATTGATTGATTGATTTATTTGTTTACAGATAATTGACGTACCTGTAGGTTAGCAGATTCCTGTACCTAGTTCAGTCAGTGTCAGCAGTTGATAAATTATTAAAGGTAAGTACCCCCTCTTATAACTTTTAAACAGCTAGAGCGATATTTTCCAATGTTCACTGGTAGCTAGATGTAAATGACAATGGTTTATTTGATAATTAAAGTTGGAACTACTTGACTATGATGTGTGAAGATAAATTTGTAGGTTAGATTTGATTAACACTCTGTTAAGTTCCAAAGTTCGCTGCTAGGTGTCAGTGACAATAATATTTGTTAACCAATGTTGGAACTACTCAACAATTATGTGAAGCTGAATTTGTAGGTTAGATTTGATTAACGCTTTATTAAGTTCCAACGTTCACTACTTGGTGTCATTGACAATGGTACCTGGTAACTAAAGTTGAAACTACTCAACAATGGTGTGAAGCTAAATTTGTAGGTTAGATTTGATTAAGGCTCTATCAAGTTTCAATGTTCACTGTTAAGTGCCAGCAACAGTACCATATTTACTAACTAAAGTTGGAACTACGCGACAATGGTGTGAAGCTAAATTTGTAGGTTAGATTTGATTAACGCTCAACTCCGAATGTTCACCGCTAGGTGACAGTGATAGTGACATATCTGTTAATCAAACTTGGAACTACTTGACAGTTGTGTAAAGCTAGGTTTGTAGGTTAGATTTGATTAACGCTCTATCAAGTTCTAACGTTCACCACTAGGTGTCAGTGACAATGATATCTGTTAACCAAAGTTGGAACTACTTGAAATTAGACTTGCTGAGAGTCCACAGACGTTTAATTAAAATACTCTACTATGACCATTGGCTGTAATTTAATTAACATATTTTTCTTTTACTTTGTTTTATTTTTTATTAATATTTATGATTTCTTTCTTTTATAGGTAATTTGGAAAGTGATTGATAATCATTATGTTCAAGTGTAGTGATTGTAAAAAAACAGTTTTCAAGACCTGTCAGCCTTCAACGTCATGCAAGTACAAAACTTAATCTCAAAATGTTTGTGTGCAGTTATTGTACTACCACATTTAACAGACAGGATAGTCTTACACGACATGTAAATTTAAAGCATGTCAGTTCATCACCTTTCTCGTGTTCAGTTTGTGATCTTGGTTTTTCTGCTGTAAAGCGATATCAATCCCACATGGTTGAAGTGCATGGAGAACAACAGGAATTAAAAAATGCAAAGCCATCAACTAGCACGGAACCTTTAAACAAATGTGTTGCTCAAAAGCGTAAACGTTCTCAAGATTGTGAAAATAGTTGTACAACAAAAAGAATGAAGAATGGTGAACCTTCGATAACACATTGTGATGTATGTAATATTGATATACCTTCTTCAATCATTCATGGACATTTACGCAGTATTCATCATAAAAATAACGCTTGTCATGAAACAAAGTCTGTGAATATTCGACAAATTGGTAGTGCGTTTAAAAGTCGAATTGCTAGTTATAGACTTTATAGTAAAGAAAAAATTCAAAGTATTGAATCATTTTAAAAAAATGTTCAACCTAGTGTGTTTGGCTTGGTAGATAATGTTTTAGTAGACCATAAAACAATTAAAATGAATTTTGAACTTTTTGGGCTGTATGTAAAAACTGGGAATGAAGGTGAAATTACTGATATCAAATCCTTTAATACAAAAAACATAATTGTTAGCGAATCAACTAATATCAGCGATATGTACCAAGTGAAGAGTTCCAGGAAAGGGAGTCAGGCTGGGCGTTGGTTGAAGTACTTTATTTAGAAACCAACATGAATAAATATAATCCCCTTCGAGCATCATCATACATTGATTTACCAATATGGATCAAACGTAAGAAAGCTTGTGTAAACGTTATGAATAGTGACCATGCATGTTTTGCGTGGGCTGTAACCTTAGCTCTCCATCCAGCAGTAAGGGATGTGGAGAGAACATCATCTTATCCTCACTATTCCTCAGTTTTCGATTTAAAAGAAATGGAATTTCCTATGGCGATTAAAGACATTAAGCGTTTTGAAGAGCTAAACAATGTAAGTTTTAATGTTTATGGAATTGAAAACAAGAGTATAGTAGGTCCTCTATATTATACTCAGGAAAAAAGGATGCTCATGTAAATTTATTATACATAACTAAAGGCGAAAATGCCCACTATTGTTGGATAAACATTTTAGTAGACTTGTTGGTAGTCAGCTATCAAAATATAAAGGTAAGAAGTGGTTGTGTGATGGTTGTTTGTTATATTTTGGAAAAGAGGATCAACTAATTCAACATCAAAAATGGGGTTGTAATCATGTGTGCACAGTATTACCTACTCCTGGAAATAACATTCTGAAATTTATGGACTTTGAGAAGCAGCTTCGAGTACCATTTGTTATATATGCTGACTTTGAAGCTTTACTAAAACCATTTAATACATGTCCATCGAATCCAACCAAACCTTTTACCAACACCACTCACATTCATGAACCTTTTAGCTTTGCATATTATATTAAATGTAGTTACGATGACTCTTTAAATAAGTTTGAGCTCTATAGGGGACCTGATGCACCTAAAGTTTTCATGGAAAGACTTGAAAAAGATGCCATCCGTATATCCTCTATTTTAAATACTATCATTCCAATGGAGCCATTAACATCATCACAGCAAATGGGTTTTGAAACTGAAAGTAATTGTTTTATATGTGGTGAATGTTTATATACAGACAGGATTCGCGATCATGACCATTTAACAGGGAAATATCGTGGTGCTGCTCACCAATAATGTAATTTAAAGTATAGAGTAAGTATATTCATTCCAGTCATTCTACATAATGGTAACAAATACGATAATCACTTTATCGTTAAAGAATTTGGAGCTTCAGATGTGAAAATTGATGTGATTGCAAATAATAAGGAACACTACATATCGTTCACAAAATACATCAAAACTAACAATAAGAAAACTATAAAACTGCGATTTTTAGATTTATTCCGCTTTATGCCAAGTAGTCTTGATAAGCTTGCTAGTAATTTAAAATCAGACCAGTTTCGTGAAATTCAACGTGTCTTTCCTAAAGAAGATGATTTTAATTTGATTCGTCAAAAGGGTATATTCCCTTATGAATATATTAACTGTGTGGAACGTCTTGAGGAGTGTTCTTTACCACCGAATGATGCATTTTACAGTTCCTTAAACACGTCATATCAGTGATCAAGAATATTTACATGCATAACGTGTATGGACACAGTTTAACAATCAAACTTTAGGTGAATTTTCAGACATATACTTGAACACAGATGTGTTGTTATTAGCAGATGTTTTTGAAAATTTCCGGAATGTTTGTATGAAAACTTATGACCTTGATCCTTGTCAGTATTTTACTGCTCCTGGGTTAAGTTTCAGTTCAATGTTGAAAAGAAAAAGTAAATTTAGAATTGATGACTGATATAGACATGATTAATTTTATAAAATCATCAATTCGAGGTGGATTAAGCCAATGTAGTGGGCGATATTCTAAAGCAAATAATAAATACATGCCTAGCTACAACCCTTGTGAAGAGTCAAAGTATATTGTCTACCTCGATGCAAATAACCAATATGGTTGGGCTATGAGTCAATATCTATCACTAAAAGATTTTCGCTGGCTGACACAACCTGAAATTGATGTTTTCCATGTTAACACTTTAAATGTTAACGATAAAAAAGGATATATTTTAGAGGTAAATCTTGAGTACCCTAAAGAGTCACATGATGAACATAATGATTTACCATTCTGTCCTGAGAATATGAAATCTCCATACATAACATCACGAACAAAAATGTTAATTACTAATGTAAATGATAAATGTAAATATGTAATACACTATCAAAACTTAAAACAGTGTCTACAGCATGGATTAAAACTTACTAAAATTCATCGTGTATTACAATTTCATCAATCAGCATGGCTCAAACCATATATTGATCTGAACAATAATTCAAGAACACTATCAACAAATGCTTTTGAAAAAGATGTTTACAAACTAATGAATAATAGTGTTTTTGGAAAGACTATGGAGAATGTTGATAAGCGAGTTGATGTAAAGCTGATAACAAAGTGGGAGAATGAAGGTCAAAGGTATGGTGCGAACAACTTCATAAGCAAGCCTAACTTCCATAGCTGTTCTATCATTCATGAGGATTTAGTTGTAATACAAATGAAACGTCTTAAAGTAACCTATAACAAACCCATATATGTGGGTTACGCCATTCTGGAATTGTCAAAAACGCTTATGTATGAATTTTACTATGATTATGTTAAGAAAAACTATCATGATAATGCAAAATTACTCTATACAGATACAGATGCTTTTATTTATGAATTTAAAACTGATGATTTTTATGAGGATATCAAAACTGAGCTAAATAGGTTTGATACAAGTGACTATCCCAAGGATAATATCTACCATTTACCTCTAGTAAACAAAAAGGTTCTAGGAAAATTTAAGGATGAATGTGCTGGTATTGTTATAGACACCTTTGTTGGCACAAAATCTAAATCATACAGCTATATGACGATTGATGATGTAGTAATTAAAAAAAATTAAAAGGAGTGAAAAAGAATGTTGTTAGTAAAGAGTTAGACATGAGTGATTATAAGAACTGTATAGTCAGTAACCCACCTATATTATATAAGAAAATGTGTGTATTTAGAAGTAAAAATCAGCAGCTACATACCAATTTGCTGAACAAAGTTGCTTTAAGTAATGAAGACAACAAACGATTCATTATACCCAACACATTTGATACTCTTGCTTGGGGGAACCGTCGCATTGACGACTATTACTTTACTTAAGTCTAATGTTCACCATATTGTATCATTTGTAGTGTGTTTTATTTTGTGATATATTTGTAAAACTGTACATAGAATGTATAATGTTAGACTACTATAGTTTTAGTTTAAAATAACACACTTTACTTAAAAAATTTGCTTTTTATATTATGGTTAAACAAATGATTTAAAAATGTACAAAATTTGAAAAACTGAACAAGACAATGTAAAAATGTAAAGTGAAAATTGTAAATATCCAAGTGTGAAAAACGGTTACAAATTATTTTAAAAAAATTAACAAAATGTAAAACTAAACAAGGGTAATGGAAAAATGTAAAGTGGAAATTGTAAATATCCATGTGTGAAAAAAATAAAGAAGTGGCTATCACCATTTAAAAAAATTAAAAGACATTATGATCTGATAAACCTTGTTTTTTATTTCACAACAAATAGGACTTTACAAAATAGAATACAAAGAAAATACCAATTCCTCAATCCTTTTCAATGTCCATGTCCACTCATCATTAACTTTCCTTTTATAGCACTAATTACAATGAGGGCTGCCAACCTTTCTCCCACTGAGGCATCACAGGATGTCAAACGTTGTTTAGCTTTTTTCAACAATACTTGATCCGCCACACGTCTTAATGCAGGATGTCTATGGCGATAAGAAAGGTCATGTTCTTTGCACACTTGATCCAAAGGATTAATAGGTACATCACCGCGTTGCAAACGTTGATTCAGCTTTGTTCCAGGACCACAAAAACGATAACCAGGAAGATGGATTTCAAATGGTAAGTATTGAATGACTTTGTCAATGACGCCATGACCAGTACAAGTTTGACATATCCTTTTCCATAGGTGGAGAAAAGGTTTGATTTTCCTCTTCATCTGTAGACGATGCTGATGTTGTTGCTTTTTTCTCGCCATCACACCCGTGGAATGAGGAAACAAAGTCTTTACACTGACTTATATGACCGTGATAGAGTTTGACCAGCTGGCAAGTAGCACACTGTCTCATAGAGGGTATTTTTGCCATGGCCACTTGCTTATGGTGATCATAATCTGTACATGGTTGCAATTCACTTAACACAGGGTCTTGAGTCCATGATTTTGGTACATGTTGCCAGATTTCTTTCACTGCATTTGCTGCCATATAATAAATGAACGATTTTGGAAGAGCCAATAATTCTTCTTTGGTAAAACTGTCTAGTTTCGTTTTACACACAAAGAACTTTCCAATCGCTTTATCGGTAGCATCCCCTTTCTCCGTGGTATAATGTAGATGTTTACACGTCGCTTGTAGAAATCTCACTGGTGTCATTCACAGGTAAACCTAGAGTTTATTTAACAACTCACAGCAGGCATTGGTGGTTAGCCAATGAAACAATTGCCACACCTGTGCCAAGGCTTTATGGGTAATATTGTCACAGGGGCAGCGGTCCATGAGTGTTTGCAGCGAGGGACAGCCCAAGTCCATTAAATCGATACATTGACAGTAAGACGCCAAAAATGGTTGTAGCCATTGACGTTTTTCACTACCTTTCACAAATACCACATGGGCAGATGACAAGTGGGCTTTCATGACCATGTCCAGGTGCTTACATGAAATGGTTCCTTGCTTCCAGTCTAGTTGCAGATGAGTTTCAATCCACTGGGTTTGTTTACGGTCTTGATCACACAATAAATCAAACGCATGGGATGGTTTAAACACCAAATGGGTGGCTTGCGATATCCAAAAAGTGGAACAATCGATGATGGCCACTTCTTTAAATATAAATTTGTTATCTCCAATTTTAAACCCTTGACAGTCAACAATTAGTGTACTCAACATGTTCACTCTTGTTTGGATCAAGTCCAACTGACCACAGACTGACTATCGTCCAGTAAGGTGTACCCATGACATTTACTTACATTCCATTCTAGTAAAAAATAAAAAATCACTGACTAGTCACTATTGTGATTAGGGTATGACAGGGGAGCATAAGAAATAATAATATAACAACAACAACCAATTTTTATTACATTATTTTATTAGCATAACAAGTTTTACATTCTTTTGTCATTCTAGGATAGGGGCGGTACCAACTCATACAACAAAAAAGTCTTTTATGTTTATAGCGTCCATAACACCGATGATATCCCAATGTCTCTAAACTGGGTGTTTTTGACTGTGAGCTGCTCACTGAAGCACCGTTGACACCATAAAGTCCACATGTATCATTACTTTTTTCATCACTCAGAGGCGCGAGTGAGGGGTAACTTGAATGACAGGGTATATTACCCACATCCATTCTGCACAGGTAGGGGCAGGCGGGTGACCAGCGCTGATGTTCTTTCATCGGTTCATCACTTTCTTCCCATTGGTCTATGATGATGGGACAAAAGGCACATTTCACTTCATCTCTTGTTTTCAAATAATAGAATCCAGCGGCCGCCAAGGCTTGAGGGTTTATGAAAGGCACCGGCCACGTCGCAAAGGTCTTGAGACGTTGTTCCTCAGAGTTTAAATTCATGGATGTGACTTCTCTTGAGGCTTTAAAGCAAGACATGACTGAGCGGCTTGACGTAGGTTGACCTGTTATTTATACACTTGTAACTTGGTTGGACAGTGGATAATAGTTGACTTGTTTGTGATGAATGATCAAACAGTAGGCCGTCGTATTGGCTGGAACATTATCATGCGTTTCAAAATCTAGTCGAATGTCAATATTGGATGGCTTGACAGACTCTCCCAAGTAGGAACAGTCAAAGACAATCAGTGGCGCCCTTGTCTTAAAAGCTTGGGGTGACAACATGGGGCAATTCTTTTTTGATAATACGACCATCGAAATTTAGAAAACAAGTCGTACAGGGGGCCAAATTTATTTTTTGAAAAATCTAAATCCAGTCTTTCATAGGGAAACACAGCACTGTTGAGGAAAAGACGTGCATTTCTTAATTGCAGGTGATCAAATTGCGTGGCATCTTTGGTTTGTTGATACTTGCGATTTGTTTGAAAACCCACGATCATGTAGAGAGGTCTCTCTGTATAGCGGGCTGTTTTTACAGACCAACTGTGTGTGTTGGTCGTGGGCAATAGCGGGTACTCATGGAGTGCCCAGCTTCTAAATTCTATGGGTAGAGGCATATCTCTCTTTACCATTTTGAGTATGTCCAGTTTTTTGCTATCATCAAGGGTCACATGAGGCACTTTCCATAGCAAGCGTTGTAGTTGAATTTTTGAATCTATGGGGGCATTGTCGGCTCCCTTGAGTGCATTATTATCACTCCTGTCTCTCACCAAATAAAGCACTTGCCTTGCATTCACCACAATGCGCTGGTGATTTCAGCAAAGCCTAAAATCAGTTTAAGAGGTAAAAATCCAGTAAAGGTGCCATCCGTGTGTACCATCCAGTCATTGGTCGAGTCAGGGCACCAACCCGCCATGCAAAGTGTTTTACCTTCTTCCTCACTATAAGAGGGATATAGTTTCATGACACTGGAAATACCCACATTTCGAGTGCTATCCACTACGATATCGTTAATGACATACCGCACCTCAGAAAACAGAAAGGCAAAAGAATGGTTGGCTAACTTGGATGTGGTAGGTGTAGAGCCATCGGCTTTGGTGAGCCGACCTTCAATCTGAATGACACTTTCATGCGGTAGGGTGTAAATATCTTGGTTGTTGATAACAAATTGAATTTCATCATTGTTATTGAGTCCAGGTGTTTGAGATTGATAGGAATGGAGATCAAATCTTACCACTCCTGGTTGCTCCTCGATGTGGTTCGCTACCTCTAGGATAGAATTCATCATGGGGGTTGACGTGGTAACCCAAATGCTGTGAAATCTGCTTGTCCTTAGATGTTAACGTGTATTCACGTGGCAAACAACTAACACCATTCCTAGACGGTGTTGTTGCTTTATACACAAACTTCATAGTGGCTTTAGCTCCAACTTGCAAGTCACTGGTGTGGTAGAATCTAGATCAATGAGTTGTTGATCTCTATTGTTCAGTCTTAATGTTATATTACTAATACGATCGATAGCCACTGGAGGGTTTTCACGAATAATATAGCCATTGGGCGATGTTACAATAAAGTCATAAAGCGAATGCGATGGTTCTTGATTGGTGTACACTTGGATAATAATATTACACGTCACCGACACATGATGGTCCTCAATGAATTTCACTTCATGGTCTGATTCATGTTTTTTGTTGGGCTCCAACACACGTGGTTTAAATCCTAGTAATGGAATCAGTGTGTGTTTTAAAGTCAATTTTGATTGTAGAAAAAATACTGCAGCGATGAGTGTTGGTATTTCCTACAAGTTCAAACTTGTGTGTTCCGTCGAGAAATGACTTTAAACCCTATTCATTGATCAACACCACATAAATGTCATCTATCGTATATCCACCAGAGTTCAGGGTGAGCACACAATCATCATAGTAAAACTTGTTGTTCACATTTTCACGTATGTTGTATATTCGATTGTACGTTTCAAGTGAAACAAGTCCTAAACCAAAAGGTCTTTACTCAATTCAATAGGCGGGTAAAAGTCTAGGCTGACTTCAGGTCCCCGTCCATGCAGTGTAAACGTCTTACTTTCCGCTGACATACTGTTGACGTTTTTGCTTATGCTGCGTCTTATATAAAAAAATAAACACAAACGTCCACACTGTTGGCTGTTAAATGTTTGCTCACGTTTCACATTATAATATATCTTGATCCTGTTTCCAAAATAGGTCACTAATTCCATGGGCGGGGGCAAATTCCCAAAACTGTCAAAGTACCATACGTTGGATCCCTCTTTGACATAAGCTACATAATGTGTTCCTGGTCCTCGGTGATCGTCCAAATTGACTACAGCACATTCCTGTTTCCAGGGTCGTGGGGGTAATTGATTTCGCATAAACACACCTCGAAAATGAGAAAGCTTTAGTTGTTTAGCATAGCTTTCCACTTGTAGGTGCGTCAGGGCATGTCTTGCTATGGCTGAGGTTAAAGATGTTTTATTTTATTTCGAAATGGTGAAATTCCAAATCCTTCTTGATAAAAGGCTGGCTTCAAATTAGCATTTCTATCGCCCATAGCAATGGCTTCCATCGTTTCATTGTGTCGCTGAATTTCTTTTAGTTGTTACTTGCCCTGCTGCGCGGCTTTAATAGTTTTTGCCACCGCTTTGGCACTGCCCAAAAGTGAACCCAGAGCAGCCAGACCAGCGAATAATGCAGGTAAAAATCCAGCTCGTTTGGGGACGGGAATCACTCGCCCTTGTTTTGAGCCGTGTCGCTGACGTTTTGGAATAACATGTCTCTGTGCCGCTCGAAGAGCTTTCCTTATGGTCAACACATAATTTTTTACTTTTTTCTTTCGCGAGGGCTTGTCCACGAATGCCTTAAGCCCATGCTTTGCCTCTGAGAGGGTCTTATTTTTGGTCTTTTTATTCTTTCTTACCACATATCTTTGTTTCACCATGATGATGACCAACAACCTTTCACAAGAATGTTTAAGTCATAACTAACGTCAGCTTGTTATTTCATGGCTGTATATTCCAATTCCACATAAAGCGGGAAATCGTTTATGGTTTTCCCAGCTTGCTTTTCATCCCATGTCAACATGAGGTGAAAGGATAATTCGTCACCTGCATTGACCATTTCATGGTTATGGACCAACATCCTATGACCGTTTATCTCTACATGTAAATGGTTTTCATCAGGCATCGCGTATTTCATGTGAATGGTTCCCTCATAGTGTAATCGATAGTGGTTTAAACCCGAAGCAAGCACATAGGTTAGGTGCTGGTCATGGAATAGCGATAAATGGTTCCTGTCATTCACAGGTTTTTCATTTGTCAGATACACTAAAAATATAGATGGAATAAATTTATAAAGGCTTTTCATTTGGCAGGTGAGGTAGCGTTTGGTGCAGACATCATCATCTTCTTGTGGGTCTTCCACGTGAATAATGCGGTGATGATTAGCTGTATAGCCATAGCTGAGGCACTTTGCTATATAACTCATGCACCTTGTTATCCACGTACTTTTTTGTAGTAACGTCTGTAGACACTTGAGGATGTTTCACATGGGTTATCCGCTTTCCCTTAAAGTCATAATCTCCCTATTTTGTGCGTGGCACTACAGACCTATCCACATAGTGTTTATGAGCAGGATCTGTGTCTTGTTTAGGATCATGTATGGGAACAGACCTAGTTTTGGCCATCAATACACGTCCAAAGACATCCATTGTCAACCTGTAGTACGAGTCTACTGTTTCTATGACAAGGTTCAGTTCCATGTATATAGACAACTTGCTAGCCTCTCTAAGCCTTTGTTGAAATGAAGATTATTAAGCAGCAAGAGTCATTCCCCGTGCGGGACATGGTTTCCCATCTCTGTCCCACATCACGTGAACAACGCAATGGTTCACTGTTTCCATCTTCCATTCGCTGCATCATTGTGGGGCCTTCGGGATGTGGAAAGACTAATCTTTTGCTGACGCTTATTAAAGCGCCCAATGGTCTACGTTTTCAAAATATTTATATTTTTGCAAAATCTCTCTACCAACCCCTCTACGTGTTTCTGGATCAAGTCATGTCTGGATTACAAAATGAGAATATGGGTTATTTCACATTTTCCTTGCAAGAAAATGTTATTTCACCGGATGAGGTAAAGCCTGATTCACTCATGATTTTCGATGATGTATCCACTGAACGACAAGGCATCATTCAAAGCTATTTCAGCATGGGTCGACACAAACATATCGATTGCTTCTATCTTGGACAAACGTATTCTAAAATGTCCAAACAGTTGATTCGTGACAATGCCAATGTCATTGTTTTATTTCGTCAGGACGAGAGGAACAGTCGTCACATTTATAATGAACATGTGAATCCGGATATGACCTTTCAAATGTTTACAGAATTGTGTGCTAAGTGCTGGAACACTCAACATCATGCCTGTTTAGTGATTGACAAACAAAGTGAACTCAACCAAGGGCGGTATCGCTTAGGGTTTGATCATTTTAATTTAAGCCACTGTGTCATTCCCTCTCAAGTCATTTGTCAAGACACCATGACGTTAGCAGAGAGTCAATTGAAAAAGCATATTATTAGAGCAAAAAATACTATTCGCCAAAAGTTCCGTCAATTGAAACGATCACGTGCGGATCATGCTTTGTTTATTCAACAACATTTAGCACCTCCGCTAAAAGCCATGTTGAAACCCTCTTTCAAGCCATCTGAATCGCTACCTACCGTTTCACAAGCCACTCAGACACACCACGAGGACCCTGAGGAAGAGGAACAGGAACAGGAAGATTTAACTAGTGTTAGCGAAGTTGAGGATGACGAGGAACAAGTGTTTACGCCAAAAAAAAACAACTCACCCCTTGCAGAGTTTTTAAGAAAAACGAAATCCTTGGTCATGGTCGAAACACCTTGCCCTTCCAGATCGTCTCCGTTTTCACAACTCTTGGCCACCCCTCAACATAAAGCTCAACTGAAAAACATTTTAATAAAATATTATGGATCAACACTGGAACCCTATTTCACCAATCTATTTATTGGAAACACAGATACCACATATGGCGTTCGCTATGAGGATGATAGTTTTAAAATTGGTGATTCATCGATTAAATTTGGTCGTACTAAAGCTGTCATTAAAAAGATCAACTATAAATTAACACCGGGACTGTTAAAACTGCTATTCTCTCGGACTCCCTCTTCCCAAGATTATACGCCAGAGGACCTTGGCAAATATAAATCCATTTTATTGGACACCCATGCCCACAAAAGACAGTATGATCCCACTCAACAAGTGAATGCAATATATCTCAAAAATATAAAACCATCATTGCAAAAATGTTCCCCACCAGTCAAAGTGGTCGTCGTAATGTGTCCGCTTCGGGAATGACATTTAAACTATTAAAACCCCTTGTGGATGTTACCTACTGGCACAATCCCAATAAGCTCGTCCAGTGACTACAGCCTTTGCATACTTCACGTCAAGCCGGCCATATCGGTCACGATTGGGAAATTCAAGAAATTGAAGAACTTCGAAAAGCCAAAATTATTGTTTAAGTCTTCACCCATTAAAGTGGGCATTGCTCATGAGTTGCATCGTCCAGCTAGACGTCACTATCAGCGACTCAAGGTAATTTCACGGGGTGTGGATGAACTTTGGCAAGCCGATTTGGTGAAAATGATTCCCTATGCTAGTGTTAACGATAGTGTACGCTATATGTTGACGGTCATTGATGTGTATTCCAAAATGGCCTTTGTTCAACCCGTGAGTCGCAAGTCTGGTCCGCAAGTCACCAAGGCCTTCAAACATATTATTCTACTATCCAAACGTCAACCCCAGTTGTTACAAACCGATCAGGGAAAGGAATTTTTCAACAAGCACTTTTCCAGTTTTCTCAAATCTTTGGATATTCACCATTACACCACATACAGCAATCTGAAAGCCAGTGTGGTCGAGCGTTTTAACCGAACATTGAAAACCCATATGTGGAAAGCGTTTACCGCTCAAGGCTCATATCGCTGGTTGGACTTGTTACCTGAGCTAGTATCACGTTACAATGACACTAAACACAGAACCATTGGGACCAAGCCACGACTTGTGACCAAAAGTATTCCGCGACTGGATAAACTGTTTAACCCCATAAAAACAGCAGACCCTAAACGTCACCTCCTTAACATTGAGCATGTTCGTGTGAGCAAATTTAAGTCTGTCTTCGACAAAGGTTACACACCAAACTGGGGGACTGAACTATTTCGAATTCGACAAGTCAACCTGAACAGTCCAGTCACCTAATTACTCGAGGACCTCAACCATCAACCCATAAAAGGCCGGTTTTATCTCCAAGAACTCCAAAAGACAGCGTTTCCTAAACAGTACCTTGTGGAAAAAGTGTTGAAACAAAAAGGAAATAAACTATATGTAAAATGGTTGAGATTTAGCTCAGCCTTTAATTCATGGATTAATAAATTACACGCTACGCTCTTCACGCTACTAAAAAACACACCCTGTCGGAAACAAAACACAATTTAGCGACACAGCCAAGCTAGATAAAAAAGGGGGGAAATTAGGGGTTTTTTAATAGGTAAATGTTATCTGGATCAGGTGTACGATGTACTTTTCTTCTGCAATAAACCAAGGCCCATATTAGAGGCAGTATTAAAGGTGCCGGGACGTCCTCATAAGACCGTCAACGCTTAGTTCGAATGGGTTATGCTCCACGCGTGGCGAGGACTAATCCACGGTCTTTAATAGTTGTAGATCCACCTCATTCAATAACATACATCTTATCTAGGTTGGCAACACCTCACATAAACACATCGCGATCACTCCGCACAGCACGTAGGGACAGGGGGGGAAGGCAGGGAAAAACCAGTCGTTAAGATAACCACCGCAGTCGACCGCACAGCGAGTTCAAGTGAGCACGGAAACTGCGAATAGCTGTAGTACGGAAGACAATCAGATAAGTAGTTAGCCTAAAATTTTATAGTTTAACCATAGTTTACAACCATATAATCTCTCTAAAGTACAATCTCCGGATAGCCATCACCATTTAGCATTTCACCTAACATATATACTGCATTTAGCATACACTGACAGTTGCAGTACCAATACTGCAACTAAATAATTGTACATATTGTAAATATTTTCACCTGTATTTCAAACATAGATTTTATAGCCTAAGTGTATTGGATCTGATGATGATCGCTTGACGATCGAAACTGGTCATCCTAGTGTTTTATTAATCTCATGTAATTTATTTCAGGATTAGGGCATAACCCATCTCTTTTGGGTACATTCGTGTTGACCGACTGAAAAGCACTAAACTCTTGTTTACTAAGGCAACACTGAAAATATGGCTTCAAACACCACAATGTCCACGGCTAGTCAGGCAAATCGTGAAGCCAAAAAAATCAAATCACTCAGGCTTAAACTCATGAATTTAGACAAGTCAATTTGGTTCAACAAAAAATGTATAGAACTAAACCTCACCCCTAAATACGTACCAATTAAAACCGTACCGAACACACCAGCCTCGATCATTTCAACTAAACAAGCCAAAGCGCTTTGGATAAAAAACGAATTAAGATTTGCATACATAAGAAAGCAAAAAATTAACCAACAATTATACGACATTCAATTGCAACTAAGTAATTTCTGGCACGCAGCCCAATGGGACAGCTTCACCGAACACCTACATGACACCATCAAAATCAGAGCAACGAGGAAGCATGAAACGCTAGAAAATAAATTAAGAAAACTAGGAGAAACACAGAACCATCAATCAAACGAACAACACACGAATAACAATGAATTCAATTTCCACAGCAGAGTAAACAACAGAACGAACGTAACCTTTTCTCAAGGTGAAATGAATATGTTAGACAAAGGTTTGAAATACAACTGCACAGACGCACACACGAACCACAATATAAAACAGTTAATCACAGATATTGAGATAGCCAGTCACAAGCTCCCAGCAGAAGACAGGGAATTAACCAAAAATCTCGCCACCAACGAAGCCAAAAAAATCCTCAAACGAGAGGGCGACAGCAATAACATTCAAAACAACAAACAAATCAAAGAAATAAAGTCGTTGAAACAAAAAATAAAAGAACATGACTTAATCATCACAAAAGCAGATAAGGGAAACACTACAGTAATTTTGAACAAAACAGAATACATTGAAAAAACAGTCGAATTCCTAAACAACAACGAAATCAAGGAATTAACAAAAGATCCCACCAACAAATTCCAAAAACAAATAAAAAGTGCGCTAAATGAAACAGAATACATACTGACCAAAGCCGAAAAATCAAAACTAATAAACATGAACCCGAAAATACCGTCATTGAGGGGACAACCAAAAATACACAAAAAGGAATGCCCAATGAGACCAATAGTCAATTGTAGGAATGCCCCTAATTACAAAATCAGCAAAGAGTTACTAAAAATCTTAAACTGCCGTCTTTCCAACGACAAAAACAACTCTGTAAAGAACACAACAGAACTAGTAACAGCATTGAACACCCTACAAATGAAACCTAGCTTCAGGCTAGTATCCTTCGACGTAACTAACATGTACACCAATATTCCAATTATTGAAGCAATCAACACTATCGAAAACAACTTAAAATCCAACAATTCGGTAAAAGAAATTGAAGAGATTGTGAGATTACTGAGGGTCGTTCTCACCCAAAACGTGTTTCAATTCGACAATAAAATATACACACAGAGAGAAGGCCTAGCAATGGGATCGCCACTAAGTGGGTTAATCGCTGACATCTTCATCAATGCACTAGAAAATGCGTTCTTAGAAAATACTTCAACAAAGGGAATAGTAATATGGAAAAGATACGTAGATGATGTAATTTGCATCTACGATACTGAACTAACAAGCGAAGAAACAATTCTCCAATCCATTAATAGCCTTCACCATTCTATCAAATTCACTAAGGAATCCGAAATAGACCGGAAAATAAATTATCTCGATATAACTATTGAACGTAAAGACAACGACCTTTCATATTCCATATTCCGGAAAGCAACACAAACCTCGCATGCAATCGACAATCAGTCTAATCACCCCAGTACGCACAAACTAGCGGGTTTCAATTCAATGGTGCACAGGGCTTTAAACATACCCATGTCAAAAGACAACTATAATAAGGAAATAAGAACTATTATGCAAATAGCAAAGGAAAACAACTTCTCGCCAAGCAAAATAAATCAAATTATAGCCAAACATAAAAATAAAGATAAAACGATTCCCAAACCGGACAGTAATGAGAAAAAATTTGCGCGTTTCAACTATGTGAATGCGAATACATATAAAATCACTAACCTATTCAAAAAGCAAGGCATAAAGATAGCTTTCACGACGAAAAACACAACCGCTAGGCACCTCCTAAATAGTAATCTAAATAAACGTGACCCGTATTCAAGGTCAGGGGTATATTCTATAACGTGCCAAGACACCGATTGTCAAGCTAATTACATCGGGCAGAGTGGAAGGCGAGTAGACACACGTTATAATGAACATAGAAATGCGATAAGATACGGAACACATTCAGCCGTGTGCGAACATATGTGTGACGCAGGGCATAGCTTTACCAACACTGTAGTACGGAAGACAATCAGATAAGTAGTTAGCCTAAAATTGTATAGTTTAACCATAGTTTACAACCATATAATCTCTCTAAAGTACAATCTCCGGATAGCCATCACCATTTAGCATTTCACCTAACATATATACTGCATTTAGCATACACTGACAGTTGCAGTACCAATACTGCAACTAAATAATTGTACATATTGTAAATATTTTCACCTGTATTTCAAACATAGATTTTATAGCCTAAGTGTATTGGATCTGATGATGATCGCTTGACGATCGAAACTGGTCATCCTAGTGTTTTATTAATCTCATGTAATTTATTTCAGGATTAGGGCATAACCCATCTCTTTTGGGTACATTCGTGTTGACCGACTGAAAAGCACTAAACTCTTGTTAGCCTAAGTGTATTGGATCTGATGATGATCGCTTGACGATCGAAACTGGTCATCCTAGTGTTTTATTAATCTCATGTAATTTATTTCAGGATTAGGGCATAACCCATCTCTTTTGGGTACATTCGTGTTGACCGACTGAAAAGCACTAAACTCTTGTTTACTAAGGCAACACTGAAAATATGGCTTCAAACACCACAAAATTACATGTTGTATGAAACTATGCACTTTGTATTTATTTATTCACTCATGTTGTTCTTAACCTATAGCCCTGTGTGTACAGTCCTCAGCTCCACATGTATTATGAGTAATACATATTTCTTTCTCTCTTCACCTGTGTTCTCACTTCCACCATCCCTCCCCCTTCCGCATACACGGTGAACACCAGTGGTAGGTCAAATTACACACATGAACTTGCATTTTCTCAAGTACAAACCAAAACAGGTTGTGAATTGTTTCACAACGGGGCCGGTAATAATGTCATCTCGCACGTGTTCACATCTATTTCATCACTTTCCTTTCATATCGTTATCACATTGTAGTAGTGAGGGCTGGCGAACAACGTCAGTTCAACACACTGCTTTACACACCAATATAGTTAGGCCCTTTGGCACAATTTCAATAAATTCATGGGCTAGTCCATAGGGACCAGTCCAAAGGGGTCCGTCCACAGGGACCCGACCACAGGGACCCGTCAATAAGGACTCGTCCACAAGGACCTGTCAACAATGACCCGTCAACATGGACTCGTCAACAAGGATCCGTCCAGAGGGACTCGTCAACAATGACTCGTCAACAATTACCTGTCAACAATGACCTGTCAACAATGACCCGTCCACAGGGACTCGTCAACAATGACCCGTCATAAAGGACCCCCTTCAAAAGGACCCGTCCAAAGGGGCTAGTCAACAGGGACCAGTCCAAAGAAACAAATCAACAGAGATCAATCAAAAGGGACCAGTCAACTGGGATCAATCAAAAGGGGTTATCGCCTCAAGGTCTGACATACCCCTGTTTGATTATTGGTTTGCCTATCGACAAGCACCGCTTGAAATAATTTATTATCATCCCTCGAGGAATGGGTTAGGTTAGGCTACACTACAGCCACCAACTTTAAAAAGCCCGTCCTCTTTCAAAAGCTATGAGTGGGCATGCGTAAAAACAAAGAACAAGCATGTTAATTCATATTGGCTTTCCACCGTACACATGTCTCTTGTGTAGAACAACGTTTAATTCCATATTGGCATTCAAACTCCCACATGTCGCACTTGAAAACGAGATTTTCTAAGAAATTTTAATTTCACCCCCCTAGTAGGGGTAGGTTTTATTTTGGGGTGGAAATATGTTGTCCAATGGAAAGGGGGTGTCAGCCCGAGTTCAATGGCACCTCTTTCGTCAAAATCCGACCATGCGTTCGAGAGATATCGTGCCGCCGCCATCTTGGTGGTGGAGCGGTGGCGGTGGCGCTCGAACCCCTAAAAACCACTACTATTAGGGTATCCGAGGCCTAGGGAGTCTCTTCCTTTTCTGCCTTAATTGGCCATTGTCTCATCTTTCCTGATCCCTCGTTCTTTTCATTCTATTTCCTTTTCTCTTTAAGATTCCTGCACTGATTTTGTTAATTGGCTCCCCGTGTATCCAAATTACCTTAAGCGAAATTTTTGAATCTACATTACAGTTTGTGGCTATTTTCAATCTAAGTTGCATTTTGTGAGTATTTTCCATCTAAATTGAATTTTTGCGAGTATTTTCAACCTCAATTGCATTTTGTAGGGATTGACATTCTAAATTGCTTTTTAGTAAGTCTTTAAAAGTAGGAGCAGGACAGTTTAGTGAGTATTTTGAATTTCAATTGCAGTTTTTAAGTATTTTCAACCTAACCCGCATTTTGCAAGCATTTTCAATCTAAATTGCATTTTGTATGGTGGGTATTTTGCAATTATTTTGATTGTCACTTGCATTTTGTGAGTATTTTGAATCTAAATTACATGTTGTAAGTATTTTCAATCTAAATTGCATTTTGTAATTATTGTCAATCCAAATGAGTAGTTTGAATCTATCATACATTTTGTAAGCATTTTCAATTGCATTTTATAAGTATGTTGAATTTCAATTGCACTTTGTGAGTATTTTGAATCTGACCGGCCTTTCTCAATCAAAATTGCATTGTATATTTTCAATGTCAATTGCATTTTGTAAGTATTTTGAACCTCAATTGCATTTTGTATGTATTTTTAAATCTCATTTGCATTTTGTAAGAATTTTGATCAATTGCATTTTGTAAGTATTTCGACTTTACATTGCATTTTGTACGTATTTTGAACCTAACCTACATTTGGTGCGTGTTTTTCAATCATATATATTATTTCAGTAGTATGCATCCCTCCTGCGGCGCTCTCAAGCGACCGATCGTGACAAATGAGCATTCAAATGAAAGAGAATAGACATTAGCAGTGACTTATTGTACTATAATTTCATAAATATCTATAATTTCTTTAAAAAATGACTTAAAAATTGTACTAAGTGTGCGGTTTGCAAACACCATTGATATCGGAAAATACGCTCCATAATTGCTGTCCGGGGGCCGCTGTGACGCCTGTTTCATGCCATATTAACATTCTGAGGTATTTCCTTTATCCTGAAATGTAAATAGTGTTCTATAATCATTTGGTTGAAATAAAAGCATAACCTTTCTCCTTAAATGTCTCATTATAAACCTATTGGGGAAAGTGTGGTTTAAGAACATGCGAGATATATCGCACGGGTCCGCTAGTCTACTCCTATTGTGAGTATTTTCTTCTAAGTTCCCTTTTGTAAGTATTTTCAGTCTCACTTAATTTTCGTTATGATATCCATTTCATTGTCATTTTTGCTATCGCCCAGACCATTAGGGGCCGATAACCTAGATGTCAGGCCCCTTAAAACAACAATTATTATTATTATTATTATCATGATCAGCATCTATCGCTTGTTTAGGACACGAGAAATAAAAACGGAAATTTATAAAATTTTCGCAGCTGCCTTTCTTAGGTTCTCATAAAAATTGAATTAAATTAGACGCCAGTATATTAAACCTTGTATGAAGATTTGCCATGATAAATTTCACTGCGCCGGGATAATTAAGTCGCGAGAAGAATCCTTATACATATTTAAATTTCGCCGCCATGTTGGTTTTGTGCTCAGGTTATTGGCAGTCCCATAGGTGAACTAACGATAATAGTCTCTATCAACCTACACTATTTGAGTGCTATATACTAATAGATTCGTAGATATTGAGAACCTCTATATATTTCGGATGATCGCAATGTTGGATTGTTCTACAGTGGTCAAAACAATTAGGGGATCAGGTGAGATATCATACACAAGATACATATGGTAACGGCTTTTATTCAGAGTTCGGTTACAATTGTAATTTGTGTGTGCTACAGTACGATATTGTGCTGTCTCAACTCTTTACTGGAGGTTTACATGGCGTTTACTTAGAGCGAGGCACCATGGGGCTACCTTAATAGTGAAAAAGTCATTCTCGTTGCCCTGTAATATGGTGTGTGATCACCGCGGACGGCCAGGACAGTTGCACACCTGCGTGGCATGGACAGCATGAGGTTATCAATCAGCTCTTGAGGGATCTTTGGCCAATCTTCCATCAGTCCAATATTCAGCTCGGACACCGTTGTGGGAGGTGCTGGTCTGGCTGCAATGCTTCTGCCAAGTGCATCCCAGACATGCTCAATCGGGTTTAAGTCCGGTGAACAAGCTGGCCACTCCATTTGTTCAATGCCCTCGTCGTCCACCAGCGCAGCTCTGTGGGGACGTGCGTTATCGTCCACCAGAATGAACCCATCGCCTATAGCACCAGCGTAGGGCACAACAAACGGTCGAAGGATCTCGTCTCGATACCTCTGAGCAGTCAAAGCGCCATTCTGAATGACATAGAGGTCCGTAACTCCGCCAATACTGACTCCTGCCCACACCATTCGTCCACCACTATGATAAGGTGCTGTTTACTGCACATAAGCGGGATTGTTCCGAGTTCCACGTTCTCTCCAGATGAGGGAACGACGATTTTCCGGCTGAACACAGAATCTTGACTCATCTGTGAACAGAACCCGGCGCCATTCTTTATGACGCCAATCCTGATGATCCTCCGCCCAGTTTCTGCGGGCTAATCGGTGGCGTGGTTTTAATGGGACACACACCGTAGGCCTCCGTGCGTAGATGCCACTTTCCCGAAGGCGATTTCGGACTGTTTGTGTTGATATTGCGCATCCTGTTGCCGCCTAGAGGATGCGCTGCAGCTGAGTTGCATTCAGCCTCCTGTCTCGACGGGCTGTTAACCGGAGATAACGGTCATCTCTTGCTGATGTTACCCGTGGACGACCTTGGCCTGGCCTTCTTTTAACGGTTCCTGTTGTCTGAAATCGCGTCCAGGGCCTGGAAATTACACTTAGGGTCACTCCAATAGCTGCAGCCACCTCCCTCTGTATCTTTCCCGTTTCCAACCTTCCTGTGGCTCTCCATGCCATACCTTCGGGAAGTCACGTCGTTGTTGCATTGCACTACCTGCTCACTGCTCCATTTGAACCCAACTGCTTGTGTCATTCGTTTGGTAGAGTAAACAAACGTCCACACCAACCCCGTCTGCAACAACTTTCTGTTATTACCACTATCTCGGTTGCCGTAATGTTGTTGCCTCCACTCCGTAGAACCGACAGAAAGACGTCGAACCATTTTAGGTCATTCTGCCGATGTCAATAAGTCAGAACCTAGATATCTCAACTGATCCCCTAATTGTTTTGACCAGTGTATATGTAGGCCATAGAATTATGTACCATTAGATGAAGATTATTGCGTAGGTTCATTATACAAACGTTAACATTAAGCGCCTAATGAGGACACAAAAAATAAAAACTTATTTTAACATTTCGCACAGCCGCCATCTAGCGTTTATGAAAACAATTGAATAAAATTAGATGCCAGTGCATTACAATGTGTGTAAACATTTGCTGTAACCTACCATGTTTCACTGCGCTCGGATGGTTAAATCGCGGCAAAGGTCTATTTAAATGTTTCAACTTTGCTTGGCCTCCATATTCGTTTTGTACTTAACAGGTTTATGAAAATTATATAGGTGAACTTCTAGTAGTACCCTTTATCACCGTACACAATTTCCGGGTGATATCAGGAATAATTTCGGAGATATAGAATGCCGGTGAGATATTTAGCACAGCCGCCATGTTGGATTGGTGAGACGTAATAACATTTGAAGGTTACGGTCGGGGTCGGCCAAAATAGTACTAAGTTCTTACCGAGTTTCATTGAAATCGCTCCATCCGTTTTGATTTTATAAGGGGAGGGGGGTGAGCACATACAAGGTCAAAAAGGCTAAAAATATCGTTAGCTAAGTTCTATCGCGCTCCACGGATGGGCATAACGATGTAAAATAATAATCATAATGAAAACTGGCCATTAATTCACTAGTGTCCAAAACATTGTGAGGTTTGAAGCCATTTTTCAGTGTTGCCTAAGTAAACAAAAGTTAAGCATAATCACTCAACGAGGCCATATCGCCTGATAGGAATGTAAGACGGATTGCTGAACAAACGGAAGCTGAATCACACACCAAATGTCACACAACTTGTCCAAGAAAACAGTGTCAGAAAAGTTCTGATAGTTAAGGTACACCTTTGACAACAACTAATAAAACTTGGCAATGTCTTCCACTACAAAATATGCTGTTAATAACGGCCACACATGCTTCGCAGCGACGTGGCATGTTCTCTATCAGATGGTCCAAGATCTCTTGTGGTGGTCGATCCCATTCCTCCGAAAGGGCAATGCGAAGGTATTGGAGGGTCCTTGGTGGAGGCTGACGGGATGCAATTCGCCTCCCCAGTGCATCCCAGGATGCAGATCCGCAGACCTCGCTGGCCAGTCCATGCGATAAATGTCTTCCCCTGCCAGAAATTCATCCACCTGAGCAGCGCGGTGCGGTAGGGCATTATCGTCCATTTTAAGAGGAAGTCTGGACTAACCGCACCTCTGAAGAGTCGAACATGTGGTCTCAGTACCTCATCCCTGTATCTCCGAGCGTTCACAGTGTTCCTCGGACCACCCATGAAGATGTGCAGGTCAGTATGGCCATTCAACATAATGACACCACCACCACCACCATACTGATCCCGTTCCACGATGTTCCTGTGTTTGTTTCGGCAACCCGGTTCTCTCCAGATTAATGTGCGACGGGAATCGTTCTGCAAACTAAAGCGGGATTCATCTGTGAAGAGCACTTGCCTCCATTCATTCATGGTCCAGTTTTGCCGTTGACGGCTCCACATTAACGGGCCCATCTCTGTGCTAGAGTGAGCGGGACTCACGCTGCTGGACGTCTGGCAAACAGCCCCGCTGTTCTGAGGCTCCGGTACACAGTTTGCCGGGAAACGGCAGCCCCTGAGACGGCTGCAAGCTCCTCCGGCAATTGTCTTGCAGGTGCACTGCGATTTCGTCAGGCGGTTAAGGCCAGATATCGGTCCTGCTGTGGGGTGGTTACTCTTGGTCGACCTGGTACTGGCCTTCGACTAACATCTCATGTGTCTCAAAATCGTCTCCAAAGCCTGGAAATGACACTTTGTGGCACATTCAAGGATACGGCGATTTTGGGAGTTGTCTGGCCTACTTCCAGGTGGCCGGGTATTCTACCCTGCAAAACGGGGTCCAGTTGGCATCGTTGTGCCATTATGTTGTCACGTTCACCACGAGGCTACACCTCCGCACACTATAACAGGGCAAACACTGCTGAGAGAATATTGGGCGCAGGCACTCACTGTGTTTACCTTGCCGTTACGCCGCTAGTCAAAGCTTAACTTTTGGACACAGGTTGATCTTGGGCATAGCAGTTCAGCATGCTACTGACTACGCCACGGATGCCGCTAGGTTCTCACAATCAGACACAGACACGCTCAGCATGGCAAATGTTATACGCTGCAGTAGTAGACTATACCCGGGGAGTGGGATGGGGAAGTGCAGAGTTAACTGCTGGTAACTGTAGTCAGCAGTAATACGAGTAGTAATTATTCCATTAAGATACTCATAATTAGGGAACGATAAACGAGATCTTAGACTTAAAACACGAATACCATCATCTTAAGCACAAGACAAAAACGCGAATTGCTGTGGACAAAGTATACGCTGTGTGACCCAGTTGGTTTCGGCCATCACTTTCTTTCCCAACATTATTCCATTAGTAGTCAATTTCCTATTGCTTCGAGGATTAGCGACAGGGCTTCACGCTTGCCGGGGCTTCACCACTTGGCCCGACACTTGAATGAAATGAGGTTGAAGTGTCAGTGCTCTCTCAAATATGTGAATGTCGATGAAACCCCATAGCGCGGGAACGTGAACAGGAGTGAAAGCCTTCACGTTTACGTATGGTAATGGCGTCATTTGTTACATCAGCAATCGATTTACAGTACGTTGTCTCAAGGTATGCATGGTAATAGCATGTGTTTCTTACATACTAAGCATTGAGCTAGTACCACCTATTTGTTACAAGGAGATTTCTTTCTATTCGCTTTTATAATTCTTGCTAAGCCAGCTTTCTATAAACAGTGAATCCATTGCTCATTTTAACAAAAAACAAAAATATATTTGATAGACAAGGGGAATGTAAACAAACTTTCATTAACCTAATCTTACCATAAATAAGTTGCTGTTCAAGTTATTTCTTCTTTGAATTGACAAAAGACGAAAAATATATTTTGAAATACCGGTACCAATAATATTTGTTACACGGTTATATGATGAACATCAATCATTAAGCACTGTTCGAACGGAATACCTTAAAGATGTACACAACCTCTACGTCTCTGCGGTCATTCATCAAGTGAATTATCCAGTGTGCTTGTACTCGAAAAACCGCCATTGTCTTCACAGCAGAGCGCTTCAGACCGGCTACACTGGTGTATCCTTACGGACCATGTCTTGAAGCACAGACCATTTGTAGTTTAGAAAATTTGTGGTCAGGACTGCCAGATGACCGTTTCAAGAAGGCTTTTCATTAGTTTTATACCCAATTATCAGTCAATGGCTGGCCGTGGTAAGCGATTTTTGAAGGGCGGCAAAAATTACGACACCATGTCATACGATGTTGGCATGTCAAAGAACGCATTTGAATTCAGTAGGCCGTTTTCATAATGGCAAAATTAATCTCAGGAGTTTCCGCCAACACAAAGTTCTTCATTTCTCTACTAGAAAGCGCAATAGTGTTCAAGGAGCTTTGATATCTAACCTCCTTGACTGTCTTAGTGCTTCAAGGAACAACGAAATTCGATATGCAAGTACCCTTTGGGTGTTAAATAACAAAGCTTGCACCCGGCACCCCAGGCCATACGATATTATTATTATTATTATTATTATTATAGTTTATTGTTTGACAACATTATCACGGCAAATACCGGCTACATTTTCTTTTACAGCCTGGTTCGGCCTTAGCAAGGAACCATCTGTACTGAGATAATTACGATTACACTGTTCAGAGACCTCACATCCATGTCGTGCCCGCATTCTTCACGAGTCTCCTTCATTTGTAGGATGAGCTAAATTCACATCTGGATCATCGAGCTTTGCTGAGTACCGTATTCGGCCAGGGCATTGTCACCAAGGAACTTCCTAACAATATGGCATGTGTTTAACAGAACTGCCTTCTGAAGTTCAATATATATCTGCGGGTGCAGATTCAATATTGATAGACTACTATGGAGAGTTTTCGGTATAACACCTGTACACGATACAATTATTGGGATGGTAGTCACTGCATCAAGTTTCCACATCTGCTTTATCTCAATTGCCAGCTCTGTGTACTTAGATATTTTAGTAGCAACTGTTGTTTGGATGTTTTGAGTGTTGGGACATGCGATATCTATCAGTAATGCCTCTTTGTGTACTTTATTGATGACAATGATATCTGGCCGGTTGTTACTGACTGCGACATCTGTCACAACTCCTCTGTCCCAATAGAGCTTGTGTGTGGCATTTTCGAGTACTGCAGATGGTGTGTATTTCCAATAGGGGACGGAGCTTTGAAGAAGTTTGTACTTCAAGGCCAGTTTCTGGTGGATAATGTTGGCAACTTGATCGTGTCGATGTTTGTAGTCAGTGTTGGCAAGGTGGGAACAACCTGATATGACGTGTTGAATGGTCTCACTACATTTGCCACAGCGGCGACATTTCTCACTCTCTGTTGTTGGATCTTTTATGATAAATTTCCGATAGCTTCGAGTAGCAACAACTTGGTCTTGGATAGCTACAACAAATCCCTCTGTTTCCGGAAAGAGGACCGAGTGGGTCAGCCATGCGTGCGACGCTAACTTGTCGATGTGAGGCTGGTCCAACTCATGTGGAAACTTCCCATGAAGCGCCTTCTGTTTCCAATTCCCGATCTTGTATTCAGTAGTCTTCATTTCTTTTACTGGTGGATCTAAAGATGACAGATGGAGTGGTGTGTAATCATCATCAGCTGAAGATACAGTGTGATGGAGAGGGGATGTTTCTCCTTTGTTGTGGAAAAATGCACGCAGAGTTGTCACTTGTTTTGTATGAAGGTTCATGATGTCTATCAGTCCTCTACCACCTTCAGACCGAGGTAGAGTCAGGCGCTCTGTTGCTGATTTCGGATGGTGCATACGATGGCGTGATAAAAGCACCGATGTTTTTCGTTGCAGGTCGTGCAGTTCAGTTTGAGTCCACCTGATTATACCAAAGGAGTATGTAACTACGGGCATTGCAAATGTGTTAACTGCCTTAATGATATGTTTAGCGCTAAGTTTTGAAGAGAGAACACTGCGAAGTCGTGAAGTATACTGCTCAGTTATGTTCTTCTTGATATCACCATGTCTGAGACGGGTACTCTGGGCGAACCCAAGATATTTGTACAATGCGTCTTCCTCCAACGGCTGAATACTTCTTTGTCCCCCTCCAACATGTATTCCTTGTGCAGAGTGCGAGCCTCTAATAACAGTCTGTGTTCTGCACTTATCAAAACCAAACTGCATATGGATATCTGAAGAAAAGCTCTGAGTGATAGAGATGAGATATTGTAGGTGCACTTTAGTTGATGCATACAGTTTAATGTCATCCATGTAAAGAAGATGGTTCATCTTGTACGCTTTACCATGATTACCCTTAATACTAAATCCGTAGTTGCTACTGTTCAGGATTTGCGAGAGAGGATTCAATGCCAGACAAAACCAGAGTGGGCTTAGCGAGTCTCCTTGAAAAATTCCTCGGCGAATCGGTATTAATGAAGATGTTAAACGAGTGCCACCCACTGTAAGTTGGAGAGCAGTGCTCCATGAAACCATTGCGCACTTCAGGAAGTTCACTATAATAGGGTTGACCTTGTAAATCTCCAAGCTCTGTATAAGCCATGTATGAGGCACGGAATCGAAAGCTTTTTGGTAATCAATAAAGCAGGCATAAAGATTTCGTGATCTACGACAGGCCTGCTCTAATGCCACGGCATCAATAGTGAGCTGTTCCTTACATCCTTGAGAATTCCTTCTGCAGCCCTTTTGCTCCTCTGCGAGAATGGTGTATTCCTCACAATGCGCATGAATTCGATTTGCAATAATGGATGTAATGATCTTATAAAAGTTTGGCAAGCAGGTGATGGGGCGATATTTAGATGGATTTGTGATTTTAGAGTCCTTTGGCTTGAGATAGGTTAACCCTCTGGCTAGGAAAACTGGAAATGCAGCAGGATTTTCCAGAAAACACTGTATGTGAATAGCCAGTAAACGGTGGGTACATGTGAGCCTTTTATAGTAGTAATTATGGATTTGGTCAATTCCAGGTGCTTTCCAATTCTGTAGGCTGCTGATGACCTGGCGTAGTTCCTCAACATCAACGTCTGTATGTGCCATTTGATTTATTCGTCTGGTAGCATTCTCTATTTCCTTAAACCACGGAGCTTCATTGTTGTGTTCTTCCGGCCTGGACCATATTGATGACCAGTAGTCGGTAACACTCTCCGCACTGGGTCCTTCTGGAGAATCAATCTGAACTTGAGGTGTCTTTTTCAGGTCTTCATAGAACTTTCTCTCATTTCTCTTGAAGTCATTGTTCTGTTTCTTCCGTTCGGTAGTGTTCTGGTATCTCTTAAGACGCTTAGAGAGGGCTGCAAGTTTTTGTTTATAAGTATCAAGTACTTCTATTATCACTGCGTCCTCGGGGACCTGAAATTCTTCTAGTGATGAGTCCATCATGATCCTTCGTATGCGGTTGTTCAGACGTCTACTTCTCACTCCATTCTTATACTGTTGCAGTCTGTTCACATTCTGGCGTAGTTGTTCAATGCGTTGTTTTAAACGTTTTGCCCATGGTGGATCGCTGGGTTTCCTTGCAGCAGACTGTTGGTTTGGACGGCGTGGCCTACCCCCATTAATTCGTACTGCAGCTAGTGCTGCACAATAGATAGCAGTATGAACCTCCATGAAAGATTGGTGCTCTTCTAAATAGTTGGGAAGTACGGTTTCGTTCAGTTCTTTCAACACCATGGCAAACTTGCGGGAAGACTGCTGCCTCGGAAGTATTGGACGTTGGGTAGGGTCAGTACCTGCATATTCAAGCAGAGCTGAATTAAATTCGTCTTGGGTCTTGGAATGATGGCTTGTTTCCCCATTATGAGGTTCATTTACGTGAGTCGTTTCATTCATGGAGACCTCATTATCAGTATTTATTTGGCTATTTTCACCACTTGCAGCTGAGGGATATAGTTCATGAGATATCTCCTGTCTGATTCGATCCAGAACAGGGTCGGGAACTAAATGATTCTTTACAATTGCTCTTCTTTGATCCGCGACTCGTTGCTCAGTGATGCTAAACAGAGGATACTGCTGCTTGAAAGCCGCATGCAGGGCTTGGCGGTAGTTTGTTATATCTGTTTCAAGACGAGTTATTCGATAATATGCCCGCATGATATATTCATTCATATGAGATTCCCATTTCATGCGTTTTCTGGGCTTACCTGCGAGAGTGGTTGTATTTATTACAAAGGCACTGCCGTCAGGTGCGGTGCGAGACTCGAGATTTTGTGTACCGCCAATATCGTCTTGAGCTGCTGGAGCTTCTTCGGGTCTACTGGTGGGTGGACAGCAGCTTGTCATCCCACTGCCACCGGTTTGCGTATTGTCACCTCTAGCGGTGGTTCTAGAGGTAACCTGCCGTATCACAGGCAGTGACATTTCTTAAAGCAAATTACTATTATTGCCTTTCCTGTGTGCTTTTTATACCTTCAGCCAGGTATTGCCTGGGTATTGCCTTTGATACCTATGGCAAGGTTTACCACACTCCTGTGAATGCCAGTGTGTTATTTTGACTGATCCACGCAGATTCTTTGTAAATACGTGATCCAACTGATGCCATTTAACTCAATTCTAACCCTTGTTTCTAACTAAATAAACGACATTACACAATTAATATCTGTTATAGGGGCCCAATTGGACTAATTGAGTAAACGGAGTAATAAGCACACAATACAGGGCATAGATTAAACTATTTTAAACGGAATATTTGTGGTAATGTTAACCTAACCTGTACCAGCAATTCCTAGGCAACCACGTAAACAAGTTTCATGCACAGACATATGATATCCAAATATCACTATAAAAACCTCGCACAATCACTATTAAACACTGTGTACTGTCAGTAAGTCACTCAAAAACATCTTCCAAACCATAAAACACTGAAGTAGACATTAAATAACTAAACAAACTATATAAATAGGAGGAGCCTCGATCCGATTATTATTATTATTATTATTATTATTATTATTATTATTATTATTATAGTCAATGGCTACCATTTCAACGCTTTTATAATTCTTGCTAAGCCAGCTTTCTATAAACAGTGAAGAAGTAGAGCACAACAAAAATAAGTTGGCATATCACGGCATTTTCACATTGTGTTTGTAGGCAAGTAACTTACTACTCATCGCTGAAGCATATCACAGTACAGGGGCCGCACATTCACGGATTAGTGGCGGTGGGCCGCGACTTTTTGTGGGTTTTCGTAGGGCTAGTTAGTTGTTTTGTATATATACTGTAATTGATTTGATTAACCTGGTTTTGATGATGTTCACTTGACGAACGAAACATTCTCTTCTTGTACCCCTTTCCATTGTAATCTGTGCACACATTATTTTCCGCCTAATATAATTTGGCATAAGTTAGGTAGGTGTTGACCAACATAAACGTTATCAATAATTGTTATTGAGGTATCATTAACACCGAAAGAAATCTACAAAGATATTTATTCTATAATATTGAAGAAGGGAAATATGTTGACGATTCTTCGAAGTTGATGACTTTTCTACGGGCGTACGGGACCGTTTTGACTGCGACCGCGCCTTGTTTACCGGCACGCGGCATGCAGGAAGGTCGGCAACACTTGCGGAGCTCAACCTTTTTTTTTTTTTTTTTCAGATGGCGGTGGTGGTGATAGTTCTTTAAATGAGTGGAAGACATAGGCCATCTGCCCGTAAAATATATACAGATAGCATTTTACTTAGTAATTCTCTGCATTGCATCGGATAAAGTCGACTTCGGCCTGTAATTCCTTGTTAAAGCTACTACTGTTTGTGGAAAAAAAAAATAGAGTCCGTATTGATAGACGTTGCAGGAAGATAGGTAAAATATATAATATATATATATATTTAGTGAAATTCGTAACTATGTTTTTAAAGATTGAGATATATTTTTCTTGGCTACACGTGCCCTTTCCATTTTATCGGTGATTCATGCTATACGAATAGCCGTTCGCGTTATTTTTAATTTTCGCTTGTTAAATTTATCGAAGCGACATTCAGAGTTATTTTAGCCACGGTTCTCACAGTAAAATGGAGGCAGGAAGGGGGCTAGAAATAGCAAATGGAAGGATCTCTCCCGCTGTGTTAATTGCATCTTAAGGCGACGCTGTTGGTACAACGAATGCTTATGTTTTAATTTCTGTATAAATAATATGCTGTTTCATACGTCATGGTAATGCAGGAGCATGGTAAATCCACGAGGTGCGTTTGAAACGCCTTGGCTCACGTTATCGAGTGCTACTAACAGAGCCCTTCTGTCGGCGCGGGTGGCTAGGTACCATTTTTGGCGGCTTTGGTGGCTTAGTTGGTAGCATGCTGAGCTTCTATGCCCAAGATCGCGGGTTCAAACCCGGCTGAAGTCGTCGGATTTTTAAGAGCGTTAAAAGTCCCTCAGTATGCCTTCCTTCGGAGGGAAGTAAAGCCGGCGGGAACATGTCATAGATTTATGGCATGTAAGAGAACCTTCCACTATCATTGTGTGAAGCTAAATTTGTAGGTTAGATTTGATTAACACTATTGACGTCAGAAAAGTTGGATGGCGCAGCCACGCGGTAGAATGTTGAAGCTGTAACATTGTGACTGGTGAGGTTTATTTAGATGGTGAAGCATTGACGTCGTGATGGAAACAGAAAGAAATTTGTCAAATTCGAGGAGGTACTGCTCTGTATACGGTTGCAAATCGTATAAAACGGGTACGAAATATCTTCACTACTTCCCTGTACAAAAAGTTCAGAGAGAAAGATGGGCTTCGGCGCTGTCAATTGGAAAACGTGTTACATGTTACATGACAGTGTGGTCTGCATTTTTGTGAAGACGACTTCTTTCCACCGGTACTGTTGATTATTGATAGTTATTGTCTCTAATTTGTATTCACATGGATTTAGCTACATCAAAAATACTGATAAACTTGTAGCCTATTACTTCTGTTCCGTACATAGAATGTAATCCGCTCTTCGTAAACTTATTTTAGGGGCTCTTCCGATTGACAATAGCCGAATGGTTAGAAAACTTAAGAAAAATGCTGTTCCTAGCCTTAATTTGCCAGAGAATTTATATCCTTGCCTTTGAACAGCAAGTATGTAGGTCATTGAAGTATAATTTGGCTTAGATTGTGTTTTTGGCTATGATCTCCCTACTGTTAAATTTAGTTAATTAAAATGTAAAATCTTAGTTTTAAGTACCGGTTTGGTGACCCATCATCGCAGGCAGGCCGGTAACACCTATACTACTCAGGCAGATAGGTCACTTAGCCGTAATTTTGAAGTTATAGTGATGTTAAGTATACATATGCGGTAATGTAGCAGGAGACCGGATCGGCCTAGGCTATTCTAAATTTAATTAGTTCCCATTTCAGGGGTTTTCAGTTTTGAGTGCGATTAGTTGGTTTAAAAGTTGTACAACAGTAAGGAGAGTATGTTTTGTATAGGTTTTAATTGGTATTATGGTTTATGTCGAGATGAGGAGTGAATTTGGTTTGGCTTAAAGTGTAGGTTTTGATCTGTTCCGTTTGCTTATGACAAGTTCAAATGGAGACTCCAGCTTTGTTAAATATGTGTATTTAAATATTTAATTAAATATATTGATAGAGAGGATGCCTCCATTTTAACTTGCCTGTGGCAAGATGTTAATAAATTAATATTCTTGCCTTTGAACAGCAAGTATGTAGGTCTATATTTGCAATATTGAAGTATGATTTGAGCGTCCCAAGTAACGCTTATTGAACCCAGAACATTCATGCAAATTCAGGGCTGCATGATTCAATTTATTATCAGGGAGTCGTCCTCTGTGTTATGTGAGATATATATATATTGTGAAATTAATAAAAACATCTATACCGCTAGGCTCCGAAGTACAGGCTTCATATATGTAACAGCAGACAGTAAATTAACTATCTACATGTGGGTAATATTTTTAACTGGTAGTAGGCTAATTAGGCACTGCATTTAAATTGATTATAAAAATATTTATATCAATGAAAGAAAATATGTACTATTTTGCCATCATAAATTAGAAGCCTTAACAAACGCACACCCAATTACTTCACGTCACTATCTCGCCGCCATATTGCAAACAGCTGACCGTAAGCTCCTCCCCCGTTTCGGACGTCAATTAAGTTCCAACGTTCGTCGCAAGGTGCCGGTTGCGGTGGCATCTAGTAGCCAAGTTCACAGTTATGTATCGTTGACGGTAACATTTGGTAGCAAAACTAGGAATTACTTGAAATTGATCGTCTGCAGTCCTTACCTGAATTACAGATAACATACACTAATACAGCCATCACAATTAACACCGGTTATCAGACATATTCTACACACACCCAAAGTACAAGGGGGTACGTGACCGCGTTGTCGCAGCCTCTAAACTGAGGAACCAACCAACCTAAATACCATTTCCCGACTCAGTACGCGACCTACGGTGTTCCTAGATGAATGAAAGTAAAGTAAAATAAATTGTCATGTGTGAAAATTGCAGTTTTCTATGGCAGAAATGCCCTCCAGTGTCATGTGAAGCGATGAGAAGCCTTGGATGATAAGGTGTTGCCTCTTTTAAACAAAATAGTCTATTTTGAAATATCTTTTGGTTTTCGGTCTTATTAACGTTGCAGTTTGTTTTAAAGTAGACTAATATTGATCAGTTATCTTTTTTTCTTCTTAGAAAATTAGTTGCGATGGACTTAGTTAATATGGTACCTGGTGAAGTCAGTACATGGTAAACTAGGCACAATACTTAAAACAACACCAACATACATGTTCGAGGCTGAACACATTACTCATCTCCACAACCTCAAGTTCCAGCCTGCTGAACTGCAAGGCTTTCCCACGTGGATGTTGTTGTTGATTCTTGTAGGGGGTTTGTGACATCGTGGTCATGTAGCCTTGTGTACTGGGATGTGTGTTGAATTTGTCTGATAACCTGTGCCACTGTGATATCTGTACTAGTATTCTATGTGTATATATATTATATTGATGCAGCCAATGGCCGTGTATTTTTCCTTTCAGGACGGGTCAGGGAAGGGATTATGAAAGGAAATCGGCCGTGGACCTATTGAAAGGAACCGTCCTGGCATTTGCCTGGTAGTGAAAATGGGAAGCCACGAAAACCATTTTCATGACGGCCGAGGTCGGATTCGAACCCATGCTCTCCCGATGCCAGCGAGACACGAGGTAACGCGCTTCTCGGCCACCGCGGCCGGTTGTGTATTTGTAATTGAGGTAGGATTTGGATAGGAAGTGGGAACCCACGGAAAACCATTTCCAGAATGGCTGAGGTAGATATCGAACCCGCCTTTTTAGCGGGTGATGGTCCAACAGGCGGGGCCGTGACCGTGAATCGACACTGCTCTGCATTTTGAGACAGAACTTGCGGGTCCTCAAGAAGTATTCAAACCGCGTGCCACATAAGTTAACAGAGGTGTAGAAGTGGATGCCATACGAGACCTGTATCCACCTGGAGCGATTTCAGTGGGAAGAGAACGACAAGCTCAATACCTGGGTGCGAGTGTACGAACCAGAACTGAAGCGTCAGTGTTTCTTCCACGCATGTAAAAAAAAAACTGTCAATGGGGCGTACATCATAACATCCTGAATTGTTATTATTAATAAAGTAGTAGTAGAAAGTGTCCTTTGTTATAGTTGTTGATTCATTGAGGGGCTTTGCGACATCGTGGTCATGTAGCCCCGAGTACTTGGGTGTGTGTGGAATTTGTGTTATTGTAACGGCTGTATTAGTGTGTGTATTTGTAATTGAGATGAGGATTAGGCCTTAATTTGGGAACCATCCCGGCATTCACCTAGAGAAGAAGTGGGAAACCACGGAAAGCCACTTCCAGGATAGCTGAGATGGCAATCTAATCCGCCTCTTCTCAGTTTTGCATCACAAGGTTGAGTGTAACCCGTTCCAGCCCTCAGACCAGAGTTAAATTTCTTTGCAGAGCCGGGAATCGAACTCGGGCATCCGCGTCTTTGTTATATGAAATTGGGGAGAGAAATTAACATATTGTTACGTGCCACCCCTAGTGGCACTTTTGTTAACTGGATTACGGTGGGTAGGAAGCACAACACCAATTACTGCTTAAAGAAATAATTAACTTTATTGCGGCCAGAAAATTACACTACTCATCAGCGAACACAAGCAATTGGAACCTTACTCCAGTTTCCTCAAGTCTCTTGCTTGCGGAGAGCTCTTGCCCTTTCACTTGTCAACAAACCCCAGAAGTTAATCCTGCCGCTAATGAGCCTAGTGGCCTTGACAGAACTGCATGCAACTTCTTCCTAATGTGCGCCTACTACAGTACTTACGAGCATTTGCACGCTGTTCACAAGCTGGGAGAAACAATGTCACTGGATTTCGACACCACAATATCTCAGACACTCAGTGAAAGCACACTCACTCAGGCAGTCCCCTGTATGTTTCTCACTTCGCCACTACACTAGGGGTTTCGCAAGTCACCACACTTCTGTCGCTCAGAATAAACGCTCACACTAGCTCGTAAAACACAACAACAACTACTGCTAGACAGGTCGCACTTATATAGCAGGCCGGTGACTCAATAAATGCTTCTAGATCCATCCAGGGTTCACGGCTTCTCGAGGTTTCCATTGCTGGTCCAGTCACGAATATTCTGGACTACCCCTTTGTCCTAGTAGCCCTGTTGCATAAGGCACACGCAATACAGGAGGCAGGCCACAGCCCAGCCCTGGGGCAGTTGTGACTCTGCGGCGAGTGATGACACAAACTCACAGCCGTAACAATATCTACTTAGTATAAAACATAGTCCCCGATTCTTGGATGTTACGGATAAACTCGAGAACCACTGGATGGATTTTGATGCGGTTTTCACCATTCTGTAAAGGATATCTCGAGGATGATTTCTGTTTAAAATAATTTATTTATGATCAAAGTAAGCCGAGCAGTAACGATTTCAGTGGAAAAGTCGAGAAAAAAAACTGGCGTCCGAGCGCTTTGTAAGCTTACGCTGGGCAAACCGTTAAAAATATCTAAATACTATGAGTGTAAGAATTGTTCAGCATGAAAAGTTCTTCAAAAAAGTCCGCGAGAGAATTTGTCTATCTTCAATACATCGCCCACTATAAGTGTTTTTACGTTTTAATTTCTTCCAAACATGTCCATTCAACTACTGAGGCGACAGTTTACGAGCTAGCTAAGGGCGAGTCTATCATCCCTGTTACAGCCTAGATAGCGGTCGAACCTGTTGCCCCAGATACAGCCAGCAGCAAACCGTTGAGTTAAGACTTCTGAGAAGGGTGGTTGTGTTTGGAGTTTCCCTGGAAGTGCAACTCGGGTTTTCTTCATTTTGCCTGTGAAACATAGTCAAGTTATGATTGGACGGAAGGGGGATTTGAGTTTCATTCACCTCGCCATTCCCTGGAAGTGCAACTCTCATTTCGCCTGTGAAATGTTCGTTCCGCAAAATTCACAGTCAGTTTAAGATTGGACGGAAGGGGGATTATATTATATTAAATTATACTGATTGGCGTATAGGCATAATCTCTACTTAGTATAAAACTAAGTCCCCGATTCTTGGATGTCACGGGTAATCTCGAGAACCACTGAATGGATTTTGAAACGGTTTTCACCATTCTGTAAAGGATATTTCGAGGAAGGTTTCTTTAGAAAATAATTTATTTATGACCGAAGGAAGTCAAGCACTATCGATTTAAGTGAAAAGGTCGAAGAAAAAAACTAGCGTCCGTGCGCTTTTTAAGCTTACGCTGGGAAAATCGTTAAAAATATCTATATACTATGAGTGTAAGAATTGTTCAGCATGAAAAGTTCTACAAAAAAGCCCGGAAGAGCATATCTCTATCTTCAATACATCGCCTACTGTAAGTGTTTTTACGCTTTCATTTCTTCCAACAATCTCCATTCAGTTACTGAGGTGACGTTTACGAGCTAGCTAGGGGCGAGTATATCACCCCAGTTACAGCTTAGCTAGCGGACGAGCTTATTGCCCCCAGATACAGCCAGTAGCAAACTGTCGAGTCGTGTTGAGTTAAAAACTTTAGAGAAGAGTGGTTGTGTTCGGAGTTTCCCTGGAAGTGCAACTCGGCTTTTCTTCATTTCGCTTCTGAACTTTCCGTTCCGCAAAATTCACAGTCAAGTTAAGATTGGACGGAAGGGGAATTTGTGTTTCATGCACCTCGCCATTCTTAAATTACGTCTGACAAGAATTTGTTGCACATGCATCTCCTTGATAATATAGTCCAGTCAGTGATTTTAACCCATCATGCCGAAACGTAAAACGGATATTGGTCGTTGTTCATTGACATTGAAAAAAAAAAGCGCTTATCACGTAATGCATTCATAACTGTTCCCGGTGAAGCCGGGTCGGGTTGCTAGTTAGAAATATTTAGAATATTGTAGTACCGGTACTTGAAGATTTGCGCTCTCAGTGCCCATAAAGAAATAGATTCCAAACTATTGCATTCAACTTGATAATTAATATTCTAAATGTATATTGCTGTTGTGGATGTTATGGTCTACTCCTATTGCTTTAAGGTGTACCTGGAGTAGTTTTGAAGATAATTAAATTTCTAAGCTAAAGTCTTATTATACTGATACATTACCAATATAATTTTAAACATTCTCGCTCGAAGGGATTGTTTTGAGATACTTCCATATTTGAAATTATTGATACCAAAGCATACCATTAAGCATGATTTTTTTTACATACAATTGGGCAGTTAATCATGTGTCGTTCCAATACCTTGTTTATGTTGTATGATAATCTACTACGCGTTGAAAGAGCGCTGCATGTAAACATTTTTTAAAATTCTGTTACTCTCCTAGCTCGGCTTTACCCACGGACTCTGCAAGGAATCATTCCTCTACCGTTTCAGGACGGTGTCTGGGAGTTGAACACACGTTGTCAGCACATACAGCTGGGGATGGTGACAGGCCGATCGTACAGGCGACCGTTAACTTGGATCTAATTAAGGAAGGGTCCGACAAGGGATTTTGGATGGAAGTCGGCCAAGAACTTGTTGAAAGGAACAGTCCCGGCATTTGCCTGGCGGTGAAAAATGGGAAACTACGAAAACCATTTTCAGGGCGGCGGAGGTGGGTTTCAAACCCACGCTCTCCCGATGCCAGCAAGACACGAACTAACGCGTTAGCGCTCTCTTCCACCATGGCCGGTGTGCAAACATAGTTAACTATTGCATTGGAAGGGAGACCATCTTCCGGAGAGGATATCCAGGAAGAATCACTGCATTTCTGCAGGACTCTCTGCTCCGTTCAATCTAGCTGAGTCCTCCACGTAGTGTAGCAGTTAGCATTTTTGGATGTCGCCCCTAGAGGTCCGGGTTCGAATCCCGGCTCTGCCAAGAAAATTTAATTCTGGACTGAAGGCTGGAACGAGGTACGCTCGTGAGGCAAAACTGAGAAGAGGAGGGTTCGATTCCCATCTCAGCCAACCTGGAAGTGGTTTTCCGTAGTTTTTCCCCTACTTCCATTCCAGGCAAATGCTAGGATGGTTCCTAACTTAGGACCACGGCCGCTTCCTTCCCAATCCTAACCCCAATTTGCAAATACACTAGCACATCCATCACAATAACAAAGGTTATTACACATATTCTACACATCCAAAATTCACGGGGCTGTAAGGCCATGATGTCGCAGCCCCTAAAATAAGCAACAATACCTAAATATTCAAATATATCAAAATGTTCACGTCAATTTTTATTATTTGAAGAGCTAATGAACGAGTCCACTATAGTCAAATTTGGAGGGCTATTGTTGGAACATCGGAACCGGACCTTTCTTTCATCTTCCCTGTCGACTTCCCAGGGTTATTTATTGTTCTCTTCCTACCGGACCACCTGCTGGTTTAGCGGCTAGTATTCTTGCATGTCGCCCCGGAGGCCCGAATTCGCTTCCTCGCTCTGCCAAGAAATGTAATTCCAGTTTGAGGGCTGGAACGGGGTACACTTAGCCTCGATTTTCCCTGGTTACCCCATTTCTACTCCAGGCTAGTGGTGGGATGGTTCCTAGTTTAAGGCTACGGCTCAATCCTCACCTCAATTACAAATGTACACACTAATACAGCACAATAACACAATTTCTGTCCATACACCCAAGTACACGGAACTGAAATGACCACAATGTCCAAGCCCCTAAATGAGAACAACAATTCTCTTCCCACCAGGACGATAGAGGTGGGACAGATGCCCTCGCTGTTCCGCCCCTTAGAACCCCAATAACTAACTGATATGGAGGTCTAGTGTGTCTTATTCTTCCGTCTTAAACTGGCAACCATCCCAGAACTTGCCTGGGTTAGAAATGGGGAAACCAAGGAAGATCACTGCTAGTATGACTGAGGTGAGAATCGAACAACAAACGCCACCTACACTAAACTACATTGCGTGGGAAAACCTTACAAATACGAGAAAATATGTAAAAGTACCAAACAATTTATCATGCCGTTTTGTATCTTCCGCTCTTGAAACATACAGCTTTTTCTATTTCGGTTAGGTACTTGTGATTCAAAACAGAAGCCTCCGTGGCTTAGGCGGCAGCACGCCGGCCTCTCACCGCTGGGTCCGTGGTTCAAATCCCGGTCACTCCATGTGAGATCTGTGCTAGACAGAACGGAGGCAGACAGGTGTTTCTCCGGGTACTCCGGTTTTCCCTGTCAAAATTTCATTCCAGCAACACTCTCCACTATCATTTCATTTCATCTGTCATTCATTTAATCATTGCCCCAGAGGAGTGCGTCAGGCCTCGGCAGCCGGCACAGTTCATATCCTCGCCGCTAGATGGGGGCTCCATTCATTCCATTCCTGACCCGGTCGGAGACTGGAAGCAGGCTGTGGATTTTCATTTTCACTTGTGATTCAAAACATTAATTTTCATAAAATCTGCACTGTTAATTAACCAGTAGACTATGTGATGGTGATGATAATTAATAATGAATGAGAGGTCACATAGGGTCATTGACTGGCTCTCTGACTGGATCCTAAGTGAAAGAAGGAAGTCATAAGCCCTATTGGATTGACGTTACATGTCACCTCTGAATGTGAAGCACGTTGGAAGTTTTCAATGGTATCAGAATATTAGTGCCTCTGTGATTACGGGTTGATAACGAGGAACATTCGTAAATTTCGTGGAATGCACCAGTCGTCACCCACGTACGGCCAGTGACAGATGTTCCACCGTCTGTCGGCGTTTCCGCTCCTCAGTGGTAAGGCAGGCGGCAAGCGCGTGGCTACTTCCGTCTGGCGGGGCGCTACCAACTGCCTGCCGTGAGCCACGGGCCAGACTACCACTTAGCACCACATAGCAACAGGACCCTAAATACTCGACGTGTATAACAGAGGGCGGCAATCAGTCGATTCGGTCGTATAGAGGCCAGCAAATAAAATTGTACACGACTAGATCTTCTGTCCCCTTTTACCTCAGCTCCTCCCGTTTGTTTCTGGCTTGTAATGGCCAAAGTTGCAAAGAAAAGAAAAAAAAAACTTCGAATGAATTTACTTTAGTCTATCCTCTCCTACCGGTCGGTACCGTGCCTGCCACACCCCGCTGGTCTTGTTTCAGGCATCCGTGCAACGTGACCGAACCACCTCCATTGACTCTCTCTTTGGTTGATGCCAGAGAGGTATAACATGGCATAACACCAATCGTATTCCCGATAGAGCCTAGTGTAATTTCTGTTAATCGGTCTCTCGTTGTCTTTTGTTCAGGTCTCAGGTACCAAACAAAGAGAAAATAAATTGCTGTTTTTTTTCCTCCATTATTTTGGTCTCATTTTATGAATTCTTATGCTTGGATTTTATGTTCCTTTATTAATATGAACTTTCAACAGTTTGTTAGAGTAGCCAGACTGAAATATTTTGGATTTTAGGTAATAATAATAATAATAGACCTAATCGTATGGCCTCTGTAGAACATAATCCATTTAGGCCTAGGCTACTCTCCAATGTCGACGTTTTGCTTGCACTGGAACCGAAACACTATTGGGTGATCTGTAGCTGAGATTTCATTTTTTTTTGTCTTGTAACCACTAAGTGGGATATGAAATGTGATACGAGGGATATTTTACGAGGTTATCGTACAACTCGGAATGTTGTGGATTTCTCCCGCTCTTCAAAAATCCGACTACCTCGGCCGGGAATCGAATATCAGTTATGCCTTTTCTAACTAACTAACTAACTAACTAACTAACTAACTAACTAAACAAATAATAATGTCATTAACACAATTACTATTGAGAACGTAATTTATAAAATAAAAAGGTTAATGAGCCATTAAAAATAGGAAAGTCTATAAATCAACCTTTCGTACTTTTATCTATTTACGTTTCACATATCCGAAAGCGATTCGATTCCTTTCACTGAAACGCTACCTTCCTTTGTGGATCGGCGGTGAAGTGTCCGCCTTATGATCCCAAGAACAAGATACCATAATGTGGCCCCGAGGTATACAGTACCTCAGCACTTGACCAAATTGTATATCATACCATTTAGAGGTAAATAAGTTCAAATTCTGGTTGGTTGGTTGGTTCCTTAGTTTAGGGGCTGCGACAACGTGGTCATGTAGCCCCGTGTACTTTGGGTGTGTGTAGAATCTGTCTGATAACCGGTGTTAATTGTGATGACTGTATTAGTGTGTGTTATCTGTTTTTTTTAAATTCAAGTAGGGACTGCAACTTTGAATTTTCAAATAGTTCCTACTTTTGCCGCCAAACGCCACCGTCAACGACTACTAGGCCTAGTTCAGAACTAGCTACTAGACGCCACCGCAGTCGGCTCTTGGCAACGAACGTAGCAACCTAAGAGCGTTGTTTACATTTTTAACCTATCCAATTTAGTTTCACACAGGTGTAATTAGTGGAAAGATCTTTAGCATGCCATAAATCTATGTCATGGGACCGCCGGCTTTACTTCCCCTCCGAAGGAAGGCATACTGAGGGATTTTTAACGCTCTTAAAAAATCCGACGGCTTCGGCCGGGTTTGAACCCGCTATCTTGGGCATAGAAGCTCAGCATGCTACCAACTACGCCACCGAAGCCGGTTAAAGTTCAAATTCTGCAACAGAGCCAATTTCGTACAGCTGTTTTCTATAATTATCTATAAATTTGTTTCGCTTACCTACAAATGTTGTCAATGAAGCAATGACAATGAAGCGAAATTCAGACAGACCGTCAGTCTAAACCTGCAAGATAGTCTGCCGTGTTTTTGGATTTTGTGCCTGCCTAATAACTACCACCTCTCCCAATCCTGAAGAAGTTCTTGGCAGCAAGCGTTTTGGGATCGATGAAATGAAAATGGTGTTTGGGGAATGACTTTCTTCCCAGGCAACAGACTCCTATGAGGGGAGGTCTCGCGGCGTAGCCGTGCTCCTTAAATCGTGCACCACGACCACGCAGGCAGCTGCAGCAAGTCCGGTAATCGTAGATTCGAACCCCGACGCTGACAGCGGCTATTGTGCCGTCCAGGCAAATGCCGAGATAGTACCGTATTTCAAATGTCGGTGCACCTACTGTACCTACTGCACCTAACATAGCTACACACACCACTATTGTAATCGCATCAATACAGGTTATCAGACAGATTCAACACAGCCAATTACACGGAGCTGATGACCAAAGTTGTCCCAAGACCCTTAAATGAATTAACTACTACACAAAAGTTAGTCACTTACTACAACAAATATTTCAATAAACTCGAAAACTGCGAACAAAAAGCCACATGGATTCACACCCAATGAGACCTGGGTTGGTGACCATGGGACCCCCGCTGAGCACGGCATCTACTTACTTGTACTGGGCTCCACCATATCATCTGTCTTGTGGACCTCCTTCAGTCATCTCTTGCTCTCTTCCGATACAAACGGTATTAGGGTATCCGAGGATTAAGTTATCTTCATTTTCACGCCTTAAACGGCTTGTCTTTTCTTTCCTAATACCCTCATTTGGGGGGGGGGGGGATCAGACCACTTTTTTTTATTCTCACGATATCCCGTGCTTACTGATGACCTCGTAGTTCCGCCCATTAAAACAACACTAACTAACTAACTAACTAACTAACTAACTAACTAACTGTTTGAGGCCCTAAAGGTTGTGTGTAGCCCCACCAAGGGATAGCGCTATGCCCTCAAAAGTCCATAGCTGGTGAGCTCAGGAGTTGTGACTTCGAGGGATTACTGAGCTGTGTTTGTATTTTTGCCTTTCCTTTTTCCATTTATTCTGAGGTGGACATTATCGTATTTATATGAGGCAAAAACATTAACCATATTTGGATAACGCTTGGTATAGGCTATGTATTAACTTCGTTATCTGTATAAACTATTTTACACCTGCTAGTACCCAATATGCTCTAAATCTTTATTGGAACATGTTTTCACTTGAGAATTCTAGAAATCAAGACAAATTATTTTGTATATATTGAATTATAACTTTAGACTTTTGCTTTTTGTTTTTAATACGAATAACTTTTTTCAAAACTAATGAATATTGTACGGACGCCCATTTCGTAATTTTTGTTTGTTTGTTTATATGGTTATTAATGTCACGTTTTCGTAAATAATACATATGAAGATATTGCTAAGCACATAAGATGATGAAGATCCCTTTGAAGGGCCGAAAACGTGTTCCAATAAAGATTTAGAGCATATTGAGTATTAGCAGGTGCAACATAGCTTTAATAAGATTATCGTATTTCCCTTTCCTGTCTGCCTTTCATGGCTCAATGTCTTTCTAAGACCCTCACTTCTCATTTTTCGAGGGTTGTGAGCATTTTCCCCCTTTATTTTATTTCCTTTATTCCGTTTTTTTTACCTAATTCTTCTTCTTATATGCACAGTATTGTAGATGTAAGTCAGTAGTTAGCGTTACTACTATTCATTTTCATTATCGACCTGATCATTAGGGGAAGATGACCTAGATGTTTCGCCCATTGAACAGTCACTAAAATGGCACGTCAGACCTGATAAAATGTTAATTATGTGTGAATCAATATTTGGGAGTTCTGTTTTTATCACAAAAAAGACTTTACTTAAAAACATCCCTCGTATGTTTGACTTTCGTTTGTTGAGATCTCAATGATAGAAATTGTTGACAGCGTTGTTGGAATCCTGAGATGGTCGTGGTTCTTTGCTTCTGCAGTGGAAAGAAGTTGAAAAGTCATGTGGTGAAAAGAAAGAGCTATTTTTCCCCCTGAGATGACCATTGGGGTTACAAATTAAATACTACAAAAATATTGTGGGTACTCGTCTTACGTTGCAGAGAATGATTCAGCTATTGGCAACTATTAACAAAGTGGGTACCGATCCCAGCGAAACGCTGAACATTTAATTTAGTTGCTGTAAAACGGTAGAAACCCAAAAGAATACCTTGTATAGGTTCATAAGTGTTTCTATGGATTCTTAAGATTGGGATTGACACTGGGGGAATGGACCAATCCATTGTATATGTGATTACTGGCCAGGAATTATTAGGACGGAAAGCTTAACAGTTTAAATAATGACGGAGAAAAGGGCAGATAAGGAAGTTGAAATTTGGAACAACTCAAATACTGGGATTCCTACCCACTGTCCTCCCGAAATCAGACTTAATCACGCTGAACAAGCATGGTCAATGTTTACTCCGTAAATTGTTCTCATTAAAATGTATTATTATTATTAAGATTACTGTGGATAAAATGACGGTTCCAGACTTAAACGGACGAATTTCATGCGGTGTCAAGGAAACATAATTATCAGCACTGCGTATTATGTTTTTGGTGGGAGGCCAGGTGGACTATCGCCCACCCCTTTAAGCGGCTTCCGTGGCATTAGCCAAGGAAGGACTGGGACTGTGACATTTCTCAAATGACCTATTCATTACATGTACCAAGAATAATTCGGGTCACTAGTGAATCGTTCCAGATGTGCCTTGTGGCATAATTGCAAATTAAGTAAATAATTATAAACGCCCCTTGACATTTAAATTTCTGATAAGAGGTGGACGAAGAATTGTCTTTAGCATTTAACAAATTTGGGCCCTCGGAGTAAATTTAGTTAATTTTGGTTTGGACCAGAGATTTTAGGCCGGATGTCCATCTGTCGCCACGTGATCCCAGCAGTCACCAAGATTTGAATCTGGACCGTCCTCCAGATAATGCCTCTGCATTACCACGCCCCCAAAATAATTAATTAAGTACGTTCATAAAGAAATCTCGTTTGTAAGTTTTGGAAGTGAAAGTTGACAGAGCTATTTTAAAAACAGAATATGTTACACCAGTGTTTGGATGTTTGTAGCACGGTACGTTGCAAAAATGATACTGTTGTGTTGCTATGAGAGGAAGGTCTGGCGGCTGAGTGAAGTGGAAGCCTTTATATTATGCTTGTGCGATGGCTTACATACCGGTGCTGTGAGGGGAAGCCGTACTCTGCTTGCTTGCTTCCTTCCTTCCTTCCTACCTGCCATTTCCACATCACCTTGTGCCCTCCTCTCCCCTTCACTCTTACAAATCCAACAAAACAGGGGATGTAGGTTTTCCCAGCCATGGGGTGCTTTGTTAGATTCAAGCTTTTGTCTGAAAGCCGTCTGTGACTATTCCAGTTCCGTCAGAACCTTGGTCGCTGTCCGCTGTGCTGGCTGGCTTGCTCTGCAGCGATATGCTAATTCTCTCGCGTCGTAAAGAAGTGTTCAAATTAAACTGGAGTAAAACCCTTTCTCGCTATGAAACTGCTGGAAATTAAGACTTTAATAATAGTGTTTTTGCAGTGCTCTGGTGGTGTAATTGAGGTTTAACTGCAATCATTATTTAACAGCAGTTATATGATATCTGGAGAAAGTGCTGGTAGTCGTGCGATCTGGACCTCAGTTTTATGGCTGTTCTGTACCATATTACTGTTTCATGTGGGACTTTATGTTTCTGATTTGATTTGTAATCTTTAATTACCCAACCTCCTTTGTCGATGTTCACCACGCGATGAGCTCGTAGCTGCACCGCTCAGATATCCTAGGTTCGAATCCCTCGCTTCCAACAGTAATTACTGAGTGTCGTTCACCCGATCACCGATCTCACAGTAGGTCCTATCTTAAATTATCTTCATCATCATACCTATGTCAAGACCTGGGTAGTATCCTACCATGTTCTTGCACCAATTAATTACAAACCCACGTTCCAATACAGTCGTCTAATCATCATAGCACCCAAGTAAAATGAATATGATATATTTTGGAGTCCACCTTCTCGTGGTTTACGGAAAGTTCGGTCGGTATCTGGCACTTACGCATTATTTGGTGTACAAACTTGAGCGTTGCATAATATTAAAGAAAATTACAAGATCCCGATTTGTGTCTATTTAACTGTAGTAAAAATTTCACACACAAGATTTACTAATAGCTAAGTAATATGCAGATTTACAAAAGTCACAATTTTTGGTATTTTATAGAAGGTGGAGGGCGATATCGGACGGTCTTTTAATTGGATATTCTGGTGCCTATACAACGAAGCGAAATTTAGTTTTTATCGCAATAAGATTTATAACAAAAAGCAGCCCATTGAAACCTGATACGTCTCTCTGAGGCTTAACGCTAGCAGTGACTGAACCATACCGAGCCATCACGGATGTTCTTAACACAAATAATTCAGTTAGTTATTATTTATACACTAAATGCCTCTTGTCCTCTTCTTTGATCATATTCTCGTACAATAACCTACTAGCACTTAACTGGAAAGTAGTCCAGCAAATTGCCAAAACTGTCCGATCTTCCCATACCCCTGACTCTACTGTAGTCTGCTGTCATTGTAGCAACTGTTGATTCCTTGCCGGACCATGCTCTTGGTGTTTCATTTAGTGATATGATACATGGTGGTCATCAGGCTTTGAAATATTACTCGGTGCAAAGATATGGTATGATACTACCGAGATCTTCCTGGGATTTGATTGGTGTTGAACTTGGAAACCACGGCAAGTTATTTAAAAGAAGATTGACAGTGGGATTTGAATTAATATCTCAAGTCGACGGAATGGGACCATACTGACCAGCCTCCAGTTCTGGGAGCACCTTTTATTTATCACTCTCTTTGAGACTTTCGGTACCGCGCGCTTCTCTACTTCAGTAGCCTATAGGCTACATGTTTGTTGTTACTTCGTATAGAAACTTTGATTATCTTGGTCATCAGCCTGTGTATTGGCTGGATTTGTCTCATAACCTATATTTCTGTGGTGATTATAGCAGTATGTATAGCTGTAATTATTAGGGTCAAGGATTTAGGTAGGGACTTGAAATAAGATACCATCCCGGCATTTGCCTGGAGAAAGTGTGAAAAAATAAATGGGGGAAAACCACAACTCAGAATGGGCGCTGCCAGCACCGGGATTGAAACCTCGGATCTTCGGACTTGCAACTCCCACATTGCAGTCGTGGATGTTGATTTAACGCATACAATCACACTGCTGAATTTTGTTCTGAGAGTAATTGTCTCTCTCTTTCCCATGAGTGGACTTGTGATCTTTGAATAGATAATTAATTGTAAGTTAAAGCGAGAGTCACTTGTAAGAGGGGACGTTAATGGTTGAGGGTGTTTTGAGCTCTATGCAGTGGCACTGAGCCTTGCTTTTCTAAACAAGGTACTTAAGCGCGCCTCCGGGACCGCGAACTAACCTCCTGTTTGGTCATTAACTCCTGCCTCGAGATCTTCTTGGAGCCCTCAGTGGCTGGCTTTAATTGTTTTCGCTTCCAGTGATAACTGTCTGGAAATGGTTTCTCTGGAGCAAGAGAACCGTTTTCGTGATTGATTCTTCCGTTAAAACCTATGTTGTTAAATACTTCAAAATATCCGGCGTCCTTGCGCTGTTTTCAAAATATCCGGTGTCCCTGTGCTGTTTTTACTTTGCAGCTTAGCAGACTCTTTGGATAGTTATAAAATAATAATACTGTATTAATAATAATAATAATAATAATATCGTATGGCCTCGGGTGCCTGGTACAAGCTTTGTTAATTGACACCCAGAAGGTAGCTTGCATGTCGAATTTCGTCGTTCCTTTGAACGCTATGAAAGTCAAGGAGGTTAGATATCTAAACTCCTTGACACTACTACAGCGCTTTCAAGTAGAGAATGGAGGAACTTTGTGTTGGCGGAAAATCCCGAGATTAATTTTGCCATTGAACACGGCCTACTGAATTCAAATGGGTTCTTTAACATGCCAACAACGTATGACATGAGTATCGTGATTTTTGTCGCCTTCAAAAATCACTTACCATGGCCAGGGGCGAACCTGCAATCTTGGGGTTGGTAGTCCGACACTATAACCACTCACCCACCGTGGCAAGCATAATAATAATAATAATAATAATAATAATATGTGGCCTCCGGGTAGGTCTGATGCAGATCTTTTGAGTTGTCGCTCATGGGTGACCTGTGTGTCGTGATAAGGATTGTTATGAATGATACAGACGTCACATACATCCAGTCCTTGTGTCAGGGAAATTAATCATCGGAAAGTAAAAATTCGGCTAGGCCTGGACCGGAATAGAACCTGAGATCCTTAAATAAACGTAGCCATGGCAAGGTGTGTGTAATCCCACCACTCATGGCACGCCTTGAATAGCGCTACACCCTCAAGAGCTCACGCCTGGTGAGTTCGGGAGTTAGTGACCCCGTGGGTTTCCTGAGCTGGGTCCGTTTTCTTCCCCTTTTTTCCCGTTGACCGTGGGGTGGATGCTGTCCTGTTTCCCTCTCCTATCTGTCTTTCATGGCTCTACTTCTTTCTAAGTCCTCCAATTTTCAATTTTCGAGGGATGATGGCATTTCTTTTCCCTTTTATTTCCATTATTCCTTTATTTTTATGCATTTTGTCTTCCGATATGTATGTTATAGTTTGCATTCCACATTCATTTTCATCATCACCCAAAGCATTAGGGGCAGATGACCTAGATGCGTCTCTCCTAAAAACAACTTTCACCATTTGAAGGACGATCGACGGTGGGGCTCGAACCCACGTCTACCGAGTCCGCAGATAGCTTGACCCCATGGCCTAGCGCTGCGCATTAGCGAGCGTAGCACAATATGACAGCTATCTACTAAATTACGCAAGTTGTCCAAAATCGAGCCTTACGCACGATATCCGGTACTCCGTGGTACGTGCGTAACGCTCAACTACACAATGATTACAAGCTCTTGACTATTCGTCAGAAAATTCATAAGCAGGTAGTCAAAATATACAGAACAGCTACACGTAGCACCAATCCTCTTATAAATAAACAGGTTGGGTGATTACAAGCTAGGGAGAACCGCCACAAGCCCCCGCAACATTATAGAATAATTCTTCCACAAATTCTACTATAGCAACCCCTTTACTTTCATTTTCGTAATTAATTGTATCTTCAACTATCCTTTCCTATCTTCTGATTTACATTTCAAATAAATAATTACTTCGACTTTAAAAAAACTTTAGCCCATGAAGGGTCCAGGCCTACCAAGCGACCGCTGCCCAGCCATTTGGCCTGCAGATATTGGGGTGACGCGTGGTCAGCGCATCTGGTCCCCTCGGCCGTTAATCTTGGTTTTCGTGACCGGGGCGCTGCCTCACTGTCAGACAGTTACTCAATTGTCCTCACGAGGCTGAGTGCACCCCGTTCCAGCCCTCACGTCAGTTTCAGAAATTCCTGACGGAGCCGGGAATCGAACCCGAGGACTCCGGGTGAGAGGCAGACACGCTACCCCAACACCACGGGGCCGGCTTCTTACTTCGACTAGGCCTATCCTTTTTAAATTCTGTGTTTCAAGTGTTTTAATACAACCAGGTCATACTCTGACCAATTTGATTCCAACACCCCTCAACCAAATGCAGTAGGTCGTAACAGTCTGATATAGCTATCAAAGCTGTTGGCCTCTCACCAAGGTGGACTGGGTTCGATTCCCGGTCAATGCATGTGAGATTTTTGAAGTGAAATGCCATGTCATATGGTTCGGATTCCACGTAAATAGGAGGTCCCGTGGCTTATAATCTCAGGATTCACGGTCACGTAAAACTACAAATCTTCCTTTTATAGCTCTCAAGGTCTTCGGGCTGACAGGATATAAGAAAACGCATGCTTGAGTACGGTCAGGTCAGGTCAGGACGAAAGTGGACCGTATAAGAGAACGTATTGTGCTATGTTTTCTTTCTTTCTTTCTTTCTTTCTTTCTTTCTTTCTTTCTTTCTTTCTTTCTATCTGGGAAGGTATGATAGCAGAGTGATACAACTGCTCACTTCTCAGAAAGGTGGCTCAGGTTCCCTTGCGTCCAATGCATGTAGGATTTTAGAAATGAGAAATCACTTCCATCTCAAGGAAACGTTGTAACTAATGATATCGAGATTTTGAAGTCAGGAAAAACTACAAGCTTTTTCTTATTACTCTTTCTTTGCTTCTTTCTTGAAAATATTGGCATATACAGTATTTACGGGAATATGCTGCTCCGAACACGTAACATATCAAAATTGTCTTCCCTTCGGGTTGCGTAGTGACTAGCACTCTTAGCTGTCACCGCGGAGACACGGGTTCGATCCCGGCTCTGCCAAGAAATGTAATGCTAGTCTGAGGGCTGGATCGGGATGAGGCAAAATTGAGAAGTGTTGGGATCGATTCCTACCTCAGTCATCCTGGGAGTGATTTTCCGTTAATTCCCATTTCTACTCCAGGCAAATACCGGGTTGATACCTAACTTAAGGCCAGGGCCGCTTCCTACCCAAATTCTACCTCAATTACAAATACACACACTAATACAGACATCACGATGGCCCAGGCTATCTGACAGATTCTACACACACCCAAGTACACGGTGCTAGATGAGCACGATGTCGCAAAGCCCCTAAAAATCATCAACAATACCTTCTTCCTCATAAGCATTTGTTAATTTATTTTCAATTATAAATTTCCATCATACGCATTTTAAATTTGTTAAAATTTTCAAATATATGTCTTGTTCCGGTTATTACAATACATCGCGTGTGGCAAAACAGTTTGTACAAGGTCGATGAGCAAGGCCAATATGAACATATGAAGCTCTCGGAGGGCTTTTGGCATTTGTTGCTTTTTAAAACACTCCGCCTACATCAACACTCGGAAAAGTTATTTTAACGTTGTGCTTCCATCAAACCCCAGCCTTTCCGTGATGATATCAGTGTTAGAATGTTAGAATGCCCTTTCTCACGTACTGTCATAACATTTGGTGGGGAATATAGCTGGTTTCGTTATCACCCCCAGGGGAGAGATCACATTGTAAATCTCTTCATTGTTTGGAACGCTGAGCGATACGTGAATGAGATCCTCCAACCACATGCGCTCCATTTGTTGTGGACGTCTCTTGTAATCCATAACACATTACAGCCCGTGATGCTCGGCAGCAACAGTCTAGGAGTCTTGGTGGTGGTTCATCGATGAACTTAAACAAATGACATTATACATTTACGAATGCGGCACGATAAATATCCATGCAATAAGATGTATAATTTTAAAATTGTGGTGCGATTTTACTCACTAAGAAGTGATATTAAATCAAAAGTTTAGGAAGTAGTAGTTGATTCAGGGAACAACGTTAGTTATTGTTGTTCTAAGGGGCGGAACAGCGAGGTGGTCTGTCCCTCAGGGAGCAAATATAATGATAATAATAATAATAATGTTATGGGTTTTGCGCCCCTTTTAACTTCTGTGGCTTTTAAAGACGCTGGGGTGCCGGTATTTTGTACAGAAGGGGATCCTTAATGTGACGGCTCCCTCGCATTTAAGCACTCACAAATGGCAACTGACTGCGCCGGGATTCGATCCTGCAATCTTGGGTACAGCAGGCGAGAACGTGAATTGCAGACTCCCTAGTTCCAACAAAGACCAATAACGCCGTGTGTCTCCTCGTATCTGTAGGCAGGCACACATGCTGTGGTTGCTTTATATTAGCCTTTCAAGATACGAGTGCTGCTGAACTTGTTGTTTATGGTAGCAGGAGCTTAGCGGGACGATTGAATTTGAATTTGAATTTATTCATAAAGAAATGCCACTGAGGCTAAAGAGCCCCTTTATGTAGCGTAGGCTATACAATGCTCTGGCCTGAGATTTTGTAATAAGAAACTAAACCTAGCTTAATAACTAACAGAGCAAAATATAGAATACACTTATTATTAAATAAATGAGAGGGACACAGCGATTACGGAAAGACGTCAGCACATAAGTCAAGCAGAACAGCACGTGCTACTTGTATTAGACAGAAGTTATAGGCTATTGTGAATTGGGAACGGAAAAATTAATAATAATGGGCGAATTGAGAATGGTGCGTTTCTGATTGTTCTGCAACAGCACAGCTAAGCGTAACAGGAGCACTTGTCACCAAGGAGAGGAGAACCATGACAGGAGCTACTGAAACTAAGGCCCCTGTCAACCAAGCAGCGTGACACAAGTAAACGAAGAATAGTTCCCTCCTCGACCGCCGGCATTCGTATCTTGAAAGGCTAATATCATGTTGGTAGATGTAACCAGTCAACGGTACCTCGATTCATCGACATCTTCTGGCACCAGTGATTCTCAAACTTTTCTCACTGTTACATCCCTTTGGAGCTGTCTATATCAGCCATGTCAAAGTGTACCTCTATTACAAGTACAGACATCTACTCGTAGCTGCTAGCTCAGTGATCTCGTCGCCATCTACTTATTAAGTAGCCGCGGTTCGAATCTGGTCGATCGATGAGTGGTTTTCGAAAGTTGCCTAGTACCTTGACCCACGTTTCATGTGATATGATCACTGTATTTTCTACCAATCACGTAAAAGCAGCAAGGTTATCATACATGTTCAACTCACACCCTTATACATGGAGATAACGACCATCAAGTTTCAATCTCATAAAATGAAGCAACAAGTCAAATATTTAGTTGAGCATTGGCATATGTTTATATATATATATAAATGAATTACTGTTCGTTAGTCTCGCTAAAACCCGAGAACGGCTGGACCGATTTGGCTAATTTTGGTCTTGAATTATTTGTGGAAGTCCAGGGAAGGTTTAAAAGGTGAATAAATATGAAAGTTATAGCGCACGAGTAGATTCAACAAAGGAGTGACGGCACGCGAATCGCTTGAACAAAGTCCCGTATGCGTTCATATACCATTCATCCGATTGTTATGAAACTTTGGTTGTATTGTTGTGCACACTCCAGGAAAGGTTTCCGACGTAGTAAATCCTTTTTACAATAGGTAGTGCACGTGTAGATTCAACAAATGAGCGACGACGGCCGAAGCTATTAAACAAAGTCCTGTATGCGTTCACATACCATTCGTCCGATAGCGATGAAACTTGGGTGAGAGGTTGTGTACACTACAGGCAAGGTTTCTGGCTTAGTAAATCCATGTTATAATAGGTAACGCACGAGTAGATTCAACAAATGAGCGACGACGATCGAAGCGTTTCAACTAAGTCCCGTATGCGTTCACATACTATTCGTCTGATAGTGATGAAACTTGGGTGAGATGTTGTGTACACTTCATGGAAGGTTTCTGGCTTAGTAAATCCACTTAACAATAGGTAGCGCACGAGTAGATTCAACAAATGTGTGACGACGGGCGAAGCGTATCAACAAAGTCCTGTATGCGTTCACATACCATTCGTCCGATAGCGATGAAACTTGGGTGAGAGGTTGTGTACACTATAGGCAAGGTGTCTGGCTTAGTAAATACATGTTATAATAGGTAGCGCACGTGTAGATTCAACAAATGAGCGACGACGAGCGAAGCGTTTCAACAAAGTCCCGTATGCCTTCATATACTATTCGTCTGATAGTGATGAAACTTGGGTGAGATGTTGTGTACACCTCAGTTGTGTACACCTCAGGGAAGGTTTCTGGTTTAGTAAATCGACTTAACAATAGGTAGCGCACGAGTAGATTCAACAAATGAGTGACGACGGGCGAAGCGTTTCAACAAAGTCCTGTATGCGTTCACATACCATTCGTCCGATAGCGATGAAACTTGGATGAGAGGTTGTGTACACTGCAGGCAAGGTGTCTGGCTTAGTAAATCCATTTTACAATAGGTAGCGCACGACTAGATTCAACAAATGAGCGACGACGCGTGAAGTGTTTCTACATAGTTCTGTATACGTTCATACACCATTCGTCTGATAGCGACTAAACTTGGGTGAGTTGTTGTGTATACTCCAGGGAAAGTTTCAGGCTTAGTTAATCCATTTTACAATAGGTAGCGCTCAAGTAGATTCAACATATGAGCGAAGGCGCGCGAAGCGTTTCAACAAAGTCCCGTATGCGTTCATATACCGTTTGTCCGAAAGTGATGAATCTTGGGTGAGATGTTGTGTACATTTCAGGGAAGGTTTCTGGCTTAGTATATCCACTTGACAATAGGTATCACACAAGTAGATTCAAGAAATGAGTAACGGCGTGCGTATCGTTTAAAAAAAATCCGTATGCGTTCATATACCATTCATGCGATTGCAATGAAATTTGGAGAAATGTTGTTTCCACTCCCGCAAAGATTTCCGATTTAGTAAATCCATTTTACAATTGGTAGCGCACGATTAGATTCAATTAATGGGCGACAGCGCGTGAATCGTTTCAACGAAGTCCCGTATGCGTTCATATATATCATTCATCCGATTATCATAAAACTTTGGGGAGTTGGGCACAGTCCTGCGAAGGTGTATGAATTAGTAAATCCGTTTTTCAGTGGGTGGCGCACAAGTAGATTCAACAAATGAGTGTCGTCGCGCGAATCGTTTCAGCAAAAACCCGTATGCGTTCATATGCCATTCATCCGATTGCGATGAAACTTTCATGAGTTGTTGTGTACACGCCAGGGAAGGTTTTCACTTAGTAAATCCATTTTACAATAGGTAGCGTACGAGTATATTCAGCAAATGGGTGACGGCGCTCGAATCGTTTCAACAAAGTCCCGTATGCGTTCATATACCATTCATTTCATTGCGATGAAAATTTGGTGAGTTGTTGAGCACGCTCCCATGATTTTTTTGAGATACTAAATCAATTTTACAATAGTTTATAGGTGGTTAACGGAAAAATGAAAAACAATATTGGGAATCCAAAAGCACTAACATACAAAGTTACAATGCCAACACTTTCTTTGATTGGCATTGCAACGCATGCCGGGTACAGCTAGTACAGAAAAAAATACTCGTATGTACAGTCGCTCAAACAAAGAACGAGCGCACTCTTAGTAACAACACTGGTCTTTTCTTTCTCTCATTTTTACTTTGTTCTCGAGCTCTGACTCAAAAATTAAGGAATGAGTTGAGGAACTGTATACTTTAACTTATACTCATAATGCCGTTGAAAAGTTCTCGTTGAATCCCGCCGTTGTGACTAGGCCAAAGCAGTATCCGAGTGCACTCATTCTTTGTTTGAGCGACTATACAGGTCACACATCCATAGATTTTAAAAAATGATGTCAAACTGGAAAATCTTCACTGGGCTGAATGTTATCGACCTTTTAGAACCCAGAGCAGTTTACCCGCCAGGTCCCAAACAACTGATGATGTATGCAGCCCGCACGACGTAAGCGTTGTGCATCCTGCCTATAACGCCAGTCGTTCAGTCGGTTGTCGGTTTGTGTGCGACTCGGGGATACAGTACCTATGCTGATCTGCTACCTAACAATCGCCGCCATCACTTCCACCACCACCGAAGGATTATACTATCATTCAGTTTCTTCTTTCCAGGACGTGATCCTAAAAGCAAGCTACCCCGCGGCGTAGCCGTGCTTGTTAAACCGTGCACCACGGTCGCGAGGGGGCTGTAGTGAGTCCAGAGATCGTAGGCTTGAATCCCGGGGCTGATAGCGGCTATCTTGAGTGTAGTTTCTTTTTTCTCGAGATAGTACCTTATTTAAAGTCCTGGGGCACCTACAGTTTACGCCACGGATTTTGGCCGGTGAGCCCCCAATTGCGCAGTCGTACAGAGGACAGGTGAATCTCAGGCATGTGCAATTTATTCATGAGTTGCTTTCCGCGCATCTGAAAACTCACGTGTCAATTGCACATGCGTGAGGCTCGCAGACTGTGTTCTGTACGACTGTGAGGCCGAGACTGACCGGCCAAAAACCGTGGCGTAGACTGTACCTCATCCCTGTCCCTAATAGTTACACTGCCAGGCCTAGTACAATCTTCACATCAATACACATTATCAGACAAGTTCAACACACACCCAACTACACCGGATGTATTAACAACAAAATTATTAAAGCAATTTCAATCTCAAGTTTTATTATGTACTAATACAACTGTCCTTTTTTCTTGATGTTCATCCTCGCTGATAAACGATTAATTTTCTCGCTTTTGGAGCTGGATACTTTGACTCTTGACTACTACATGCTTCTGCCATATACACACGTGTCTTGTAAGGCGTAGCTGTTCGGAGGGAGGAGCAGGGACTGCTTATGTAAATAGCTACAGTCGGCTGAGGAATCCACCAGAATGAGCACAGATTTGCATAAAGTATATCCAAATAGATTGCGCTGAAAATGTTTCGACTCTCCCGGGAGTAGTCAGTTCCAAGGAAGTACATCACGATAAACGCTATATCAGCGATCACTAGACCTACTGGTGGCTCGTGGGGGTTAATCCTTGTCGCTCGCGCAGCCGGTTCTGATGAAATGACGCATCTGGTTTCGGCTGCAGTAAAAGTCTTTGAATTCCTCAAATTTGAGATACACTTTCCGACCCCGTGGTGTTGTGGGTAGCGCATCTGCCTCTCACCGGGTTCGATTCCCGACTGACGTGAGGGCTGTGGTGCACTCAGTCTCGTTAGGACTATTGAGTAGCTCTCTGATAGTGAGGCAGTGCCTCGGTCAGGAGACCAAAATGAATGGCTGAGGGCATCTGAGGCGCTGACCACGCGTCATCCCGCAATCTGTAGGCCGAAAGGCTGGGCAGAGGTCGTTTGGTAGGCTTGGCCCTTAAAGGGTTGTGGTGGCACGGGGTTTAGTTTGGTTAGGTTTGAGAGACACGCGTAGCCTATATTACATACCCCCCTTAAATGATAATAATAATATACTAATAATAACTAGCGGACCGGCGCGAAAACTCTCGCATAATGAGTTGTGTGCGCCCCATGTGTACAGACTACCCGCACGGATCTAGTGCTATGTGGGCTGTACGCGCGACAGTTCTGCCAGGGGTTATCGTCTTGTTTATTTGTTTAATAGCACTTTATAAACAAATAAATATATTTCCGCTGTCTTTTCAAGAAATGCAAGATTTTTCCTGTACTATTGAGACGATTTGGAAGATTTTGGTACAAACCACTCCTTCTAACTCCCTCTGGTTTAGGAGCTTGAGTTTTGTGAATCATATAATAAGATAGTAATTTAAAAAAAAACTCTTTGGTTTAAGGAAACCGAGAAAGACCTCGTGGAACTCCAAATTACAGACACCATGCTCATAGACAAAACAGCCAAAACCGTCACCAAGGATAAGAAACAACGGTTCCAAGTGAAACTCAAACAAAAGCGCACGATCCACATCTCTGCCGAAGAAAGGGAAGCAAGATCTCAAAGGATGAGTCAATACTGGGCCAAAAGGAAAGCTCAAAACAATAAAAAGTGATTGATTTCATGTACCCCAAAGTTGGGTGAAACAAATAAATATGAAGATAATCTAACAATGATAATAACAAAAAGACAGGAATAATACAATAGTTATAATAATAAGAAAGGAAAAATTATATACAAAAGAGTGCATACAGACACAGTATCAGCCTGAAAAACAAACACCACCTACAATAAAACATATTAACGTAAGTAGGTTGTCAACTATTGTCCTGATGTTATAATTGAACTAAAAAGTACTATTTTAACATAATCCATTCATCAGACGTGAGAGGTATACTGCTCCAAGAAGCAGGATGAAATACGTCTTTTGAGAGCTGCAGTGCTTACGATGTTGACGAACTTATATAAATCGAATGTGTTGAGTGAGGTAGTGTGTAGTGCTCTCGTCAGTTTTTCATTACAAGGACGGGTCGTACCCGTCACTAGTGATTATGGTGTTCATGAAGTCGGGATCACAGTTTGTGGAGTCCAGCATGTCCTGTGAGACTTGTACGCAACTTAAGATGAAGTAATAGAAATAAACATATACTTACGTACGCAGCAGACGTCAGTGGAAACGTAGCTGAAGCTCTTCCCCTATCCCCGAAGAAATATAAAATAAAAATAAAATAGAAGAAAGAAAAACGGGGAGATCGCAGTCTTGTTTGGCTTTCGCTGGGCCCAAATTTTAAAAGGCAAACCAGAAAGCAATCCCAAAAGGAAGGGGGAAAGCTAATTAAAATTAAACTACGGTAAAATCCAAAGATGAACAAATTTAAATCAGAGGCCGTGTAGGTCGTATTAACGTCACAAGTACGCTAATAAGACCGACAAACCAAAATATAGCAAAAACCAGACAAAACTCGAAGAAGGTAACTAAAATTAAAATAAGGCGAGACGCAAAAGCAGAGATACTTAGGCAAAGATAAAATGTATTTAAATAAGAACCACAATGTACAACGATCCCAGAGATATAAAAGCAAGAAGAGAAATGACCAACAAATTAAACACAAAATTAATTTACCGCAAGAAAAAATACAAATTAGGAAGGAAATCGAAAATATACTAAATTAAATTATATTAAAATGAAATAAAATAAGATAAGTTAAGGTAACGTGTTCAAGGCAACATGAAACGATGACTAAATGTAAGTATGTCGTAATTAGATAAAAAAGACAAAACTCAGAAACGACTACACTCTACGAAGTCAAGATACGTTCTACCAATTTAGACAAAGCGTGTCAAAAGGGATGAACAAAATAGGAGGGGGGTGCAATGGTTCAGAACGGGGTGGAGAGGGGTTAGAGGGAGGGGAGGAATGAGGAAGAAAGACGCGGAGGCACATGCAAGATCTAGTGAGTTACGAGAAAAATAGGAATTTAGACAAAAGGAAAAATTACATTAAATTATCGGCAAAGCCAAAAATATACTTTAAAAATTGAAAGTATGCGTAGGAGATAAGGGCACACAAAGACGACGAAAATATGTGATGCGCAAAATATGGGCATTCACAGACACAAGAATATCACAGGTTAGGTCACCAGCAAAATAGCAAAGGCGAGACCTCCTTTTGTGAACTCTTTAAGATAAAGAACAAAGCATTACGGGAAGCAAGAAAAATAATCTCCAATCCCGTTATGTTGTTCTACGATAAGATACACTCTGGATGACAGACCCAAAGATGCCCCCTACAAGGTAGGCAAACCCACCGTCAAGCACACCAGAGTAAAGCGAAGACAGCCCAGTCCACATACACAACTTTCAACCCTTAAAGTACAAAAACTACGTTATCAAAATAAATGAAAATAACACTACCATACATAACAAAACTCACCAGCAATTGCACGCACACAAAGGGCGGAGGGAAAATATCGGGAGGGGACAAGTACACGCGACCAAAAGAAAAATAGCACAGAATAAGAGTTTTAAATTGCCGAAATATGAAACAGAACTGCAGTAAAGCAATTACTGATTACGACATACAGACACCTCGCCATGGTTTCACCTTGAACGCGGGCACTTTCCCTAGAATATGGGAATACGACTAGCCTACTTGGCTGCCAGAAAGAAATGCCTCGAAACAAAGCAAATGACGACGCAACACAAAGGTAACTGCGTGCTAAAATTTGATTGGTCACGACCCCTTCCAAAATATAAATCACTGGCCAATAAGGGGACAAGATGCAGATATGTCCATATATGGTATTAAGACATCAGAGGGCTATTAATAGCTTCACAGCCAAGGTTTCACAAAGGCGTGCATTGATCACGTCAGATAAAAATGGCACAAAGGAGTAACTTATATATCTCATAGAAATGGCTCAGACTTCAACACGAAATTCGTGCCGAAGCTGCTGATGGTGGAGCGAAAGCAAGTCTCACAGGACATGCTGGACTCCACAAACAGTTTGGCTGAGATCTGTTTGATCATTCACCGTACAGTACTCATTGTGAGAATGTATCAGTCGTCAGTTGTTCATAGACATTCACAAATGGAACTTACAATGTTGGAGGTTAGGTCCTTCTAATGCTCTACTGGAAACAAGATTACAAAGCTGCTGCCGCGGATCGAACAATATGTGAAGTGGAAGAAGAAGGTTTTCGTTAGTGAGTGTGTGGTACAACGATGGTTCCAACATATCAACACTGGAGAAGAAAGCACTACAGATTTACCGCGTTCTGGAAGACCTACTGTAAACTATTGGATATTGAGAATACACGTAGAGTTTTGGAAGAAAAATCGCAAAGAAGTACTCGTAAGCTGTCAGGTGAACTTGGTGTATCAAAAGATACCATAGGCCTACATCGCCAGATTAAGAAACTTGGAAAATCAAACACCTCGTGAATTAACCCGTGAACATGCTCAACGTAGAGTGAATATCTGCCGTCAGCTTTTCGGTAGCCCCATGGATGATAGATTTATCAGGAGAATTTTCACATGTGATAAAATATGGGTCTATTACTGGAACGCTGACGCCTCGAAACAGTGGCTCAGTCCCCGCAACCTGTCAAAGTCATCGTTAAAAAGGATCGGTTTGGCCCCAATTGATGTGTGTCTGGTGGAATTTTGAAGGAGTTATTCACTGGGAGTTTGTTCCAAATGGGCGTGCAGTCAATGCGGATCTTTATTCTCAACAACTGGACCGAGTTCATGAAATTTTGAGACGGAGATACCCGGGACTATTTAATCGAAATAGAGTTCTCTTGCAGCAGGGCAATGCGAGACCAATTCAGGAATTGGGAGGAGTCGAACTGGTACCACATCTAGCATACAGCCATCATCTTGCGCCTTCAGATTACCATCTTTTTCGATCCATGGCCCACTTTTTGGGTGGAAGAATTTTGAAAACATTGAAGCTGTGGAAGTGGGTCTTGCCGAATCAAATCAAATCGTGTCAAAACCCAGAGGCAGGTGCCGTCGCAGAATAAGAAACCTCGCTGAAAGATGGCTCAAGATCATAGAATCTGATGGTCTCTACTTTGAAGAATAGTTTAATTTCCTGTCCGAAACTTTCCAAATAAAATTTTCTTTAAGAACCGACATTACTTTATGTGCCATCCCCTGGAATACCTACGACCTTCCACTGGCTGATTTTGTGTTTAGCTCTACGTCCTTGCAACATGATCGATGATTTGATTTCTTCTCCGCACGTACTTCACGTGTTTATATTCATTTTCTCTGTATTAAATCGCCTCGTGGCTAGCATTTTTGGCTCTCACTCCGGAGGTCCGGATTCGATTCCCGGCTCTGCCAAGAAATTTGGCCTGAGGGCTGGAACGGGCTACACTTCTTGAGAAACTCCAACACAACCTCCTTGTTTTCTTTTTACCCTGGAATAATCATTATAAGTACTAGCGGACCCATGCGAGAACTTGCATGTGCATAAACCACCCGCCTGACTTTACTGGTATGCGGGCTAGACGCGACACCGTTCTGGTCGGGGCTAAAGTCGTGTTTATTTGTTGGAACGCACTTTTTAACAAATTGTCGATATTTATGATATCAGAGTGGAATTCGTCTCTGCTGCTCATTTGTTACGATTGGTTACTTGTGGCCCCCCATGTGAATATAGGCCTACCTCCTGCCCGGTCTTACTGTTATGCGGGCTCGACGCAACACAGGGGCTGTCGTCTTCACTTGTTTAAACGTACTTATTAACAAATACATATATTTCCGTTTACTTTCCAAGAAATGCAAGATTTTTCCTGTACTATTAAGACTAGAATATTTTGGCACAAACCGCACCTTCTAACTCCCTCTGCTTTAAGAGCTTGAGTTTTGTGTAACGTACACCTTAGCGTTATACTAGGGCAAGGGTGGCCATAACGAGGCTCCTGAGCCACATGCGGCTCTTGAGTCTATCTCGTGCGGCTCCTTGAAACCAAGCTGAGAGTAAAAATAATACAGGTTTAAAAAAAGGATATAGTATATAAGTATTAAAACCAAGTGGCGTTTCGGCCATAACGTTTTGGAAGATGATGATGATGATGATAATTGTTGTTTTAAGGGGCCTAACATCTAGGTTATCGGCCCCCGTTTTGGAAGAAGAAACTCCACTAACATGAGAGAGTGCTTAGAGACTTATCTCAATATCTTGGACTTCTTATGTGTGTAAATCACTGTATTCATTTCTTAAGTTCACTAAAACTGAATATCGATCTGAACTAACGGATGGTCATTGAAGTGAACTCGTGCGTACTGTGCCTAACAACAATTATCAGACTGATTTCAAACAATTAACAGAAAAAATGTAACGCTCGAAAATGCACTTCTCAAACATAAAATCCTATTTATTCTTGTTGTGTAATTAAACAATAATGTTGTCAAGTAAAAAACAAGATGTTCAGTAAAGAACATATAGCCTACGTTCTCCTAAATGCATGGGTATAGTTAACTCTTTGTCCTTTTCAAGGCGTATAATTGAATGTTGGTTGTAGTAGTTTGTTGAAATACAACATACTATATGGATATTATATGTTGAATGATTGAATCCTCACCTGAATTATACGTACACACACACACACACACACACACACACACACACACACACACACACACACACTAATACAGACATCGCAATTACACAGGTTATCAGCCAAATTTCAACACTCTTCCAAGTACATGGGGGCTAAATGACTATGATGGCCATGCATCTCATCTGAAACAACAACAGCTTCCTATGCAAATCCTTCCTCTTTTAAGAGTACACACACAAGTAAGCCTACATACATCACAGTGACACAGATTATCAGAAAACCTTTACACACACCCAAGTACAAGGGGCTACAAGACCGTGATGCTACATGATGCATCAACAACAACAACAATAGACTCTACCGCGGATCAAGGACAACGAATTTTAATCGATGTAGTCGTGTATTGAAATATGTGGTGTTATGTATAAATATAATAATTTCGATCGCAAATACACACTATATATGCCTAACATTATATCGTCTGAGTAGTTATAAATCAATAAGTACCACAAAAAAAGAAATAAAATATGTACCTGATGGGATTAGAACCAGGCACCTCCGGGTTACGAGCCAAAGACGGTACCACAGAGCCAAATGAGCCCACGGATATCAAGCTTTATGAATCGATTTACATACAACGTCTTAGCAAATAATGACGTGGACTAAACTATTTCTTCACTGGAGTATATATTCATCATAAGCCATGGCATACAACGTTTATAATATTATTTCTATCTGTAGGCTACATTGCATGCAACATACTCAAATTAATGAAATATAGGTCAGAACGAGAGATCAGCTGCCATCTTGTCTTGGTAACTGACATGGCTCAGCTTTTTAAAGACACTTCTGCTCTAAAATATTACAATATTAACTTTTAATTTCGAACGGGCCACGCCCTTTAGAACAGTTTAAATGATTCTTGGTTCGATAATCGGAACTGGTGGGTCCCATGTTATGTATTATAAAGTTTGCATAATTCACACGGCCGCCATCCTGAAATGGTACTGCTGATGACCTTGTAGTTTAGGCAAAAGACGTGTCCCATATGAAGGCATCTTGTTACCAAATTTGGTAGAGATCGGATGATTAGTTTAGTCGTTATTTGATTTTCCGTTTTGATAGTTTGAGTGGCCGTCATTCAGTTTTGGTAAAGATGGCGGCGATATAAAATATGACACTGAGGTGCCCTTTGCTAGTGCTACCTCTGTACCAAATTTCGTTCAATTCATTTTCACCGTGTTTAAATGTTAGGAGGGGGAGGGGGACAGACATGAAGAGTACAGACACACACTTTTTGGCCCTGTGTTGATCTCATAAGTCTACTTTTTTGCAAAAATCGAAAGTAGGCTAATAAATGTTTCTTAATTTCTATATAACAAAAGCTAAAGGAAGTAGGTGACATCAGCAAAATAACCAGTGATGGATGAAGCAAAGAGGATATAAAAAGTATGTTGATCAGGCAAAGAAAGCATTTCTACAGACAAGAAATCTGTTGACATCAAATATACATTTAGCTATTGGAAAGTTATTTATGAAACCTTTATCTGGAGCGTGGCACCTGGACTGTTGGCGCAACAGAAAAGAGTAGCATTTGAAATGTTGAATGATGAAGATCAGATGGATTGATAGAATAACAAATGAAGAAGTATTAATACGAGTGGGCGAGTAGAGATGTTTCTGGCGACTGCTGTCCTAGTAGGACACATACTAAGACACCCATAACTTAGTTATGGAAGGAAGGGTTAAGGACAAGAACTGTAGGGGTAGACCAAGCTTAGAATATATTTAACAGATTGCCTCGGATGTAAGATGTTGTAGCTATGTGGAGATAAAACGATTAGCTCAGAACAGGGAGGCATCATCAAACCAGTCAAAAGACCGAAGACTCAAACGCACAAAAAGTGTATCATCAGTTTGTAAACCATTAATTTCTTAACAATGTGGCTCGTGTTGAAACAGCTTCATAAATGTGTGGCTCTCAAAGTCAAGTTTAGTGGCCATCCCTGTACTAGGGCATTCGATAAGTAATGGCAACACTGTTGTCAATCAGCGATCCTAGTAGTGGTCATTGTAATATTGTAGTACATTGTTGAGCAGTCCAAGCGGTCACCCATCCAAGTACTGACAACTCCCAATGTTGCTTAACTGCGGTGATCAGACGAGAACCGGTGTATTCTCTACCGCAAGCTTCTTGGATGTTCTGACGCACTGAGTTGCATGTTTTCCTCTTGCAACTTGGATTTTTATGAAGCACCTTTTTTCATATCTACTGAACATCTTTTTAGGGCGGTATTTTTTTACTGAATGCGAGAAACAGTTCATGTATTTACAAATATCAGCTAGGCTATTTTGAGACTTTCAATATTACAGAATTATACAACAAAGACTGCTCAACAATTGAAACGGTCACCACTAGGATCGCTGATTGACAACAGTGTTGCCATTAACTATCGAATGCCCTAGTATATAATATATGATTTAATGTATGTCTTTACGAAGAAATTCTGTACCAATTTCAAAGTGAAATAGGCTGATTAGATTTACAGGAAACCAAAATACCGTATCCATTAAGTAGAAAAAGATTAATTTCGATTTTTATCGCTAAATTACAGACGGAGAAGTCATGATTCATCGAGATACATTAAGCGACACGTGTTGGACAGCTATCGATAAACTCTCCCTTGTCATGTAGGCCTAAAGGGTGTGACCGAGTTAATGTGTCCTTATTTCTTTCTGTTGCAGGTGGTGGTAAGTGGCTATGTGGGTTCATCGCGTGCTCGCAGCTAAAGTAAGAATACTACTGTTAATTACATGTATGAGCTCCAGTGGGTAGTGGGATGTAGGCTACGATTATACTACTTGCATCTGGTGAGTTACATTTAATTCCAGTGTAAATTGTTCCTCATTCACACGGTCCCGACCTGCTATCATGAGTATGAGGATATAGTCGGATGAGGAATTTGCCTTAACAGGGCATTACACAAGGGACGTAGGCGACCTGATTAGAGCCCTTGAAGGATCACTAAACAGTTTCCTGAGTCAGAGTTTGCGCACAGTAGGGTGGTCAGACCCTTCCCATCCCTCCTCCTACCACAACGTAAGGGAGGTTCTCATATTTGTTATCATGAGTCTGGGAGAGACACCTTACCAGACCATATGTGGAATTTTACCTCTGCAGCATAATATAATAGAAATTGAAAATAACCTTAAACAAATCAATGTAAGAGACGAAATTTTATGAGACAGGCGTAGCTTCAGATCGTTGGTGAACAAATATCATTTTGCTGCAAACCCCCAAATGAGAGCCACCACTGTATGAACAGCAAAAAGGAAGAAATATCATAGGGAGAGAATGAAGAGATTTTGAGAAGAGAAAAAAAGCTAATTCAAATTCATCTGTGAAATGGGTTCAATCGCGCTTCTTAGTTGGGCATAACGTAGCCTATATATATACACACATCAAAAAAAGTTTTGCATCACCTCGGTTCCAAGAGTTCCGGAACCGTTAAATACAAAGGGAATAGAGATCAACACAAACAACATTTCAGCTCGTTTTATTGCTCATGAGACCCACACATTGCATGTTGTACCATCATACAGCTAGACTTTCAGCATTTGTGGTCCAGATTGCAGTACACACCACTACCTCTAATACCCAGTAGCACGTCCTCTTGCATTGATGCATGCCTGTATTCGCCGTGGCATACTATCCACAAGTTCATCAAGACACTGTTGGTCCAAATTTTCCCACTCCTCAACGACAATTCGGCGTAAATCTCTCAGAGTGGTTGGTGGGTCAAGACGTCCATAAACAGCCCTTTTCAACATATCCCAGGCATGTTCGATAGGGTTCATGTCTGGCGAACATGCTGGCCACTGTAGTCGAGCGATGTCGTTATCTTGAAGGAACGCATTCACAAGATGTGCACGATGAGGTCGAGAATTGTCGTCCATGAAGACAAATGCCTCTCCAATATTCTGCCGATATGGTTGCACTATGGGTCGGAGGATGTCATTCAGGTATCGTAAAGCCGTTTCGGAGCCTTCCATGACCACCAGTGGCGTACGTCGGCCCCACATAATGCCACCCCAAAACATCAGGGAACCACCACCTTGCTGCACTCGCTGGACAGTGTGTCTAAGACGTTCAGCCTGACCAGGGTGCCTCCAAACACGTCTCCGACGATTGTCTGGTTGAAGGCATATGCGACACTCATCGGTGAAGAGAACGTGATGCCAATTCCGTGGGGTCCATTCAGCATGTTGTTGGGCCCATCTGTACCGCGCTGCATGGTGTCGGGGTTGCAAAGCTGGACCTCGCCATGGACGTCGGGAGTGAAGTTGCGCATCATGCAGCCTATTGCGCACAGTTTGAGTTGAAACACGACGTCCTGTGGCTGAACGAAACGCATTATTCAACATGGTTGCATTGCTGTCAGGGTTCCTCCGAGCGGCAATCCGTAAGTAGCGGTCATCCACTACAGTAGTAGCCCTTGGGCGGCCTGAGCGAGGCCTGTCATCGACAGTTCCTGTATCTCTGTACCTCCTCCATGTCCGAACAACATCGCTTTGGTTCACTCTGAGACGCCTGGACACTTCCCTTGTTGAGAGCCCTTCTTGACACAAAGTAACAATGCGGACGCGATCGAACTGCGGTATTGACCTTCTAGGCATGGTAGAACTACAGACAACATGAGCAGCGTACCTTCGTCCTGGTGGAATGACTGGAACTGATCGGCTGTCGTACCCCCTCCGTCTAATAGGCCCTGCTCATGCATGGTTGTTTACATCTTTGAGCAGTTTTAGTGACATCTATGAACAGTCAAAGGGACTGTATCTTGGATACAATATACACAGTCAACGTCTATATGCCGGAGATCTGGGAACCGAGGTGATGCAAAACTTTTTTTGATGTGTATATATATATATATATATATATATATATATATATATATATATATATATATATATATATTTATTTCAAGGATATTGTTTCCTTTTCACCGATTGTATTGTCATTAAAAAGAAGAACTTGGTTACTGTTTTAATCAGCTTCTAGCATAATATTCGTAGGGTCTAGAACTCTAGAGTCAGGCGCGGATCTAGAGTTTGGCTTTGGAGGGGGTCAGAGAATCGAAATTGTTAAGAAAAATGGTAGTCTATCACTAAAAACGCAATCACAAAATAACCAAACGTACAAAACCAGACCAATTTTTTTGCAAGCTACATGGATAGAAATTTGATGCGTTTAGCGCCCCAAAAATATTCGTACAAATTGCAACGGCGTGTTTTGCGACTTTTACATTGAGCTTCGAGAAAAGTATCAAGGTACGTTACAGTTTCGGCAAGTCGAGTTGATACCGACAAAGGGAGAAAGTCACAGCTTAAATTGCCAACCAAGCTTGCAGTTTGGACGTCGGCAAAAATTTTTGGTGCGAAAAAAGCCCCGAATTCCTATCCGTGTATATATATGACAAACAAAAAATGTTTTTTTTATAAACCAATATATACTCGGCACAACAATTAGCGGGCCACTTTTCAATGCATTTTAATGGTCAAGTGGCCCGTTAATATTGTTGTGCCAAGTATATAAGAAATTAGTTGTGTAAGAAATAGGTATGAAGTTGTAAATATGTACAGTTGTAACAGAACATAATAATTGCAATAAAGATATTTTCAGTATTGAATAAAATGAAAAAAGATCTGTTTTTCAGTTAAAATTCATTAAGTTTTATTTGTCTGGTTATTGTGTTTTCGTTTTTTTGAGTTAGCAAAAAAAACCAACACTGATAGTCTGAAAGACTAGACTTTATATCATTTTAAATGCTACAAATGCTGCGTGAACTCAAAGTCCGTTAAAAAAAAAGCAAGTGCAAACCAAGGTCAAAGGAGGTAGCTGGCTGGATGACGTCACGCTCACCGGAACGCGCGGGGAAAGGAGGAAGCTCAAGCAGTACTATGACGTCACACACCTCAGTGCATTCTCGGTATATTTCGTCCCGTCACCGTAAAGTAACGCCAGACCCCAGCGAATTCGACATTATCATTTAAAAATGATTAAAAATTGATCTCCTTTTGCGGGGGGGGGGATTATGACCCCCGTGACACACACACACCCCACACCCCCTTGTATCCGCGCCTGTCTAGAGTTTGTTTGCAAATTCCTATATGGAATCGCTCTTTAGAATGCGAGGTGTTATAATTGCATGTTCGGGAAGTGAGGTATAATTATGGTGAAATTGCAATTTTTGTTCTTAAATATCAGGCTTTTTAATACAGAATTTTAAAAGTCTGACGAATGTGCACCAAGACCGCGATCGGGAGCTGCAATAAGTCCGGAGATCGGAGGTTCGATCGACATTTTTCAGTTTTGCCTTAGTAAATGTAATTTAAATGATTTTCAGTCTCTCAACACGATTGCACCCAAATTGTAATGGATGTTGTTCCCTTAACCTGGAAAACTGTTTCGGAAATAACACCCAGTACAATTTGGGGTTAAAATCATTTAAATTTCACAAATGTCTTTATTGACCGACGATATACTTTGTTTATACAATATGAACACTTTATATTTGTGTTGGCAGCGATGCTATGGAAATTCATACCAAGAGGGTAAATTAAAGTTGAGACATCGGAAACAATAGTCGTGCCCGTGCGACGAGGCCAACAAATCGGTTTATTTTAACGCACCTGTAATATCCCTTGGGAGGACCCAGCCAAGGAAGTTGTCGCGTGCGGGTTGTGTCTTGAGAGTTTGTTTTCGTTATTTCCCAGGAGAGAAGAATGCAGAGCTAACTAGGCGAGAGCCCTCCCTGAGAATCCACACTTTCATTACGCCACATGGTCCTACTGTGACCTGTTCAGCGGAACCAAGTGTTTCATCTTGTGCGTATTTGCTGAATAGTGTTGTCGATTTAATTTTAAGGTTTCTTGTTGTTGATTCGTGTTATGGGTTTGGAATATATTCATCAGCCACGTGTTCTATACATTGAACAAGCAATGAAGGAAATTAGAGAAATATTTAAGATTCAAGGAGAAATAATATCAACTATGAGATTTGCTGATGACGTTGTCATCTTAGCCGATTCCCAAGAGGATTTGAATGAGTTTTTAAATGGTATGGGGTCCGTCTTGAGAAAAGAGTTCATGATGAAAATCAACAAATTCAATACAAAAATAATGGAATGCAGTCGAAAGAAATCAGAAACCCCTATGGGACGTCAATTTGGCAGGTGAAATGATGAAGAAAGTAGGAGACTTCTGTTACTTAGGAATCAAAATAACCAGTTATGGACGTAGCAAAGAGGATATTAAAAGTAGATTGGCTCAGGCAAGGGAGGCATTTCTGCATAAAATGAATCTGCTGATATCAAATATAGATTTAGGCATTAGAAAGTCATGTTTGAAAGCCTTTATCTGGAGCGTGGCACTCTATGGAAGTGAAACTTGAGAGTGTTGGCGCAGCAGTAAAGAGGCGAATAGAAGCATTTGAATGTGGTGTTCCAGGAGAATGAAGATCAGATGGGCAGATAGAGTAACAATAAAGAGGTATTAAGACGAGTGGGAGAGGAAATATGTTTCTGGCGACTGCTAATGAAGAGACGAGATAGTTTGGTAAGTCACATAATAAGACACCCAGGAATAGCAAACTTAATTCTGGAAGGAAGGGTCGAGGACAAGAACTGTAGGGGTAGACCAAGGTTAGAATATGTTAAACAAATTGTCTCGGATGTGGGATGTGGTAGCTAAATAGAGATGAAACGATTAGCTCGGGTCAGGGAGGCATGGTTAGCTGCACCAAAGCAGTCAAAAGACTGAAGACCCAAAGACAACACAGCCCCGTGTACTTGGATGCCTATGAATTTGTCTGATAACCTGTGTTTTTGTGGTGGGTGTAGCAGAGTGTTCAATTATATTCTAGGGCCTAAGATAGGGAGAGATGGCCCGGAATTTGAAACTAATATTAATTTTTCGATCATGAGCCACGGGCCTTTATTTCTTTTTACGTAGATTCCGAACCACAGGACGTGGCATTACACCTTCGAAGATCTCACACGTATTAATCTGCAATTGAACCCTGTTCGCCTTGGTGAGAGGCAAGAGACTCGGCCACTGCGACATCATGCCAAGTGGCAACTGCACCCACCAGCTCACCAGTCTAGTAATCAACAGGATGAAATTACGAGCTTGGGGAAATTAGGCAATCGGAGGTAGGGAAAATGCGCATTCGCTTGCTTGTAGAGTGTACATTGAGACAGAAAATGAAATTAGGAGAATAATAATAATGTATGGTTATAGCTAGAGCTCTGCGCGGATAAACGAAACGTTATCCTCATCCGCACTACTGTTATCCGCCCCGCATCAGCACGTTTATACCGGGTGAGTTAGCCGTGGTCGTTGCGGCATGACTAATGGCAGTCGCTCACACCCGGGAGGCGAGGAGGTTCGAATCCCCCCGCCGGCAACCTTGAAGATGGTCTTCTGTGGTTTCCCATCTTCCTTCCAGGCAAATGCCGGGGTTGGTCCCTAACTATAGGCCACAGCCGCTACCTTCCAACTCCTCGCCCTTCCCTTCCAACTTTCCTCCCCAACGGTACTTGTAGCTCACCCATTGGGTGTCCGTCTCGAAGCAGCTACAAAACTGGCGAGCCGAACATGTCCTCGGACACTCCCGGCACTAAAAGCCATACGCTAAAAAAAACACTTTTATTATCCGAATCTACAGACATTACAATAATATTTTTAATAATTAGATAAAGTATTGAAGCAGCACATTTAGACATTTAAGGAGAAAGTCGTTCCCTTAGTATATGTATGCCATATGCTTTGTTTAAAATGAATGTTATACAGCCAGAATTGCAACCCTTTTCAGTTCGGAGTGGTAATTATGTTTAATGACATAATTTGAATAACATTAGCTTAAATCATCTTACATATGTCATGAAAAACATACTGAACAGAAAATTTTGACATTAACATCCGGGTCATAGCAATAATATACAACAAGTTGGGACTTTATTCTAAAAGCGATCCGCAAATTTACTCCAAACATTATCCGCAGCTTATCCGCTATCCGCACAGCCATGCAAACATTATCCGCAAGGTGAAACATTTTGCGGATATCCGCTTTCCGCAGGGCTTTAGTTACAGCGTCCCTTTTACCTGTTGCGGGTTTAGAGACACTGAGGGCGTAAATCTCAGTGACTATGATTCTTGTATTTAACCATCTTCAAATTAAAATTTCCACATACTTTTCAAAAAATTTGGAGATACCAAATTATTCCACTGTTCTCTAACATGAAATAGATCGCTTGGTTACGCCATTCTTCTTGGAATGTCTAGTGGTTTATATACACACATCAAAAAAAGTTTTGCATCACCTCGGTTCCAAGAGTTCCGGAACCGTTAAATACAAAGGGAATAGAGATCAACACAAACAACATTTCAGCTCGTTTTATTGCTCATGAGACCCACACATTGCATGTTGTACCATCATACAGCTAGACTTTCAGCATTTGTGGTCCAGATTGCAGTACACACCACTACCTCTAATACCCAGTAGCACGTCCTCTTGCATTGATGCATGCCTGTATTCGCCGTGGCATACTATCCACAAGTTCATCAAGACACTGTTGGTCCAAATTGTCCCACTCCTCAACGACAATTCGGCGTAAATCTCTCAGAGTGGTTGGTGGGTCAAGACGTCCATAAACAGCCCTTTTCAACATATCCCAGGCATGTTCGATAGGGTTCATGTCTGGCGAACATGCTGGCCACTGTAGTCGAGCGATGTCGTTATCTTGAAGGAACGCATTCACAAGATGTGCACGATGAGGTCGAGAATTGTCGTCCATGAAGACAAATGCCTCTCCAATATTCTGCCGATATGGTTGCACTATGGGTCGGAGGATGTCATTCAGGTATCGTAAAGCCGTTTCGGAGCCTTCCATGACCACCAGTGGCGTACGTCGGCCCCACATAATGCCACCCCAAAACATCAGGGAACCACCACCTTGCTGCACTCGCTGGACAGTGTGTCTAAGACGTTCAGCCTGACCAGGGTGCCTCCAAACACGTCTCCGACGATTGTCTGGTTGAAGGCATATGCGACACTCATCGGTGAAGAGAACGTGATGCCAATTCCGTGGGGTCCATTCAGCATGTTGTTGGGCCCATCTGTACCGCGCTGCATGGTGTCGGGGTTGCAAAGCTGGACCTCGCCATGGACGTCGGGAGTGAAGTTGCGCATCATGCAGCCTATTGCGCACAGTTTGAGTTGAAACACGACGTCCTGTGGCTGAACGAAACGCATTATTCAACATGGTGGCATTGCTGTCAGGGTTCCTCCGAGCGGCAATCCGTAAGTAGCGGTCATCCACTACAGTAGTAGCCCTTGGGCGGCCTGAGCGAGGCCTGTCATCGACAGTTCCTGTATCTCTGTACCTCCTCCATGTCCGAACAACATCGCTTTGGTTCACTCTGAGACGCCTGGAAACTTCCCTTGTTGAGAGCCCTTCTTGACACAAAGTAACAATGCGGACGCGATCGAACTGCGGTATTGACCTTCTAGGCATGGTAGAACTACAGACAACATGAGCAGCGTACCTTCGTCCTGGTGGAATGACTGGAACTGATCGGCTGTCGTACCCCCTCCGTCTAATAGGCCCTGCTCATGCATGGTTGTTTACATCTTTGAGCAGTTTTAGTGACATCTATGAACAGTCAAAGGGACTGTATCTTGGATACAATATACACAGTCAACGTCTATATGCCGGAGATCTGGGAACCGAGGTGATGCAAAACTTTTTTTGATGTGTGTACTTAATTTAAACAGTCAAATCGTTAATATTGAACACTTTATAATACTTGAGATCAATAATAACCTAATGACTATTTAATTATTTAATCTTTAGACTAAGTCCATTTAGTAGTAACTCAATTCCAATCACTACACTTTCATCTCTCATAATACTTAAACCTTCAAAAATACACATCTGAGGCTATTATTATTATTAATTTCAAACCTACAACCTACTCTAGGTCTTTAAATGTTCATACTCCCATAACCAGCCTACTAGGGGCCTTTCTCACTTCACTTAACTAATTAATTACTTTTTATCAACAATATTATTAACAACCTTATTTAAGGAAACTTTATGATGTGTATGACAACCCGAGGAGGTTTCTCTATTTTGATGTCATTTCCTGAAATTAGGATTATTAGGACAAATCCTAGCCAGATGTTCTACGGAATCACACCTAAAGCATCTTCTTACTGGTTTTACCGGAACAATGCTGAAATGGGAAGGAATGGGGATACTAGAAATACGGAGGGAATCACCGTTCTTTACCGTCTCAGCAATCATGATGAGTTTATTTAAGCCCGAAAAATCAGTAGGAGTCCCTCTCATTGCCAAATAAGACCTATATTCAGGGTTGATACCATCGATAACCTTAGACACGATCATTTCTTCACTTACTTGTAGGCAGAAAATGTTGGCATACCCTTTTATTTCAGAAACATAATCACTTCAAGAAAGGTAGTAGAACGTTCAAAACGTAAAATCAAATTACGGCTAAACTAATCATCCGATCTCTTCCAAATTTGCCTACAACATGCCTTCATACGGGACGTGTGTTGCGCCCAAACTACAAGGTCATCAGCCGTACCATTTCGAGATGGCGGCCGTGAGAATTATTAAAGCATTATAACCCATAACTTGGAACCCACCAATTCCGATTATCGAACCGAGGGCGGTTTAAGCTATCCTAAGTGACCTACCTAGAGATCTCGGGTTCGAATCCCGGACGGGGTAGATATTTTTGCTACCAGATTATCATTTTAAATTTTGTAAATATTGTCAATTACAGTACAGTAAGTATGTAGTTAGTTTTAGTTGTAAGTATGAAGTTCATTTGTTTATTAGATATATGTCATTGTTCTATTAGACTGTGGTGTGTGAGTGTGCATGTGAGTGGGCCTGGTGACAGACTGTTTTAGTGGTAGTATTTGTTGTTGGTGAAACTTTAGTATTTTTTTCATTAGTAGAATTTTGGTATTTAATTGTTAGTAGAAGGTTAGTATTTTGTAGTAGAATTGCTCTTTACTTATTCTGAAAGGGAGTAGCAGCCTTTCAGAATAAATCAATTCTTTACTAGTCTAATAGACGGTTAAGATATTGATAATATAAGCCAACTAATGGCTACACTGCGTTCTGCTGCACGGCTGAAAGCAACGGGAAACTACAGCCGTAATGCTATTCCCGATGATATGCACCTCTCTATGCATAATTACATGTGATGATGGCCTCCTCCCTTGTAAAATTCCAATCCGGAGGTAAACTAGTCCCCCGTTCGGATCTCCGGGTGGGGACTACTCGAGAGGGGGTTAACATCACAGAAGTGACAAAGAGGAAATCTGACATTCTACGGATCGGAGCGTGGAATGTTAGAAGTCTGCTAGGAAGTGGAAAGTTAGAAAACTTAGAACGGGAAATGGATAGGTTGAGGTTGGATTTGGTTGGGATTAGTGAAATGCGCTGGCAGGAAGAACAGGACGTTTGGTCAGGAGACTATAGGGTCATTAGCACTAAATCAAACAATGGCCAAGCAGGAGTTGGTCTCATATTGAGTAGGAAACTTGGACAGCGGGTGGAATATTATGAGCAATACAGTGAACGGATTATTGTAGCAAAAATCAATACTAAACCTACGTGCACCACAGTGGTACAAGTCTATATGCCTACCAGTCAAGCTGATGATGAGGATGTTGAAAAGGTCTACGAAGAAATAGATGACATTCTGAGGTATATCAAAGGTGATGAAAATGTTATAGTAATGGGAGATTGGAATGATGTGGTAGGAAAAGGGAGAGAAGGGAAGATAGTAGGAGATTTCGGATTAGGTGAAAGGAATGATCGAGGAAGCAGGCTGATGGAATTCTGCTTCGAACATGAGTTGGTCATAGCTAACACCTTATTCAATAACCACAATAGAAGAATATACACATGGATGAGACCAGGAGATACAGGGCGTTACCAAATCGACTTCATTATGGTCAAGCAGAGGTTTCGAAACCAGATTTTGGATTGTAAAACATATCCTGGTGCTGACATAAACTCTGACCACAATCTGGTTGTAATGAAATGCAGATTAAAGTTGAAGAAACTGAAGAAAAGTCAAAAGCCAAAAAGGTGGGCAATAGACGGACTGAAAGTAAAGGATGTAAACGAAAGATTCAAGAAGAGTATAACGGAAGGACTAATGAAAAATCCTAAACGGACTTCAATTGCAGACGAATGGGCACTTTTGAAGAATGAAATAACAAAATCCGCAGAAGAAAACATTGGTAGGAAAGAAAGAATAGGTAGAAAACCGTGGATCACTCAGGATATACTAGAATTGATGGATGAAAGGCGGAAACACAAGAATCTAAGAGATGAAAAGGGGAAAGCAGAATACAGACGTCTGAGAAATGAGGTTAACAAGAAGTGCAAGGAAGCGAAAGAAGAATGGTTGAAAGAGAAATGTGCAGGTATAGAAAATTGTCTGAAATTAGGAAAAGTAGACACAGCTTATCGAAGGATTAAGAATACTTTTGGGGAAAATAAGACAAAGTGCTGTAATATTAAGGACACAAATGGAAAGCCTCTAACAGATAGGGAAGAAAAGGTTGAGAGATGGAAAGCTTACATAGAGTGCTTGTATAAGGGAAAGGAGATTGAGAATCATGTAATGGAAAGGGAGGAGGAAATTGATGAGGATGCAAAAGGAGATTTAATATTGAGATCAGAATTTGATAGAGCTTTGGAAGACTTAAGCAGGAACAAAGCACCAGGCGTAGATGATATACCGATTGAGTTGCTACGCTGCATAGGAGATGAAGGTCTGATCAGGTTATTTCACTTGGTGTGTAGGATTTATGAGACAGGTGAGGTACCCCCTGATTTCAAGAAGAATGTTATCATCCCTATACCAAAGAAAGTGGGAGCTGACAGATGTGAAGATTACCGTACAATCAGCTTGATTACTCATGCTTCAAAGATCCTGTCTAGAATAATTTACAAGAGGATTGAAAGCCAGATAGAAACCGAGTTGGGTGAAGACCAGTTTGGTTTCAGGAGAAATGTAGGAACAAGGGAAGCTGTACTAAGTCTTAGGCTGATTTTGGAAGGTAGAATAAGGAAAGGTAAGAGAACGTTCATGGCATTTGTAGACTTAGAAAAGGCTTTTGATAACGTTGATTGGACTAAATTGTTTGACATTTTGAAATCTATTGGAATAAAGTACAGGGATAGGAGGGTGATATACAATCTATACAGAAACCAGACAGCAGTCATTCGAGCTGAAGGACATGAGAGAGAAGCTGGTATTCAGAAAGGTGTAAGGCAAGGCTGCAACTTATCACCCATACTTTTCAATCTTTACATTGAACAAGCAATGAAGGAAATTGGAGAAAAATTTAAAGTGGGAGTGAAGATTCAAGGAGAAATAATTTCAACTCTGAGATTTGCTGATGACATCGTCATCTTGGCCGACACGCCTGAGGATTTGAATCAGTTTTTGAATGGTATGGACTCCGTCTTACAGAATGAATACATGATGAAAATTAATAAATGTAAAACAAAAATACTGGAATGCAGCCGAAATAAATCAGAAATTTCTATGGAGATCAAATTGGCAGGTGAAAAGCTGAAGGAAGTTGGAGACTTCTGTTACTTGGGAAGCAGAATAACCAGTGATGGTCGAAGCAAAGAGGATATAAAAAGTAGGTTGGCTCAGGCAAGGAAAGCCTTCCTACAAAAAAGGAATCTGTTGACATCGAATATAGATTTAGGTATTAGGAAGTCATTTTTGAAAGCCTTTGTCTGGAGCGTGGCGCTCTATGGAAGTGAAACTTGGACTATTGGTGCAGCAGAAAAGAGGAGAATTGAAGCATTTGAAATGTGGTGTTACAGGAGAATGATGAAGATCAGATGGGTAGATAGGGTTACAAACGAAGAGGTATTAAGGCGAGTGGGAGAGGAGAGATGTTTCTGGCGACTGCTAGTGAAGAGAAGAGATAGGTTGGTAGGACACATACTAAGACACCCAGGAATAGCAAGCTTAGTTATGGAAGGAAGGCTCGAGGACAAGAATTGTAGGGGTAGACCAAGGTTAGAATATATTAAACAGATTGCCTCGGATGTAGGGTTTGGTAGCTATGTAGAGATGAAACGATTAGCTCAGGACAGGGAGGCATGGAGAACTGCATCAAACCAGTCAAAAGACTGAAGACTCAAACAATTCCGTGATAACTCCATTAGCTACTATTCTGCTGCATAAGAAAAAATCCTGGACAATGACAATAGTTCGGCTGGTGCCGTTTTCGCATGAAAAATGATAATGATCTCAGATAAAAGGAATTACATTTATTGTATTATTGTTATACAAGAACTATAATGGTCCTTATAATTAGGACCGCTTTGTTGTGAAATGATTTGTGTTGTTGGTTGCATCCCTGAGAATCCGGATTCGATTTGTGGCTCTGTTAATAGGTGTAGTTCTTGTCTTAGGACTGAAACAGGGCCGACTCAGCTTTGTGAGGATAACCGAGTAGCGCGTGGGTTTGATTCCCACCTTAGCCATCATGGAATTGGTTTTCTATCGTTTCACACTTCTACTCCCAGGAAAAGCTGATATTGTCGCTAACATAGAGCTACGGCCACCTTCTTTTTACCCCTAGTTTCCGATACAAGTATACGTTTTACCACAGACATCACACTAACACATATTATCACATAAATTCCACACACATCCAAGTATACGAGGATGATGACCCCGGTGTCCAAACCCCTAAATGAAGCAAAGCCACCTAATTTAAAGGACAAGCCTGGTGCATTCATCGAAGCAAGCCCGACAAGCCTATTCGCCGAGTCGAGACAGTTCAGGTAAATAATTGCAGGTGATCACCTGGCTACCTGGACAGGGAAACACGCCTAGTTCACGTGATCGGCTCAGCCGAACGGGGCTAGCCAAGATGATCCGAGATAGTTTGTCATGCCGTAGCCCTATTAAAGTCCTGCGCTGTACTGTGGCTCTGTATTTATCCAAGTTTCATCTAAAAAATAGTATTTTCTCCCTTCTTGTCTCGTTCGTCGTATTGTTTGCAAATACCTACGTCTCCATACAACTGTTTAGTACCTCTCTATGAGCATACTGTCTCGTCCTCGTCGAACATATTCGAAGTTGAGTTCCTTCAATCATCATCATCATCATCATTTATTGTACATATCAAGCCATTGAGGCCCATGACAGAAAACAAAGAAACATAACAAACACATCAAATATACAATATTGTTACGTGCGACCCCCTAGTGGCACTTCCGTTAACTGGATTACGGTGGGTGAAAGCACAAACACAATTGTTCCTTTAAAGAAATATAATTAGCTTTATTGCGGGCCTGAAAGATACACCACACAAATAGCAAATACAAGCAATTAGTACCTCACTCCAGTTTCCTCTCTTAGGGAACACTTGCCTTTCACTTGTCAATAAGCCACAGAAGTTAATCCCTCCTAATGAGTCCGGTGGCCTCGACAGAACTACCTGCAAAACTACAGTTATTTACGATAGCCGGTCACTCACCACTACACTCTGCTTCGCTGCCCGCTGGCTAGGGAAACAGCCCCCGGTGCTTTCGCAATTCACCACACTAACCTCTGCTGCACTGGAAAGCACACTCGTTCAAGACACAGTTCCTCTGTAGGCTTCACACTCCTTCGCTGTAAAGAGAATCAGCTTCACTAGGGTTTCGCAAGTCACGTCGCCAATAACTGTCGCTCAGGTAAACGCTCGCACTAGCTCGAAAAACACTGTCCACCCCGCTTGCCAGGTCGTTCTTATATAGCAGGCTGGTGACTCAATAAATGCTTCTAGACCCGTCCAGGATTCCACTGAGTCGAGCACAGCCCGGGGGCAGCTGTGACTCATGCGGCGAGGCGACGAAACAAACTCACAGCCGTAACAATATTACAAAACACTATCCTAATCAATCACACAGGAGGCATTATCCCGATCACAATCTCAAGTATTTGTTACAAATGCCGTTCCATTTTTCTCTATCCATTGCATCATCCAGTACTGATGTTGGTTCCACCTGCTGCAACGTTCTCATCACCCTATCCTTCCATCTCGTCCTTGGACGGCCTCTTGGACGTTTGCCAAACAGCTGAGCATTGAACACTCTGTTAGGGATAGATTCCACAGCTCTTACGATATGTCCTATCCACTGGAGCCGTCTTCCTCTGATGATCCTATCCATATCAGCTTTCCCAAAACGTTGGTATAAGTCCTCTTTTTCCCTCCTTTCCCATCTTCCTTCTTCCCTATTGTAAATAGGTCCATATATCTTTCTGAGCACTTTCCTCTCAAATGCACAAATGCGCTCTTCCAGTGTTGTGAGGTCGCCCATGACTCGCATCCATATAACAGAACCGGTTTCACTAATGCCATGTATAACTTAACCTTGCTGTTTTGTGAAATTAAGCGTGACTTAAATAAGTTATTGAGACCAAAAAAGGTACTATTGGCACTAATAGTCCTCTGTTGGATCTCTTTTTCAATCTCACTTTTACTAGATAAAATCGAGCCCAAGTATTTACATTTCTCCACTCGTTCAAACGTATGTCCGTCAATACCAACAGTGGCATCAAAATCCTGTCGGCGTGAAATGATAATATATTTAGTTTTCTCATCATTGACAAGTAACCCCATTTTGCTGGCTTCTTTCATGAACTTTGTGGTGTCGGATTTTATCTGATCTAATGATTCTCCCATAATTACCACATCATCAGCAAATGCCAAGATTGTGTTAGTACCAATCGTATTCATTTCTCTGTCATAACCAATTACACGTCGTACCTTTTCCAATGCAATAATAAATAACAGTGGCGACAGAGGATCTCCTTGTCTCAACCCATTTCGAACCGTGAAAGGAGTTGACATTTTGTTTGCGAACCGTACTTGATAACTTGAATCTGCATAGCATGCTTCCACCAATTTGATATATTTCAGTTTGATACCCAGCTCTTGCATTACTCTCCACAGTGCAGTCCGATTTATGCTGTCATAAGCCTGTCGGAAATCAATAAATATAAAATGTAGATCTCTATCAAATTCGTAGTACTTTTCCATTAGCTGTCGCATAGTAAAGATGTGATCAATGGTTGAGCGTCCTGCCATGAACCCACACTGGTATGATCCTATGATCTCTTGTAAAATACACACATCAAAAAAAGTTTTGCATCACCTCGGTTCCCAGATCTCCGGCATATAGACGTTGACTGTGTATATTGTATCCAAGATACAGTCCCTTTGACTGTTCATAGATGTCACTAAAACTGCTCAAAGATGTAAACAACCATGCATGAGCAGGGCCTATTAGACGGAGGGGGTACGACAGCCGATCAGTTCCAGTCATTCCACCAGGACGAAGGTACGCTGCTCATGTTGTCTGTAGTTCTACCATGCCTAGAAGGTCAATACCGCAGTTCGATCGCGTCCGCATTGTTACTTTGTGTCAAGAAGGGCTCTCAACAAGGGAAGTTTCCAGGCGTCTCAGAGTGAACCAAAGCGATGTTGTTCGGACATGGAGGAGGTACAGAGATACAGGAACTGTCGATGACAGGCCTCGCTCAGGCCGCCCAAGGGCTACTACTGTAGTGGATGACCGCTACTTACGGATTGCCGCTCGGAGGAACCCTGACAGCAATGCCACCATGTTGAATAATGCGTTTCGTTCAGCCACAGGACGTCGTGTTTCAACTCAAACTGTGCGCAATAGGCTGCATGATGCGCAACTTCACTCCCGACGTCCATGGCGAGGTCCAGCTTTGCAACCCCGACACCATGCAGCGCGGTACAGATGGGCCCAACAACATTCTGAATGGACCCCACGGAATTGGCATCACGTTCTCTTCACCGATGAGTGTCGCATATGCCTTCAACCAGACAATCGTCGGAGACGTGTTTGGAGGCACCCTGGTCAGGCTGAACGTCTTAGACACACTGTCCAGCGAGTGCAGCAAGGTGGTGGTTCCCTGATGTTTTGGGGTGGCATTATGTGGGGCCGACGTACGCCACTGGTGGTCATGGAAGGCTCCGAAACGGCTTTACGATACCTGAATGACATCCTCCGACCCATAGTGCAACCATATCGGCAGAATATTGGAGAGGCATTTGTCTTCATGGAGGACAATTCTCGACCTCATCGTGCACATCTTGTGAATGCGTTCCTTCAAGATAACGACATCGCTCGACTACAGTGGCCAGCATGTTCGCCAGACATGAACCCTATCGAACATGCCTGGGATATGTTGAAAAGGGCTGTTTATGGACGTCTTGACCCACCAACCACTCTGAGAGATTTACGCCGAATTGTCGTTGAGGAGTGGGACAATTTGGACCAACAGTGTCTTGATGAACTTGTGGATAGTATGCCACGACGAATACAGGCATGCATCAATGCAAGAGGACGTGCTACTGGGTATTAGAGGTAGTGGTGTGTACTGCAATCTGGACCACAAATGCTGAAAGTCTAGCTGTATGATGGTACAACATGCAATGTGTGGGTCTCATGAGCAATAAAACGAGCTGAAATGTTGTTTGTGTTGATCTCTATTCCCTTTGTATTTAAAGGTTCCGGAACTCTTGGAACCGAGGTGATGCAAAACTTTTTTTGATGTGTGTAGGTTTCAAACGTCCAAGTAAAAGGGAGGTAAAGATTTTATAACCAATCTCCAGCAACGAGATTCCTCGATAATTGTCTACTTTTGTGGCATCTCCTTTTTTTAAAATTGGGCATATTATTGCACTCCTCCATTCAACTGGGATCTCCTCAATTGACCAGATTTGAACAAGAAGTTGTCTTAGTGACTCCAATAAAGTTTCTCCTCCATTTCTAACTAGTTTGCATTAATTCCACTACCTCCTGGAGCCTTATTGTTTTTAAGTGACTCTACAGCTGTTCGTATCTCTTCCATTGAAGGTTCAAGTTCTACCTCTTTTTCTGGATTTGCCTCCAAATCTTGTTCTGCATTACCCTTTACAGCTTCCACATTTAGCATGTTTTCAAAATATTTTCCAAAATAATCTGCTTGTTCCATACGAGGTACCACATTTCCTTCATCATCAGTAAGGATTGAGGTTTCTTGTTTGTAATTGCTTCGTGCAAAACCTGCCAACTTGTAAAAAATTATAAAATGTCGTTCGTCAAAAATCCGGCAAATCTATGTCTTCATTCACAGCGATAAGTACGTTATCGATCGTAGGCAGCTCATTGCGCAAAAAGAAACTGGCGAATCTTTCTTCCTATAGCATTCTTATCAAACTCATCAACTCTTTCCACAATCTTTGCCCTTGGTTTCTCTTTCTTGGGCGACTGTAAACTGTCTGTGGGTAGCTTTATATTTTCGAACTATTCGATACACAGACATTTCACTAACACCCGTGGAATGAGCTGCTTTCCTTACTACGGCAGAAATTAGTGCAGTGGGATGCATTTCTAACTCGACCTTATACCATATGCTTTTCAGATCTACTCAGCGCTTTTCGCTAAAGCTGCTTCTTTGGTGGAGTAATAACACTCGCATTGTCCCTGCTGAGTCTACGACGGAACATCAACTCTATAAAATCCACGTACACACGATCAAAAATAATTGTTGCCTATCGTAAGCAGTTAATAATAATAAGAAATGATTAATTAATTAAATACAAAAATTAACAACAAATAATAAAATCATTACTCCGAATAAAAACAGAAATCGCACTCGCCCGCTTAACATGTAAGCGTACGTTCAACAGGCACAACTCTACGCACCCCTTGCGGGCAGTCCTGGAATCACGCGCACAGCTGTGTTTACTTCTACTGTCTCGACTCGGCGAACATACTTTTTTTTTTGTGCACACACAAGCTCCACAGCCTCGATTCGGTGACGCCACCAGCCTATCTTGCTAAAGATTCTGGGAGACATTTAAAACAAGCACGAAATATGTTACTGACTACTGTGTTTCATATGAAGGGTTTTGGTACAACTCAGCTCAATAGGATATATGCATTTCTTGCATTGAAATATTTATTCTGTGTTTTCAAAATGACTTTGTAGTCTACACTGTAAAATGGCATAACATGTTAAAAATGTTATGGTGGTCAAATAGACATGTGGCCCTCTTTATTTCAGATCTAATCACACTGAAGTTGAGTTAAGCAAATTTTCGGAATGATGTATAGAAATCTATTAAAGTTACTTTTTACTTAAATATAGTCTACAAAGTGTTCTTCCTTGTGTATGTTAAGTTAACAATAACCAAATAAGAGTCTGTGACAGTGAAAGGACTGACTTCAATCCAATTGGGAATGGTTTCGAAAAAGGAAAACGGAGAGTTTTCAGCAAAGATTTTGAATTCTTCTTTAATGTTTGCAATTTAGGACAGGAATATTTTTGTTTTACTTTGTTTTAGCTTAGTTTTCACAAAGAAGGTACATTATTTAACAAGAAGTTCCGTGACGAACTAAAGAGCCTACTTTTCTTAACATTTAAGATTCTTGCCAATGATTAATCTATATGGATCTATCTAGAATAATGATGAAATTAAGTTGGTAATATCGAAATTTCTAATTAGTTCAAAATACTCTATACCTGGCATAATGTTGTAGCAGTTTTGGCTTAGGCTGGGATGACAAGTGAAACGGTATTTACTTTGCTCCACGTTGAGCGTACAAATGTAATGGTAATTAGTGCCCCATGTTGGTAGCGACAAATGCAATGGTTTCGCTAGCCCACACTGTTGGGAGAGAAATGTAACTGTTTACCTTTGCCTAAGCTATGTTGTTTTAATGGGCGCCAAGACCTCAATGCAATGTTGAAATCTAAATTTGTATTTAACAACGTCTAGCTCTGGCAGAACACATTCAAGACTCTATTCACTCAGATCGTGGTATGATTTGATCATTAACCCAACAAACAATTGTATCAGGAGAAGGAATTGGTCTATATCTAATGCTACCTACTGAAAGCAAAGATTGCATTGTAAAAGAAATGAATTTATTATATAAAACAAGTATAGCAAAATTAATAATAATAAGTTTAACATTTAAATTGGAGCGTTGTGATTTGAATATTACCGATAGAAAATTACGTGAAAACGGAGTCTGATAAATTGATTTTACTCTTATTTCCAAGCTATGAAGTTACTGAATTATGAAATATAAAACAAAGAAAAATGAGAGATTGCGTATTTCTGCGTCATTAGCGCTTACCCCTGGAAATTGCCAATGCATTTCCCTCGTTCTTGATGATGCTGTGTGCTTCCCACAGTCTCCTGGACGTCGTCATCTCCGTCGAAATTTGATGATATCCTGGTAGATTATATAATTCTATGGTCCGTACATCGGACCCAAACTCTCGTAAAACCGCACTGGTTACGTTTTACAAAAGTTCGTCGCTAACTCCACTGAACATCGGAGCGTCACGCACTTGCGACCGTACACTGCAAGTCCTACACAGATTGTCCCGAACTCCACTGAACATCGGAGCGACACGCACTTGCACCCATACTCCTCAAGTATTTCACAGATAGTCCTCGTCTCACGGCGCGTCGAACGATATATTCACCTGTCGGCTCCCCCACTCCGGAGCAGTCTCCTAGCTTACGCTGTCTCCGCTGATTGGCTGAGCACGCCGCCACTTCCCCTCCTCCGGTTCATTACACTCCGCGGGCGAGAGGGAGAAGTCGTTTTCCGTTTCAACAATTCGCCTCTTCTAGACCTTGCGACCCAGGATTGCGTCATGCTTCTCGACAGGAATCAGCTTGTATTAGAATTCCCAGTGAGTCATGTCTCTCAAATACCCTAACTGACAAAATTCCGTAATCAGATAATTTTCTATAATATTGTCGTTCGTAATAATTTGCTTGATAGCGTTTTCTAAGACATAGAAAACCTATCTGAATGCTAATAATTTTTATAAAATGCTCCGAAAATACCTTAATAATAATTATAATAAATTAATAATAATAATAAATTACCATGAAAAATTCTCTTGGCTGAACAATTTGCCGCGTAAATAAATATAGAATGGCTTCCTACTGACTTATGCCAGTTGCATAAAAAACCCTCGAAAAACACGTTACATATTCGCCTCGGATCATCGGATGATTTACCGTGACGACGGTCCATTATCCGATTATCCCAGACACGTTAATAAACCCCATCCAAAATACATATTACATAAATGAAATCACCCTAAATTACAGATACAGTATATACACTCATAATTTTTCTTCACGCACTTTGCGTCAAAGTTTGTTGTCACTACGGATTGCACTTTGCAACCAGTCCAATATTTCTCATATAAAATAGTGTTTCACGGATATTTCCGCCTCTCAAATTCCTCTATGTTGGAGAAATAGACATAATTAATGTGTGAGCACTATGTATTTATGATGTCATATCACACGCATTGAAGGTGTTCTGATATATTTATATCACCATAGAACTTCCTAATTTCACTGGAGGTCCCCTCCTTATGGTGACATTTAATTCCACTTATCACTGAGCACACGATCACACTACTGTGGCAGCGCCTCGTGACCATAATACTTAATCTCTCTTTGAAGTAGATTAAATTAATATTGACTTCTGAAAAAAAAAACAGTAAATGTGCATTACATATAACACCAAATATTTCTGTGCCGTAATCGCCCTGTCTTGTTAAGTTCCCGTTAACCATATTCTACTTAATACTAGTTCTCAACACAGACCATTTCTCCTCACACAAATAATACCATTGTACATATTATCTTAAATTACACACTTACAAATCTTACATGGCGAGGCCGTAAACAGAAATCACGTGTGCTGATATGTATGAGTTTCATGAAGGACTGTCTCGCATTCTGATGGCCCATCTTTTATCTCGTGGACGCCTTAAGCTAACAAGCCCTATTCAAGCGCTCCCCCATCTCTTGGAGATAAATGGGAACCCATCAGCGCTGCCAAAATGGCCTTGGTGCATCGAGACAATTTAGTGCTCAACAGCATCCGACAATCCCGTCATATTTCCCTGTACCTTAAAAACTCTCATTTACTTACATACTACCCCCCTGTGTGACTTCTGATACGCCTGCCTTAAGACCAGATCTTCCACGCACCAGACACCACACTTACTCATTTGATAGGCTGGCTCGCCAGCTAAACACACTCACTTTATGACACATATTTTCGTAGACTATGTATATTATACGTCCCGTATAATCTGTTTCCCTCACTATTCTCCAGCACATATGCTGTTTTGCCAATACGTTTGGAAACTATAAATGTTTCTGCGTCACCTGCTTCCAACCTTGCACGTGGCTCCCTTAAATGAACGTCATCACGTTGCTCCACTAGCATATTTCTCAGTATCTGTAACAATGCCCTGTTGCTACTGTCCACACATGCTAACCCTACTTTCCTCTGGTGTAACACCTCTACTTGACACTCTATGACCTAAAAATGTCACTTCTGACTGACAGAATGACGACTTAGACAGCTTCAAAGTAAACCCTGCCTGATCTAACTTCTGAAAAACTATATCTAAATGACGCAGATGCTCCTCAAAACTGCGTGAACTAATTACCATATCATCTATGTAAATGGTTACAAACTCTCCTGTGTCATCCCCTAATGCGATGTTTAAAGCCCTAATTAAAGCTGCTGAACTACTCTTTAACCCATAAGGTGTTCTACAAAATTGATAAAGGTTATATTTATGACTAAAAGCTGTAAATGGTCTATCTTCGTACATAAGTGGCACTTGCCAAAAACTGGAACTCAAATCTACACAAGTGAAATACTTCTTCCCCTCAAATGTTTGCATTAATTCTTCTATTGACATAGATTTCAGCTGATCTGAACTAATTCTACTGTTAACCAAACGAGCGTCTAAACAAATACGAACAGTGCCGTCGGTCTTGGGTACCGTGATCAAAGAATTAACATATGGACTGTTCGAGTGCTCAATAATCCCATCTTCAAGCATCTGATTAATTTGTGCCTCAACTGCACTCTGATAAGCGAAAGGTACAGGATATCTATGTCCTGTGAATACTGACCTATCAATAACGTTCAATGAATGTGTATAGCAATTGGTCATACCAATGCGATCCTCAAAAACTCTCCTATTACACCATAACACATCATAGAGCCGAACACACTGTTCATCCTCTATATTTCCCTGAAATGCAGCCTCACGTAACGAGTCCTCTAGACTTCCGTTCGTAATCACACTGCCCACAAAACATGGAGAACCCCGCTCTACGGCTGGCGATATCTCATTTAAAGTACAAATCACACCTACAATACTACTTCTCTGAATATGGTCATTGAACGCTACTTCTACTTCAGAATCTCCCCATTTAAATTTCAAACTCCCTACATCATAACATAAGTTACCAGACACTCTACTTAGCCACTCTGAACCCAAGATAACACTGAATACTAAATTTGGAATTACAAGGCAAATCTGCTTCTCTACATGATTATTAATTTTAATGTCTACTAAAACTTGCTTAGAAATTACTTTAGACCTCTTCCCAACAGCTGTGATAACAAAAGTGCTTTTAATTGGCATCTCCTCAAAATTTACTCCAGTTCCTTTCATTTTATCATAAAATGCACTACTTATGCAACTCTTCATACAACCACTATCAATTAAAACATCTGTGTACGCCTCGGACACGTTAAATTTAACTATGGGGCTCTTACTAACCATTTCCTGAATAATACCTTCATCATTTAGTTCATGTAATAATTCATTTCTCACATTTAGGTCATAGGGTTCCTGTATAATTGTATGGACAGGGCATGCTACAGACTGAGATTCTGACCTTACTTCGCAGCCTGGTTCGCGTTTAAAGAACCGCTACAGCTGGCTGTAGTACTAGTTACTACTGCACTGGTCTGGTTGTTCTGAGTTGTGTTGTCATTGTTTGGCTGTATATTACTACCACTAGGCTGTCCTCTTCCTTGACCCCTATTCTGGTTGTAATTATTGTCATTATAATTTCTCCCTTGATTTCCCCTGAAATCATTGTTTCTCCCTTGATTTACCCTGTAATCATTGTTCCTCCCTTGATACTGATTACCATAGCCATTTCCTCTGTTCTGATTTAGCTGATTATTATTATTTCTATTTTGAGCATTGGCCCCTTCGCCCCCTTTCCCTTGAACTTCCTGATGCCTGGCTTCATTAGGTCTATTAGTATTATTACCCTGGTTCCTATTGAAATTGTCCTCATAACCCCCTCTCCCTAGTGCATCAAATGTGCTTAACAAATTTTCTACTTGTGATATAGTCTTTACATTCTGGATACAAGCAGCCTCCTTGATCCTATAGGGAAAGTGCCTAAGTAGCAACCTTACCACATCACTTTCCTCCTTCAAGCCATCCAGATATTTACACACTAATACCTGCCCTAAAAAGTATTCGGTCATGGTGGAGCTTCCTTTAGGGTTATATTTACCTCACACTACTCCCTCACGATGCTGCGACTGAATAACCTCATTCCAGAACTTTTCACAGAATTTCATTTTAAAATCATTCATATCAGTAAACTTGTCTCTGTAGACAGCAAACCAATTCCTCGTTTCCCCCACAAACACTTGTTCTAAAATTTCAACTACCTGGCACCACTCAATACTACCATTTTCCAACCTCTCCCCGAATTTATTTTCTATAGTGTTCATGAACTCCATTGGGCACCCCTGTCGATTGCTGAACTTACCCAGTTCTACCTCCCTGTGTGTGCTATTCACAAAAACTGGTCTATTCTGACTATTTTCTTGCCTGATCCTAGCTTTTAATTCTAATTCTGCGATTTTCTCCTCAGCCTTCCTCTCAATACTGTTTACTGTTAATTTAATGTTTCCTTCTGATTCTTCTACTTTATCATATAGCTTTGCTTGTTTCTCCTCAATCTTGCTAATGCTCTCTCTATTACTCTCTCTTAAATCATTTACTTCTGCAACTATTTGTGAGTTGACTTTCTCAATTCTACCCCCCAGCTGTTCCTTAACCTCTTTAGTAGCTACCTGAATTTTGTCAATTTCTCCCCCCAATTGCTTTTTGACCTGCTGTGTTTCCAGTTGCACTAGTTCTTTTAAATTTTCAGCCTGTGTACTGATTCTAATTTCCAACTCCTCCTGTACTTTTCCTAATTTTCTGTCTACATCTGCAATAATCTCTTTAGCCTTTTCTTCCATCACCCCCCTGATCTCACCTCTAATCAGTTCGAATTTGTCACTCATTTCCCTACTGTTTTGTTCTAATTTAGCATTTAAAGTTTCAGTACTCTCTCTATTTTCCTTACTGTTTTGTTCTAATCTGGCGTTTAAAGTTTCATTACTCTCTCTATTTTCCCTACTGTTTTGTTCTAATTTTGCATTATTCTGTTCTAATTTTGCATTATTCTGTTCTAATTTTGCATTTAAAGCTTCTGTACTTTCTTTATTTTCCCTACTGTTTTGTTCTAATTTTGCATTATTCTGTTCTAATTTTGCATTTAAAGCATCACTACTAACTTTGTTCTGATACATGAACTCGAGAAGTAAAGTTTTTAATTCTGGTTGGCCGCCTACACTCCCTGTTTCAGTATCGGGATTTACCTCCGCTACCCCGGTACTACCATCACTCGACATACTGCTCGTATCATCATTCTCCAGTTGATGAGCACTACGTAACCTCATCTGTCTTTCTTTCTCATCCCCCATAATGATATACACTGATAAAGACAAATAACCCCCAAAATACAGGCACAGAAATATATACCCTTCTCCTTCCACAAATGTTATTAGGTTTTCAGCCCCAAGTTGTCGGCGACAATTGTAGCAGTTTCGGCTTAGGCTGGGATGACAAGTGAAACGGTATTTACTTTGCTCCACGTTGAGCGTACAAATGTAATGGTAATTAGTGCCCCATGTTGGTAGCGACAAATGTAATGGTTTCGCTAGCCCACACTGTTGGGAGAGAAATGTAACTGTTTACCTTTGCCTAAGCTATGTTGTTTTAATGGGCGCCAAGACCTCAATGCAATGTTGAAATCTAAATTTGTATTTAACAACGTCTAGCTCTGGCAGAACACATTCAAGACTCTATTCACTCAGATCGTGGTATGATTTGATCATTAACCCAACAAACAATTGTATCAGGAGAAGGAATTGGTCTATATCTAATGCTACCTACTGAAAGCAAAGATTGCATTGTAAAAGAAATGAATTTATTATATAAAACAAGTATAGCAAAATTAATAATAATAAGTTTAACATTTAAATTGGAGCGTTGTGATTTGAATATTACCGATAGAAAATTACGTGAAAACGGAGTCTGATAAATTGATTTTACTCTTATTTCCAAGCTATGAAGTTACTGAATTATGAAATATAAAACAAAGAAAAATGAGAGATTGCGTATTTCTGCGTCATTAGCGCTTACCCCTGGAAATTGCCAATGCATTTCCCTCGTTCTTGATGATGCTGTGTGCTTCCCACAGTCTCCTGGACGTCGTCATCTCCGTCGAAATTTGATGATATCCTGGTAGATTATATAATTCTATGGTCCGTACATCGGACCCAAACTCTCGTAAAACCGCACTGGTTACGTTTTACAAAAGTTCGTCGCTAACTCCACTGAACATCGGAGCGTCACGCACTTGCGACCGTACACTGCAAGTCCTACACAGATTGTCCCGAACTCCACTGAACATCGGAGCGACACGCACTTGCACCCATACTCCTCAAGTATTTCACAGATAGTCCTCGTCTCACGGCGCGTCGAACGATATATTCACCTGTCGGCTCCCCCACTCCGGAGCAGTCTCCTAGCTTACGCTGTCTCCGCTGATTGGCTGAGCACGCCGCCACTTCCCCTCCTCCGGTTCATTACACTCCGCGGGCGAGAGGGAGAAGTCGTTTTCCGTTTCAACAATTCGCCTCTTCTAGACCTTGCGACCCAGGATTGCGTCATGCTTCTCGACAGGAATCAGCTTGTATTAGAATTCCCAGTGAGTCATGTCTCTCAAATACCCTAACTGACAAAATTCCGTAATCAGATAATTTTCTATAATATTGTCGTTCGTAATAATTTGCTTGATAGCGTTTTCTAAGACATAGAAAACCTATCTGAATGCTAATAATTTTTATAAAATGCTCCGAAAATACCTTAATAATAATTATAATAAATTAATAATAATAATAAATTACCATGAAAAATTCTCTTGGCTGAACAATTTGCCGCGTAAATAAATATAGAATGGCTTCCTACTGACTTATGCCAGTTGCATAAAAAACCCTCGAAAAACACGTTACAATGTAGCCTAATAGAGAACTACATTTGGCAGCCCTGGTGACTGAATATATTCTTAGTTCCATCTCTTAAGGGACAGAATTCAAAATTTGGTTGAAGTCCAATGGATAGCATGGACGGTACATGCAGTTAAACCTTGGATCTAACAGCGCGCGTAAAATCATGTTGGCAACAATGACATACATGTATTGGTCAGATATAATCTGAAATAATATGATCTATTGTTGTGTCAATTTTGAATGAAATCCATTAGTTAGTATAGAAGTTACATGCATTTTAAAATTGGACCTATCAGCAGGCTTAGAATCATGTTGGCAGCACTGGCGTAGGCCTATATTAGTTACTCCAAATTCATCTAGAATGCCAGGTACGATACGTGTGCAAAGTTTAGAGCTATTGGCTTGCATACTTTCTGATATATTGATATTAGGGTAACAAAAATAGAGACAGTATTTATTATCAGTTGGCAGCCCTGGTTACTCTTAAGAATCGGCATAGTCATATCTGTTATAGTACACATAGCACACACGAAATTTGGTTGAAATCCAAATGATAGTATAGAAGTTACATATATTTAAAGTTGGAACTCTCAGCAGGCTTAGAATCATGTTGGTAGCACTGACGTATATACGTTACTCCAAATTATTATAGAATGTCAGGTACTATACGTGTGCATAGTTTAAAACTGTCGGCTTGCATACTTTCTGATATATGGGTATTTGGATTTTAAAAAATTGAGAGCATTTATTAACAGTTGGCAGCCCTGGTGGTTCTTAAGAATACGCTCAAGTCATATCCACGTATGTACACAGAGCACATACGAAATTTGGTTGAAATCCAATTGATTGTGTAGAAGTTATATGCATTTAAATTTTGGACCTATCAGCAGGCTTATAATCATTTTGGCAACACTGCCATGTATGGCCTCCTTGAAATTATACTGCAACATTACTATCTAATCGTGTGCCAATTTTGAAATAGCTCCCATTCATACTTTCCAAGATATCCAACATTGAGCTCAAATTTCAATTGCGATTTTTCAGCAGTTGTTAGCACTGACATCATTTTCAAATATGGCCGTGAGATATTCAGGTATAGATCTTTACTCCTACCAAATTTTGTTTCGATTGCTGCAGCCGTTTAGGAGTTGATAGGGGGGGGGGACACACACACACACAGCCAGCCAGACAGACAGACAGACAGAAGGACAGACAGGCAGACACACATTTGCCTGATCTCATAAGTCTACTTTTTCCTCATTTTTGCAAAATGTGAAAAGTAGGCTAAAAATATATGGTTTTGCTTCTGTGAGAGCTTAGTTAAATGAACGAAAGTACATCGATTCATTTTATTGAAAAAACAATTATTCAATTATTCGACCAACCGAATTATCGTTTAAACGTTCAATAGATTAATCGTTATTTGTAGGAATTAATCGATTTTTGTTTCAAATAAGAAAGAAAGAAAGAAAGAAAGAAAGAAATTATAACAATTTGCATATTCCCTTAAATATGAAAATATGCTAACGGCGTGGCGCCTGTGCTGTTATATCGCGCATGGTGAACCTTTGTTGGTCAATGGGAGTTTGTGAGAATCAGCCTGCAGGACTTCAGGTTGCTGGCACGCGACGTTCTTCATTAGCATTTACAAAGGAACTGTGTAGATTAAGATGATAATAATTATTACACGAGTACATGTAATTAAAGCAACATTAGCATTCGAGAAATACTTAAGTACTTTTAATTTTTATGTCTCTAAAACACAGAGATTATTTCACCCTGTAGTTTTCTTTTTGGAGCTCGATAATATACAGTATTCATTGCCTGAACTCGCGCTTAGCATCTGACATTAATCACGTTGTCTCCGTCATTTGTAAAAGTTGTTTTTCTGGTTCACTAGAAATAATGGCATTTAATTATTAAGTTAGCATTGCTGAGTTCGGATAATGGGTTCAATTTCAAAATAACTGTAAATTGATCTGAATCTGTTGTCCATTTAGATATATTAATAGCAGCAATCCTGGCAAATGAAGTATACAGTATAGTGGGGTGCATGATAGGCTGCATCCGCCAACGACAGTATAACCCTCTGAGGTTTACAGCTGGCGATCCAAGGTGCCTGAGCTGCATCTGTCTTTATTTTTCCACTCTTACCAAAACGGTCATGGTTCGAATCCCGGCTAATGCTTCTAAGACTTTCGAAATGCAATGTCTCATTCGTATAGTTCCAGTTCCACATAAAACTGTAATTCCTGTAAATAAAAAGTTTTTTTTTTTAGAGTTAAATGAATGTCCTCACACACCTCGTATTTCCATTGTGTGAATGAGGCCTTCTTTCCGCACTGCTATCATTCTGAACTGAACGGCTTAAGTCCAAATCAAAGTTTGACCTTCTCACTGATGGAGAATTCTTCTGACGACCATTTATTGTTGCTGTTGATTCATTTTAGGGGTTTTGTGACATCGTGATCATATAGCCCGGTGTACTTGGGTGTGTGTTGAACCTTTATGATAACCTGTGTCACTATGATGGCTGTACTAGTGTATGTATTTGTAATTGCTGCTAATATTTGGGCAGGAGGAGGTCGTTGCCTTAATTTAGGAACCATCCAAGGATTTGCCTGGAGTAGAAAATGGGGGGGGGGGGGGGGACGACCACCGAAAACCACTTCTAGGATATCTGAGGTAGGAATCAAACCCACCTCTTTTCAGTTCTGCTTCAGGAAACTGAGTGAGCCCCTTTCCAGCCTCCAAACTAGTATTGAATTTCTTGGCAGAGCCGGGAATCGAACCCGGACCTCCGCGGTGACGCCATGACCCGATGACCAGAAATTAGTTCAGCCATCCGGTGATAGGTCAGTACATTATAACCAGGGAAAGGATTTCTATGTAAATAAATATCTAATTAGGAAGTGGAACTTCTTTATTTTCCATGTTTTTCCACATTTGGAAGTTTAGCATATATGTTCCATATTCTTAGTCATTAAAATCAATATAGTCCATATTTCGACTAGAAAGTGTTAAATTCTGGTAAATTAGCAGTCCTGTCAATAATGGAGGAGGCTGGCTGTGTGGCTCAGTAGTAATGTTCTCTCTTGCTGTGCCCAAGGTTGCAGGATCGAATCCTGGCGCAGTGGTGCGCAAATGCGAGGGAGCCATGTCAGTAGATTTACTGGCACGTTAAAGATCCCCTTCAGGGCGAAATTCCGGCACCCCGGCGTTTCTAAAAGCCACAGTAGTTAAAAGAGACGCAAAACAAATATTATTATTATTAGACAATTGGAGAAAAAAATAAATCGTGGTACAGGTAAAGTTGCAGATGTGACAAAAATGAAGAACCCTGGATATGAAGTACTCTAATGGAAAAGGTTGCTGCAATTTTGTGTGTAGATTTAAGTGTAAGGTTAACGTTGGATTTAACCCCAGCAGACATTGTGAATTTCAAACATGCCCCCATTACTTCTTCTGATATTGAAGCAGTTTCAGTCAATATAAATCTGTCCTTATAGACAATAGGAGAAGATTCGCTTTTTAGCACTTAAAAGAATATTCTGTATTCCATTGTTTTGGTAACAGATAATAAAAGATTGAGTATTCTTCAAAGACCGTATTATTATTACGAGGGGTGTTCAAATGAAAAGGTACGAAACGATACTGTGGATACAATTTATTCGTTATTCAAAAGTAATCACCACAGGCCTGTGCACAGGTGTCCCATTGCTTCACTATCCGCAGGATTCCCTGTTCCCAGAAGTCTTGTGGTTGCGACAGGAGCCAATCCTGTACGGTGTCCTTAAGGGGATACGGAATGGGTAATTTTTGAAAAATTAGTCATTTTTATTTTTTATTTATTTATTAATATTTAATATGTCCTCTTTAAAATGCTGTATGAATTAAGATGATATTATAACTACAAGTGTTTTTTTTAATAGTTTAGGTCATGATGTACACTTGATTTCTGCTGGAAGTAAACATGGCCAGCACTTAAGGTATCTTCTCTGGCTAAATTTTCAAATATACCGCCTTTAGGGAATAAGTTTGTACTTAGGCCACCTGTGTAGTGTGCGTCATGTGCATCTTGAGTTTTCATTTGTTTCTTACTTTGTTTATAGTCTGGATGGTTTCCATGTAAACAGTGCATCTAGCCTTGTATAATTACCAGTGATTAGTCTGTGGTATTGCATTTACGAGACTTTCTAAAATACCTAGGCCTACTGGTAAAGTATTCAAGAGACGTACTAATTGGCAGAAAAAACGTACAATTAATTTGAACTTGTTAGAAGATACACTATCTCCATCAACAATACCTCCACATGTTCCTGTAACAAATAACCTCAACATAGGCCTACAATCAACACCTGTACAAAATACTATTTGCAAGCCTGAAAGTGCCTCACAGAAGAAACTCAGTGGTGAGGAGGAAAAATATAAAGACCTATCAAAAAGGAATGAGAGTTTTGAAATTGTAGATATGTGTATATTATCAGAAGTGATTCAAAATAATACCATTTGTAAAAAGTGTGCAAAAGGGGGCGTGTCTCTGAGGGTGAATACAGATGTTGGTCTTGCAGCAGAGTTTAGTTAGTTAGTTAGTTATTGTTGTTTTAAGGGGCGGAACTACGAGGTCATCTGCCCCTCAGCAGAGTTTGAATTAGTTTGTAAATATTGTGCACACAGTGTGAAGTTCTTCAATTCTTCATCAGTTACTGTAAGTACCAAAGCAAAAGACACTGAATTGTATGGTGTAAATATTAGGTTAGTGTATGGCCTCCGTGCTGTTGGGTGTCGAACAGCTGATGCTATGTTGCGTATTGACTTACAAAGACTAAGAGCTGCTGAAAATGCTATTAAAATACTAGCTCAGAAGGCCAGAAAGGAAAAGAGAGGTGCCGAGAAGAGATTACAAGAGAAATTTGAAGAAGATCCATAGAGTCCAAGCTTCGGGCCTGGCATGCATTAGGGTTAAAACTTTGAAGCCTGTTTCCCGTAAATCTATTTTTTTCTTACTTAAGGAACAGTTTTTCAGTCAATTTTCAATGTAGAATCTTCAAATTTGCATCACTTCTTTATACATACCTATTACAACTACTGAAACAACAGTTTTTAATTTGCATGTTTTTTGTATTTTTTGGGGGCCAAAATATTTCTTAAAAATACCATAAAAAACATGTTCCATTAAAAAAATTGTTTTCTCCTTAAGTATGTATTCATAAAAATTTTGCTTGTTTCAGTAGAAATCAAACACACCCAGCCTTAACCAGTAAAAATTTCAAGTGTCTAAGTTCAGTGGTATCAGAGAAAATGTTCCTTATATACAGCACATTTTATTATTGTAAGCATAGGGCATTCCGTATCCCCTTAGTTCGTCGTCCGATTGGAAACGTTTTCCCTTGAGACGAACCATTAACAGTGACGTGTATTGTGCAACACTCCGTAGCCTACGCAAGTCCATCAAGAACAAATGGCCTGGACTGCTTACGAAGGGAGTGATTCTACTCCATGATAAGGCTCACCACACATCTCTAACGTCACACAAGGCGTATTGGCCACGTTCAAGTGGGAGCAACTTGAGCAACCGCCCTAGAACCCGGACTTGTCACCTTGCGACTTCCATCTGTTTGGTCCGTTATAAAAACATATCAAGGAAAAACGTTTCCAATCGGACGACGAACTAAAGGACACCGTACAGGTTTGGCACCTGTCACGTCCACAATGCTTCTGGGAACAGGGAGTCCTGTGGCTAGTGAAGCAAGTACATCCAAGTACATGGGGCTACATGACCATGATGTCGCAAAGCCCCTAAAAGAATCAACAGTTACAGTAGCTATGGAGCCGGATAACGTGCAGCATTTCCAGTCCTCGGTGTGAAGTGTGACTTGAACGCACTCAGCCACAGAGGTTAGTCCTTAAAGAATGACACGCTAGACCACGTGTGATCTAGATCTAGTAGCGTCATGATCTGAAGAACAAGAGCTGACCAAGGGAGGTCAAACAGGAGACAGAGCTAGAGACTTCGTGACTGTGAGCGTTTCGTAGCTGTACCTCCTTCTGTTGAAGAGAAAGATCAGTGCCTGCCGTATCGCCGCGTTTGTTACCAATAGCCAAGCTGCCGTGGTTGTGCGAATAACGTCACCGCACTCAGTTACGGAGGAGTTTTAATACGAGATTTGATACTTCCATTAGCAGGAGTTAGAAGGTTTCTTTGTGGCTCCCTCTATTGGCTTCCCCCATAATCTCACCAACGCTGCTAGGGTGCGTGCACAGCGTGGGAGATACACTTATTGCAGCGCATGAACCGTCGAAGAGAACCACGAGCTACTGCTCTGCTATTCAATGTTTTGCTTTCATTAAACAAAGGGGCAATTCATAAGGCTCGAGTTATGTAAGTCTACCGGATTAGAACAGCTGATACAGCAGCGACGGCTAAACCCGTAGGTGGCGCTTGACTTACGCAATCGTCAGAGATTTTAATAAACTTCCATTTATTGTATATGACTTGTACCCTTTGTACATGATATAATAGCTGAAAAGACTCCTTGGTTATGAAATTTATATTTTTAGCCTACTTTTTACATTTTGTAATAATGAGGAAAAAGTAGACTATGAGATCGATCCGGGCAAATGTCTTGTCTGTCTGTCCTTCTATCTGTGTGTGTCCCCCGCTATCAACTTCCAAACGGCTGCAGCAATCGAAACCAAATTTGCTACGAGTAAAGATCTATACCTGAATATCTCACGTCCATATATTAAAATGACTTCAGTGCTACCAACTGACGAAAAATCGCAATTGAAATGTGAGCTCTATGTTGGATATCTCGGAAGATATGCATATTCCAAAATTGACACACATATACTCGTAGGTAATGTTAAATTATATTAATTTACAGGAGCCCATGCGTGGCAGTGTTGCCAACATGATTATATGCCTGCTGATAGGTCCGATCTTTAAATACATGTAACTTCCATACTATCAATTGGATTTTAACCAAATTTGGTATGTGATGGGTGCACCGGAAGAGATATTAATATGCGCTTTCTTTAGAGTCAATAGGGCTGCCAACTGTTTAAAAATGCACTCTATAAATTTTTATCCTAATCCCAATATATCGGAAAGTACGGAGGCCAACAGTTCTAAACTTTGCACACATACAGTACCTGCAAATATAGAATAATTTTGAGTAACCAATATACGATAGTGCTGCCAACATGACTCTACACGCGCTGATAGATTAAATGTTTAATCACATGGGACTTCCATACTAATACATGGATTTCTTCCAAAATAGGCACATGATACATCATTATATTTCAATTGAAGTTTGAGTATCCCATAATTATCTGGCTGTGATTCCAACATGATTTTACGCATGCTGATAGATTCAGTATTTAAATACATGTAACGTGCATACTATCTATTGGACCTCAACCAAATTGTGCATGTGCACTGTGTACCTTAAGAGATGGAACTAATATATTCAGAGTCACCAGGTGTGCCAACTATTGATGTATGCTCTCTATAATTTGAACCATATTCTCAGTAGATTAGAAAGTATGCAAGCGAACATAGCTAATTTTTCAAACTTATGGAACACAATATTCCAGATTATTTTGTGAGTAACCTAGACATGACAATGTTGCCAACATGACTATATGCTTGTTGATAGGTTCAATGATATATGTATGCCGTAAGGGATACAATAATGCGCATTTTCAGAGGCAACAAACCTACCAACTACCTAATAACTCTCTCTAACTGCACGAAACATCCATACTAATGAATGGATTTCATGAAAATGTTGTCCTTCGAATGTATGCTTAAGGATAGATAATTGTGCTTAATATAAGAGTCAGCAGGGCTGCCAACTGTGTATGATATTCTCTTTTGACCTCTAGATTCAATATCTCGGAATATGTGTACGGAAAACACTTCACATTTAGCCAAATATAATTCCTAGATGCTTCGGACATATTTAGAGTAAATCGTCAGAGTTAGTGCTAGCGTATAGGATCAACGTTTGACTGCATATAACTTCCATACTAACAAATGGATTTCAACTAAATTTTGTGTTGTATGTCTCAAGAGATATGACTCGGCATAATTTTAGAGTCATCAGGGCTACAAACTGTTGATAAATGCTTTCCATAATTTTGAACCCTAGTCTCAATGTATGCAGGCAAACAGTTCAAAATTTGCCACATGTGTATAAACGATATGTTTTCTGATTCATTTTGAGCAACCCATACGTGCCATTGTTGCCAACATAGTTCTACCCGTCTGATAGGTTCAATGTTTAACTGTAGGTAACTTCCATAGCATTAAATGGATACCTAACAATGTATATATTTTGTGTATGCCGTAAGGGATAAAATAATGCGCATTTTCAGAGGCAACAGACCTACCAACTACCTAATAAGTCTCTCTCTAAGCATTTGAGCCGTAGACTCTCAGTATCTCAGAATCCACGGAAAGAAACTATTTCAAGTAAACTGTAGTAGTCTCTTAGGCTACAATATTTCAGGTATGAAATATTGAAATGTCCTGCTGTGGCCATTGGCTGCAATTCAAGCATAATAATATTTCAGGTATATTTCGAAAAAATCATAAATGCCTGTATTACCAAGTTAATTTCGTTCTTGAAAGATGCATATAAGTCAATCATTGGTGTAAATCTTAAATTTTAAGAAATGTAGGCTCTTCAGTTTGTCAGGGAACTACTTGTTCCTTATGAAACAAAACTATGTTTTAACCACCTCGTTGTATAGTGATTAGTACGAGATGTATTGACGTTCTATTTTCTCGAGATCGGGAGCAAATAGCAACATGCGGTCCTAGCTCACAGGACGAGGCTTTCTTTGTGAATGTGCGCAGAGATGGCAGCACAATTTATTAGCAGCAAGTAAACTTGCTGGCAACCATTAGAGCGAGACTCGTTTCTGATTTAAAATAGCGACGTTTACGTTCCGTGATCAACGTGTAATCATCCGTTTTCTTCACTTGCGTGGAATACAACTGATTGATATTCGTCGACACTTGACTGAGATATTCGTGGCTGTCACCCCTGAGGTCCGGGGTCGATTCCCGGCTATGTCAAGAACTTAGTAGCTTCTGGTTTGAGGGTTCGAATTGGATACACTCAGCCTCGTGAAGCAGAATGTGGTGTTACAGGAGAATGACGAAGATTGGATGGGTAGATACATTAACAAATGAAAAAGGTATTTAGACGATTGGGGGAGGGGAGATGTTTCTGGCGAGTGCTAATGAAGAGAAGTTGTTGATTGGTAGGACACATATTAAGACACCGAGGAATAGCAAACTTAGTTATGGAAGCAAGAGTCGAGAACAAGAAAAGGTAGGGGTAGACCAAGGTTAGAATATGTTAAGCAGATTGCCTTGGATATAAGGTGTGGTAGCTATGTAGAGATGAAACTATTAGCTCAGGACAGGGAGGCATGGAGGACTGAATCAAACCAGTTTAAAGACTGAAGACTCAAACACAAACCTATTATTTTGTTAAAAAATATTTCAATTGCATTTATATTCATGAGATGTATTTTATGGCTTAGCATTTAATATTATTTTACTACTCTATTTATTGCTGTCATACTAGAGATAGACCTTATTCTTGACCTTATTTCTTATTTTCCTTTTTAAATCTTTCATTACTGTGATATTTGTTAAGCTTTGCAAAGCAGTCATAAACGTTTAGGAAGCATGTAAAATAAAAAGTCATTATTACTAAAATTAATTAAGGCTTTTTCTGGACTTAACCGATTATTGTCCATGAGTTATCAGCTTGTCGTGAAAGACGAATTTCCTTTGTGCTTTTCACCACAAAATACTGTTTCTGGTTTTTAACCCATGGCGTGAACATGGAGATCTTGGGAGGCTGTGGCCACCGTGGACATTGATGACGAATATATTGTGATATACCTTTAACCACGGGGTATGCAGCTGCGAGTAGACCTATCAATGTTTGCAGCGTGCTATTGCTGCGGGTTTCGCGGTTCTTAGCCACCATACTCACCTGGACTGGGAGCATAGCCCGAGAGAAACAGCTGCGATTCTGCTGTGCACCTTGCATTGTTCTCCTGCCTTCCCTGACTGCCATATGCTACACTATCAGTTACTGACCTTCCCCAGTCTGCCGTCTGAAGTTTCGATATCCCCTCTGAGGTCGATATCATCATCATCATCATCATCATCATCATCGTAGAAGTGGTAAATAATAAAAGAGAAACCGTAATATATGTATGAGTACTCTATTTTCGTTTGGATGCTCTTTATTTATTTTTTGAGATTCTCGCGATAAGCGCTTTCCAGGGAAATGGTTCCTCCCTTTTGCAATGATTAGCTGAAAAGCGAAATTGTGATGTGTCTGAAGAAAGCACTCATAAAAAATCCACCACGATTTCACATGTCTTAGTAGCCGTGAAATACCAACAAGTAAAGGTCGCGATTTGAAAGCGCAGTGTTCTGATTCAGCTTATGTTAAACGATCAGGCCTTAAGATTGGCGATCACTAAAAGGTGAGATTGAAGGTCAATTTTGAAAGCTGTTAAGGCGTTCGGAAATCGTGAGGAAATGTTACTCTCATAGGCCTAATGGCACCAATAAATATTATGCTTTTCTTTAATACAAAAAATAAATAAATCAGAAACTGAAATACAGTACATTATTGAAAATATACAGTACCTAGGGCTCATTGTCCTACCAAACAGAGAGTCGTTTCTGCCAAGTTTAGCCACACTAATTCAGACTTGCTCTATCTATTTGTGTAACTCAAACACTCGTACCTGCAACTTACATGGGCAATGCTATAGTTGCATTCGAGACGGGCCACGTACTCTTGAATACTCACTTCCTCGTTGCCCTTACGTAAATTACAGTGCTTGACTAAGATGTATTATGTTTTACAATTTTTTACAACATAATCGTAGACATATTTTTTCTTGTGTTCATAACTCAAAGAGAAACGCTGAAGAAAACGCTGTAACTACACAAAGCAATTTAAAGAAAGCGTCAACTGTGTGCAGATATACCGCGCCTACTTCGTACTATTTCTTGCATTTCATTTCCATTTTAACATCACTGATTGTGTTGGGTAGGGTGGCTGGTAAGGATCTCGCCTGTTGTACTCGAGATTGCGAGATCGAATGCCAGCGTAGTCTGTTGGTTTTGTGACTGCCAAATGTGAAAGATTCGTGTTAGTAGATTTACTGGCATATTATATTATGCAGCCCCTTCATGGCATGATGCCCCCAGAGGTCCGGGTTCGATTCCCGGCTCTGCATAGAAATTTAAATTCTGGGGTGGGGGCTGGAACGGGGTACCCTCAGCCTCGTGAGGCAAAACTGAGAGGAGGAGGGTTCGATTTCCACCTCAGCCACCCTGGACGTGGTTTTCCGTGGTTTCTTCACTTTTACTCCAGGCAAATGCTGGGATGGTTCCTAACTTATGGTCACGGCCGCCTCTTTCCCAATCCTATCCCCCAATTTACAAATACAGCCATCGCAATAACACAGGCCATCACACAAATTTGACACTCACCCAAATACATGGGACTATGTGACCACGATGTCGCAGCCTCTAAACTAAGCAACAACAACCTTTAGGGTATTAATCTGACACCTTGGTAACTCAGAAACCGCAGCAGTTAAAAGGCACGTTAAACCATTACATTATTTATTATTATTATTATGTATTATTATTATTATTTTATTATTATTATCATTATTATTATTATTATTATTATTATTATTATTATTATTATTATTTTATTTTTAGAGGGGTGGTAAAGCTGCTTGCCTCTCACGAATGGATGTGAGATTTTCGAAAGTGAAATGTCACGTCCTGTGGTTCAGATTCCTCGTAAAAGGAAGGTCCTGTGACTCATGATCGTGAGATCAATGGTCACGTACAACTACAAGCTTCCTTTATTATTATTATTATTATTGTTATTATTATTATTATTATTATTATTATTATTATGCTGGAAACACGCAGTGCATCTTAAAGATTCAAGATCATCCATATTAGAATAAACTTGAAAGAAAGCCATTCTTCTGTTTATACTGAACCATCCGAAGACCTCTAAATACCAGGTACTGTTTCCTACAGTCATATTAACTCACTCGGCACAGGCAGTAGTCTATTCGCTGGCTTCGACATGAGCAGGTGAGCTACGCAGCCCTACTCTCGTCTGTGGAACAATGAACTCTTTCTTATAAGTAGAGTGTGGATTGAAGACGTAATTATGCCCTTAAATGTTGGGAAAATAGTGGATTAAAAAGTACTTCAAATATCTGACCATTCGAAAAAATATAATACCGCTGGTAGAAAATAAATAACTTATTTTCTGTGAACTTTTAACGTGGCACATGTACATGGTGGTTCAAATATAGTCAAGACTTGTATACAACATATTTCATGATAGAACCACAAGCACAGTTTTATACATCAATACATCGGAATTAATATTGTACTTCATGTTAAAGTACAATAATCTTTTACTCATTAAATGCTATTCGTTGGATGAGTGTGTCAAGCATTTTACAACATCATCTGAACCTTTCCTGATTTTTCTAATAAAATTATTATTACACCACGCCCACTGGTCTGTTTATTTGACCATGAAGGTTTTATTTAATCCCTATGTAAGAACAAAATAACGAAGTAAAACTATCTCTACATGGTATAAAACAAAAGTTCCCGATTTTTGGTAATCTCGAGAACTACTGGATGCATTTTGAGGCGGCTTTCACCATTCTGTAAAGGATTTCTCGAGGAAGGTTTCTGTAGAAAAACATTCATTTATGACCAAAGGGAGCCGAGCGGTAACAATTTCAGTGAATCGAGTCGAAGAAAAACCTGTCGTTCGTGCGCCTTTTAAGCTTATGCTGGGTAAACCGTTAAAAATATCTATATACTTTACTATGAGTGTAAGAATTGTTTAGCATGAAAAGTTATACAAAAAGTCCGGGACAGCATATCTCTATCTTTAATACATCGCCCACTATAAGTGTTTTTACGTTTTCATTTCTTCCAACAATCTCCATTCAGTGGAAATTAAATTACTAGCAAGCGAGCCTACCACCCCAGCTTCAGCCAGCATTCAAACTGTCGAGTCATGTCAACTTGAGTCTTCAGAGAAGAGTATGTTTGGAGTTTCGCTGTTCACTTCGGCTTTTCTAAATTGCGTCTGAGACCTGCCATCCGTGTGCCTTTTAAGCTTAAGCTGGGCAAACCGATAAAGATACTGGGTGAATCCGGGGTGGGTTGCTACTTCTAAAAAAAAATCAACGTATCAGTAATAATGGCCTACGATTTTCAACAAATGAAAATATGAATAACATGTAACTTCAAACTGTCGAAAATTGCTAAATAATGCCACATAATCAGTTACTCCTCTTAGCATGTTAGGCCCCTTAAAACAACAATTATCATCATCATCATAACTCCTCTTAGCTATACGGTAGAATGGATTTCTGTACTATGGGCTTAGCTTTAATGTGAAAGGAAAAAGAAACGCCATTTCTACAACATCCGCTCCTTATTGCCTCCAGCTGGGGTGTACACTTATTTACGGAGGACAGATACTAGCCTATTTTAATTTCCAGTTCGTACCTCTGTATGTCAGCAGGAGGTAAGCTGTGCGTGGCTATTTCTCCGCTTGCTTGATCATCCTTCCACACCTTGTCCCAAGCGTAGCTAACACTAGCTTATGTAATGATGCAAGAGTTGTTGTTGTTGTTGTTTCATTTGAGGCGCATGGACATCGTGGTCATTTAGCCCCGTGTCTGATATTGTGTGGTCTGTTTTTGTAATTCAGCCAAGGAGGCGGCCGTGGCCTTAGGTTAGGAGCCATTCCGTCATTTACCTCGAGTAGAAGTGGGAAAACTACATCCAGAATGGCTGAAGTGAGAATCAAACCTACTTCTTCTCAGTTTTGCCTCACACAAGGTTGAGTGTACTCTGTTCTAGCCGCAAACCGAACCCGGACCTCGGCGGTGACAGCCATGAATACTAACCACTGCGCCACGAGACGAACACTAATGCAACATCAGAAGTGAAGAGTTCTACTAAGCTGGAAATGACGAGAACCTTTTGAGATCATCATTGTAGCAAGAACGTTTGAACAGTTAAACAAGAATATGAAATTAACAAGCGTATACAAACTTGGACACATTTATATCAAAGAGTAAAAAGTAGTATTTTTTCACGTTGATGATGATGATGACGATAACAATAATAATAATTATAATAATAATAATAATAAATATTCTACTGCATGACTTTTATTTAAACAAGTAAATATCACTTTCGAATGATTCCACGATAATGTCTTACCGAGTTCAGTCAGTCACATACCACAGTTTTGCCTACTGTATTTCAATGAAAGTTTATTTCGAATACGGTTTTGCAAACTATTCTTTTGGAGAGGAAGTTTTAAGGTGTTCCTTCCTAAAAAGAACATACCTGAAACTCAATTTATACGGATGTTATAGGTAAAAATGTGGTGTGTGACTGACTGACCTCGCTATGACATTTTCGTGGGATCATTCTTTTTCCTTACATTTTGTTTAAGAGGTTAATACTGTATAAAATTTCAGTGAATCTCTTTTGTATTTTTAGAAATTATTTAGTCTTTTTAAAAGTAATGATTTTTTAAAAAATTTGCCAAGCTTAATTAGCTATTTTCTTCCAAGGAATTTAGCTCTATTTGGTCTATTAAATCTCACAATTGTTGGTTAGTTCCTCAGTTTAGGGGCTGCGACAACGTGGTCATATAGCCCCATGTACTTTGGGTGAGTGTAGAATCTGTCTGATAACCGGTGTTAATTAATTGTGATGGCTGTGTTATTGTGTGTTATCTGTAATTCAGGTAAGGACTGTAGACGATCAATTTCAAGTAGCCTACGTTTGCTACCAAATGCTACCGTCAACGACACCTAGCTGTGAACTTGGCTACTAGATGCCACTGCACCTGCCCCTGGTGGCGAACTTAGAGCTTTAATCAAATCTAACCTACACAGTTAGCTTCACACAATTGAAGTTAGTGGAATGTTCTTTTATATGCCATAAATCTATGATATGGTCCCACCGTCTTTACTTCGCCTCCGAAGGAAGGCATACTGAGGGATTTTTGACGCTCTTAAAAAATCCGATGACTTCGGCCGGGTTTGACCCCGCGACCTTGGGTATAGAAGCTCAGCATGCTACCAACTACGCCCTTGAAGCCGCCATCACAATTGTTAAACGCTTATTTTGATGAAATTTCTTCGTTTATTTTATAATAATAGATCTAGAAATACTTGGACAGAGCAACAACTTACATGACTGAGAATTTGCGTGCGGGGTACGAACATGTTTCCAGCGGAGTCCTGCTACATGAAAGGTAGCAGATATAATAATGTATTGAATGCAGTCAAATAGCCATATAGAGTAACAATATTACAATACGTTATTGATCTCTCTCACATCTTGGCATATTCACTTAATGATAGAGTTCTCTGGGAACATAATTCTGAGTGATAGTAATCACAGGTTTGCTTACATAGTTGACATTTGCACTTTTCATTTGGGTCGTGAAAGGATGTATTTTCGCGGACCTATGTCATAGATTTATGGCATGCAAAAGAATCTACCACTACAATTGGTAGTGTGTAGCTAAATTTGTAGGTTATTTGGTTAGAAACGCTCTATCACGTTCCAACGTTCGCTGCGCATCTCTGGTAGCTAAAGTTGGAACTACTTGAAATTCAACATGATGGGGTGCCTACGGGCGTTCAATTAAAATATACAATACAATGAAGTCAGGTTGCTAATGAGACTGTTGTCACGATTGACCGCGAGAGGTGAATGAATGTTGATGATTGGTGTACAGTATTTTGCTACCAGGAAGTGCAGCGAAGCACCTGGACCCTTGACAATGTTGTTTATTACTTTGCGAAAGTGTTCGCACATTAACAGGGAGAAGATGAGAAGGTAGACAGGTAGGCACGCGCTTTATTGGGGTCCATCTGCGTGGCCTAATCAAATTAATGAGATCATAGAGAGATAGAGAGGTAGACTCCTCCTCTCTTGGGCAGCTGGTGCAGTAACAATTACATCCGGTGCTGCGGAGTGACGGCCATCTGCATGTCTGGCGGCTTCTGGGGAGCCTAACCACAGCTGTCTGCCTGCCTCCTTTTGTTGCCTACCTTGCTTGCTCTAGCAGTTTCACTATTCCTCGTTAGACTGTGCATAGGCGTACTTTCGAGTCGACTAAGTAAAATGTATGACATGTACCAGAAGAGGTTGACAATAGCAACTTGAATGAAGAGTTCGCAAAATTATTTCTTTCTTTCTTTCTTTCTTTCTTTCTTTCTTTCTTTCTTTCTTTCAAAATGTAGATCTGTTTAAAATTAGACCGGTTGTGTGGTGCAGCGGTAAGGTTCTCGCATGCTGTACACAAGGTTACGGGAATAAATCCGACGCAGTCGGCTGGCTTTTGAGACACCCGATTCATTAGATTTACTGACAATTGAAAAATCCTCTTCTGAGCAAATTTCTGGCTACCCGGGGTCTGTAAAGACGCAGCAGTTAAACGGTACCTCTTCATCATCATCATCATCATCATCAAATTGGATTTGTGGTGTTCATTTATACACATTACTCTTACAGTTATTACATTGTAATAAACTGTTAACGTGGGTTTCAGCCAAGTACAGGGCCAAGTACACGTGTAGTGCCGAGATATTGAAACTCGCTGGCTGGCGAGGATTGTCGCAGTCCTATCAGGTGACAAGAAATGAGTAATAATTGGAATGAAATTAATAGGTGAAGCGGGAATCTCCCACCTCCACTTTTCCCGGCGCAAATTTCACAATCACTGACCGAGATTTAGACACGTGATGCAGCGGTAAATGACCGACGTCTAACTGTCTGAACGACGGAAGGGACCTAATTGCAACATGAACTTTTTCAATCCTGTTACTAAAGAAAACTTAATCATGGCATTGACATTAAATTAGGCGTGGGATTGACTATATTAGTCCAGTACTGATGTGCTTATCTCGGATATTCGAGAACGATTTTCCGCCCGGTGACTCAAGTCGTTATTAGTATCCTCAGTTTGGACGATAACTTGGCGCGAATCAGACCACTACAGGAACATCTAAGCTACGGTTGGTGTTGCCAACTTAAGTGACAAGTGACAAGATATATTGGCGATAATATTATGAGTTCAGTATTGTTTATAGTCTATATGAATTTTGAGATTTTAACAGTTCCATTGGTGAGAGAATTATTTTTTCTTTACGAACAACAAAGGTATCTACCGAAATTTGACTACAACCTAGTGATTTTCCTGTTGGCAACTCTGGCTTCGGTGTCACGGCAAAATAAAATGCAAGATATCACGCAATTAGATCTTCTGCGCCAAACAGTATTGACATACAGTAGCCTATAGTGACAGTAAAGTTTTTACGACAAAATATTAAAAATGAAGCATATTTGTCACGAATAGACCTTAAAATTTCATACACTAAAATGTCTTAAATCTCTATACCTTATAGACAATTTTGTATGTTTATCCAGAATTCGTCTAAACGGCTATTCCAAGTATAATGAAAATTTGGGGATAGATACAGTATATTTCTGTGCACTGTATGTTATTTCCGAAAATGTAGGGTGGTCGTGGGTAAAAGAGGGCCTCCAATTATTTTTGAGCACTAAATTAACCAAGGGTGTCATATTAAGGTCAATTTGTTTTTTAGCTAAAAATAGAATGAATATATTTAAATGGTCCAGCATTTTATATATTTTCAGTTTTTTTTCTGTTGCCGTTGGAGTTCGCAACTCAGCCGTTTTATACCGTATTTTCTTAAGGGCGTTTCCTCCAAAAGAGGACAGTGTTCAATGTTAATTGTTAGCTGTTTATTGTATGGGGGTACCGCAATTTTGGCCCTTTTTCTTATTTGATCATTTTTCATTTAACTTGCGATGATGCCTATCAAGCGATGTGCTTTGTCTAGGAAATATGTAAGGCTTTATCTTTACCCATGTAAATATATAAATGGAAAGGGGATTTTTTTCTCAAGCTATGCGTTCGTGCGATATGCCATTTGAAATGTCTTTAAGTATGCAGTTTACGAAGATATAATTTGTTTTATTTTCAAATATAATAAGGCTTATCTGTGGGGCAGACTAAATTTGGGATTTCATAAGGATTCTCACTCATATAATTTAATGCTGAAAATAATTTCCTTTCTGTATTTCTACACGTATTCGTCCATAAAATATTAAAGAAAACTACGTATATGCTCCTTCCAAAGCCCATTCAAAATAAATTAAACTGCACTTGGAGGACTTAAATACCACTAGATTGCATACAAACACATTGATCTAATGGAAGATCATTCAGACCTAAGTTCTTCAAAGGAAGTTAGTAGGAAGTCGAGGAAGCAAGTCATTACTGTATACACAATTTCGTTTTTACATATGAAAGATCTTTTAAATTTAAATTAATTAAAACAGTATTTCCAGATTTTGTTTTTTAAAATGATGACACGGAATCTGAAATGTTGGTTTTAAATATAATCACCGTTTCATGAAATGTTCATTCTACACTAGCCTTCTAGCTATGAACTTAAAGGTTTCTGACATCGGCAACAGACAACTAAGATACGGCTCGGTGGGAAACATAGATTGGGGATAGAGCCTACTCTTTACCTGAACTTTGTTCATGTCTGACAATTCCAGGAATTTTCATCGAGTACCTGGCGTAGTTACATAACTGTAAGTACCAAAACGAGGAAAAGACGATAATGACCAAAGTATTTTCAGTTTAAAGCCAAATGTTTATAATTAAACTGTGTAAAAACGTGTGAATATGTAGACTACCTGTGTATCCAAATTAAAAATACTGACTAAAATAGTCGAAATAATGCCATTTATGCAAAATAAACGTTACATGTTTCCAACGTACAGTGTACAATGTAAAAATATATACAGGGTGTTTCAGAAATACTTTTACAAACTTTGGGGATTGGTTCCTTACACCAAAACAAGAAAAAAAGTTCATGTACACATATGTCCCAAAATCCTTCGTTTTCGATTTATTAATGAAAGAACACAGTACAGTGACACATTGACAGCCTGTTTGGAAGTGTTTAACACATGAACTCATATCAAAAAAGGTTCCTGACACCGATAGATGGAAAAACTTTCAAATACACAGGTGTTCCAGACAGGCTCGCCATCAGCACCAGTTTAGGATTAATGTGTGGGCTGGCATTGTAGGTCCATACGTTCTACCAGCACGTCTTATACAGATGCTGTCTCCAGAGACTTTATCCAGAACACCCTTTCAGACTTACTGCATGGCAATGTGCCCCTGCAAATACGACAACGTATGTGGTGGATGCATGGGTGAAAAAACTGTCAAATACACAGGTGTTCCAGACAGGCTCGCCATCAGCAGCAGTTTAGGATTAATGTGTGGCTGGCATTGCAGGTCCATACGTTCTACCAGCTCGTCTTACAGGTGCTGTCTCCGGAGACTTTATCCAGAACACCCTTTCAGACTTACTGCATGGCAATGTGCCCCTGCAAATACGACAACGTATGTGATGGATGCAAGATGGGGCTCCTGCACACTTTAGTTACCTTGTTCGCACTGCGCTGGCGGAGATCTTCCAGGACAGATGGTTGGGCAGAGGAGGGCCCGTTCCATGGCTTGCACGGTCCGTTAGACTTTTATCTGTGGTGCCAGGAACCTTTTTTGATACGAGTTCATGTGTTAAACACTTCCAAACAGGCTGTCAATTAATGTGTCACTGTACAATGTTATTTCATTAATACAGCGAAAACGAATGATTTGGGGACATATGTGTATATGAACTCTTTTTCTTGTTTTGGTGTAAGGAACCAATCCCCAAAGTTTGTAAAAGTATTTCTGAAACACCATGTATATAACAACCTCTTGGTATAGCGGCTAACGTTCTTGGCTGTAGCCTCAGAGGTTCGGGTTCGATTCACGACTCTGCCCCAAGAAATTTTAATTCTGGTGTGAGGGCTGGAACGGGGCACACTCAGTCTCGTGTGGCAAAACTGAGTAGAAGAGGGTTCGATTCCAACCCCCGCTATCCTGGAAGTGGTTTTCCATGGTTTTCCCTCTTCTATTCAAGGCAAATGCTGGGATCCTCTCCAGAATTACAAATACACACACTAGTGCAGCCATCACAATAACACAGGTTATCATACACGCCCCATACACACCCAAAATACATGGGGTTATATGACCGCGATATCGCATGCCCTAGAATAAGCAACACCAACCAACAACATGTAAAAATATATAAAAATATAAAAAATGCATTTACATGAACGTCTGCGGTCCAGTGGTTAACATTTCATAGAGAGAGCATTGGCTGGAAAAGAATCCGTTACACGTATCCGCAGGCGCTCAACATACGTCTCAGGAAACGTGGCTGTGGATATTAGCACCGTCAGCCGCTGGGTAAAGCGATTACCGTCGTATAATTAAACAAAGAGAATTCTGTCTGATCATCAACAGATGTGACTCCTGAAGCATTTCAACAACCTTATACGAAACGAGCAACTCGGATGTTGTCTGCCCGAGCTAAAGAAGCCTTTCTGAAGGTTTCATCTCCATAAAGGTGACACGAGTAGCTTCTTCGCCCGGTCAATCGAGACACTCAGATCTAAGCACTCACGAGACCCTCACAATGCTTTATTGCACAGTCCCTTTTCTTTTCGTCTATCTTTCAGTTTGGTTTGCTTCCTTAGGACTAAAATCGTTTTTGGCCTTTGAAAAGTGCAATATGCAAAAGGAAACTTGAGGATGATAAAGTTATTTGTGAAAAGAATCACACATAGCTGACAGACAACATTTCAAAAGCCGCATGGCTGGTACTCGCGAGCACCACGGTGCTCTAAATAAAATTGGGTGCTCTCATCATACTAGCCAAAAAGTGCTCGCGAGCACAAGCGACCTTGAGATCCATGCTTCAATTCAAATTTTGCACAAACCAGAATAATAGCATTTTCATTACAATTTCTGACTGTCAAAACTTTTATCATTTTGTGAAATAGTACTTTTTAATCTACAGTAAACATAATTGGACATCCCCGTTTTATGAGTTACTCGAAATATGCTGATTCGACTCGACTATCCACACGTAAATGTTTCTTATCTGCATGAGTCATGCAAACAGTTGCAGCATGTCTGGTGAGCGGTGAATCCCTAGCTATTTCAGCACTTCAGAGGGAGAGATAGGAAAAGGAAGGAGGTGCATGCTTGTTTCATTATTATTATTATTATTATTATATTCGATTTAATGGTGCTCAGGTACTTAGTATGGCATGAGGATGGTGCTCACAGTCTCAGAAAGTTTGAGAACGCATGATCTAGCGGGAAGAGATGAAACTGTATCTTGAAAAAGTACATATTTTTGCCAGAACCAACATTTGTAAAAGAAATGAAAGGTCTTGTTATTCAGAATACAACAACGCTCTATGAACATGTTTTTCAACGCTTTCATTTAAAAAGTTCTATCTCGACAGCCTTTCGGTATAGTCTCTGTGTTCATACTATTTTTGTTATTTCAATTAGGAGTGTGGAACTCTCGGTCATCAACCCCATGCAGTTGGATGTGTATTTAATTTGTTTGATGACCTGTTTATCTGTGGTGACGTGTAACTGAAATTATACATGTAAACACAGATGCTCCTCTTTTATTTTGTTACATGTTGTATTTTGACTCTGTTCACTTGAATAAAAAAGAACATTTTTTGCCCATAATGTGTAATTTATAAATAATTGTAGTATTTGTAATTAAAATGCTATTAAGATATATAATAGCTTATGCCCAATTAAATGGAACCACACATATATATTTAGAAGTAAACAGTCTTCTCCAGCTAATTAATTAATTGCTGGTGACAATGTATGGTATTTACAGTCTATATATTTCCATGTACACTAGCAGCTTGTTCGCGTTGCAATATGTCTTAAGTTAACGTGTTAATGATTTTCGTGTAGGCCTACCTATTGTAGGTGGTCCTCATGGTATGTTAGCAAAGTATCCTGAAAAGGCATTGTAACACAGCGTAGAGCACACGTGGCACTTCACAGACCTGCCCTGTGACCCGAGAAAGGAAAGGAGAATGGAACGAAGTCAAAAGGATTTATTACACTGAAGAAACTTGCTAGTAATTTGCGTCCTTGTTTCCTTGGCAACGCACTGTGCGTAGCTTCTTTGTCCTCGCTCTGGCTGCATGCTGATATCCTCACACCCTGTTCTACAAACAAAGAGGACATTTTCGTTATTGTAATCCATTTGTACACTACTAGAACTTATTTACAATTTAAGGTCATACCATGTTAGATAGGGTAAAATTGTTAAATTTATGTAGCATTTGACTTGTTCTGTCGCTTTCAAAGCCAGTGCACCACACTCAACCTACTACCGAATGACAGGATATCCGGTTAATTTGACCATGAATTCAAACCTGAAAGAATGAATAATAATAATATCAGAGGGCCTGTACGAGAAATCTCGCATGTGTATAAATCAACCACCCGGCTTTACGGGTATGCGGGCTCGACGTGACACAGTTCAGACAGAGTCTATGGTCTTGTTTATTTGTTTATACGCACTTTTTAAACAAATTGTCTATATTTATGAAATCAGAATGCAAATCGTAACTGCTGTGGATGATTCTCTTTTATTTGAATGCTAATTTGCTACGATGGGTTACTTCTGAGCGCCCCATGTGTACATTCACCCGCCCGGCCTTACTGCTATGCTACTCGATATGTGTGCTCCACGCGACACTTGTTTGGCAGGGCCTATCGTCATGTTTATTTGTTTATTAACAAGAAATGCAAGATTTTTCCTGTACTATTGAGACGATTCGGAAGATTTTGGTTCAAACCGCACCTTCTAACTCCCTCTGGTTTAAGAGCTTGAAATGTTGTGAAATATACACCTTAGCGTTTTATATATAAACTCAGTGGCCAAAAGTCATAAGAAGGCACGGACTATGATGTTAATAACGAGTTGCTCCTCCGCGAGCCCTCAAAACGGTAGCAAAACGGCGAGGCATCGAATCGATAAGAAATGGGTTCCTGACTCCCAGCATTCAACTGGGCGGTGATTTGACTCACAGTAGCCCTTCGATCGCCCCGTATGGTTCTGCTGAGGCGACGTGATGTCCGTTCGTTAAACACATGTGGTCGTTCCGTGCGGCGGTTTACGCGGATGGTTACATTATCTCTGCGATATTGAAGATCCACCCTCGACACTGTTGACCTCGGGAACCCGAATTCGCGTGTTATCTCCGACCCATGCGCTATGACCCATGCGCCGTGCGCCGGTGATCATCTCACGTTCAAAGCCGGTTAACTAGCGACGTGTTACTACCTTCACTACACTCGTGTCTAGTGACAGATTGCTCCGCTCCGTCGCAGCTAGCCGCAACTCTCAGGAGTCATACACGGCACATTTTCTCATGGGACTATCCTTCCCGTGACTTTTGATGATAATGATGAAAGGTAATAATGACGATGATGATGATGAATGAGAAATACTTTTATTGCCTGGAGAAACACGTTCCTTAAACCGGACAACCGTGTGGTAAAAATAACTTTTTGGCAAACTTAATATCTTTTCTATTTTTCAATGAAGTGAAAAGAGTTAAGCGTGTTGGAAGGATGGTGAATGTCTTCTCGTCAACTTCTCTTTTCGTTCCTTAAGAGCGCTGTGTAGCCTGCGGGACTTGTGGCTTCCTTCTTTCACAGTCAGAGTTTATTTCTTTTTCCAGGATCAACAGCACGGCTTGCTACTGACACTGTATACTGTAGTACGACTGAACACATCAAACATCACTCCCCCAGTTACCGTTTGACGGCGACGCGATGCTTTCTTTATTCACTTCCCTTTTGCCTCTGCCGTTACACTATGCTGGTGTCGCGACGCGTCTCGAAAGTTTTATAACTCTTTAACACTTGACGTGTATTAGAGTTCACCGAACAAGGAATTTAGGGTTCATAGTTTCCAACAAGGTTTTCCTCTTTGTGCTGGCTATATAAATAATGGTGAACACAGGCCTCAGAGTCGGCCCCGTGATGCAGCCCACCAACCGGCCAAAAACTAGCGCTTTAGCTATTAGTCCAGTGAAATTAGTTTTAAACCTGGACAAAATTAATAACAAGCTGAAAATTGATGGAAACGTTAAGAACCATGTCCTAAACGAAATCCCAAAAGTCCCAAAACTCCGAGCTGGGGAAAAGCCGCCATCTTGGAAAAACTTCCCCCATCTTGGATTTTTCCGTTTTTGGCTATATCTTTCAAACAAGTGGTCCTAGCGAGGTCCGACTGGTGTCAAATTGACCGGATTTTACTGCCAAAGTCTCAGGAGCATTAATAAAATATGTTAGACGCGTTCTTACAGCTGTTTTATTCAATTAAGTACTATTAACGTAAATAGAGTGTTTAAAGTTCGATTTTGACCGTTCCTGTCTCAATAGCTAAAACTGCCAATGCAAATAATGTATTTAAACCTAAAATTATAAATCATATTCTTGAAATTGTGAGTATCACATCTAAAATGCTTAAATTATTGTCAGTATTAAATACAGAGACACTATGAGAGATGTAAACTTTGACTTGTAATGCTTAGCGGCTTCCGTCGTTTGGTGGTTCCATGAGATCTGTAAAAAAAAGGAACAGTGAGAATCTTATCTTTTGTGCAGATAATGTCTATATATATTTCGAAATAACTTGCCCTCGTATTAAAGCACAAGATCGTCAGGGTCGTCAACGTCGATGCGCTCCTCTGGGCGGTTCGCACATCCGTGACCAGCGCAGTATCCGCACATTGTTGTGCAGCGTAGGCCACTCAGTAGGCAAGCGCATTTGCGCTCACATCCGGATCTGCAGTTGTGGTGCCCAATCGGCTAGTTATGGGGCACCCATATAAGGAAAGAAAGAAAGCCTCTCCTGCTGCAGCGATTTCTTTGTGCGATGCATCTGGCTTGTTGAAAACATGGACCTTACTGCGCAATTTAGCGTTTTATTTAAGCTGCTTGAAGGACCTAAGTTTTTCCTTTCTAAAGGGGGCGGATGTGGTGTCACAACCAGTAGCAGCGTGGAAGAAAGGGAGAATTGGAAGCAAGCTTCCAAGGCCAGACTTGAGTTTTCCGCTTTAGAAAATCTTGCCTTTTCCATTCTTCTTTCCGGCATAAACATGGAAATGTCTTCGTGAACATCAGGAACAGAAACCATCAAGACGAGCAGATCAGTATCTTCTTCCACAATCACAGAACTGACTTCTGTTTTCCTTGAAGTTTCGGCTGCCGTTGAAACAATCAGGGTATCAGCGTCGTCTTCAGCTTGAATAACCTCAATGCCTGCTGTTGTAAGGTGTTTTGTTTGGAGAGCAATGCATCTTGTTGTTCTCGTTTGATAAAAACACTCCTTGTGGTACAGTAGTTGGCGTGAAATCTTCCATAACTGAGTCTGGTGCCTCTTGGCCAGTTCTCCTGGCATGTTCTGCATCTTTGGTTGTCGGGGCACCATAGGCATCAAACACAACGGTTGTCTTTTTGCCAAAATGGATTTCAATATAATTGACGTTTTGCTGGAAAAATTGGGAGTAGGTTGCAGGACAGGTCCAAACAACTCGATGCAGAAGGAAACCTCCGTCGACCGTGAACACAGGGTTTGATGGCAAAGCTTCTTCACAGCTTGAACACTCTTCTTGGACTTTGTGCCTTTCCGCAGAAGTGTGCCATCAAATAGAGCTGGTGGTCTTGCGGCCAACTCGTAAGTCAAGTACGTTGAACGCTCTTCTTTACTTCGTAATTTGCAAAGGAGGCGATGAAACAGTAGGTTCGGGTCTATTTCCACTGTGGTGTCCTTAATTTTAATGATCTTGGCCATACTTCCAAGGGAACGACATTTGTCCTTCCTCTTCAAGTGGACGTCGCTGAGGCATTGAGCTACGATTGACTTCATGGCTTGCAAACCAAGGGCGTGGGATTCGTCGCAGTTCACGGTGTCGTCGGCAACCACACGTGTACTCAGAGACAAAAGAAGAGGAAGTTCCACGAAAGGGTTGTGAGAACGCAGCCACTCTGTCGTCTTGTCAACATCCCCTTTGACTCTGCCTTGTCGTGTCTCTCGAAGTTCGACGTGTTGATCGCAAAATTCAGAGAAAACACCACTGAAGCGTTCCATTGCATCGACAATACCAGACGTTGCAGGCATGGCGGTCACCCATCGAGCTATCACCTCTTCAGACATTCGCGGCCGTGTGTCAGTCCTCCCGCTGACTTCATAGTACGCATCAGCACCTGTTCGATTGCCATATCCGTCCAAACTCCACACCAGAATTTGTCGGATTTTCGGACGGTGAAGAAGCCTTTCGTCACAAATTGTTCGATTTCGGACGCAGTCATGGTTTCATTTATCCGCAACATTTGTTGGAGGTAAATGTGAGCGTATTTGGCATAATTAAAATGCCCTGCAGCATGTAAGTATGGAATCATGCTCTGCTCACAATGCAGGCGAAGATACCAGTCCCCGGAACGTTCGGCTCTCACGAAAAGACGCTTGATGGTTACCATTTTGAAATACTCAGTCCACAATTTCGCTGTGCGACCTGATTTGGCGACTTTGTCAAACTTGGTGTAAAACCGACTGGAGGCGTCAACGAGACATGCGGTGTTGCGGATGCTTGCAACTGTTTCTTCCCCTAAAAGTACCTTTCGGTGAACTGCTTTAAGTTCTTCGGTTAAAATCGTATCTCCTTTTATGTCGTCGATGAGGACACTGGCGAGAGCAACTTGAGTCAGGAAGTGGGCACGGATTGCTCGAGCATACTCGTGTCCAGACATCATGTGAATTACCGAATTCTTTGCATAAATTTCCACCCACAAGTCCTCTAAGCCACTTCCAGCCATTAAATGATGATGATAATTGTTGTTTTAAGGGGCCTAACATCTAGGTTATCGGCCCACCAGCCATTAAAGATCCTACGGCCCCCATAAAGGACATCAAGAGGTGGAAATCTCCAAGCCGCAAAGTATTATTTGATAAGGGGCTATTTTCTTCGGCCGAGAGCACGATATCCAAAGCTTTTGAATAGAGCGGTTGGTAAAACGTTACCACACAGGACTGGTTTCTCGCTTCGCTCTGCTCTGCTGCATAAAGGAGGCAAGTGTGAATCGTCGACGGATTTGAACGCGATAAGTTTGTATATTCATTTTATCTTTAGAATTACTCTTATTCCACCAATCCAGGTAACTTTACTAAGTTAGTGCGTAAAAACAGGTCAACATCGAACTTTGAACACACTATTTATATTATTAACAGTACTAAAATAATTTAAAAAGCTGTAAGAATGCGTCTAGCATATCTTATTAATGTTTCCGAGACTTCGACAGTAAAATCTGGTCAATTTGACACCAGTCTGACCTCGCTAGGACCACTAGTTCGAAATATATGGCAAAAAAACGAAAAATCCAAGATGGCGGCGGTATTTTCAAGATGGTGGCTTTTCCCCAGCTCGGATATTTTGGGACTTTTGCGATTTCGTTTAGGACATTGTTCTTAACGTTTCCACCAATTTTCAGCTTGTTAATAATTTTTTTCCGAGTCAGAGGTCAATTTTTTCTAATTGCACTGGACTATATACCGTAGGTTGACATTCCTTTCCTTGCTGAGCAAGTGCAGCAGAATTGTATTATGAATAGCACTTTTACAGCATTCACAAACATTGACTGTGCTCAAAATCGCATTGCTAGCTGCACCCATACCTCAGTAGCTTCCATATAACGCAGCCTTTAATGGGACTGACACTTTGGTGAAGTGCTCCTATCTGTACCAACCGACAAATGCAAAAACATTGCATTCTTCAACAGATGGTAAAAAGCCCAATACAGTCTGCTCAATATACCGAATTAAATCATCTTTGGTCTAGGATGCAAAATAGATAAATTTTAAGTCCTAATATTCAAACGAGGTATCATATGATTTAAAGAATGTTATTCATAGGTGCATAAAATGTAAAATACTGTAAAACCATTGGATAGCAACAGATTCGAACAGAAGATTCCAGGAACTTGGTGGCCACTGATCAACTATCGGGGTTGACCTGGACTCGTGCTGCCCGGTGAAACATGAAGTCATGTTGCTTGGTTTAATAATAATTGTGTATAAGCTTAGTTCCATTAAGATAGAGATCTGAGGTCACGGCCTTGGGTAAGGTGAGACCCTGTATTATGGTAACCAGCAGGAGTGACTTCAATTAGAATGAAGCGAGCGCCCACATACACAACTGCTCATTATATTGGGAACTCTCCAGGCTTGAGTTACAGCTCCTAGATCCAGGACTAGCAACTAGGGGAGGAAGTCATTGAATGGGGAAAATCCACGTTACTCCGAGTCCTACGATGCCAGTTGGCGAAAGACATCACGTATCACATTTGGTGATTACAAGACAAACTTGGATCACGCAATAAAATTCCGGGGTTTCTGCCAAACTGAGCGACGAATTGGCGAGTAGATCGCTCAAATGGCCCCAACTTAATAATCTATCCACAGATACCTCAGACCATACGATTGTATTATTATTCTGTAGTTTAGGCTGACTGTGGACCACGTTAATTTGATTTTAGCTGCTTCTGGGTCTTTATTTATGCCCAGTACTCCTCCATTCTATCGCTCTGCATTCTCCTCCTTTCTTCAGTCCATGGTGCCTGGATCCGGGATGTAGGATGACTCTTAAAACCCGTGAAATTCTTAATTTTGGCTTTGTATCTTTCCCTGTTGCAGATTTCAGCTTCAGATGTTGCCATTTCTTCTAGGTCCTTCTCCACCTCCTGATACCAGCGAGCTGTGGTTTTCCTGACCACAAAGAATTTCATTATCTGGTTGGTTAATCTACCTGGGTCCATTCTGTATATATGTCCAAAGAACATGGCCCTTCTTTTGCGGATGGTGTCTGAGATTTTATCCAATCCGAGGTATAATTCTTGGTTCCGTTTTTTTTTCTATACGACCCATCTTATTATTATTATTATTATTATACATCCGAATTGAGCGTCTGTGGACTACGTCTTAACAACCAATGTCATTTCAGTAACGAATAGATATTTTTCGTTGCCAGCTTCGACATCCCGCCAGAATTTTGAACCCATCAATCAGCGCTTTCTTTCTCTCTTCGGATGAAGGTCCTCTCTGTTTCCTGGGTTCTGAATCCACTATAAAACCCTGATGTTTTTTTTCACAGTCCTTCTGAAACTGTCCCTGTCATTTATTTTATCATTGCCAATGCCTATCTCTCTCAGATCTTTCTCACACTCTTGGAACCACGTTATTCTAGATTGATTTTAGAAGGAAGGAAGTTTGTTGTTTTACGTGACCGTTAATATCGCGATCATGAGCCACGGGACGTCCTTTTTATGTGGATTCCGAACCACAAGACATGGCATTTCACTTTGAAAATCGCACATGCATTGACCGGGAATCGAACCCGGTCCGGCGTGGTGATTTTGGATTTTAGAAAATTCCAGATTTTCTTTGTGAGCAGGTCACTGTCCATAGAATATTAGTCTTCTCTTTTTGATTGCTGTTGTTATTGGTTCTAACTTACTGTATATTTCATTGTTGGATCTCAGTCGAATCTGCCCGTCAACCCATCTGTTGACCAAGATCTTCCGTAGTAGCCCACGTTCTCTTTTAATAGCCTGACCGAAGTGATGTCAACAACTACAGGGGAATATCGCTGTTGCCAATAGCCTACTGCGTCTCACACAATACTGTAAAATTCTTATTTAATGTGATTCAGTGATGTCAACAACTACAGGGGAATATCGCTGTTGCCAATAGCCTACTGCGTCTCACACAATACTGTAAAATTCTTATTTAATGTGATTCAGTGACCAATGTTGTACAAAGTTTTGATGTTGTTAAGCCCGTAAGTGTTGGCAGGGAAAAAGCGCGTTGTATTAGATTTAAACGCTAAAATTAAAGTTATTGAAGCTTGCGTTAGAAAACATCGCGGAATTTGTCGAGCCTTTTTTAAGAGCGTTAAAATCCTTCAGTATGCCTTCCTTCGGAGGGGAAGTAAAGCCGGCGGTCCCTTGTCATAGATTTATGGCATGTAAAAGATCCTTTCACAGACTAAACTTGTGTAAAGCAAAATTTTTAGGTTAGATTTCGTCAGAACGCTCTATCAAAGTTCCAACGTTCACCACTAGGTATCATTGATATCTGGTGGCGAAAGTTGGAACTACTTGAAATTGAACGGAACTCGTAGCTCACCCTTTAGGGTGTCCGCTGGAAGCAGCTACAGACTCAGGCGAGCCGAACATGTCCTCGGACACTCCCGGCACTAAAAGCCATACGATAAATAAATAAATAAATAAATAAATAAATAAACCAAGAAAATAAACCGGAGGATGACGTCGGCGATGACAATGAAGATGATGACGATGATGAAGTAGACGACAATGTGTGTAGTTTGCTGTTTGTGCTAGTGTTGAGCGTGTAATTGGTGTTACCCCTGTAGCTGGATTACACTGTTCAACAATGAAATTTTTACATTAACAAAAATACTAAATCTTAATAGATTTTGGTGCGCTGAAATCGTAAATGACAAAAATTTTCGTTTTCTGATTCCCATTTTCGTGCTATATGAAGTTTGTTACGTCCTTATTTCTATATTGATTTCGGTACGCTGAATTCGAAAATGACAATAATTTTCGTTTTCTGGTTTCCATTTTCGTGCTATATCAAGTTCGTTACGTCCTTATTTCTATTTTAGTTCTCGTTTTTCCTTATTTCAGGAATGCCAATGAATGCTGTGTTTTGTTTCTAGCTTACACAGTCTAAGATTGTTTGTCTTCCGTAATGATCCATTGTGTATTGTGACACGGGTTTCTGCGTTACTGTATGGAATCAAAACTGCTCCTATTTGTATTGTGACTTTTACGTGAGTTTTTGAGTTACGGTACTGTGTGGAATCAAATCTTCTGTTATAACGTCCCGCAGATGTGCTAATAACCCCAACAAATTTTTGTCCCATTCAGTTATAATATGTGAAGGACATAAAAGTTTCAATAACTTCCAAACCTGAGCCAATCTAGGTTTTTAACTGTTATTTTTAACTTCAGCACACTCAAATCCATATAAATCAACTCTAGCCTTTGTAAAAAAGAAAAAGTTAAAATGTGTTGTCTAGTGTCATTAACAAGACGTATGTACCAAACTAGTAAATAGTTTATGATCACCTGTATTAACCGGAATCCTATCTATAACGGAAATATTTCTCGGTCCCTTGAAGTTCCGTTCAAGACAGGTTTTACTATATATTGCCAAAATATATTATCTTTTTGTATGCGGTCCACAAAATGTTCACCGTTGAAATGAGACCCTCCAATTAGGAAATGTTAAAATCCTCTGCGTCACAGGTTGTATACTCATTGGTGTGAGACTTGTATATAGAAAATGTTTTCTCGTAGGGAAGCTCATGTTTCCATTGGATAATATTTCTCCAGAATTCATTTTGTTTGATAAAGTGATGCGATATCCTGAGGTTAGCAAGAAGCACGTATTATATTACACAGCGGCGTTAAGGAGGTCGTTTTGCTCAGCTGTGGCCCAGCTCGGCTCGATACCTCCCGCGCTGCCAACCTAGCAAAACACATCGCAAACTTGAATAGAATGCGCAATGATGGAATATGTAGCACACGTCATAGAATATTAAATACCGTGTGTTTTGTGTGGAAATGTTGAGGCAGAGGGTTATGCTATAGTGTAAATCGTTGTTTCATTTAGGGGATTTTGACATCGTGATCATCAATTGCGTGAACTTGGGTGTGTGATGAAACTAGCTAATAACATGTGTTATTGTATGTCTGTTTCATTTGGAAAAAGGACTGGGAAGGATGTGGTCGTGGCCTTAAGCTGGGTACCATACCGGCATTTATCTGAAGTCTGTGTTGCCTTTAGCGACAAGTTGCCAGATCTAGGGCTATTTACTTCCATTTTGGGGATAAGTGTAGTCTATTATGAAGTTACTAACTACCGATGTTGTTCAAGTAGGTATTTATCTGCTTCTGATAGTCCCTTTAGGGCCAGGCTCCTCCATCTCCTACATTTGTCATCTGGCATGCCTGCCTTAATGATGTATTATAGGTAGTTCTTTGTTGCCACTACTTTTATCGCCACCAAGAACCCCTCAGTCTCAGGAAATAGATCCGCATGGGTCAGCCAGCTGTTCGACGCATGCATGTCGACGTATTCTTGACTGAGATCATACCGATGACGGCCGTGCAGTGCTTTCTGAGTTCACTGTTGACGCTTGTTGGTTATGTACTCTTCTGGCGTAGCTAGCTGCACATCCCTGGCATGGAGAAGGTCCAATGGCGTGTACTTGTCATCCACCTTACTAATAGTCTGATGCAGGGGCGAGTTCGTCTTGCTCAAAAAATAGGCCTGAAGATTCTTCACCTGCTTGGCATGTAGGTGTATAATATCAGTAAGTGCGCGTCCATCTCTCTGGCGTGGCAAAGTCAGTCGTTCAACTGCTGACTTAGGGTGTAGACATCTGTGTTTCGTTAAGGTGGTGCGTGTCTTAATAAGAATATTTTCTAGGTCTGTCTGTGTCCAGTTTACTATTCCAAAGGTGTAAGCCAGTACTGGAATGGCATATGTATTGATGGCCTTGAAGATGTTCCTTCCATTCAACTTGGATTTCAGAATCTTGTTGAGACGTTGAATGTACATCGCTACTGTTTGATCCTTAATGATCTTGTGTTCAATTCTCTTTGACTGTTGGAAACCAAGTTACTTGTAACTCTCAGTTTCTTCCATGGGCTGAATAAGACATCGATTTTCGATTACAAATCCTCTGGCTTCTAACTTTCCCTTGGGGCAGATGACCACCCCTTAAAACAACAATAACTATAATAACTAACTTTCCCTGACGGAGAGTAAGAGTACGACATTTATCCCACCCAAAGGACATAGAAACTGTAGAAAATGAAACTGTGATAATAATCAGATTATCTATATGCTTTTCGGAGGGTGCGTATAGTTTTATGTCATCCATATACATCAAATGGGAGGGATGATGGATTACTGTTCCAGAGTGCCACTTCGTCTCGCATTCAACAACGATGATAACGGGTTCAACGAAAGGCAGAACCACAAAGGACTCTGACTGTCTCCTTGACAAATGCCTCTCTTGATTGGAATGAATCTTGACTCAATCGAAGTACCACCTTGTTGTATATTCAAATTGGTTCCCTAAGATGTCATCATTGTTTGCAATGCTGTAATTATCACTGGATCAAGTTTATAGATCTTGAGGACTCGGAGTAACCAGGAGTGTGGAACTGAATCAAATGATTTCCTGTAATCAATGTAGGTCATATATAGATTTCGCATCATTTTGTATCATGGCATCGATTACCAGCTGCTCTTTGCTTCCTTGAGACTTTTTTACGCATCCCTTCTGCTCCTCAGACAAGATGTTGCTATACTCCAAGTGATTGTAGACTTTATGTGCAATGCATGATGTAAATAATTTATAGAAATTGTACAGGCAGGTAACTAGCCTATACTTTTCAGGGTCTACAGCTCTCCCACCTTTCGGCAGTAGGTATGTCTTCCCTCGCATCAGGTAGGAGGATATCAGTTGTGGATTTGCAAGGAATTTACTGTAGTGGCGGGCAGAATGTTATTGTGTGTAGGTGAAGCGTTTGATCCAGAATTTATGGATATTGTCTGGTCGAGTGGCTTTCCAATTTTGTGTCTCATTCACAGCTCGTGTAACATCATTTGTAGATACAGACGTATCGGTCATTTATGGACCGCGTCATTCCAGCTGTCCTATTCTTCGGGCTTTGATATTTGCCCAGCACGCCTGCATTCGTTCCTGTTGGGTTTCTTCCTTTCCTGGATCCAATCTTTCCCGTTTTCAGCCTCGGATTTCCTTGGAAACCTTGGCATGCATGAAGTTATTATTATTATTATTATTATTATTATTATTATTATTATTATTATTATTATTATGTACATAAGACCCCGTGTTGTAGTGGTTAGCATTGTTGGTTAAAAGTACATTAAACTAAGAGTCAACAAAATACATTGTATTCGGTAAAATGTAGCCTATTTATATCGGTAAAAGGTTATCGTCGGTTTCTTATTAAAATATAACTTCCTGAGAATATGTACGGTGACATTCTGGTTATGTCAAGAAATTAATTGTAGTTTGGGGGTATTGGGAGGTTACGTGCCGGGTGCGACCGTGCCATATGCGACCCACCAAAAATCGTGCCAGTAGCGACCCTGCTAGTAGCTTACAGTGCCGCATGCGACCCATTGTTCGAGAGAAGAATTTTTTGGTGCGCCGTTTTAACTTAATTTACTCCTACTGTCGACCAAAATATTATGTACACTCGAGTTTGAAAGTTGTTTGTGAAGTAACCAATTGGCCTACATAAAATCCAATAACATCATCATTTTTGTCGTTATATTTTATGTTAAGTCATGTAAGTTTGGAATTTTTCATTTATATTTTAATATTTTTTATCGTAGCTGGAACACAAAACCTACCCGTTTTTAAGCGTGTTTCAACCATGCGTCACCTTTAAGAATTAGTTTCTCAAACACCCGTCATGAGATCGAATCCAATTTTTAACACAATGTACATTGGAATATTTTATAACTGGTTTATTAATTTCAAAATGTTGTGTGTCCAAGGAACAAAGTTGTTATCACTTTTGTAAGATAACTTTTTCTCGGCTCGGGCTGGTTGGAAAATTGCGTTCTTGGTCGCGTTGTAATCCTTATATATCAAAAGGCTACGCTGTATGACTGTGAAATACGTAAGTGAATGTACTTATTTTATATCGGTTTGTATTTGTAAGGGATAAAACGACATCGTTCACCAGCTTGCCGATACGGGGAAAGCTGTACAGCGTTGCCGCGATGCAGTACCGGTAACCCCACGCGGCATGCCGCGCCTCACTCGTAATTACACGGGCACTTTCCTTGGCTATTTAAAATTAACTTGTCATTAACTTCATTAATTCAAGCAAATGGTATTAAGAAGACGTGAAAAACATTTTCAATCAGCTTTTCTCATGAGGGCTCTGAACCTCCAATAGCAGCTCTTTTTTTCGTCATTTTTAGATTATTGTTAAGTTTTTTAATGTTCTTTTATTATTTGCGTTTATCTATTTACAATATATACATTGGTTTAAGTCACCGACAGCGGTAGCTACACTCGCTAACGCTCAGCGCTAGGCCATGGGGCCAAGCTGTCTGCGGACTCGGTAGACGTTGGTTCGAGCCCCATCGTCGGCTGACCTTGAAATGGTTTTCCGTGGTTCCCCATTATCAACTCCAGGTAAATGCTGTGATAGGCCACGGCCACTTCCTTCCGCATCCTTGGCCAGTTTAATTCATTTCATCCCTCAATAACCCCTCTCAGGTTGGTGTTGGCAAGTGCATCTGTCCGCAAAAAACACCCACCACATCGCATCTAATCCCCGACCCCATTGAAAACGGGAATAATGAGGGGCAGACTTACACACATTGGTTTAAGTCACTTACAATTCATCACCAGAAAATATATCATCATCAATGTTTAATGAATTAGAAGTTTCATGACTGTTTACAACTTGCACTTCAATATCTTTCGGAAGGCGACCTTCCTCCCAATGATTTGTAGCCTATTTTCATTTATGAAAAAACAGACTTATGAGATCACCGTCTACATGACGGGGTATTCCCGCCTCCCCCAGAAATATATGTTAGACATGCCCAGATTCCATCGATACATCAGTGCTTGGGTCGCTAGTGGCACGATGGCAAATTGGTGGGTCGCTTGGGGCACGGTCGCCTCCGGCACGACACCTATTGGAATGGTATCATTGACATGCAAGAAACCCATGTAGTGTTTTACGCCAGACCAGTGAACTTATCGAATGTATGATTATATACTCGATTTTATTGTTATTTGAAGTATTGTTGCTGTGGCTCGGGTTTTAATGTAACAGTTTATATTTTTTCAAGGGAATAATCTATCAATAAAATACTATGCTAAAAATACCTGCTAACGCTAAGGCTTTTAATCCTCTTCCCTTATAAAAATAAATCATAGAATAAGATTTACTGAGTGATATTTAGCTAGAGAGACACGTCAAACACTTTTTGCTGATATGTGTACTGAACAGTGCAAAAGTGGCTTTAAGTAATCGACCAAATTTAACTAAAATGTGGAAACAGAGATAAACTCTTCCAAATGAACCTTCCTGTTACTCTAATCCAGGCATCAACAGCGTTGAACTAATCTTGACGGTCCTCAACAGTCTTCCGCGAGGGCTGAATCTTAAGCCTCAGTTTTCTCTCTGCTCGTGATGTGATAACAGATTTGCCCCAGGCTACTCCCTCTTGTCTGTGCAACGATCCATTTATTTACTGTCACAACCAGGTTGCAGGCTTGGGGGCTAGGTTTGTGTACCTGCTTGTGTTATTATGACTTCAAAGCAAACATGTAGTTTTATGTTGGATGAAAGTAAATTAAGCTAAGAGATAACAAAAGACAGGATGTGGCTCTATGATCATAAGCCATTGGATCTCCTTTATACGGTGAATCCGAACCACTTGACGTAGCTTTTTCCGTAAAAAAAAAAAATCACCTTATGGTGTAGCGGCTAGCATTCTTTGATGTCGCTCCGGAGGTTCGGGTTTGATTCCCGACTCTGTTAAGAAATTTTGTTGTATGAGGGCTGGAACACCAGCTAACCTGGAAGTGGGTTTGCTTGGTTTCCCACTTCTATTTCAGGTAAATGGGATGGTTCCTAACTTAAGGCCACGGTCGTCTCCTACCCAAATTCTAACACCAGAGCTCTACAGCAGCGATCACAATGACACAAGTTATCAGACAGAGTTCACAAACACATACCCAAGTGCATGGAACTACATGACCGCGATATCACAAAGCTCCTAAATGAATTAACAACTCACTTCGAAAATTTCGCATGCATTAACCAGGAGTCGAATCCGATCCGCCTTGGTGGGAGGCAAGCAGCTAGACGAATGAAAGTATGATACCACAGCTCATACGTTATTTGCTATTAATATGCAACTGCTGTAGTTCGTATTTTACGGGACATATAATTAGTAGAATTACAGTATTGTTATGTTCCCTCCTCTAGCCTACCTAATTTAAAATGATTGATATGACCTAATTACGGAGTCTTCAGCCATGTGATGTCAAATGGGAACTTGGCTGATGTTGTGGCAGAAGGAGGAGCGTAAAGCCACCCTACCGCATGTAAACTATGGCTCGGGATACGTTTTTAGTGATCCCTTGTCAAGGGCTTTAATCGATTTGTTTACATCCCATGTGGGATGTTATTTCAGGACCTTGGAGGAGAAAGAGCGAATCTGCAATAAGATTACATACAATATTCGCCCTTTCTCCTCCCAGCTCCTGATCTATCTATCTATATATATAAAGCACAAAGTTTGTCTGTCTGTCTGTCTGTCTGTCTGTCTGTCTGTCTGTTATGTATACAAATCTACACCGTTTCACCGATCTGAACCAAAATTTGTATACTTACCCTTTGGAACCCTGCGGGTAACCCCGTCAACATTAAATTTCGGACAGCCCACCCCATGCCCTGCATTTAGGCCCTTTTGCACAAATCTACACCGTTTCACCGATCTGAACCAAAAGTTGTATATTTAACCTTTGGCACCCTGCGAGTAACACTGTCCACTTGAAATTTCGGACAGACCACCCCATTCCCTGCATTTAGGCCCTTTGGTCCAAATCCACACCGTTTCACCGATCTCAACCAAAATTTGTATATTTACCCTTTGGAACCCTGCGAGTACCACTGACCACTTAAAATTTCGGACAGACCACCCCATTCCCTGCATTTAGGCCCTTTGGTCCAAATCTACACCGTTTCACCGATCAGAACCAAAATTCGTATTCTTACCCTTTGGTGCCCTGCGAGTAACACTGTCTGCTTGAAACTGCGGACAGACCACTCCATTCCCTGCATTTAGGCCCTTTGGCCCAAATCTATACCGTTTCACCGATCTCAACCAAAATTTGTATATTTACCCTATGGAACACTGCGACTAACACTGTCTGCTTGAAATTTCGGACAGACCACGCCATTCCCTGCATTTAGGCCCTTTTTGCACAAATCTACACCGATTCACCGATCTGAACCAAAATGTGTATACTTACCCTTTGGAACCCTGCGAGTAACACTGTCTGCTTGAAATTGCGGACAGACCACTCCATTCCCTGCATTTAGGCCCTTTGGCCCAAATCTACACCGTTCCACCGATCTCAACCAAAATTTGTATATTTACCCTTTGGAACACTGCGACTAACACTGTCTGCTTGAAATTGCGGAGAGGCTACTCCATCCCATGCATTTAGGCCCTTTGGCACAAATCTACACCGTTTCACCGATCTGAACCAAACTTTGTATACTTACCCTTTGGAACCCTGCGAGTAACACTGTCCACTTAAAATTTCGGACAGACCACCCCATTCCCTGCATTTAGGCACTTTGGCACAAATCTACACCGTTTCACCGATCAGAACCAATATTCGTAAACTTACCCTTTGGTACCCAGCGAGTAACACTGTCTGCTTGAAATTGCGGACAGACCACTCCATTCCCTGCATTTAGGCCCTTTGTCCCAAATCTACACCGTTTCACCGATCTCAACCAAAATTTGTATATTTACCCTTTGGAACACTGCGACTAACACTGTCTGCTTGAAATTGCGGCGAGGCCACTCCATCCCTTGCATTTAGGCTGTTTGGCACAAATGTACACCGTTTCACCGATCTGACCCCAATTTTATATACTTACCCGTAGAACCCGACAAGTAACACTGTTCACTTTAAATTTTGGACAGACCACACTATTCCCTGCTTTTTGGCCCTTTGGCAGAAAACTACACCGTTTCACCGATCTCAACCAGATTTTACATAATTACCCTTTGGAACTCGACGAGTAACACTGTCCACTCGAAATTTCGGACAGACCACTCCATTCCACGCATTTAGTCCCTTTGGCACAAATCTACATCGTTCACCGATCGAAAACAAAATGTGTATACTTACCCTTTGGAACCCGATGAGTAACACTGTCCACTTTAAAATTTGGACAGGCCACTCCATTCCCTGCATTTTGGCCCTTGGCACAAAACTACACCGTTTCACCGATCTCAACCAGATTTTACATAATTACCGTTTGGAACTCGACGAGTAACACTGTCCACTCGAAATTTCGGACAGACCACTCCATTTCTCGCATTAAGGCCCTTTGGTACAAATCTACATCGTTCACCGATCGAAAACAAAGTGTGTATACTTACCCTTTGGAACCCGATGCGTAACACTGTCCACTTGAAATTTCTGACATACCACTCCATTCCCTGCATGTAGCTCAGGAATTCCTCAGGGTTGCCAGCTTCCTAACTCACCAGTCATGAGCCCTTGAGGGTGTACCAGAAGTGGTGGGTCTACACACACCCTGCCTCTTTGAGGGCCTTGAGCAGAAGACAGGAGATATTATGAAAAGGAAAAGAAGGCAGACCCCTCGAAGAATGAGGGTATCAGGAAAGATGAGACAAAGCCAATTAAGGCGGGAAATTGAAAGACTCCCTAGCCCTCGGATACCCTAATACAGTCTGGGTCGGAAGAGAACAAGAGTTGACCAAGGGAGGCCGACAGGAAAGAGAACTGAAATGAGCCCAGCACCAGGAAGTAGAAGCGATGCCAGACTCAGCTGGGGTTCCGTGGTCGCCAACCCACGTCCCACAAGTTGTGAGACCCTGGGGGGGGGGTCAGTTGTGAGAATAGCTTGCTGATTCATCGTGAGGTACTTTCCAGAGCCCGCCGTGTTATCTCCTGCTGTCTATGCTGATGCCAGCACAGGGCCGTTGCGAAACAGTGAGTGATTCCCGGTCAATCTGTATAGGACGGGGAACCCCGAACGTGTGTCATCATATTTCGTCATCATCTGCGATCATCTCAGGTACGTGCAGCTTGGATCTATATTCTTTTTCTTTGCCGAGCAGTACGCTCTTTCACTAGACGCATCCAGTACAGGCCTAAACCAGAAAATAAGGTTGAGACTTTGGAAGACATCGAAGCTAGACACCTGAATTACCTATATCAGTTTTAAAATAACACCATGTTCGTTTAGTAGTCATTTTTTCATTACCTTATTATTATCATCATAAGTGCAAATGACCTAGATGTTACGCGCATCATACCAATAATCACTGCCGCATAAAGTCTTTCTCGACTGTGATTTCTAAAATATTTATTTTTGGTTTGGTTGGTTCTTAAGTTTAGGGGCTGCGACAACGCGGTCATGTAGCCCCGTGTACTTTGGGTGTGTGTAGAATCTGTCTGATAACCGGTGTTAATTGTGATGACTGTATTAGTGTGTGTTATCTGTTTTTTAATTTAAGCACAAACTGCAACTTAGAATTCTTCAAATAGTTCGTACATTTGCCGCCAAGCGCCACCGTCAACGACTACTAGGCCAAGTTCGGAACTTAGCTACTAGACGCCACTGCAGTCGGCACTTGGCAACGGACGTAGACATCTATGAGCGTTGTTTACCTATCCAATTTAGCTTCACACAGGTGTAATTAGTGGAAGGTTCAATAACATGCCATAAATCTGACATGGGACCGCCGGCTTTACTTCCCCTCCGAAGAAAGGCATACTGACGGATTGTTAACGCTCTTAAAATATCCGACGGCTTCGGCTGGGTTTGAACCCGCTATCTTGGGCATAGAAGCTCAGCATGCTACCAAATACGCCACCGAAGCCGCCATATAGTTATTTTTATTACAGTACATTGTGTACATTATACGTTGAAGTGGCAATTCAATACCGGTAGTAGTTTCCCTTATCATCCTCATCATAAGAGCAAATGACCTACAGTAGATCATTACACCATTAATCACCACACACAATAAGTCTTCCTCGCCTGTGAATTTTGAAATATGTATTTCTATTACGGTAGTTTGTAAGTTTGACGTGTCAACTCAACAGTAGTTTTTATTATCATCCTTATCAAAAGGGCAAATAACCTAGATATTACTCCTTCATTGTCTTTGGGGGCAAATGACTTAGATTTTAAGTCCAATATATTTCTAAGGAGACCTTAAAACATTATCATCATTCCACCGGGCGAAGCTGGGTACTACTGCTAGTTTATTATTAAGTGAACTAGTGGCTCGTCGTAAGGCCAATGGAATGTGAACAGAATTCTAACAAAGTGGATAGATCCTCAGCGGCTGGAAAAACCCCAAATGGCAGTGGCCTTGCTAGGCAGGCCTGTTTGATACCGTGATTCGTTGGTTTTAACTAAAATTGACACATAAGATGTGGAATTAATAATTGGTCAACGTTTTTTATATTAGTAATTCATTTATTTTATTGCCATAATCAATATTTCGGTGGATAGCGCAGTAGCTCCCTTGGTGGATGAAAGCTGAAGTCCAACAATTTATTTTAATTATGTCGATTGTGTTATTACTTGACGTTTCATTACATCCCATTTAATTCCGATGAACGTGTTCGTGTCTATTAATTTTAGAATGGTCATTATTAGGTGTAATTCAGTCTCGACCGTTGAAAGAGCTCATTTTCATCACAGTTCTCAAAATGAATTCATCCTGACTAATCTCCTTTCCCTTTCTGTGGGAGTATTATTTCTGTTAAGGTAGGCTATCCATTCTAATTCTATTTTACATTAATTCTTACCATAATATCAAAACACGTCAACGTTTGATGCTCTCTTGATTTACACTCTATTTTTTTTGCATTGTTGTTAAAAACACAGCCATCTTTCACTAATTTGCAAACTTCCTTGTAGTGATTAAAAACTTGCACGTAGAATTTGGAACGGCAGTTCTTTATAATACAAAAAGGTGTACAGGAATTTGTATATTAGAATTTAATAGGTTATAATTAGGGCTCGGATGTGTAAGACATAAAAATAGCCCGAATATGCAAGCAAATATGACCCTAAAACAAGTAGTTCGGTGAAGAACTAAACAGCCTATTTTCATATATCCTTCTTATGTTAATTGCCTCTATCAACATGCAAAATTTCAGTTTGATTGCAATAATAGATACGTAGATATTGAGAACCGTCCATATATTTCGTATGGTCGCCATGTTGGATTTTTATATATGTAGGTCATAGAGCTATGTACTTTTTTGTGTGTGTGGCCTCCTGAGAGGCCTAGTGCAGGTCTTTCTAGTCGACGCCCGTGGGCGACCTGCGCGTCGGGATGAATGGAATGGATGAAGATGAATGAAACTGGGCAAGGATGTGGAAGGAAGCGGCCGTGGCCTGTCATAAGGTACCGTCCCAGCATTTTCCTGGTGTTGAAAATGGGAAACCATGGAAAACCATTTCAAGGACGGCCGACGGTGGGGCTCGAACCCACGCGTCTACCGAGTCAGCAGAGAGCTTGGCCTCATGACCTAACGCTGCGCTTTAGCCAGCGTAGCCACTGCTGTCGGTAGCTATGTACTATTACATGAAGCTTATTACGTAGGTTTAATATTCAAACTTCCATGATTAGGACACAACAAATAAAAACGAGATTTTAAAATTTCGCACAGCCGTTACCTTGTGGTTATAAAAACAATTGAAATAAATTAGATATCAGTGTATTAAAATGTCTATGAGCATTTACCGTACCAAGTTTTACTATGCTCTGATGGTTAAATCGCGAGGAACGTCCATTTAAATATTTAAATTTCGCGTCACCGCCATGTTGGATTTGTACCCACCAGGTTATTGTAAGTCCCATATGTGCATAGCCTTTATCAATATACACAATTTCAGTTTGATTGCTGTAATAGATTAGTAGATATAGGGAACCATCCAAATATTTCGGATGGTCGCCATGTTGGATTTTTATATATGTAGGCCATAAAGTTATATACTATTAGATGGTGATTATGGCGTAGAATCATTATTCAAACGTTGACGTCGATTGCATGATTAGCACACAAGAAATAAAAAACTTAATTTGAAAATTTCGCTCAGCCGTCATCTTGAGGTTGTGTAAAAATTGCATTACAATTCGTATAAACATTTGCTGTACCATGTTCCACTGCGCTGGGATGGTTCAATCGCGGGTAAAGTCTATGTAACTTAAATGGTTCAACTTCGCTTGGCCTCCATGTTCGTTTTGTACTTACCAGGTTTTTGAAAGTTGGTTGGTTGGTTGGTTGGTTCCTCCTTGACAACGCGGTCAAGTAGCCACGTGTACTTTGGGTGTGTGTAGAATCTGTCTGATAACCTGTGTTAATTGTTATGGCTGTATTAGTGTGTGTTATCTGTTTTTAATTCAAGTAAAGACTGCATACGTTGGATTTTCAAGTAGTTCCCTCTTTCGCTACCAAACGCCGCGGTCAACGACCAACTAGTTCTGCACTTTGTTACTAGATGCCACCGCACTCGGCTCCTGGCGACGAACGTTGGAACCTAAGAGCGTTACTCAAAGACAACCTATAATTTAGCTTCACACAGGTGTAATTAGTTGAAGGTTCTTTATCATGCCATAAATCTATGACATGGGACCGCCGGTTTTACTTCCCCTCCGAAGGAAGGCATACTGAGGGATTTTTAACGCTCTTAAAAAATCCGACGACTTCGGCCGGGTTTGAACCAGCGACCTTGGGCATAGAAGCTCAGCATGCTACCAACTACGCCACCAAAGCCGCTCTTTTTGAAAGTCACATAGGAAAATTTTTAGTTCTACCCCTTATCACCGTACACAATTTCAGGGTGATATCGGTGATAGTTTCGGAGATATAGAATGCCGGTTAAATGTTTCGCACAGGCGCCATGTTGGATTGGTGAGACGTAGTAAAATTTGAAGGGCACGGTCGGGGTTGGACAAAATGGCACTATATCCTTACCGAGTTTAATTGAAATCGCTCCAGCCGTTTAGATTTTATAAGGGACACACACACACACACGGACAAAAGGTGATCTCATAAGCCTATTCTTTCATAAATGAAAATGGGCTAAAAATTCAAATATTCTTGGGAGAAGAAATCAACAAGACGGTAGCTTCAGGAAATTAAGAAAAACTTAAGAACAAAATAACGTTAGAGAACAAACTATAGAAAGGGAGATACAGTATTTAGAAAGTTATTAGTTAGTTATTGTCTGTTTAAGGGGTGGAACAGTGAGGTCATCTGACCAAGATTTTTAGTAAGGAGGTGCTGAATATGGAAAGATTTGGAGGCAGAAGGTAACCTGGTCATAAGTGGTCCAAGGAGAAATAAAGAGTAATGATGAAGGAAAAATGGAAAACAACAAAGGATGAGAAATTGAAATTGGCTTTCCAACTAAACCTCATTGAAATAATAATAATAATAATAATAATAATAATATCACTCATAAATAACCCCTGGCACTACAGCCTAGGCCTATCAAGCAACCGCTACCCTGCTATTTAGCCTGCAGATATTGGGGTGACGCGTGGTCAGCGCATCGGCTCCCCTCGGCCGTTAATCTTGGTTTTCGTGACCTGCACGCTATCTCACTGTTGTACAGATACTCAATTGTCTTCACGAGACTGAGTGCAACCCGTTCCAGCCCTCACGTCAGTTTATAAAATCCATGACGGAACCGGGAATCGAACCCGTGGCCTCCGGGTGAGAGACAGGCGCGCTACCCCAACACTATAGGGCCGGCGAAATAATAATAATATTTATTAACCAAACTCCAGCCATGCAACCCCTTCACTCATGCTCTAATAACAATTAAATGGATAGTTAGTAAATGTAAAATTTGAAAACGAAATGAAGAGTCGATACAAAGTTGACAGCCGAGTCGTGGTAATAGAGAGAACCTCGACACGTTTCTCCTAAAAGACTAGCTATATAAAAGAATACGTGGTAGGGATATGTTTACGTTTTAGACAGACTGTACCTGTCACTTCCCAACAAGAAGTACCGTACTTTGCTCATAGTCAGCTGCAGCAGACGTCTTTGAGCGAAACAAAATTGTCTTTGGCCTGTGAATACCTCCCACTGTTCCAACATTTGTCTTCCATCTCTTCAATACGTATGTTCTCATTCAAGCACATCCAGTTGTTATAGAATTACTGCTTGCATCAAGGCAATACCAATCCCGGGTGCCAGTGCACCTGATGGTGCCTTACTTATTATTATTATTATTATTATTATTAGTATTATTATTATTATTATTATTATTATTATTATTATTATTTTCAAAGATATTGTATATACATATTATGGACGGTAGGCCCCAAAACACAGCAGTGTCTCCATCTCCGTTTATTAACAAGATGTTCAGTAAAGAACATATAGCCTGGCCTATATACTTTCTCCTAAATGCATGGGTATTGTTATAACTCTTTGTCCTTTTCAGGGAGTATAATTGAATGTTGGTTGTAGTAGGTTGTTGAAATACAACGTGTCATACGGATATTAAACATGAATATGAGGTGCCCTTTGCTAGTGCTACCTCTGTACAAAATTACATTCAATTCGGTTTCACCGTGTTTGAATTGATATGCGGAATCGATTTGCACACATACATGGCCGCTATCTGCAAACTATTGGGCTGATGGCCTTGTAGTTCAATCAAAAGATGTTTCCCACAAAAAGGCATGTTGTTGCAAAATTTGTTAGAGATCAAATGATTAGATTGGTCGTAATTAGATTTAAGCTTTTCACATTTGGGTGGCCGCCATTCCGTTTCCGTCAAGATGGCGGCGATAAAACATGACACTGAGGTGCCCTTTGCAAGTGCTACCTCTGTACCAAATTTCGTTCAATTCGGCATTACCGCGTTTGAATCGATTATCACACATACATGGCCGCCTTCTGCAAACTATTGGGCTGATGATCTTGTAGTTTGGGCAAAATATGCTTCCCACATAAAGGTATGTTGTTGCAAAATTTGGTAGAGATCAGATTATTAGGTTGGTCGTAATTTGATTTAAGCTTTTAACATTTGGGTGGCCGCCATCACGTTTCCGTCAAGATGGCGGCAATATAAAGCATGACACTGAGGTGCCCTTTGCTAGTGCTAACTCTGTACCAAATTTTGGTCAATTCGGTTTCACCTTGTTTGAATAGATAGGGGGAATCGATTTGCACACATACACGGCCGCCATCCGCAAAGTATTGGGCTGATGACCTTGTAGTTTGGTCAAATGATTCCTCATACATAAAGGTATAATTTTGAAAAAAATGGTAGAGATCAGATGATTAGGTTGGTCGTAATTTGATTTAAGCTTTTAACATTTGGGTGGCCGCCATTACGTTTACTAATCTACAACTGTCACATACAGTATCTACAATTTACAGTTTACAACCTTACATTGCTACACACACATAAATTACGTAAATAAATGGGAGGATTGTACAATAAGCGTGACTCAGTCACCACTCTTCAGGAAATAACATAGCCTATATCTGGATTGTTTTCTATCGTGGTCATGCAGCACCGTGTACTTGGCTGTGTGTAGAATTTGTCTGATAACCTGTGTCACTGTGATGTATGTAGTAGTGTTGTTGTTTGTGTCTTCAGTCTTTTCACTGGTTTGATGCAGCTATCCATTCCTCCCTGACCGAGCTAATCGTTTCATCTCTACGTAGCTACCACACCTTACATCCGAGGCAATCTGTTTAACATATTCTAACTTTGGCCTACCCCTACAGTTCTTGTCCTCAACCCTTCCTTCCATAACTTATTTTGCTATTCCTGGATGTCTTAATACGCGTCATACCATTCTATCCCTTCCCTTGATTAGCAGTCGGCACAAACATCTTTCCTCGCCCACTCGCATTAAAACTTCTAGATTTGTTACTCTATCAACCATTCTGATCTTCATTCTCCTGTAACTCCACATTTCAAACGATTCTATTATCCTCTTTTCTGCTGCGCCAACAGTCCAAGTTCCACTTCCATAGAGTGACACGCTCCAAAGTCTTTCAAAAATGACTTCCTAATTCCTAAATCTATATTTGATGTCAACATATTTCTTTTCTGTAGAAATGCTTTCCTTGTCTGAGGCAACCTACTTTTGTAGTAGTGTATGTATTTGCAATTGAGGTAGGATTTGGGTAGGAAGCGGCCGTGGTCACAAGTTGGGTAACATCCTGGCCTGGAGTAGAAGTGGGAAACCACTTCTTGGATGGCTGAACTCACTTCTCCTCAGTTTTGCCTCACGCCTCCGCTGCAGCTCTCATACCAGAAAAACATGTCTTTCCATAGACGTGAATCAAACCAGACCTCCGGGGTGGCAGTCAAGGATTCTAGCCATTGCGCTACGAGGCGGGCATACGCTAGATTGTATGTCCCTAGACTATTATAATGTCTGTTACTTTTTTATTTTAATACTAGCTGGCTACCCGTCCATCCATCCGTGGAGAACTAAATAGCCTATTTTCATATATCCTACTTATGATAATTGCGTCTATCAACAAACAAAATTTCAGTTTCATTGCTGTAATTGATTCGTAGATATTGAGAACCGTCTAAATATTTCGGATGGTCGCCATGTTGGATTTTTATATAATTATGTTGGCCTTAGAGTTATGTACTATTACATGAAGATTATGGTGTAGGTGTATTATTCCAACTTCAATCGCATGATTAGGACACAAGAAATAAAAAGGAAATTTTAAAATTTCGCGCAGCCGACAACTTGTGGCTATGGAAACAATTGAAATATATAGATGCCAGTGGATTAAAATTTGTGCAGGCATATACCGTACCAAGTTTCACTGCGCTCTGATGGTTAAATCGCGAGAAACGTCTATTTAAATATTTAAATTTTGCGTTGCCGCCATATTGAATTTGTGCTCACTAGATTATTGAAAGTCTCATAGGTGAACTATCAACATACAAAATTTCAGTTTGATTGCTATCATAGATTAATAAATATTGAGAACCGTCTAAATATTTCGGATGGTCGCCATGTTGGATCTTAATTTTCAAATGAAGTTTTTATTTCTTGTGTCCCCATCATGTGATCGAAGTCAACGTTTGAATAATGATCCTACGCAATAATCTTCTTCTAATAGTGCATAACTCTATAGCCTACATATATTAAGATCCACGCCTCTCGCCTCTGTTACGCAGTAAAAAATGGGAAGCTTATGGCGCAGCCTAACGTGGTTCTACCTGCCTCAAAATTATTTATCGACAGCTTCAAGTATATTTCGCATATATTCAGCTCTGGATTTACCCATCTCTGCAAATCACAAAATCATGAAAAGAAAAAACAAGATGTTCTGTTAAGAACATATAGCCTACTTTCTCCTAAATGCATGGGTATTGTTATAACTCTTTGTCCTTTTCAAGGAGTATGATTGAATGTTGGTTGTAGTAGCTTGTTGAAATACAACGTGCTATAGGGATATTAAACATGAATATGAGGTGCCCTTTGCTAGTGCTACCTCTGTACCAAATTTCGTTCAATTCGGTTTCACCGTGTTTGAATTGATAGGGGGAATCGATTTGCACACCTACTTGGCCACCATCTGCAAACTATTGGGCTGATGTTCTTGCAGTTTGGTCAAAATATGTTTCCCACATAAAGATATGGTGTTGCAAAATTTGGTAGAGACTAGATTATTAGGTTGGTCGTAATTACATTTTAGCTTTTAACATTTGGGTGGCCGCGATTACGTTTCCGTCAAGATAGCGGTGATATAAAACATGACATTGAGGTGCCCTTTGCTAGTGCTACCCCTGTACCAAATTTCGTTCATTCGGTTCCACCGTGTTCGAATTAATAGGGGGAATCAATTTTGACATAAAGATGGCCGCCATCCGCAAACTATTAGGCTAATGACCTATTAGATTGGACAAAGGATGCTCCCTCCACAAAGGTATCTTGTTGCAAAGTTTGGTAGAGATCGGATGGTTATGTTAGTCGTAATTTGATTTAAGCTTTAAACATTTGTGTGGCCGCCATTACGTTTCTGTCAACATGGCGGCGATATTAATCATGACACTGAGATGCCCTTTGCTAGTGCTATCTCTGTACCAAATTTCGTTCCATTCGGTTTCACCGTGTTTGAATTAATAGGGGGAATCGATTCTGACACAAAGATGGCCGCCATCCGCAAACTATTAGGCGAATGACCTATTAGATTGGTCAAAGGATGCTCCCTCCATAGAGGTATGTAGTTGCAAAATTTGGTAGAGATCGGATGATTAGGTTAATCGTAATTTGATTTAAGCTTTGAACATTCGTGTGGCCGCCATTATGTTTCAATCAAGATGGCGGCGATATAAAACATGACACTGAGGTGCCCTTTGCTAGTGCTAAATCTGTGCCAAATTTCGTTCCATTCGGTTCCACCGTGTTCGAATTAATAGGGGGAATCAATTTTGACATAAAGATGGCCGCCATCCGCAAACTATTAAGTGAATGACCTATTAGATTGGTCAAAGGATGCTCCCTCCATAAAGGTATGTAGTTGCAAAATTTGGTAGAGATCGGATGATTAGGTTAATCGTAATTTGATTTAAGCTTTGAACATTCGTGTGGCCGCCATTACGTTTCAGTCAAGATGGCGGCGATATAAAACATGACACTGAGGTGCCCTTTGCTACCTCTGTACCAAATTTAGTTCCATTCGGTTCCACCGTGTTCGAATTAATAGGGGGAATCAATTTTGACATAAAGATGGCCGCCATCCGCAAACTATTAGGCTAATAACCTATTAGATTGGTCAAAGGATGCTCCCTCCATAAAGGTATGTTGTTGCAAAGTTTGGTAGAGATCGGATGGTTATGTTAGTCGTAATTTAACTTAAGCTTTGAACATTTGTGTGGCCGCCATTACGTTTTGTCAATATGGCGGCGATATAAAACATGACACTGAGATGCCCTTTGCTAGTGCTACCTCTGTACCAAATTTCGTTCCATTCGGTTTCACCGTGTTTGAATTAATAGGGGGAATTGATTTTCACTCAAAGATGGCCGCCATCCGCAAACTATTAGGCTAATGACCTATTCATTTGTTCAAAGGATGCTTCCTCTATAAGGGTATGTTGTTGCAAAATTTGGTAGAGATCGGATGATTAGGTTAATCGTAATTTGATTTAAGCTTTGAACATTTGTGTGGCCGCCATTACGTTTTCGTCAAGATGGCGGCGATATAAAACATGACACTGAGGTGCCTTTTGTTAGTACTACCTCTGTACCAAATTTCGTTCCATTCGGTTGCACCGTGTTCGAATTAATAGGGGGAATCGATTTTCACACAAAGATGGCCGCCATCCGCAAACTATTACGCTGATGACCTATTCGTTTGGTCTAAGGATGCAAAATTTGGTAGAGATCGGATGATTAGGTTAGTCGTAATTTGATTTAAGCTTTGAACATTTGTGTGGCCGCCATTACGTTTCCGTCAAGATGGCGGCGATATAAAACATGACACTGAGGTGTCCTTTGCTAGTGCTACCTTTGTACCAAATTTCGTTCAATTCGCATTCACCGTGTTCGAATTGATAGGGGGGACAGACATTCAGAGTACACACACACACACACAGACTCACACACACACATACACACACACACAGACTCACACACACACATACACACACACACAGACAGACACACTTTTTTCGCCCTGTGTTGATCTCATAAGTCTACTTTCATTTTTTGCAAAAATCGAAAGTAGGCTAAAAAGGGGGCGACACTCCGAGTCCTACAACACCTCATACAGCATTATTGGTTCGCGAAATATTAAAGCGCCGATGACCCTTTAGTTTTGGGTTCTTTGGTTAAATTAAGAGGAGGATAGAAAAACGGGGGGTGTCACCCCGACTCCTAGGACACCTCATACAAGTCCCTAGCATTATTGGTTCGCGAGATATTAAAAAGAGGATGACCTATTAGATTTGGGTCCTTTGGTTAAATTAAAGGAGCTATCGGAAAAGAGGAGGCGTCACCCCGAGTCCTAGGACACCTCATACAAGTCCCTAGCATTATTGGTTCGGGAGATATTAAAAAGCCGATGACCTATTAGTTTTGGGTCCTTTTGTTAAATTAAGGGGGCTATATGGAAACGGGGGGGGGGGGGTTGTCACCCCGAGTCCTAGGACACCTCATACAAGTCCCTAGCATTATTGGTTCGCTAGATATTAAAGAGCCGATGACCTATGAGTTTTGCTGGGAGCGCAATCCCTTGTTAACAGTGAACTCTGTTGGTCATTGAAATAACTACTTGTAAAACTCCAGTGCCAAATCCTGACCGGTGCACATGCGCGAGTTACGTCGTGATACCAATGGTTTATTGTAGGAATATCTTCAATGGGGTCTCCAAACCTTGAAGTAAACCGTATGCGATATACATTCCACAGAAAAATTATGAAGATTTAATAAATCATAATTGTTTTCAGCAAATATGATATAACTTAAGGGACACTGGGACTGAAATTTTAGTGAAATTGTGAAAAATATCTATTTTTGTTTTTTTCCATATTAATACAGCACTATCCCCTGCGGATCAGATAGCTGTGTTTTTATCCGAATTCCGCCATTTTAAGCCCTAGCGTAGCTTTAAAATGCATGGTGTGTCCTTTAAACGCCCCAGCACAATAAGTGACTTGAAGGTTCTGAGTCTTGGTGCTTCTACTATCGAAGTATCGCAGCTGGTAAAACACCACAGAGTCATGACAAAATGGCTGTATAACTTTACGAACCCTTAGTTGTCAAGATTATGCCTGTTTATAAAAGGCTGGCATCAGATGAGCTACTATCCAGATGCATCCGGGGTGCTACTGAAAATCAGAATGAGTCACTGCATTCTGTTATCTGGAGGAAGTGCCCAAAAGAGATTTTTATTTCACGGAAGAGACTTGAAATTGCTGTTTGTAATTATGTAGCAGAATTCAACACGGGGTGTAGTGCAACAACAGAGTTGAAATCAGGAATAAGACAAACTACAGTATCTCATGTCCCAGCACAAACACTTGAAAGATGTGACAGTCGCCGGAAGTATGTAAGTCCGCGGTTATAATTGGAGAAGCGAAAGGCATGTCGACGGAAGGTGAAACTGACAGAAATGAAGGAGGTGGCTGCACAGAAGAAGGAGGGTGTCACCTATGCTGCAGGACAGTCCTAATGTCCTTGGTAAGCTGAAACCTTGTAAATTGTGCATCATTTGAGAAAATTGCTGTTTTCTCTGATTCACTCTTTCAGGCATTCAAAATGTTACTCGCGTCATAAATCTTATGATATTGCTTTCAAAATGGGCATTTATTATCTTAATTACAATGACTATAAACCTGCGGATCGTTGTTTAGATTGCACTTTTGGTCTGGCTGCAACAAATTTTCAAACTGGAAAAATCAAGATTTTTTGTTGAAAAAAACTTGGATATGAAAAAATAATAATTTCTTGACACTCATTAAAGCAATTCAAAATCGGATCTGTAGGGTTCTTCCAATTGTTATAGTGCAATAGAATATTAACTAAAAGTTACACTATCTTGGTTTTTTTTAACGCGGCTGACCTTTATAAAACTTGAATAAATAGCACAATAAATGTACAAAATAATTAATATATGAAGAACTAATCAACTTACAATGCTCACGATTCCCACAGTGGTTTATAATATGACTATTCGTAACCATATAAAATTTCAAAGCTGTACCTCAGTTTATATAGAATTTGAAAATTTCAGTCCCAGTGTCCCTTAATGAATATTTTCACACCAAAGAACGACAACTTGAAGATGAATTATTTTAGGAATATCTTTAATGGGGCCTCCAAACCTTGAAGTAAACCGTATGCGATGTTTCCTCTTACACATTTCCGTCCAATTTCCGTCCCATTCCCGTGGCCGACAGTACCTCGAATGCTTACATTAAATAAGAATACAGCAAACGTATGAAAATTTAATAAATCATAATTGTTTTCAGCAAATATGATATAATGAATATATTCACACCAAAGAATGACAACTTGAAGATGATTTATTGTAGGAATAACTTTAATGGGGCCTCCAAACCTTGAAGTAAACCGTATGCGATGTTTCTTCTTACACATTTCCGTCCCATTTCCGTCCCTCTTCCAAAATCACTACCACAAGAAATATCCAGCAACCGAGTGGAAAGATGTTACACATAAAAAATATCAAATTGTTTATTTTTTATTCAGATACTCAATACCTTTTTTTGAAGGTAGAAACTTTTCTTGGATAGGCTCTACCTGAAAGCCATTAATAATCACCAGTGCCTGATTAAACATCAAGTTCCCGTATTCATGATTCGTTTTCCTGGTTTGGTGGTCAACACCGTTGACCGAGCGGTAGCTTTCGGAGCTGACATTTGTGAGTTTGATGTTTGTTGTACTGTCCGACTGCTTTTTCACTCGACAGGGTTAGTCGTGCTCGAAAGGTAAATTGTAAAATGTTAAAATGTGAGATAAAAAATAAAATGTTAAAAAGTAACTGATACTCCCTAACTAACACATCAGCCGGCTTCTGCTGTGTTATTCGCTACATTAGTCACCAGATTGTGGTCAGAGATACTTTACACCCGTGGAAGTGTTCAAAATGTGGTTTTGGTCTTCCGTTCTGATTGATGAAATATATCTGGTATCTTCCTGACTCATCATCCACGCGTATATTCTTTTTGGTGGTGATTATTATTTTAAGGGACAAAACATCGATGCCATTCTTCTTTCATGGCTCTTGTATATTGTGTTAGTTGTGCCCAACTTACGTTCGGAGTCTATTTAGCCTATTTTCATTTATGAAAAAATAGGCTTATGAGATCACCTTTTGTCCGTGTGTGTGTGTGTGTGTGTGTGTGTGTGTGTGTGTGTGTGTGTGTGTGTGTGTGTGTGTGTGTGTGTGTGTGTGTGTGTGTGTGTGTGTGTGTGTGTGTGTGTGTGTGTGTGTGTGTGTGTGTGTGTGTGTGTGTGTGTGTGTGTGTGTGTGTGTGTGTGTGTGTGTGTGTGTGTGTGTGTGTGTGTGTGTGTGTGTGTGTGTGTGTGTGTGTGTGTGTGTGTGTGTGTGTGTGTGTGTGTGTGTGTGTGTGTGTGTGTGTGTGTGTGTGTGTGTGTGTGTGTGTGTGTGTGTGTGTGTGTGTGTGTGTGTGTGTGTGTGTGTGTGTGTGTGTGTGTGTGTGTGTGTGTGTGTGTGTGTGTGTGTGTGTGTGTGTGTGTGTGTGTGTGTGTGTGTGTGTGTGTGTGTGTGTGTGTGTGTGTGTGTGTGTGTGTGTGTGTGTGTGTGTGTGTGTGTGTGTGTGTGTGTGTGTGTGTGTGTGTGTGTGTGTGTGTGTGTGTGTGTGTGTGTGTGTGTGTGTGTGTGTGTGTGTGTGTGTGTGTGTGTGTGTGTGTGTGTGTGTGTGTGTCCCCGCTAATAACTTCTAAACGGCTGGAGCGATTTCAATGAAACTCGGTTAGGTCTTAATACTATTTTGATCGACCCAGACCGTGTCCTTCAAATTTCATTACGTCTCACCAATCCAAAATGGCGGACGTGCGAAATATTTCACCGGCATTCTTCGAAACTATCACTCTTATCACGGTGATAAAGGGCACTACTAGACGTTCATCTATGTGTTTTTCAAAAACATGTTAACTACAAAACGAACATGGCGGCCAAGCGAATTTAAAACATTTAAATATACTTTTCTCGCGATTTAACCATCCGAACGCAGTGAATCTTGGTACATCAAATGACTATACACATTGCAATGAACTGAAATCTAATATAGTGCAATTGTTTACATAACCTCAAGATGGCGGCTGTGCAAAATTTTTAATTTACGTTTTTATTTCTTGTGTTCTAATCGTGCGATAGAAATCAACGTTTGAATAATGAACGTACACAATAATCCTCATCCAATAGTATATAACTCTATGGCCTAAATATATTAAAATCCAACATGGCAACTATCCGAAATATTTAGACGGTTCTCAATATCTATTCATCTATGACAGCAATCAAACTGAAATTTTGTATGTGTATAGAGGCTATAGTTATAAGTTCACCTATGGGACGTTCAATAACCTAGTTAGCACAAATCCAACGGCGACGCGAAATTCAATTGTTCAAATGGACTTTCCTCGCGACTTAACCATCCGAGCGCAGTGAAACTTGATACGGTATATGCTTATATAAATTTTAATCCTTTGGCATCTAATTCATTTAAATTATTTTCATAACCACAAGATGGCGTCTGAGCGAAATTTTTAAATCTCGTTTTTATTTCTTTTGTCCTAACCATGCGATTGAAGTTGGAGTGAAACACCTACACAGTAATCTTCATGTAATAGTACACAAATCTAAGGCCTATATATTGAAATCCAACACGGTGACCAACTGAAATGTTTAGACGGTTCTAAATATCTACGAATCTATTACAGCAATCAAACTGAAAATGTGTATGTTGATATAGGTAACTAATATAAGTAGGATATACGAAAATAGGCTATATAGTTCTTCACGGAACTACTTGTTTTTATTTCCCTTGCCTAGTTCGTATTCTCCTCCAATCTTTCCCTTTAGTTTCCTATTTCAGCTTTCCAGCCTTCTTTAAATTTACGATTTTTGTCACGCTTAAATGTAAGAACGCCTTCTGAGGTCTAGGGGCACATATTGAAACTCCTGTCCCGAAGGTCGTGGTCATGATCTCTTACTCTGCCAAGAAATGGAATTCTGGTCTGAGGTTTAGAACAGCCTGAAGAGGACAACCATCCTAGTAGTGGTTTTCGTGGTGTCCCACTTCTACTCAATGAAAATACAAGAATGACACCTAATATAAGGCCACGGCCTCCTCCTTTCCAATCTTAGCCCTAATTACATTTACACACATTTGTTCAGATCTCAAAATAAGAGAGGGTATCAGACGTATTCTACGCGTACCTAAGTACATGGGGTTTATAACCTAGGCCCTAAATGTAACATTCCTCTCTGTATTCTGTTCTTAAGAAAGAGAGTTTCCATTTGGTGAGGTTTGTCTTTCCAGACATCGTCAGAATATCCTACAAATGAGAAAGTGAAGTTGACTCACTCTACATCAGGCCTCGTCGGCTTATGGAAACGTTGCAGCTTGCAAGGCACTTACAAAGTTTGAGATGAGACTGCACAGAGAAGTGAAGAAAGAGGTTAGTGGCGAACTTTAAATTGCGGCTTCTTCACTCTTTGAGATGTTAGCCGAGTAAATTAATGTGTTAGGCTTGATGGTTCTGAAAAGTGAGCAATTAGCATATGAATACATTAAAGCGAACGCTTTCGATTCAATTCCTGCGTTCATAGTTGCGTGTGCTCTTTCTGCCTGTAATTTCTGAGGTTTCTGCTGATTGTATTTATCCAGAACGATGCATAGAATGACAAACTACATCCTGTCTGTCTGTCTATCAGTTATTGGTCCACATCAAAATTATTGGAGAGAATAGCATACACAAATATTGGTGTCTAAGTAGAATCCATCCCCAGAAGAAATTAGGCTGCAAAGCAACAACAACAATTCTGCAATGCAAAGAGGTGAGGGAATTACGAGGAAGTCGTTCCGGGTAAGAGGACAATATTGTGTCCATCTGTTTTTCCCCGACGCGACGTGAAAAGTTCTTGATGACTCACTTATTCGGCTATTCTCACAAAATAGCGAGGTGAGAAGAACGTCTCCCTGACGTCACAACCAAACTCCTTAGAACACATAAGAAATAATTTACTTGATGGGACCACGGATGCTGGCGTAATAACGTTGTTAAGTGTCGTAGTCTGGAGCAGTCTTGGTTACGCTGAGGTCGGATGAGTAAGCTGATTTATTATTTTGGTTTCTTACTTTATGAACCTGTTATCTAACTTAACCCGCCTCTTCTCAGTTTTGCCCCACGAGGCTGAGTGTACCCCGTTCCAACCGTCACACCAGAATTAAAATTTCTTGGCAGAGCCGGGAATCGAACCCGGACCTCCTAGGCGACTGCCAAGAACGCTAGCCGCTACGCCACGTGTTCCCAGTAAAAGGAGTAGAATCCCAGTCAGTGGTTGTTACTGTCGATCCTTCAGTAGTCTTTTTACGATATTAAGGGTATACAACGGATGTCTTCAAATATCAACACACGGGATGGGGATTGAAGTCAGATCTCCAGAAAGAATGAGGTTGTCAAATTAGAACAAGAAAGACGTGAATATGAAGGATGCCCTATTCTTGGGTAACCCAGTATTGCTGGAGTCTGAAGAGGACGAGTGTTGAATAAGAGACGTCAATAGTAAAGATGAAAGACTCGTTTACGGGGCAAGAGCGTATCATTATGTCGAAGTAGAAAAATGAACTGCTGAAAAGAGTCTTAGAATCATAAGATGAAATATTTTTTAAATCTCGGAGTTGTGAAGGCAAATATGTAGGTATTCTGATTCCTTTTAGTTCCTTCATCAATAATAATATTGTCAGTCGATATGGAATGAATGGTACGAGGCTATGCCTTAAATATTATGTTCTTTTGAAAACAGCCTGAATCTAAATGTTTGGAATGTAGTGGAATCTATAACAGGAATTCAGGCATTAAGAAAGGAAGAAGTTGCAGCTCATTTAATCCGAGCCATCAGACCACAATCCTCAGTGGCGGATGTTTACAGCAATGAGGAAAATATTCGTTATGACGAGCGGGAAGTGGCTAAGCTATGCGGTATAATGATGACCGCACATTGCTAGCTTAATGAAATTCCGCAGACCAAGGCAATGCGAACGGGACAAATTCCTTCTTATATTGACAGATTTATGGCAATTTTCGTTTTATTCATTTTATGGGGGATTTTGTTTTATTGTGCAAATGAACAGCCAAGTTGTTGTTGTTGTTTGAGTCCTCAGTCTTTTGACTGGTTTGATGCAGCTCTCCAAGCCTTCCTGTCCTGAGCTAATCGTTTCATCTCTACATAGCTACCACACCCTACATCCGAGGCAATCTGTTTAACATATTCCAACCTTGGTCTACCCCTACAGTTCTTGTCCACGACCCTTCCCTCCATAACTAAGCTTGCTATTCCTGGGTCTCTTAGTATGTATCCTACCAACCTATTTCTTCTCTTCATTAGCAGTCGCCAGAAACATCTCTCCTCTCCCACTAGTCTTAATACCTCTTCGTTTGTAACCCTATCTACCCATCTGATCTTCATCATTCTCCTGTAACACCACATTTCAAACGCTGCAATTCTCCTCTTTTCTGCTGCACCAATAGTCCAAGTTTCACTTCCATAGAGTGCCACGCTCCAGACAAATGCCTTCAAAAATGACTTCCTAATACCTAAATCTATATTCGATGTCAACAGATTCCTTTTTTGTAGAAATACTTTCCATGCCTGAGCCAACCTACTTTTTACATCCTCTTTGCTTCGTCCATCACTGGTTAATTTAAGTTTCTTATAATTTATAGACTACATGCTGTTAATAATACATTTTATTGATTGTCTCGGCTTGGAGAGTTCTTTGCTAGTTAAAACATGTAGCCTATTAATTCAACCATAAACATGATGTTAAAAGACAGGCATTTTTGTAAGACACCTCGCAAGAAATGCTGATGGTAGTAACTTGACTATCAATTTAACCAATACGGCTGCTGTATACTACTATCCTACTACTACTACTACTACTACTACTACCACCACCACCACCACCACCACCACCACCACCACCACCACCACCACCCACGTATGGCGGAGCTCCTTCCGGACACGGAGGAAGTCCCGTCATTTATTTTTATTTTTATTTTTTCAGATTAAGAATAGATCATGCAAGATCCACCCATTAACATCCTGATCTGAAGAAAGCTTGTAGTTTTACATGACAATTAATCTCGCAATCATGAGCCACTAGACCACCATTTTTACTTGGAATCCGTACACAGGACATGTTATTACAATTCTAAAAACTCACATGCATTGACTGGGAATCGAACCCGGTCTGCCTTGGTGAGAGGCAAGCAGCTTGATCACTTGATGAGAAGGGAGACCCCCTAATTTAAAGAAAAATATAATGGTGAAAATGAAATTTCTCGGCTTTTCCCAACCCCACGCATTTAACATTACACCATATGAAATGTGGATCGGGAGGAGATCGCAGCGCCACATTTGACCGAGAACAACAATAGGATTAAGATGTAGCCTATCAATGTGGGAACCAGCAAGCAGCATGGCTGAAAGTAGGCCTACTATTAAAACAATAAAATCAATAACACAGGATACAATTGCGCAATTAACACGAAACTTGATAAGAGGTAAGTATCGCCTGCTTTAACCAAAATACTATTAAACTACATAGCACGCAGTCGCCATCTTCAAAATATGAGTCATTAATATCGATAACTCACTACCATCTATTGAGTTGCAATGACGAAACATAGCAAGTAGGTAGTCTCACATAAAGAGGCAATCAATGATTCCATACCATTCTAATCCATTCCCTGGTGCCCTGTACTTTTCTAACGTAAAATTCAATTCCTCTAATGCAATACCAGAATTACAACGAAATTTGGTAAACCCTCTTATAGAGCAGTGTTTCCCAAACTTTTCTCTGTGTGTACCACTTTAAGAGATGAGAATCTCTCGCGTACCACCTAATAGTTGGGAGATATAGTAACTGTAACCCCCCCCCCCCCCCTTCACCCCTTCCCACCACCACCACGTAGCAGACCAAACGATGGATTGTAAATTGTGTTTGTTAGAGTTAAAGTTCAAATAATAAAAAAGTGTGTCCAGTTGTTTTATTATTTATTAAAATACTAGCAGAAGTACCCATTCTTCGAACGGTCTTGGGTATTAATAACCAGACGTTATCAATTGAGCTACTGTTGCTATGGTTAGGGGCTTGGAACCTGTTTTCGACAAAGAAAAATGATTAGTTAAAATGTGCTCTCAAACTAAATTTACCTAACGTGTTCTTCCTGACGTGAAAATAAAATTGAAAACCTCGTTGACGAATCGCAATACACGCCACATACAAACTGACCCTAACCGTTGTGTCAAGTGCCCAACCACAGGAAGACCCCTTATATAAATTATAAAGGCTTGTGATGCATGAAAATTCAGTTTTTTTTTAGCCTCCGATGGCCTAAATTCCTAAAAGTAGCAAAAAATAGTCTACTATTTCAAATCAGGAATTTTTGAAAATAATGTTGCTGTTTGCAGATATAATAGACCATCTGTACGACATATCGCACGTGTAAGTCGTGTGAAAAAATCTAGGGTACTCCTTGAACCCCTTAAGCGCATTGACGAATTTTACAGTTTTAGTTGGATCCGTATAACCATATAGCCATTTGCAAACTTTCACGGAAATGTAATAAATGGAGTGGCATTACTTCTTGCAGAAATAGATTGAAAGTTGGAGATCACCTCTTGAGATACGTTGCCATGGTTACTGGCTTGCATTCCTTCATTAGTTTATTAAATGAAATTAGTTTTCTGGGAATATCTAAGAAACTGTTGGTTTTAGAGCGTTAAAATGTAGTTTTCGGGGACCCTTTACCGCTCTTTAGAGGCCCCGAGTTTTGTTTCTGACACCAAGGGGTTTAAAATGAGCTTTGTCTCGTCGTTGTACGCCATATAATGATGATAATAATAATAATAATAATATAACAATATAGGGATAGGGATATTTTATAAGACCTTCCGTACCATAGCCGCACGTGTAAATCGCGTGTAAAAATTCAAGAGTACCCCTTGACCCCCTTAAGCGCATTATATACGTATTGACGAATTGTACAGCTTAAGTTGGTTCCGTGATAACCTTATAGCCGTTTGCGAACGTTCACAGTAATGTAATAAATGGAATGGCATTGCGTCTTACAGAAACAGATGGACTCCTGAGATTGTGTTGCCATGATTACCGGCTTGCATTATTTCATTAGTTTATTAAATGAAATTAGTTTTCTGGTTATATCTCAAAAACTGTTGATTTTAGGGCCTTAAAATGTGGTTTTCGGGGTCCCTTTAGAGCCCCCGAGTTTCGTTTCACACATTGAGGGGCTGAAAATAAGCTTGGTCTCACCCTTCTACGCCTATTTCAGCTTGTATTTTAAGGGGATAGGCCCCCTTTTATGAGAGGTACGGAGAAGAGTTACATCAGTGATTAGTGTCGTGCCTCTGATGGATATCTGTATCAAATTTTACGTTGATCCACCCAGCCGTTCTCGAGTTATAGGGACACAAAAAATTGTCCACAGACAGACAGACAGACAAAAAAATATTTTTGCGCGCATCCGTCAAAAAAACGTCTGAAACGCGCAAATATCGCAAATTTCCGTGGAAATTCAGAAAAAACAGACAAACTTTCATTTATATATATATACTAGCAGTAGTACCCGGCTTCGCCCGGTGGAATGATGATAATGTTTTAAGGTCTCCTTAGAAATATATTGGACTTAAAATCTAAGTCATTTGCCCCCAAAGACAATGAAGGAGTAATATCTAGGTTATTTGCCCTTTTGATAAGGATGATAATAAAAACTACTGTTGAGTTGACACGTCAAACTTACAAACTACCGTAATAGAAATACATATTTCAAAATTCACAGGCGAGGAAGACTTATTGTGTGTGGTGATTAATGGTGTAATGGGCGTAACATCTACTGTAGGTCATTTGTTCTTATGATGAGGATGATAAGGGAAACTACTACCGGTATTGAATTGCCACTTCAACGTATAATGTACACAATGTACTGTAATAAAAATAACTATATGGCGGCTTCGGTGGCGTATTTGGTAGCATGCTGAGCTTCTATGCCCAAGATAGCGGGTTCAAACCCAGCCGAAGCCGTCGGATATTTTAAGAGCGTTAACAATCCGTCAGTATGCCTTTCTTCGGAGGGGAAGTAAAGCCGGCGGTCCCATGTCAGATTTATGGCATGTTATTGAACCTTCCACTAATTACACCTGTGTGAAGCTAAATTGGATAGGTAAACAACGCTCATAGATGTCTACGTCCGTTGCCAAGTGCCGACTGCAGTGGCGTCTAGTAGCTAAGTTCCGAACTTGGCCTAGTAGTCGTTGACGGTGGCGCTTGGCGGCAAATGTACGAACTATTTGAAGAATTCTAAGTTGCAGTTTGTGCTTAAATTAAAAAACAGATAACACACACTAATACAGTCATCACAATTAACACCGGTTATCAGACAGATTCTACACACACCCAAAGTACACGGGGCTACATGACCGCGTTGTCGCAGCCCCTAAACTTAAGAACCAACCAAACCAAAAATAAATATTTTAGAAATCACAGTCGAGAAAGACTTTATGCGGCAGTGATTATTGGTATGATGCGCGTAACATCTAGGTCATTTGCACTTATGATGATAATAATAAGGTAATGAAAAAATGACTACTAAACGAACATGGTGTTATTTTAAAACTGATATAGGTAATTCAGGTGTCTAGCTTCGATGTCTTCCAAAGTCTCAACCTTATTTTCTGGTTTAGGCCTGTACTGGATGCGTCTAGTGAAAGAGCGTACTGCTCGGCAAAGAAAAAGAATATAGATCCAAGCTGCACGTACCTGAGATGATCGCAGATGATGACGAAATATGATGACACACGTTCGGGGTTCCCCGTCCTATACAGATTGACCGGGAATCACTCACTGTTTCGCAACGGCCCTGTGCTGGCATCAGCATAGACAGCAGGAGATAACACGGCGGGCTCTGGAAAGTACCTCACGATGAATCAGCAAGCTATTCTCACAACTGACCCCCCCCAGGGTCTCACAACTTGTGGGACGTGGGTTGGCGACCACGGAACCCCAGCTGAGTCTGGCATCGCTTCTACTTCCTGGTGCTGGGCTCATTTCAGTTCTCTTTCCTGTCGGCCTCCCTTGGTCAACTCTTGTTCTCTTCCGACCCAGACTGTATTAGGGTATCCGAGGGCTAGGGAGTCTTTCAATTTCCCGCCTTAATTGGCTTTGTCTCATCTTTCCTGATACCCTCATTCTTCGAGGGGTCTGCCTTCTTTTCCTTTTCATAATATCTCCTGTCTTCTGCTCAAGGCCCTCAAAGAGGCAGGGTGTGTGTAGACCCACCACTTCTGGTACACCCTCAAGGGCTCATGACTGGTGAGTTAGGAAGCTGGCAACCCTGAGGAATTCCTGAGCTACATGCAGGGAATGGAGTGGTATGTCAGAAATTTCAAGTGGACAGTGTTACGCATCGGGTTCCAAAGGGTAAGTATACACACTTTGTTTTCGATCGGTGAACGATGTAGATTTGTACCAAAGGGCCTTAATGCGAGAAATGGAGTGGTCTGTCCGAAATTTCGAGTGGACAGTGTTACTCGTCGAGTTCCAAACGGTAATTATGTAAAATCTGGTTGAGATCGGTGAAACGGTGTAGTTTTGTGCCAAGGGCCAAAATGCAGGGAATGGAGTGGCCTGTCCAAATTTTAAAGTGGACAGTGTTACTCATCGGGTTCCAAAGGGTAAGTATACACATTTTGTTTTCGATCGGTGAACGATGTAGATTTGTGCCAAAGGGACTAAATGCGTGGAATGGAGTGGTCTGTCCGAAATTTCGAGTGGACAGTGTTACTCGTCGAGTTCCAAAGGGTAATTATGTAAAATCTGGTTGAGATCGGTGAAACGGTGTAGTTTTCTGCCAAAGGGCCAAAAAGCAGGGAATAGTGTGGTCTGTCCAAAATTTAAAGTGAACAGTGTTACTTGTCGGGTTCTACGGGTAAGTATATAAAATTGGGGTCAGATCGGTGAAACGGTGTACATTTGTGCCAAACAGCCTAAATGCAAGGGATGGAGTGGCCTCGCCGCAATTTCAAGCAGACAGTGTTAGTCGCAGTGTTCCAAAGGGTAAATATACAAATTTTGGTTGAGATCGGTGAAACGGTGTAGATTTGGGCCAAAGGGCCTAAATGCAGGGAATGGAGTGGTCTGTCCGCAATTTCAAGCAGACAGTGTTACTCGCAGGGTTCCAAAGGGTAAGTATACACATTTTGGTTCAGATCGGTGAATCGGTGTAGATTTGTGCAAAAAAAAGCCTAAATGCAGGGAATGGCGTGGTCTGTCCGAAATTTCAAGCAGACAGTGTTAGTCGCAGTGTTCCATAGGGTAAATATACAAATTTTGGTTGAGATCGGTGAAACGGTATAGATTTGGGCCAAAGGGCCTAAATGCAGGGAATGGAGTGGTCTGTCCGCAGTTTCAAGCAGACAGTGTTACTCGCAGGGCACCAAAGGGTAAGAATACGAATTTTGGTTCTGATCGGTGAAACGGTGTAGATTTGGACCAAAGGGCCTAAATGCAGGGAATGGGGTGGTCTGTCCGAAATTTTAAGTGGTCAGTGGTACTCGCAGGGTTCCAAAGGGTAAATATACAAATTTTGGTTGAGATCGGTGAAACGGTGTGGATTTGGACCAAAGGGCCTAAATGCAGGGAATGGGGTGGTCTGTCCGAAATTTCAAGTGGACAGTGTTACTCGCAGGGTGCCAAAGGTTAAATATACAACTTTTGGTTCAGATCGGTGAAACGGTGTAGATTTGTGCAAAAGGGCCTAAATGCAGGGCATGGGGTGGGCTGTCCGAAATTTAATGTTGACGGGGTTACCCGCAGGGTTCCAAAGGGTAAGTATACAAATTTTGGTTCAGATCGGTGAAACGGTGTAGATTTGTATACATAACAGACAGACAGACAGACAGACAAACTTTGTGCTTTATATATATAGATATAGAGAGAGAGATGTATTCAATTCAAACATTCAGAAATGACACTGTACAAATAATATTAGTAAAACAACTCTTTATAATTAAACATAAAAACCAAAGTTTAACTAACAACTTCAATATGAAGGGTGAGCTTGAAGATAAGAAGCCAACTGGTTAACGATTGCTGAGTCTCAAGATCGTTTCCACTGTAAGGAGCCTATTCCGATATTTATTCTTGAGATAAAGAAGTGAAGAAAATGCAGTCTCACATAAGTACGAAGTAGTAAAAGGCAGTAAAAATATAACTGCTTTGTCAGCTATGCCTCTCAACCCAAAAGTTCACGAGAGCCATTTTTGAAAAAGTTTGCCTTAGTTCTGAATCACAACTTAACTCATAAAACTGCTCCTTATCTTTGGCCTTAAAGTCCTCCGGCAACATATCAGTGTTTTTATATTTTTAAAATTTGCATTTTATATTTTTCTATTTTGCGTAACGTATCTAATATTTTATTTTATTTTTTCGTAAAATCACCGCGTACCACTGCAGCAGTACGAGCGTACCACTAGTGGTACGCGTACCACAGTTTGGGAAACGCTGTTATAGAGGATACAACTCTTAACGTTTGTCACAAGAACATACGGCTTATATTCTGCGCAACCAACGATAACGTACAATACATCGATAATGACTCTTACCACTATTCATGTGTGTATTATGCAGCATGCCAGGTTTCCAATTCTTGCTTTGTTATTAATATCGACCATACTGGTGCGTATTACTGTACTTAGTGCCTGTGTTTTATTCCCAACTCTGTCAAGAAATTAAAAGTCTTCAAAAACTTGCGAAACGTTTGCAGACCACGAGGATGAAATAGTGAGTCAAAATGAAAAGACTTCTTAACATTGCGAATCTCTATGAGCTTAGTGCTGACATCTGATGAGAGAAGGCACGCTGGTGGGCACATATCATATCTTCGGTTTAGTTAGTTTATTGTAGTCAAATACACTTGCGTGGGTTTGAGCATAGTCTCAATACACTAATTAAGCCTAAGTGAACAGTATCTGAGGATGAACGGTTGACGTTCGAAACATGTCATACAATTAAGTAGGTGTTTGTACAACATAATAGCGTGTTAGTTTGTAGGTTATGTAAATATTTGTTTCCCGCCTAATGTAATTGGGCACAATTTGTGTTGACCGACTGAAAAGCTTTCTTTAACAGGACAGGATAGACTTTGTCATGAAATAAGGTGCTGTGAGATAGGTGACATCTGGCCTGAGACATGATTAGTGAATCCATTTTTCCTTCCCCTTATTACAGTACTATTATTCAGTTTATTTGGGTTTGAGGATGAGGCTGAATGAGTTTCTATGTGGTGAATGGATTTGACAGCCTTATGCCAACCTAATCAAAGGAGTTCGCAATAGTTGAATGAAGATGAATGGTTTTAACAATGCACTGGAAGAATGCAGTCGTAACCCATTAGAAGGTACATTCGCAGCATTAGCCTTGAGAAGCTACCGAAATCAATTTCAAGGACGGCCTACGTTGGGGTTCGAATTCACACGCCTCCTGAATTTGGAGGCACGCATTGCATTGCAAGTTACGTACTGAACTACCCACTCGCTCTAACATTCCCATTAGCATATGAAAGTTATCAGAATGGTGAATTTTCTTCGTTAACATGAGTCGCTCGACACACATTTGGTTTGTGTGAGGTTAAAGCTATTTTCGCTTGGCTGATTGCCTGCCAGTGTGTTGACTTCCGGCCGGGTGTGATGTAGGATTGACCCCGTAGTCATTGCGTGCCGCGACAGATCTGAAGGTCTATCTATGAATGAGCTGAGGATTTGTTCGTCGATAAGCATAATAACTAAATGACATCAGGAATGTTTAGTTGTGTTGATGCCTCCGGCCCCGCCAAGGTATGCTGTCATTTGAACAACTTTGCTATGCGGGCTGTTCTGACTTGGTTCACATCTGTCCGATTGCAGCTGGTGTTCGCCGCGCCCGCCGTGTCGTGTCATTTTAACAACAAATGTTTGGTTTGCTTCGATTCGGTTCATTGACCTCCTTCGCTTTGAGTAACTTAACTCCTGCTGGTTGTTACACGTCTACACGCTTTTTATTGTTATTTGTATTTCTTCAGCCAAGGGGTTTTGTTAGGGGAATACGTTTTCTTCTTTTTTACTGGGAGAGACTCTGAAATATATTTCACGATTTTGTTCAGCACCTGTTAAGTCATGGTTTCCTAATTTGTGTGTGTGTGTTTCAGTAGCGTAGCCAGGATCGACCAATGGGGGGGGAGTGGTTTATAGGTACTCAAGCTAAATTCTACAAGCATTTCGTCCCGCTGCATAGCCGCGCTCGTCAAACGTGCACCATGGTCGCGAAGGCAGTTGTGGCAAGTACGGATATCATAGGTTCGAATCCCGGTGCTGACAGCGGTTATCCTGAGTGTGTTTTTTTCCCCGGGTTTTTCCACACTCCCTACCGGAAATTGCCGGGATAGTGCTTTGCTCAAGTCCCAGAGCGTCTACTCCATCCCTGTTCCAAATACATTTACACACACAACTACAATCATCACAGCAATGCAGGTAGCCAGACAGCTTCAACACACTCCCAACTACACGGGGCTGATGACCAAGGTGTCTCAAGCCCCTCAAATGAATTAACAACAACTCTACAAGTATTTCCATTTCTCTATGAGATATCATTTCACAAGAAAAGTTTCATGTATTTTGATCCCGAAATTTTCGAGTAATACAATATACTCAAAAGACAAAAATAAATCAGTTCTTTAAAAAATTAAGTTAATTTTTGACCAAAATGTATCACCTCAATGGTAAATCTAGAACATTCCTGTTCACCTGACAGGAACAAAATAAACTCAAATATATTTGTGCTACCAACATGAAGACTGCGTATCTCTCAACAAGAGAAATTATTTACAGAGGTCTCAGCAAAAGTGGGCATGTCCTCTCACGATGTATCATGTTGATTTATGAGTAATTCAATACCGGCACTCAGTTTTATGTTTATTCAGTTTTTCCAACAAGATCCTGTGCTTTATATTGCAATTAGCCCTGAATGCCTGAAGTATCATTTTCGAAGATTTTTGTCACCTACCAAGGGCCTTCTTACCTTACAAATGCTACATGAGCCGGAAAAAGGTTTAATTGCTTACACTTCTCAGGCGACAAATTCCACTCATTCGTAACTGGGAGATAACCGTAATTTACGTAATATGAATCAACTCGGCTGACGGTTATCTCATGCTCAAGATGTTAATAATAACCCCAAAATTAGTGTTAATGTAACCATAGAATTTTCTAAGTCTTTATTAAAGCGCGTTATTTTTAATAAAAACTAGATTAATTTACATATAACTTCTCTCCCGCCAAGAAAAGAAAAAAATGCTAATATTGTCCCGCTGTGTTTGATTCAAAATTAGTTTGGCGCTAGCCTCAGTTTGAAATAAGCTATAAGTTATTTTGCAGGGGAAAAGTTAGATTGGAAACCCTGGGAGGACGGAGTTTTATTACCACAGTCTAAAATACACAATCGCGAAGCTCGCTGGGTTACGAAATTGCATCCTCTTTGTAGGTGAAGCGACACTAGCGCTCGCGGCGGCCAGCTAGCTGGCAACTGCCTTGAGCACGTTATTCGCGGAACAGATGATTTCACTTTTGCAATGTTTTTTAATTGTAACTCACCTGAGTGATTATTTCCATTGTAAACATAAGTCACGTTAAATCACCAACTACTACAGACAGTTGATAAAAGGAAGCCGATCAGTAACGATTTCAGTGAATCGCGTCGAAGGTAAACCTGCCGTCAGTGCGCCTTTTAAGCTTACGCTGGGTAAACCATGAAATATCTATATACTTTGAGTGTAAGAATTGGTCAGCATGAAAAGTTCTACAAAGAAGTCCGCGACAGCACATCTTTATCTTTAATACATCGCCAACTATAAGTGATTTTACGTTTTAATTTCTTCCAACAATCTCCATTCAGTGGAAATTTAAATTACTAGCTTCGGAGTGAGTTTACGAGCTAGCGAGCGAGCCCATCACCCTAGCTTCGGCCAGCATTAACTGTCCAGTCGTGTCAAGTTAAGACTTCAGAGAAGAGTAGACTATAAGTGTTTGGAGTTTCGCTGTTCACCTCAGCTTTTCTGAATTACGTCTGAGGCCTACCGTCCGTGCGCTAAGCTTACGCTGAGTAAGCCCTTTAAGATACCAGGTGAAGCCGGGGCGGGTTGATAGTATGGGCATAATACTGTATAATATCAAATTCTTAACCATATCAAAAGTATAGTTATTCCGTAAAATTGTGTAACATTATAGTTAATTAGTAAAAATACCAGTGTTATTTGTAGCCTCCGTGGCTTAGGCGGCAGCTCGCCGGCCTCTCACCGCTGGGTCCGTGGTTCAAATCCCTGTCACTCCATGTGAGATCTGTGCTGGACAAAACGGAGGCAGACAGGTTTTTCTCCGGGTACTCCGGTTTTCCCTGTCAACATTTAATTCCAGCGACACTCTCCTCTATCATTTCATTTCATCTGTCATTCATTTAATCATTGCCCCAGAGGAGTGCGTCAGGCCTCGGCAGCCGGCACAGTTCATATCCTCGCCGCTAGATGGGGGCTTCATTCATTCCATTCCTGACCCGGTCGGAGACTGGAAGCAGGCTGTGGATTTTCACTAGTGTTATTTGTGAAACGAACAGTATAAAAATATTTTAAAGGTCTTAAATGGCTCAATTGAAGGAACTTCGTATTTTTTCTGTGGGTTTGAAACCTTTCATTCCTGAATTTGACAAAACAATACAATGCCAATTTTACAAAATATCAGCAATATCAATTGGGTACCGTACCTTCACAGCAGTCATGTGGGAGACCAGGTATTTCATAAGAGAATAAACAAACAGTCTACCACATCTAAGTTTGTGAGAATTATCCTGACGACATAAATTGGCTTGCTTCCAAAGGATTCGAGAATAAGTTTATATTACTGTACAAAATATTCATCATCATCATCATCTTCCTTCCAAGTATTGGGCCAAATGTCCCGTTACGGTCCTGCACTTTCCCTCCATCTCTTCATCGGACGTCCTATAACTTAGATCTATTTCCCTGTGGCTGGTAGCGAAGGATCTCCTTTGGCAATCTTCCAGGTTCCATCCTTTGGACATGATGCTTCCAGTTCTCTTGGTAGTCACAAATTAATGTAGTTATTTATTCATTAAATCAGCTGTCTGATTATTAAAAAGCTATTTTCTACATATGAAAATTAAAATGTCGGCTCGCGTTTGATATGGCATCTTTTACGTTTACTTAGCCTACCGTATGTCTTAATTTTCAAAATGCATAGGTATTTATATTTGATTTGCAGCCAATTGCCATAGCAGGGCATTTCACATGAACGCCCGTAGGTTCCCCAATTTCAATGTCAAGTAGTTCAAGCTTAAGCTACCAGATGCCACTGTCACTGAAACCCATCGGCGAACGTTTGAACTTGATAGAGCATGTCTAACCCAATAGCCTACACATTTTGGCTACACACTACCAATTGTAGTTGTAAGTTCTTTTACGTGCCATAAATCTATGACATGGGCCCGACGACTTCGACTGGGTTTGAACCCGCGAACTTGGGCATAGCAGTTCAGCATGCTACCGACTACGCCACCAAAGCCATGCATAGATATCCTACCGAGTCATGCTTTTGATTTATAACCGACTGGCTCCGTGGCTCGTCTGCTGTGCCCAAGGTTGTAGGATCTAATCCTGGCGCAATCAGCTGGCATTTAAGGGTGCATACATGCGAGGGAACTGTGTCTGTAGATTTACTGCCACGTTAAAGATCCCCTTCAGGGCAAAATTCTGGCACTCCGGTGTCTCTAAAAGCTACGGTAGTTAAAAGGGACCTAAAACCAATAACATTATTATTGATTTATAACCAGTTAACCCTAGAACACAAACCATAATTTGGTAGTACATAAACACAAACCCTCGTAAAATTTACGACTATTTATTTCCATGATTAATAAAATGTAATTGCACACAAAATATAATATAAGAAGCACGTCTTAACATGTAAGTTATTTTACAAGAGTGTTAATTCCTAGGTTTTTCAGTCCCTGGTGTCTCATTTACAGCAGTTAGTGCAAAGATTTGCTCTATGTTCCTTGCAATATGCGCGGGTCATCTCCTCGTACAATACTCATTTGCAATAACAATAACAGCACACATTACTTACCAGTAGCCTATGTATATGACAAGTTCTGCGGTTCTAAATACTTATTTCATTCAGAATAGTGCTGTAATTTAACTTTATTACGGAACTTACCGTGCTAAGTTTAGCATACGTAGTCACAAATCGTCGTCAATTTTACGACGCAAGGGTCTTCAATTTTAAATCAACAGACTCACTCTAACAATGCACGCACACTGACGAAGCTCGCGGTATTGTAGGAAGCTACTGAGTAGGACAGCAACGTGGCGAGAAAAGCTTAGCAGATAGAGGCCGTGTTGCCAAGTATACGTCGTAAAAATTACGAGGGTTTGTGTTCTAGGTTAAAGACCTAGTTCCGTTGTTTGATTGCAAAGCTTTATAATACTTTCTACTGCGTGTCCCAATTAATTGGGGTCGCCGGAGCCAATCGGGCTCATTTTGGTTTTGGCTGGGGATTTAAGGCCGGATGGCCTTCCTGACGCCACGTAATTTTTCAGGTGAAAATTCCACCCCACTGTCACCTGGATTGGAACTCCGGCCATCCGGGTGATTGACGAGCCACTGCACCATCACGCTCCCCTTGAAAAGCTTTATAATACTAGCCTAAAATCCATAGCTCAAATCTTACCTTTTAGGGTCGTTTGGAAACTTGGGTGTCGTCTTGCTATTTGAACAGTCTGACTTCCAAGTCGGTCAACACGAATGCACCCAATTAGATTGGACGAGGAGTAACAATTAATTTCCCTGTGTAATTCATAATAAAATAATTATTTAAACATTTCATAAGATGCTTCTCGTACCCCCTTTATGTGAGAAGTGTTTTATTAGGTGTATAAACGATTCATGTATTTTTATTTCAGGCACTAGGAGATAAATTGTCACTGCCCACCTAATCTTATTAGGTACCGTACACTCGTGTTGACCGACTGAAAAGCGATCATATAGTTTTCATAGCAACACTTAAATATTGCTTCTAATATTAGATCTGTTTATTGAACTGCACATCTCCTCTTGTAAAGCACATGTTAAATTAAAGATATAACATTTACACAATGCTCACATACAGTAAATCCAGCAACAATAACATACACCAACATAGCGCAGTCGGCATATTCTTGCTGGCTGCATGAGAGCATTATTGTCTTGCGGTAGAAAACTATGAGCCAAGCTTCGCGATCTGTAGGTAGACTGTGGTTATACGTTGTCATGAAGACGTGTGTAGCCACAAATGGGGACCCGGGCCGAAAGGCGACAACAGTGCATCACGACCGACACAAATCACAACCTGCCGATTTTCCAATGGGCAACGGCACTGGGTGTGTTTTAATTTATAGGAGATCGCGTTTTAAGATCATAACGGGCGGCTTCGGTGGCGTAGTTGGTAGCATGCTAAGCTTCTATGCCGAAGATCGCGGGTGCAAACCCGGCCGAAGCCGTCAAATCCTTCGGAGGGGAAGTAAAGCCGGTGGGCCGATGTCATAGATTTATGGCATGCACAAGAACCTTCCACTAACTACAATTGTGTGAAGCTAAATTTTAGGTTAGATTTGATTAACGCTCTATTAAGTTCCAACGTTCGTCGCCAGGTGCCAGTTGCGGTGACATCTAGGAGCCAAGTTCGCAGCTATGTGTCGTTGACGGTAGCATTTGGCAGCAAAAGTAGGAACTACTTGAAATTGATCGTCTGCAGTCCTTACCTGAATTACAGATACCACACACTAATACAGCCATCACAATTAACACCGGCTATCAGACAGATTCTACACACACCCCAAGTACACGGGGCTACATGACTGCGTTGTTGCAGCCCCTAAACTGAGGAACCAACCAACCATAAGATCATGACGGCAAATCGCTTGTGCACATGGGCATACCGATAGATATTGACAAAAGCAATAGAACTTTCTTGTGTATCGTATCATGAAAAGCTGACAACAGGGATCTGAAAGTCGGGGGATACGAGGTTCGAATTCTGACCCTGACAGCAACGATCCCGAGTGTGTTTTCTGTTTTGTTTTCACACCCCCTTCAAACAAATGGTTCCTTACTTCAAGTTCGGGACAACTACCCCAATCCTTGGTCTTAATAATCACAGCTAGACATATTGATACAATCACCAGTTATCCAAAGAAAGAACACTAACCTAAGTACATGAGGCTGATGACTAAGATGGTGGTGGTTGTTGTTATAAGGGTAGAAACATCCAGGTCATCTTCCCATGGTAACTAAAATGTCCCAAGCCTCGAACTTAAGTTAGTTGGTTGGTTGGTTCCTTAGTTTAGGGGCTGCGACAACGCGGTGATGTAGCCCCGTGTACTTTGGGTGTGTGTAGAATCTGTCTGATAACCGGTGATAATTGTGATGACTGTATTAGTGTGTGTATCTGTATTAATTCAAGGACGGCAGACATTCAATTTTTCCAAGTAGTTCCTACCTTTGCCGCCAAACGCCACCGTCAACGACCAACTAGTTCAGAACTTAGTTACCAGATGCCACCGCAATCGGCTCTTGACGACGAACGTAGGGACCTAAGAACGTTAGTCAAATGTTTAACCTATATATAATCTAGCTTCACACAGGTGTAATTAGTGGAAGGTTCTTTAACATGCCATAAATCTATGCCATGGGACCGCCAGCTTTACTTCCCCTCCGAAGGAAGACATACTGAGGGATTTTTAACGTTCTTAAAAATCCGACGACTTCGGCCGGGTTTGGGCATAGAAGCTCAGCATGCTACCAAGAACTTAAGTTACATACGAGACATATACTGTATGCTTGGTGTGAATGACGAAATCTCGAGGTAGATCCGGGTAGCTGCTGAGAGTTACTTACCCAGGGTACGAATCATAGACCCTATTTTTTTGTTATTGTAATTTTTTAGGAACCAGGTTTATTATTTAATTGGCGTTTATTGTTTTTATTTCGGTCAGTTGGGTTAGGCTAGTCTTCTTAAAGGTCATTAATTCAAATATGTAATTACAATGTAAATAACTTTGCTAGTAGATATCAAAGAGATTGACCGTAGAACTTTTATACTATTGTACTTCTGTGTCGTGATACCGGGGGTCCACAATTGGACGCATAGCAGAGGGAATGGAGCCTCAGTTTTCCGTGAAAAGTGTGGTGTTACACGTAGCAATGTAGGCCACACAGACTTGATGTTTTTTGTAAGTGCCAAGCAGGCAGCCAGCTTACTGCAGTGTTCGCTCGCTCAACGCTGATGGCTCCCTTGGGCTCGAGCCAAATGTGGTCGCTCACACCTTCAGCAGTCTTCCGTGTGACGGACACAACGTAGGCATGCCACATTATCGACCATTACAGATTTATCGCACAAAGTCACAACACTATCTTTAATAGTGCCGAGGAATGTAAGCATACATCCGGTTTGCAACGTTTTTCTTTTTTTTCTTTTTCTTCCTTCAGCAGCGTAATAGATCAGCACTGCGTTGCTGGGCGCATTGTAAACCGCCCCTTGAAGACGCTTTGGTGTAAATATATCGATAATTGGACATTATATTGCTGGAATACTGGGTATATTATTATTATTATTATTATTATTATTATAGTTGTATTTGAATTGAGCCTCTATGGACTGCATGTTAACAATCAATTTCATTTGTGTCGAAATCTTGTTCTTCTACCAGCCTTGACATCCTCATAGTATCTTTCGTGCTTCTGGAAGAGGCCCTCTCCGTCTCCTGGGCTCAGATTCCACTTTAAAATGTTAATAGTTTTTAACCATTTGTCAAATTTTAATCTGTCGTGGATTTTCGTTTCTGGAATACCAATTTGCATCAGGACTTCCTCATATTCTTGGAACTATCCCCATTTCGTTGCCTTTGGCTTTATTATTATTACTATTTCTTTTTTTCCTTCGTTGTGCTCATTCAGAGAGCTCGTTGGAACTTGTTAGCTGGCTTGGTGACTTTTGTATTCCTCTTCTCCCAAAATCTCGTCATGAACTCACTAATGCCTAAAATCTCGTCATGAACTCACTAATGCCTCTTGCGTTGTTCTGTCCATCTTGTGCCAGTCCTGTTGTTAGATTTCACCGTAATTTGTGCTTATTTACCGAGGTTCTGAAGATTTCTTGGTTTTCCATTATGTTCTCTCCGATGTTCAACTCATTCAGGTCCCCCTTGTTTCCTCCAGCCAATTTTGTCCTCGTATTTTGTGTATTAATTGTATAGAATAACCATTTTGTTGGCCTATCGTTGTCCATCCTAAATGTGTGCCCAAAATAATTCATACGTCTTCTGCGTACAGTGTTTGTGAAACGTTCTGTGAGACTATTATAGAAGTCTGCATTTCGTCTCTTGATCCTTTTTTTTTTTGGTGGGGGGGAGTGGGGGGGGGGGGGGGAATATTTTTCTAAGAAAATTGCGTTCTTGCTTTTCAATGTCTGCAATTTTTGAATGGAATCAAATTATGGTTTCTTTTTATTTATTTATTTATTTATTTATTTATTTATTTATTTATTTATTTAGCTTATGGCTAGAGATACAGTCGAATTTATACGCATATATCCACATTCTGAATATAGTCAATAGTCTCTGGAGTCACGAGAGCAAAGTCACTAGCACTGCCACTGTACTTTCTTTTGCTGCACTCGGTGATGATGTGCAGGATCGTTTGTTCTGTAGTGTATATAGAGCTACTGGGAGGACAGCGGTTTTGTAATGTTTCAATTTTGCATTAGGCTACGTGACATCACTTTTATTGTAGTGATTGCACGTTAGTCTGTATTCCCTTTGTAGTCTTGAAGTTCTTTATTATTAATATTATAGTTATTAGTTTACTTTAATGGTTCGTGATTTTTTCAATTATATGAGCTTCTATTGAACTTATCTAACTCTGTCTAAATCTGTCGTTCTTCTTTCATTTAGGGCTTGAGCATTATGGTTACCAGCCTCATGTGCTTGGATGTATCTAAAATTTGTCTGGTAACTTGTATGGTGCTTATAGTGTTTATAAAAAGGATTGGAAAAGAGTTGGCCGTGGACAGCCGTGGTCTTAAGTGAAGAATCATCCCGGCATTTGCCTGGGGTACAAATGAGAAACCATGGAAAACCACTTCTGGGTTGGCTGAGGTGGGAATCGAACCCACCTCTTCTTAGTTTCGCCTCACGAGTACTCCGCTTCCCAAACCTCGGACAATTTTTTAAAAATCTTGTTTGAGCCGGGAATGGAACCCAGAAATCAGAGGTGAAATCCAAGAGTACTAACCTCTTTTTAGCATACTTTCTATTTTTGCAAAATATGAAATTAGACTTATACGATCTACACAGGGCCAAATATTGTGAGTATATGTGTATTCTATATGTCTGTCCCCCCTCCTCCCCCCCCCCCCCCCCCCATCAATTCAAACACTGTGAAACCGAATTGAACGAAATTTTGTGCAGGGGTAACACTAGCAAAGGGCACCTCAGTGTCATGTTTTATATCGCCGCAATCTTGACCAAAACTGAATGGCGGCCACTCAAACGTTCAAAACGTAAAATCAAATTACGACTAAACTAATCATCCGATCTCTAAGGAAGGAAGGAAGCTTGTAGTTTTACGTGACCGTTAATCGTGCAATCATGAGCCACGGGACCTCCTTTTTACGTGGAATCCGAACCACAGGACATGGCATTTCATATCGAAAATCTCACATGCATTGACCGGGAATCGAACCCGGTCCACCTTGGTGAGAGGCCAACAGCTTGACCGCTGCGGCACCATCATCCGATCTCTACAAAATTTGGTAACAACATATCTTTATATAGGACGCGTCTTTTGCCCAACTACAAGGTCGTCATTCGTGCCATTTCAGGATGGCGGCCGTGTGAATTATGCAACCATTATAATCAATAGCTTAAGACTCACCAATTCCGATTATCAAGCCATGGGTGGTTTAAGCTATCCTAAAGGACGTGATCCATTATTTATTATAATTTAATATTATACTGTATGAGTGACTTAAAAGAGCTGAGCCGTCTCTGTCACATGACAATATGGCAGCTAACCTCTTGTGCCTGTCCTATATTTCAGTAGTTTTAGTATGCTGTTTGCTATATAGCCTACTGATAGAAATAATATACACTTTGTATGAAATAATTTATAATGAAGATGTACTGCAGTGAAGAAATCGTTTATTTCAAGACATTTTTTGCTAACACGTTGTATCTAAGTCAGTTAATAACACTCAGGTGCTAAGGACAAGTTTGGCTCTGGGCTAGAGCGTTAGTCTCTCACGCGGTTGACTTGGGATCGAATACTACTAGAGTTAACTTTTTTTTACTTGAATTGTTTTACAAATGATGTGCACGAGCTCTTTACACAGACACTAAATAAAATGCCATTTAGCTCAAAGGATAGGCTAATGTATACACTCGTTTATTAATAATCACAGCCTCAGCATCGCACATAAACAGAAGGCATTAGAAAAAGGACAATTAAAGTACAAGATACACGTTGTCATCAATCATAGCCTACCCAATGCCTCTGTACGGTGCTGACCTCTTGTGGGTTACGTGGGTCATTGTTCCAAACATTCCGCTTTGTAAATCCCTGGCCTCCTGAAGCAAGACCAACTAAAATCCTCAGACCTTAATGTAGAAAAAACATGGCGGCGATGGTTGCCCTACCAATAGCTAAGATCATGTCATCGGGGTTGTCCTAGTTCGAGTAAATTATTATTTTTACTCACCTAAGAGCATAAAAGATATCACAAGACGAGACTAGGTTCCGAAGAAATATGCATCAATAATTTAGACTTACCTGAATTAATTTATCTATATAGTGCTGGCCTCGAATTATAGGTTTCTTCGTCTTCACCCAAGAGGCAGCTACAATAGTCTCACTGTTTCTGTGGTTGAATAAGAAGCTTTTTGGCGAGTTATCACGATTTGTATTTAAGTTCAGTAATATAGATTAATATTATTAGCATAAAATCAAACAGATTCTGAAGTAGGAGAGAGGAAAGTACCCGGTTACTGAAGTGCAGTCCCAGCACATGCAGAGTATTTGTGTACACAATCGGAATGAGAATAGTTGCCTGAAATAATCGAACCAACGCTATAGAGATACAATTCAATTAAGACCTCTCGTGGAATTGTCTAAAATCTCGGCTAAAACATCACACCGAATTAGTTGATTGAAATATGCAAAGAAGTCGTCGTGTGGATATCTGAACATAATTATGGAGTTTACCACACACAAAGGACACGATATTATGTTACCGTCTAACCTATTAAACATTCGCTGTTACCGTTTGGAATAGTTGTACGCTGGAAATAGTAGATTTAGTAAAATAATGTAGGTAGGAAAGTACGATCTCCCTCTTACGGAATTATCGCGGCACACCATCTCGCAATATAAGTACATAATTGGCAAGTTACTCACAACACTTTATTACACACATCATAATAAAACATAACTTGCAAGCTGTAAGAATCACAAAAGTATGAATAATGACGGAACACAATGAGTTCACTGTTTGGCACAGGGGAAACATCTTCCTTAACCAATAAAACAGAAGTTCACTTTATTATTTGGCGTGTATACAAGGCAGTGTAGAACATCTGCCAGACTGGTAATGATTTACGGAGGCACATGAAGCTGAGCGTTCAAGATAACGTCAACGGTTTGATCTTGCCGTAGATGCTCATTGCGTTTTCCCTTTACGTACTTAAGTTCGACACTACCGGTACTGAAGTGTTAAGCTATTATTATATTGTCACTAACTAGCAAATCATTGCGGTGTATATTCTTGGGCCACTTCTATTAATGCTTTAGTCTTAGGTACTTCAACATCTGCAGTAAATGACACAATGCCATCGGTCGACTGAACAATCATCACACAATCGAACCAGTCCATAATAAGCGTATTACCACATATTTACAAACAATTGCAGTACATTAACGCGAACAAGACTTTACAGACATACTGAAGACACTAAAAATTACAGATGAGCAATATTTTATCCCAACTTTCATCAAACGAAGCTAATCAAAGCTAATATTGTATCCCAGCAACGAATGTAAACAAACAATATCTCGGGCTTCTGCATACGCCATTTTCACACTTTCGATACCTGCATTAAGGTCTGAGTATTGTAGTTGGTCTTGCCTGAAGTATGGCAATTTTGTAATAGTTCAACTACTAGCCACGACCGCGCTCCGATTACCTTTAAGCACTGCCAACTGGATCCCATCCATCCTGGTTGCATTAAACTGCCTGATCATTCAACTCTCAGAGGCGTACAAGATATATTAATTCACTGCTAGGTTGCAGCACCAACCTACTGTGATCGTCGCGGTTTTTAAAAGAGGAAGATACCCAAAACGAAGAATTCTTAGGTTTGGAGGCTTAATATCGAGATGAACGGACGCGAATGCATTCCAATAGGTTAGTAGTTTTGTTATTCAATCATCATAAAGTACATAATATTGATTTTGACACTTACTGGCTAATTATCAATATAAAAGAAAAAAACCAATACATGGTGATTCTTAAAAGCTACATTCGGGGTAGGTCTTTCGGAAATTTAAAATTGTGGGACACCATTTGTCTACTTCTGATAGAAACATGAAATTGTGTGCGGGCCTTAATTCAATTGCCGTTCAGAATTAAGAAACGTTTAGTCATTTCTCATGAGTATCCACTAAATGTCAAAATTTGCACGTATGAGCTTAGAACCATCTTAATTATGCATGATACATTTAATTACAATATGTCATTAGGTTATGCCGTGTCGTTACAAATATGAATTTGCACATAATGCTCTTTTCTAACTAGCACTTTATCTCTACTTGGTATAAAATAGAGTCCCCGTTTCATGAATGTTCCGCGTAATCTCGAGAACCACTGGATGGATTTTGGTGCGGTTTTCACCATTCTGTAAAGGATTTCTCGAGGAAGGTTTCTGTATAAAATAATTTATTTATGACTAAATGAAGCCGAGAAGTAACGATTTCAGTGAATCGAGTCGAAAAGAAACCTACCGTCCGAGCGCCTTTTAAGCTTACACTGGGTAAACTATCAAAAATATCAATATACTATGAGTGTAAGAATTGTTGAGATGAAAAGTTCTACAAAAAAGTCCCGGACAGCATATCTCTATCTTCAATACATCGCCCACTATAATGCGTTTTCATTCAATTACTCGCTTCGGAGACAGTTTACGAGCTAGCCAGCTAGCTAGCTAGCTAGCGAGCGAGTGAGCCTATCACCCCGGTTTCAGTCTTCGTTCCGCAGAATACACAGTCAGGTTTAGATTGGACGGAAGGGGGATGTGTGTTTCATGCACCTCGCCATTCTTAAATTACGTCTGACAAGAATTCGTTGCACAAGCTATATCCATGATAATATAATCAATAGTCCTGTCAGTGATTTTAATCCATCATGCCGAGACGGAAAACGGGTAGAGGTCGCAGTTCATTAAAATAAAAATAAAACGCATTTTATGCTTACGCTGGGTAAACCGTTAAAGATACCGGGCGAGGCCGGGGTGGGTTGCTAAAGACGGAATATGGATAAAGAGACCGACAATAGAACGATACAAACAGACAGAGACGATTACAAACAACATCAGAAAAAGAAGGGCAACATTTTATGAACCCTTAAATAGGATGAACGAAGACAGACTGACCAAGAAGATTTTTAATATAGTTATGACTAGTACACTGAAAACCAATTGGGTAAAGGAAACCGTGGAAGACCTCAAGGAACTAAACATCTCTACAGAAGACATGGCAGACAGGAAAATATACAGAGAACAAAAAATAGAAAACAGAAATTTGAGCAAACTCCCAAAGAGAAAAAAAATACAGGAAAGAAGTGGACAGACGAGAGAAAGAGGAAACATAGTGAATTTATGAGACGTTTTTGGGAAGAGAGAAGAAAGAGACAGAAGAAAGAACATGAACATTGATTGTGTTTTAACGGTCTCCTATACGGGGAATAATCGAAAATAATAATAATAATGATGATGATATAGTGCGTGACCATCGCTATTCAAAGCCATAAGCTTTAGTCGATGACTGCATGGTGCATCATAGCGTCAGCCACTACATCAAGAAATAACAAATGAGCTTGCCTACTTTAGGGAGAGAACAGTTCGAGCTGTAATAGGGTCCAGCATATAAAAAGAGCTAGAAACACCTTTGAAAATATTTTCTTTACCGGTATTTAAAAAAATAATATCTCCTAGTAGGCCTACGTCTTTTCTAAGTAAAATAAACTAAAGCTTCCGATTAAACTGTAATTCTTTGTCCAACTACTGCAGATAACCTCGATGTTCAGTACTTAAAAAACGTAATTTTAGATAAACTTTAAATTTGCGACATTTTATTTACCAACGTTTTGACATTTTTTGCCCTCGAGCTTGATGAAATGCTGTTTGCTGCATTATAGAGTTCGTCAAGTCATCCTTAGCTCATACATCAGCTGTGTGTCAAAGATCTTTCATTACGACGTCAGTGTCAGTTGTAAACACGCATTGGAGTTTCTCTTACCAATGAGAACCTCTTCGGACGGGCCAGTTTTAAGGCGGCACGGCGCGTGACGGCGGCGAGGCACAGCGCCTAGACGAGAGTACCTCACATGTAATGCTAGGTAAAATGACGTGTACGAAGGCTAGTGAGTGGACTGACGGCTCGACATCACATAGGGGCGGCAGGTGTCAGACCGCCACGAGCCAGCCACATACATCTGCCCCCGCGATCAGCAGCACCTGCCCGTCAGCTGCTCTTCCTTCCGTCCTTCCTCTTCGCCTGCCCGCCTGCCTTGTCTTTATCTTCAAAACCCTACTTTCTAGCACAAAATAAGACCTATTTGTACAAATTCGTATGACCACAAGGATCCTGAATACCAACACACAATGACCGAAACATTAAAACAATTTAATGAATTATAATAGGCGGTCTTTTATAATATCACTGACATCTCAGGGTTTAAATACATTGGATGAAACACACACAAATGTGTCGGTATTCAATTGCCACCGCCGTGAATAAAAATGAAATGAATGGTTAGGTCCTAATGTCAAAACAGAAAGGAGATTGCGCAGTAGGTGTCATAGACGTAGCAATCTTCAACTGCTCGAAGCGAGATGGGAAATTTTGCAAAAGAACATGCACTTTCTATGCAAATACACTAAACGATCAAAATTTCGAATCAAGCTCAAGCATCATGATGAGTCTATTCGATCGATTACGACCTTCTTTTATATATAAAAAAATTGGAGTGAGTTAGTTTTTGTTGTTTTAAGGGGCGGAACTACGAGGTCAATTGCTTGGAGTGAGTGTTCAGACAGCTGCCGATAGTGACCATGTCCTGGGATCGAACTTTTGAACATTAGTGATACTTGCCTTTAGAGAAGGGTACTGTGGGTCTTCTGAGTATGAACAGTGGAGTTTAGCAGAGTAAGTTATTGTGCACCATAATATAGAGCGAGTTTCTCTAGAGGCCTGGGCAATTTATGCTCCTCTTGTGTAAAAGTACGACACTGTACCTCTCCCTCCATGCCATCAGCATAATTGAACCGTCCAGAATGCTTCGCACTTGTCCTACATAGCAGTGGTGTTAAAATTATTACCCTAATGCTGTATTTTTCTGTCTGTCGTATTGGGTTCATTTTTTTTTTTTTACAGTAACTTATGTAGGTAGGATGATAGCTGCTGGAGACATGATTAACACAAATTGAAGTGGCAGAGCCGCCCTCTTGTCTTTCAGCTGATTGCTAATACTCGAACAGTACAACTTAGTGCGTTGGGCGTTGACCACGGTGGTGGCCTTTGTTCTTGGACTTTGGAGTCAGATGGGTTCGAATCTCACCGTTGACTATCCTCCAAATTAATTTCCAACTTCTAGCTGGTGCTCGGATAATGATTTCCTCATGGTCAGAACCGCCCTTCTCAATGTATAACCACAATTCATTGCAAGTGCACCAGGGCAGATACCACAATACCATAAGTTATTAAACTACCCACCCATATATACACACAGAAATATATTTTATTTTTATTTCGTGGCTACATCAGAGATTAAAAGCTCCTTAAAAGCCTTACCGGTGATATGATTAGGGATTATTTACATAATACACGTAGTCTACAGCATATCAGTAAAAGGAAAACTAACAGAATTATGACAAGAAAATGAAACAAGTAATCCGTGAAAAGTAAAATGTACGTCCGCATTATTATTAGATGCACAGATGTAACGAAGGAGAGGAGATTGGTTTGATTGATTTTCACGGCTACACTTAGAGCTCATAGCGGATAGCGCCCTACTTGCAATAGGATTAGGACTTATAAACTTAGTAAAAAAATAGAAGTAGAAAATACAGTAGGCCTACATTACATTAAATTATGGTCATATTATATAACTTAGCCTAACGGCAGTACTTTTTGAGGGTCCAACCAGCCTTCGGGATGACTACCGAACAGACAGACCGATCATATCATAAGCAACCAGTTAAATTTGTATAATATTATAAAATACGTTTTGTACAACATTCACAACAATAATAATAGTATAACAATTATAAATAAAAAATAATAGAAAATGATATACGAAGGAGTGCATACAGACCCAGTATCAGCCTGAAAAATAAACACAATAGACAGTAAGTATATTAACACATTCCTATGGTAGGTTGTCTGCTTTGCCCCGATTGTATAGTTGAAACTAATTGCAAAAAAATAACCTTAACATAATGCAGCAATCAGATGTGAGAGGCGTACTGCTCTAAGAAGCAGGATGAAAGACGACTTTTGAGAGCTACAGTGCTTCCAAATTTCACGAACATGCAGAAATCGGAGGTGTTGAAGAGTCGTGAGGTGGTGCAAACAAAAGATGATTGAACTTCATTGTTCGGTGAATAGGAATCTGGAGTGTTAATTTTGTGTTCCTATTTCCTTGATTAAGAATACAATCAGACCAACCGGTGTTGAGGTAACTTTACAGTCTCCAACCCATCTGGCTCTATATCAGTATTTTGTACATCTGAAGAGCGAATTTCTTCTTCATCTGTAGGCTTACGCGTTATTTGGCATTGATCGTTGTACCGTTTATTGTTGAGAAGAACAATTTAAATCTTGTAACTTGTATGATGCAAATAATAGAATATTTTACTAAAGTTAAAAAGAAAGTAAGGAAGCTTGTAGTTTTACGTGGCCGTTAATCTCGCTGTCATGGGATACGGGGCCTCCTTTTTTTTACGTGGAATCCAAACCACAGGACGTGACATTTCACTTCGAAATCTCACATGCATTAACCGGGAATTGAACCCTGTCTGCCTTGGTGAGAAGCAAGCAGCTTGACCCTTGCACCATCTCGCCCCCAATTGAATAGAGATATATACTCACACTGAAACAAAAATAGCAATGAATGAGTATAGAGAATAGACGAGTATACGCTCTGTTCAGAATCGTGGATTGCCAGAACGGACGAGTATAGATTGTACAACATCTCCAAAGACGAAAATGATGACCGGATTGTCGCGTAAAGTGCTGATTGCTATTGTTTACTGTGAGCCTTTCAATGTGAAACATTTTGTTGTTAAAGGTGCAGAGAATCTTGTTGTCGGCTTACAAGTGAAACGCACAAATCATCCCTTGCAGCTCATTTTATTGTAAACTTTTTCTCCGACTTGAACGTGGACTCCCAGATCTTCATGAATATTGGCAAATGTAGGTCAGTCTCCCCCAAAAGGTGTTTTCTCGTCCCTAATTTCACGTGGTCAGTTACTATAGAGAGTAAAATATTGTGACGGTTGAAGTGAGAGATGAAATACGATCTCCCTCGTAGTCTACATTTTTTTAGCAGCCTGTCTATGTGATAGGGCCTGCGCTGTCTGTTTAAATAGCATGTTAAACATATTTCATGACCTGCACATAGCTGCTGCTATTACCTGTTTGAGTTTGGATTGCTGATGGCCAAGCCAGGAACTACTGTAGGCGTTGTTTACAGCCGATCTGAGCTTGCATTGGCGCAGTGGTTTCCCTTTTGACCTCCTGTATAGCCAACAAACGCTATGATCAACACATGCGAGCACAGACAAGGTCAGCGGCACTCGTATCTCAAACATGTAATAACATCTAGATGTCAAAACGCAGTAATAAGCATGATGTCGCATTACCTTGAATATTTAGACATGGCACAATGCAGACCCTGAATATTTTCAAGCTGCCGTGGAATCCCGGCATTGTCAATTAACATTGAGAGACATTGTAATGTGAAATATTCCTGTAAGTAGATTACTGGCTCGTCAAACATATTTTCATGGCAACATTCTGTTATTTCAACTTCTCTAAATCCAGAATAGTTAAAAGGGAATTTAATTCCATCACTTCATTACTAAATAATGTCTTGCCTTAGGCCGTCAGGCCTTGTCGAGTCCTCGTTAAGGCACCGTGTTCCCCCCATCCGCAGCACGACTTCTCATGCTAAAATAACGGCAAAATAAATAAAGTCAGTGACACGCTTCCGCCTCTCTAGTTCCGCGAATTCTCAAGTCTGCAGATGAGCCAGCCGCTGGAGCAGCAAAAATGTAATAATCAAGATAATATACAGTACAAGAGTGAAACTAATTAAACTCTAGCCTGAGCACAGGCCGGAACAAAAATGGGAATTCAGCCAAGTGCCAGAGTCGCTGTAGAATAGATGGTTGGTTGGTTCTTCAGTTTAGGGGCTGCGACAACGCGGTCATGTAGCCCCGTGTACTTTGGGTGTGTGTAGAATCTGTCTGATAACCGGTGTTAATATTGTGATGGCTGTATTAAAGTGTGTTATCTGTGATTCAGGTAAGGACTGCAGACGATCAATTTCGTGTAGTTCCTACTTTTGCTACCGAATGCTACCGTCAACGACACATAGCTCTGAACTCGGCTACTAGACGCTAGTGCAACCGGAATGCAACCGGAACTTGGCGGTGAACGTTGGAACTTAATGGAGCGTTAATCAAATCTAACCTACAAATTTAGCTTCACACAATTTTAGTTAGTGGAATGTTCTTTTACATGCCATAAATCTATGACATGGGCCCGTCGACTTGTCTTCCCCTCCGAAGGAAGGCATACTGAGGGACTTTTAACGCTTTTAATCTGACTTCGGCCGGGTTTGTACCCGCGATCTTCGGCATAGAAGCTCAGCATGCTACCAACTACGCCACCGAAGCTGCCTGTAGAATAGATGAATAAACATTTTCAGAGTGAGTTCATTTAAAGGTAATTTGGGCGAATTAAGGGTATTTACAATCGTATACGTATAGCGTGATATCAGACTGGTCTAACTGTTTGGTTCTCATCAAGGCTTCGGTTCCTAGCCAAAAGGTGAAAAATTACTCCACTGATTCGGATACCACGTAAAGAATGGATACCCCGTTGCTTATGATCGCTAGGTTAAGACTTACGTAAAACCACAGGCTTGTTTGACGACTTCTGTGAGGGGTACATATTAAGATTAATGGTTCAATGACCTTCTTACTATAGGATATTTAATTCTGGTATGAAGGCTGGAACGAGTATAATTTAGCCTCGGGAGGACAACTAAGAAGAGGTGGTTTCGATTCATGCCTCACCTATCCCAGAAGTGAATTTCTGTGATTTTTCAATTCTACAGGCAAATGCCGGGACGGTACCTAACGTAAGATCACGACCCCCTCCGATTCCTTCCCATTGCTGAATACACTAGTACTGACACCACAATAAGGCAGGTTATCATAAAAATCTCACACTCATCTAAGCAGATAATCACGAAATCAATCAGATAATAGAAAGCTCCTGAATGAGGGGCTTATACATCGTGATCATTTCATCCCCGTGTACTTGGGTGTATATTCTGTATATAAAAGAATTCTGAACCTGTGTTATTGTAGTGTCTGTATTAGTAATTGTATCGAGGATTGAGATGAACGGCCTGTGGTCTTAAATTAGGAATCATCCACGTTTTTGTCTGGAGTAGAAGTGGGAAACCTCACAAAACCACTTCTAGGATGAGCGAGATGGGAATCGAACCCTCCACCTCTTCTCTCAGTTTTGACTCACGAGGCTGAGTGCTGCCTGTTCGAGCCTTCAGACCAGAATTAAATTTCTTGGCAGAGCATGGAATCGAACCCTTGTCCTACGGGGCGACAGTCAAGAATGCTAGCCACTACACCACGAGGTGTTCTCTCCTAAATGATACAACTGCAGTACTATACGTATTTCAAGAGACCGGCAATTATGACATATAAGCGAAAATAAAATAGGAATGAAACTACTGTATAATAATGTTATTGAGACATATCCTGAAATGAAAATATATCAACAATTTGGAAATTCGACAGCTCAATCTATTTCGTGATGCCTTATTTTCTAGCTGTTGTTAATTTCTGCTTTAAAGTCGAATATACCTCGCGGCGTAGCTGTGCGCGTTAAATCGCACACCATGACTGCGACGGGGAACTGCAGAAATTACGAAGATTCGAATCCCGGCGCTGACACCAGCTATCTTGAGTGTGGTTTCATCCCGCTTTTTTTTCACACTCCCTCCAGGCAATTACTGAGATAGTACTTTATTTCAAGTCCCGGGGCACGTGCCCCGTCCCTTTCTCTAATACAGCTACACACACCTATATTATATTAGCCATTCTGAGTGTAGCCGTTATTTCACGTTCATTCCAGGGACATCCCGGGATGGTACCTCATTTCAAGGCCCAAAGCACCTAACCCCAGTGCTAGACCCTATTAAAAAAATGCAAACACACACACTGATACTGGCGTCACTACGACACAGATTATCAATCGGACAAACACTAAAAAACATGGGGCCGATATTTTGATGAAACCACAATAAAACAAGTTCTCTAGAATCTTGTTTAGGCAATACAAAAGGTATATATTGTCGTAAAAGAAAATGAAAGTTGTTAGATATAGCTAGAAAATTGCTAAATTGGCAATAGCGAAGGGTAGACAATTTTTTCGTTTATAGTAATTTGAAAACATAAATACAGGGTGTCTTTTATGTACATTTGGAGAACGATAGGTCGTGTAGGGGACGGGTATAGAAGTAATGTGAGATCGGGAACTTAGGGTTGGAGCGGCCTCCTTAACCCCTAAAATAAGGGTTGATTTAGGCCCTCCACCCTGTAAGTTAGGCAACCGACCCAAGCCTCTATAACCTGGTAGGACCCTATTTGGATCTTTCAGCGTACAATCTCCTTGCTTCCTCACCATTATTGTTAGAGGCACCATAGCACAGGTGCATATCGGCGTATTCCTCAAAACTGTACCTATTCGGAGGATCAGCCATCGTTCGAAATTAAACTGTACGTAGTAGTTTACGACAACTGCCTGACTGTTGTTCTCTAAAACTGTACGACTGCACTCTCTTCTCTGACTTAGCACAAGACTGTATCATTTGTCTACAATACGACAAATAACCTAAAAAATAAAAAATAAACTATTTTGCCCAAGCCCGGAATCGAACCCGGGACTACCGGCTTTTCGCACCGCAACGCTATCCATTACACCAGCGCCACATTGTGAAATGAATCTTGCCAAGAGTTAAAGGACTTAGAAAGGTAATAGAGGCTTGGGTCGGTTGCCTAACTTACAGGGTGGAGGGCCTGAATTAATCCTTATTTTAAGGGTTAAGGAGGCCGCTCCGACCCCAAATTCCCCATCTCAAATTACTTCTATACCCGTACCCTACACGACCTATCATTCTCCAAAGGTACATAAAAGACACACTGTATACAGTACATTGAAGTGCACTTTAGCTCTAAAAATTTCGTCAAGACTGGATTGTCCTTTGGTTAAAACATGCGTTAAAGATTGAACTGAGAAACAGGTGATATAACCCTGTTCATAGAAGCATTAGTGAATTCATTGCGGCATCTTTCTTTCTATTCAGTTATTATGACAGTCTAGAGCAGGGGTCTCCAAACTACGGCCTGGGGGCCACATCCGGCCCGCGGACAGATTTTGTCCGGCCCGCGGAGAGCTAGCATACTTGAAAACTCCTTTTAGAGAACATTTTTTTTATAGCAAATTAAATTTAGTTTACTGAAGTATTCTAATTTTATGTTGAATAATTATTAATGTGATATCTACATTGATATGGTCATGGGCTAACTACTCATAACATTGTTGTAGGCTTATTGTTATTGTTTTTGTGATAAGTTGGATAAAGAAACACAGAATTGTAATGAGTAAAGACATGTATAACATGCAGACATATGAAATACTAATGAGATTTATGTAATTGAGATTTTCCACTGACAATAGTTTGTAGTTGTGGACTAATTTTACTTGTACCAATTATTAAAAGAGATTTAAGATGCTCATCAGTTAATTTAGATCTGTAAACATTTTTTGTGTACTTCATTTTGGAGAAGGGCTTCTCACACAAATAAGTAGTACCAAAAACAGAAAACAGCCCACGAGCAAATTTATGCAAATTATCAAATTGTGTCAGTGGAAGACTCTTATAAAATTCCAACAAAGATGAGTTTTGATATTTGTTCTTAATTATATCACTGCACTGTAGTTCAATCATTTCCATTTGAAGTTCCGGGGCTAGGGTTTCAATGTCAGTATCAAAAGGATCCTGAAAAATCTTAATTTGATTCGCAAAGGCATCGAAGTCCGAGAAACGAGTATCAAAATTTATTTTCAAAGCACTCAAAGTTTCGATTGCAAAATCGATAGGAAACTCAGTCTCAGTGGTGTGGCTGAATATTTCACATGTTTTAAAATGTGAAAAACATTTACTTCGTAGTTGTGATTGAAACAGTATCAATTTCTTCCGGAATGATTTGATATTAGTGTATAAATCAGGAAGATGCTGGTTTTCTCCTTGCAATCTCAAATTCAGTTCGTTCACATGTTTTGTCAAATCAACATAGAATGCTAACTTCCACAGCCATGCGTTGTTTTGTAATTCAGTAAGAGGGCGATGCTTTTCATTCAAAAAAATTTCGATCACTGCTCGAAGTTCAAAAAAGCGCTGAAGGACTTTCCCACAACTAAGCCAACGTACGGCAGTATGATAAGGTAAGTCATTTTCTCCAATCTCTTCAATAAATTGTCGGAATTGTCGGTGATTCAGCCCAAAAGATCTCATAAAATTAACAGTTGATATGACTGGTTTCAGAACTTCAGACATATCCAAACATTTTCCGCACAAAGACTGTTGATGAATGATACAATGTAAGACTAATGGTTTTGAACCACCGTCATTTTCTACAGCCTTTGACACAAGAGCGACCACTCCTTTATCTTTCCCACTTATGTTTTTGCCTCCATCAGTTGTAATACATTTCAAGTTTTTCCATCGAAGGTTCTTTTGATTAATGGCCATTTCAACTCCTTTAAAAATATCTGTACCAGTAGTTGTGCCATGAATACTATACATATCAAGAAGTTCTTCATGCACTTCATAGCTTTTATCTACTCCTCGAATATAAATCAACACCTGAGCAGTATCTGACACATCCGTTGACTCATCCAAGGCCAAAGAAAACCACTCAACATCTCCATTTTTGTTGAACAGTTGAGAGGATATATTTTCAGCGATGTTTTCTACCCTTCGAGCCACAGTGTTTGCTGACATACTGACAGTTTTTAATAAATTTACCTTTTCAGGGCACATTTCTTCGGCTGCTGCAATTATGCATTCTTTGATCATTTCTCCATCGGTGAATGGTTTTCCACGTTTTGCAATTTCAAGAGCCACACGAAAGCTGGCACGAGTTGCAGCCTCTTGTTCGGTTTTGAGTTTTGTAAATGAAGATTGCTGCGATTTCAATCCGCGCTTCATAGTTTCGAATTTTTCTGTCCGCAAACTTCCTGTATATTTTGAGTAATTTTGAAAATGTTTTGTTTCATAATGACGTTTAATGTTATATTCCTTGAGAACGGCTATGCTTTCATTGCAAATCAAACATAGCGCCTTGTTACTGGACTCAATTACGAAATACTGAATGTTCCACTCATCTTTGAATTTTCTGCATTCACTATCAATTTTTCGCTTCTTTTCCATACTACTAAATCACACACAAAAGCAACAATTCAAATCAAAATACTGTTACAAAGATGTCTTAAACTTAAACACGCACAAACACGTTTTAAGGAGGTACGCACTATTTTATTTCACAACAGTGTCATAGGAACTGACTTGTGGTTGCGCAACTAGCCTTCTTATATATTCCAATTACTGCCATCTAGAAGTGAGTGGAAGACACCAGAACTCTCTCGAACCAACGAGATTACTCTGTACGTGCTATTAGCGCCATCTGTTAGCGATAGAAGGTACTACCTATTTCCGCTTGTGTCCACCAGATGTCGTGTCACGTTACTCCTCATGGCTCGTACTCTACGACTAATCTAGAAATTACAGATAATGACAGGAAAATTAATAATATGCAGTGTTGCCGTTTTGCGGACTTAAGTCCGATTTGCAGCCTTTTTTCAACGTTGCGTACTTTTTCGGACTTTTTTTTTCATCAGTGGACTATTTCACTTTTTACCACCGGCAACAATGATAATATGGTTTTGGCCCTCGGAACTTACTGGAGTAATCAGTATGGCCCTAAGGCTGGAAAGTTTGGAGACCCCTGGTCTAGAGTACTGTATACAGTGGCGGTAGGAATGTATTGGAAGTTAATTATTGCACTAATAATACTCAATAACAATGTTATTCATTATTATTTTTTGTTCATGTACCTCAGTTTCTCTTCTACTGTGAGAGTAGGTAATATTCTGTAATAGTAACTTAAATTAGGACATATGACCTTGTTGTTACGCCGTTGAAATTAATAAGCGGCTAATATGTGAAAAGTATTAAATTGTAGTAAACAAGAGTACGGAATTAAGTTTTCAGCTAACAATTACGAGTATATGTTCATTTTTATAAAAATAATATCTAAATTCCTGCAATTAACTATTTTATCATATAAATTATATGAATACACTGAAAAGCAATTGGGTAAAAGAAACCGTGGAAGAACTCAAGGAACTATCATCTCTACAGAAGACATGGCAGACAGGAAAATATACCGTACAGAGAAAAGATCAGAAAACAGAAATTTGAGCAAACGCCCAAAGAGAAAAAGAAAACAGGAAAGAAGTGGACAGAAGAGAGAAAGAGGAAACATAGGTTTGGGGGAAGAAAGAAGAAGGGGACAGAACAAACACCATGAAATTTGATGGTGTTCTAACGCTCTCCTTAAGGGGGAATTAACGAAAATAATAATGTAATGATAATAGTTTCCAGCACGTAAAACACACACAAACAGGCTTGACGTCATGGAAATGAAAATGCTCAGGTGGATGAGTGGAGTGACTAAGCGTGATAGAGTAGAAAATGTCAAAATAAGAGAAACATTGAAGGTTTTGGAAATATTTAAGAAGATACAGTACAAGAAAAACGATTTCAATGGTACGGCCATGTTAGAAGAGGAGATGAATTCTACGTGGGGCGTAGGCATGCAAATACAGGGAGTGAGAACGCGAGGTAGACCTAAATGACGATGGATGGATTGTGTACAGGAGGACCTGAGAGAAAAATAGTTGTCGTAAGAAGATGTGCATGACCGGGCTAAATGGAGGAGAGCTGTCAGAAACATCGACCCCACATAGGAGTGGGAATGATGTATAGAGAAAGAAGAAAATTGAGTCAATAATTATTCTTTATTGTTTCTCATGTATTACTGAAATAGCGTTACTTTTTCTTTTCCACGCTACTCTAGCATCTATATATTAAATGGGAACGGATTTTCTATAGTGAAATGATCAGAGCCTCTTCCAAACTTAAGCTGTTCCATTATTTTATTTTTTTGTGTGTTTCGGTTAGTCATACGATGGGAAAGCGATATACTTAGTTCATGCGTCGATTAAACTAAGGCAGTATTAGGGCAAACATTAAGTCACGCGCATAGATGAGAGCTCATGAAAGAGAACAAGTCAGAGAGAGAATGTTTTCCACTCCAAGATGGACAATTCTTATTCTGTTCCTGATTACATAGTAGCCTCCACCCCCTTCCTCTAAGATATCACTTGTGGGTTCGTGCACAATAGATTAATTACTGCTGATCTAACATTTGTTGATTCGTTTATACAGTCAGTGCAAAAAGTGGTTGAACACATTGATAACAGGGACTAAACAGTGTCCACCCAGGTGTGGTGACGGGGCTGCTTATAGGTGGGGGAACGTATGAACGAAAAGCGTTTAACTAAGCTTGGAGCCTTGACGATATGGCGTATGAAATTACACTTGGCCGGCAGGTGTAACACAGTTCAAGGCTGTATTAGGTTGATGTGAACGCTACCCGTGTCGTTGGACAGAACCTGAGACTGTGCTAAACATACATTAGGTTTATGCACTGTACCAATGCATCATTAGTTGGAATTACATATTACTGTGTATGCAAGAAAGATACGTAATACGTTTTATGTTCGTCTGTTTCTATCCATTACATTTTATAGTGCATGTAATTGTATTATATAGATTATGTCCTGCACATTTTGTGTCCGTTAAGGTTTTTGTGCGGATAACAAAATTAGTTTACTGTATGGCAGTAAACTATTTTGAGTCCAGAAAAAGTGTTAGCCTATTTTTAATTATAGTATGGGGCATCGTAGACATCAGTTCTGCGCACACAGTGTGTTTGAATCTGCCTGATAACACATCCCAAAGCAACGTATGTACTAGAGTGAGTAGTTATGGGACTAGGGTTTGAAAAAGGTAGTCGTGACCGCCAGCCAGTAGGCCTACCATTTCAACACTCCCCTGGAAGTAAACAAGAAAAAAGCAAATATTGTATATCGACGATACAGGCCAGCTGTGTGCTACATACAATACGGCGGAGAAACGCAGCGAGAAGCATCAGAGCTGTCTAGCGGCCCCAGGGTAATGAACACTGAGCGGTAGCGTGATAACAACGCTGAATATGTGACGGTTTTCATTCTTAACTTCCCCGCAAATTACTGAGCTTTTGCCATTACTATTACAATCAAAGGTGCAGAAAGACACATAGGCTATAACAAAAATAATTACAGCATGATTCTTACGTTTTATACACCCTTCACTGCAAAATATCTTATTTCATCGCAACTGAGAGGCTTAAGTATCCATACTCCACTAATCAAATGAGAATTTGCACGTTTGGAGTTCCGAGATCCGGAGACCCGACCACCGTAAGCGTTAATTGTTCCGGGTATCCACACTCGCTCCAGGTTATAAGCGAAGTGCACATCTCAATCAAAGTCTCGAAGCACTTTTCCACCCCTATTTCTAATAATTTCACTTAACGCACGTACGCTAGCCAACACAAAAAGTGAGCGGGCTGAAAATACCTGAGTCTAACTGTACTATGGCGAGCTTTATCCCATGCAACCATGATGATTTCGTCTCTAGTCCGATTCTCAGGAGCTGTGAAATATTATTCATTTATAGAAGTTGCCATGAAGTATTAACATGTGTGGGAATCAATTAGATAGCGCCGTATCCAATAAACGGCCTTAAATACGAGCAAGGTGGAAGGTAGCAGGCAAGCCAATAGGTGTGGTGTGTGTGCCTGTTTGTAAAGTGCCGTAGCCCAGTGGGTATGGACTCAGGTTCACAGGAGAAGGTGCCTAGTTCGAGTCCCTTCGGGATGGATTCTTTTTTCACCCGTCGGCAGCAACTGCGGGGAAACCAGTCTGATTGCAAGATGCTCCCACCGGGCTTATTACGCACATGTATGTAATTTAAGACCAAGGACCTCACATCCGTGAGTGGGTAGTTTTGCTGAGCGAGGAAATCCAACCGCAACAGAGGCTGGACGACACTCTTGCATCCCACAGAGTTCGGCGACGCATTGTAAGAGATATTTTCGAGAATCGGGGAGATGTAAGCTGACGTGCTGGCTTTGTTTCGTCTCCACCCGGGGACCGGGCGAACGCTTGATTGCTGAGGCCTATTCGACTCCGTTCATGAACGCCGTGCAGCTGGAGCAGGCCGCGCGTTTTCACTGCAGATCGAGGACGGTCTTGTGACGCCAGAATGAGGCAGGGTTACATTCCCGGAGGACAGCTAAGAAACTAAAGCTTACAGATGAAGAGGGTGTACCACCATGCGTTTGGGGAGACAGCGAACTGCTTGATTGGTCGAATATCATATTCTCCCACGGAGAGCACGTTTTCCTCGGCGAAAGATGGACCGATATGTGGTTTTCGGCACCCGACACATTCTAGCATACACGGCCGAGCATCGGCATCGGCGTTCTGTTACGTGTTTGGGTTGGATGAGCTCTCGCGGGATAGGATCGTTGCACAAAACGTCCACACGGACATGCGCTCACTACCGGGCAATACGTGTACATTTTAGAGAATATTATGGGTTTCATGCGGGTGCTTCATCCCGTCGGTGTTAAACAATTTCAGCAGGACCTGTCTCTGATCCACACGTCCCGACTAGTTCAGGAATTGTTCGCAGGTCCAAGGTAAGGTCGAGCTAATCGACTGACTTCAATGAATCCCTATCGTGAACGTGTGGTCCGAGACGAAGAGAGTAATGTTGAAGATTTGGCCCAATCCCACGCCAAATACGAACGACGCTCTCAGAAATATTGTTAGTGTGGCCTGGGATGAAATGGCAATTGGCGACAATACGTATACTTCAACCCTAATCGATTTAATTATTTCACGCCTGGGAGAGGTCGTGCACAACGACGATGCGAGGTCCTCTTTAAGGCCACAATTAAACCCTCTCACTACCAATAATGGCATGATAAAACAAAGAAAGGCACGTAATTCGCCACATAGCCTACGCCAGTATTGGAATAAAAAATGAACAATGATATTTCACCCTTATGAGACTTGAACTCCCGACACCAGAGGCGAGCAGCAGAACTCACTATTTAGCTAGCACAGCTACCGTATTCGCCTCCAAGTTCGGAGTCTTCAGAAGAATATAACACGACCGCCGGACAAAGTACAGTATAGTGCATACATTACGACTTTACTACTAACGTAGTCACTGGACGGATGTACTGTATTATATTCCAGGTCGAGAAACTCAATAAGCCATGCCACCGAACAACGAAGTAGAAGGTAACCCAAGCAACGCCATGTTGCATGTTCTATCTTCCCAACTGCACGTATTGCGGGCAACCATTCATCCCATGGGACGCTCAATTTCTGTGTCGGCGACTGTGCATCATTTCGTTCGGTCTGCGTATTCCAGCTGGTTAAGTGCTGGCATTCAAAACCAAAGATCGCGGGATTCGAGCCTTGCTCATTTTGATTACATTCGAGGGAATTTAATTCTCACAACCTCTGCTTAGTAGATTTACTAGTAGGGCAAATAAATAGGGTCAAATTCTGGCAATGCAGCATCCCTGAAGCTACAGCATAGATTGTATTATTATTATTTATTATTATTATTATTATTATTACGATTCTCGTAGCCAAGATAACCCTACCTCTAATGGAAGCAATAACAACAACTTGTCTTTACTGATAATGTATAGGAAATACAGTGGTTTTGTTCTAGATGGGATTCTTAACATGCCAATAAATCTACCGACAGGCGTGTCTCCTATTTAAACACTTTTAATTTCCAAACGACAGTGCCAGAATTCGATTCTGCAACCTTGGGTCCAGCAGAGCCACTAAATTGGTCCTTCGAGCACTTAAGGTCGTATTTAAGTACACGTTGACAACTAAATGAAAGTACGTATCGCGGCTTCGGTGGCGTAGTCGGTAGCATGCTGAGCTTCTATGCGCAAGATCGCGGGTTCAAATCCGGCCGAAGTCGACGGATTTTTTAAAGAGCGTTAAAAATCCCTCATTATGCCTTCCTTTGGAGGGGAAGTAAAGCCGGCGGTCCCATGTCATAGATTTATGGCATGTTAAAGAACCTTCCACACCTGTGTGAAGCTAAATTGTATAGGTTAAGAATGTAAACAACGCTCTTAGGTTCCTACGTTCGTTGCCAAGAGCCGACTGCGGTGACGTCTGGTAGCTAAGTTCTGAACTAGTAGTCGTTGACGGTGGCGTTTGGTGGCAAAAGTAGGAACTACTTGAGAATTGATCGTCTACAGTCCTTACTTGAATTAAAACAGATAGCCTACATACACTAATACAGTCATCACAATTAACACCGGTTATCTGACAGATTCTACACACACCCAAAGTACACGGGGCTACATGACCGCGTTGTCGCAGCCCCTAAACTTAAGAACCAACCAACCAAAGTACGTATCCATAGACAAACAAATTAAGATGTAAAACTATTAGGAGAATCAACTTACAGTATCGCATGAAAGCAAAATTCAAGGAAATATTTTTGGTTTACCATTTAGTAGGGTGCTAATGCGCAGTGCTAGGCCATGAGGTCAGGCTATCTGCGGATTCGGTAGATATGGGTTCGAACCCCACCATCGGCCGTCCTTGAAATGGTTGTCCGTGGTTTCCCCATCTTCAAATCCAGAACGGCCGCTTCCTTCCATCTCCTTGCCCAGTTTCGTTCATCCTCACTCATTTCATCTCTCATTAACTCCTCTCATGAGGTTGGCGTCAGGAAATGCATCCGGCTGTAAAAACACCCGCCACGTGTCCTTTCATGCATCTCATCCCCGACTCCGTTGAAAACGGGAATGTTAAGGGGTAGAAATACATCATTTAGTAGGGTATATTGTAAAGAGGGGGTTGCGTGGCGCAGTCGGTAGAGACGCTGAGCTTCTAACTGAAAGGGAGTGGGTTCGATCCCCACACAGGTAGTGGATTTAAGAAACAAAACTACCACTTTCGGAAAAGCAAATAGAGCTGGAGTTCACTCAGCCTACACCAGAAATGAGTACCAGGGTAATTCCTGGGAGCAAAGACGGCCGGACGTGGAGCTGACAACTCCATCCCATCCAGTGCCGATGTCACAAAAAGTGGAAGCCACTACCTTCCACTTTTCCCAGGGCCTCCATGGCCTGTAGGGAGTTGGCCTTGCTTTGCTTTTACATTGTAAAGAAACTAAATAAAGAATTAAGTTGGGGCTGATGACCAAGATATCCCAAGTCCCTATAATGAATTAACAATATAATTTTCTCTCTGTGTGGTCTGTTCTCTGTTCGCAACAGCGCTGAACTCGCTATTACTCACGCCCGCATCACTCACGCACATTACCTGTTCGTGTGTCATTTCACCTGCCCACATGTCATGCGGTCTTTGAAGCTAATACTGTAGTACTGTGCATTTCCACATTTTAGGATTCACTAGTGCCACTGCTGGATTGGGCAGCTCGCGTTTAGACATCTGGGGTTGACAGCGTCCTTCCTGAGTGTTGCTTTTCCGTCAGGGTGTTTCAGGTAAATGCCAGGATGGAACCTTATTTCAAGTCTTGGGACACTTAGTAAAACATACACACTTTTACAGTCATCACGGAGATATTGGTTATCAGACAAAGTGAATACACACCCAAGTACACGGGTCTGATGATCATGAATTTCAGGCCTATGATTGAAACAATACCAAATATAACACTACAACTTTATCTCAAGATAAAGGGCGTCAAGAAGGCATGGCGGCAAGAGGACTACCTTTCTGGATCCTTGACTGCGTGAGAAGGACTTACTCCTAATTATCATTCAACTGCAGCACGTAGTACGCACTTGTATTACAAGGAGTCTAGCTACGAAGTGCAAAGGCGCCGTGACTGTTATCGTGGTTGGTACGAATTGGTTTGGAAAAGTCCCATAAGGTTTGTGACTAGGAATCAATGCAAATTTCAGTTGAAATCCAATCCTACAGACCAGTACATCATTTATATTAACGATTGCATATGCCGTTTTCAGGAAAAGAAACAAGAAATACATAGACGTTTTGGGGCAGATGACCTCACTGTTCCGACCCTTAAAGCAATAATAACAAACTAACAAACACGTTTTATGTGCATAACACATCATGAAATCATGCTTGGAGTTTCTTAATATTGTCTGTTTTGCTTTTTAAATCCTCAGTAATAATTTGTAATTCTCTCATATCCCTTAATTTCCATAATCCATCTAATGTTATTAATGCGTTTTTTCCCTAATCGTACTCAATACAGGTTCTATCTCCTTCATTAGAAGCTATTCTCCATTGTCCATCCTCTTGATATGGTTTGTTTATGGATGTTCTCACTATTCTACTTTCTATTTAGAGTATTTTGTATAATTTTGCAGTCTTCGTTGTTTTGAGATGGTTTCACTTGGATTTTGATTTCTGGATGTATGACTGTTTTGTAATGCTTTAATTTTATAACTATTGAATTTTTTTTTTTGTTATGTGCTGTTGGTGTGCTTTAGTTAATTTGTTTATTCTATTATATACTCTGTGAGCTGCCAGAATATGATTGATAGTTCTCGTCTCGCCATGTGGTCTGAGAACGAAGTTGCCAAACTGTACAAGCCAGAGGCACAGCTGACCAGGCACTTAAGCACATGGGCTGTAAAATTGCAAAGCAGAGTATTATTACATCAACTATGCGAACATGGATTGGTCAAGAGGCAGAGGGGTGATGACTGACGTAGAATTTCCGGCCAAATGTCAATCCCATTCTGGCAGCTCACAGAGTATACCACGTCGGCTTTTCATTCAGGTTATATGCTATAATTTCTCCTAAATATTTAAATTTATTTGCGATCGTGATTTTATTATTATTATTATTATTATTATTATTATTATTATTAGTGTAAAATAATGTAATGCCATGCTACATAAATGGGGACTTCATGATTCTCCTGCCTGTGACTGCGGAGCTCCTCTTCAAACAGTAGGGCATATTATTCAAGAATGTCCGCAGAGGAAGTATGCTGGATCACCACAAGATGTTATTTCTGCTGCACCTCCCTTTCTGGACTGGCTTCAACAACTGGACATCTCGTTGTGAATGCGAACGCAACCAATGTATATATTGTACATATGATTTACTTATTTATATATATATATATATATATATTTATATATTTATTATATTGTAATTCATCTAGTTGTTAGCCATACGGTAAATAAATAAATGAATAATTATTATTATTATTCTTGAGTGGAGCCGTGGAAAGTGGAGCAATGGTGACCTGCATTTCTGTCTCTCTAGGGAGGAGATTGGGGGAAGGGGGGTGTAGGGTAGGGCAAGGCCAAGAGATGGAGAGGAGAGAGAGTCCTTCCTCCAATCGATAGAGCCAGGAGGCTAGAAGCGAGCAAGCCGAGTACAGCAGAGCAGCGAGCATTAGCATGGCACGGCACATCATATGCGGAAGACAGCATGGTACCATGGCAACGGCAGCACCGCGGCAGAGGGAGGGAGGCTGGCTGGCTGGCTGGCTGGTATTGAACAATTAGAGCGCTCTCTCGTTATCAGAGTTCGCCAGCCACGTCCCACTCAAAACACGTCTTATTAAGCTAGGTGATCTGCATTTAATTAAACAAAAAGGAATTTTCTCTCTTAATAAAACTGCGCATTCTCCCACCCTCACTCAGAATGTTTTTACAACGAAATAAAACCTTTCACCCTTCAAAGAAACAGGCAGGGAGTGAATTAAGTAAGCGAGGTGCCTATTGTGGGTGGGACAATAAAGTCGTACAAATATTTCAAGTCCAACTACATTAGCAGCAGCTCGTTCAATTCGGGCTGGGGATTCACTAAGACAGTTATTATTGTTTACAGTGCTACTGACGTTAGGGCTAGAACGGGGTGCACTTAACCTCGTGAGGACAATTTAGTAGCTGTCTGACAGTGAGGCAGCGCTCCGGTCACGAAAACCAAGATTAACGGCCGAGGGGACCTGATGCGCTGACCACGCGTCACCCCAATATCTGCAGGCTAAATGGCTGGGCAGCGGTCGCTTGGTAGACCTAGGCCTTTCATGGGCTGTAGTGCCAGGGGTTATTATTATTATACAGTGCTACTCCACAGGCAAGGTACAGTGGTCTTTCATAGCCCAAGCATAGCACTATAAAATCGCAACTACCATATTTCTCTTCAGCGTTACATATTGTAAAATACAGGAAAAAACGAAATTATTCGGACATTTGATATTTAACTGTGATGTCATAAATTACTGTAAATTACATTTTGCACAGGAAATAAAATCTCTACATAGTATTGTGCCCAACTCTAGGAATGGGTATTCCAAGATTCAGACACCTAGATATCAAGGGAAAGGCTACAGCCGCTTTTGAAAGTTGAGATATTTGAATATCGCGCTCCATTACTTCTAGAATGGAATGGAAACTTTGTGCAGCCAAGAGCATGTTAAGTGACGTAGCGAGTAGTAGCAGAGGTCGAGACTATTTGTTGATTAAATAGTTAGCCATGGAGTAGAGACTTGAGACTTGGATCAGATTACTGGCACGGCCAAATGAAAGAGAATGCACTTAGTCTCAAGTGAATCGGACCAGAGACACCGGAGATATGAGGATTTCCAGATTTCAGCGTGATCCAGCGTGGACCCGACCGTTTTGAATAAAAGCCGACCGGCCCAAGCATCATTAGCTCACTTCGAACCAAGCTCTTGCATGACAAGGTGCTGCTGCTACGTTGAGCCAAGGCACATGGTTGCCGGATCTACGCAGAAGATATCTGTAAATTGTGATAGTCACAAAAGTGCTGCGATACGTGTGGAACATAGTAAGTTTCCGGCAGAGGGAATCACTAAGGTGATTGTTATTTTTCTACGGACAATGGTGAAATACTTTATTTCTATATGGACACATGCTAGACTTTGTCTAGAAAGTACTTTGTCACAGTCCAGTAATAATAATTCAATACTTGGATATTTTAATCCAATTAGTCAGTTTCATAAAGTGTAACTTGATAACCACTCCGATCTTTCAGTATATTGAAGGCCAGTCTATCACGGTGTTGTTCATTAGCCGACAAAGGGAAACTATAAGTTGCTTCGCGCATGATAGATGGTGATAAACCATGTCCAGGGAACGATCTTCAGAACAGCCGTTGATTGATTTAGACTGTCAGTGTTTTCCTGTACTGAAAAAATTACCGTGAGTTATGTTACAACTGACATATTTGAGAATAGATCATTTGGATCTGACCCCATTTAAGCGAACTGCTATGGATTTAATTGAAGCCAATATTAAAATGGATCAGCAGTTACTTCAAACTTCAAGAAATATTTCCACTATGTCGTGTTAGACAGATTGTGGGTATATAATGGCGGCCGATACAAGGATTAGACGTGCGTGTCCAATAGGGCATGTATCTGGATAAATCTGGTACAGACCAGGTTCACTACGCTTCAAGACCAACGAGAAATGTAAGCCACATTTGACTTTTATATTATGCCTAGCTAATTGGAACAAACTCATTTTCTGCAGATGACCAACACATTTATTTTTCTTCGTATTTAAATCTTGCAATGATTTACGCAAGACATATTAGAGTTATTCTGAGTATTTTCAGCACTCAGAACAGTTTAGGATCGATGACCGAGCATAACGAGCATTTATTTGAATGTTTCATATTTTTTTGATAATCACGGTAATCAGCCGAGGTAACTGTAAAAGTTAATAATTATTTTTGTTGAGAAATGGATATTTTATCCATATTCGAAGAATCGAACATGTGGATTCTCACATAATGAAATAATAATTAAACACATGATATAACTAATAATAATAATAATAATAATAATCCACTAATAATAATAATGATGATTTTCATAACTTTTCTAAATAATTCTTGGATCTTATATTTTCTAATAATCACATTCATTGAGAGAGAGCTTATGAAGTAGTTTAATCATTTCTAGTTTGGAACAGGTGATTTTCCGAAGGATAGTGGTTAGCGCAAGCCCGCATTCAACCAACATTACAGTTCTGGTTGAACAGTTAATATTTGCAATGAGCAAAGTATATTTTTCAGATAACACGGAGAGGCATGAAACGGGAAGCAAATGATATTTGTATCAATTAGGATATTTTTGTATTTATATAAAATCATGACGTAGATACACATTCGAAAGTGAAATAGAGAGTATCATAAGTGTGATAACTTCACGATTTGAACTGAATGGTAAAATAAAATAAACTTGTAAGTTTATAAATCTTCCAGTGTTGATAGTAAGCAGAGGCTTGATTTATTGTATAAATTTTGGGAAGAAAATTTATGTGTGTGGAGTAGTTGAAATGCCATTCCCAGGTGCGCATGTTTAAGTCGCAGGAATGAGGAGGTTTTTATTTGAGCATCAATCAAATAGCAGGTTCGATGACTCAGTGTTAAAGAAGGAGTATTGGAACTACACATTGCGTCGTATGAATGACCCAAAGGTTATTTCTTAAAAACCATCAGTTCTTATTTCAACCTTGTTTACGGATTCCATTAAGACTTTGATTTTGCTTGAACCCGGATTTGTCATGATAGTATTTTATTCTTCTTCAGAGGAAGACCTTTGCCGTTGTTGTTGGGATATTGTGTTCTTACACAAATAATAGAATGGGCCACTGCCAATTAAAAAATAATTCTATAACCACGAATAATTTGAAGGATGTTTTCAATCCTAGTGTCATGAACTAAATGAATTCATTATGAAGCTACAATTCTTATTTCCGCATTCTGTTCAAGAATTGCAAGTTGTGAAAGTTACTAAAATGGCCACAAATATAAATATTTTTCTTAATAATGATTCCAAGTGGAAAATCGAATAGTTGAATGGTCCAACAATTTATTGATCAAGTTGATGATTCAGAAATCATATATTTTGTTAGGAACTTGAAGTTCATAATCAAAGTCACTTCTCGAAACGTTTAATGTCAGAAGAACAATTAATTTTGTTGTGCTTCGCACAGTTCTTCGATGCTATGCTCGAGGGTCAGATACTTTTCAGATGTTGTTATTAATATGTGTACATAATTTGTGTTGATTCAGAGATAATAATATTTTTTGACAATATTTTTTGAAACTGGAAAAATAAGTGAAAGTTAAAAATTCTATGAACAATTATTCTACGAGTGTTAATATTACGTAAAAATTCAACCAGTGAACTACAGTATTTCCAGTAAAGACAATTAAATTTGAACTGGATTTAATCATAAATAATGGATATAATTTTGGAACACAGTCTACAGGACTGATAATCAGACTTGTGTCTCCAAAGATAATTGTCCAATGTGTTGGAAAATTTCTGTACATTGTGTAAATAGTAATGTGGGTCGCCACACATGAATGATGCTGCTTTGAGCATTTTATTTTGCAGTCAATTTTAAATTCAGAATAAAATGAGATAATTTTACATGATGTGTTATGCCCAGTTGAATCTCCTTCTATCCTTATTGTTGCATTGAGCCAAAAATCAGTAAAGCATTTTTTTCATTTGATGTCGTTTTTGCGATTAGCTTTAACCCATCTGGCGCTCCGGGATATTTTGACTCTCGTGCTGACTGATTCTTGGTAAAATGCATATGTGGTCGTGCGGACTCCGGTCTAAACGGGCACAGTATGGTTGGTTGGTTGGTTGGTTCCTCAGTTTAGGGGCTTCGACAACGCGGTCTTGTAGCCCCGTGTACTTTGTGTGTGTGTAGAATCTGTCTGATAACCGGTGTTAATTGTGATGACTGTACTAGTGTGTGTATCTGTTTTAATTCAAGTAAGGACTGCAGACATTAATTTTTTTCAAGCAGTTCCTACTTTTGCCGCCAAACGTCACCGTCAACGACGAACTAGTTCAGAACTTAGTTACCAGATGCCACCGCAGTCAGCTCTTGTCGACGAACGTAGGAACCTAAGAACGTTAGTCAAATGGCTATACTGTATGCGGGGTTATCATCCATCCTCCAAAGTACAAATCTCCCATTTCTCTGACATTTCATTAGATGTTCCAATTTCACAAGTTTGCATTTCTGTAAGGGTATATGTTAAAAAGTAATATTATAAATAGGTAATAGGCTACTGTAAATTAGCTTGTTCAAGATACGATTGAGAATTCTAGTTTTAGACAAGTTTCCTGGATTTTTTTCTGAGCTCTTCTTCGGTATTCCTGGTTCCAATTCTAGTTGTGAAAAATATTTCACCTTTACCGGTATTCAGTGGGCGGCTGAAAGTAACATTCTTCGGATTTTGTCCATATGAGACATTTAAAAAATTGCTCATCCTCCCAGCTCGACTCACCCACAGACTCTGTGAAGGATCGTTCCTCTACAGTCGCAAGGACGGTGTCTGGGAGCTGAACTCACTTTGTCAGTAGATACAACTGGGGATGGTGACAGGCCGATCGCTCAGGTGGTCCCTAACTTGGGATTTAATTAAGAAAGGATCGTGGAAGGGATTTTGGAAGTAAGGGGGTCCTGGACCTGTTGAAAGGTGGTGAAAATGGAAAACCACGAAAAGTATTTTCAGGATAGCTGGGGTGGGATTCGATCCCATGCTCTGTCGATGCCAGCGATGGGCGATCTACTGCGTTGGCGCTCTCGGCCACCGTGGCCGGTTGAGACATTCAGCTGTAAAGTTTTATTTTAAAACACCACATTTTTCAGGGAGAGGGACAACTGACCACATTGAGGAGTGGAGGGTTCCTATTCGATAGAGCGTTCCGGTTCTGTTTAATTTACCATTCGAAAATCTACCGACATGATGATGTTGCAATTTTTATCAAAGTTGGGCTATAGTGATACCGAAACCCTCACTGGTCCTTTACAATTTTACCAGCTTTAGCTACAGGTAACTAGACCCAGCGTTTTTGTTTTGTTTTTCTTGGTGACAAAATATAATGAAATTAGTATTATTTAAATATGGATTTAGTAACTGTTTAAACTTAGTTTAATGACAGATTTTTTTAAAAATGATATAAGGAATCTAGCGCCTTACCTAGCTAATTTCAGCATTTATAAGTGGGCAACAGTGGTGATATCTACTATACGGGCTTGGATTGTCGTCAGGAGCACGAATTTTATATTTTATAATTTATTCTGCACTAAGTCATACTTACGGCAATGAGCTTGGGACAAAAGTAACCAGGCCATTTGGGATGTGTTGCACTGTGCTATGATGTCGTTATCACTCCGAAAGGAAGCCAAATCGCTCCCTCGCTTGCTCAGGAAGTCTCAGCGACCATGAAGCAGAAAGAGGAAGCATGGTCACATCCCCACATTCACGCACTGCGTCCTATCTAAAGTAACAAAGCGCGTGTCGCCATCATGCTATGCTTCTTCTCTCACCACATTTTACCGCTCGTTTCATACAGCAACTCGTATTAATTTTCTGTCGATGTTAAGTCATTTTAGTAGCTAATATTTCTGTGTTTTTAGGTGTATGTGACTGTAGTAGTGTGTGTAACTGTATTTATTAGGGTAACGAATTGGGTAGGTGCCTCGGGACTTAAAATAAGGAACTAGCCTGGAGGGAGTGTGGAAAAACCCTGCGAACACCAGGATGACCGCTGTCAGTGTCGGGATTCGAACCACCTATCTCTGGATTTGCTACAACTCCTCATCGCAGTGGTGGTGCGCGATTTAACGCGCATAGCCACACCGCGGAGTAGGTATTAATTTTAGAATTGGTTACATATTAGCTTACATGTCATCCTATTTCCTTGAGCAAGTGGGGGTGATAATAGCGTATCTTCGCTGCGCGTGCATAACCTCGTATCATTGGCGGCGTTACCAATTTTAATTTACTGAAAATCGCTAGATTGTCTTTTACAGTACATTGTCAATAGAGAAAACGTATTCCTGTTTCTAAAGATACTTTAAAAAAGTCACAAGACTTCAATATTAAATTCACTTGATTTTGTCACCAAAATACGTTAATAATAATAAAGTTATTGGTTTTACGTCCCTTTTAACTATTGTGGCTTTTAGAGGCGCCGGATGACGGAATTTTGCCCCGAAATGGATTTTTAACGTGCCAGTAAATCTACTGACACGGCTCCCTCACATTTGCGCATCCTCAAATGCCAACTGATTGTGCGAGGATTTGATCCAGCAACCTTGGGCACAGCTCACGAGAGCGTTGCCGCCGCGCCACGCAGCCAGTCGCCAAAATACGTTATATGCAAAATAGTTGGATCTTGTGACTTGTCGATAAAGTTGGCAAAACTGGTCAGTGGTGCCAACAGTTGTTCCCTGCAAGTCACTACAGTAACTACAGAGTAAACTGTCGCTAAATGAAGCTTTTATAACTTTAAAAAGTGTTGAAAATGGTTGCTGTTTTAATGAAAACGAAACCATCGATGGTATCAGCCTCTACTTCGAATATTTAATATAGGAAAATAAATCATTCTGTGAATTAAATTATTAAAGAGGGAATTTATTTTTGAAAAGTTCGCTACCTATTTAAGACTTGAAGCAATCAGCATATTTCCCTTGGAACTAGATCATATGCCTTCTCTAGATCACACGCTATGGTTATACGTTCTCACGCGACTCTTAACAATATTTGAACTTAACACACAAGTATTTGGCCGTCTTTCCTCCTGTTTGCTGCATAGAAATAATACCATGTCTGGAAGCTACCCTCCAAGTTGTATCAAATTTGTATGCGGTTAACATTAGATATATAAAGCATTAGAAGTTATTGCGCGCATAACCGCAATGCGTGTGTAGAATTTTAGTGAAAGTGTTCGAAAACATAAGTCCTGACAGGCAGGAAAACTCTGTTAGTTTCTTTCTTTCTTTCTTTCTTTCTTTCTTTCTTTCCTTCCTCCCATTCATGCATTTAGGGGCATTGTGGTCATCGTATCCACACACTTAGGTTCATGTGGAAAGTACATGTAGTCGTAATTTCAATGTTTCGTTTCGGTTTTTTTTTTTTTTTTTTTTTTTTTTTTTTTTTTTTTTTTTTTTACAGTTCAAAAATCAGTATTGAAATTTGCGTAAAATTACTTTTTTAAATAATTATAATACTTATATTTATTTTCAGGAGCCTCCGTGGCTTGGGCGGCAGCACGCCGGCCTCTCACCGCTGAGACCGTGGTTCAAATGCCGGTCACTGCATGTGAGATCTGTGCTGGACAAAACGGAGGCAGACAGGTTTTTTCTCCGGGTACTCCGGTTTTCCCTGTCAAAATTTCATTCCAGCAACACTCTCCACTATCATTTCATTTCATCTGTCATTCATTTAATCATTGCCCCAGAGGAGTGCGTCAGGCCTCGGCAGCCGGTACAGTTCATATCCTCGCCGCTAGATGGGGGCTTCATTCATTCCATTCCTGACCCGGTCGGAGACTGGAAGCAGGCTGTGGATTTTCATTTTCACTTATATTTATTTTCAGTGCAGAGTTCAGCTATGTTCAATGCATAAACGCCTTCATATCTTGGCCTTTTTCGTACACGAACTTCCCTAGTCTAACTATTACTGTTTTAAGGAGCAATATACGCTGAGGATTTGCCCTCACTTATGTTGCATATGACGAAAAGCAAATGGGGCCTTTTTACAGCTCTATCCAGTCTGGAGATACCGTAACATGTCCAGAAAGACGAAAATCAGACTTTTTAATACCAATGTCAAAGTTGTCCTATTGTATGCATGTGAAACATGGAAAGTTACCAATCCTATCAGCCACCAACTTCAAGTATTCATCAATCGTTGTCTGCATCGAATTCTGGGTATACGATGGCCAGATATAATCCCAAACGAAGAGGTTGTGGCAAAGGGCTAACCAACTACCTATAGAAGTCCAAATTAAACGGAGGAAATGGGGCTGGATTGGGCATACTCTGCGGAAACAGAATGATGCAGTAGAAAGGAGAGCTCTGGACTGGAATCCTCAAGGAGCTCGGAGATGAGGAAGACCAAGAAAGACCTGGAAACGCACCATTGGAGAGTAGGCCGGGAAAGCTGGAAAGACTTGGAGGGAAGTGAAGAACTTGACAGCAAACAGAGCCCTATGGAAATCATTCTTGGATGCCCTATGCTCCGCACGGAGCGAAAGGAAATAAGTCAAGTAAGTCAATGTTGCATTTGGAGAAGAGTGTCATTGTATTAAAACAGTAAGAGGAAAAGCAATAAAAGTGAGTCTATTTTTTAACCTATTGATGACCTCATGTTGTAGCCTACACTCCAACAGTTTTATAGGAAGTTGTTCATATATGGGAAGGTTAGCTCTAATGTGTGATACAGTGTAATGTCATTTTGCTCATTTCCATATACAGTAACTGTAGACAGAATGTAGCATTAATGTCGGATATCCATGAGTATTATTGTTTCTGACATTCACTTTGTAATTACTTGAACCGTCCACAGTGACCGAGAGCGCTAACGCGCTTGCTCGTGCATTGCTGACATCGGTAGAGCGTGGGGCCGAATCCCACCTCGGCCGTCCTAAAAATGATTTTCGTGGTTTCCCATTTTCACCACTATGCAAATGCCGGACGGTGCCTTTCAACGGGTCACGGCCGACTTCCTTCCAAAAATCCTTTCCCTGACCCTTCCTTAATTTAGAGCCAAGTTAGTGGTCGCCTGGGCGATCGGCTTGTCCCCATCCCCAGTTTCATCTGATGATAAACTGTGTTCATCTCCCAGACACCGCCCTTTGAGACGGTAGAGGAATGATCCCTCGCAGAGTCTGTGGCGAGCCGAGCTGGGAGAATAAACTATTAAAGAAAGTAATTACTCAAACATTTAAATTATTATTATTTTCTTTTTTGCTGATGTGACATCAAGAGATGTTTTTATAGCGGGCGATCCTTCTGCGCAGTACTTTCTATGCATAATCCCTGTTTTCAAAGGAGCGATACAACGTGATTAAGGCTATGTCGGATGTTGTGACACAAATAGGCTAACAGTCATTCACTACACACATTCTGTAGCAGGGGTGTTATTATCATTATTATTATTATTATTATTATTATTATGCTTGCCACGGTGGGTGAGTGGTTATCGTGTCGGATTACTAACCCCCCGAGCTTGCAGGTTCGCTCCTGCCCGTGGTAAGTGATTTTTGAAAGGCGGCAAAAATCATGACACGCATGTCATACGTTGGTAGCATGTTAAAGAACCCATTTGAATTCAGTAGGCCGTGTTCATAATGGAAAAATTCATCTCGGGATTTTCCGCCAACACAAAGTTCCTCATTTCTCTACTAGAAAGCGCTATAGTGTCAAGGAGTTTAGATATCTAACCTCCTTGACTTTCATAGTGCTTCAAGGAACAACCAAATTCGACATGCAAGCTGCCCTCTGAGTGTCAAATAACAGAGCTTGCACCCGGCATCCGAGGCCATACGATATTATTATTATTATTATTTTTAGGACGTTATGCCCAAGTAAGGAGTGCGATTGAACCTATTTCACAGATGAATTTGAATTAGCTTTCTTCTCTTCCCAAAATCTCTTCATTCTCTCGCTGGATTTTTCTTCCTTTTTGCTGTCCATACAGTGGTGGCTCTCATTTGGGGGTTTGCAGCAATTTTTTTTTCTTTCTAATAATGTCTGATATTTTCTCGGAATGTTGGTATAACTCGTGAGACCAATTTATCATCCACACTCCCTCTATGCTCACTGGGTCAAATATGTACCTGGAGATTTTCCTTTCTTGTTTTTCTAAATTTCTAGTTAGTGATCTGTCTGCAATGATCAGGGTTTCTGATGCGTATAATGCGTCGGGTTGAATTACCGTGCTAAAGTGTTTTAATTTGGCGTTCCGAGATATTGATTTTTTGCTGTATTTATTACAGGTGATTCTATAGGCTTTTGGTAATTTAGAGATTCTTTCTTTGTTTGCATCACGATTTAATCCAGTTGGTTGTATGATTTCCTTGAAGTATAACATTATTTATCTGAGGGATTTTTCCAATTTCTTTTTCAGTTCGTTAGGGCCATCTATGGACCCCGATGCTTGTGTTTTAGCTGTATGTTTCTTGCTGTCATCGTCGTTGTTTGCCACGATTGGTTTTGGCAGCTGCTATCTTGTAGGTGCCTTGAGCTTTTCTGATGGCCCAGTAGTCCTTAATTTTCCTGCTAAATTCAGTCTTGCGCTCCTCAGACCATTTCCTGGTCTCGTCCTTTGGTCTGTGAGTAGCTTCTGTGAGGGACGTTACGAAGGTTGTAGTTTTGACAGTTATATGATAGTTACTCCGGTCATCTATGTCATTTTGAACAATATGGAGTTCCGCAAGATCCTTCTCTACTTGCTTCATCCACAAGAACCCAGTGCAGTGGCTTTGCCCTTGTTAGCAACCTTGAAGATCCTATGGGATAAACTGTTAGAGTCCATTCTGGACAGGTGTCCGTAGAAAGTCAGTCGCCATCTTCTGATAGTATATATGAGATTTTCTTGATGCTGGTAGAGCTCACGATTTGGTTTATAGCATCATCTTCCATCTGGTAGAATCTTGGTCGTACTATCCTTCTCAAGAATTATCTTTCTTGCACCTCAAGGGCTCTTAATGGGATCTTCTTAGTTAGATTATTATTATTATTATTATTATTATGTGCGAATGGACCCAGATGGATCACGCAGTAGTTTTATGTTTCGCCTTTCTGATCTTCCAAATGGCTTTCATTTTCCTTCCGTGGGCCATCTTCCTTTCCTCAGTCCACTTGGTTCCTGGACTCTATAGAGCGTCATTCTCTGGTCTTGCTCTCCATCCATTTACATTACATCGGAATAAGTTCCTGTCAAAGACTTCTGATTTTCATGCTGGGGCCTTCTCCAAGTCTGTTTGACTTGCTGAATCTTCGGTATATAATTCAAATTTTCTGCGTAGGTGATCTTGTGGGTAAACCTAGTCAGTGAACATGTCCATAAAATTTCTATCTTCGTTTTCTGATGTCTGCCGCAAGGTTAGATAATTACATTCTTTCATTCATTCAATTTCGCTAATCGGCCAACTAGGGACCTGGGGCTACATGGCCGCGTTGTCGCTTCCCCTAAACTGAGGAACCAACCAACTAGGGACCACGATAAGCCTCATTTTACATTCTGACATTGTTAATATTTCTTGATCCACATTGTCTTCATGAGCTCACTGTGTTTAGCACGACGTTCTTCTGTCCATTTCGCACCAGTTGTCCTTTTTTCGTCCCGGAAAGTCCCAAACGTCTTGATGGTTGCTCTATTAAAGATTTCGGTCTTGTTCACCTTCTGCTCGTATCCCCATTTCTTTAAGATCTTTCTGGACGTTAACGTACCATGGCATTGTCGTTTTTGGTTTTGAGTCAAAGATAGTGAAGATACGTTTCGTCCATCGGGAGTCGATCATCCGTCGTATATGACCGTAGAAGTAAACTCTGCGTTTTCGCATTGTGTCTATCTTCTCTATCTTGGAGTATATTTCTTGCCTGGAGTTTCTGATGTAAATGCAATTTTTGTAGTCCGGGCCAAGTATGATGTGTAGGATCTTAGATCTTTCTTTCTTTCTTTCTTTCTTTCTTTCTTTCTTTTCTCTCTAAATTCGCGAGCAAACATTTCTCCTATAGGATAAAGCATTAAGATGCTTATAGCGGTACTGATTTGATGACAGTGTTGTAGTGACGAATTTTGTTTGTTCATAGAAAAACACTTTTTGTTATATAATTACTTTGCGGGTGGTTTGGAAAGAGACTTCCATTCTCTTGCTTCTTGCTTCTGTGGCTTCCTTGTCAAGGCCAATTTGCTGGATCCATTCCCCAAGATATTCAAATTTATTAACACGGTTTATCGTTTCATATTTGGTGTCAAGTTGTGCCGTATCATCCTTGATGTTCGACATTACTTCTGTATTTTGAAAGGAAATTTGTAATCCTGTTTGTTCTGCTACTTCCTTCAATATATTGACCTGCTCTGTTGCTTTATTATTATTATTATTATTATTATTATTATTATTATTATTATTATTATTATTATTATTATTATTATTATTATTGCGTATTTATCATCACAGCAAGATGAAATTCAACTTACCGTGTGAAGGATTCGATCCAAGTGCTGCAGTATATTCTGCACAACATCAGCATTGGCAGGCAGGTCTAGCCGTGCTGGTATGTGCTTTGACCAATCCATTAGCTCTTAATTAGAGCTCTGTTTGGCGAAATACGTGTACAGAAGGTAGATATCTATTTGGAAATTCCTGCGCAAACCGTGTGCGTGCTTTGGCTGCATTGCGACCAGATTCTCCATATATTAAAATTATGTGTGTTGACTCTCCGTTGGTGAACATCCCAGCCATTGTCGATAAGTTGAGAGGTAACTGTAATACCGCTGTATCTAGTATGCCATGCTACTACTAACCTATGTGCTCGAAAGCGAAGCTTCATAACGCAATTTGGCCTATTAGACGATAGCTGTTGTTGTTAATTCATTTTAGTGGCTTGGGACGTCTTGATCATCAGCCCCGAGTAGATGGTGTGTCTGATAACCTGTATTTATGTGATGACTGTTGTAATTGTCCGACTTCATCCTGACATGGCACACAATCGTGTAATATGGCGACAGAGAACCAGAAAAGCAGACCCTGCTAATGTGTGGGACAAATGCTAAAGAAGAAGATGTGATGACTGTTTTAGTGTGTGTAACTGTATTAGGGAGAGGGATTAGGTATGTGCCCTGGGACTTGAAGTAAGGTACTATCCCGGCATTTGCATGGAGAGAGTGTGGAAAACCCTGGGGAAAATCACACTCAGGATAGCTGTTATCTTCGAAAGGATTCGAACCTGCGATCTCCGGACTTGCTGCATCTGCCTCGCGGCCGGGTGCACGATTTAACAAGCACGGCTACGCCGAGGGACTAGACAGTAGCACTGAGGAACATGAAGCGAGCGACCGCCCGGTTATTATCTGTTCATATTCTAACGTAATCTGCCTGCAAGCAGCGTTAGCCCTGTGAAAATCCCTATTCATCGTTAGTGCATACGGGACACGTATAAGTAGAAAGTACGGTGCAGAATGGCCACCTGGTATTTAAATCAGTGTCTACTTAATTTGATTTTTTATATATATAATAATTTGATGTGATAATTTAAATAATTTACAAGAGGATGGAAAGCCAGATAGAAACGGAGTTGGGTGAAGACCAGTTTGGATTCAGGAGAAATGTAGGAACAAGGGAAGCTGTACTAAGTCTTAGGCTGATTTTGGAAGGTAGAATAAGGAAAGATAATAGAACGTTCATGGCATTTGTAGACTTAGAAAAGGCTTTTGATAACGTTGATTGGACTAAATTGTTTGACATTTTGAAATCTATTGGAATAAAGTACAGGGATAGGAGGGTGATATACAATCTATACAGAAAGGTGTAAGGCAAGGCTGCAACTTATCACCCATTCTTTTCAATCTTTACATTGAACAAGCAATGAAGGAAATTAGAGAAAAATTTAAAGTGGGAGTGAAGATTCAAGGATAAATAATTTCAACTCTGAGATTTGCTGATGACATTGTCATCTTGGCCGATACGCCTGAGGATTTGAATGAGTTTTTGAATGGTATGGACTCCGTCTTACGGAAAGAATTCATGATGAAAATTAATAAAGGTAAAACAAAAATACTGGAATGCAGCTGAAATAAATCAGAAAACTCTATGGACATCAAATTGGCAGGTGAAAAGCTGCAAGGAAGTAGGAGACTTCTGTTACATAGGAATCAAAATAACCAGTGATGGACGAAGCAAAGGGGATATAAACAAGAAGTTCCGTGACGAACTAAAGAGCCTACTTTTCTTAAAATTTAAAATTCATGCCATTGATTAATCTATATGGATCTATCTAGAATAATGGCAAAATTAAATTGGTAATATAGAAATTTCTAATTATTTCGAAATACTGTATACCTGGCATAATGTAGCCTAATTGAGAACTACAGTTGGCAGCCCTGGTGACTGAATATATTCTTGTTTCCATCTCTTAAGGAACAGAATACAAAATTTGGTTGAAGTCCAATGGATAGCATGGACGTTACATGCAGTTAAACATTGGATATAACAGCGCGCTTAAAATCATGTTGGCAACAATGACAGACATGTATTGGTCAGAAATAATCTGCAATAATATGATCTCTTGTTGTGTTAATTTTGAATGAAATCCATTTGTTAGTATAGAAGTTACAGGCATTTCAAAATTGGACCTATCAGCAGGCTTAGAATCATGTTGGCAGCACTGACGTATATTAATTACTCGAAATTAATCTAGAATGTCAGGTACTATACGTGTGCAAATTTTAGAGCTATTGGCTTGCATATTTTATGATATATTGATATTAGGGAAACAAAAATAGACACACCATTTTTTAACAGTTGGCAACACTGGTTTCTCTTAAGAATACGCATAGTCGTATCTGTTATGGTGCACATAGCACATACAAAGTTTGGTTGAAATCCAAATGATAGTATAGAAGCTACATGTATTTAAAGTTGGACCTCTCAGCAGGCTTAGAATCATGTTGGTAGCACTGACGTATATAAGTTACTCCAAATTATTACAGAATGTCAGGTACTATACTTGTTAATATTTTAAAGTTGTCGGCTTGCATACTTTCTGATATATTGGTATTTGGAAAAAATAAATTGAGAGCATTTAACAGTTGGCAGCCCTGGTGGATCTTAGGAATACGCTCAGTTATATCTGTTTATGAACACATAGCACATACGAAATTTGGTTGAATTCCAATTGATAGTGTAGAAGTTATATGCATTTAAATATTGGACCTATCAGCAGGCTTATAATCATTTTGGCAACACTGCCATGTATGGCCTCCTGGAAATTAAACTACAATATTATTATCTATACGTGTGCCAAGTTTCAAATGGCTCCCATTCATACCTTCCGAGATATCCAACATAGAGCTCAAATTTCAATTGCGATTTTTCAGCGGTTGGTAGAACTGACATCATTTTCAAATATGGCCGTGAGATATTCAGGTATAGATCTTTACTCCTACCAAATTTTGTTTCGATTGCTGCAGCCGTTTAGGAGTTGATAGGGGGGGACACACACACAGCCAGACAGACAGACAGAAGGACAGACAGACAGACAGAAGGACAGACAGACAGACACACATTTGCCCGATCTCATAAGTCTACTTTTTCCTCATTTTTGCAAAATGTGAAAAGTAGGCTAAAAATAGGTTGGCTCAGGCAAGAAAAGCATTTCTACAAAAAAGGAATCTGTTGACATCGAATATAGATTTAGGTATCAGGAAGTCATTTTTGAAAGCCTTAGTCTGGAGCGTGGCGCTCTATAGAAGTGAAACTTGGACTATTGGAGCAGAGGAAAAAAGGAGAATTGAAGCATTTGAAATGTGGTGTTACAGGAGAATGATGAAGATCAGATGGATAGATAGGGTTACAAACGAAGAGGTATTAAGACGAGTGGGAGAGGAGAGATGTTTCTGGCGACTGCTAATGAAGAGAAGAGATAGGTTAGTAGGACACATACTAAGACACCCAGGAATAGCAAGCTTAGTTATGGAAGGAAGGGTCGAGGACAAGAACTGTAGGGGTAGACCAAGATTAGAATATGTTAAACAGATTGCCTCGGATGTAGGGTGTGGTAGCTATGCAGAGATGAAACGATTAGCTCAGGACAGGGAGGCATGGAGCGCTGGATCAAACCAGTCAAAAGACTGAAGACTCAAACAACAACATATATAATAAGAAGTATTACATTTATTGATTTTACTGTTGGATTCCAGAAAACGTTTCTTGAAATAAATTAGAGACGGTTAAATAAAATGATATTTCGCACTGTGGCCAATGAAGGGTATGATAAATAATCTATATATTTAAAACACTAAGGAGATGTTTGTTACCGCGAGATTGACAGAACGGCTGAACCGATTGATTTCGTAAAACACTCTGCGAAAGCTCTTGGCGTGTAGATTTGCAGTGTGTCGTTAAAAGAAAAAAATAAAAAAGAAAACGTATATTTTTAAATTAATTTAAAAATGCAAATTTCTCGGCTTTCGCGCATGCGCATAATCGCTTTGGCTCATTACTGACAATATATGGTGGATAGAAGTCCACCGCGTTTAAATGTGATGGTTATTATTGAGAATTATTAAGGAGGGTAATAGCCTACTGTTTATGATGTTTCCACGGTATAGATAGATAGATTTATTTTGTCTGGCAAGATTAGGGCCATTGGGCCCTCTCTTCCATCTAACCAGATTATGCATGTATACAGTATACTGGAATAGAATCATAGAAAACGGGATAATTATGTTGAAGAAACTTAAACTGACAGTTGAGTGTGTATGTTGTTTATGTAACTTAATATTGCGCTTCCTTTCCGTTGGTTCAGTGCAAGGGCGTGTCTAAGGGGCGAGCTGTGGGGGCTCCAGCCCCCCCCCCCCCCCCTGAAAATCCAATAAAAGTTAAGAATGTGTTGCTTTGGTAAAAGCATTAAATAATTGTAAATTTGAAATTAGACTACCTCGTGGTGTAGTGGGTAGCATTCTTGGCTGCCGCCCCGAAGGTTCGAATTCGATTCCTGGCTCTGCCAAGAACTTTTAATTCTGTGGGTTGGAATGGGATACACTTAGCCTTGTGAGGCAAAACTAGAATTCTACAGTACGGTACTTTTGATATATAAGTTATCAATTTGTAAAAAGTAAAAAATAAAACTGTTTACCTTCCTGCTTAATAAATTGACAAATATTTAGATATTTGCCATTTATTCTCCATAGACCATAATAGAAAATTCATTATGTTTAAAGTTTTATTTGTGTACATGAAGTATAACATAAATTTCTCGCCAAATCAATACTTTTTACTTACTTAAAAATTCTATAGGTAAGTAAGTAAGAAGTATTGATTTGGCGAGAAATTTATGTTATACTTCATGTTAACATGGTCAATACGGAACCTGGAATGAGTGCAATTTTTATTTGTGTGTTATGTTGTATTTTGCAACTCTTTTGTATTGCCACTAATTGTAGGTTATATAAACTTAGAGTTTTACAATTAACACTTAGGCCATCTAAAATAATTACACAAAATTATATGCTCTAAGGTATTGGTTGATATATCTGGGTATTTTGATGAGACAATTCCCTGAGAATAATCACAATTTTCCAGGATAGACAACCCCCCCCCCCCTCCCTCCACTCCCCTCCCCGGAAAAATTGTATATACGCCCCTGGTTCGCTGGCCAAGGTGGTAACGTTCTAGACTGAATTCTATTATGAATCGTCGAAGGAGTTCGAATCCCACCTCCGATATGTTTTTTTATTTTATTTTCGTATTCTTCATTCTTGCTATTGGTATTACATTTTTAAAACACATTTTACTTTTATCATTCCCGTAACGAATTCTCCGCGATTTAAGTTGCCATATTCGCAGTATTCCAGGCACTATCGTTTTCGCCATGAGAGACAATTGGCGAATATAATTCATTTGAAGGGCTCAGACATCGTGGTCACTTAGCCCCGTGTACTTTGGTGTGTGTGTAAAATGTTCTCTGATTGCGTGTGTTGTTGTGATGGCTGTATTAATGTATGTATTTGTTATTAAGGTGGGGAGTGGAAAGGAGACGGCCGAGGTTTTAAGTTAGGAACAATCCCGGTATTTGCCTCGAGTGGAAGTGATGGTTGGTTGTTTCCTTAGTTTAGGGGCTGCGACAACGCGGTCATGTAGCCCCGTGTAATGTGGGTGTGTGTAGAATGTGTCTGATAACCGGTGTTAATTGTGATGGCTGTATTAGTGTATGGTATCTGTGATTCAGGTAGAAGGACTGCAGACGTTCAACTTTTCAAGTAGTCCCTACTTTTGCTACCAAATTTTACCTTCAACGACACCTAGATGTAAACTTGGCTACTAGATGCCACCGCAACCGGCACCTGACGCCGAACGTTGGAACTTATTAGAGCGTTAATCAAATCTAACCTACAAATTTAGCTTCACACAATTGTAGTTAGTGGAAGGTTCTTTCTCATTCCATAAATCTATGACATGCGACCGCCGGCTTTACTTGCCTTCCGAAGGAAGGCATACTGAGGGATTTTTAACGCTCTTAAGAAATCCGACGACTTTAGCCAGGTTTGAACCCGCGATCTTGGGCATAGAAGCTCAGCATGCTACCACCGAAGTCGCTCGGGTGGAAGTGAGAAACCGCGGATAACCGCAAATAAGATGGTTGAGGTTGAAATCGATCCCAACTCCCCTCAGTTTTACCTCTTGAGACTGAGGGCGCCCCGTTCCAGCCCGCCTTTGACTTTGTGTAGACAAGGGGAAGTCGATAAATTATTAGAGCAAGAACGAAGGATATTACGGAAGTTTTTGGTAACAGATGGATTGATGGCCAGGTAATGAACTATGCACCAAGATAGAACCAATAATTTATCCATTAAAAAGAAAAGATTGCTGTTCTACAGACACCTTTTCCGTGTGGTATGTTTGATGATCGATTGACTAAGAAAGTCTGGAATTTCACAAAGCCAAAGACAACCAAATGAAGATGGTTACAATAATGTGAGAACGATCTCATGCAAATTGATATTACAGAAAAGAACTCCACAGCAGATTTTAATTTCGAGGTTTTCGAGCTGACAAGTGAGCCCAGGAGACAGAGATGGCCTCGGCCAGAAGCACGAAATAAGGCACTGATCGATGGACTAGGCCAGTAGAAGAACAAGATCTAGAAACGAATGAAATTCATTGTTAATATGCACTCCATAGAGGTTCAATTCAAATGTGAAATAATAATAATAATAATAATAATAATAATAATAATAATAATAATAATGATGATAATAAAGCACAGATGATTGAAAGAGCTAATGGAGTTTAGCTAGTTCTACAGTCTGCAAACTATGTAGCTGTAAGCAATGAAAATCAAGCGGGATGTGACTTAGAAGGCATCTTCTAAATACAGACTTTCCGCAAGTTTATTTTTGTCACTCGTGAATGGTCTGGAGTGTGTTGTGTTGTCTTGCCTTGTCTTTCCATGGAGCTTGATGGTGGCGATTGTTGTTTGAAGGGGAGAGATATCGAGGTAACCTACCCTTGCCATGTAGCTTCGATATTATTATTATTATTATTATTATTATTATTATTATTATTACTATTGAAATAGCAAAGCCATAAGGATACTAGTAGTTTTACGTAACCGTTAATCTTGTGATCATAAGCCACGCACGGGACCTCCCTTTTGCGTGGAATTTGAACCACCAAACGTGACATTTCACGTTGAAAATCCCACAAGCATTAACCGGAAATCGGGTAGCAAACAGCTTGATCGCTGTGCTATCACTTCTCTTATTGAAATAGCGCTCCTGGCTGTAATAGTATTCCCATTCTGCCCGCCATTAGCCTAATGGAGCAGACGTCGTTAGAGATGACCTACTTCTGCGTCTTGTATAACACAACAGGAGATGTGTATCTCTTTCGTGTGTAAGCAAGGTGCATACGTGAATAAATGATCACTTTTTCTTATCTGCCTGCCTGTTGAGCGGCACGTGCTCGATTATCATGGAAGGGGAACACTTTTTAGAACTTGTTTCCTTTTAAGTATTCTCCTTCTTAATTGAATGGTCGAAGTTGTCATGTCGTTTCAAAAAGTAACTTGACAAGTCATCTTCTTTTTGTGTAGCTCCTTAAATAATTATAGGGCTACAAAATGCATTATATTGAAGAGCATCATAAAAGTGGCGTTAGCATCTTAACTCACACATCGAAGATTTATTGACTTATGTTCATTAAAATGTCTGTTTAGAATTAATATGTTTTAACCCATACGTAGCTTTTGATCATTGCCTGTTAAATGGAATGAATTCCTCATTATTTCGAATGATGTATATTAATTCAAGCCAGTAAATTACTACTAAAGAAAGCTTTTCAATCGGTCAACACAAATTGTGCCCAATTACATTAGGCGGGAAACAAGCAGTTTACATACCCTACAAACCAACACGCTTTTATGCACAAACACCTACTTAATTGGATGACATGTTTCGAACGTCAAGCGTTCATCCTCAGATCCTGTTCTCTTAGGCTTAATTAATATACGATGTTTATGAAAATTACACTTCAACACAAATATTATATATACAATGTTTATAACTTATTACACAAGTTTGTAAAAAACTTGAGTAATGTTTCAAACTATTTACAGACAGTATAGTACACTTGTATGGTTGTAGCTTATTATTATTAATGTGGTTTAAGTACTGTATATAGTCTGTGATCTACTGAATTGTTATTATGACTAACTTCAGTAGTGATATTGTATACACTATTTTGTTATTAATGTTCTAAATCAACCGTTCATATTTAAATTAGTGGCCTAATTGTATTGAAATATCTCGTGCGGTGAATACACAAATGCTACAATGCGCTGAATGTATTAAAGATATGTCAACTTATCTGGTTTTAGAAACTGATCCTTGTAGCGTCCGGCCTCGATGCGTTCCCTCGCCGGGCCTAATTAGGCACAACTGAAAAATGGCTTTTATCGCTTCAAATTGGAGTAAATTTGAAACTTTCTCACTTCCTGTTATTGTCTCTGTGTTCTACTGTTACGTAAAAATACTGCATAAATATCGGCGGTTTCAGGTGTCATCAGGACCGCAGGTCTTTGACATAGAACTACGTTTCTATGGGGCATATGTAATGCCAACATCTATTTAAGCTATATGGTTAATATTTTAGAATTTGCATGTAGGGTGATATGTGCAGTTATTGCGTTCGGCAGTAGTAAAAGTTGTTAGACTTGGGTGGGTAGTGAAACCCGTTGCCATTGCTGCAGTGGGGTGTGGTGACATTTTTTTTTCAAATGGTACAATTTTTACGAAACTAAAACATGTACATATTCAGCACAATTATGTAGTTTCGGAAGAAAAGGTATTAGTGAAGATTTGCATCTTGGTTTTGTGAAAATAAATGATAAAAAAAAGCCTGTCTATACTATCTCACACTTCCCTCGCTATCTGGAACAACGCACAAAGTTAACCATGCAGTCCTTTTTGATTTGTGGAGAGTTAACCATTTGAAGAAGTATAATATTCTGGTTTTGTAATTACGTGTACGGTATATATATATATTTAATAATATGTTAGACAAACTTTCGTTATTACTTGTGATGGTTGATCAGGCATGCTATACTCTGCTAACCCACTTAAAATAACCCTACTGCTTGTCGCAGCAATCTCCAACAAGTTCTACTGTGAGGGACCTGAATCCTTAAACCATATCTAACACTTTGAAATACCGTCAAGCGATATCGACAATCGAAAACTTTTACACTTCATAATATCTATTTTATCAAGTTGCTGTTAATTGGCAGGAATATAAAAGCTGTTCCCACGATATGACAGGTGTCTCAATTCTGGTGGTGATTATGCCGAAAAAAATAGCACAAGCATTGCTGTATCTGGTGACAATAAAGTTTTTCAGGTAACTATGTTTTTTAAATAAATAAATAAATAAATAAATAAATAAAAACTGAAACAATTTCTAGATGGGCCTCGTATTATGAATTTCTGGCCCTTATTGTCCTCGTTTTATGTTGTAGGGGATAAAATGAGTGCCTACTTGATGAGTGGTTTTTACGGCCGGATGCCCTTGCAGATGAAATAAAATGATGAGTGAAAGTGGAAGGAGGTGGTAGTGGCTGTGGATACTGTACTGGCAATTTTTCTGGAGTTGCAGAAGGTTATTGCTTGATACATGGATAAATTAGTAACCAAATACGTTAACCAGGCAGCGTAAACGACCGTGTTAATTCACGCTCTACTACTGGAATAGGGAGGTGGAAGTTCAATCTCCGGTGCTAAAAGTGGCCATCCGAGGTGTTGTTTTTCTTGTATTTCTTCACACTTTCTCCAAAAATACGCCGAGATAGTTCCTTGGGCTTTATCATGTCCCAAGTCACCTATCCCAATCTCTAATCCTAACACACTACTAAGGTCACACACAAATAGAGGTTATTAGACACAAGTACACAGGGCTGATTATCAAGATGTCTCAAGTCCATAAATGAAACAACCGTAAATACGCCGATGCATAAAACATGTTAACTAACCAACCATTCAGAACTTAGCTTGTCGAATCTTTCAATCGTGGTTTGCTGGGAGATGAAAATAACTATTTGACGCTTTCTTAGTTCTGTTGATTTTGGTGGCTCTATGAACAAATGCAGGGAGTTTTATCGCCATCGTCATCGCGCGCCTGTGAGACATCAATTAACTGCACATCGCTGACCATCAATGAACCGATGTAATCTGTCATTTCTAACTTATCGATCGCAGTATTTATCATATAAATAAAATGTGTGAGCGCGCGTTGTCTGTGCATATAGGTTTTTAAAATTATTGTTTATTTCTTAGCCTTTTTCAATTTTGATCCTACTACGGTTAAACTAAGTTCATATACGTGGTTTTAGCTTTCTTATATCTTCATCTGTTCGGTGATCGTTGAAACCGACATACTTCAAACTAACTTAGCTTGTCGAATCTTTCAATCGTGGTTTGCTGGGAGATGAAAATAACTATTTGACGCTTTCTTAGTTCTGTTGATTTTTACTGATTTGATATATATAGTTTTGTTCTGTTTTTTAGGCTTAAGCTTGAAATAAGGGAGAAAAATATTATGCTCCAGATTTTAAACTGCAATTCAGTTGTATCCGACAGTTTAGGTTTCAGTAGCCGGCGTCAGAATGGAACGTTTATTAGTTTCCCTGCTTCTAGCATCGCTGCCATCTTTGTGGAGACACGAGTGAAAGAGGCGCTGCGAGTCTACATGTGAACTTATAAGCTTGGAGCAGATGACATCAATCATTATCATCAGACTTAAAACTTTTTAGCACAACAGTTGTAAGATATCAAAACTTCTCGAGCTGGAGAGGTTTGGAAATTAGAACCTGGAAAGCAAACCAGCTCAATACGCAAGCGTCATCAGTCCCAATTTGTTTTCGACGCTAGTATAGGTTGCAAATGCAACTGCTTCAGAAGTACAAAGTAGAAATTAATTGTGGGTTCTTCAACAAAAAAAAGTTAGCATTCCACTGGCCTAGACAACATCAAAAGGTATACGCTAGTTAGCTACGCCCGTGTTATTATTATATTATTATTATTAATCATTATTATTATTAATAATTTATTTTGCGTATACGCGTACACAGTCTCAGCATATTTGCTGCAAAGGAAACATTTGCAATCCCAGATGCTAAGTAGCCTACATCACAAGGACCAAATTCTTGAATCTCTCGGTGACTGCATTCTGTAGCATCATTACTCCCTCACTCCTTCAGCCCTGATTACCCAAGAACAGCCTTACTATTGGTCACGAGAAAATATGACTGTCTTCTGCATAAGTTTGAAAACAAGTAGTTCTGTGAAGAGCTAAATAGCCTATTTTCATATATTTTACTTATGTTAATTGCCTCCATCAATATACAAACATTCAGTGTGATTGCTGTAATAGATTCGTAGATATTGAGAACCGTCTAAATATTTCGGATGATCGCCATGTTGGATTTTTATATATATGCCTTAGAGGTATGTACTATCACATGAAGATTATTGTGTAGGTGTTTAATTCAAACTTCAATCGCATGATTAGGACACAAGAAATAAAAACGAGATTTTAAAATTTCGCTCAGCCACCATCTTGTGTTTATGAAAATAACTTAGATGAATTAGATGCCAGTGGATTGTAAGCCTCCGTGGTTTAGGCGGCAGCACGCTGGCCTCTCACCGCTGGGTCCGTGGTTCAAATCCCGGTCACTCCATGTGAGATCTGTGCTGGACAAAACGGAGGCAGACAGGTTTTTCTCCCGGTACTCCGGTTTTCCCTGTCAACATTTCATTCCAGCAGCACTCTCCACTATCATTTCATTTCATTTCATTTGTCATTCATTTCCTCATTGACCCAGAGGAGTGCGACAGTCTTCGGCAGCCGGCACAGTTCATATCCTCGCCGCTGGATGGGGGCCTCATTCATTCCATTCCTGACCCGGTCGGTTGACTGGAAGCAGGCTGTGGATTTTCATTCAGATGCCAATGGATTAAAATGTATATAACCATATACCGTACTGTACCCGAAACACTTACCAATACCTGGTGAAATCCCTCGCTGGTCACTGGATCGTAGAACCTGAAAAATGCCCGGCGAAAAACCCTCCCGGGTCCTACCACCAAGTAGAGGAATGAATGGGGTACTAGTCATCCTATTAGGCTGTTTTCAGAATGACCATGGCTACAACGAACGAACAAATAAGAAACTAGCTCAAGAACACGAAAAACAACTCTAAAAAGAACTATCTCAAGGGTGGAAAACCCTGGAAAAAGAAAATCCAAGCGATGGCCATCTTAAAACGACCTCCAATCTCTTCGTTAAAATATCACACCATGATTTAAAATTGGGAAAACAATTTATTCCAAGAGAACAAGGTAACAGACAAGAAAATAAAATTATTAATACCCTGTCGTCAAGAAAACAAAATCACAGCTAAATACAACTGTAGTAAGAAAATCCTAAATGATTCCAAAAATGGATTACGATCATCACCTACACGCTGGGGTGATTCTAAATATAATATCTCACATTATGAAACAAGGATATCAGGCATCAATCTCCTAATGATATTAGGAGGACTGGATGAAATATTAGACGATGAATAAAGAAGAATTATCAAAAATTTTACACGTGTATCGTCTTAAACGATATTCTAAAAGTGTAGCAATATCAAGATTATATACACATGTATTTACAAGAATATATACAGAAATGTCCTCAGACATTCACATGATTCAGCCTAAATAGCTGATCTTGGCCATAACATTCGCATCGTGATGTGTAATTAGCATTCAATACATCGGGTTACCAATTTTAATTAAGCAATTAAGCTAAATAGTGTATCTATCGACTATGTTCATGATACAAATTTCAAGTAAACTTGTACACAATAGTAGAGGTTTTAACGATTATATGCTGTGGAAATGTCTTAAGTAGCTCGAACAGATTATCCAAGCGTTGCCTTTGATTAGGTGAAGAAAAGCATGTAGGATCGCTCTATAAGAATGACGACGCCAATGTCTCCAACAGACATTAAAATACCAGAAAAACTCATCTATATTAACGTAACACCAAACACGGGTGTTGACTACTCGAAGTCACAAACAGATTGGCACTTACTGGCTGAAAAGCACTTACCGGCTCAATCTAAAATAGGCCTAATGCTTCAACAAGCATAAAATCTCACAAAAATGCATCATCCCAGATGTGCATCCAAACCATAACACAACAAGGTTATACGAACCTTCAAAACACTACTATTATTCAATCTCAATACTCACACAAGAGCTACAAACATGCTTAACTCACACACTAACCTTAAGCACGTTGTTCAAAGTCGATACACTGAAACATTCCACTAGCAAATTAACCTATCTTGCCTCCCGATAATGTATATTAATAATACTTGTTCATTTTTCTTGACTCCAAGTCAAGCTTTCCTGGAATAATTTAATCAACTTTGTGAATGGTGTTCAAAACTGCTATACTATATCTCACTCACACAATTGCATTAAATGCAATTATTTACGTTAATACTGTGGAAAATACATGTCTCAAAATGACATCCTAAATTAAGTTAATCTCAAATCAATACCTAATAGAAGGTAAAACTGATCTTTTCCTGAACCAGGATAGCCTCCAACTTCGGAAGGCTTCAAAGTATCAGTGGATAAAACTTACACCATGAAAGCAAGTTAACTAATCAGGTTAATCCAATGACAATCATTAAGTAAATCCACTAATAAATCTACACTCACAAAAGCGAAGTGCTTTCCATAAAAAGATATCCAACAGGTGGATTAAAACTATAAATGCAACGAACACCAAGGTAAACTTTCCAAGATTCAAATCGCTGCGAGAAAACGAAGTTCCTAACAGAACAGTAGTACATGAAAAACATGTACTGGCCTCAAAGAAATCAGTGTTCCAAACACTGAGAAACAAACGTGATTAATACTATGCTTAGACAAAATATTGGAGGTCTTCCTCTAAATTCTCGTCTCGGCAAATAAAAATACGCACTACTAAGAAATTACTGACTCTACTGATTAAATGATCCAAACTAATAATACACAAGGGATGAATTCGTTAAGCGAATACAAAATTCCGGGAACACAGCAAGTCAGTTTCGACAGAAACATCGAACCTAAACTTGTGAATACCCATTTAATCTACTAAAATGAAATGGCAATTGCAATTGCTAACAAGTGCCTCTACTAAGCTACGTTAGAGAGTCTGCTGGTCCAGTACCTTTTGTTGCATCTTGAAGCGTCTTAAGCGGGATATATAAAGATCTGATGAATATCCAGGGTATCACCAGATAATACACTCTTCTTCTTCTCTGGATCTGGGAATCGAACCCGGGCCTGCAGCGCACACACATACTGGTCAGACGACCATACGAGCCTACTCCCTTCATGCCAGAAATACTATAATCCGCCTGGGAAATAGCACTGTCCTGCATGTCGCAGCTCATGAAAGCACTCGCTAACAACCACTGGAGTGCGGTGAAAATATACTCCTCTCCAACAAGGAGAATGCAGTTGTGGGTGGCAGTCATCTCGCTTAAGCATTTCTCATGAAGCTACCCCATTTAATCTAGCCTGCCATTCTGTAAGTCTTAACTATAACGTTGAACTTCCCCACTGACATCTCAGACGATAATATGCGTTCTAGTGTCTGCATAATGTACAGCTTAACAAGTCCTGAAGTTAGCATGTATCAGCACAATCATACAAGTTACTATTGCTCGTGATGAAGACCTCACAAGGTTTCGAAATGGCTGCCTTGATCATGGACACCGCTGGACAGAGACATACAGTCAGTCCGCGTTCCGCTTCGACACAATTCTTCTTGACCAAGATGGCAGTATACATTTACAACTGTTCTGAAAAATATCTCAGATCCATTATAAAATGGTAGCTTTAATAAGTTCTTGAGCACGGTACACGTCCGCTTGTCGAGACACGAAATACTCTGCACGTTTATAACGCACTTTGAAAAGACTGTTCGGCTTAGCTGAGTATAAACGCGAGCCGTCTCCACACGGAGTTATCACAGCCTGCCTTGCACCTGCGATCTCGATTACAAACTGAGTTGCGAAACCACACATATGACACTCCGAATACAAAAGTACAGGTCCAAGTGCAGTCGCCTTGCTTGCAGCCAAACGCCACAGCAAGCAACCCCCACTACCACCTTCCTTCATCGATATCTCGATGTGTCAATAACTCGCTTATGGCTTGATCATTATAGATGTTATTCTTTCACGTCGCTTGTTATATTATATTCCTCATATAAAATAGCTTTCTGCTATGGTAATCTGCGTTCTACGTCCTTTGAAAAGTCTTCTAGTACTCTAATTCACTTCAAAACAATAAAGATGATCCTGTAGCCTGGATCGATATAAGACATGACGTGACATATACATTTATTGATCGGTCTATCTGTGAGTCCACCCACTCGGGAATGCTCGTTACTTTCCGATCTCGAACCGAATGACACTTCTTATATTAACGGCGTGATAGATCGTGACTTGACTCACGAGCTCAACAGCATCGCGTCTCTCGTCGTCTTCACTACAGTATCTGGGCATAACCTTATGGAAATATACGGTACATTTCCCCACTGATATCTCAAATAAAAGTCATTTTGCTTTTATTTGCACCAATCTAGGTAATTTCGATATATGTATCGTTATTTTCATACAGATCTTAAACAATCTTCTCCACTTATCTCTTGAGGTTTTTAGCATTAAAACGTCCAATAACTTCTCTACCATTTGTGCTTACAATCTCGTAGCAGTTATTTCCAAATGCTCTTGCTATCATATAGGGGCCATGAAAGACATGAGAGAACTTCGTGTATATCTTCTTTTTAACGTCTGCTTTTGACGGTTTCTTGATAAGAATTAAATCATTCACTCTCAACGGTGGACGATATCTTTTATTCTTAATTCTTTTCTGGCTCTTTTCGGCTGCATCCATCAGTTTTTCTCTTGCTGCATGTATTCGTTCTAGCTCTGTGGGCTTAGCGTCCTTTGGCAGAAATCTGACTACTTCTGTCCAGGCTCTCTCTGTCTGGCCTTCTATTTAAATGGACTCTCATCGGAATATCAGCTAGACTTTCATGGAAAGTCGAATTCAGACATTCTTCCATGACTGGAACATACTTGACCCAACTTGCATGGTCGTCAGGGCAGTAAATTCTTGCGAATTTGCTAACCTCTGCCATAATTCTCTCTGAGACGTTAGATTCAGGATATCTCACGCTCGAGAACATGTGTTTGATACCCAATCTGATCATGGCATCTTCAAAACTCTGCGCAGTAAACTGGGTTCCATGGTCTGACAATGAAGTTGCAGGGATTCCAGCTTTCCGAAAAGCACTGTTCTCCAATCGACTAAGGACTTGGGCTGATGTGGCTCTTTGCATAGAGTCAAGGGTCACAAATTTTGAAAATACATCCACCGTGACTAAGAGGAACTGGTTCCCCCTAAGCCCCCTTCGGACAAGGGCCGAAGATATCGCAAGCCATTAGCTCTCTCGGCCCTTCCGGAATAATGGACCGAGGTTCTTCCTTCGTCAGAGCAGACGGGTATTTCCCACGTTGGCACTCTGGGCATGACCTGATAATGGTTGTTATGGAGGCCCGCATTCTCGACCACGTGAATGTTTCTAAAAGCGTTCGAAACGTTTTATCCACACCCCCATGACCAATCGTGCAGTGGGCTAACCACACCAAACCAGTGATCAGCTTAGGAGGGACTACAATTCTGATTTTCGTCCTCTCTCGGTCAATGTATTTACAAACTGTGTCGTCACTCAACAGGAATTTCACAGAGCGTCTCCTAACCTGCTCGTAATTAGGATCATTGTCGTCCATGGTGCCTCTCAAAAACCTGTACATTTGTCTAGTTGGGGTGTATCTCTTCTGTGACACGGCTATCTTGCGTAGCTTGTCTAGGGTAAGTTCTTGCTCCCTCTGCAACTGTACAGTGTTAATCTCGATTCTGCGTACTGGATTTCTTGAGAGAGCATCCGCGAGCAGATTATCCTTCCCAGGCTGGTGAACGATGGTGGCATTGAACTGCTGGAGAAACAATGTCCTCCTCGTCAGCCTGTCACTGGAAAGGTCTGTTTGCATCATAAACTGGAGCGCTCTGTGATCTGTTATAATGACCACTTGATGTCCCAGCAGAAGTTTCTTCCACTTTTGAAGGGCTGAAACGAATGCTAACGCTTCCAATTCGGTAGTGTAATAGTTTTTCTCATGCTCCTGCAGCTTTCTGCTGTGAAAATCCAAGTAGTGCTTTCTCCCGTCCTCGTCCTTCTGATAGAGGAGAGCACTTACCCCTACTCTTGATGCATCTGACTCGACGTAAAACGTTCGGTTAAATTCCGGATATTCTAGTTTGATACAATTCTGAAGCATATGTTTCGCCTCTTCAAATGCCCTATTCGTCTCTTCTGTCCGCTTCCACCGATTATTCTTATTTAAAACTTCATACAGCGGAGCCATTGTTGTGGAGTATCCCGGGCAGTGACTACTAAGGAATTGGCACATGCCAAGAAATTCTCGTAGTTGCTTGATCTTTGCAGGTCTGGGGAATTTACAGATGGCTTCTATTTTCTTCGTATTCGGGTGATACCCGTGTTGATCAATAGTATGGCCCAAAAAATTGATCGACTCATGCATGAATTGGCATTTCTGCATATTAACTTTGATGTTTGCATCTTTGAGATTCTCAAACAACTGTCTCAGGTGTATCAAGTGTTCTCGGACATTTTCTGACGATATAATCAGATCGTCGATGTAGCAGATCACATTACGTTTTACTGCTTCAGTCAGTTTAGCGTCTAGGGCTCTAATAAGTGCCGGACCACTGTTTACCATACCAAATGGTACGCGACAGAACACAAACGTGGTCTGGTCGAACAGAAAACCAGTATACTGTCGACTATTTTCTTCTAGTTCAACCTGATAAAAGGAAGCGGTCAGGTCTAGGACACTGAAACACGCCTTCCCTTTAAATTTCCTTAAGAGCTCTCTAATCTTTGGTGGTCGGTCTGTCTCAAGCATGATTCTGGTGTTAATTTTTCTGGCGTCCAGACATAGCCTCAGCTGTCCATTCGCTTTTTTGATAACCGTGATGGGATTGAGATATGAGGAAGCCTGCTTTTGGATTATACCCTCTCTTTCCATCTTAACAATTATCCCTTTTACCTCTTCGTGGTATTTTTCGGGTATGGGATATAATTTTGCTTGATACGGGGATTCATCCGTAAGCCTAATCTGGTATTTGAAGTCTCTTATAAGACCGGGTTTGTCATCGAATATGTCATAGTATTCTTGAATCAAATCATCAAATTCTTTCTCTACATCTTCGAATCCTTCTGCCTTTGGAGTATAACGTTCCTTTTCTCCCTCGGATTCTTCCACTACATTATCCAGGATTTCTATGCCATTTTTCTTACTGTCTGTTTCTTCATGGACTGTCCTATCTACAGTCTCTTCCTGAAATCTTATTATCCTCTGATCCATATCAATGATACCCCTGGTCTTTGTGATGAAATCGATTCGCAATATTACATCAAAATTAATGTTCTTCACGATGATAAAAACATGTTCATACATTTTCTGATTGATCCCAAACTTTATAAGAACTTGAATTTTACATTTCATACTTTTGTCTTTAAATATCCCTCTGATCTTTGTCGGAGAAGCAGGCAACGTGATGAACTGATTTTCCATCTTCAATCTCTCAAAACATTCCTCATTCACAATCGAAATCATGGCACCCGTATCCACTAGAGCTTTACATTGTTGTCTGCCGACTTGAACATTAATAAGAAGTAACTCGACCGTTCTTCCTGTAGGCTGATCCTTTTGTTCAAATAATAAATCATCATCCGTGGTTTCAAAAATTTCATGTATGGTAATAAGATGCGAATGCATGCCAGCGTCAGTCTCTACTCTTACTGCGTAATTGACGTGTTTTTTTTTTCTCTGTCAGGAATTCTTTCCTGACTTCTGTCCTTTCTGCTGGTGCTGGCTTGAGCCTGATCTCTCACTCCCTCCTTTCTCTCTTTTGACCTTCTTCGTCCTTCTTCTGAGGACCTATCTCGCCCTCTCTTGAGCCTATCCTGCTGTCCCTTTCTTTCATATTCATCTGTTCTATAATTTTTATATCTGGAGTAACCTTGATTCTGTCTGTTATCGCCTTGATTCTGGTTGTACTGAGCTTCTCTACTATTTCTGTCGTATGGAGCTTCTCTCCGATCCCTGTCATATGGAGCTTCTCTCCGGTTCCTGTCGTATGGAGCTTCTCTCCGGTTCCTGTCATATGGAGCTTCTCTCCGATCCCTGTCACTCTGACTATATCGACTGTTATAAAAGTTTCTGTCATCATATCGACGTTGCCAAGCTCTACTATTTTCATCTCTCTGTTGGTCGTTCCATCTCCTATCATTCTGATAGCTGTTCCTGTTTGGATCTGTTCTATTTTCATTTCGAGATTGGAAACGCTCAGTTTGTTGAGTCCTATTCATCATGACTGCGTTTACAGTCTTAAGTTCCTGTCTAGAACTCTTGGTGACTGTCGGTTGCATCATTAAACTAATATGATCGAGGCGACGCAATAGATCATCCATCGATGCTAAGATCGAGATACCAGAGGTTATGAGTGACTTCCTAACTTCAGCTAGAAGCTGTCGCGATATGGCTTCTACTAATTCAACCTGTGACAAGGGTGGATCAAGAAATCTCAGTTTAGCCAACTGACAAGCGAAATATTCTGCATAACTAGTCGGTCCTGTAGTAGCATACGTCCTTGAATAAATCTCGGATCTTATGTTCTGTTGGACCTCAATTGACCAAAAACGCTGAACAAACGCTTGTGTAAACTGGTCGAAATCCTCAAAGGTGTACCTGAACGCTTTAAACCACTGAAGAGGAGCGTCCGATAAAAATTTCTCTACTACCCGCAATTTCCGTTCATGTGGTACATGAGATTCCACAAAATAATCTTGGATGCCTCTAATAAATTCTAAAGGAGTGGTTCCATCTAGATTGTTAAATTTCCTTGGTTTATCTTCAAAGTTCCTAATGATGGTTATATTAGATGCCCTATCTGATGTTCTTGTGACATTGCTATTTGCACCTACATTGGGAGTTGAAGAAGTAAATTCTTCCGCTCGGGTTTGGAGTTCTGATGTGCGAGGTATAGCCCTATTCGGCTGTTCCATCGGACTAAACTGAACAGACGTTGGAGCCTTAAATGATTCCTGAATGTCGATTCCTTTGTTCTGTACTGGGTTAACTGGCTCATCTACAACGACTCTAAAATCACTATTTATTAGCAATCGCAATTGTTCTTTAAGAGTATCCGAGTTGATACTACCTCCCAAATTAATGTTCTCGAGGCCTTTCCTTAGCTCATTGATCTCGGAAGTTTTCTTTTCCCTTTAAATCAATCTGTCCCTGATCAATCTTAAGTTCTACGGCTTTAATTCGAGTTTCTAGCCCTGTAAAATTATCTATCTGTTTTTCTTGAACAGCATAAACACTTTTGTTTAAATCAGTCCTTACATCAATGATTTCCCTAGTGGCATTGTAAAGTTTAGTGGCAAGACTCTTTTCTATACTAGATTTAGCATTTTGAAAACTATCGTCATTGACCTTATTCAGTTCTTGTTTTAAAAGAGCAAGATTTTCATTAATAATAGTTTTGAGGTCGATGTCAAAGTCTGCCTTAATTAATTTAGTATGATCAGTCAATTGAGTCTGCAACGTGCTCATTTCATCTTTCAAATGCTCCAAACTATTTTGCGTTTGACTGGTGTCGTGAGTAAATTGCGACTGTAGTGCATCAATAAGGCCATTACTTTCCTTTTTACCCCTTTCGAAATCCCATTTGATTTCACTACGGAAATTTATATTTGACTGTTCCATTTCATTAAGTTTTATTTCAGTATTGGCTTGATTTGACTCGATCTTATTTACTTGGGATTGGATCTTGGTTTGTTTCGACTCAATCTGATTGACGTCATTTTGAATGTTTTTAACCTGAGATTGTATTTCTTTCTGTGTGGTTTCTACTAAACCCATATCTGTTTTCAGATCGTTAACCTGTGCTTGCATCATTCTAACATTAGTGCTAACATCTTTAACAGTTTTTTCAACCTCTTTTTAACTTTCCTGTACTTGATCGAGATTAGTTTTGACATTAGTGATTTCTTTATTAAGATTAGCCTGGGCTTCCAAACCTCTACTTTAACATTGCCAATATCTGTTTGAAGACTAGTAGTAACATTGCTAATTTCAGTTTTAACATTGCTAATTTCAGTTTGAAGACTAGTTTTAACATCACTGATGTCAGTTGGAAGACTAGTTGTAACATTACTAATTTCAGTTTTAACATTGCCGATGTCAGTTTGAAGACTAGTTGTAACATTATTGATGTCAGTTTTAATACTGGTTTCCATGGATTGTTGATTCAACCTAACATGACAAATATTAGCCTGATTTTTTTTGAACTGTCTTTAATTTCTTTCATGGATGACCTTAAGTTATCTAATTCACCCCGGATGCCTTCAGTTACTGCATCCTTGAGAATTCCATTATTATGTGTTGCATTTTCATATATATTTTCAAATGTAGTCTTGGTTTGAGATTTTATATTATCAATGTCATTATTGAGATGCAGTAGCTTGCCTTCTATCATCTCAAACATTTTTTTAAAGTCTGCAACAGTGACTGCCTGGTTATCAGCCATAATTCAACACAAATACACTTGTCGCTAGAAAACATGGGAACACTTCATGAGAAAGCATAGCGAAAACATCTGCACACAACCACAAATTGCCATAAGAGTGCGTATTTTTATTGCCTTGCATTAACTTATATCTAAACTTAAATTAAATTCATGTCATCCAGTATCATTCTGAGATTGCCTAAAATCCCAATATGTGTGATATTTTAAATCCGAGATGGTCCTAGATTCTATTATAAAACAAAATTAAACTTACACGAAGCATCCTAACTTAAAGATGATGTCAGCAAAAATCATCAGCCGGAGTTAAATAGGACAAATCACCTATGTGCAACTCACACGTGTGTTACAATAAGTGTCTCACTCGACTGAACACGTCAAAGGAGATTACTGTGAATAACTCTTATTGAACAAGTTCTAGTCGTTTATAACCAAATAAAAAGTGTGGCACCACTTCAATATATTTAAATGAAGAATCTGATAACGGTTGCAATACTACCAAAATCATGTAGTTCGAGTAACATCGTAATTGCTTTTATTCCACAGGAATTTCAATAATTTGTGCCAAAATATTGATTCACCATTATCCATGTGCCTTCATCACTACCACAACGAGAAACGATGTCCCAATTTGCGCTCGGTATAGCATGATAATAAGATTGGTCTCCATTCTCTGGGGTTCCAATTTTATTTTAGGCCTACGACTGTGGCTATAAATCTGGTAAACCAGGTCTATTCGAACCCAAAACGTTGGCCTCCACAAAACTATGGCTATAAACCTGGTAATCCAAGTTTATTCGGGCCTAAACGTTCGGCGCCACCTAACTATGTACCCGAAACACTTACCAATACCTGGTGAAATCCCTCGCTGGTCACTGGATCGTAGAACCTGAAAAATGCCCGGCGAAAAACCCTCCCAGGTCCTACCACCAAGTAGAGGAATGAATGGGGTACTAGTCATCCTATCAGGCTGTTTTAAGAATGACCATGGCTACAACGAACGAACAAATAAGAAACTAGCTCAAGAACACGAAAAACAACTCTATAAAGAACTATCTCAAGGGTGGAAACTCTGGAAAAAGAAAATCCAAGCGATGGCCAACTTAAAACGACCTCCAATCTCTTCGTTAAAATATCACACCATGATTTAAAATTGGGAAAACAATTTATTCCAAGAGAACAAGGTAACAGACAAGAAAATAAAATTATTAATACCCTGTCGTCAAGAAAACAAAATCACAGCTAAACACAACTGTAGTAAGAAAATCCTAAATGATTCCAAAAATGGATTACGATCATCACCTACACGCTGGGGTGATTCTAAATATAATATCTCACATTATGAAACAAGGATATCAGGCATCAATCTCCTAATGATATTAGGAGGACTGGATTAAATATTAGACGATGAATAAAGAAGAATTATCAAACATTTTACACGTGTATCGTCTTAAACGATATTCCAAAAGTGTAGTAATATCAAGATTATATACAAGTATTTATAAGAATATATACAGAAATGTCCTCAGACATTCACATGATTCAGCCTAAACAGCTGATCTTGGCCATAACATTCGCATCGTGATATGTAATTAGCATTCAATACATCGGGTTACCAATTTGAATCAAGCAATTAAGCTAAATAGTGTATCTATCGACTATGTTCATTATTCAAATTTCGAGTAAACTTGTACAAAATTGTAGAGGTTTTAACGATTATATGCTGTGGAAATGTCTTAAGTAGCTCGAACAGATTATCCAAGCGTTGCCTTTGATTAGGTGAAGAAAAGCATGTAGGATTGCTCTATAAGAATGACGACGCCAATGTCTCCAACAGACATTAAAATACCAGAAAAACTCATCTATATTAACGTAACACCAGACACGGGTGTTGACTACTCGAAGTCACAAACAGATTGGCACTTACTGGCTGAAAAGCACTTACCGGCTCAATCTAAAATAGGCCTAATGCTTCAACAAGCATAAAATCTCACAAAAATGCATCATCACAGATGTGCATCCAAAACATAACACAACAAGATTATACGAACCTTCAAAACACTACTATTATTCAATCTCAATACTCACACAAGAGCTACAAACATGCTTAACTCACACACTAACCTTAAGCACGTTGTTCAAAGTCGATACACTGAAACATTCCACTAGCAAATTAACCTATCTTGCCTCCCGATAATGTATATTAATAATACTTGTTCATTTTTCTTGACTCCAAGTCAAGCTTTCCTGGAATAATTTAATCAACTTTGTGAATGGTGTTCAAAACTGCTATACTATATCTCACTCACACAATTGCATTAAATGCAATTATTTACGTTAATACTGTGGAAAATACATGTCTCAAAATGACATCCTAAATTAAGTTAATCTCAAATCAATACCTAATAGAAGGTAAAACTGATTTTTTCCTGAACCAGGATAGCCTCCAACTTCGGAAGGCTTCAAAGTATCAGTGGATAAAACTTACACCATGAAAGCAAGTTAACTAATCAGGTTAATCCAATGACAATCATTAAGTAAAGCCACTAATAAATCTGCACTCACAAAAGCGAAGTGCTTTCCATAAAAAGATATCCAACAGGTGGATTAAAACTATAAATGCAACGAACACCAAGGTAAACTTTCCAAGATTCAAATCGCTGCGAGAAAACGAAGTTCCTAACAGAACAGTAGTACATGAAAAACATGTACTGGCCTCAAAGAAATCAGTGTTCCAAACACTGAGAAACAAACGCGATTAATACTATGCTTAGACAAAATATTGGAGGTCTTCCCCTAAATTCTCTTCTCGGCAAATAAAAATACGCACTACTAAGAAATTACTGACTCTACTGGTTAAATGATCCAATCTAATAATACACAAGGGATGAATTCGTTATGCGAATACAAAATCCCGGGAACACAGCAAGTCAGATTCGACAGAAACATCGAACCTAAACTTGTGAATACCCATTTAGTCTACTAAAATGAAATTGCAATTGCTAACAAGTGCCTCTACTAAGCTACGTTAGAGAGTCTGCTGGTCCAGTACCTTTTGTTGCATCTTGAAGCGTCTTAAGCGGGATATATAAAGATCTGATGAATATCCAGGGTATCACCAGATAATACACTCTTCTTCTTCTTCTCTGGATCTGGGAATCGAACCCGGGCCTGCAGCGCACACGCATACTGGTCAGACGACCATACGAGCCTACTCCTTTCATGCCAGAAATACTATAATCCGCCTGAGAAATAGCACTGTCCTGCATGTCGCAGCTCATGAAAGCACTCGCAAACAACCACTGGAGTGCGGTGAAACTATACTCCTCTCCAACAAGGAGAATGCAGTTGTGGGTGGCAGTCATCTCGCTTAAGCATTTCTCATGAAGCTACCCCATTTAATCTAGCCTGCCATTCTGGAAGTCATAACTATAACGTTGAACTTCCCCACTGACATCTCAGACGATAATATGCGCTCTAGTGTCTGCATAATGTACAGCTTAACAAGTCCTGAAGTTAGCATGTATCAGCACAATCATACACGTTACTATTGCTCGTGATGAAGACCTCACAAGGTTTCGAAATGGCTGCCTTGATCATGTACACCGCTGGACAGAGACATACAGTCAGTCCGCGTTCCGCTTCGACACAATTCTTCTTGACCAAGATGGCAGTATACATTTACAACTGTTCTGAAAAATATCTCAGATCCATTATAAAATGGTAGCTTTAATAAGTTCTTGAGCACGGTACACGTCCGCTTGTCGAGACACGAAATACTCTGCACGTTTATAACGCACTTTGAAAAAGACTGTTCGGCTTAGCTGAGTATAAACGCGAGCCGTCTCCACACGGAGTTATTACAGCCTGCCTTGCACCTGCGATCTCGCTTACTAGCCGAGTTGCGTAACCACACATATGACACTCCGAATACAAAAGTACAGGTCCAAGTGCAGTCGCCTGCTTGCAGCCAAACGCCACAGCAAGCAACCCCCACTACCATCTTCCTTCATCGATATCTCGATGTGTCAATAACTCGCTTATGGCTTGATCATTATAGATGTTATTCTTGCACGTCGCTTGTTATATTATATTCCTCATATAAAATAGCTTTCTGCTATGGTAATCTGCGTTCTACGTCCTTTGAAAAGTCTTCTAGTACTCTAATTCACTTCAAAACAATAAAGATGATCCTGTAGCCTGGATCGATATATGACATGACGTCACATATACGTTTATTGATTGGTCTATCTGTGTGTCCACCCACTCGGGAATGCTCGTTACTTTCCGATCTCGAACCGAATGACACTTCTTATATTAACGGCGTGATAGATCGTGACTTGACTCACGAGCTCAACAGCATCGCGTCTCTCGTCGTCTTCACTACAGTATCTGGGCATAACCTTATGGAAATATACGGTACAGTACCAAGTTTCACTGCGCTTGGATGCTTAAATCGCGAGAAACATCAATTTGAATATTTAAATTTCGCGTCGCCGCCATGTTGGATTTGTGCTCATTGTGCTTATTGAGCGTCCATAGGTGATCTTATGTTTATAGTCTCTGTACACATACAAAATGTCAGTTTGATTGCTGTCATAGATTAATAGATATTGACAACCGTCTAAATATTTTGGATGGTCGCCATGTTGGATTTTAACGCGTCTAGACCATAGCGTTATGTACTATTAGATGAGGATTATTGTGTACGTTCATTATTCAAACGTTGATTTCGATCTCATGAATAGAACACAAGGAATTTCTAAATTTCGCACAGCCGCCATCTTGAGGTTATTTAAACAATTGAATTAAATTAGATGTCAGTGCATTGCAATTTGTATAGTTATTTGCTGCACCATGTTTCATTGCGATCGGATGGTTAAATCGCGAGAAAAGTCTTATTTAAATGTGTCAACTTTGCTTGGCCGCCATGATCGTTGTAATTAACGGCTTTTGAAAGTCACATAGGTGAACGTCTAGTAGTGCCCCTTATCACGGTACAAAATGTCAGTGTGATATTAGTAATAGTTTGGGAGATATAGAATGCCGGTGGAATATTTCGCACAGCCGCCATGTTGGGATTGGTGAGACGTAATAAGATCTGAAGGGCACGGTCGGGGTCGGAGGAAATAGTACTATGACCTTACCGAGTTTCATAAAAAATTGCTCCAGCCGTTTAGAAGTTATCAGGGGGGACACACACGGACGCACACACACACACACACACACAGGGACAAAATGTGATCTCATAAGCCTATTTTATCTTAAATCAACATAAGTTAATAATAATTGTAATAAATAATAATAATAATAATAATAATAATAATAATAAGTAATAATAATAACAATAATCAATATCCTGTGAACCACGTGAAATATTTTCATGCTTTTCCATCTCCTTTCACGTTTTCTTTATCTTCCGTTCACACTATTCTTCTTTGCCTTTTGTATATTTCTTGGAAACCCTTGATCCCCTTTATCATTTTTCTAGACGCGGCTTTGTCTAACATGTCATCTTTTGTGAGATTATTTCTGCAGTATCGTTTTGACTTCAATAAAACAACGGATTTATCTTGTCATAAATCAAAATGGTCAACTATTCTTTTCACATTATTATTATTATTAGTGTTATTATTATTCTCAAGGACTGAAAATTTATTATGGAACTTGTGATTTTCTTTTACTCCCAGTATGTTGATTTTCAGATCGTATTGAATGACGCGGGTCCACCAGCTAAGGGCGTTCGGGCTCTCATCTGTTGGCGCTTTTTGAAGTCAAGTTCGGGCTCAATGCCAGTGAATGTGTTTTCCCTAAAAAACATTCTTTATGATCCTCTCTGTCTTGCTAACTTACGACGTAAATAACAGCTTTAGAGATGCCTCATAAATTGTATCTTCCAGTGTTAGGGAATCGATAAAGATTATTATCTTCACACGCATTGCAGGCGAATCCAGAACCTTGGCCAACTGTTTGCTAGTATGTACGTTGTTGTTGTTGTTTTTGTTGTTGCTGCTGCTGGTGCTGCTGCTGCTGCTGTTGTGTATGTTTATGTTTATAAGACGAGGGATATGTTTGGTCATCAGTCCCGTGTAATTGTGGAATTTGCCAGATGGTTTGCGTTATTGTAGCGTCTATAGTAGCAATGCATAGGCTATGTAACTCTAACTACATTACTTGAGTTAGCATTGGGATAAGATCCCAGCCCAGAATTTGCATGGAGTGGGTGTAGGAATAAATCCGGGGGGAAACCACAGTTTTGTCCCAGTTAACTAATAATACGATTTACGATTGTTTTTGATTAATATTACTTTATATTATCATATATACAGACTAGATCAGGCAGCTTCATTCGAGTAGTATTCACTATCTATTCCCTTCCTATTCCCATTTCTACGGGGTCGGAGATGAGTCTTTACATGCCGACTTTCCTACAGCCCAATGTTCTTCCAGACCCCAATTCCATCAGAGGAGTTAATGAGAGAGTAATAATAATATTTAAAAAAAACTCTGATCCTCCCAGCTCTGCTTCATCCACTGACTGTGCGAGGCATAATTCCCGTAACGTCCAAGGACGGTGTCTGAGAGCTGAAGATACTGTAACGATTCGTGCAGTTGCCGTCGGCCGCCACCCCTTTCTCCTCATGTCAAGTGGGCGGGGTGTATGGAGAACGCTGGGCAGCCAATTAGGCCAAGGCTAATTAGGGTAGCCCCTCCCCAAGGCCACCACCAATACAATAGCGCTACGAATCACGTAGACTATTGACGCAAGTCTTCCAGACTGTTCTGCTTCTGGAAACTACTGGATGCGACAGGAAGGTCCCGAACAAAGTACTGGGAGGAGCTAAAGAGTTCGGGAAACCAACCACGAGGACATACTCGACGCTACTGGAAGGGGCAACACCGAGAACATTCGAGACCAGGAGCTGGATTGGTTATATACCAGTAATGTGCGACGAGCAGTTAGTCCTGGATGAGTCGCCGCTGAAGGTGTGTGCCGAGCGACCAGTGGATATAAATGTGGACAGTGCAGTGGAAATATATAACATAAATAGTGACTGCCAGAAATACTGACTTGCAGAGATCAGTGTACATAAATAGTGACTTATAGCTGTTTAAAGTGAAACTCTGTGTGTGCGTGTGTGCCATTAAGTAGGCCTAATTTGTTTTAGTGTTAATTTGTGTAAATAATTTGATTTAGTGTTAACTAGTGTAAATAACACTATTGTAAACAAAGATTTACTGCATTATTAAGCCTGACCTATTATTTACGAACCCCGAAAACGTTACAATTGGTGTCAGATGTGTAGGGTCAGGTTATAAGGTGTGCTTCTTTGCGAAAACTGTGTACTTTTGAACAGGCCTACTTTAAGGAAGTATGTACCATAGTGAATTCTTAGTGACTGTCTTGCGTGTACCATCTGGAAGCCTGGTTAATCGTGTGCGGACTGTCCGTGTGTCTCGCATTTTGGACTATAAAATGGCGACAAGGAAAGTAAAACTTTCAGCACTGAAGGTTTCGGAATTACGGCAGGAATTGGAAGAAAGAGAAGCTGATGCCACGGGAACAAAGTCTACGCTACAAGTGCGATTACGTCAGTTACTGCTGGACTGAGGTGAGGACCCAGATATATTCCTTTTTGAGCTTCCTTGTGGCTTAGGTCAGATGGTGGAAATTTTGGAAAAGAAAATGGCGGACAAGGCGGAAAATTTAGAAAAGAAAATAGCAGAAAACTCCAAAATTCTGGAAAGGAATATAATGGAAAATACTGCCAATCTTGAGAGGAAACTTCAAGAAGTAACGCTCACTATGGAAACGAAGCTGAGGGAAGAATTTCAAGAGTCCCTGCGGAAGTTGGAGGACGAGCTTGCGAGCGCCCTGCTTCAATATAAGGACAAGCAACGAAACGAAACCATTGCCGCTGCTGGACCATCGGAAGGTAAGGAGAGTTTACCTGTTCCCGTCGCTGGGCGGACTGACCTGCCAATGGATCGTGCACCCGTTCCCGCAGTTGGGCGTTCTGACCTGCCAACATTCGATGGGAAGTCTGCATGGGAAGAATACTTCACCTTGTTTGAGACCACCGCCATGGTTAATGGGTGGTCAGAGGCCACGAAAGCTGCAATGATGAGCTTGTCGCTGCGCGGAGAAGCCCTACGAGTCCTACAAGCTGTTCCCTTATCGGAGAGACAGAACTACGACGTTCTTGTTCAAAAACTGGAAATGCGGTTCGGACATCGACACATGGAGCAGCTATATCGCTCCCAGTTAAGAAATCGCTGCCAAAGACCTAACGAGAGCCTACAGGAGTTCGAAGCCGACATAGTCCGTCTCGTTAGGAGTGCCTACCCAACAGTGCCCAGCGACGTTTACGAGAGTCTTGCTACCGAGAAGTTTCTCGACGGGCTCCGCGAGACCGAGACACAGCGGGCTGTGAAGCTGGCGCGCCCGTAAACGTTGAATGATGCTTTGACCCTAGCCCTTGAGTTCGAGGCTGTTCTACAATCCGTGCGCAGCCAGGCGCGCATTCGAGCTCTGGAGGGAGACAAGGAGGTCCAACCTGTGCCTTCCATAGAAGAAATCGTGGAGGAAATTCTTCAAGCCTTGCAGACCAAGAAGAAACGGACGAGGTGCTGAGGCTGCGGGGAGGTTGGGCACCTCAGAGATCGATTCCCTAAACTTACGAATAACAAGTACCAGCCGCAGGGAAACTAAAGAGGGTTGATGGAAAGGGGCGACTGTCAACCCGCACCAACTCAAGGAATGCCCCCACTTCTGCTATCGTCGCGTCTCTGGGTCGTCAAGCCAACTCAATTTTTGTTAGTGGCCATGTGGATGGAGAACCCAGAGACCTACTGATGGACACAGGGGCCACAATGACCATCATCCGACCAGGCATCGTCAGAAGAGCAATAACAGCCACAAGATGGACACTGCGAACAGCAACGGGGGAACCAGCCAACGTTCGAGGGGAGGCAGTCGTCGACTTCATCATCGGTGATACCCAGTTTCGCCATCGTGTCTTGATCGCTGAGGTGGAAGAGGACGTTATTCTCGGGATGGACATCATGACTAAGTACAAATTCGGACTAGACTTGGGAACAGGAATTTTGAGAGTCGGAAACGAGGAGGTAGTGCTGCAGAAGAGGAACGCCTCGTCGGTACGGGTGATAGCAGTGGAAGACATGGTACTGCCAGGACGTAGTGAAGTAATGGTAGAAGGGAAGCTGGACGGTGAAATTTCCCAAGGTTGTGTCATCATGGTAGGGCCTACGTTTGGCGAAGACGAAACTGGACATGGAATGCTGGTAGCCAAAGCTTTGGTTCGTGCAGGGGCGAACATTCCTGTGCGGGTAATGAACCTTCATGATCGTCCAATAACCGTTCGGGAAGGAACCAGCCTGGGAATTTGTTCGTCCGTGTCCTCCGTTGTACGCCAAGTGCGAACAGCTGCCTCCTCATCCGGTATACCTTCAGTGTGGGTTGACAGTCTTATCGAGGCAGCGTGTCAAGAGGTAAATCCTGGGCAGAGTCGAGAGGTAAGGGAACTTCTCAAACGTCATAAGGATGCCTTCCAGGATGGGACTGGTAATGGAAGAACGAACGTGGTGCAACATTGCATCGATACGGGTGACTCAAGACCTATTCGCCAGACGCCCAGAAGATAGCCACTAGCCAAGCGAGAGGAAGCCGAGCAAATAATCAGTGATATGGCTCGCGATGGGGTGATTGAACCTTCAAGCAGCCCCTGGGCCTCGCCAGTGGTGCTGGTGAAGAAGAAAGATGGATCTACGTGGTTTTGCGTAGACTACCGCCAGCTGAACAATGTGACGAAAAAGGACAGTTATCCTCTACCACGCATCGATGACACCCTGGACGGGAGCACGATCTTCTCCACATTGGACCCCAAGAGTGGCTACTGGCAGGTCGGCTTGGACCCCAAAGACAAGGAGAAAACCGCCTTTACGATTGGTTCGGGGATGTGGAACTTCACAGTTATGCCGTTCGGACTCTGTAACGCCCCTGCTACGTTTGAACGTTTGATGGAGCGAGTCTTAAAAGGGCTGTCTTGGGAAACCTGCTTGGTCTACTTGGATGACATCCTCGTTCTCGGAAGGACGTTCGAAGACCGCCTAAAGAATTTGGAGCAGGTGTTCTTACGTCTAAAACAAGCCAACCTGAAGCTCAACCCCAAGAAGTGCTTCTTCTTTCGGAAAGAAGTTAATTACCTGGGCCACGTTGTTTCCGGAGAGGGGGTCGCTGCAGATTCGGAGAAGATAAACGCGATGAAGGAATAGCCAATACCGAAGGATAAGCGCGAAGTCAGGAGTTTCCTCGGACTATGCACCTATTACCGTCGATTCGTGCCAAGATTTGCTAACATCGCGAAGCCTTTGACTCGACTTACCGAAGAAGGTCGGAGTTTTGTGTGGGACACGACCTGTCAACAGGCTTTCGAACAACTGAAGGAGGTATTGACCAATGCTCCTATCCTGAGTTACCCACAACCGGAAGGACTGTTCGTTTTGGACACCTATGCTAGCAATGTGGGCATCGGTAGCGAGCTCTCCCAACTGCAAGGTGAGCAGGAAAGAGTAGTAGCTTACTTCAGCAAGGTTCTTTCTAAACCGGAGAGGAACTCCTGCGTGACTAGAAGGGAACTGCTTGCTATAGTGAAGTCGGTGGAGCATTTCCACAAGTACCTCTACGGGAGGAAGTTCGTTCTACGGACTGATCATGCAGCACTTACGTGGCTTCTGAGTTTCAAGAACCCGGAGCGACAGGTAGCCAGGTGGATCGAAAGGCTCGAGGAGTACGACTTCGACTCTGAACACAGGGCTGGTCTTAAATGCCGAAATGCTGATGCTCTGTCTAGGAGACCGTGCGCGCAAGACTGCAAGCACTGGAATCGGATAGAAGACAAAATTGCAGCGGTAAGAAGAAGTACTGTGACTGACGACCACTGGCTGAATGAGGAAATCCGTAAGGACTAAGAAAACGATCCGGACTTAAAGCACCTACTGGAACGAAGCATTTCCAAATTAGCTGTACCCAAGTTGGGCTGTGGACTAGATGGGTTGGACTGGAGGATTGTAAGAAGCATGCTATAGGAAGTCTTTCGGCGCACAGGGATTGAGATTCTGGTGTGCTGCTGGCCCCGAATAGACGTGGTGCCTCGGAAAACGGTGGACTGTTACTTCTTCGTCAACTCACGATGCCGTGAAGGACCGAGCTGTTCATACCGTCACCCTGTTGGAAGTGTCTGCTCCGAGACGGAACAGTGTTAAGGAGGGGGCAGTGTAACGATTCGTGCAGTTGCCGTCGGCCGCCATCCCCTTTCTCCTCATGTCAAGTGGGCGGGGTGTATGGAGAACGCTGGGCAGTCAATTAGGCCAAGGCTAATTAGGGTAGCCTCTCACCAAGGCCACCACCAATACAATAGCGCTACGAATCAGGTAGACTATTGACGCAAGGCTTCCAGACTGTTCTGCTTCTGGAAACTACTGGATGCGACAGGAAGGTCCCGAACAAAGTACTGGGAGGAGCTAAAGAGTTCGGGAAACCAACCACGAGGACATACTCGACGCTACTGGAAGGGGCAACACCGAGAACATTTGAGACCAGGAGCTGGATTGGTTATATACCAGTAATGTGCGATGAGCAGTTAGTCCTGGATGAGTCTCCGCTGAAGGAGTGTGCCGAGCGACCTGTGGATATAAATGTGGACAGTGCAGTGGAAATAAATAACATAAATAGTGACTGCCAGAGATACTGACTTGCAGAGATCAGTGTACATAAATAGTGACTTATAGCTGTTTAAAGTGAAACTCTGTGTGTGCGTGTGTGCCAGTAAGTAGGCCTAATTTGTTTTAGTGTTAATTTGTGTAAATAATTTGATTTAGTGTTAACTAGTGTAAATAACACTATTGTAAATAAAGATTTACTGCATTATTAAGCCTGACCTATTATTTACGAACCCCGAAAACGTTACAATACTTCGTCGCCAGATACATCTGGGAATGGTGACAGGCCGATCGCACATATTTATGATCGCTAACTTGGGTTTAATTAAGGTAGTGTCCGGGAAGGTAATTGTTCTCGTTGAGCAAACTAATCTAATCGAAACAGAGGCTGGACGGCGCTACAGTGACACGTTGCATTGTACGTTATTGAGAATCAGGAGACATTAGTCGACGTGTTGGCTCGGGGCCATTATGGGTGATATCGTGATCGTTGAGGCCCATTCGAACCCATTCATGAATGCTGTGCAGGACACACGCGCGGTATAGCCGTGGTCGTTCAATCGTGCGCCACGGCCGCGCGGGCAGCTGCAGCAAGTCCGGAGGTTACTGGTTCGAATCCCGGCTCTGACAGTGGCTATCCTGATTGTGGTTTTCCCTGGGTTTTTCCACACCACCTCCATGCGAATGCCGGGATAGTTCCTTACTGCAAAGTACGGGGTGCCTATCCCATCCTTGTCCCGGATACAGTTACACTACTACAGTCATCACAGGAATACAGATAATCAGCCAATTTCAACACACGCCTAACTACACAGGGATGATGACCAAGATGTCGGATTCGATACACGACACGGCTCCATCCTGTAAGCCTAGATGATAAACTAGACACCGGTCGCGAAAGCCTACGATCTAAACAACACCAAAGGTCTTGACATGCCTGAATGCGGCAGAGTTACAAACCCGGCGAGAAGGTAAGAAACTTATGAGCAGAGGGTATACCGCCTTGCGTTTGCCGAATGCAACGTACTGCGTGAATGATCGAATATCATATTGTGGGAAACGGTTTCCAGATTATGAAACTCACGTGCATCGAATATAAGACGGAATTATTTACACATAGAAACTGATTAAAATACAAAATAGAGAATTAAGAGGATGTGCTTCGTGGCTCGTTGGAACTCGGAATTGCTTTTCGGTTGTTCTCGAACAATTGCTCTGAGCTCACTCGTGCTGCCTCTATATCCTCGGTGGAAAAACCTTTAGATTCTTCCTCCGGTTCCCACAATTTTCGCCGACGAGAGCATGTTTTCATCGACGAATGAAAGGCATTCGGCACAATCCTGATTACGTAGCCAAGTATCAGCGCTCTGACCGTGTTTCTGTTGCATGTTGGGCCAGGAGGAGTTCGTTTGCGATAGGAATGTTGCACAGAATCGAGCAACATCCACATGGACATGCAATCACCGCCGGACAACATGGAGACCTGGCCGGATACCGCGCCAAATACGAACGGCGCTCTCTAGGATGTTGTCACTGCGGCCTGGAACAAGGAGACAGGGAGGTATAATACTTACGCTTCCTCCCTAATTGATTTCATGGCCTCATGCCTGCAAGATGTCATCCCAGCAGAGTTGCGTTGTTCTCTTACTGAGAGGATCCTCCAACGACTCTTTTCAGGGTCACGAATAAGCCCACACCTTTGGTGTTGTTTAGATCGTAGGCTTTCGCGACCGGTGTCTAGTTTCATAAAACCATATATGTCAGTGTAGGAATAAAATAAGCATGAAAATACTTCACAAACGAGACTCGAACTCTGGATACTAGAGGCTAATGGCAGCACCCACGATATAACACTCACAATGTGACCACTGGACGGATATATCATATCATGTCCCAGGCCAAAAGATGTAACAAGCCACGTCCTGTGGCCATATATGAACAACGAAATAGAACTTAACTCAACGCTATGTTGCATGTCCTATCCTCCCACCTGTTCGTGCTGCGGGTAACCATACCTTCCAGGACTAATTTCTTGTGTCAGCAACTGTACAATTCCTGAATGCCTATATTTGCCATCATTGATATCGTGAAAATGCAGTCTTGAAGAAGTATACATTATTTGCCATGGATAGCAGTTATATCTTAGTCGAGACCAGTCGTGCACACGATTACCATGGCAGTGAACCTAGAGAGTGGTAATGAACACTGTCGCACCTGCTCCTTTATCACACTGTTGTTGTTTCCACATACATGTACTGGTTTTACTTCTTCCATATTTGCTGTCCGACTCTTTGAACCGTGGTGGCCACCTGTGCTGAGCATTTAATAGATGAGATGTCATCAACGACGTCGTGAAAATCCAATTCTTGGAATCGAAGTCCACAGCAGTCTACCATTACAGTGTTAGCTTCAGCTGTACCGTTGCTATAAGAATTAAAGCGTCTACCAGATTAGCTCAGTTGGTAAAGCAGCGGGATACCCATCTATGTATATAGCTTGTACAGTTCTCTTTGTTCAATACATGATCGAGTAGCTGAAATGCCTCGTGATATTTTCTTGTTTCTAGCATTTAACAACAGAATATGAATTTTAAAATATTTCACTGTGATTCATATAGTTGAGACATCCGAAGCCTAATAAATGCGGGTCTTTCATTCCCCTCCTGCAATTGCACTTTCTTTCTTATTCTCGGTACTTCAAAGAATTGATCTTTTATTTTCATTCTTCAATATTAAGGCAGATAATATGTGTCCTATCCTTTAAAACACTACCACCACTACCACTACCACCTCCTCCTTCGGTCTTGAAACGAACTTCGAGAAAAATACTGCGCAGTGATATGAATGATGTCGGTATTTGGTACATCCTTTTTTGCCATACAGTAATTATCTGCTTTCTGTGCCTCAAAACAAACTGTCGATGAATAAGAAGTGTATAGGCAATCACCAACATACACAATTAAGGTATTTAAGTTGATTTTTCTCGCATATTTTAGTAATTCTAGGTCTTGACTTGTAAGTCAAGATGCACAACCTAGATCACGAAAAATCAACTATTGACTATTTTGATACAGATGTGACCCAGAAATTGTATTAACTCAATACACATGAGGTTTGGTCAAAATATATTTATATCTGTTCCCCCGCGATACGGTATGTTACAAAAGGCAGACACGAAATCTGAAAACCACTGATATGGTTTTGAGTTGACCTGGAATGGATAATATTCTAATAGATAGCGAAAGAAACAAATGTACAAACAGTGGACCCCTCACAATTGTATTTATCTAGATGAAAGCTCCCTTATGAACCAAGAGGAGACTGCAGTATGTCTGGCGTTACGGAGTTTCACACGAGGAGTCAAGTTTGTTATTTACTTGTCGTGTGTGATTTAAATCAACTATACATTACGTTAAAGTTTTGACCTAATTATTATTGATTTCTTAAACTGTTAATATACCAAATTGGGTAGCCATTGAAGATATACATTTGAAATAAAAATGATAAATAATCCAAAGTTATTTATTTCTGTCATTGTTTAAACATTTGATTCTAGATAAAAGTAGTTATGGAAATGTTTATAGTTGAAAATTTACTAACGAAAATCAAGGTTGGTTGGTTGGTTGATCCCTCAGTTTAGGGGCTGCGACAACGCGGTCATGTAGCCCCGTGTACTTTGGGTGTGTGTAGAATGTGTCTGATAACCGGTGTTAATTGTGATGGCTGTATTAGTGTGTGTTATCTGTAATTCAGGTAAGGAATGCAGACGATCAATTTCAAGTAGTTCCTACTTTTGCTACCAAATGCTACCGTCAACGGTACCTAGCTATGAACTTGACTACTATATGTCACCGCAACCGGCACCAGGCACCGAACGTTGGAACTTATAGAGCGTTAATCAAATCTAACCTACAAATGTAGCTAAACACAATTGTAGTTGGTGGAAGGTTCTTGTACATGCCATAAATCTATGACATGGGCCCGCCGGCTTTACTTCCCCTTGGAAGGAAGGTATACTGAGGGATTTTAACGCTCTTAAAACAACCGACGACTTCGGCCGGTTTGACCCGCGATCTTGGGCATAGAAGTTTAGCATGCTACCAACTACGCCACCGAAGTCGCTCGCGAAAATCAATAATCCTAAGAACATTAGAACCAATTCCGGTCATGAATAACCAATGGTCACTTTCAATTTTTTTGTGTGTCACTTTTGTGCCTTTCCTGACCTTTCTTGTAGGACCTCGAACCTTTAATGCTGTAGTGGTTGGAGGCATTTCTTTTCTTTTGTCATCAGGGCCGATGACTGCTCTACTAGACCCTCTAACACAAGCATCATCATTATTGTGGAGTATTATTAACAGCGGTGAAGGCTGTGTCTCTTGAAGGGTCGTTTGAACAAGAAATAACACCAATTCTTTTGAATTAAGTTTGCTACGAATGTTACATAATATATGATAGATGCTGTGCACCTTTCCTATGGCAATGTGGTGCAGTTTTTTGTATTGTTCGCGCAGCTGCGAACTAACCCGTTGAGCAGGTTAGGTCAAACAATGCTCGCTACTAGTTGATCTCACCTGGTGTGTGACAGCCTGCGTGTGCCTGCCTGGCTGGCTTGCCGCACGTGCGCATAGCATACGGTTCATTCATGGAATACCTCGTGCTAAATATGCATTTACAAGAATGTCACTTTATGGGGGTCTTATATGTGCTGCGATATTGCTGGCAGAATGGCACCCCTGTTCCCTAATGCAAATCATTGTCCACTTTTGCTACAAGTTGGTACATCCACATACATAGGCTACATAGATACATACCTACTGCACATGCGTGTACAGTATTATTTTATTATAGACTAGCAGTAGTGCCCGGCTTCGCCCGGTGGATTTATTTGTTTTATGGATGATAATGAACAGCCTACTACTACAGAACTGGAACATGATAATTAAACTAACAGAAAAAAGTATTTTAAAAATACAACTTTTTTTGGTGGTGGTGGTGGTGGTGGTGGTGGTGGTGGTGGTGGTGGTGGTGGTGGTGGTGGTGGTGGTGATAAGTAGTACAGTATAATGGACGTAACATTTAGGTCATTTTCCCCTAATGGTAATAATGAATAGGGAAACGGCTATTTACTAACTACAACACTGACACATGTAATTTACAAACAAATTTTAAAACAAGTAGTTCCTTGAAGAACTAAATAGCCTATTTTCATATGTCTTACTCGTGTTTATTGCCTCTATCAACATACAATATTTCAGTTTGAAGGTTGTGATAGATTCGTAGATATTGAGAACCGTCTAAATATTTCAGATGGTTCGCAGGTTGGATTTTTATTTATGTGCTATTACATGAAGATTATTGTGTACGTGTGGTATTCAACGTTCAATCGCATCATTAGAACACTAGAAGTAAAAACGAGATTTTAAAATTTCGCACAGCTGCCATCTTGTGGTTATGAAAACAATTTAAATAAATTAGATGCCAGTGGATTAACATATGTATAAGTATTTAACGTGCAATGTTTCACTGCACTCGGATGGTTAAATCACGAGAAACGTCCATGTAAATATGTATAGTTCGCGTCGCCGCCATGTTGGATTTGTGCTCACCAGGTTACTGAAAGTCCTATAGGTGAACTTATGTTCATAGCCTCTCTGAACATAAAAGAATTCAATTTGATTGCTGTGAAAGATTCGTAGATATTAAGAACCATCTAAATATTTCGGATGCTCGCCATTTTGGATTGTTATATGTATAGGCCATAGAGATATGTACCATTAAAGGAAAATTATTGCGTATGTTCATTAATCAAACTTTCACTTCGATCGCATGATTACGACACAAGAAATAAAAACTTGATTTCAAAATATCGCACAGCCGCCATCTTGAGGTTATGTAAACAATTGAACTGAATTAGTTGTCAGTGCATTACAATATGTATAATCATTTACTGTATCACATTTCACTGCGCTCAGAGAGTTAAATCACGAGAAAAGTCTATTAAAATGTTTCAACTTCGCTTGGCCGCCATGTTCGTTTTGTACTTTACAGGTTTATGAACGTTACATTGATAAACTTATAGTAGTGCCCTTGATCACCGTACTAAATTTCAGGTTGATATCTGTAATAGTTTAGGAGATATAGAATGCCGGTGAAATATTTCCCACAGCCGCCATTTTGAGGTTATGTAAACAATTGAACTAAATTAGATGCCAGTGCATTGCAATGTGTATGAACATTTGCTGTACCAAGTTTCATTAAGTTTGGATGGTTAGATCGCGAGAAAAGTCTATTTAAAAGTCTCAACTTCGCTTGACCGCCATGTTCGTTTTGTAGTTACCAGGTTTTTGAAAGTCTCATAGGTGAACTTCTAGTAGTACCCTTTATCACCGTACACAATTTCAGGGTGATATCGGTAATAGTTTCGGAGATACTGAATGCTGGTGAAATATTTTGCACAGCCGCCATGTTGGATTGGTGAGAAACAATAAAATTTGAAGGGCACGGTTGGGGTCAGCCAGAATGGTGCTATGATCTTGCCGAGTTTCATTGAAATCGCTCCAGCCGTTCAAAAGTTATTAGGGGGACACACACACACACCTCACACACACAAACACACACACACACACGCACACGCACGCACGCACACACACACGGACAAAAGGTGATCTCATAAGCCTTTTTTTTTTTTTTTTCAAAATTGAAAATAGGCTAAAAATGATTAGAAAGAGGACTAAGTGAAATAAAAGATACTGCCTAGGGCCAATATCTCATTGGCTGTTGTAAAATAGAGACCAATAGTGTCGTCTTTTGCCGCATAGCGCCGTAGGAAAATAATCAGAACAGTTTGGAAAACTTCGGCTGTCCCGAGCTACTGAGGTAGCAATAGTATCATTTCTCGCCACATAGCGCTCAACGATAAGGTTGGGAATAAATTAGGGTAAATTTGAAAGCTTCAACGCCTATTGCAGCTGGTAACCTCAATGTACTGAACCAACGTATACAGAGGCATAACATTTTCATGATGATAACTGTTTTAAGGGGCCTAAGAAATCTTTTTGCACTAATTACACCCCGTGACTGCAATTTATAAACAGCGCAAGATGCAACTATTTTCGCAATTCTGCACCCCGTCAACAATAGACTTATTAAAATATTAAAATACTCTTACAGTTACACTACTACGGAGATGAATGATTCAAGGGCCTTAATACGTGGTTTTCAAGTTCATTTTGTCTGTTATTCTAAATGTAGGGAATGGAGAGCGTTGTCCAAAATATCAAGTGGACAGTGTTACTAGCAGGGTTTCAAAGTGTAGGCTATGTAAAATTTGGTGCAATTAGGAGAAACGGTGTAGATTTGTGATAAAGTGCCTAAATGCAGGGAATGGAGTGGTCTGTCCGAAATTTCATGTAGACAGTGTTCTCGCAGGGTTCCAAAGGGTAAGTATACACATTTTGGTTCAGATCGGTGAAAAGGTGTAGATTTGTGCCAAAGGGCCTAAATGCAGGGAATTGACTGGTCTGTCATAAATTTCACGTAGGCAGTGTTACTCGAAGTGTTCCAAAGGGTAAGTATACACATTTTGATTCAGATTGGTGAAACGGTGTACGTATCACTAACCATAACGCCAGCGCATGCAGATAGAGCTGTTTGGGAGCACGTGTTCTACCAACTTACTGAACAAAAATCAATCTTGAGGGTTACCTGAGAAGTGTAGCCTAATGCTACATAGCCTAAACTACTCCTCTTGAATCTGGCTATCATATTAAAAAAAAGAATTTTACGAATCGGACTGGTACTGCTCGAGTCGAGAGGAATTTGCATCGCAGACTATTAGCAGTGGTGGTGACGAGTGATGCGGTTTCTCGATCCTTGCGTAGTAACAGAAGCAAATACATTAGTCGGTGACTCAGTCACTCATTCCCATCGCCACACTGGTTTCAGAAAAGACATGTTAGCAGTATTGGAATAGACGAGGATGTCAGGTAACACGGCGGGCTGTCGACAGGCTTCTCAATTCTCGCCTGCTCCTACCCGCCTCTGCTCTTCATCCCGCAAGTTCACAGAGCTTGGAACCGAGCAGTAGTTGCAGAGATTAGCTCGTTTAAACACACAAACTCTTCAGCTTTATTATATTAGTATAGACTAGCAGTTATCTACCTTCTCCTCCCGCAATGTATCATACTGTTCATTAATGTCCCCATGGATGTAGATGCATGCCGAGGGGCAGATAACCTCGCTGTTCCGCCACTTATAACAATAACTAACTAACTAACTAGCATGCATGAAGTTCGTTTGGTATATTAGGTGATAGATGAAGCACTGTCTCTTCAAAGAAACGTTGAAATGGGTCCTCTACGGCTCACGTTAAGATTACTACGGCTGGTCATTCCTTGATCAGTTTCATGAACGGGAGATTTTTAAAATATCTCTCACACAGCTCATCCTAGGGTCTTAAAATGTGGTTTTCGGGGACCTGCCGACTATTGCGTCTCGTAGTGAAGGGTATAAGATGAGCCAAGTACGATCCTTGTATGACAAGTTCGATATTTTGCCTATTTTACGCATATCTTGTAGCCTCCGTGGCTTAGGTGGCAGCACGCCGGCTCCGTGGTTCAAATCCCGGTCACTCCATGTGAGATTTGTGCTGGACAAAACGAAGGCAGACACGTTTTTCTCCGGGTACTCCGGTTTTCCCTGTCAAAAATACTCTCCAATGTCATTACATTTCATCTGTCATTCATTTAATCACTGCCCCAGGGGAGTGCGACAGGCTTCGGCAGCTGGCACGGTTCATATCCTCGCCGCTAGATGGGGGCTTCATTCATTCCATTCCCTGACCCGGTCGGTCGACTGGAAACAGGCTGTGGTTTTTCATTACGCATATCTTATCTTATGCCCCTTTTTAACATGGAGTTCAAATCTGAATTAGACAATATAACTACCTTCAGACCCATCCAATCGCCTAATACACCTTGGTGTAAATTTTGGTACTTATCTTCCTCAAGGTAATACATGCCAAGATATAGCCTACAGCAAATGTGAATCATACCTAGGGGATACTCAGTTTGGATTCCGTAGTGGTTTTGATACCAGAGAAGCATTATTGGGGATGCAGGTTTTGGTGCAAAGATGCATAGATATGTATGTGGATGTTTATGCTTGTTTTATTGACTACGAAAAAGCATTTGACCTTGTGAAACATGTAACATTACTGCATATCCTACATGATATTGGCCTAGATAAGCGAAATATAAGAATTGTTGCCAACTTGTACTGGAATCAAACCGCTTCAGTAAAAGTAGATTGTATTAACACCAGTAGTGTTGAAATAAAACAAGGAGTAAGACAAGGCTGTGTTCTATCTCCACTTCTTTTCAATATCTACTCAGAGAAAATATTTTCTGAAGAACTGTAAGGTCAACAGGAATGTATAATTGTTAACGCATTGAACAGGCAAGAGCTGCATTTAAAAATAAAAATAAAACTACAGTGTAAGAGAGGCCGAGGAAGGAGGAGGATATCCTGGCTAAGGACTCAACACTCCTACACTATTCCAAGTTGCTAAAAATAAACAACAGTTCGTCCTGATGACAGCCAACGTCCACTGAGGATATGACACGTGTGTAGATTTGTATAAGTTACAAACAAACTCACTTTGATTTTATAGATGTGAAGTTGTTGTTGATTCATTTAGGGGTATTGCGACATCGTGGTCATGTAGTCCCTTGTACTTGGGTGTGTGTGGGATTTGTCTGATAACCTGTGTTATTGAGATGGCTGTATTAGTGTGTGTAGTTGTAATTGAGATGAGGATTGGGAAGGAGGTGGCCGTGGCCCCATCCCAGCATTCGCCTGGAGTAGAAGTGGGAAACCACGGAAACCCACTTCCATGATGGCTGAGGTGGTTGGGAATCGAACCCACCTCTTCTCAGTTTTTGCCTCACGAGGCTGAGTGGACCCCGTTCCAGCCCTCAGACTAGAATTAAAATTCTTGGCAGAGTCGGGAATCGAACCCGGAACTTCGCGGTGTCAGCCAAGAGTGCTAGCCACTACGCAACGAGGCGGATTATAGATGTAGAACATAGGTTGTATCTGTGGGGTGTACTCTCCATGGTCACATTTCAACTAAGTGTGGATCTTGCATATCAATAAAGAAATTATCAATATCATACTAGCCGATGACGAGATGACATTTTCTGCTTTATAGGGGGGGATTAAACCAAAATGTATAAATTGACGGGATCCTAGAAGAGTGCAAATAACACCGTAAACTTAGTTGTTAGACCCCTTAAAAAACAGTTATCAACTACACCATCAACAACAACAACAACAAAATTCGCATTTGAATTTATTTTGATTTTCTGTTGTCTTTTATACTTTATCTTTTCTTTCTAACTTTTTAAATCCGTTCCTTAACTGTAGTATAATTGTGTGTTACGAGGGCGGAATTAATCTCAATGTTCTGCCCCTTATATCAGATATCTACGCCACCGCTGTTGTGCTTCATTTGCATTCACAAGGCCCACTCAGCTCGTTCGACATTGGTTATGATTTTGTTCGGGTTAGCTGGCAGAGGTGAGTAATTTTCTCGGTTATAGGAACGGTTTTAGCCCAGAGTGATATTTAGGGATATGCCGGGCCCGTGGTGTTGGGGTAGCGTGCCTCTCTCACATCTGGAGGCCCCAAGTTCGATTCCTGGCTCTGTCAGGGATTTTAGGAACTGATGTAAGGGCTGGAACGAGGTGCACTTAGCCTCGTGAGGACAATTGAGTACGGTAGTTGCCTGATAGTGAGTCAACGTCCCGGTCACGGAGACCAAGATTATCGGCCTATGGGACCCAACGCGCCGACCACGCGTCACCCCATAATCTGCAGGCCAAATGGCTGGGCAGCGGCTGCTTGGTAGGCCTACGCCCTTCATAGGCTGGTGCCACTGGGTTTGTTTTGATATTTAGGGATGCTGTCGAGCATTGAAATTTGAGGCAGTCGGCTTTGTGCTGGCACATGGAGGTTTGCTGGCACTGCGGTCAATACGCTCAGTGAACGATAAGGCCCCGCTGTCGAGTAGAGAGGCTATAAACGTAAACAATGGAACCCGTAAGTAATTGACGTTTGCGGTTTCGTATATACACCGGGCACTGGTATAAATTGATGTACCTGTTCACCTAAACGCACAGTGCATTTCTAAATAAATTGCTTTTTTGTTGATTCTGTTAATAAGGCGAGATTGAAGGGGTAATTTCTAAGTAAATGACTTGGTGTTTCAGTCTCCTTTGCACATCTTGTACAAATGGGATCTTATTTTGCATGGAATATTGAAAACACCTACTGCAGTCGTTTTTTGAAGTGTGGTCCTCTCTGCAATGTCAAGGAATTAGAGTGGTGTATTTCGCTCAATATGCGCTGGCAAACAACTTCATGACCGATAAGATTAATTTAACTTCTTCAGAATGGCCATTTCTTTCAAAACTAAATGTATATTATGCCAATCTCGGAGGAGTCCCTGGTGATTATTGGGGATGTAAGGGCAATTCCCTTTGTAAAAGATTAGCATTCGGATGAGAAGTATAGCTGGCGGGCCCATGTCATAGAGTTATGACATGTTAAAGAACCTTCCACTAACTACAATTGTGCGAAGCTAAATTTGTAGGTTTGATTTGATTAATGCTCTAAGTCCCAACGTTCGTCGCCAGGTGCTGGTTGCAGTGGCGTCTAGTAACAAAGTTCACAGCTAGGTGTCGTTGACGGTAGCATTTGGTAGCAAAAGTAGGAACTTCTTGAAATTGATCGTCTGCAATCCTTACCTGAATCACAGATAACACACACTAATACAGCCATCACAATTAACACTGGTTATCAGACGAATTCTACACATACCCTAAGTACACGGGGCTACATGACCGCGTTGTCGCAGTCCCTAAACTGAGGAACCAACCAACCAGAAGATTAGCAAACACTTCCGGGTGTCCTTAAATTGTTTAACATTCATGAAGAAATTCAAGTAAGCTTTAGTAGTTCAAATATCACATAAGAAGCTTATTCTAAGTTGATGAAAATGACATTGAATTATTAAACTCAGCAATTTTTCTTGGTGGGGGTCCGGTCACGGACACCAAGAGCCCGCTTATGAGCCTATCTTGGTGTTCCTATGTGAAACACCACACAAGACACGGCATTAAACCTAGAAAAATTGCTGACTTTAAGTCCTTGGCCGTGAAAGCCAATATAACCTTAAATTATGTTTGCATTTAAATTCCACATAGTCCTTCCCATTACAAGATATCTCAACGAAATTTCATAATCAGAACTGAGGAACCTTGACAAACAAGATTATGTAAATAGGCATATATGCCTAATTAACATGGTTATGTTTGTTTGTGTTTCACCAAAAGAATGATTTTATCATTATTTAGGTGCACTTTTATCCAACCCTATTACTTATAGGCCTACAGGTCTGATTTTTCTTAATATTAATAGGCTTGCGCACAATACAGCCGGCAAAACATATGATTAGTATATGCATAACAATGGCCAGAAAATCCGAAAGTTTCTAAAACAATTTGTCAAGAATTTCATTTGCGATAATAATTTTATTTTTCAAATTCAAGGATGAGGATTGTAACTTAATATTTCAATGACTATGACAAAAAGGGTCTTAGAAATCGTAAATAAGATTTTTTTTTCTGGAATCTGACCACTAGTTTCTGAGTAAAGTGTATCTAATTAGTAGATAAATACTTCTACGTGTTTTCGTAATGAAGTGGGAAAAAATGTTTCTGAAGAGCTTTAAAATATCTGGTTCTTCAGTTCTGATTATGACATTTTATTGAGATATCTTGTAATGGGGAGGACTAAATGGAATTATAGACCACCTCGTGGTGTAGCTGCTAGTATCTTGCTGTCGCCCTTGAGGTCTTGACTTGGTTCCCGGCTCTGACAATAAATTTAATTCTGGTCTGAAGGCTGAAACAGAGTACACTCACCTTCGTGAAGGGGAACTCAGAAGATGTGGGTTCGATTCCCACCTCAGTCACCCTGGAAGTAGTTTTTCGGTGATTTCCCATTTGACTCCAGGCAATTGACGGAATGGTCCCCAACTTAATGCCATGGCTTCATCCTTCCCAATCCTTTGGAGAACTACAAACACAAATAGCCTACACACTACTACTACTACTACTACTACTACACACACCACAATAACACAGGTAATCAGACACATTCTTCTTCTATATATACACCCAAGTACAGGGGCTGAATGACCACGATGTCTGAGCTCCTCAAATGAGGACTTCAAATGTAAACAAATTTTATATAATTGTCATCAGCAAACACTTCCCGGGGATCATCACACTTTGATACTGTACAATACAAAATTGCAGAGGAGCTTTCCGTTTACTAACAACCCCAAGACCTCTCTCTGATACGGTGATAGCATTCCCCTAGACGTTCTTTTGTATTTTATCGTCCGTCGAATACCGATGCGCTTCATACTGTAGCCTATATGGCACCTAGTGCATGCCCCAGCAGTGGTCCGGACAGAGTATCAGAACCCGCTGATGAGCGTGACTTAGTGCACCTAGACAAAATCCCGCATCAAACACGGTATAAACCTACAAGATATGCCGGAGTTTAATTATTATTAATATTATTTTAACATTCGAATTGAGCCACCATGGGCTACAAGTTAACAATCAATCTAATTTTCAGTTCGTCTGGCAGCTTTGATGTCCTGCCAGTATCATCTTGAGCCCATCACACAGTCTCTTCTTCCGATCTTCTGAAAGAGGTCTCCCCCGTCTTTTGGCTTCTGTCCCTACCTTAAAACCGCGGTAGTTTTTTGATCATTTGTCTAAATTCATTCATTCCTGTTCATAATGTTGTCCTCCGGATAACGATTCATGTAAGATTATTATTTGCTATTATTATTATTATCATTATTATTAGGCATATTATTTATACAAGCAGTTGAAACCACGAATTATATAAATATTCAAATAATTCTGGTATTCATCATAAAAATTCTTTGTAACTGCATAATTTTACGTTCATCTTAAAAAGGAGGCATTTATTTAATGCTAATTTTCTAATGATATTGTTGAACTAAGCATACTAAAGCTCATTTCGAGAGGGCCTAGGGTTGCTGAAAATAATGTATCGCTTCAGTTCTTCCGCATTGGCACCGGTTTTCCTTGAAATACTTATTGACCATCGATTTGGGCCCGCATTCAATTAGTGAATGGGGGACCACAAGACGCGGTGAAATGCTGGTGACCTATGGTGAGAAGGTGACGGGGCCCATATAATTGGTAAACGCCCTGCAGGAAGGTAACGCTGGGTAGGCGCCCGCCGGAAGTTTCATACCTCCAGCTCGTCACTTCCTGTGCGCCGCGGCCTGTAGTTCCTGTATCCTCTTGCATGGATTGTATACCTGCAAGGGTGAAGGAGATTTAAACAAAAGAATCTTGCCCTTTAACTTCTTCGCAACTCCAAGTTTTTCACTGACACCAAGCTTCCCTTGGTCTGGGAATGATGGTTGAGCGTGACGAATACAGTTAACGAATGATGCTTGCAATTTTCACGGCTTTATATTTTGCGATAATAAGCCATGAGAACTCTGTTTTACCGGAAGTGATTTTTCATTTCTAAAATTGTTGTTTCATTTGAGGGGCTTGGAGATCGTCGTCATTTATCCCACGTACTTCGGTGTGTGTGTGGAATGTTCGTCTATTAACCTGTGTCGCTGTGATGACTGTGTCAGTGTGTGTCATTTTAACTCAGGCGATCGTGGCCGTATGTTAGGAACCATCCCGACATTCGCTGGAATAGAAGTGGGAAACCACGCAAAGCAACTTCCAGAATGGCTGAGGTGGGAATCGAACCAACCTCTTCTCCGTTTTGCATCACAAGGCTGAGTATACCCCGTTCCAGTCCTCAGACTAGAATTAGGACCTCCGGGGCGACAGCCAAGAATGCTAGCCGCTTCACCACATTGCGAAAATAATTGGTACAATACTGGAGAATCAGATTCGTCATTTTTATAAAGTAAACTTGTGTGATCCACTAGCCTGCTGCAATTCATGGATATTGACACCGCATGGGTGACTTGCATAAAAGCGACAACGTTCCAATATCTCAAATCAGAATTAAAATATTTGGATGAGGTGGGAATTGAATTTGCACCTCTGCGTGGCACTAACTACGCTATACACCACTAGGCGAAAAGCGAGAAACTTTTCGTCTCCGCGAATACAATTATTATAGGCATTTGTTCTCTTGATCGAATGAACTTTATTTAATGGATTGGGCTAAATTGAACAAAATAATCTTCAAGCCAGATGAAAAAACAACAACATAATTTTGCTTATATTTGTTTGCTTCAGAATGCATAATACTGTTATCGCTTTAAACGTTCCCTGCAGTTGTGGTTTTAGATTGGTGCGGGTACCGGAAATATGTTCTAGGATAGGGGGATCTTTATTGTGGTAATAAAGTTCCAATATCCTGACTGTAGAGAATAATTGTCTTTTGATTGGTCATATCTGTTGAATAAGACTGAAAAATGAAACCCTAGTTGGAATTCGAATCTTAATTTGCTGCATTCTAGGTAAGTGCGTTAGGCGGTCGCACTACCATATCTTCCGCCCGCCTACTATTTATTTCTAGGTCTTACAGTGACCCTCCTTATTTTAGTATATCTCTTCATAAAATGATATTATCAGTTTCTCATTTATGCGACAAAATATGCTCCTTGTGCATGCATTTTGGACTTACAATAATAAAAATGTCGTATACGCAATATAAGTTATATATTATATACTGTATATGGGTATATACGAGATTGAATAATTAGTTAAAGAGAACACGTTTGATGAAGCTGTTCGTACGAGCCGACTCGGATGGTGGGGTCATGTGATGAGAATGGGAGAGGAGAAATTACCTATGAAGTTAATGAGCTTGGCTATAGAGGATAAGAGAAGGAGAGGCAGACCTAGGAGGTGATCGTTAGATTCAGTGTTCAACGATTTCATAGTGAGAGTCGTAGAAGCAGAGATGGGCCCAGTGCTAATTATTAGAGGATCATGAAGGCGACTTGATTGGAAACAGAAGATTGCAGACTATACACTGGACGCTGAAAGTCAAAACATTCTAAACATAAAATGAATGAATGAATGAATTAAGCAATAAGGAGGAAAAACAGTTATAAATTATATTAATTAATTTCTCAAAGTGTTCATATGTACTGAAAATCAATACTTGTATTTGCTAATAACTAGCAGTAGTGCCCGGCTTCGCCCGGTGGATTTATTTGTTTTATGGATGATAATGAATACTACTACAGAACTAGCCTCAGCCTCCGTGGCTTAGGCGGCAGCACGTCGGCCTCTCACCGCTGGGTCCGTGGTTCAAATCCCGGTCACTCCATGTGAGATCTGTGCTGGACAAAACGGAGGCAGACAGGTTTTTCTCCGGGTACTCCGGTTTTCCCTGTCAAAATTTCATTCCAGCAACACTCTCCACTATCATTTCATTTCATCTGTCATTCATTTAATCATTGCCCCAGAGGAGTGCGTCAGGCCTCGGCAGCCGGCACAGTTCATATCCCTCGCCGCTAGATGGGGGTTTCATTCATTCCATTCCTGACCCGGTCGGAGACTGGAAGCAGGCTGTGGATTTTCATTTTCACTACAGAACTAGCACATAATACTTAAAGAAACAAAAAAAGTATAAAAAAAACTTTTTGTGGTGGTGGTGGTGGTGGTGGTGGTGGTAGTGGGGGTGATAAGCAGTACAGTATAATGGACGTAACATTCAGTTCATTTTCCCGTAATGATAATAATGAATAGGGAAACGGCTATTTTGTAACTACAGCACTGACACATGTAATTTACCAACAAATTTTTTAAAAAATATTAGAAAGAGTAGTAAGTGAAATAAAAGACACTGCCTAGGGCCTATATCTCATTGGCTGTTGGAAATGTAGAGACCAATAGTGTCGTCCTTAGTCGCATAGCGCCGTAGGAAAATAATCAGAACACTTTGGAAAACTTCGGCTGTCCCAAGCTACTGAGGTAGCAATAGTATCATTTATGGCCACATAGCGCTCAACGATATGGTTCGGAATAAATGAAGGTAAATTTGAAAGCACCAACGCTTATTGCAGCTGGTAACCTCAATGTACTGAACCAACACCATTGCACTTATACAGAGGCATAATATTTTCATGATAACTGTTTTAAGGGGCCTATGAGATCCTTTTGCACTAATTACTCCCCGTGACTGCAATTCATAAACAGCGCAAGACGCAACTATTTTCGCAATTCTGCACCAGAACACTGGTAGGGGTGACGTGATACAGCCCGAACTGCCCGTCAACAATAGACTTTTTAGTACACTACTACGGACATGAATCGTTCTAGGGCCTTAATACGTGGTTTTCAAGTTTATTTTGTCTGTTATTCTAAATGTAGAGAATGGAGAGCGTTGTCCAAAATATCAAGTGGACAGTGTTACCAGCAGGGTTTCAAAGTGTATGTAAAATTTGGTGCAATTAGGAGAAACGGTGTAGATTTGTGATAAATAATAATATCGTATGACCTCGGGTGCCTGGTGCAAGCTTTGTAATTTGACACCCAGAGGGTAGCTTGCATGTCGAATTTCGTTGTTCCTTGAATCACTATGAAAGTCAAGGAGGTTAGATAACAGATATCTACGCTCCTTGAACATTATAGCGCTTTCTAGTAGAGAAATGAGGAACTTTGTGTTGGCGGAAACTCCCGAGATTAATTTTGCCATTATGAACTCGGCCTACTGAATTCAAATGTGTTCTTTGACATGCCAACATCGTATGACATGCGTATCGTATTCTTGCCGCCTTTCAAAAATCACTTAGGCCTACCACGGCCAGGGGCGAACCTGCAATCTTGGGGTTAGTAGACCGACATGCTATCCACTCACCCACCGTGAATGGAGTGGTCTGTCCAAAATTTGAAGTGGACAGTGTCACCCGCAGGGTTCCAAAGGGTAAGTATACAAAATGTGGTTCAGATCGGTGAAACGGTGTAGATTTGTGCCCAAGGACTCAAATGAAGGGATTGGAGTGGTCAGTCGGAAATTTCAAGCATCAGTGTAACTCGTCGGGTTCCAAAGTTTAAGTATGTAAAATTTGGTTCAGATCGGTGAAACGGTGTATATTTGTGCCAAAGGGCCTAAATACAGGGAATGGAGTGGTCTGTCCAAAATATCATGCAGACAATGTTACTCGCAGGTTTCCAAAGGGTAAGTATACAAATTTTGGTTCAGATCGGTGAAACGGTGTGGATTTGTGCCAAAGGGCCAAAATGCAGGGAATGGAGTGGTCTGTCCGAAATTTCAAGCAGACTGTGTTACTCGCAGGGCTCCAAAGGGTAAGTATACAAATTTTGGTTCAGATCGGTGAAACGGTGTAGATTTATGCCAAAGGGCCTAAATGCAGGGAATGGACTGGTCTGTCATAAATTTCACGTATACAGTGCTACTCGCAGGGTTCCAAAGGCTAAGTATACAAATTTTGGTTCAGATCGGTGAAACGGTGTACGTATCATTAACCATAACACCAGCACATGCGGATAGAGCAGTTCGGGAGCGCTTGTTCTACCGACTTCCTGAACAAAAATCAATCTTTAAGGTTACCTGAGAGGTGTAGCCTAATACTACATAGCCTAAACTATTCCTCTTGAATCTGGCTATCATATAAAACAAAGAATTTTTCGAATCGGACTGGTAGTTCCAGAGATTAGCGCGTTTAAAGACACAAACACACAGACAAACTCTTCAGCTGTATTATATTAGTATAGATTCAAATATAAAATTCATAATAAACTCAATTCGTTTAACGCGAAAAGCCTTTTGAAAATGGCGTAATTTGTTTATAAAGATAATATCTCGGGAACTTACAGAGATTGAAATACGTGAGTAAGTAATATAATGTATATTTAAGTTACATAGAGATTCTAAGTGTAAAACGAGAACAAAGTCCATTAGCAATTACAGAAATTATAAACTCAATCCCAATGCACATATAATTTTGAGTAGATTGTTACCGCTCGATATTATGTATTTTCCGACATGAAAACAAATTTTATATTGAATTTTAGAGATACCACACCCCCAAAATATCCGAGAAAGTTATCCTAAAATATCCAAGTCTTTAAAGTTATAAAATTCCATGCCTGTGGGCTGTGGGTAAGTTATCTCTTCTGTGTGTTTAACATATTCTATTGTGTGCCAATCCCATATTTCAAGCACAGGTAGAAACAGTTTCGTGATAGTAGTTTGGAAGTTAAGTACGCTTCAAACGGAAATGGACATGGCTAGTTGTGAAATTGTAATGAATGGCAATAGGTATTACTTTTCGTCCATAAAGTAGCGGAGAAACCGCCTTTCGTTTATCCACTAAACAAACGTGCTTGTGTTCTGAATATTTACGCGAATGTATTTGATCGGCTAATGCATCAAGAGATAATTACTTAGACCCCATACACAGTATAGAATCAGCTTGTCAGAAATGACGAAGGTGTTCTAGTTGTTTCGCTCGAAATCACACGGTAGAGTGAGCGTTTATACTGTCAGGTGTGTGTTAATTATTACGGGCATATTGTGCCACTTCTCGTTCAGAACGGAAGGTTTCGAGTTCATGCATCGTGGTTCTTAATATGTTTTTCTGGCCGTTAGATTTCGATCTGCACTCCCGCCTTGCGGAAATCTGAAGTTGATTAATATAAAATCTCGCATCATTAATCGACTGGTTAGGCAGGGTAGAAAATACACTGTTCCTCTAGTGAGGTGTTAAACCCCAAGTCAAAAGACAGATTATAAGAAGGATTCTTCACCTGCGAGCTCGGCCTTCCTACATTGCATACTACCTGTAGGGGATAAGTTTGGCAGTATTCCCACAAAGCACGATATCGAGACCACATTTAAGTCTAGTATCATCAAATCCAAATCTTTGCGATCTACCAAAATACAGCTGGCCTCTAGTAGTCATACCCTCATGGGCTCACGGCTGGTGAGTTCGGGAGTTGGTGACCCTGAGAGATTCATGAGCTGGGTCAGGTTTTCTTCCCCTTTTTTCCCATTGCCTTTCGGGCGGACCCTCTCCTCTTCCCCCCCCCCCCCTTTTCCTATCTGCCTTGCATGGTCTCCTTTCTTCCAAGTCCCTCAATCCTCATTCTTCGAGGGTTGAGGTCATTTATTTTCCTCCTGTCCTTTATTTGCCTTCTTGTTTTGTTTTCCATTTCTTCTTCTAGTAAGTCCGTAGTTAGTTTTAGTTGTTAGTGTGTAGTTAGTTTTAGTTATAGTTTACATTGCATTCTCATCTTTCGCTATCACCAACCCATAAGGGGCTGATAACCTAGATGTTATGTCCCTTAAAACAACACTTATCATCATCTACTAGTCATTCCATGCTCGTTTGGATTTTGTTTACAATGTGAATCAATGAGACCGCCCACCTCTTAAAATATTCTCAACCTTTGAAGATATGTATTGAACCCTTATTAATCGATCGATGAATAAGTATTCATGATTTTATTATTATTATTACTGATGCCCAGGCAGTACATGTTGAAATTGACAAAGGGGGAGCCAAGGTAGTGTGTTGCAATGATTACAACAGAAGCAAGCTTGGTAGTTATTCCTGAAGACGACCGGTTAAGCCGAGTTCAAGGACAAATTTTGTAACAGCGCGCACCTAAATTAGTAAAGTTTCAACCGACCCAGGATTTAATCACCCAATCAGAAGAGACCACGCCAAAAGCCACGCGGTAAGTTGCGTACCCTGGAAAAACGCGCGAAAATGTGTATCTTAAGAACCGCTGATCTGAATTAATTCCGCAATAGTGCACTGAGACATTTGGATAAAATGATGAAGATTGATACTAGTCCCAAGTTTGTGTGATGAAAACTCCAGATTATTTTTTCAAATTCTCCCCACTCTACCTCATTCTGTCAGTTTCCAATAAATTGATCGGTGAGAAGCTGTTTCGAGGACAACTTTATTGAGCTCTGGTGAGCAAGGTTCACGTCACTCTGCGTCACGATTTTCAAACGCTAATGAGCGTACTTTACTAACATTTTACTTTGTGCTCAGGTGAGCAAGGTTCACGTATAGCAGTGGAGATCTCTAGGCGAGATAAGGACTGCAAGATAGACATGTTTAAGACTTGTTTTCAAGCCAGTGGCGATGAGTTTGAAGTGTGTAATTTTATGTAAATTTGTGTATAATATTTTTGAGTGATATTTGTGCGTGTGTTAAGCAAATGCTAAGATAGGGCAAGTCTACGATCAGTAATCGCATTAGGACATATTCGTGAGTGAAAGTAGTAGCTCACAGCGATTATAGCTAGGCAATATTATTAACATTGAACATTTCTGTCCAAGAAACTTCGCCAAGATGTCCGACGTTTGGTCATGTGATGGATTGATGTGCATCGCTTCTACTACGACGTCGACGATGGAGAGATAAATTTCCCATAGGGAAATGCACCGGGACGGAGGTTAATGTTCTGCAAGCTGAGACGGTGATGTACAAAAATTGATTTACTCAATATGTAGTTAGATAGGCGCGGGAACATTGTAAATAGTTCTTTCATTCTTTTCCTTGTGTTTAGATTTTTTTGTGCTGACACTATCATCTTTAAATGTACGTTGGCGCGTGGCCAAATTTGTTTGTTGTATATTTTTTCTTTGGAGTCATATTTAGTGTACACGGCGCGTGTATTTGATTTTATCCATGCGAATGCGAAACTTGTTACATTCGATAAGTGGTGCTTTATTCAAGTTCATTTTGTTATAGGAAAGGGAGGTAATTATTGTAAGATGTTTTATGAACAGGTTATTACTCATACTAGGGTTTCCGAGCGCAACAAATTAAGATGTAACTGTAGAACACCTTAGTTCTAATTTATTAGCATTTTTTTTGGGTAGGTGGTGCTACCGCCCTCATATTGTTGTTGTTGTGGTATTCTTTTTGATGGAAAGGCAGGGCGCTCATTGGAGGCTACTGTACCTTGTCCAGTGTTGATTTTCTTGGATTTCCTAGGGGAAATGCTGAGATATTTTATTCTGACACACACACGTATATTGTGCTTTGGGAGCACGCTTCTTCGAGACTCGATCCCGTGCCGTGGGAGGTCGAGGTTATTGACACGTGGGTTGACAGATGTGCAGATTTCCACTTAGCGCCCGTCTAGGTTCGGTGACTCATTGTTAGGCAGTCCAGCTGACCGACTGACCCCTATAAGCTATCATTAGCAAGCCTGTTCTTTTGTGATGGTCATTTGGACCGTAATTAATTGGAGAGTTCGCCATGTCTGTTACGAATTATCGCATATCGTATGAATGGAATATTGTTTTAATTATGTAAATGTTGGCTTTGAGCCTAGTGATTTTTCTATGACTCAGGTCATGTTTGTTTGTCTGTTGTGACACCCGTGTGGTGTAGTTGTATTTACTTGTAAAAATGACAGGCGGTCATATGTGTTTTGTTTTGTTGGTCACGTGTTAATTTACTTGTGTTGATTTTGAAAAGTCCTAATTTTAGGCAGTAATGTTTTTGCTACGGCAGTTCTTGATTCCAATTTCAAGCGGAAATTATTTGTTGTTTATTTAGTGTAGGAAGTGTCAGATTAATTTAAGTAGTGTATAGTTGGTTCCCCGCGTCTGTCTAGCTCTAAACAATGCAGATTCGTCCTCTGAAGGTTTACCGGACGGTGACGAATCTCGCATTTATTTGTACTCATCGTTAAGCATGTAGAACAGCCGCACACGTACAATGTCATTGAAGCATTTGGGACATTTGGTCCAATTTATAATCTCTCCTGAGATTAAGCCTAGTTATGGCAAGTAATTTATTCAGTTGGGAGTCATTTGGGAGTTATTTTTTCTTGTAAATAGTTGATCTGTTATTAAATTCATTTGTTATAACCCTGGTATTTACTTCTTCCTGCATGTTATTTTGTTATGTGTTACCCTGCATGTTAATGGAGCGCTTTAACAACAACTTACGAAATGGACTGTTACACCCCCCGAAACTGAGTCTCATAAGCTTCTTTGCAAGGGTTCAGTATGTTGTGTTTTCACTCATATGCACGGTAAGAAGAGGCTCGTAAAATAACGTGTAGTGTTATCCCGTGATATTATAAAGCTCTGAGATATCGACACCAGCTTGGGAGAGCCGGGAATGGAACCCGGGCCTCTGCGCAGCGAGGCGGACCTGGGTTTCAAAAGGGAGCCGGTAGTTACTGAGGAAGGTGGGAGAACGTCCAGAAGGTTTGGATTCAATTCATGGTTCCCTCTTATAGTGTTTCATTGCTGGTATGAGGATTGGAGAAAGTTACACCACTCTCGTGAGGACAACTGAGAAGTGGTATGTTCCAATCCCACCTCAGTCATCCTAGAGTTGGTTTGCATCTATAGTTACTTTGAGCCACACCCGCCTTCTTTTCAATCCTCGCTCAAGTTATAGTCGTGACGGGCAACGTGTACCCAGGCACTGTTGTATCATCCTCATAACCCTACCGCTCAGTCCCGCCCAACTTGTGATGAGGGTTTGGTGTCGGCTTCCTATCTCTCAACAGATGCCTCTCGTGATTTAAAGGTACTGTGGCCGTATACCTATTGCCTTGGATAGAGAAACTTAAGAGCCAACTTATGTTTAAATCCCCAGACCCTGGGCGAGAATCACATGTATAAGGCCGGGGATCAATCGCATGCCCATTCGTTTGAAACCGCCCATGACTCCGTTAGCAGTCAAAACTTTACCCGTACACACACTAGTACAGACACCTTGGTACTGCGGGCTGATGATCACGATGCCTGAGGCTTCTAGAAATAATAACAAGAATAACATAGAATGTAGATGTGACAAAATACAGGGCAATCCTCTTGCCAGTCCATATATCTACTGAAGACAAGTATTAAATTTCCTGGTAGAGCCAGTAATCGAATCTGGGCCCCTGGGGTGACAGCCAAGAACTCTAAAGAACACTTACACCAAGAGATGTACAAATGGTAAATGTTTCATGAGAGTGAACATCCAGACAGACTTAGTGTTGGTGTTTCGATTTAACGTCCCTGACCGACCTGCACGTCGTTATGAGTATGACATTGTGAAAATGATATAGTACATTCACCAAGTTCCCGAGCTAAGGGAAGTAAACTTAAAACTTTAAAATCTCAAGGCCCACTCGGAAATAGAAGAAAAGGTCACTTAGTCACTGAGCCAGATGAGGCGAACAACACCAACCTATTAATGATTCCAATTGCGAGTCCATAACCCTTTAATTTGTAAACAGGTGCAGTTGCTCCAGTCAAGAGCGTTGTTGTTGATTCTTTAGGGACTTTGCGACATCGTGCTCGTGTAGCCCCGTGTACTTGGGTGTGTGTAGAATTTGTCTGATAACCGGTATCACTGTGAAGTCTGTACTAGAGTTGGTTGGTTCCTTAGTTTAGGGGCTACGACAACGCGGTCGTGTAGCCCCATGTACTTTGGGTGTGTGTAGAATCTGTTTGATAACCGGTGTTAATTGTGATGGCTGTATTAGTATGTGTTATCTGAGATTCAGCTAAGGACTGCAGACGAATAATTTTTCAAATAGTTCCTGCTTTTGCTACCAAATGCTACCGTCCATGTCACCTAGCTGCGGACTTGGCTACTAGATACCATCGCAGCCAGCACCTGGCGGCGAACTTTGGAACTAATATAGCGTTATCAGATAATCTAATCTACAAATTTTGGCTTCACACAAGTGTAGTTAGTGGAAGGTTATTTTGACATGCGACCGCCGGCTTTACTTCCTCTCCGAAGGAAGGCATACTGAGGGATTTTTAACACTCTTAAAAAATCCGACGACTTCGGCCGGGTTTGAACCCGCGACCTTGGGCATAGAAGCTCAGCATGCTGCCAACTACGCCACCGAAGCCGCCTCTGTCATAGAGTGTGTATTTGTAATCGAGATAGGATTTTGCTAGGAAGCGGCCGTGGCCTTAAGTTAGGGATCATCCCGGCATTTGCCTGGAGTATAAATGGGGAAACCACGCAAAGCCATTTACAGGATGGCTGAGGTAGGAATCGAACTCGCGTTTTCTCAGTTTCTCCTCACGAGGCTGAGTGTACCTCGTTCCAGCCCTCAGACCAGAGCCGGGTATCGAATCTGGGCCTCCGCGGTGATAGCCAAGAACGGTACCCACAACGCAACGAGGTGAATCCTGTCAAGAGCCTCTCATAACTCCATTCAATCCGCCTTCTATGGTAAAGGGATATAACATAATGATTGTCCAAAACATCCTAAATTCATTCCAGGTTCGGCACAGAAATTTAATTCAGCTGTGCGGGTTGGAACAAGGCATACTCAACCTTGCGAATATAACTAAGAAGGAGGGTTCGATTCCCATTTCATTCATTTTTGAAGCAGTTTTCTGTGGTTTCTCACACCAGGTGCATCCCGGAGTGGTACCTAACTAAAGGCCACGGCTGTCTTCTTCCCCACTGTAACGTCAATTACACATAGGCTACACACACTATTACAGACATCATAGTGCCATATAAATTCCTTTCTCGCCCAAGAACACGAGGCTAATGACTGCGGTGTCCAAATGGAAGTTTCTTGTTGTTTCATATGAGTGTTTTTTTTTTAGCGTATGGCTTTTAGTGCCGGGAGTGTTCGAGGACATGTTCGGCTCGCCAGTTTTGTAGCTGCTTCGAGACGGACACCCAATGGGTGAGCTACAAGTACCGTTGGGGAGGAAAGTTGGAAGGGGAGGGCGAGGAGTTGGAAGGTAGCGGCTGTGGCCTATAGTGAGGGACCAACCCCGGCATTTGCCTGCAAGGAAGATGGGAAACCACAGAAGACCATCTTCAAGGTTGCCGGCGGGGGGATTCGAACCTCCTCGCCTCCCGGATGTGAGCGACTGCCATTAGTCATGCCGTAACCACCACGGCTAACTCACCCGGTTTTCATTTGAGATAATAATCATACTAATAATAATGTTATTCTTTTACGTCCCTTTTTAACAACTGCGGCTTTTAGGGACGCCGGTGAGTTGGAATTTCACCCTATAGGGGATCTTTAACGTGCCAGTAAATCTACCCAATGCCAACTGGCTGCGCCAGGATTCGATCCTACAACCTTGGAAATAGCAGGCATTTGCCTGGAGTATAAATGAGGAATCCACGGAAAGCCATTTCCAGGATGGCTGAGGTGGGAATCAAACTCACCTCTTCTCAAGTTTGTCTCACAATTCTGAGTAGACCCCGTTTCAGCCCTCCGATCAGAATTAAATTTCTTAGCAGAGCCAGGAATCGAACCCGGACCTCGGGTCAAATAGCCAAGAACTCTATCCGCTACACTGGACACAAATGAAAGTACAAGAACAACGTAATTTAGAATCGAGAATAAGAGTAATGATAGCTTGATCTGCAAGGACAGTGATGTCCTCATTACGCGCTCTATTTGTCATCCAGTTGATGAGGATATATGTGGCTGTCGATCCGTGTATGCGATTGTACAAAAGAGTTGGTCGCAGGGAGTGGTAATCTGGTCGCTGCTCTGTGGCACCACAGGAAGGGGAAACATGGTCAGATAGGCACACGTTTTTCGATAAAATGTGGTCGTACGTAGGTGTTCGTCCTCGGGTTGACTTTCAACAACTCCCTTAGTTGTGCGCGTGAAAGGTCGTGCACTTCTTTAACCTCCTTCCGCATGAGGGGACCATTGTCATTGCTGTGCTCAGGAAGTCTGCTGCATCCGTCGTGGGAAGACACACCACGACAATCGCCTTTGTTTCTCCTCATTTCATGTCGGGCTAACACTACAATACACAAAGCCACAGGTTTGATTCCAAGGGTGGAGAGGCTTCTGGGGCTCTATATGGCGTAAACCGCTTAGACGAGACGCATACTGGGTAACAGGAGGTAGCACTGAGGTCGCAAAGCATTCCAAGCTTGCCCATTGACTCAACTTTGAAACTTCTCATCTCATAACTAAGTGATGACGTTTTATCTATCAACCTGCGCTACTCTGTCTTCTTTTCTTCCCAATATCTATTCATCCTGGCCACCTCGTGGTGTAGTGTCTAGCATTTTTGGCTGTCATCCCGGAGGTCCAGGTTGGATTCCCAGTTCTGCCAAGAATTTCAATTTTGGTTGAGAGCTGGAACGGATTACACTCAGACTCGTAAGGCAAAATTAAGATGTGATTGGATTCTTACATCGGCCTTCCGAGAAGTGATTTTCCACTCCTACACCAGGGCCACGGGCTGCTCCTTCCCAGTCCCTAACGCAATCACAAATACACACACTACTACAGACATCACAATAACACACGCTATCAGACAAATGTCTACGATGTCCTAATTCCTAAATGAAACAGTAATAATTTATTCATGCTATAAATCTTAAATGTTTTTTTTCGGCTGATCTGCAACATTGTGATTGTTTATTAGAGTTCTGTATTTTGTTCAATTTTGAATGATTTCTTCGTCAGTGCCAGTTTGTTGTAGGTCGTGCTTTCTTTCCTCTAGCCAATTGTTGTGGGTTTCTGGGACGGTGATAAGTTTACACTTCTTTTTTAGTTTATCGTCATCCATTTTTCAGCCTTTAGGTGACAATAAATTGTTAAGTACACTGGTCAAAACAATTAGGGGATCAGGTGAGATATCATACACAAGATACATATGGTATCGTCTTTTATTCAGAGTTTGGTTACAATTGTAATTTGTGTGTGCTACAGTACGATATTGAGCTGTCTCAACTCTTTCCTGGAGGTTTATTACATAGCGTTTACTTAGGGCGAGGCACTATGGGGCTACCATAATACTGAAAAAGTCATTCTCGTTGCCCTCTAATATTGTGTGTGATCACCTCGGACGGCCAGGACAGTTGCACACCTGCGTGGCATTGACAGAATGAGGTTATCAATCAGCTCTTGAGGGATATTTGGCCATTCTTCCATGAATGCAATATCCAGCTCGGCAACCGTTGTGGGAGGTGCTGGTCTGGCTGCAATGCGTCTGCCAAGTGTATCCCAGGCATGCTCAATCGGGTTTAAGTCCGGCGAACAAGCTGGCCACTCCATTCGTTCAATGCCCTCGTCATCAAGCATGTTGTCCACCAGTGCAGCTCTGTGGGGACGTGCGTTATCGTCCACCAAAATGAACCCATCACCTATGGCACCAGCGTAGGGCACAACAAACGGTTGAAGGATCTCGTCTCGATACCTCTGAGCAGTCAAAGCGCCATTCTGAACGACATAGAGAACCGTACGTCCGCCAATACTGACTCCTGCCCACACCATTCGTCCACCACCATTACATGGTGCTGTTTCCTGCACATACGTGGGATTGTTCCGAGTTCCACGTTCTCTCCAGACGAGGGAATGACGATTGTCCGGCTGAACACAAAATCTTGACTCATCTGTGATCCGAACCCGTTGCCATTCGTTATGACGCCAATCCTGATGTTCCTCCGCCCAGTTTCTGCGGGCTAAACGGTGGCGTGGTTTTAATGGGACACACACCATAGGCCTCCGTGCGTAGAGGCCACTTTCCCGAAGGCGATTTCGGACTGTTTGTGTTGATATTGCACGTCCTGTTGCCGCCTGGAGGGTGCGTTGCCGAGTTGCATTCAGCCTCCTGTCTCGGCGGGCTGTTAACCAGAGATAACGGTCATCTCTTGCTGATGTTACCCGTGGACGACCATGGCCTGGCCTTCTTTTAACGGTTCCTGTTGTCTGAAATTGCGTCCAGGTCCTGGAAATTACACTTAGGGACACTCCAATAGCTGAGGCCACCTCCCTCTGAGCCTGTCCTGCTTCCAACCTTCCTATGGCTCTCCATGCAATTCCTTCGGGTAAGTCACGTTGTTGTTGCATTGCACTACCTGCTCACGTCACCATCTGAATCCAACTGCTTGTGTCATTCGTTTGGTAGAGTAAACACACGTCCCTACGAACCCCCTCTGTAGCAACATTCTGTTATTACCACTATCTCGGTTGCCGTAATGTGGTTCTATCCACTCCGTAGAACCAACAGAAAGACGTCGAACCATTTTAGGCCATTCTGCCGATGACAATACGTCAGAACCTAGATATCTCAAATGATCCCCTAATTGTTTTGACCAGTGTACTTACTTTCGTGCCTGTGATTTTTTCATCCAAAATCCGTTTTCACATTTTGGTCCGAAGATTTTTAGCCTACTTTTCACATTTTGCAAAAATGAGGAAAAAGTAGACTTATGAGATCGATCCGGGAAAATGTCTGTCTGTCTGGCTGTGTGTGTGTGTCCCCCTATCAACTCCTACACGGCTGCAGCAATCAAAACCAAATTTAGTATGAGTAAAGATGTGCACCGGAATATCTCACGTCCATATTTGAAAATGATGTCAGTGGTATCAACTGCTGAAAAAACGCACTAGAAATTTGAGCTCCATGTTGGATATCTCGCAAGGTATGCATGGGAACTATTCCAAAATTGGTACACATGCAGATAATACTATTTCAGTTTAATTTCCAGGAGGCCAACAATGACAGTGTTGCCAAAATAATGTTAAGCCTTCTGATAGGTCCAATGTTTAAATGCTTATAACTTCTACACTATCAATTGGATTTCAACCAAATTTTGTATGTAATATCTGTACATAAACATATATGATTGAGCGTATTCTTAAGAGCCACCAGGGCTGCCAACTGTTAATAATTGCTCTCTCTATTTTTTTAAAATCCAAATACCAATATATCAGAAAGTATGCAAGCCAACAGCTTTAAACTATGCACACGTTTATTCTGACATTTTAGATTAATTTTGAGTAACTTATATACGTCAGTTCTACCAACATGATAGCCTGCTGATAGTAGCCTACCAATTTTTAAATACATGTAACTTCTATACTATCAGTTGGATTACAACCAGATTTCGTATGTGCTATGTGTACCATAACAGAATGACTGTAAGTATTGTTAAGAGCTATCAGGGCTGCCAACTGTTAATAAATGCTGTCTATATTTTTTTTACCCTAATATCAATATATCAGAAAGTATGCAAGCCAACAGCTCTATACTTTGCACACGTATAGCACCTGACATTGTAGATTAATTTGGAGTAATTAATACAAGGCAGTGCTGCCAACATGATTCCATGCCTGCTGATATGTCCAATTTTAAAATACACGAAACTTCTATACTAAAAAATGGATTTCATCCAAAATTGGCACAACAAGATATCATAATATTTCAGATGATTTCTGACCAGCACACGCATGGTATTGTTGGCAACATGCTTTTACGCGTGCTGATAGATCCAGTGGCTAACTGCATGTAACGTCCATTGGACTTCAACCTAATTTTGTATTCTGTACCTTAAGAGATGGAACTAAGAATATATTCAGTCACCAGGGCTGCCAACTGTAGTGCTCTATTAGGCTACATTATACCAGGTATATTTTGAACTAATTTGATATTTCGATATTACCAACTTAATTTTGTCATTATTCTAGATAGGTTCATATACTGTAGAATAATCATTGGCATGAAAAGTAGGCTGTATAGTTCTTCACGGAACTTCTTGTTATGATTAATTTCTCTCTTTTGTGACCTACCACCCAGCATGAGTGTTTCAAATTCGTAGACTATAGTGCTTCCGGTTTAACGACTGTGTTTGTAGTGACCTAATTTTGCAAAAATGAGGAAAAAGTTGATTTATGAGATCGATCCGGGAAAATGTGTGTCTGTCTGTCCTCCTGACTGTGTGTGTGTGTGTGTGTGTGTGTGTGTGTGTGTCCCTATCAACTCCTAAACGGATCCAGCTATCGAAACCAAATTTGGTAAGAGTAAAGATCTATACCTGAATATCTCACGGCCATATTTGAAATTGACGTCAGGGCTACCAACTGCTGAAAAATCGCAATTGAAATTTGAGCTCTATGTTGGATATCTCAGAAGTTATGCATGCGAACTATTCCAAAATTGGCACACATACAGATAATAACATTCCAGACTGATTTTCAGAAGTCCATACATGCCAGTGTTACCAACATGATTCTAAGCCTGCCGATAAGTCCAATTTCTAAATGCATGTAACTTCTATGTCGCCTCCGTAGCGTAGCGGTCAGCATGGTTAGCTGCCGCCCCGGAGGTCCTGGGTTCGATTCCCGGCTCTGCACGAAATTTGAAAAGTGGTATGAAGACTGAAACGGTGTCTACTCAGCCTCGGGTGGTCCAAATGAGTAGAGGGGGTTCAATTCCCACCTCAGCCATCCTCGAAGTGGTTTTCCGTGGTTTCCCACTTCGTCTTCGGGCAAATGCCGGGATGGTACCTACTGTAAGGCCACGGCCGCCTCCTTCCCTCTTCCTAGCCTATCCATCCCAATCTTCCATCCCTTCCCATCCCTCATGAGGCCCCTGTTCGCTTTGCAGGTGAGGCCGCTTGGGCGAAGTGCTGATCACACCTCCCCAGTTGTATCCATCCCGACCAGATGTTCCAAGCTCCAGGACACTGCCCATAGAGGCGGTAGTGGTGAGTTCCCTCGCTGAGTCCGTGGGAACCACCAACCTAGAGGGTAAATTGACTAAAAAAAAAGTGACTTCTATACTATCAATTGGATTTCAACCAAATTTCGTATGTACTATGTGTACTACAACAGATATGACTGTGCGTATTCTAAATAGCCACCAGGGCTGCCAACTGTTAATAAATGCTCTCTCTATGTTTTAACCCTAATATCAATATATCAGAAAGTATGCAAGCAATCAGCTATAAAATTTGCACACGTATAGTACCTGACATTCTACCTTACTTTGGTGTAATTTATATGCATCAGTGCTGCCAACACGATTCTACGCCTGCTAATAGGTCCAGTATTTAAATGCATATAACTTCTATACTAACAAATGGATTTCAACCAAATTTCGTATGTGCTTTGTGTACCATAACAGTTATGGCTATGCGTATTGGTAAGAATCAGCGGGCTGCCAACTCTTAATAAATGTTCTCTCTATTTGTTTAATCCTAATATGAATATATAAGAAAATATGCAAGCCATCAGCTCTAAACTTTGCACACATATAGTACATGATATTCTAGATTAATTTGGAGTAACTAATATACCTCAGTGTTGCCAACATGATTCTAGGCTTTCTGATAGTTTCAATTTTTAATTACATGTAACTTCTATACTACTAACAAATGGATTTTATCAAAAATTGGCACTATAATAGATCATAATATTTCAGATTAATTCTGAGCATCACATACATGATATTGTTCCCAACTTGATTTTACGCGCAGTGATAAATCCAATGTCAAACAGCATGTAACGTCCATACTATCCATTAGACTTCAACCAAATTTTGTATGTTCATTTTTACACCTTAAGAGATGGAACTAAGAATATATTCAGAGTCACCAGGGCTGCCAACTGTAGTAAATTACTCTATAAGGCTACACTATTTCAGGTGTACTTCAAACTGCAGTACTTAGAAATGTTAGTATTACCAACTTGATTTCGTCATTATTCTAGATAGGTCTATTTATATTGGCATGAATCTTACATTTTAAGAAAAGCAGGCTCTTTATTTCGTCACGGAACTACTTGTTATTGTATCTGTTTCGTATATATATATGCAGTTTTCCTATTCTTACATTGCTTGCTTGCTGATTATTGTTTGAATAATTTATTCTAGATACTTGAATTCATCGACCTGCGATTTTGACGAATTTGGAGATTTTAGGTTGATTTTTGAATCTTGATTTGTTTCCTTTCATTTTATATTGCGTCTTTTCATATAATTTTTGCCACTATTTCATGTTTTATTTTAATGCACTGGATTGCTTCTTGTCTGCTGTTGGAGAGGATGCTCATCGATAAACGCTAGACAATCAAGGCAAATTTTGTTTTAGAAAGTCTTCCAATTGCTAACCCTTAAGTTTTGGTTTTCCATTTGCATATCACTTTTCCAGAACCAGATTGAATAGTAGTAGGGATAAGCCGTCTCATTGACTAATTCCCGTTCTTGTTTCGAACGGCTCAACATTTTCTCCTAAGAATTCATCTTTCGATATTATGTCGGTTAATGTTTGCTTGATCAATTATACTGTAGTGTTTTCCTGTCGACTTTGAATACTTCTAGTGTCTTGAACAGTGTGGTGACGTATTATTATTATTATTATTATTATTATTATTATTATTATTAAGACCTCATGGGTTAAAAGTTGTATTCTCTCTCTGTTTTCAGGTACGTATGCTGCATTTATCGTACCCGTGCTTCTCAATTGCTGGCACATTCACGGTATGTAAGTTTAGTACCAGGATTCTTGTACTTAGAGATAATTGATTTCGTGGCAGAGCCAGGAATCGAACCTCGAACAGTTGAGATCGTATTGTCAATACGTACCCCGAAAGCACAGAAGGTGATTATCTAAGCAATATTAAGATTTTGTAAATGTTGTTAGTTCTGACGACCAATTCGCTGAATTGCAGAATCGAAAATTAATGCATTTCAGTCGGTCGGTCAACACGAAATTGCATGAGCTTTTTTTTTTTTGTCATGTGGTCTCCTGAGAGGCCGAGTGCAGGTCTTTCTAGTTGACGCCCGTGGGCGTCCTGTGCGCCGTATTGAGAGATGAAGTGAGATGAAGATGAATGAAACTGGACAAGGATGTGGAAGGAAGGAGCCGTGGCCGGTCAGAAGGTACCGTCCCAGCATTTTCTGGAGTTGAAAATGGGGAATCCACGGAAAACCATTTCAAGGACGGCCGACGGTTGGGCTCGGACCCATGTCTACCCATGGCCTAGCGCTGCGCTTTAGTGAGCGTAGCTACCGCTGTCGGTTACATGAGATTACGTCTTTCTAGTTGACGCCCGTGGGCGACCTGTGCGCCGTATTGAGAGATGAAGTGAGATGAAGATGAATGAAACTGGACAAGGATGTGGAAGGAAGGAGCCGTGGCCGGTCAGAAGGTACCGTCCCAGCATTTTCTGGAGTTGAAAATGGGGAATCCACGGAAAACCATTTCAAGGACGGCCGACGGTTGGGCTCGGACCCATGTCTACCCATGGCCTAGCGCTGCGCTTTAGTGAGCGTAGCTACCGCTGTCGGTTACATGAGATTAATGAATACCCGCGGATGACCAGTTTCGATCGTCAAGCGGACATCATCAGATCCTTTACACTTAGGCTATTAAATCTACTGTATGTCTACACTTATTTAGTTGCAGTAGTAATTATACTAGCACAACTAGTCAAGATATGTGATTTTTTGTTGAGATACAGATAGTGGTGATTGACCTTCAAGTTTGCTTGCTTAGTGTGAGTATGTAATTATTATTAAATGGTCAGGTTATGGTGGATTGTGCACTTAGCTGTTTGAGCTATGTGTGGTCCGTTTTACGCAGCTGCCACCTCCGCTGCCTGCACTGAACCCACGTCCTATTAGTTGATTAATTGTGAGACCCTGTTCTAGTTGTTTAATTTAAGATATTTGTGGTCATCAGCCCAATGTACTTGGGTGTGTGTACATATCCCGTCTGAAAATCTACTTCGAGAAATGGAACACACCATTTATTGATGCATTTGTTTACCATAGCGATTCATACAATCTACCAAGACATGTTAAAATTAGTGACTTTGAATAATATGTACAGAGGAAAGTACGTATTATTTGATAATTACAAAGATTATTAAATTGTATTAAACTGTATTTTCACACATTTTCCTTTTCATTTAATATTCCGTTATCACCACGCTTTACTTTTCCTTGCTTCTAATCATACATTCTTCACATTGACAACTTGGCCACCTGCATTTTACAAGACCAACAAGTGAGTCATGGTCTAACACAGAGTTAAATAGTCCCACGAGAAAGGTGTTTTATAATTTCCATAAACCAATGAGTGCATTTTAAATGGACAGCAACTGTGTTATTCAAGATCTTAACAAGATGGTTTCAAATCCTATCTGTATTCTACGTGTGTCTGATGAAGGTGTTCTGGTACAAAATAAGTACAGTATTTAACAATGTTTAACAATCTGTATTGACAATGCTGGCATCCCAATAAAAATGTTTATATTAAGTTATAAGATTTTATTAACCCGTTTGATGCCAGGGATGGATCCTGTGAAAGGTTCTACTCATAGGGTTAGTACTGCTGTTCTGACTCAGTGAGGAAAGGAATGACAAACTACCTCACTCCTCATCTTGCCTAGTACGCCTCAATATAGCGCGGCCTTGGGTTTTTGTGGGTATCTGCCCACATAACCTAACGGCGGTACTTTTTGAGGATCCAACCAGCCTTCGGGCTGACTACCTAACAGACAGACAGATTAAACATGTAAATAACAAATTGAAGGGTTTATTACGGTTAGGTTCTGCTAATGTGCACTCGAGAGTAATTGCGATCTGATCTGGTTCCTATTGTAATGTAATTTGTATCAAATTTGTTTAAGGGAACCCGGTAGGGTCTATATCTACAATGTTAAATTTACTTTTTTTTAGGTACATTTATCTCGGAAACGGTTTATACTAAAGGCTTATTTTTTTTTCTCATGCATGCTTTATACCTTCTTGTATGTTTTAACGGAGGGGTTTATTCATTAGAGATATGCGTCCATTTTTTTTTGAAGTGCAACATTTTATGGAAAAAATCGCTCACTAATTAGCTCCTTGTTTCTGCAATAAGCACTTCTTTCCAAAAGCGTTGTGTTGAGTGTGTAGGCCTATATTATGACTTTATGTATCATCTGAAAGTTTCAAGATTGTATACTGAATAGTTTTTGAGAAAATGTTCCTTTTGTTCATAAAAAAGTGAACTTGCAGAAACAAGCCTTCAAAGTTTTTTATTATTTTATAGATTTTTTGGAATGAAAAAGTAAAAATCAATATTTTGCCAAATTGTACCCTACCGGGTCCCCTTAAATACCGTGTATATTTTTCTTATGCATAACATTCCTCAACAAATATTTACTTATTGAATGATTGACCATTTCAGTTATTGGACCTAAAACCAAACCAAAGAGGCGTAACTTCTCTTATTCGAATGCTTGGATAATTCGTTTTGTTTTTGTTTTTTTTCTTTGGTCTCTTCAGCTTGAAGTTATCCAGGACCCACTGTACAAACTTTATCGCAACGTACCCTTAAGTTGTGCGGTCCAGTGAAGCCCAAAGGAAATGCTAGTGTCCTACTTGGAAACGCAGAACAAAGCCCGGAAACCAAACAGGTGCTGTTCCCCAGCAGCGGCTCTATCATTATGTTTTTCGATACCACCAGAATAAACAAATAATTATACTGGTGGAAATTGAAGTATACAATTTTCCTTCTACTTTACTAATTTACCAATAAGATTCCCAATCGATTGTGGCGACGGTGTTGGTGGTGGTAATGTGTCGTTGTGATGAAAATGTTTTATTTGATCATGGTGTAGTGGCGCGAACGTTGCGGGTTCACATTCTGGATCTTCTAAGAAATTTAATTCTGGTTTGAGGGCTTTAACGGGGTGCACTTCCTAGAAATGTCTTTCCTGGGTTTCCCAGACAAATGCTGGGATGGACCTAACATAAGACCACAGCCACCAAATTCTACCCCCGCCCGGTTGCAAACACACGCATCTGTACAGATACCATAATAGCATAAATTTTCAGACGGGATCTGTACGCACACCCAAGTACATCGGGCTGATGACCACAAATACCTTAAATTAAACAACTAGAACAGGCTCTCACAATTAATCAACTAATAGGACGTGGGTTCAGTGCAGGCAGCGGAGGTGGCAGCTGCGTAAAACGGACCACACATAGCTCAAACAGCTAAGTGCACAATCCACCATAACCTGACCATTTAATAACAATCACATACTCACACTAAGCAAGCAAACTTGAAGGTCAATCACCACTATCAGTATCTCAACAAAAAAATCACATATCTTGACTAGTTGTGCTAGTATAATTACTACTGCAACTAAATAAGTGTAGACATACAGTAGATTTAATAGCCTAAGTGTAAAGGATCTGATGATGTCCTCTTGACGATCGAAACTGGTCATCCGCGAGCATTTATTAATCTCATGTAACCGACAGCGGTAGCTACGCTCGCTAAAGCGCAGCGCTAGGCCATGGGTAGACGTGGGTCCGAGCCCAACCGTCGGCCGTCCTTGAAATGGTTTTCCGTGGATTCCCCATTTTCAACTCCAGGAAAATGCTGGGACGGTACCTTCTGACCGGCCACGGCTCCTTCCTTCCACATCCTTGTCCAGTTTCATTCATCTTCATTCACTTCATCTCTCAATTAGGCGCACAGGTCGCCCACGGGCGTCAACTAGAAAGACCTGCACTCGGCCTCTCAGGAGACCACATGACAAAAAAAAGCTCATGTAATTTCGTGTTGACCGACTGAAAAGCATTAATTTTCGATTCTGCCTAATTGCTCAATAGGTAGTCTATATTTTAGTCGCTCTCTGAATAAATAATAGGCCTACGCAGCAAAAAATGATGCACTTCCATATAATTCTCATTTCTAGTGATGAATTATGTACTGTTACCAAAGTTTTTATATCCTTTATGAATTGCATACGAGCAGTCTACATTTTAGAATTGTTGTTTTTGTAAGGAGGCAAAGTCTGTAAGTGGTGAGACACGCGACGTGGACAAAAGGACGGAAGTGTGGGGCTGAGCGACCGGCTACACAATGTGTGGTCCAGGAAGCTAAAATTGCACGAATAAATTGTAGGAAGAGGGTGGTTACCATGAGACACGTGCGCTGAGATAACTGCACGTAAGAAGACAAGGAAGGGGTAATCTAACCGCAGTTCAGTTAGTTGGTTGCAGGACCTTGGATAAACATTACGTACCCGTCGATGAATGGGTTATTTTATATGAACTGCAGAAGTTGACTGAGCCTCTTAATATATCTCGGCATAGATCGACATCTATAAACCTGCTCTAATTTAGTTATGTTAGTTATTTTTGTTTTATGGGTTGGAACAGCGAGGTCATCTGCCCCCTGTTCTAATTAATGCCCAGCGTAACATCTCGAATATGAATGCTCATATGTACAAACTCGAAACTCAATATCCAAACGTCTTACATTGTTACTTGTGCATACCCTGGCTAAAATCAAAATTTTCAAACAATTGAACTTCATTAAACATATCTATACTAAGTTGTGAAAAGAGATTCGCTGTGCTATGTGTCATTGCTCTCGGATGATTAGATCGTCAGAAAAGTCATTTGAAATATTTCAATATCACTTGACCGCCATGTTGTTTTTTTGTTTCCCAGGATTTTGAAAGTGACATATATGCACTGTACGTGGGGAGCGTGAAGGCGCAGTGGCTTAGCTGATCGTCTTTCGCCAGGACGGTCGGGGATTGAATCCCGGTGAGATCAGGGTGGAATTTTCACCCGAAAAATCATGTGGCGTCAGGAAGGGCATCCGGTCTTAAATCCCGGGCCAAAACCAAAATGAGTCAGGTTGGCTCTGGCGACCCCAATTAATTGGGATAAGTCGATGAAAGTTTTACTTTTCTCCCCAACCCTAGTCTATCACCATACACAATATCAGTTTGATTGCTTAAATAGTATAAATATTTATATTTCGCGTCGCGACCATGTTGGTTTTTGCTCATCAGGTTATTGAAAGTCCCGTAGACAAACTAATGTTAATAGCCTGTATCAACATACAAAATTTCAGTTTTATTGGTGTAATAGATTCGTAGATGTGAACCGTCTAAATAATTTGGATGGTCGTCATGTTGGATTGTTCTATATGTAAGCCATAGAGTTATGAACCATTAAATGAAGATTATTGTGTAGGTTCATTATTTCGACATTCAATTCGATCGCATGAAAATGGAAAGTTAATTTCAAAATTTTGCACAGCCGTCATCTTGACGTTATGACAACAATTTAATTAAATTAGATGCCAATAGATTCAATCTTGTATAAACATTTAACGTACCAAATGTCACTGCGCTCGGATGATTAAATAGCGATAAAATTCTAAGCATTTTAACTTCGCTTGGCCGTCATGTTGGTTTTGTACTTAACAGGTTTTTGAGAGCCACATAGGTGAACATATAGTAGTAGACCTACCCTTTATCACCATGCAAAATTTCAGGGTGATATCTGCAACCGAGTTATATTTTGCGCGGTCGTCATGTTGGATTGATGAAACGTATTCAAATTTGAAAGACACGGTCGAGGTCAGTCGAGGTCCTTACCGAGTTTCATTGAAATCGCTTCGGCCGTTTAGATTTTATTAGGGACACACACACGCGGACAAAACGTGATCTCATAAACCTATTATTTCATATGATGAAAATGAGCTAAAGAAAAGGGGTTTCTAGATTTTTTTCGATTCTTGTAAAAAATAACAGAATCAAAATTCATCATTCATTCATTCATTCATTTTCATGTAAGTCCTTTCGCCTTTCAGCGTCCAGTCTAGTCTTCAATCCTCTGTTTGCAAACAAGTCGCCTCCTTGATGCCCTATTAGCAGTTAGCATTGTTGCTTCCTCTGTTTGTACACTTCTCACTTTGAAATCGTTTAACACTGAATCTAACAATCGTCCCACAGGTCAACCTCTACTTTTCTTACACTCTACAGCCGAACTCATTAAACTCTTTGGTAATCTCCCCTCCCCCATTCTCTTTACTTGACCCCACCATCTGAGTCGGCTCATACGAACAGCTTCATCTAGCGTGTTCATTTCTAACTTGGTTGGTTGGTTGGTTCCTTAGTTGAGGGGCTGCGACAACGCGGTCATGTAGCCCCGTATACTTTGGGTGTGTGTAGAATTTGTCTGATAACCGGTGTTAATTGTGATGGCTGTATTAGTGTGTGTTATCTGTGATTCAGGTAAGGACTGCAGACGATCAATTTTCAAGTAGTTTCTACTTATGCTACCGTCCACGACACCTAGCTGCGAACTTGACTACTAGATGCCATCGCTACCAGCACCTGGTGACGAACGTTGCAACTAATAGAGCGTTATCAAAGCTAACCTACAAACTTTATTTTCACACAAGTGTAGTTAGTGGAAGGTTCTTTTACATTCCATAAATCTATTGCATGGGCCCGCTGGCTTTACTTCCCCTCCGAAGGAAGGCATAGGCTACTTAGGGATTTTAAACGCTCATAAAAAATCCGACGACTTCGGCTAGGTTTGAACCCTTGATCTTGGGCATAAAAACTCAGCATGCTACCAACTACGCCACCAAAGCCGCCATTTCTAACTTGGCCTTTAACTCTTCATTGCGAGTACCTTCCTGCCATTGCTCCCATCTATTTGTCCCAGCAATCATTTGTGCTACCCTCTCATCTCCAGCTTATGTATCAGATATTCTGAATCTACCCAGCTATCACTTCCATACAGCAAGGTCTGTCAAAATTATTCAAGATAATCTAATCGTGGTCCATGCTTGGGAATTGATTCTAAAAAAAAAAGGAAAAAATGTTGAAAATTGTTCGCTCTTGCCAGGGAATTGGTGGTACAAGTGTACACCAATGCTCATGAAAAATGTCTGTGTCAAAAAACTACTTAAACAATGTACAACTTTTAACATTCCAGATGTGGATGTTATACCCTCCAAATTATCTCGGGAAGTTACGCAATAGAAAGACACTATTTTCGTCGTTAGAATGAGCAAGTTCTAAAAGTTCCGTCCGGGGTGCTGATATTATGGAAAATCAATTATGACATTTTCGACCAAATGAAAAATATTGGCGAGAAACATTACGACACAAGCTAAGGCAACATCCGAGCCTTAGGACAGTCATTCGGGACATCGCCAGAGATGACAGTGTACGATGCCTTCCATAGCGAGCCAGTTGCAAGCAAGCAAGCAAGAGAAGCAATATAACTGGTATTTCCTGTGACAGTAAAACCAGGTACAGTGCACAGAGGTGTTGCCATACTCTTTATCAGCCTGTGTATTAGTGATTAACATGACGGTATGAGCTGAAGTTAATGGCTCTGTCATTTCTGGGATAACATGGAACAAAATGTTTTCTTCTCTCCTTATTTGGCACAGCGCAGTGCGAGGGTGATAAGATCACATTGGCGCCGTATCATGGGATGTATTTTGCCACATTCCCTTCCCAGGCTCGTGTCCTTGTCGCGGTAGGGCAAGCAGGACGTGTACCTTACATTCATAACACTGCCAGGAAACACACTGAGTGAGTAGTCACGCCTTATGAATCACGGGCCACAGACCTGCTTCTCCATTCATTCTGTGTATGTGTGTTTCATCATGACTGAAGGAAAATATGTGCCTTCTAAAGATGCTTGCAAATCCATGTTGCCGGCTTCATATGGCAACCTTCAAAGACCACGCCAGTACACAATCTTCTGAAATGGCTGTTTGTTTCACTGCATCGTTTTACTCGCCAAGCTCAGCAGCGTAGTCGTGCGTATCATTACGGCCTGCGAAGAGAAGCTGGAAGCTGAAGGTTCAAACGCCGACGCTGAAAAGTGCCCAGATTTTCCCCGGTTGTTTCCACACTTCCTCCAGGAAAGTGTCGAGATGGTACCTAAGTCAAGTCCCAGAACACCGCCACCAAACAGACCGTAATAATTACAGTTGCATACACTACTACTACAGTTACCACAGAAACACAGATCAGCAAACAAATTCAACACACTATGTCCCTGTAAAAGGAACTTGGAACCTCTATCTATATCACCTGCCTGTTGTGACAGGGGCGTAAAATACGCCCCCCTCCCTCTAGTTTTAGGTACAAGACAAATATTTTAGTAGGCTACCCTTTAAAAAATAAAAGTAAAATAACCAGAAAGTATTCTATAAATGATTTAATACTACGTTAGGCAGAAAATGGGATAAGCCATCTTGCCATGCTTAGTCGTAATTTCTTTATTCTACTAAACAAACAGTCTGTTTTTCCCCCCTCTCCCGTTTTTCGCCGAGACGCCAACTGACCCGAGAGCCAAGGTGCTTTGAGCTATGTCCCCTTACCATGACGATCCGAAAAGGTGCATTTTCCAGCCCTGGTTTAAACTCAGGAAGATATTGGGACTCACTAAATCATTACTCCTGCCCGGAAACAGCAGCGCGCGTGTCGTTTTTTTTATTTATTTAATAGTCTAAATAAGGTAAAATAACATGTCTCTTCCCTCGCGAAACTCGTATTTTAACCACACCCTACGCATGCGGCGGCCGAGAGTGCTGACGCGCTACCTCCTGCCTCGCTGGCATTGGGAGAGTGTGGGTTTGAATCCCACCTCGGCCGCCCTGAATATGGTTTTCTTGGTTTCCCATTTTCACCATCCTGACCCATCCTGATAAAGGAAATACATGGTCATGGCTGCATTAATAAAATTATTAAGACCAATGATACACGTGACGTTAGAAGTTTGACATTTGGTGCTACACTTGTGCCGTGTTTTTTCAAGTCTGTGGAGCTCCAGCATTTCATCAGATTCTGTCTAAACTTTGTTGATTACTTCGTTTATATTAGTGAAGTTTGTACTTTGTCACTGCTCGTCGTATCGTGACTCTGCTCGTCGTACCTACTTCAAGCTGTTCTGCAGAGAGAAGTTTTCCCGTGATGAGAAGGGTTAAAGACCACCTCCGATCTACGATGGGACAAATTAGACTGAATCATTACTGTCTACTGGTCACCTACTTGGAAATGGTTGACAAGCTCGATGGCACGTGTCTTGCTCAAGAGTGTATAAACATAGATCGACGTCAGTCAAAGTTCGGGGTCTTTTGCTCGACGTTGACAATTGTTTTATGTTTTGTATTCATATTCTGATTGCATTTTGTATTTTAACCGTTATAGTGCCGGCGAAGGGCACTTCTGCTAAATAATACACAGGCCGGTCTATCGGCCCTGTTTTTGTAAATGTCTTGTTAGGCTATTATTTCTAGCCGAGTAGTGCTATCCGTGAGCCGGCCCCTTGGTGTTGGGGTAGCACGCCTGCCTCTCATCCGGAGGCCCCAGGTTCCATCCCCGGCTTCATCAGGGATTTTAGAAACTGACGTGAGGGCTGTAACGGAGTGCACTCAGCCTCGTGAGGACAATCGAGTAGCTGTGTGACAGTGAGACAGCGCCCCGGTCCCGAAAACGAAGATTAACGGCTGAGGTGACCCGATGCGCTGACCACGCGCACCCCAATATCTGCAGGCCAAAAGGCTGGGGAGCGGTCGCTTGGTAGGCCTAGGCCCTTCATTGGCTGTAGTGCCAGGGGTTATTTATTGTGCTATCCGTGTGGTAACCAAGACAATGTAGGAATTATTCTCTCTCTCTGGATATCAGTGGCTTCGGTTGCGTAGTCGGTAGCATGCTGAGCTTCTATGCCCAAGATCGCGGGTTCAAATCCGGCCGAAGTAATCGGATTTTTAAGAGCGTTAAGCATCCCTCAGTATGCCTTCCTTCGGAGGGGAAGTAAAGCCGGCGGTCCCTTGTGATAGATTTATGGCATGTTAAAGAATCTTCCACTAATTACACCTGTGTGAAGCTAAATTGTATAGGTTAAGAATGCAAACAACGCTCTTAGGTTCCTACGTTCGTTGCCAAGAGCCGACTGCGGTGTCGTCTGGTAGCTAAGTTCTGAACTAGTAGTCATTGACGGTGGCGTTTGGCGGCAAAAGTAGGAACTATTTGAAAAAATCAAAAGTCTGCAGTCCTTACTTGAATGAAAAAACAGATAACACACACTAATACAGTCATCAGTTAACACCGGTTATCAGACAGATTATACACACACCCAAAGTACACGGGGCTACATGACCACGTTGTCGCAGCCCCTAAACTTAAGAACCAACCAACCATCTCTGGATATCGGTGTGTTTGTGTTCAGTGAATAACTAGGTTCATGATAAGTATTCTTTGAGCATGCTGCAGTCTGCTGATTACCCACACGTGTGGTCTTTTGAAGCTATATTTGTTTACATTCTTACTCGGAACTAATTAAAATACGTGGTGATTCATATGGCTAGCTCTTTGAACGATGGGGAAATACAACGCTGAGTGAAGCGTGTGAGAGTACGTTTTCGACTCATAAAGACGACTTTGAAAAATGTCAATTTCAAATTATATATATATAAGTATCTTTTAATGAAACAAATGAAACACTGTTTTAATTATTTAGCATAATAATAATGCTAAATTATTTCACCACCAGACAAATGCCGGGACGGTTTCTTTCAATAGGTCAATATATCTCTGTATGTCTGTATGCATGTACTTCCTGGATTGCAAGAAAGACTTTGATTGTGTTCCTTGAGAGGAGTTATGGCAGACACTCAACGAAATTCGTGTTCCACAGCACATGATATCACTGCTACAAGGCCTGTCCACTATAACAGAGTACTGTAAAAGAAGATAAGACCGTCTCAGATTTCTTTAGTGTATCCCGGGATGTTAAGCAAAGCTGCGTCCTATCTCCTTAAATTTGCAATATCTATGCCGAAGACATTACCAGGAAAGAACTGATGTTGGACGGGAGGAATTTCAATTGGTGGAGAAAATATTAACAACTTGTGCTTTGGTGATGAGTGATGACACAACACTCCTTGCTAGCAGTGAAGAAGAGCTTGCAGAAATGCTTCAAATAGTAAATGATGTTAGCTTAGAATTTGGACTATAATTCATTCTTGCCGAGTCCAAACGTATGGTAATTGATGTAGCAGCACAGGTTCAGCTCACAGGCCGTTTGGTAGAAATAGAGCTGTGGTGAATGACCTTTTGTATTTAGGGTCTACAATCTCCGACACGGCGAGGCTCGGAGAAAGAGAATAATCGGAGGATTGCTCTTGGACGAGATGTTATGAAAAACGAATCACGATTTGGCAACCGGGCAACAACAAATAACACCATGATGTGTCTAGTTGAGACCCTTGTGTTCTCCAGTCTCCACTTATGGCCGTGTGACAGATTGACAAAAAGTGCGTCGATGCCTTCAAATTGTGGTGTTGGCTTAGAATGCTACTCATACTGGTACTTTGGACCTCCCGAAGAACCAATGCGACCTCCATCGATGAACTGAAGATCTCTGAACGCCTTTCAGTCTATCTATGCCAACAAGAGAATTCCCCAGCTCTTTTGGCATATCGTGAGGTGAGGAGGAGGAAAAATGCAATGAAACAAACTGCCATTTCAGAAGATTGTGTACTGGCGTGGATTTTGAAGGTTGCCATGTGAAGCCGGCAACATTGATTTACAGGCATATTTAGAAGGCACATTATTTTACTTCAGGCATGATGAAACACACACAGAATGAATGGAGAATCATGTAGACTTCAACAAGTCAGGGCTCCCTGTAGGTTTAGCTCTTCAGTTGTCACTGACACTCAACCCTAGCAAATAATTTGTTTTAGAGTATCAACATTAAGCAATCCATTGATTCTATAGGCCCTATGATACCAGATATTCTTGTTGTTGTTGTTGTTTCGTATAGACCATCTAAGGACCACGACATCAACTGATACATTTGGAGTGGGCTTTGATGTTTGCCCAGTAGTTACGCATTATTATTATTATTATTATTATTATTATTATTATTATTATTATTATTATTATTATTATTATTATTAAAACATTATAGTTATTTCATATTTAAAAATTCCTTGTCTCGGGGCAGATGAGCTCGATCTTCCGATTTCTAAAGGTAGACTACAATCACCATCATTACCACCTCGAAAAATTAAATTCCGTGTGCTACTAAGGTGTATTCTAATTTTCACCACATAGTCTACGTGTATTGTTTGCATGAACTTCTTCGGTGATCAATATTTGAGTTCTACCACATGATCCCAGGTTTGATTTTTGACCGAGGAAGTAGATCGTTGAAGGGCGGGAAAATTGCACGGCACTCTGTATGACTATAGAGTAGAAAATGAAACATCGGTGAACTGACCTCTCACTTCTTCCTGTCTCACGCCAAGTTGAATACAGCGCCTTGTGGTCTGATGTATTCCAGCGTCTCGCATATTCTGTTGCTTCAGTTTCGTTTGGGTGCGTAGGTCATCCCCGTGTACTTGGATGCGAATTTGTTATGGTAGTCTGCCTTTGTGTTATTGTGGTGAATGTAGTAGTGAGGACAGCTATTTCATTATGGTATGATGGTGGACTTCGAAATTGCATGTACTTAGTATGGACAAACACAACAAGGATGGCCACTGATAGCATTGAGTTTTGATCGCTTGGATCTCAGAGTGCCAGTTCAGACCTGGAGAGCTCCACGAACCGCTTGACTACGCTGGAGAGTCGCCACTGTTAGCCCCTAATGTATTATGGAGATTCTAACCATCTATAGATGAATGCAATTTTTTTTTTTGCATTTGTCATTGGCACAGTCCAGAGCAAAATGTGGCTTTAATCTGATGTATCGGGCTAATTTATGGCAGTGATCATATGAACGCTCCGAGTAATCGCATTCTTATATCAGTTATTGCTTGTGGATGCTGTGAAAGGTTCTGCTCATAGGGTTAGTGTTGATGCACTGGCAAACCACTTCCCTTCTTAGGACCTCGATGTTCCTCCCTTTGTCTAGCGTACCTAATTATAGCACGCATTGGGGTTTGGGGATTTCCACCCCACATAACATACAGTGGTACTATTTGAGGATCCGACCAGCCTCCGGATTTCTAATTTTACAGACAGTATAACATGGCCATCGGACGTGACCACATACATACACGAAAACAAAGGGAGTGAAATGTAGAGAATGGTTTTGGAAATTAATGTGCTCTTGTTGAAAGTCAATCAACGCAAAATGAATTACATTTTAGAGCCAACAAACATGAGAGGAGACAAAGCATGGATGCTTTAAACTAAAACTGTATCTTCATTGGTGTACAGTATATAAATTGCAAAATAATTCATGTTTGACGTCCAAATTACCTGCATTCGCTCTTTCATTGCCCAGCCGAAAGTAAGCAAATTAATGAGCGTGCGAAGAATACTTTCAGATTTAATTGGATATTTTAAAATGCATTGTCGTGTTTTGATGTCTACTGATGAAGAATTAAATGATAAAATTAATCTCGTTTCTGTGGTTTGATACCTAAAAATGTTACGTATCTAATATTATAATTTTTTTTAATGAACACGTCTCGAACATTTTCGTTGAAAAAATTAACCAAAACAGGAAAAATGCACTATTCAAAATAAAATGTTGGATCGGCATACCATACTTGACTGTCAGCACGAAGGTCCGGGCCCGATTCTACTCTACCAAGAAATTTAATTCTGATCTGAGAAATAGAACGGCATACACTCAGCCTCGTTACGCAGAACTGAGAGGAGGTTGGATCGATTCCCACTTCTCAAACAATCGAGCAAGCAAGAAAGAGATAAGCTACGAGGCGCGTCCAGAAAGTAAGTTTCCCTATTTTTCTTTTAAGAGAATATAGTTTATATGTAAAACTTTATTGGTGGCAGGTACAGCAATGTGTCAGCTAATTTTCGACATAGGCACCAAACAAATTTAGACACTTGTCATAGCGTGGTTTGAACTTTTGTAGTCCTGTGTCCCAGAAGTCTGCCACCTACGAATGGAACCAGCGTGTAATATTCGTCTTCAGCTCTTCGTCAGTGCGAAAATGCTGACCGGAGAATAGAAATTTCTTGAGGTACAAGAAAGTGTGGAAATCGCGGGGACCAAGATCAAGACAGGAACTGTTCTGCAGAAGTTTGGCTGGGAGCTGCTTGAAGATTGTAGTTTTACGTGACCGTGAATCTTGTGATTATGAGCCACGGGACCTCCTTTTTACGTGGAATCCGAACCACAGGACATGGCATTTCACATCGAAAATCTCACATGCATTGACCGGGAATCGAACCCGGACCGCCTTGGTGAGAGGCATACAGCTAGACCGCTGAGCCATCACGCCCCTAAGGAGCTGCTTGATCTTCCACCGTACGTACAGTCATGTTTATGGAGTGACCAAAGCAGTGCTGGAGTAAAGTGAGACAATGTTAAAGGAGGAATGTAATTTAATGAATGAAACCCATGGCACGCACAGCAGGCCTCTGGTCTGTGATTCATAAGGCATGACTACTCACTCACTGTGCTTCCTGGCCGGGTCCCCCAGCTGCGTGCATAGCGTCATAGCGACCGCCGACATGGCACTCTTTTTAAAATAATTATTTTGCTGGGTATGGCAACTCCAGCTATCTGATATGACATCTAACGGTGAAAATGAGAATCCTACTAAGTAGGATAAATTTGACACGTAGTGACAGTTTGCATTGATTCTTGCGTGGGTGAACAGAGCGTGTTAATTTGTACATGTGTTTATACACAACTAATGAGTTTTACTTATCGTTAGAATGAAAAATGAGTAAAAGCTAAGTATATTGCTCAGCTGACGGCTGCAAGTCGATGTATAAGAGGACTACGGATGTACTGTAAGTTTTCACTATTTTCCAAAGATGCAAATAGCAATAGCCGAAAGGTGATGATAACGAATGAACACGGAGCACAGGAATGAGTTGGAATACAGTTGGGTGTGGATGTTGGTGAACAGTCGAGCTACTTAAGTTTTTTTTTTTTGGGGGGGGGGGGGCAAGAAATGCATTTACGCACCTAGTGTAGCTGATACAGCAGATCATTGGCTGTTTACTTCTGTGTAGATTGACTTGAAGTACACGAATCATTTGAACCTTAGAGCCCTTTCTTTGTCTAAAGCTTCTCTGAAGAGATGGTGTATTGGCTTTCGCGGCCAGTGAATCTTCTCTGAAGACCTTACGCTGGCCAGATCCCACAGCATGTGCTAAATTATCTTTGTCAAAACCTCGTTCTTCACAAAGAACACATTTCTTTGAGGCCATACATTTTTTAGCTTTGTGATCAGTCCCTCCACAATTGTAGCAAAGTTTACTTCTATCAGTGCCTTTGCACTTGCTAGTGACATGTCCATACTCCAGACATCTGTAACACCGAGATAACGTGATCCTCCGTCTAATCCTGCAATTGACCCATCCTATGGTGATATGATCTTGCTTCAAGAGTACATCTGCATCACTAGTTCTTAATGTGTCAACAGAATGCGTACACATTAACCATTTTTTTAAATGGTAAATAGGTATATCCGTATTGATTGATAGAATTACCGAGTGAGTTAGTCGTGGTCGTTACGGCATGGCTGCTGGCAGTCGCTCACGTCCGGGAGGCGAGGAGGTTCGAATCCCCCCGCTGGCAACCTTGAAGATGGTCTTCTGTGGTTTCCCATCTTCCTTCCAGGCAAATGCCACAGTCACGGCCGCTACCTTCCAACTCCTCGTCCTTACATTCAAACTTTCCTCCCCAGACAACACTCCACACGCGACGGTACGTGTAGCTCACCCATTGGGTGTCCGCCTAGAAGCAGCTACAAACTGGCGAGCCGAACATGTCCTCGGACACTCCCGGCACTAAAATCCATACGCTAAAAAAATTGATAGAATTGATAAATTGAAAATCCGCCTGATCAATACTAAGAGAAGTTGTTTAATGAAATATTAAACGACTTACATGTTTTGGAATATCAATGATCAGCGTGAAAAATATTACACCTTAAAAACTAGTCAAACATTGTCAAAAAATGTATATCCTTACAAACAATGTTAATTTAAATTAATGAAAAAATTGTAAATATTTGAATTGATGTGACATTAGACAAACTTTTTTTAAATACTATGTTGAATTCTATTAGTACCGTATTACTAAAATTTATTAATTGGAGACTTCTTTTTTCGAAAAAAATCATTAAACAACTTTTCTTAGTATTGATCTGGTGGATTTTCAATTTATCAATTTTGTCAATGTGACAACAGCCATCTTCACTTCCCTCGTATTCGTCCTCGTCACCAGCATCTTAATATCTGGAGGGAGTTCTGGAATAGTTCTCTGGATAGCTTCCATGACCTATTCGGAAGTATTTAAAGCATCAAGGTCTCTGATTCCCACTGTTACCTTCGCTTTAAGCCTACGGACTGTAGCATTAGACCCCAGAACATTTCATAGAGAATTACCAAAAGCTTCTTAGTCCCTGGAATTTGCTCCCATTTCGACAAGGACATCTCCCGCTTTAGTTTGTTGAATGGACCGGAACATAAGGTAATAATAATAATTATAATAATAAAGAACTAATAGGCCCTAATTACCTGTGACAGAATAGCAGCACTACTAAATCATGTTTGCATAGTTCTGATGCACCTACCTTACATGAACATTGGAACTGTTTAATTGCTAGCGTTCTCCTTTCAATTTCTTATGTAACCACGTGGAGCTGAGTGACGTCTGAAGCACAAGACCGTAAAGAGACAAAATATTTTCAACATTGTGTACTCTTCCACATAATATGACATGTTTTGCAAATAACACTTCCTCCCCTTCTGTAAAATTTCTGGAGTCTATGGTACAGTTAGCAAACTCGAATAGAGCGATCAAACGTATCAGCGTCATGACTCGAAATGCACAAAAACAAATGCGAGCAGACAAGCTATGTTTTGACTGGCTGCGTGGCTCAGTGGTAACGTTCTCGCCTGCTGAGTCCAAGATAGCGGGATCGAATACCGGCGCAATTAGTTGGATTTGAGGGTGCTTAAATGTGAGGGAGCCGTGTCAGTAGATTTACTGACACGTTAAAGATCCCCTTCGGGGCAAAATTCGAGCACCCCGGCATCTCTAAAAGCCTCAGTAGTTAAAAGGGATATAAACCAATAACATTATTATTATTATTATTATTATTAGTATTATTATTATTATTATCATTATAATTCAAATTTGAAGACACCACCCACCCCAACCCAGACTCCTCTCCACCCTCAACAAAGGAAATCGAGCAAATTATCCAGTCTCTAAAGAACAACAAAGCACCTGGGGAAGATTCAATAATTGCCGAACTCTGGAAATCCACATGTGATAAGGCGATTGACAAACTAACAGAGATCATTCAAGAGATCTGGGAACCGAGAATTTCCCAAGTGACTGGACATCAGTCCTAATTTATCCCCTTCACAAGAAAGGTGATAAAGCTGATGTAAACAATTACCGAGGCATCCTGTTCCTCTCGATAACATACAAAATTATCTCAAAAGCCCTTCAGATCCGAGCAGAAAAGCAACTCGATTCACAACTGGGGGAATATCAAGGAAGCTTTAGAAAAGGACGCTCATGTGCCGAGCAGATCATGAACCTAAAATATTTTCTTTCATATCAGAAGATTAGTTAGTTAGTTAGTTAGTTATTTAGTTAGTTATTGTTGTTTTAAGGGGCGGAACTACGAGGTCATCTGCTCCTTCAGAAGATTAGGAACAGGAAGTTTGTGGTGACCTTCGTCGACTTCAAGAAGGCCTACGATTCTATTTATCGACATACACTCCTCCATATTCTAAAGGAAATGGACTTAAGATAACAAAACGAGAACAATCATTCAACAGACCTTAACCAACTCTACCTCCAGAGTGAAATTCAGGGAAGAGATTTCAGACACCTTCGAACTCAAGGCAGGTGTTAGGCAAGGAGATGGACTATCGCCTCTACATTTCAACTGCTAACTAGAAAAAGTCATCCGAGAATGGCGCAAAGAGATGCGTAATGAAGGGGTCGAGAATGGACTTAGAATAGGCTACAAGAGAATGAATCTCACAGTTGACTACTTAGCTTTTGCAGATGATCTTGCGATCTTCACTGATTCCCTAGAAACTGCTACAAACAAATCATCCAACCCAAACCCCAAGCAGCAAAAGCAGGCCTCAAGATCTCCTTTGAGAAAACGGAGTCTATCAAGCTGGCCCCCAGAGAGTTAATTGTGGAGCAGGGAATAATCAAGAGAACAGAGAATTTGAAGTGCTTAGGTACTAACCACACGCACAAAATAACAACCTACCCCACCTCCAAACACTAGCCTGCGTGCTTATAAGAACGGAGTGCCAAGTTGCCGACCAATAGAAACTGATTCGATAGATCGATTTAAATCGAGGATTACTCGAAATCTCCTCCAGCTGTTGTGAACAGCGCGTTGCCGCCAGCAGATCGATGAACTTTCAAGTCGGAAGTTATATTTGCCAGACTATATATACTAATGTACCAATATTTTTTCTTAAACAGTTTTCATATGTTTAAGGGGTACAGTAAGTATGTAGTTAGTTTTAGTTGTAAGTATGTAGTTAGTTTGTTTATTAGATATAGGTCATTGTTCTATTAGACTGTGGTGTGTGAGTGTGTCTGGTAGCAGTTGCATTGTTTATTAGTTATAGTTCATTGTTTCAGTAGACTGTGATTTGCGAGGGTGCATGTGAGTATGCCTGGTGACCGACTGTTTTAGTGGTAGTATTTGTTGTTGGTGGAACTTAAGTTTTTTTTTCTTCGTTAGTAGAATTTTGATATTTAATTGTTAGTAGAAGGTTAGTATTTTTGTTAGTAGAATTGCTCTTTATTTATTTATTCTGAAAGGGAGTAGCAGCCTTTCAGAATAAATCAATTCTTTACCAGTCTTATAGACAGTTAAGATATTGATAATATAAGCCAAATAATGGCTACACTGCGTCCTGCTGCACGGCTGAAAGCAACGGGAAACAACAGCCGTAATGATATTCCCAAGGATATGCACCTCTCTATGCATAATTACATGTGATGATGGCCTCCTCCCTTGTAAAATTTCAATCCTGAGGTAAACTAGTCCCCCGTTCGGATCTCCGGGTGGGGACTACTCGAGAGGGGGTTAACATCACAGAAGTGACAAAGAGGAAATCTGACATTCTACGGATCGGAACGTGGAATGTTAGAAGTCTGCTAGGAAGTGGAAGGTTAGAAAACTTGGAAAGGGAAATGGATAGGTTAAGGTTGGATTTGGTTGGGATTAGTGAAATGCGCTGGCAGGAAGAACAGGACGTTTGGTCAGGAGACTATAGGTAGAGCCCTGCGCGGATAAACAAAACGTTATCCGCATCCGCCTCGCATCCGCACGACTGTTATCCGCATCCGCCTCGCATCCGCACGACTGTTATCCGCATCCGCCCCGCATCCGCATGACTGTTATCCGCATCCGCACACCTGTTATCCGCATCTGCCCCGCATGGCTTTTATTCGCATCCGCCCCACATCCGCATGACTTTTATCCAAATCCGCTGATATTTCAATATTATGTTTAATTTATTAGATCAAGCATAACGTGTTAAACCAACACATTTATACATTTGAGGAGAAAGTCGTTCCTGACAATTTGCTTCATTGCAAGGAACTTCAAGTTGGCATTCAAAAGGACTTTAACGTGGATGACACTTCTGTTTCCTTGACCTCCGCTTTAGGCAAAAATTTGGCTATACTTTTTTGGCTACTTTCGCACTTGTGCCTCAGGAAGTTTTATGTGCCCGATTTGTGTCCCGAGTATGAATACACTGTTTTACAGGTAAAACATCACTATATCGTTCACCTTTTCGTTTCCATTGAAAACGTAACCAAATGTCTGCCATATCGTTGACTTGAGCTTTGTTTCACGCGCTATTGAATCTTCACCTTGTTTTATTTTAATGTATAGTTTATCCATGTTGGTGAAATGATTTTCATACTCACGGTCACGGTAATAAGTGAACTTCTCTTTACACTTGGGGAAAGGGATTGACATTTGGCCGGAAATTCCAAGTCAGTCATCATCCTTCTGCTCCTGGACACATCCATGTTCGCATTGATGATGTCATAGTTGATGTTGCAATACCACAGCCAACGTGCTTCAGTGACAAGTTGGAAATAAATCTACAGATAAACCTGGATCCCGATCTTCCAGGATAGCTGGCGAAGTAGCTGACATGAAGAATGTTAATGATGTCACCACGATGAACTAACAAGCTTATTGACAGCATTATATCTCGTACGTATAGTAATAATGGCAATGAGAATTGATGAGATGTCAAGACCATCTACTACAAACATACGGTACTTAATAAAATTTAGTTGAAAGCATATGAGCGAAATGATCTTCTCGTGTATAAGTGCAATACGTGCCTGAATATTTCGTACGCAATAGGCTATAGGAGTATTCCTCTTTTGAGCTGTAGATTGGCATAACGTAAGTTTGTATTCTAAAGACTATCCGCAAATTTACTCCAAACATTATCCGCTATCCGCACAGCAATGCAAACTATATCCGCGTAGCGAACATATTTGCGGATATCCGCGGGTTTATCCGCGGATATCCGCATCCGCGCAGGGCTTTAACTATAGGGTCATTAGCACTAAATCAAACAATGGCCAAGCAGGGGTTGGTCTCATATTGAGTAGGAAACTTGGACAGCGGTTGGAATATTATGAGCAATATAGTGAACGGATTATTGTAGCAAAAATCAATACTAAACCTACGTGCACCACAGTGGTACAAGTCTATATGCCTACCAGTCAAGCTGATGATGAGGATGTTGAAAAGGTTTACGAAGAAATAGACTGAAATTCTGAGGTATATCAAGGGTGATGAAAATGTTATAGTAATGGGAGATTGGAATGCTGTGGTAGGAAAAGGGAGGGAAGGGAAGATAGTAGGAGATTTCGGATTAGGTGAAAGGAATGATCGAGGAAGCAGGCTGATGGAATTCTGCACCGAGCATGAGTTGGTCATAGCTAACTCCTTATTCAATAACCATAATAGAAGAATATACACATGGATGAGACCAGGAGATACAGGGCGTTACCAAATCGACTTCATTATGGTCAAGCAGAGGTTTCGAAACCAGATTTTGGATTGTAAAACATATCCTGGTGCTGACATAAACTCTGACCACAATCTAGTTGTAATGAAATGCAGATTAAAGTTGAAGAAACTGAAGAAAAGTCAAAAGCCAAAAAGGTGGGCAATAGACAGACTGAATGTAAAGGATGTACACGAAAGATTCAAGAAAAGTATAAAGGAAGGACTAATGAAAAACCCTAAACAAACTTCAATTGCAGACGAATGGGCACTTTTGAAGAATAAAATAACAAAATCCGCAGAAGAAAACATTGGTAGGAAAGAAAGGATAGGTAGAAAACCGTGGATCACTCAGGATATACTAGAATTGATGGATGAAAGGCGGAAACACAAGAATGTAAGAGATGAAAAGGGGAAAGCGGATACAGACGTCTGAGAAATGAGGTCAACAAGAAGTGCAAGGAAGCGAAAGAAGAATGGTTGAAAGAGAAATGTGCAGGTATAGAAAATTGTCTGAAATTAGGAAAAGTAGACACAGCTTATCGAAGGATTAAGAATACATTTGGGGAAAAGAAGACTACGTGCTGTAATATTAAGGACACAAATGGAAAGCCTCTAACAGATAGGGAAGAAAAGGTTGAGAGATGGAAAGCTTACATAGAGAGTTTGATAAGGGAAAGGAGATTGAGAATCATGTAATGGAAAGGGAGGAGGAAATTGATGAGGATGCAAAAGGAGATTTAATATTGAGATTAGAATTTGATAGAGCTTTGGAAGACTTAAGCAGGAACAAAGCACCAGGCATAGATGATATACCGATTAAGTTGCTACGCTGCATAGGAGATGAAGGTCTGATCAGGTTATTTCACTTGGTGTGTAGGATTTATGAGACAGGTGAGGTACCCCCTCATTTCAAGAAGAATGTAATCATCCCTATACCAAAGAAAGTGGGAGCTGATAGATGTAAAGATTACCGTACAATCAGCTTGATTACTCATGCTTCAAATATCCTGTCTAGAATAATTTACAAGAGGATTGAAAGCCAGATCGAAAGGGAGTTGGGTGAAGATCAGTTTGGTTTCAGGAGAAATGTAGGAACAAGGGAAGCTGTACTAAGTCTTAGGCTGATTTTGGAAGGTAGAATAAGGAAGGATAAGAGAACGTTCATGGCATTTGTAGACTTAGAAAAGGCTTTTGATAACGTTGATTGGACTAAATTGTTTGACATTTTGAAATCTATTGGAATAAAGTACAGGGATAGGAGGGTGACCTACAATCTATACAGAAACCAGACAGCAGTCATTCGAGCTGAAGGACATGAGAGAGAAGCTGATATTCTGAAAGGTGTTAGGCAAGGCTGCAACTTATCACCCTTACTTTTCAATCTTTACATTGAACAAGCTATGAAGGAAATAAGAGAAAAAATTAAAGTGGGAGTGAAGATTCAAGGAGAAATAATTTCAACTCTGAGATTTGCTGATGACATCGTCATCTTGGCCGACAAGCCTGAGGATTTGAATGAGTTTCTGAATGGTATGGACTCCGTCTTACGGAAAGAATACATGATGAAAATTAATAATTGTAAAACAAAAATACTAGAATGCAAGCGAAATAAATCAGTAACCTCTATGGACATCAAATTGGCAGGTGAAAAGCTGAAGGAAGTTGGAGACTTCTGTTACTTAGGAAGCAAAATAACCAGTGATGGACGAAGCAAAGAGGATATAAAAAGTAGGTTGGCTCAGGCAAGGAAAGCATTTCTACAAAAAAGGAATCTGTTGACATCGAATATAGATTTAGGTACTAGGAAGTCATTTTTGAAAGCCTTTGTCTGGAGCGTGGCGCTCTATGGAAGTGAAACTTGGACTATTGGTGAAGCAGAAAAGAGGAGAATTGAAGCATTTGAAATGTGGTGTTACAGGAGAATGATGAAGATCAGATGGGTCGATAGGGTTACAAACGAAGAGGTATTAAGACGAGTGGGAGAGGAGAGATGTTTCTGGCGACTGCTAATGAAGAGAAGAGATAGGTTAGTAGGACACATACTAAGACACCCAGGAATAGCAAGCTTAGTTATGGAAGGAAGGGTCGAGGACAAGAACTGTAGGGGTAGACCAAGGTTAGAATATGTTAAACAGATTGCCTCGGATGTAGGGTGTGGTAGCTATGTAGAGATGAAACGATTAGCTCAGAACAGGGAGGCATGGAGCGCTGCATTAAACCAGTCAAAGGACTGAAGACTCAAACAACAACAGGTGAGTGGATAACACCAAACAATTCTGAGAAAGAAGCATTCACATCAAGAATCAAAAAAATGGAAATGGCATTCGAACTAACTAGGAAAAACGATCAATGTCCCTCAATGCCAAGCTTAGACATTAGTGTTCAGTTATTCGTCCAGAAGTCCTGTACGCAGCAGAATGCCTTGCATTGAACAGGAAAGGTTTGATTAAAGAGGTAGGGGCTAAAGAAAGACAAATCCTAAGAAAGATACTGGGATCAATCACGTAAAATGGAGAGTTCAGGAGACGGCATAACAAGGAACTCTACCTAAGTGTGGAAAGGATAACAGACATCATAAGGAGGATTAGTTTATATGGCCACATAACACAAATGAACTCTCAGAGACTGACCAACCGCATATTTTCCTACTTCGTAAGCAAGAAAACGAAGTGACCTTGGTTCACCGAGATTGAAAGAGATCTTCTAGTAGTAGGGATCACGTTTGAAGACGTCCAAGATCGTGTTCCTCTTCAGAGAAAACTTGGAACACACCAGTGATTCTCGGAAAAGCCAAAGCTGAAAACAGGAAAAAAGTGAACTGACGAAAGAAAGGAGGCTCACAGAAAATTCATTCGGGATTACTGGGATAGAACTAAAGCTCAGGGACAGAAGCGGTTGGCCGAATCGAGTAATAATAATAATTACAAGCAAAGCTTGATAGTACGTAATTCACATATAAAATCCAGTGGAACACAAACACATTAGATCTCGTATATCGCACAGTTATACATATATAAAATAAAAAATAAAACTAACGATGTCAGTATTTTATGGATCACATTTTCTGAGTGTAACAGGATAATACATAGTCTACGTGTTCCATTCATGTAGCAATCATGTGTCATTGAATGTTTTTATCCTATTTATCCCGGCCATATTGGACCGACCGCAGTGGCCCAAGTGATAGTTTGAGTTACCAATAGGCGTGATAGCGGTCAAGGGCATGTCAGATGTCACTCGTAATAATAATAATAATAATAATAATAATTTCATCTGAAGAAATCCACGCTACCAACGAAAATTCTGCTGATACCCAACATCAACAGATCAGCACCGCCGAAAGTGCTTTGCAGAATTCATTTGCAACCACCAAGGCAGGCCGCAATAGACAACGCATGCAATGGACACGTGAAATGAATATAGACGTCATGCGTTTCTACTTCCTAGCTACAGACATGGAAAGAAATCTGACTGGATATAGAACTGCTCTGCATTCTAAGTTTATAAGTAAATACTCCCATTTGAATATCACAGAACAGCGAGTAAGTGATCAGCGTAGAACCATAATAAGGAACAGTCTCCTAAGCGAATTTGAAATTCAACAGATTAAAGATGGGATTCTCTCAGATCTACAAGCCATGCAGGAGACCAATAATGAAGATCATCCTGCCGTTAACATAGACACCACACCACGTCAAGGTACTGCAGAAAGTAATAAATCTTCCGTAGTCGAAATTGAAGGCAATAGTAACACACTGGAGGATCGTAGAAATGTGATGAATATTTTACAGACAGAATTAATGAAATGGGAAGATAGTGATCCAAATTCAAGGAGTATTATTCCCAAGCTAAGATTTAAAAATAATAGCAGACAAATAATTGAGGATGTAAACAATTGCTTGGCAGCTTTCTTAGAAACAGCAGATAATCTTACGGACTTCCATTTGCTCGTATACTGAAAAGATCACTTCAAAAATCATGAGGATGATTCCGAACATAAAAAACAAAGGGAAGCAAGAAATCCTGAATATCATGGACGACTACAAGCAAAAACTGGCAGTACAAGCAGCAAAACTCAAGATACAAGGAAAGCTATCAGAGAAGAACACAAAATTATCTCTTCAGAGCTAATGAGAAAACCGTCTACGCGAATCTTGATAGCAGCCGTGAACCAACAATCTCTAAAACACCGAATGAGGAGGAAATAAGCAACTTTGGGCGTAATGTGTGGTCAAACCCGATGCAGCATAAAGAAGATGCAGAATGGATCCATAAAATCAACGAGAAGCACTCACGCTTTAATCAAACGCAAGAGTTAGTCATTAATGAACAGGACATCCAAATAGCCATCAGCAAAACACACAGCTGGAAAACTCCGGGACCAGACAAAATTCAGAACTATTGGTACAAAATCTTTACCAGCACACACAGAAAATTAGCTGATCTTGTAACTCAGGTAATCTATGATCCCGAAGAGTTTCCACACTTTCTCACAGAGGGTCGAACCTACATATTGCCTAAGAGTGATGACACAGCTAATCCAGCAAACTACAGACCAATAACCTGTTTGCCGACGCTCTACAAGATCATCACATCGGTCATCACAAATGTAATTTATGGTCACATGTACCAGCATAGCATCTTGACAGAGGAGCAAAAGGGTTGTAAGAGAGGCGGCCAAGGCTGCAAGGAACAGCTCACCATTGACAGTGTGATTATACACCAAGCGCAGAAGCAACAACGTAACCTCTTCTTGGCTTATATTGACTATAGAAAAGCATTCGATACGGTGCCCCACAGCTGGCTCATCCATACCCTTGAGATATACCGAGTAAACAAGACACTCATCAACTTCCTTGCAATCATTACGCAATTTTGGCGTACCAAAATCATCTTGAAATCTAACATCACTACCACTGAAACAGAGGTCATACCCATCAAACGTGGTATATTTCAAGGTGATGCCTTAAGTGCACTGTGGTTTTGTTTATGTCTCAACCCTTTATCAGAGATTCTAAAGATGAACAACTACGGATACCAAATAAAAGAAAATAAACAAAATCTTCTCAAAGTAAATCACCTCTTTTATATGGATGACATAAAATTGTATGCAGCAAATAGGAACCAACTGACATCACTCATCAATATAACAGATAACATTTCGAAGGACATTTGCATGGAGTTTGGGACTGGCAAATGCAAAATCAACAGCATCAACAAAGGACAGTGGTGTAGAACAGAGGGAATAAGCATAACAGCTGATGAGCGAATAGACAGCATGGGGAAAGATGAAACATATAAATATCTAGGATTTGAGCAAGTAGTTGGAATCGACAGTAAATCTGAGAAGGAGAACCTCTACCAGAAATTTAATCATAGACTTCGACTTCTGCTGAAAACCAAGCTTAGTGCTCATAACCTAACAAAAGCTATCAATTCATATGCTATATCTGTGCTGATGTATTCGTTTGGTGTTTTAAAATGGTCTCAAACAGACCTAGAGACCATTAACCGCACAATAAGAACTATGCTTACGAAACATAGAATGTTGCATCCCAATGCTTGTATAGAGAGAGTAACAACACCCAGAAATGAAGGAGGCAGAGGCATTCTTGATGCTATAGCTCTGCACAATCAACAAGTTATACATCTAAGGAATTACTTTCATTCTCGGAAAGATACCAGTGTTTTACATCGAGCGGTAGCACAAGCTGACTTCAACCACACTCCTTTGAATCTCCATGAAGGAAATTTCGTCATGAAAGACAAGAACACACTGAACAGAGAGAAGGTGCAGAGATGGCCTGGAAAAGAACTTCATGGCAGATTCTACAACCAGTGCAATGACAAGAATATTGACAAACCGCTTTCGAACACATGGTTGTCGAGGGGAGAGCTGTTTCCAGAAACTGAGGGATTTAACCAGGCGATACAAGACAAAGTTATCACCACAAAAAGTTATAGGAAACACATCCTGAAAGATCAGACTGTTATAGATGACGAATGCAGGAAGTGCAATACCGGCCCAGAAACCATAGAGCTTATTACCAGCAGCTGCAGAATTCTAGCGCCAACATCTTACACTGAGAGGCATAACGATGTTGCCAAAGTCATTCATCAAGAACTCGCCCTAACCCGATGTCTCATACACGACAGGACGCCTTATTACAAATACTCTCCAGAAAGTGTGCTGGAAAACGAAGATTACAAGCTGTATTGGGATCGCACGATTCAAACAGACAAAACAATTCCTCATAATAGACCAGACATAACTTTAACTGATAAGAAGAACCATCACACGTACTTGATTGACATATCTGTTCCGAATGACCATAATATCCACCATAAATACAGAGAAAAGATTGAAAAATATACTCCTCTAGCTATGGAGGTTGCTAGAATCTGGAGACAAAAAAATGTGACGATTCTTCCTTTCCTCCTTTCTCCCACTGGCCTGACACCTAAATCCTTTTCAGTAAATCTAGCCACACTAAATCTTCCCATATTCACCCATACTATTGCACAAAAGGCTGCAATTCTGAAAACCTGCAGCATCGTTAGAGGGTTTTTGAATACACATTAGGATTTTTCTTTGGACCCTCTTGTGAAAAAGAGACGTGCAAAATAAGAAGAGAAGACAAAATTAATTGTCAAACAGCTATGCTATTCGAAAATGTATGCTATAGGCTTAAGTGTTAGTTGACTCATTTTCTTGTACGTAATGTACCGATATGAGTCATGGTACCGACTGTAAGTTGAGTAAATAAAGAGATAATAATAATAATAATAATAATAATAATAATAATAATAATAATAAAGAACTAATACAGTATATGCACTTTTAAAAGAGTGCTGGCATATGATGTGCATTGGAAACAATCGTCATACCATGATGGCAATTGCACGTATTACATCCACGCATAATATCTTGATGGACTAATACGAATGATGGCAGGAAATGCATACAATATAGCACTAATAATAATAATAATATCGTATGGCCTCGGGTGCCGGGTGCAAGCACTGAAACATCCCGAAAGAAATATTGATCTAACAGCCGCATATTGATTCCATAAATATTCAAGAAATTATACATTATTGTTGGCCATTTAATTCGTCATTCTCACTGGTGCACCACACTCTTCGAAGGGAAGCTAGAAGGAAAGAGGAGTCGAGGAAGATCAATGACTCAATTTATAGACAGCATTTATTGCCATTTGAAACTACAGGCCGGAGAAAGAAAACGTTTTGGAAGACATGCATGTTACTCACCAACCTAGCGGTTGAGAAGAAGAAGAAGATACATATTTTTGTGAGCTATTACGGTATGGTGATTGAAGCCATTTTCAGCCTACTTTTCACATTTTGCAAAAACTTATGAGATCGGGCAAATGTGTGTCTGTCTGTCCGTCTGTCTGTCTGGCTGTGTGTGTCCCCCTATCAACTCATAAACGGATGCAGCAATCGAAACAAAATGTGGTAGGAGTGAAGATCTATACCTGAATATCTCACGACCATATTTGAAAATGATGTCAGTGCTACCAACTGCTGAAAAATCGTGATTGAAATTTGAGCTCCATGTTGGATATCTTAGAAGGTATGAATGGGAGCTATTTCAAAATTGGCACACGTATAGATATTAATATTGCAGTTTAATTTCCAGGAGGCCTTACGTGGCAGTGTTGCCAAAATGATTATAAGCCTGCTGATAGGTCCAAATTTCAAATGCATATAACTTCTACGCTATCAATTGGATTTCAACCAAATTTCGTATGTGCTATGTGTACATAGTCAGATATGACTGAGCGTATTCTTAAGAGCCACCAGGGCTGCCAACTGTTAATAAATGCTCTCAATTTTTTATACAAATACCCATATATCAGAAAGTATGCAAGCCGACAGCTTTAAACTATGCATACGTATAGTACCTGACATTCTATAATAATTTGGAGTAAATTATATACGTCAGTGCAACCAACATGATTCTAAGCCTGCTGAGAGGTCCAACTTTAAATACATGTAACTTCTATATTATCATTTGGATTTCAACCATGTGTGCTATGTGTACCATAACAGATATGACTATGCCGATTCTTAAGAGTAACCAGGACTGCCAACTGTTAATAAATACTCTCTCTAGTTTTGTTACCCTAATATAAATATATCAAAAAGTATGCAAGCCAATAGCTCTAAACTTTGCACACGTATAGTACCTGGCATTCTAGATTAATTTGGAGTAACTAATATAGGCCTACGTCAGTGCTGCCAACATGATTCTAAGCCTGCTGATAGGTCCAATTTTAAAATGCATGTAACTTCTATACTAACTAATGGATTTCATTCAAAATTGAAACAACAATAAATCATATTATTTCAGATTATTTCTGACCAATACATGTATGTCATTGTTGCCAACATGATATTACGCGCGCTGTTAGATCCAACGTTTAACTGCATGTAACGTCCATGCTATCCATTGGACTTCAATAAAAATTTGTATTCTGTACTTTTAGAGATGGAACTAAGAATATATTCAGTCACCAGGGCTGCCAACTGTAGTGCTCTGTTAGTGGGTAGATTATTAGCTTGGGAATAACCTAATCCCCAAGGGAAGATGATGAAGAAAAATAAGTGGGTTTCGGACTGGAGAAAAAGGATGGAAAAATAGGACGAGAGTCCAACAGAAGTTATAATTTTAACTTTAAGTATACTACAAGGCAGCTGCCACTGCAAATCCGCTCTCCGATACTTAAAGTGGGTAGGGACCTGGGCAAAGCTAACAGGAAACGCAGCTGGAACTTGGACTGTTCGCAAGAAAGTTGCCGTAGCGTATTCCCTCTCAAGCATAAATATACCTACTACAGGGAATGGTGGTGGTCTGGCAAGACAAAGAGTAACAGATTTATTGTGTATCTGTTCAAAGGAGTTTGTTTCTAAACAAGTAATTTGAAGAGTACAAATAATTTGAATCAGCCTTGGTATTTTAGTTTTTGAAATTGTAGAATTTCTAAAGAGCGACCAAATGCTTCCAAGAAGGATAGGGATAAAGCAATTATACCCTTGGGAATAATTTTGGTAAGTGTACCAATAGTTGCATTTAGAAATGACTAAGCTTTTACCCAGCGAGGCGCCGACTAAAAGTTTAGAAAATGAGAAACACTTATATTTTGAAAAACCAACCATAAGTGTTGGAGAGAATCTCCACAAGCAGGAAGCTGGCGTAGCGAGCTATGCTTGCCTTACTGGCCAGTTAGAATTAGCTATTAAAGCTAAGAGAGACTTTACTAAGTTAATAACTAAGAGTTCTTGCTCAAGTGCAACAAGTGGTGAAAACCCTATTAATAGATTTATTTTTTATTAAAGAGGGCATAAACCTAGGAAGAGTCAAGGAAGACAGGATCTTGCCTAACCGTTATGTTAGAGAAATGATAAAGCAAAGAACAAATCTTAATTTATTTAACAATGTAAAAGGAAGTAGTTTATGTAACAAATATATAATTTTGATTTTTATAAACAATTGGGGTCGCAGACCTCCGAAAACGTCTAAAGCTTGCGCCAGGCAATTGATAATTCTTTTGGTTTTAAACCTTTTATATGCTTTAAAATCTTGGGAAGATTTGGAAATGTTGCTAAGATGAATAAATGGAAAACTTAAAGATAATTGACGTAATTAAAGTTAAACAATAAATCAAGTACAAGGTGTGTACTTTAAGGATTTCTAGATAGGTATCTTAGAAATATGACCAAATAACAACTTCGAAAGTAACAACAACAAAAACAGGAAGAATGAAATAAAAGTTTCTATAACTTCTTGTATTAATGCAGAACTACGCTTAATGATTATACATAGGAGATTATACAAATAGGGCAGGTCACTTATTGTGAAACCTCAAGAGAAAAATTGAAAGGAAATTTCTAGAACTCCTATGTTTAAGTAGGGATCACGGGAAAATGGGGCAAGTTTCCCTTTCGTGAAACCTAGAGATAACTCACTTTTGAGTTGAAAGAATTGAATTCCCTCATTAGAAGGGAGAAACAATATAATTTAAGGCGTGTACTAGACACGAAGTTTTACAGACATTAATTCGTTATACGTGGGGCAAATAAGGGAGGGCACTTATGTAGAGTGACACCTCATTGAAAAAAAGACCTAAAGTAACAATTTTATTATTTCAGTTTGTTAGTAAAGGGTTTGGGAAAGATCAAATGGGATTGTGGTAAAGTGTTCATGGCCGTATTTATTGTACTCGGACGAGCGCGACGCGGATGAAAAGTTGAACAGGCACTGTTTTCACTATAGTCTGTTGATATAGTTGAAGAGTTCACTGGAGTAGCACAAAACGTTGATGGCAAAGAAAGTTATTGCAATGGTGGAAAATAACTAGTTACACTAGATTTACGAGAATCTATTGCTTGAAAAACTTGTAGGTTATAGTTGAATGCACCAGAAAAATCCCAATGGAGGAAGAAAAATTAGATATTGATTAGCAGTTCATAAGGAAGATTCCTTAGGTTGAAAAGGTATTCCCATATGTGAGTGGAAAGTACATGACAGTATAACTGGTAGATAGAGTGTAGGTTCTGGAAGGTTCCAGAGCAATGATAAGTTGTTTAAATTGGGTAGAGAATCCCTCGGTGGAAAACTAGATTATATAGACAGTGGGTATTTTAGAAATATCCCTCGATGTGAGATAGCATCTCAGAAAATCTTTCATTTTGAAAGTTAGACTTGATAGTTTGAGTTTGATCAAGAAGATCTCTTGAAAGCAGTTATTATCACATAGCAACTTTCACTGTCTATAAAATCCAAATAAAAGCATTGAGCCTTTTAAAAGCGATGAAAATGTGCTTAAAACATGAAGTCGGTACTTATCTTTGCTTCATGAAGAAGGCGATGTTGCTGTTGATGGTTGGTTTTAAAACTCGAACATGGCGTCGAATTTAAAAGTTTGCCTCTTGAGTAGAGGAGGCGAGCTTTAGTTAAGCTCCAACTGACTGGTTTGACTTCCGACGTACAAGTGAGACCCGCTCAACGGAGCGCGGAGGGACTGGGGAAGGGAAAAAGAGTGGGGGTAGGAGACAAACGGAATACATATAAGAATAGCCAACTTTACAGTAATAAAATCTTCTTGATGAAATGGTCTTCAAAGAGTTGATAGCAGGAGTCACTAGCGCAGCCTGGTGGGTGAAAAAGTAGACGAATTTCTCTTGATCACGGAGATGATAGCTGGCGATAGCGACGAGATCTGGTGGCTAGATTGATAAGGAAGTCCTCTTGTACAGGGAAGAATTGAGGAACTTCAGAGATTCGCTGCTAGATGACGCTAGGTGGGTCATGGAAGATATATATCTAGAACTGACTTACAGGTGGTGTAATAAACATATACCAACAAAGAAAAATCAGGAGATCACTGTTGGTGTTTGCGAAAAAAGGAAGGGATGCACTAAAGCAAAGAGAAGCATAAGCTTACTCCATCTGACCGTGTATTTCAAAGAATACACCAAGCTGGGAGGGTAAACACCAACAGAGAACAAAGACAAGAAATTAAGAGTTTAAAGGTAAAGGAGCAATTAAAGACAATAGTCTCATGATATATCCATTAGTGGTCAAGATCTTGGCTACCCTAACTCTCCCATCCCTTCCAGGGTAACACTCGGTCACTCTACCAGAAATCCAGACCAAGGGAGGAGAAACATCCCTAACCAGGACCAAGTCCCCCACTTTAATGTCGGGATTGGAAAGAAACCACTTCTGTCTCCGTTGCAAGGAAGTTAAGTATTCCAAATTCCACCTCTTCCAGAAAGAATTGCGGAGGGCTTCAAGTTTACGCCAAACAATAGGAAAATTAGAATCTCTGTAAGAATTGGGAAGGGGAGGAGGGGCAGAAAGAGAAGTGCCTATAAGGAAGTGACCAGGTGTGAGTGGAAGCAGGTCATCAGGGTCATTGGAAAGCGGAGTTAAAGGGCGAGAATTGACAACACCTTCAATCAGAACAAACAGCGAATTAAATTCTTCATAAGTCAGATTGCGATTACCTAAAACCTTTCTTAAGTGACGTTTAGTGAGCTTTACGCAGAATTTCCACCTACCACCGTGATGAGGAGCGTAGGGAGGCATAAAACGCTATTTGAAACCCTTTGAGTAGGAAAAATTAGAAATCTGTTCCATGGCAGGAGAAGATGAGAGAGCTTTCTTCCACAAGGAAGCTGCGCCTTGAAAAGTGGAAGCGTTATCAGAGAACATCTCCGAAGGAACACCACGCTTGGCAGCGAAGCGAGAGACAGCTGATAAAAAGTAAGAAGTAGAGGCATTCGTTACTAGTTCCAAATGGATCGTGCCAGTAACCATGCAAACAAAGAGAGAAACATAGAGCTTACCAAACAATTTGCGTTTAGCTTCAGGGGAATTTCGTTGATATTGGAACGGACCCATATAGTCCACACCAGTTAGAGCAAATGGACGTATAGGAGAAGAGCGAAAGGAGGGCAGATCGCTCATTAATTGAGTATTGACTTTAGGTTTCGCTTTGAAGCAAGAAATGCACTTGTGAATTACAGAGGAAACTTCATGAATTCCATTTATAATCCAGTACTTTTCCCTTAAGAGGCAAAGCAGTGTGCGTGTACCAACATGTAGATTGCGATAATGAAACTCACGTATAATTAAGGAAGTTACGTGATGTTTAGAAGGCAAAATAACAGGATGCTTTTTGTCCTCAGAGAGCAAAGATTGCGAGAGCCTACCACCTACCCTGAGTAACCTATTGTCATCAAGGAACGGGGCTAAAGCAAGAAGACGACTGGATTTGGGAAGATCCCTTTTAGAAGAAAGTAAAGACAATTCAGAAGAAAAGGCTTCTTGCTGTGTTAGTTGCAAAACCTTAATGGTAGCGAGATTCAATTCATGATTGGTAAGGTGTGGTTTGGGGAGAAGGGGTTGGTCAACCACAAGAAATTTCCATCTGAGAAGAGAGGCAACAATTCGAATTAATTTGTGAAAGGAAGAATAGCGGGACAACAAGGGATGAGAAACGTTGGAAACAAGACACGAAGCAGTAGATTTAGATACTTTATCGTCAGGCAAGTTGAAGTTTGTAGCTGGAGGTTTAGAAGGCCAACAAGAAGAGTCTCCGATTAACCACGAGGGCCCATGCCAGTACAACTGAGAAGCTGCCAATTGAGAGGGTAAACATCCACGAGAAATGATGTCGGCAGGAGTGTCAGCGCTGGGCACATGCCTACATTGACATCCCGAAGAAAGAGTTTGAATTTTGGAAACCCTGTTTGCAACAAAAGTTTGCCAATGAGCGGGGTTTTTAGCAATCCAAGAAAGGGTAATTATGGAATCGCTCCAGAGATAGATTTGCGAAAATTCGACTTTTAAGACTTCCCGTAATTTCTTAACAATTCTGCGGCCATGAGTGCAGTACACAATTCAAGCCTAGGCAAAGTGATAGTTTTACGAGGAGCCACCTTCGATTTGGCACAAACAAGGTTGGAAACTGAAGATCCATGTAATGAATCGCGATAAAACAAATATGCACAGCAACCGTAAGCTTTTTCGGAACTGTCCGCAAACACGTGAAGGAAAAAAGATGCATTAGGATGAGCGTTAATTAAATTCCCGGGAATTTCAATAAGGGAAAGAGCAAGCAAATTGCTGCGAAAAGAGAGCCATCTGTTAAGAAAAGAAAGGGGAACAGTGTCGTCCCATTCACATTTGAGCGACCATAGCTCTTGCATGAAAAGTTTGGCTATAACAATAACTGGGGCAAGGCATTGAAGCGGATCAAATTGTTTGCATTTTCATAGAGAATTTGTCTTTTTGTGTTAGGGAGCTCTTCTGCAAGCGAAACTTTATAAATGAGAGTGTCAGTGCTAGTGCACCAATGAACTCCAAGAGTTTTTATGGATTCGGAATCTCCACAAATTTCGACGGAGGAGGGGTCTACATCTTCAATAGGAAACCGGGCGATAAACTCATGGGAGTTGGAATTCCACTTATGAAGTGGGAATCCTCCATTCTTTAGCAATGCCTGAAGTTCTAGTGACACGAAAGAAGCTTCCTCAAGAGTGCGGAAGGACTGCAAGTAATCGTCAACATAGAATGATGTAGTTAGTGCTTCGGAAGCTTTAGAATCAAATAAATGACCATCTTGAGAGGCTAACAGGTGTAGGGATCGGATAGCAAGGAAAGCGGAAGGTTTTAAGCCATAAGTAACCGTCTTTAAGCGAAATACCTTAATTGGCTTGCTGATTTCGTCGCGCCACAAGATTCTTTGGAGATCTCGTTGTTCAGGCTGAATTAAAACTTAACGGTACATCTGTTTTATATCCGCTATAACAGCTATGGGAAATAATCGAAAGTTTAAGAGTAGCAGATAAATCTGACTGAATAGCAGGACCAGAGTAAAGAGTATCGTTAAGACTGTTGCCATTAACTTCAGGTGATGAACCATTGAAAACGACTCGGATTTTATCCTTTACAAGAGGGTTTTTCCACACGGGATGATTATTTAAGAAAACCGTTTCAATTGGAGGGTGCAATTCGTCATCAGATTAGCTGACAACTTCCATATGATCCAAGCTTTCATACTCATCCATGAAATCAGTATACTGCTGTTTAACGAGAGGTTCTTTCTTGAATTTGCTCTCGATAGCAAAGAGAGCTTTTCGAGCTTTAGGTTGAGAGTTAATAAGTTTAGGGGGATTATGTAATCTTGGCATCTGAACAATGAACCGGCCATCGGAAGAACGAGTGGTGGCGATCAGAAAAAGTTGCTCACAGAATTCGTTTTCTGAAGAAGTTACGTTAGGAGAATCAACGCTTTCGAGCCTCCAGAACTGTTCCAAGTCAGTATTAGCGAAATAACATTGTGATGCGGGTTGGGGAGAATAATGAGGAAGTTGACCGGTGACGATCCATCCAAAATTAGTGTCTCTGGCAACCACGTTTGAGGATAACTTGCGAACCTGTTTACGAAGGCAAGTCCAGAAAACATTGGCACTAAAGAGTATGTCAATGGGGTTTTGTACATTGAACAGAGGATCGGCTAGCCTTAAATGCAAGGGAATGTTTAAACCTGAAATATCCACAGAGTGACTTGGAGTATCCTCTCCTATGCTATTGAGAATGAGACAATTCAGTTTGAGAAAGTTATTTCTGTGACAAATGTCTCTTATCGTTAGTTTTGAAAACTGTAAAGCTTGCGATTTTGAGCTGTTAATGCCTGATACATTAATAGAAGTAGAGTTTACAGGTAGGCCTAGTTTTCTAATCAAAGAATTAGACACAAAATCATGAGTTGCCGCTGAATTCAGAAGACCGCGTGCACGGACCCAGTTGCCAAAGTTATCCTGAACTTCGATTTGGACAGTGGACAATAGTACTTGGGCATTACGTATGGACTTGGCATTTTGAATGTAAGATGAAGCATAGGAACTGGAGCATTGTCACTTTTCTGAGAAGTAGATGCGGTCGATAACCTTGCTTGATCATGACGATGTAGTAAAGTGTGATGAGTTTTTTCACAATGGAAGCAAAGTCTGGTGGACTTGCAATTTGAAGCAGAATGCGTGGGTGCTGGGTAGATTATTGGCTGAGGAATAACCTAACCACCAAGGGAAGATGATTAAGAAAAGGAGGTAGGTTTCGGACTGGAGAAAAAGGATAGAAAAATAGGAGGAGAGTCCCACAAAAGTTATGAATTTAACTTTAAATGCACTTAGAGGCGGTTGCCACCGCAAATCCGCTCTCTGATACCTAAAGTGGGTAAGGACCTGGTCGAAGCTGACGGGAACCGCAGCTAGGACTTGGCGGTTCGCCAGAGAAAGGCTTTAGCGTATTCCCTCTCAAGCATGCATATGCCTACTATGGGGAAGGGTGATGGTCTGACAAGACTGAGAGTAACAGATTTATTGTATGTCTGTTCAAAGAAATTCGTTTTTGCAAAGTAATTCGAAGAATGCCAATAATTTGAATCAGGTTTGGTATTTCCAGTTTTCGAAGTTATAGAGTACCTGAAAAAGCGACCAAGTGCTTCCAAGAAGGATAGTGATAAAAAATTACACCTTCGGGAGTAATTTTGGTAAGTGAACCAATGGTTGCATTTGGAAATGGCTAAGCTTTTACTCAGCAAGGAGCCGGCTAAAAGTTTAGACAAAGAGAAACACTTATCTTTTGGAAAACCAACCATAAGTTTTCGGAGAGGATCTCCACAAGCAGGTAGCTGGCGTAGCGAGCTATACTTGCCTTACTGGCCAGTTAGAATGAGCTATTAAAGCTAAGAGAAACTTTAACGAGATTACCACTAAGAGTTCTTGCTCAAATGCAACGAGTGGTGAAAGCCCTATCAATAGATTTAATGGCATTGAGTAGGGAGAGCCAAGGAAGACAGAATCTTGCCTAACCGTTGTATTAGAGAAATGATAAATCCAAAAACAAATATTTAATTTATTTTACAAGGCAAACGAGTCTAATAAATTTGACAAGTATATAGTTTCAATTTTTAGTAACAATTTGGGGTCGCAGACCTCCTAACATTTAAAGTTTGCTCCAGGCAATTAACAATTCTTTACGTTTCAAACCTTATATATGTACTAAAATCTTTGTAAGATTAAAAAAAGACAAATGAAGTGATTAAAGTTTAAACCTTAAATTGAGTACAAGGAGTGTACTTTAAGAAATTTCCAGGTAACTATTTTAGAAAAAGTTACAACTTCGAAAATAACAAAAAAAAGAAAGCGGGTAGAATGAATGAGAAGTTCCTATAACTTCTTATATTTATACAGAATTACTGTTGGTTATTATACAAATAAGGGCAGGTCACTTACTGTGAAACCTGATGAGAGAGTCAAAAGGAAGGTTCTCGACCTCCTATGTTTAAGTAGGAATCACGAGCCAAATGGGGCAGTTTCCCTTTCGTGAGACCTAGAAATAACTCACTCATGAGTTGAGAGAATTGTTTTCCCTGATTATTGGGTAGAAACAATGTAAGCTTGAACCGTGTATAAAACACGTAGTTATGCAGAAATTAACTAATGATAAACAAGCAAAATGGAAGGGCACTTCGTTAGAGTGACACCTCATAGAAAATGATCTAGAGTTACAATTTTATTAATATGGTTTGTTAGTAGAAGGTTTAGGAAAGATCAATTGGGATTTAGGATAAATGTTCATGGCCGTGTTTATAATAATCGGACGAGCGCGATGCGGAAGAAATACTGAAAGAACACTGTTTATCACTATAGTTCGTTGAACTGGATGGAAAGTTCACTGTAGTAACACGAAAGTTTATGGGAAAGAAAGTTATTGCAATGATGAAAAATAACTGGTTGCACTAGGTAGGCGAGAGTCTATTGCTTGAGAAAGTTGTGAATTACAATTAAATGCGCCTTAGAACATTCCAACGGTGGAAGAAAATTAGCTATTGAGCTTTAATTCAGAAGGAAGATTCTTCAATTTTCAATAGTAATCTCACAAGTGAGTGAAAAGTACATGACGGCAAGACTTATAGATAAAGTACAGGATCTGGAAGGTTCCAGAACGATCCTAATAGAAGAATGGAGCCAAAGTTAATCCAGCGGAGGAACTAGCTCGGTATTTTATAGACAGCGGGTATTAGATAATATCCCACGTGGTGAGAAGATTTCTCATTTAAATAGCTTAAGAAAAGCTTCTTTTTATTAAGGTTGGCTTAGACAGACTAAAGCCCAACATAGCAAATCCCGCGAAGGATGATTTCCGCCCCAAATAAGTAATCTCACACTGCCTATAAAATGATCATTGAAGTATGTAGAATTAAAACCGATGAAGATGAGGTTAAAACCTTAAGTCTGTACTTATCTTGGTTGCATGTCGAAGGTGAAGTTCCCTTTGACGGATACCTAATGTGCCAACATGGCGTAGAATGTAGAGAGTGCCTCTTGGTTTGAGGAGACTGGCTCTAGTTGAGCCTTGACTGACCGAGTCAACTGCCGACTTACAAGTGAGACCCACTCAGCGAAGCGCGGAGGGTCCAAGGAAGGGAAAAGAGTGGGGGTAGGAGACAAAAGGAAAACATATAAGCATGACCAATATTGTAAACTTAAATTCTATTGAGGAAATGGTCTTCAAAGAGTTGATAGCAGGCGATACTAGCACAGCCTGGTGGGTGAAAGAGTAGACGAAGTTCTCTTGATCACAGCGATAATAGCTGGCGATGGCAACGAGATCTGGTGGCCAGATGGAAAAGGAAGTCCTCTTGCACCAGGAAGAATTGAGGAGCTTCAGAGATTCGCTGCTAGATGACGCTAGGTGGGTCATGGAAGATATATATCTAGAACAGACTCACAATGACATAAGAGACATGACCACCAAAGAGAAACTAGGAGATCACTGTTGGTGTTTGAGAAAAAGGATAAAATGAACAAGCAAAGAGCATTAAAAAGAATACTCTATCTTACCGTGTATTCCAAGAATACACCAGGTGCTAGGCAGTTGAAGCAATGTTTATTCTGGGAAACTAATTTTCTTCTGTCGTCGACTGACAGTTTTAAAGATTTACATAGATATAAAGCGTGTGAATCTTTACAAAGTATGCACTTTAATGGTTCATTTTAACTCTTACGGGGTTCGCTTTGAGTGTTTAAAACGAGAGAACTAGCAATACGGCGTTCACTAGACCTAGTTGGGTAACCAGTGGCGTTTGACTTGAGTTTAGATGAGCTGGACCCAGGTTTTTGGGTACTAGACGCTAAGCGTTCGCTTTTATGTTTAAGAGACATTGATTCAAATTTAGAACTAGGGGATGAGGGTTTACTTTGATTAGCTAAAGCAGTTAAGAGTTGGCATCTAGCTTTTATGAAAGTGACTAAATGCTCGTAAGAGTAATCGTCTTCTCTGGAAAGTTCAATCTCCCAAGCTTTGAGGGTAGCAACATCGACTTTAGAAACCACTAAATGTATTAGGAATGTGTCCCCGTGATCAGTGGGTTGATCTAATTGGGATAGAGCTTTAACATGAATTTGTGTTGTATCAATGAGAGTACGCAAACTAGTGACGTCATTGTGCTGTGACGCAGGTAAGTTAAATAGAGCCTTCTTATGGCGTTGAATACGTAACCGTGAATTACCGTATCTTTCTTTCAACAAGTTAAAGGCAATGGGGTAGTTTTCGGCACTTAATGGGAGTGCTTCAACTAACTGCAAAGCTTGACCTCGGAGGATAGATCTCAAATAATGAAACTTGTAGATGACTGGAATGTCTTCATTGTCATGAACAAGAGAACAAAATAGTTCATTGAAAGAATACCAAGTAGATTCGTCTCCAGAGAAGTGGGGTAAATCAATCTTAGGTGGGATTGGTTTAGGCTTGTGAGTGCCCTCGCGAAAAGAGGTTTGTTGTTCGTGAAGGGAACGAAGAACAGAACCGTCTTTTTTCTGTTCTTCGAGTTGGCGTATTATTTTAAAAGCAGAACCTATACTTTCGTAATATTGATTTTCTACTTCGACTCGATCTTCAGTTTGATTGAGCATACAAGTTTCGATTTCAGTTTGGATGTTACAATAATTTTCATATGAACGTTCAAAATCCTTTACACGATGTTTTAACAAATCTAATTGAGCTTCTGAGGGATCTAGCTCTTTGATGTATTTTCTAAATCGGGTAATTTGCCCTTTATAGGATGCTCGTTTAGAAGTGAGTTTTTCATCCTTATCTTTTTCTGTAGGAGCCATGACAAAATAGGTAAATTAAAGTATAACTTACGAAACTGTGGAACCTTGGAAATGCTGTCAGACTGGCAGCAGCAAATAAGTTGAAAGAAAGGAACACACAAAAGGAGACAGGAGCGGCCTTTTTCCACTTCACAGGCTTTGCACGGTGAAGCTATAGCTGAAAAATTCAAAGAAGATATTAATGATTTGCAAAATATTGTCAAATAACCCTTGACAAATAGAAAATGTCATAAATGGACTCTCCCGGGTTTCTGGGACCAAATTTTGGGTAGATTATTAGCTTGGGAATAACCTAACCCCCTAGGGAAGATGATGAAGAAAATGAAGGGGGTTTCGGACTGGAGAAAAAGGATGGAAAAATAGGACGAGAGTCCAACAGAAGTTATAATTTTAACTTTAAGGATACTCAAAGGCAGCTGCCACTGCAAATCCGCTCTTCGATACTTAAAGTGGGTAGGGACCTGGGCAAAGCTAACAGGAAACGCAGCTGGAACTTGGGCTGTTCGCAAGAAAGTTGCTGTCGCGTATTCCCTCTCAAGCATAAATATACCTACTATGGGGAAGGGTGGTGGTCTGGCAAGACAAAGAGTAACAGATTTATTGTGTGTCTGTTCAAAGGAGTTTGTTTCTAAACAAGTAATTTGAAGAGTACAAATAATTTGAATCAGCCTTGATATTTTAGTTTTTGAAATTGTAGAATTTCTAAAGAGCGACCAAATGCTTCCAAGAAGGATAGGGATAAAGCAATTATACCCTTGGGAATAATTTTGGCAAGTGTACCAATAGTTGCATTTAGAAATGACTAAGATTTAACCCAGCGAGGCGCCGACTAAAAGTTTAGACAATGAGAAACACTTATATTTTGAAAAACCAACCATAAGTGTTAGAGAGAATCTCCACAAGCAGGAAGCTGGCGTAGCGAGCTATGCTTGCCTTACTGGCCAGTTAGAATTAGCTATTAAAGCTAAGAGAGACTTTACTAAGTTAATAACTAAGAGTTCTTGCTCAAGTGCAACAAGTGGTGAAAACCCTATTAATAGATTTATTTTTATTAAAGAGGGCATAAACCTAGGAAGAGTCAAGGAAGACAGGATCTTGCCTAACCGTTATGTTAGAGAAATGATAAAGCAAAGAACAAATCTTAATTTATTTAACAATGTAAAAGGAAGTAGTTTATGTAACAAATATATAATTTTGATTTTTATAAACAATTGGGGTCGCAGACCTCCGAAAACGTCTAAAGCTTGCGCCAGGCAATTGACAATTCTTTTGGTTTTAAACCTTTTATATGCTTTAAAATCTTGGGAAGATTTGGAAATGTTGCTAAGATGAATAAATGGAAAACTTAAAGATAATTGACGTAATTAAAGTTAAACAATAAATCAAGTACAAGGTGTGTACTTTAAGGATTTCTAGATAGGTATCTTAGAAATATGACCAAATAACAACTTCGAAAGTAACAACAACAAAAATAGGAAGAATGAAATAGAAGTTTCTATAACTGCTTGTATTAATGCAGATCTACGCTGAATGATTATAAATAGGAGATTATACAAATAGGGCAGGTCACTTATTGTGAAATCTGAAGAGAAAAATTGAAAGGAAATTTCTAAACTCCTATGTTTAAGTGGGGATCACGAATAAAATGGGGCAAGTTTCCCTTTCGTGAAACCTAAAGATAACTCACTTTTGAGTTGAAAGAATTGAATTCCCTCATTAGAAGGGAGAAACAATATAATTTAAGGCGTGTACTAGACACGAAGTTTTACAGACATTAATTCGTTATACGTGGAGCAAATAAGGGAGGGCACTTATGTAGAGTGACACCTCATTGAAAAAAGACCTACAGTAACAATTTTATTATTTTAGTTTGTTAGTAAAGGGTTTGGGAAAGATCAAATGGGATTGTGGAAAAGTGTTCATGGCCATATTTATTGTACTCGGACGAGCGCGACGCGGATGAAAAGTTGAACAGGCACTGTTTTCACTATAGTCTGTTGATATAGTTGAAGAGTTCACTGGAGTAGCACAAAACGTTGATGGCATAGAAAGTTATTGCAATGGTAGAAAATAACTAGTTACACTAGATTTACGAGAGTCTATTGCTTGAAAAACTTGTAGGTTATAGTTGAATGCACCAGAAAAATCCCAATGGAGGAAGAAAAATTAGATATTGATTAGCAGTTCATAAGGAAGATTCCTTAGGTTGAAAAAGTATTCCCATATGTGAGTGGAAAGTACATGACAGTATAACTGGTAGATAGAGTGTATGTTCTGGAAGGTTCCAGAGCAATGATAAGTTGTTTAAATTGGGTAGAGTATCCCTCGGTGGAAAACTAGATTATATAGACAGTGGGTATTTTAGAAATATCCCTCGATTTGAGATAGCATCTCAGAAAATCTTTCATTTTGAAAGTTAGATTTGATAGTTTGAGTTTGATCAAGAAGATCTCTTGAAAGCAGTTATTATCACATAGCAACTTTCACTGTCTATAAAATCCAAATAAAAGCATTGAGCCTTTTAAAAGCGATGAAAATGTGCTTAAAACATGAAGTCGGTACTTATCTTTGCTTCATGAAGAAGGCGATGTTGCTGTTGATGGTTGGTTTTAAAACTCGAACATGGCGTCGAATTTAAAAGTTTGCCTCTTGAGTGGAGGAGGCGAGCTTTAGTTAAGCTCCAACTGACTGGTTTGACTTCCGACGTACAAGTGAGACCCGCTCAACGGAGCGCGGAGGGACTGGGGAAGGGAAAAAGAGTGGGGGTAGGAGACAAAAGGAATACATATAAGAATAGCCAACTTTACAGTAATAAAATCTTCTTGATGAAATGGTCTTCAAAGAGTTGATAGCAGGAGTCACTAGCGCAGCCTGGTGGGTGAAAAAGTAGACGAATTTCTCTTGATCACGGAGATGATAGCTGGCGATAGCGACGAAATCTGGTGGCTAGATTGATAAGGAAGTCCTCTTGTACAGGGAAGAATTGAGGAACTTCAGAGATTCGCTGCTAGATGACGCTAGGTGGGTCATGGAAGATATATATCTAGAACTGACTTACAGGTGGTGTAATAAACATATACCAACAAAGAAAAATCAGGAGATCACTGTTGGTGTTTGCGAAAAAAGGAAGGGATAAACTAAAGCAAAGATAAGCAAAAGCTTACTCTATCTTACCGTGTATTCCAAAGAATACACCAGTTAGGCTACATTATGCCAGGTATACAGTATTTCGAACTAATTAGAAATTTCGATATTACCGACTTAATTTCGTCATTATTCTAGATAGATCCATATAGATTAATCATTGGCATGAATCCTAAATTTTAAGAAAAGTTGGCTCTTTAGTTCGTCACGGAACTTCTTGTTTAGTGTTGCCCTAGTAAACTAAGTTTGATGTCTGTCAGTCGGTCGACACGATCGTGTTATAGCGAAAAAGTAGATACTGTAAATGTATACAAAAGTGGTCAAATACATAAATATTGGGGGAGGGGAAATATACAGAAGTAGACCAAATAAAAAAACAACCTCCAAGGAAGTACAAGAAAGAAACAGACGCTCTTAAGCTCGTAGAAAAGACATGAAATTATTTAAATATACTGTACTTTGAAACATACGTTATTTTAATCAGTCGTACATTTTGGGGGGCATGGTGGCGCAGCGGTCAAGCTGTTGACCTCTCATCACGGTGGACCGGGTTCGATGTATGTGAGATTTTCAAAGTGAAATGCCATGTCCTGTGGTTGGGATTGCACGTTAAAAGTAGGACCCGTGGTTCATGATCACGAGATTAACGGTCACGTAAAACTACAACCTTCCTTCCTTCACTCGTAGCCTACATTCAAACAGTTAATATTATTTAATTATTTCATTCAATTATCAATTGAACACAAATAGAGGTAAACGAGCCCCAAAAGACAAAAGGAATACATATAAGAATAGCCAACTTTACAGTAATAAAATCTTCTTGATGAAATGGTCTTCAAAGAGTTGATAGCAGGAGTTGGTCGATGAATCTCGGTGAGGCGTGAAAACCCAAGTCGGCTAACAACTGATTTGAATCAATTCCGTCGTTTACCAGCTCCCAAAGGAATCCAATGTCACGCATGTGCACCGATTGCTCGGTTGTAAAAAGCCGTACCCTTTGCTGTAGTTGGTTGGTTCCTCAGTTTAGGGGCTGCGACAACGCGGTCATGTAGCCCCGTGTACTTTGGGTGTGTGTAGAATCTGTCTGATAACCGGTGTTAATTGTGATGGCTGTATTAGTGTGTGTATCTGTTTTTTTTTTTTATTCAAGTAAACTGCAACTTTGAATTTTTCAAATAGTTCCTACTTTTGCCGCCAAACGCCACAGAATTTAGCTACTAGACGCCACAGCAGTCGGCTCTTGGCAACGAACGTAGGAACCTAAGAGCGTAGTTTACATTCTTAACCTATACAATTTAGCTTCACACAGGTGTAATTAGTGGAAGGTTCTTTAACATACCATAAATCTACGACATGAGATCACCGTATTTCCCCTCCGAAGGAAGGCATTCTGAGTTATTTTTAACGCTCTTAAAAAATCCGACGCCTTCGGCCGGGTTTGAACCCGCTATCTTGGGCATAGAAGCTCAGCATGCTACCGACTACGCCACCGAAGCCGCAGTTGCTATCATATCCAGTTGGTAGGGCCATTTACCTTACAATGGAGCCATTTAACACTTGTACTCGTTCGATGGTGCCAATTTTAGTTTTATCGAAAAGTTTCAGATGGCAATGAGTGTCTTAAATGATTTGGAGAGAGTTTTGTCCGAAATATATTTTTTAAATCAGATTCTGGAAACTTTAACTTTTTGGGGAAATTCTCTGTTGGACGAACGAGAATTTATTCGAAATTGTTCTCGGTGCTGATTATCAGGATGTCCCAATAATAATAATAATAATAATAATAATAATAATAAGGATAATAATAATAATAGATTTAGCTTTTTATTACGATCATGTATGTGAAATTCCTAGCCATAAGATTTACACTTAGTTATTTACCGACAGCGACTCGGTAGATACGGGTTCGAGCCCCACCATCGGCCGTCCTTGAAATGGTTTTCCGTGGTTTCCCCATTTTCAACTGTGGCAAATGCTGGGATGGTACCTTCTGACAGGCTACGGCCGCTTCCTTCCACATCCTTCCCCAGTTTCATTCATCTTCGTTGGTTTCATCTCTCATTAACTCATCTCACGAGGTTGGCGTCAGGAAGGGCAACCGGTCGTAAAATCCATCCGCCACATGAACGTCCATCGCATCTCATCCCCGACTCCGTTGGAAACGGGAATAATAAGGGGTAGACATACAATGCACATTACTAGGCTACTTAATAACGTAGAAATGCCTGGAAATGTATTTTACTGTGTAGATGCACTGTTATTGTGGCGCACACTGAGCCCTGTTGTGTACCATAAACAAATAAATAAATTAATAATAATAATTGACTAAAAAGAAGAACGAATTTTCACTAGAAAAGAATGCAAAAGTTATATTCTGGCTGGTGTTCTTCCTTCTGAAAGATATTTCTGGTCATGGAAGTACGTTTCAATAATTCCCTACCTCGGGGCTGGTATTAAAAAAGGTAAACTATCTTTTAATTGTAAATAGCCAGAAGACTGGGGGTATAAGGGACATGGGCAGGTGGGGGTCGCGTGCTGTGCTCTGCTCGGCGCGGCGATTGGTGGCCGCCTCGTGCTGGTGTAGCAGCTGTGAGACCGAGACCGGGACGGGGACGTAGCGAGCGACGCAAGGCGAGCTCAGTACTCGCTAGGCCCTCAGTGCTGATGGGGGTCCCCTCTACCCAGTGCACAGTGGACGATATACTCGCGCCCATTCGCAGCAAGATGAAGGTACTCAAGAAGTTCAAGAAGAGGATAGGACTAGGTTAGTCAGCCCTCTACCAGCACATTTTCTTTTATTATATTGTAACTTTGTACTCTGTTTTTATTGCCGGCATAGCAGTTCATTTTATGCAAACTGTGTGTTTATAGTACAGTATTCTTTAGGCCACAGTTGAAATTCAGAAGGAATATGGCAGTAAGGCGCGTTTCAAATTTTGATGGAGTTCAACGTGCAAGCAATGAGTGAAGTGTCCTGTAAGTTGGTGTGCAAAATAATATTTTAAACGCTCCAGGAATTAGGAATATGCCGCACAAGAATCCCGAGTAAAATATGGTGCTGCTGGTGATTGGTATGTGTTGCTATTGGTTGTTCCAATGACTGTAACTGGCTCAACAGCTTGCTCCGGAAGTTTCACGATAACTGATGATCCGATAAATTTTCATTCTGTATAAACACTGGCTTGTTGCGGAATAATGTAATGATTTTAACTGAATTAGAATATCTATGGAATAATGGGCCACGTTCCTGTTGATTTTTTATTTTATTTAGAATAGTTAGCCAATGTTCTAGACTTCAATTAGTATGGCAGGTATTGTGCGTTCGATTAGATCTACCCTATTCGTCAGAATCCCTTGAATACGATATTGGATGTTATTGAAATAAAGTTACATGATGCATGTTGCTCACGGCAAGTTCTAATACTAAACCATCCCGTTTAATCCTTCAGGAAACAAAACAAAATGTCTTATGAGGGATCTAAACAATTAATAATGGGGGAATGGTTTAGTAATTTAATCGGCAATGACATGTGAGCATAAAGGGAGATATTGTTTTGTAATCATGGTTTGAAAAATGAATAAATATTTAGAGCGTAATGGCGCAGCGATCAAGCTACTTTCTTCCCACAAAGTGGTCGGGTTCGAGTCCCGGTTAGTGCATGTAGAATTTTCGAGGTGAAATGTTACGTCTGGTGGTTCGGATTCCACGTTACAGGAAGGTCCCTTAACTTATGATCGCGAGATAACGGTCACGTAGAACTATTAGCCCCCTTTAAATATCTATCTCCAAATAAAATTCCTTCCGATTCATTATGTGCGTGGCGAAGTTATGAGGAATACTGTATTATGTGCTAATATATCATTATTAGAAGTGAAGTCTTGTGGAAACGAGGATATTTTTGTGAAAACATTACATGAGCGGCATTTGGAGACGCCCACTTAGAGCGTGTGTGTCGCGCATGGTCAGTTTTGCACTGTTCGGCTTTGTTTTGATTTGAGTTGTTTACTTCATTGGCTTATTGATCACTTTTGCCATGTGAAGTGTCCGTATGTAAATACAGGAGATTTCTCCTGTGGGATTTGACATTGTAAACGAAACTCTTGAACAGGAATCGGTGATGTAACATGAAGTGCTGTGGTTTATTCCATAATATTGTGATGGCTAGCTACATGTAATTGTTTATATTGATTGTGTTGTCATGCACATCCGGCCATGCGCTGTATGTCTAGCTTCCTTAGAGGGGGGAAAATGCCCAATTGACAAATCTCGTCTGCAAATCTGGAATGCAATGTACGCTTTTCCTGTTTTTCTTTAAATCCAGATTTTTGTGTACATGAAACTTTTTCTCTTTTGCGGAATGTGTCTTCATTCATTGCCGGTAGAGTTCAATTCTGAGAAGATAAGCCTCTTTTATTCCCCCATTAGTCTAGTACAATAGCCTATGGTATTTTCATTTTATTTTGAAGTATTCCCACATAATCTCTCTTTATGCCCTTAAAACAATATGCATTGATACAAAATAGAGAGAGTGCTGATGACCTACTGTAGATGCATACCTGCCAACTCTCCCGATTTAGGCGGGAGACTCCCGATTTCAGACCATTTCTCCCGCCCTCCCGCTTAACGTATTAAATCTCCCGATTTTTCAAAAACCCCACGCGTAATTTCGGATTTAATGTGTCGTCTATCGAACGGATCGACTTTACGTGTTTTGAAGTTATATCTCGATACCGCAGTTTCGCTCTGTATCGATAATCGAACTGCGTACGAACTCCCGCGTCGCGTCCTGCTGTTATAAAAAAGTTGTCTTCGAATAATTCTTCGTTTGAAATCGTCGAAGGTTAATTCAGCGCTTGTTCCTAGATGTGTTGCATAACGACCAGTGGGTGAGAGGTAGTTGTACGCTGCGGAATATTGTATCTGTTTCACACGTGAAATTATATGATTTGTGTATGAATTAGTTTGATGTTGTTTGCCGGTAGGCTATTGTGATTTTTCGATCTGAGTGATTGCGTCGGTTCCTCGGTAATATGGCGAAGAGATATGATGTGACATTTAAAAGTGTGTACAAAGATAACATTCCCAGGGTGTCTACCGGTAACGGAAGTAACGAATTTTACATACGGGTAACGAAAATTTTCCGAAGGCGGATTGAATCATTTAAACTCGCGCCTCTAGGCTCAGAGATTGCGATGGAGCGAGTTTCACGCAAGCGGCGCCGGTTGCATAAGCTATATTTCCCCGTGCCCTATCTCGAGGAAATGCATACTGTGGATACCCTGAGTGGTATACATCGTTCAGCGTATATTTTCGGCATCAAGATGAATTTTTAGTTTTGTGTGAAATATTTATCTGTGTTATTAGGAAGCCTGACTTTTCGCGAGACGTTTATTCGCGAAAACTTCTGAAATTATTCAGAAACCTCGCATTTCTCGCATTTATTTGGAGACTGTCAAATTGAAGTCCAGAAATAACGCTAAACAATTTAATGTCGCGATCTTGCGAAATGTTACCGTTTTGAAAAAGATTCGAAATACGTAGGCTGTAACTTACAGTATTTAAAAAATCTGTCTCGTAAATTTGCGACATCCAGTATGGTTAATTTGAAATACCGTTATATGTCGATTTTTCCTTCGAACTTTGGTTCCTTCGGATATATTATAATCTAACCGGTTATTTCGAAAACTTGTATAATTCGTGATTCGCATTTGAAAGAAAACGTGTCCTATAGTCGTATTATTCGTGCAATCCTCTCCGAATAATTCTTAATATTTGATACCTACTTCGAACATTCATACTCAAGACATGGCTGACCGCACGACTTGCCTGCGGGAATCTCGTCAAATGGACCGAGATCGACGTCTGTAGCGTAAAATCATAACACCCGTCCCCTATCGTGAACTTGTGACCACGAGGTCTGCGGGAATCCCGTCAAAGATGATTGGGCACCAATCACGAAACATTCCGAATCCTACTCGCTACTTTTCCCATGACCGTATACTTAAAAGCGTACGGGCAGCGAGAAGTGCATCTACCCACGTAGAAATGACAGCCTACGTAGCGTCGCGATACTAATTTCTCCTCGTGATCCACCCTGAACTGATGAGCTCCCAACCACAGCATAGGGACAGCGGGAATCAGGGCGCCGGCCATACAATTTGTCCATAACTACTCGTGAATTTTAACCATGTCCAAACCTGAGCTTGCATGCATAATATCGCGATACATCGCGATATTTCTCCGCATTCAATGACGAGGACAACTTTATTCTTGTCAAACGGACAGCAAGTGGCGCCGATTGCATAATAATGCTATATTTCCTCGCGCCCGACCTCAAGGACAATGGAAATCTCGTCGAACGACTAAAAGTGACACCGATTATTAAATCCCGATATTTATCAGTGTTCTATCGCGAAAACAACGGGAATCTCGACAAACGGGTGAGACCAGCGCCGATCGTGTAACATCTCGAAATTTCGCCGTACTTGACTGTGAAGACAGAATTCGGTTACAATCACGTAACGTCCCATAAATTGCTTCGTGATCTACCGCGGGGACAAAGGAAATCTCGCCACGGTCAAGAGCAGAGCAACCTCTTGTCAATTATAAAAACGCCGTGTGCACAGGACGACATATTGGCTGAAACAACTCATTTGATAATAAATATCTAGTATTTATTTATTGTTTTAAAAATTTTTGTAACTCCCTATGTGAATTGTATTTACTGCTTTAAACACAGTTCATTGCTGTCTTTCTCCACCGCGTGGTGAGCCCATTTGCTTCCAGACCGCAGACGTATCTTGAATTCAAAGGTAACTAAAATTAACTAAAAGTTAACTAAAAGGTAGCTAAAAAGTAACTAATTTTTACTTCATCCTTACAGAAGACACCCTGATTCCGCATATAACTGAGTCAAGAAGAGACGCAACGTTTGCATTTTGTAGTGTCTGTAGATGTGATTTCAGTATCTCGCATAGTGGAAAGGGGGACATTTCATTTTCCAAAATTAAGTTTTTGTAAATAAATTTCCTAGCATGTTAACAGACACTCAAGACAATTTTAATGAGGAAATGGATGCTTTACATTCCCAATTCTGTAACTTCCAACTTGAGGATGTGACATCTATTGAAGAAGCAGGGAGAATTGATGTGAAGTGGGTACTGGTAGGCCAAATGATATGTAGTGGTGGGGTACTCAAGTTATGCTTTCCATTCCACCATTCCGCATAGTAATGCAGAGTGTGAGAGGATGTTCAGGTCATCTCTCTCTGACAAGACTTATAACTCTGAAGTCGATTCAGAAAGGGAAGTGTTTTGAGCAAGAATATAGCAAGACCTTTTTGAAGAGGGCAAAATCAGCCTCAGTCACCTGCAACAACGGTTAATAATATGATCTTCGATACGTCACTAGTTTTGTATGCCTGAGTGTGGTCGAAAGAAAGGTATGCTTGTTTGATACACTAGTGAGAATTTAAAATTACTCAGTCTTAAGTACATTTGTAAACTGGGATGTCATATCATGTTAGTCATGTACAGTTTAATAAATAGTGAAACTTACATACTTATATATTTGCTGCAATGTCTTAGCCTGTGTATGTATTAAGTTGCATCCTCCCTCTCCCCCCCCCCCCCCCTCCCCCCGTCGCCGCCACGTCGAATCTCCCGATTTTTCACTTTGAGAGGTTGGCAGGTATGTAGATGTTAACCCCTTGACATTTACCTTATTAAACTAATCAATAAGGGGCGTGGTGGCTCAGTGGTCAAGCTGTTGGCCTCTCACCGAGGCGGACCGGGTTCGATTCCCAGCCAATTCATGTGAGATTTTCAAAGTGAAATGCCATGTCCTGTGGTTCGTATTCCATGTAAAAAGGAGGTCCCGTGGCTCATGATCTAGATATTAACGGTCACGTTAAACTACAAGCTTCCTTCCTTTTTTAAACTAATCAATTTGATAAAAGGGATTTTTCGAGTATCAGTTGATTCGTTTATAAAGATAGCCTATGTTGAAGTCAACCCAACTGAATTATAGCAACGCTATAATTATAATGTATCACTTATTTGTTGTTCTGGGATATTGTGTATATGGACGAATAACCTAGATGTCTTGCCCGGTAAAACAATTATAATCATCTTACCATCAGATATTATGGAAGTTGGGTCGGGTATTTCTAACCCATCAGCACACAGTAGGAGGTTCTAGGCAAAGTCGGAACTTCACACAGTCCCAAGTTGATACATATACACTCTGTCAGAAACAAAATCTGTTACTTGAAAGGTTTCATGCGGTCTTTTGATCATGTTTGCTGGTCCATCATTTTACCATTATTATGTGGACTGCTTTTGGGTCGGTTAATACACATTAATTTTATCAATATTAATTGAATGGATCAGCAGAAGGCGGACAAGTTTTTCCTAACTTCAGAGTTTAATGTAAAATAGGTAACACGAGTCTTATCAAGTGTCACCATAGGAGGGTGGTCAATTTACACTCTTGAAGTAGGTACATAAAATGTCGAGGCTGAAATTATTTGCAGATGGTGTCCTCTATGCATGCAATAGCATTTCACCAGTTATATTTCCTAGTTTATTTGGTTATCCTTGTAATTAGTATTTTTTTCCCTCACTGAACTTGTTTTGTTAAAGTCTTGTTAATTGTGGATGGTTTCTCTCTTGAGTGTAGTCCTCATATTTTCTGTCACATTGAGGTATGAACCTTTAGGGCAAGTATAATTAAGTTAATTGCCTAATTTTCGACTCTAGGTTTAGTTATCTCAAGCTGTTTTCATACGTGCAGTATATTCCAGCACCCGGACATCTCTTAAAGCCAAAATGGTTAAAAGAGACGTTATACACATGCCATTAACCTTATTAATAAAATTAAAACTTTTACCTGTGCTTCGTTTAGAATCAAGATCCTTTAAGTTTTCTCTGCCTTTCATGCCAAGTGTATGTAGAGGGTTGCGATAGTTCAGTTTCTGTTTATGTCTGAACGCTCATCACATGCGAACGGCCGTAAGTAAATTCGTGTGAAGATTTGTATTTTATCCTAGGCTATTAGGGCACACATCTAGGCTAGAAATAATGTTATACTGACTGCGCAGTTGTTTACTCCATATCTTGTTTTAGAGAAAGTGCCTACAGCGGATCCATCAGTGTTGCCAATCGAAAGTAATCGCAGAACGGAATTGACCAATTTTGCCGCCAAAATTACCGGGGAAGAGAATTTGTTTGACAGGCGACACCCCCCCCCCCCCCCCTGGTTGTATTTTTATTTTTATGATTGATATGTTATAGTAAAACTGCAGTAAAATTTCATAGCTGTAGGACTAGCAGTTTTTGAGAGAGAAAAAACATTTTAGTAGGAAATACAGGTGTTTTTAGCCCTGTCTAAAAAGGTAAAACATTCAATCTCCAAAATTATTAGAGCTAGGGCAGCGAAATTTTAAATGAAAATCTCTCACATGTCTAATATCATGCAAAACAATGACTGAAATGCTGTTACTTTAGGGACAAATGTGCATCGGTTCATTCATTCATTCATTCATTCAAGATTCCAAGTCCAGAGGCAGGGTGTTCCGCCCGCCATATGTTGCAGGGACTAATGTCACTGTCCACATTGCCAGCGCTCAATGTTAAGAGTTTATTATCAGATGAGGAAACATTTATCATTTTTCTTTTCAAAATCTCTAGACCACACATTCAAGCAATAAAACACAATGTCCTACACCTACATTGCAACTACACAATTCCCTTCACTACACTTAAACTACCAAGCGGCGCTGAGGCAATTTAACTTTGTCTCAATGACGCCTACTAAAAGTATTTACCGTAACTATCAATTTCATATGAATTCTATTCGGAATAGACTAGTAGGCTAGTCGGTATATGCTGAACTGCTATGCCCAAGATCACGGGTTCCAACCCGGTCGAGGTCGTCGGATTTTTTTAAGAGCGTTAAAATCCATCATTATGCCTTTCTTCGGAAGGGAAGTAAAGCCGGCGGGCCCATGGTATGATAAAGAACCTACCACTACAATTGGTAGTGTGTAGCCAAATTTGTATGTTATATTTCGTTAGTAACGCTCTGTCAAGTTCCAACGTTCGTCGCTAGGTGTCAGTGGTATCTGGCATCCAAAGTTGGACCTACTTGAAATTAAACTTGCTCATTCATCGGATCTTCATTCATTTCATCTCATGCACACGCGACGGTACTTGTAGCTCACCCCACGGGTGTCCGCATAGAAGCAGCTACAAACTCTGGCGAGCCGAACATGTCCTCGGACACTCCCGGCACTAAATTCCATACGCTAAATAAATAAGAATCCTATAAATAATTGCAATTGTTTTACCTACTAACGACTTGCACATTTAATTTTCTTAAATTTGAACAGAAATTCATTTTTTAAATTATTATTATTACCAATAATAATAGTATCTTCTTCTCATGATCGTGTGCTTAGAGATACGGCTTTTTCGCTTTGCCGACTAATGTTTATTGTAGATGTATCTTGTTCTCGGCTACGATGTGTGCTATTTTGTTGGAAGGATTTTAGTTCCCCCTGTTGTAGTCCTACCGCGAGAACTCTGTCTAGGCTATGTGATTCAAAGTGACTGGGATGATACATCAATGAAAAGTAAAGAAGAATCTCCTCTCGGAATAGACAAGGTGTCTGAAAGGCTACCGGACTCTGCTGTGGTTGTTTAAGAAAGTCCAAGTATTTTCTACGACTGGGCGTGATTGTGTAGTGGTCAAGTTGCTTGCCTCTCTCAGATGTTCACGCCTAAGCCCGGCCAGTCTTCCACTACAGTGGTACTGTTTTAAACCCATTGTGTGTTTGAGCTGTTCGTATTTAACGTGCAGTAGAAAATAAACTTGGTTCTGTACTTTCAGGTGAAGGTCATGTGAACCAATCGACCCGCTATTGATAGCCTTTCGGCTGAGAGTGACAGATGTCTGTACTTTCCGCTGTAAGATAAAGTCCATATATTTTATAAAAATGTCATTCCAGCTGCAGCCGGACTCTCCCGATAAGGTTTGATCTCTTGTCTTTTGACATATAGTGACGGGCGGAAATAAGTCGCCTGTGCGATAAAGCCATTTTAGTTCCACACCACTCGAATTATATCGTGTTCTTGACATTTCCTACTCTTATGTATACGGATTTTATGAAAGGGGAATTTATCATGTTTAAAGATTTGGCATCCATTAATGCTATAATATGAGATGTTCGATGTGTTGAGGTATCATGAGTTATAATCGCTAGTATATACCTAGGTAGACTACTCGAAAAATGAATTTGGAAATGCACCCATGATGGACACATGATTAACTTGATCTGAGATCTGTTGTTCGAATCTGATCGCTGACGGTGGTCATCCAGAGTGAAGTTTTTATTCTACAGCGGTAATGTTCTCGCCTGCTGTTCCCAAGGTTGTAGGATCGAATCCTGGCACAGGCAGTTGGCATTTGAGGGCGCGCAAATGTGAGGGAGCCGTGTCAGTAGATTTACTGGCGCGTTAAAGATCCCCTTTGAGGCAAAATTCTGCACCCCGGCGTCTCTAAAAGCTGCAGTAATTAAAAGAGACGTAAAAACAATAACATTATGTTTTTATTCTAGTTTAGAATCCCTAATAATTCAGATTTATGGACAAACTACCTTTTGTAATTCAGGGTTACGTGTAGATAATCCTGTCCGAAATGTCCTAGGCTTGATTTGGTCTGTGGGTCACTAAGTCTCATTATGATAACTGGGAAGAGGTGGGTTTATATTCCACCTCGTTCATATTCACAGTTCCCGGCGAGTAGCTCCGCACTTGACAGACATTCAGAGCAGTGTGGGGATCATGCCGAATACATCCCTTTCTGAGAACATTCACGCGCGACAGTAGCATGTTCCCTCGGACATTACTAGTTTCAGCCAGTGCCGCTTAGCGTGGCAAATGTTTTACGCTGCAGTATTATGTAGGAGGAGGGGGATGGGCAAATGCAGAGCTAGCTGCCGGTAACTGTACTTCCTGTTAAATGTTGGGATGGTAGCCTACCTAACTTCAAATGACGGCCGTATTCTTCCCAGTTTTTGTACCAATTAGGTCTAAAAGTACACGCACAACTAAAGAATTGTACAACAGGCTATCGCACATACAAGGGGCTGATGACCATGATGTTACAATCCCCAAAGTGAAACTATTTTAGGGAATGAATGGCTATTTTAATAAGGAAGTTTATCTTCTGAAAGTACGAGGCACGCTAACGTGAATGTTCTTCAGTAAGAGGAGTTCTCCCTGATCTACTCCAACATAAAGCACATTCATCTAAAAGTATGATGTAGATTTTGCCAGGTGTTGAGGAGCAATTCTGTTGGAACGACCACTTCCTACACGTGTGGACGGCTTCCGGTGGCAGGCCTTCGCCATTGTTTTCCAACAACTGTCAACACGGAGTTACATTACCTCCAAGCAATTGCCACGCACACCCGATCAAGCGCCAATTCCAGTCTAACTTCCTGTACACGGAAGCTGGAGGCCTACCTATAGTGTATTGTGATCGTCGGCTGGAACCTCTGGAACACAGACTAACCTTGGGAGGCATCTCATATCCACTGCATTTTCAGCTGCCATTTACGGTGTTGGATCTAGCAGCAACATATAGCCTAGTCACTACGACTACAAATTCCGCTATTTACCTTAAAATCAGTCATGCCCTCAACCAGATCTACATATTTATCCCCGCACAATAATCTCGGAAGGGTCATTTTCGTATATTGGTATGTATAGAAAAATAACCCCGAAATGGATTCATTGGACTGTGTATCCACAGAGGGCTGGGAGGCGTGACTAGTGTTGAGGGAAAATAGTGGAAGTGGACGACGTCGTCACATAGTGGATTTTGGTGGCGAAGCGACGATATTTGTAACATTTGGGACCATCGAAAAACATGGAAACTGAGTAAATGTTTAAAAGGAAATCTAAATTGGGACAGATACCGTTATATTAGAGCTTTATCGAAAGAAACTTGTATTCGAATGCTTAAAACTGTTATTAACTCAATGCAACTCCGAAACTGCCGGTTAAAATTTTCTTTCTTGGTCGTTTTTGCACTGTGTAACTCTTCTTGCAAGACGTAGCCGAAGATGCATAGGCAATACCTGAAAGAATCAAATTCCGGAATGGAATGCCTCCTGTCAGTTTGTGATAGTCTTAATATTTGTGAAAATAATTATGTATTGATATGAAATTAATCATATTAAAATTGAAGTAAGTTACAAAATCATTACAACATTCTTTAATAAATTGGTTCTCACATTAAACAATGGATCGATACCAGTCTCTTAACAACCGTTCTATGGAATATGCTATACACAGTATAGCCTCCATTATATTTACAAGTTATTTCTTATTAATTTCAAGAAGATAAATACTCAATTTAATTACAAGTTAATAGGTAATACATAATTTATGATAAGATTTACAGAATAACTTATAAAGAGCATCATATAATTTTTATAGAATATAATTTTCGCCTGTCTATATCTTTCTTTTTAGAAAAATATATTTATATGCATTTGTAAAGGATCTGATTTCATTAAATGTCTATAATTTAAGTATATTTAGTAAGCTTTAAATTTTGTTGCATTATTTAGTTTTATACAAAGTTTTTCTCAATTTTCAATTGATTTTATCTCGTGATATAGTCGGAATGTGCTACTGGTATACAATGACAACAGTATATACAATAATATAATGCTCTCAATTCATTAATAACTTTTCTCTGTATAGTAATGCTTATTATATATGCTGAAGGAGGACACAATAAATAAAATAATTATATATTGTCAGTATAGACTATAGGTGGATCATTTTCTACCAATTGGTACGTATTACTACATTAGATACAGTAATTGACCTAGCTGTTAATTCAACGAGTGCTCGTAATTATGTAAGCTAACGTGAATAAAATAATTGTCTAACGTTTGATGTGAATATGCCAAGGTTGGTGGTAGGCAACTTACCGTAGTGCAGTTTATTTTATAGGGAGCCCGGTTGTTACCTTAGTTGATTTGCTGTGACCCTTCCTACCATCGGCCTTTCTTTCCGTGGGAATTTGTGATCTGTCTAAGGGCAGCTGGGGAAATGTTTTTTTCGCAAGGTTCGGTAGTCTAACGGGGGTGAGGGGAGGTTGAGTTATGCCCAGTTATATCCTCTGTAATCTGTAGGCCAGGCCGTGACTTTCATTGTCAGCATGTTTCTACTTAATTTCTTCATTTAATGAATATTTTCTGACAAATCTATAAAGATTAAAAATGGTGCTTCAATTGACGAAATTAGGATCGATGCAGTTTTCATCTAATTGCACACAATTGTGTGCAACAAATGATTATCTAGTCTAGTACATTCGTCTAGTATAATGAATACTTAAATAAAGTTGTTTGTTTGTAATGAAATATCGGTGGATGGTGAGCGTAAGCAAGTACAGCTTTTTTAAAAAATGTGCAAGGCTTCCTTCAGTTCAAGCTGTGCCATACCTTTGGTCTGCGCAAGTTATTTCCCCAGATATATCAGCAGTAACAGCTTTATTATAAGTTTGTGGAACTTAGTTTCCTCCGTTCCTTTCCATTGAGCTTTTAATTGTCACTCTCACCGCACCGCACGGAGAGTCATTAAAGGATTGAAGAGTCAGTGGTGGGAAAAGAGGAAGCTGGCAAGCAAACAAAGCGAGTTACAATAACCTGCCACTTCTCTGTGCCGCGCTAAGTGGCTCCCGCACTTGGGCTCAAAAGCAGTGTTCACCATTCTCTGAAATGTAATTCTGGACTCGTTTTCTTCAGTGCTGTATTTAATGGCAAGTTACGGTTAAAACAATAATGAGATCAGGGTTACTGAAAGAGGTCGCGAATTTGTGTGGAGGCAGATGAAAATGCGTGTATCGAGCCAGCAGTCTTCCTTTGATCGTCCACTCAAGTGGTGTGGTTACTGGATTTTTATCGTATTTTGTGAGAATCGTGCACGCATTGCGTACACGAATGTCCTCTCATCTAAATTACACCAATTTATAGCCGTGGGCTTAATCCCGGACAGAACAAGTGAGATTTTCTAATATGTTTTTCGCGTCCCTGCGGTTTGGAATACACGTAAAATTGGAGGTGCCATGACGTATAATGACTAGATTAAGTGCCATGAAAATTAACAGCTTGCTTTTCAAACTTATATTGAGACTACTGGGTCCTGGCTTTGATCACCTGCTCTGCAGACACATTTAATTCTGATATTAGGGATGATCAGGAAATGCACTCGGCCTCTAGGAAATGGTTTGATTTCCCTCGCCCATGTTTTTCCCACATGTATTCCAGGCAAATACCGGATTATACTCACCATAAGACCACTGGCGCCTCCTTCCCAACCACCCTGGCTCCAAATTACTAGACACTAATACAGACACCACACTAACAGAGATTAGATTACACCTAAGTACGCGATTATGTTGCCCACGATGTCTGATTCTCCTACTGAAATTACGAAAATCTTCTGGCGTTAATACTCCAGCACATGCCTCGTGGTGACCTCAGGCATTCGTCATAAGACTTAAACAAAGAATATTGCGCTCGACCACCATCCTGAAATTTCTCATTAAAATAGACAAACCACAATCTATTAAGAGCTACAATGACAAAGCTTCGCGAGAAAATAGACTCGTACAAAAGATGTCAAATCCACTTCGTGGCGTAATAACTAGCATTTTTGGCTGTCACCGGGGTTAGATTCTTGGCTCTGCCCTGCCATAAGGATTAATTCCAGTCTGAGGGATGGAATGGGGTACACTCATCTTCGTGAGGCAGAAGTTAAGAGATGTGTTGTATTCCCACGGGGCTATATAACCGCGATGTCGCAAAGTCCATAACTGAATCAACGACAGTAAAAAGAGATTTTCTTTACAAGGCACACACAGTCAGCGACTCAACTATTTAAAGATGGTTTACTCGCAGTCTCTTAAGAGATACAATGGTGAAACATAGTAATAGGTAGGTTCGCATAATACGAGGCTTTCTCTGCATCGGCGACGCCACACATTCAAGATGGTAGGTGGGTGTTCTGGTCAAACGTTAAAATCAATCACTTAGGATGGAATAGAGATTACTATTTTTTTTTTGCGTATGGCTTTTAGTGCCGGGAGTGTCCGAGGACATGTTTGGCTCGCCAGTTTTGTAGCTGCTTCGAGACGGGCACCCAATGGGTGAGCTACAAGTACCGTTGGGGAGGAAAGTGGGAATGGAAGGTCGAGGAGTTGGAAGGTAGCGGCTGTGGCCTATAGTTAAGGGCCAACCCCGGCATTTGCCTGGAAGGAAGATGGAAAACCACAGAAGACCATCTTCAAGGTTGCCGGCGGGGGGATTCGAACCTCCTCGCCTCCCGGAGGTGAGAGACTGCCAGCAGTCGTGCCGTAACGACCACGGCTAACTCACCCGGTAGAGATTACTATGAAACTTAGTAAACAAGGAATCTTATATAAGATGCAACTTTAGTGCGAATGCAAGCGCCATCTTGGAAATATAGTGTGTTAAAATCGGTAACTTAAAATATAAGGTAGTTAAAATTACGACCTTTACCACGGTGGTAGATTCGTATATAATAGATGTAAGTTAGTGAATTCATGTATTCAAGGCATCACCATGCGAGTGTTTCACGTAACACAGCAGATTCCCAATTCTTTATCTTCTACCGATATGGACGATAACAGGTACGAATTACTCGGCTACAGTAAGTGCGCAGTCTGTAAATGGCATTGATAGCTGACCACCCTAATTATATAGAATTTACTGAATAAAGAAACGAGGTAAAACTATACCCATGAATTTAAAGAAAGTGGGCTATATGTTTTTGCTGAACATGTGTTTTCAAAGCTGCCAGGCTAGTTCGGTATTGATAGAAGAGTTCTTCACTTGTTACTGAGAGCAGAGTTGAATAATCACGCGCGCAGACTTACAATACCAACTGCAGCAGTAAGTAATTGGCGTATAATTAAGCTTCCAGCGTCAATTGTAGTTAGCACAGTAAGACTCCCTGAAAAGTATACAGTTAAAATCTGTAGATCCTTGTTACTTACTGTACATAATCACTATCTACTGCTTACAGCTTCCCCCGTAATGTATTTTAACGTAGCTTGCCACGGTGGGTGAGTGGTTATAGTGTCGGACTACCAACCCCAAGATTGCAGGTTCGCCCCTGGCCATGGTAAGTGATTTTTGAAGGCGACAAAAATCACGATACTCATGTCATACGTTGTTGGCATGTTAAAGAACCCATTTGAATTCAGTAGGCCGTGTTCAATGGCAAAATTAATCTCGGTATTTTCCGCCAACACAAAGTTCCTCCATTCTCTACTTGAAAGCGCTGTAGTGTCAAGGAGTTTAAATATCTAACCTCCTTGACTTTCATAGCGTTCAAAGGAACGACGAAATTCGACATGCAAGCTACCCTCTGGTTGTCAATTAACAAAGCTTGCACTAGGCACCCGAGGCCATACGATATTATTATTATTATTATTATTTTAACGTAGAACGTTAGATGCACTAAAAGCATGCATTGTTTAGTGTCAATATGTGGTAAAAAAAATTTATAGGGGAAACACCTGGGATGGGCGCATTAGTTTCCAGACGCTACGATTTTGCCCTGCTATGGATATCTCGCATTTTAGCCCTCAAAAGGCCAACCTGATTGTGCCGGAATGTGATACCCCAACATTCGAAACGGAAGAGATTTACCAGCTGCGTTACCCGCCATACTCGCAGGATAAATGTTCATACAAGAAAGTAAGACAGTAAAGCAGCCTTCTTATATCGGTCAGGATTTCTGTTGTTGAGTGGTGCACACCACAGCAGACTTTCCATGAACCAGAAACGTGTAGATAATGTTTATTATTGTTAGTATTATAAAAATGTCCCTAACTCGTATCGGCAAGGACATTGTTATACATACAAAGACTTCTTTCCACTTCGCACTGACTGCAAGAGTGAAATCATCAACTAATTCTATTTGAACTAGTTTCCTGTATTGTGGGTTTCATTATTTCCATTGCTTTACTAATCATGACCGGTCTTGCTTGACAGGTATTGTGGTACCTAAATCTCAAAATAAACTTCTTCCCTCAGGATCTGAGGTTATAAAGGTCCATCTCTCTGACAGTCCAGCTCACGATGGTTTACCTAGGAAAGAAGTTGTATTTTTTACTTGGTGGTTTTTTATATTACTGGGTGTGCACGTGCAGCCAAATCCTGTTTACATGAATGTCTTGTGTATGGTGTTCAGATGGTTCTGCCTCGCTGTGGTGGTCTCGGGTCCCGAGTGACATCACCCACGCCTCTTGGTGTCGTACAAGCCAGCTGCGGAGCCCGATACGAATGTCTTTGATCCACACTCCCTGTATTTGTCGCGATAATTCCGTATTATTCCCAATAGTTATATATATCTAATACAGTCCCCATAGAAACACAGGTTCTGAAATTCAATACGCGAGGCTGATGACCAAGATGTGAATCAAGTTGCCTAACATCGCACGTTAAGTTTCCATACTCTTGAAGGTGCTTAATCAGAAAGATATTCTCACAGTTCTTGCATATATCGCCTATTTTCAGCTTTAAGATTCATAAATATTCGTGTGAGATGTCCGATGAATTACTTATTCTAAATCTCTCCTAAATTTGTCCCGCGCTCGTCAAATCCTACACTATGACCGCGTGGGCAGCGACAACAAGTTCGGAGATCGTGGGTTTGAATCCCGGCGCTGACTGTGGCCATCCTGGGTGTGGTTTTTCCCACACTACCTCCAGCGAATGCTGGGATAGTACCCCATTCCTGTCTCTAGTACACTTACACACATTACTACAATTATCGCTTAAATGCAGGTTATCACACAAATTCAACACTCCCAACTACACGGGGCTGATGACCAAGATGCCCCAAGCCCCTAAAATAATTAACAAAACAACAATCTTCTAAGTGTTCTTCAAATTAAGATTTTAATTGTTCCCATCGAGAATACATTGATATTGAGAGCAGTGTGATGAGAGTAATATACTGCACCACCCGCAATGTGGTGAAATATTTCAGATATTTTTCCTATTGCCTAATTAGCGGGGAATCGGTAACAGAGAAACATGCTCATTTAACACACCGATGGCTTTTCTGCCTAATTTTGTCATGTAAACTTATTAAAAATATTGAGCTCTAGTTGATGAAGGGTATAAGACGTCGAAACTGCTCGCTTGTATTCCAGAGTGACAGCCCTCAAGACTGTGGTTAGGGAAGGGAATGCATATGGTTAACTACGGTCCTGCCCCTTAATCACGAACCATGCGCTGGTCCCATTGGCATCACAGCTACTGTGCGCGCAAACAGTACAGTATGCTGCGTGCGGCTCGGGTGCCTCTGTGGATTTATTTCGCGATAAAGGCAAGGAAAAGTTTCGTCGTGCTTACTCTGCGCCCGGTCTAAGATAAGAACTTGAAATATGTTGGCAGAGAATCAGTTCGGATTTTTTTTCTTTTTTTTTTTCAAGACATTGGTAAGAAATTATCCCCATTTCATTGTCGGAGAAAATTTCAGATATAGCCTACAGTTCTCCACGCTCGCTAGTATGTAGAGTAATACTATTGAAAGTTTTCCATGTTAACGTCCATAGTAATAACCTCGCTAAGGGTACATGACCTCGTAGTTCTGCCCCTTAAAACAATAACTAACTAAAATAACCTCGCAGTTTCCGCCCCTTAAAACCTCAATAACTAATGTGCATAGTAATGAATTGTTTATAATGGAAAAGCAAATTAATAACCAAATGGTTATCGCAAGTTGTCACCCAGCAGAATGTGACCGGGGGGGGGAGGGGGGAGGGGTGTTCTCATTCGGAATAAGTAGACTTACGTGTTAGGAATTCGATCCATTATAAATGGATACGGCATAACTGAACTGGAATTCGGGACATAGGTGGTAATAGATTTGTTCTTTGAGCATTTTGAGGAAATGAATATTCGTTCAGAAAGAACATGGTTGCCTACATTATTGAATGACACTATATTCTATCGTGAGGGGGCGGGGGCAGATGACCTCGCTGTTCCGGCCCTTGAAACGACACTGACTACTGTATTCTATCGTGCATTCGTTACTGCATTTGTTTCTCACAGTTGCTAGAGAACGTATAGGAAACGTTGCAACTGTTATGTTATGTCCAAGTTCCTTGGATTACGAGAGGATCTTCATTGCCTTGTGATCAAAAGAACTGGTTGGGCGCTCTTAGCACTCGAGTACCAGTGATCATTTGACCACCTCTATATTAAGAATAGATTGGATATTGTATTACAGTTCAAGAATTTGTTCTGTAGTTACTAATGTAATATGGGTTCCTATCGTTGGTATTGATTGAAGTGGTGTCGCTTATTGTCTTCGAGTCGATACGAGTTACGGCAGTGCTGCTATTCTGAATCGCCTCGTTGCGTAGTGGCTAGGATTCGGGTTTGATTCCGGCCTCTGCCAAGGAATTTAATTTCTGGTCAGAGCTCTGAAGGGACTTAACACTCAGCCTCGTGAGGCAAAAGTAAGAAGAGGGTGGTTAGATTCCTACCTCAGTCATATTGGAAGTGCTTTTTTCTGGATTCCCCACTTCTACGCCAGGCAAATGCCGTCATGGTACCTAACTTACGGCCTCGGCCGCTTACTGTCCAAATCGTACTTACATTACAAATACACATACTAATACAGACATCACAGTGGCACAGATCAGACAAATCCTACATACATCCAAGTACACGGGGCTACACGACCACGATGTCGTAAAGCCTCAGCTATTCTGAAACTGAAAGAGGATAAATGGTGGAGAGAGATAAGCCAAATTGCACGTTGTGTGTGTTTTTCATACACCTATTAACTTAAATGTTTAGCGGATAGCTGTTCCAGACTAGTTAGTCGTCTTCCATTGCCGGGCAGCACCTAAGTTCAAAGTTGCTATCGCATTTAAATTACATCGCATGCAACCTGGCTGATTAACTTAACCCAGTTTTAATTACACATAGGTATTCATACGAATAATCGTCGGGGAGCAGTGAACTGGAACATTCTGCTGTTTATTCGTTCATTCATTCATTCATTCATTCGTGTCAGAAACACTTACAGTGTGAAATTGAATATACAATAAATACATAATATTATAACTTAAACAAAATGTTAAGTCAATTTTTTCAAACTAGGCCTATAGCCGCCCATAAGTTGGCGACCTCTATGGCATTAGGTGTTGCATGTAACAGGTCTTCTAGTGTACATGTTGTTGGGCACTGACTGCACTGAAGCAGATGGTAGGACGTCTGCGTTGTTCCACATTCACAAAACGGTGACTCCACATGGAAACCCCATTTCATTTAGTTGCTTTTGCATCTTGTTACACCCGACCGAAGTCTGTTGAGTGATTTGCATGTACTCCATTTCTCTGTGAAACCGGCTGGTAGTTTTTCAGAGGGTGGAAACCATTGTCCAAGGCTGTAGAACCTTGCACGCCACAAATTGGTTCGGGATTGTTGTGAAGTCCCGACAAGAGCTTCTGTTGTTCTGAGGAAGCTTTTCCTAGATTTTAGTCGGTATTTTGCAGGTCGATTCGTAAGTGCTCCTGGAGTGCAGACGTTCAGTTCAGTACTGGAATTCTAGTAAAGTACCTATGCAGGGGCACCTCGTGCAGGAATCAGCTTCACCCCCATTCTGCTGTAATGTCAATCAAGCAAAGGAAAATATAAGTACACAGGATTGCACAGGAGCGTAGTCATGAGAAGCCTGAGCATGGAGCTGATGAATATGAAGTATGGGTGAGGCAGCATGTGTGCAGTCCTTCCCCAACTCAGTGTGGGGTTGTCGTTGCAGGAGGGGTGAACTAAACATAGCATTTTTAAATCGCTGTTCTTTAAATAACAGGGTGGGGAGCATAACTGTTCGGGTGCGCGATTAAGATTGAATTCCTCAGCTGTCCACCAATAGCATTAGCTTGTGTTTCACTAAACAGATCTGCCGAGGAACTGCTTACTTCGGAGCAACTTCCGTGCTGTTACATAGCGGTAACAGAACGCTGTGTACTTTCGAAGTAGGTATCGTAATCATGCGGCATTGTAATCGCTAAGTTGTCATGATACTGAAATGCTATGAGGACATTGGGTTGTTGATTCTTTAGGGGCTTTTTCGACATGTAGCCCCATGTACTTGGGTGTGTGCTTGTAATTTGTCTGATAACCTGTGCTATTGTGATGGCTGTATTAGTGTGTGTAATTGTAATCCAGACGAGGATTGGGAAGGAGGTGGCCGTGATCTTAAGTTAGGAGCCATTCCGGCATTTTCCTGGAGTAGAAGTGGGGGAAACCACGGAAAACTACTTCCAGGATGACTGAGGTGGGAATCGAAACCGCCTCTTCTCAGTTTTGCCTCATGAGGATTAGTGTACCCCGTTCCAGCCCTCAGACCAGGATTACATTTCTTGGCAGAACCCGGGATCGAACCGGGGCCTCCACGGTGACAGCCAAGAATGCTACGCAACAAGACGGTAGCAGCACTGCCAGTAACTCGTATCGACTCGAAGACAATGGAGGGCGACGCTCAATAAACACTTCAATCAATACGAACGATAGAAACCCATGAGCCATTAGTATCGACAGAATAAGTTCTCGAACTGTGATAAAATGGTCGATCTGTATTTAATATAGTGGTGGAGAACATTGAAAGGTGTGATAAAATTCCACCGAATATTTTTGGAAATAGTGATCCTAGGTACACGAAATGATTCAGACAACTCTTATAGAAAAGAGTTGCTCTAGATATTGCGAACAAATGTCACCAATAACTCTTCAGTAACAATAGAGTGGGGCTCGGTATAGTTTTGTGAATATCGCAGTCAGGTGGTCTATAAAAGGAAATATTTAATGAGTCATCAAACGTGAATATTGTTCCCAAACAACCCCCGTGACTTGAGGGGCCTTCCTTCACCTTCAAGCCACTTTCTAGACTTCTAATGGCCTGCATAGTGTGGGGGTCTGCTCAAAGTTTCCCCTCAACCGTTGACCTTTAGAGGCTGCTACTTCATAGTCCCAGCCCACTAGTCAGTCGTAAATCATGGCGAACGCCAAGAATTAAATAAGTTAGGCATTCATGAGTGGGGAAGCTGCATCGCTATAGTTTCGCGGTTAAATCTTCGACTGTATTTAATAACAGAAATTTTGGAAATGATATAGTATACAGAATCTCAAATATGGCTACATTTTATGTACCTAATACAATGGTGTGTATTTTAGTGGTGTCGTGTGCTCTTAAATTATAATGTATTAATTCACTGGTTCTACGTTGTTGTACAAAAAGTAAAATTAATCGGTTGACTTATCTTAAATCTTTTGTGAAAAGTGTTGTCCATTTACAAACCAGTAAACTCGCAATTACGGATACAAGACTTCGTGCACTCGGTAACAAAGTAACGTTGCAGCAAATTATTACTTGATAAGCAAGAGAAGGCTAACGTGAAACATAGGACATAGCGGACATATCTGTTGATATGATGTGGGTTCGAGTACATACTGCGGTCTGTCTTACCTGACAGAAAGTTATTAGTTTCGCACCTGAAGAAAGTATTGTACGCTTGAGACTACCCGCCGTGCTCTAAACATAGAGTACTGAAATATTGTCGCTTGAAGTATCAAATAATCCACTATCAAAAAGTTCCGTTTTCATTGCTTTATTGGGGGGGGAGTACGGTAATTTTCAGGCCGCACGCCGTAAGTATCAGCAGTGTTCGCCATTATCCCTATCTTTCTTCTCAAAGGCAAAATATCCAAGCGATGCGCATGTAAACGGATTGAGTGCAACCATGGCACTAATTTAGTATTGTTCGATTACGGGATTTTGGTTGGTCTGCAAGCGGGCTATTCTAACACTCCAACACTTACGAGAGAGACGAGAAGTAATATTTGTGGTTGGTGTCTTGAGACATTGGCAGCACTGTGCGCAGGTTAAGTGTTCATAACATAGGGGTGGAAGTATTCCAACAGATCCAGCACATGATTTGATTCATGGACAGTTTCTCTTTACCGTTAATTCGCTCTTAACTTTCGTTTATTCGTTGTTTTTTCTTCTAAAACTTACCGCTTGTGTAGTACGTGTCAAGAAATCAATCTACTAAAACAATGAAGTGAATTTTAAAAAATATGAGAAAAAGAATGGGGTCCTAAATACGGCACTGATCGTCTTGTTTAGTTGTGCCATACCCTCGCATTGGGCTGGAAGTTTCGCTGTACCACACCCCGCCCGTGTATTGAAAGACTGAAGAAGTATGGAGAAGTTAGGCCATGATGGTTTGGCAGTGGAGTGAACATAAATTGTTACGCGCAAGTCATCGTGAGCAAAGCGGAAACTAGACAGTGAGCAATGAGCAGGTTACTTGTTGCTTGCACGTGTGGTTGGTATGACACGTGTGAAGCATACGCTACAAGAAAAAAAGATTCCAATCATTGTAATTAATTCAGTGAAGTAGAGGTCCCGTTAAGCTTGTGTGAGGTGGTCGGCTAGTCCGAGGGCTCCCACATGCTCCAATTAGCGACAGGAAGTGTTCATTGCGTCTTGTGCGTAGGACGAGGGATACGCACTGCGTCATCACAAGCTGAGGGTGCACTTCTTGCCTCACTTGAGCACACCGATCCATCCTGCTGAAACAGCCCATTCGCTCGAGATACAAGTGGATTCGAATTTCACCACCGACCGTCCTTGGATTGATATTCCGCTGTTAATTTTCATTCACATAAAGTAACATTCTCATTAGATGGCTGTTTTGGGTTCTGTTTCATTTTTTGTTCGCTAGATACTAGCCGTAGGCCAATTCATAGTTTCAATCGAATTCACCAGAAATTCACAGTACGGTACTCATTCTATTTGAATTTTGCATTTAGTTGATAGAAAACCAGTTAGAATTACACACATTTTGCCTTATTTGTGGCTGAAATTCATTTTTAAAATCTTATTGTAATAGTTATATTCCAAACTTTAGTGAAAAGCGCCATCATCTCGAAACTAAGTTATTTAGTTGTTGCTGTATCGGATAGGCCATCACAATCAAAGTACCATTCCAGACACCGCAAGAACTCTGATTCTGATACTAGTTCCACAAACGCAAGAAAGTGGATGTCAAAAATTATATTGAAGCCCTCAAAGAAAATTATCTGCAATTCAGGAGTAGTGTGGCACGACCAATCTACGGTCTTTATCCATTTTATGAACTTCTGTATTGGTTCTGGAAGATGTAAAATAAATGCCCTTGCAATTTATTTATTTTCTGTGCATTGTGTTCAGTGTCATCCAGCTTAAATACCTACAGCATTTACGTCCCATAATAGCTCTGTTGGAGAGCCTCCGTGGCTTAGGCGGCAGCACGCCGGCCTCTCACCGCTGGGTCCGTGGTTCAAATCCCGGTCACTCCATGTGAGATCTGTGCTGGACAAAACGGAGGCAGACAGGTTTTTCTCCGGGTACTCCGGTTTTCCCTGTCAAAATTTCATTCCAGCAACACTCTCCACTATCATTTCATTTCATCTGTCATTCATTTAATCATTGCCCCAGAGGAGTGCGTCAGGCCTCGGCAGCCGGCACAGTTCATATCCTCGCCGCTAGATAGGGGCTTCATTCATTCCATTCCTGACCCGGTCGGAGACTGGAAGCAGGCTGTGGATTTTCATTTTCAATAGCTCTGTTGGATAGAGGATGTTGCACCGATTAAGTGTTGGACAACAAAGCCTCCGTGGCTTAGGCGGCAGCACGCCGGCCTCTCACCGCTGGGTCCGTGGTTCAAATCCCGGTCACTCCATGTGAGATCTGTGCTGGACAAAACTGAGGCAGACAGGTTTTTCTCCGGGTACTCCGGTTTTCCCTGTCAAAATTTCATTCCAGCAACACTCTCCACTATCATTCCATTTCATCTGTCATTCAGTTAATCATTGCCCCAGAGGAGTGCGTCAGGCCTCGGCAGCCGGCACAGTTCATATCCTCGCCGCTAGATGGGGGCTTCATTCATTCCATTCCTGACCCGGTCAGAGACTGGAAGCAGGCTGTGGATTTTCATTTAAAGTGTTGGACAACAAGACTTGAAATCAACAACTGCCTATCTCAAGGCGTCACCCTGGGTTTACCTGCTCTTCTCGAATGGCTGCATGCAGGTGAGGACGAGTTCGGCCAATGTCACTGTTAACATACACAAGTGATGGAAATTGCCGTGTGGCTCATTTCGAGGCATTTAGGCCGCCGTCCGTGCCTAAGACTTCTAGACATTCCTTACCACATTCGCCTCGGGATAGAAATTGCGAGATGGAAGGATGGTTCTATCCTTTTCGTACTCTCCATGATCCCCTTTATCACGCCCTGTGATTATTGAATGTAATTTTTCGCACACCCTGTTAGACATGCTCCGTAAAGCTCCAGGTGGAACGCAGCCAATCCTACATGCATGTTGAGCGAGCGTACTGTTTACAACCCCTACAAAGAAATCTTTCATTATTGATGCGTTAACTTGCAAATTATGTGGTTCATTGATCAACTAAAAAGAACATGTTTAAAGAAATTACATAAAGCTGTGTGGCTACGCATGCAAAGGGGATCAAAACTCTTGTCTCGTGCAATAGTCTTGTACTTGGTATTTCGTTAAAAGTGAAGGGAATGATCAGCAATCGGGTGTTTTCCACAGCGTACATTATTTCTAGTTGTTAATGTTTGTAGTTATCTTAAGCAGTCTCTCTGACCATAATGTCCACATTATATCACCTGAGCGAAGGAATATTCTATTAGTGGTTTCTTTATGGATGGTAGTCTACCATTCTTCTCAAAGTATTTTATTTTCCTTGGATAGTGATACGTTCATGTTGCTGACGGACTATTTTCTACAATGTAGGCTAGTACTTCATAACTGTTAAATTGAAAAATGGACTGTTCGTGTTTGTAATCTTTGTTAATTCTATTCGATTCGGTAATGGCATACTAAGCTATCATATTAAATTGAAAGAAGATCATAGTTGATTTATTCCACCCCATATGGTCGCGTGTACTAGTATTTATTGATATTATCTGTGTCAGCTATCAGCCTGTTGGGGCCTTTCTCAGATCACCGCATAAACCTTCGGTTCAGTCACAATACGTGTGACTGTGCTATGTGGAAATATGTTTGAGCTTATGAAGCTGCTACTATGAAAGTAATTTCTAGTGTGAATAAAGACGAAAAGCATGTAATGTTGGAGAGATTTGTAAGGAGGGATATTCACGCAGTGGAACACACTATCCCTTTCGGTACACACGTAGCTTGCTGAAACGCGAACAATGTTGGTGATAAATTACTCACATCAATGCAACACGCACCGTGTACATCTACTCGACGATGTTGCAAGCAAATCGCTTTCCTAAAGAAAAATTAGTTTTCTCTTGCAATAGTGTTTGATGGTACACTACCGCTTCTGGAAACCTTGACCTAAGTACAGTCTTTTTATTAACTATAATAATATGTAATTTTAATTATTGAAGGTGCGTTATTGTGCTCGTATTATACATTGGCATAACTGTGGAGGTTGAAGACGTCGTTGATCGACCTTTCTCACTTTGTATGATTGCAATGGCGAGTTTCATTTAGTTCGTTAATCGAGAGGTGGGCGAGTTGCGTCCGATTTCAGAAGCCTTCCCTTCACCCTGAAATTTTAGCGTACTGGAAATTGAATGCCAATTTATTTTTCCTTTATCTGCAAGCGAAACGTTTTAATAACCTCTCACCGTTGGTGTTACAACCTTCAGTGACTGAAGCACTGTCGATGTCAGAGGGGGGGATTGGTATGTTAAGTCGGTTTGAGGGTGCCAGGTGGAATAAAAGTATACCTACGACACTACATCATAGTAATTGTCAAAACAAGGAACTCTATAATTGTTGTATTTTTGTTTTATTACGGAAATTGAAAGTTATGTGACTTACATTGAGAGCCACAGCAGTAAAACGAGATACGTAATGGTAACACTATCTTAAAAAATCAATTCTTTTGACGATTTAGGTCTTTTTCAGATACTCCTTTAGAACTTCGCCTGTTACATGTGGTACAGAGTTTAAATTCGTTATCGTGGCTTCCAGCATTGCTCCTGTGGGTTGTAAGCCTACAGCAAACCATTACTCTTATCATGATCCATCCTTCATCATAATTCGCACATAGTAAAATGCCTATTGCTTTACACAACTCTTTAAAATTTGAGTCTTGTAACATATTAGTGAAATTCAAAACTTTTTTAAAAATTTGTAAGTTTATATTTTTTAATAGGTGAAGTTGTTGGTTTTGGGGATGTTATGCCACGTTCTTTACACTTGATTAATTTCTGTGCTCACGAGTCCTGTGCCTATGTCGAATCACATTTTTGTCGTATCTGTAGTCTACTAATGTGTTTGTAATATTGGGGGTTAGGCAACGTTTGCCTGCATATGATATTGTTTTTTTAAGGATGGAACATTTGAGGGATGAGAGAGATTAAAAGGATAGCCATAGACCATTTAGACAGAGGAAGAGTCAGTGTACTGGCCATGGCCACTACAGGTTGTACGAGGACTGTTTTGGTGATACAGCGCCTTGTAGCGAGTAACCTTGGTAATGTCCTGTGTTTACTACTGTACAGTTCAGTCAGCAGTCTCTGTAGCTGCCGTGCGTTGTACCGCAAACAAGCATTGCCCTCGTCTATTGTTGTGCATTTATAATTTAATTCGTGCCTTGCAAGCTCACGACTCGCTGTGGCGTGATCTGCGTCCACCGTAAACCAGAGCATGTCAGAGAAAGATCGCAGACCATGCAATCTCACATCCTTGCAACTCTCTCGCCTCAAGACTCTTTGTCCCAGCTAACGAGGCTATACATACAGCATCTAAATAGTTTGTTTTTTGTGTAGAAGATAATTATTCATGGATTCCTTGGGCTAGGATCTAGTTGAACACTTTTACTTTCTGTAGAAATGGCAACGTATGATAGTGCCATTCCCTGTTACCGAACATTACATCTGGTTGCAAACGATCAAACTACCTAGGTACACACATCAAAATAAGTTTTACATATTGCTGACAAAGAGTCGTAGTGGTCTCAAACTCATCAGTCGTTCTTGCGTGTGAGTATATCGACTGTGTACACTCGCCTCCGTTAATGATCTGTGCGAGTGTGGAGACGACCCGGTGAACGTATGCACGACCAATTCATCAGAGACCGATACCAACAGGACTTTGGGGTTGCATCATGTATGGTCGCTGAACCCCTTGTGTACATACCAGGGAGTGTGCCAGGAATACGTTACAGGGATACTATCCTGGCACCTGTAGTGAAAGGCTATGTTGACAATTTCGGCCCAAATTTCACTTTCGTGGACGATAAGGCCCGCCCCCACAGAGCTGGAATTGTCAATGCCTTTCTTCAGGAGAATGGTATTCATAGCGTGGAATGGCCTGCCTAAGTTCCCGATTTCAATTGTGTAGAGCAGGCGTGGACACTGCTTAATAAATAAGTCTGTCCTCGCTTTCATCCCCACTGTATTCCATGGCAATATGCGAAACTTTTTTTGATGTGTGTAATTTAGGGATTTTTGCCTTTACAAAGTTTAATATTCTCGGATTTGCATTTATACATTTTCTTTCGTAATTAATATGAGGGAGAGTGCGATTTTCTGGCCATGGTATGCTTCTTCACTCTTTTTAGTCTGAGGACTAGTTAAAATACTTTTACGTATTCATAATCTAAATACAGAATCAGACTGTGACAGTTAAAATTGCCGCAGCTTATTTTGATCCACTGTTGATGGTATAACGTATTTATGATACGAGTGCCACTGAACTTGGCTGCGCTATCGTATGTTGAGCATAGCAGCTGGAGCATTGCGGAATGAGCAGGGGGACACCGCGTTGGCGGAATACAGTGTCCACATAAGTCCAGCCATGCAAAGCGTAACGGGAGTATAGGTCACCACGGGCCGATAACCTAGGTGTTTGGGACCCTTAAAACAACATAATTATGTCACCACGGAGAGGCGAACAATGACAGAGGCTACCTAAGTCATGCCACGCGTCTATACCTGTCACACTGCAAGCTGACAGCGTTACACAAGTAAATAAAGGATAGTTTCCAGTTTGGCCGCCGGAATTCGAATCTTGAACGGCTAATAATATAGGCCTACGGTACGTATGACATTGGTTTTTTTTATATGCTAATGACAATGGAAAAAGTAAACTACTTATGCTGAAAAATTGGTTCCAGTTTTCTCCACAATGCAAAATTATGAAGCTGTATAAGCAAGCAACATAGTCAGGAGAGGTCAGACACGTAGGAGAGGTGAAACGTTAACATATATATTAGGAACTGATGATTGCGAGAGCTCTTCAGTAGGCTATATTGAAAACAGTCGACGCGACTCGACGTGCTGAATTCTCAAAGCGGCATAGGTAACCGTTATTCGAGGTCTCTCGCAGCCGCGAACTAAGAAACTTATGATATGACTATTTTTACTGCATGTTTTTTCAAGCTCTACAGGATATATATGGTGATAATTGTTTTAAGGGGCCTAACATATAGGTTATCGGCCCCTGAGGATATATATAATTGCATTGGGTTGATCACTAATATATGGTGCTCAATCCAGTGCAATTTCAATAAATTATTTCTCTTATTCTTCGTAACCTAAGCTTCATTTGAAAGAGTGTCACAAATTAAAACTCGGCTTAATTTTTAATATTTTACTGTTTCCAAGAAAAGCTAATTTATTAGAAATGAGTGATAGTGATCGTTCTTTCACTAAATACCTTATTTTTTACACTAAAGAACTCAACAGAGTTCTAAGAAACCCCGTTTGGGGGGGGGGGGGGGGCAGATGACCTCTACAGTATGTTCCGTCCTTTAAAATAACAATATTGTCGAAAATGTGTTTGTTTGAAGATTTTCAACATTTCGCTCTGAAAAACAATACCGTGTAACTGGCATTGTACCAAGAAAAAAAAGAGAAGGTGAATATTTAAAATGAGGAACGAGGCACAATGGCGGTAGTAATTACAGTAGCTCATTTTCAATGAGATTAATTAAAGCAGGTCTCGTGGAGGTCAGACCTGTTGGTGAGTGTGGGCGCGCTTTGCTTCCTAGAATCAATTAACTGATAAACACGGGGGTTGCCTTCTCCTATTACTCAGTCCAAGAAATTGAAAAGTCAACCGCGTTGTTCCATTGTAATATTCTCTGAAATGCGCATATGTTTCTCTTTCACTTAATCATAAATGATTCGAATATTATAGTTGCTCTCGTGGTTTATGATAGCAATATTAAGAGCCACATAAAAGTGCATACTTGATTTTTTTAAATATTATTCTTTCATATATATTTTTTTAAATTACCGTTGAGGTTGGTTCTCGCCAACACCATGAAAATAGAAATAATTCTAATCGCTCATTTTCCTATTTCGATAGCCTACCGTTTTTTTCTCACGTTACTATTAACATTTCAAGCCGGCTTAATTACACAAAGTATAATTTCAAACTCGTACGAAGACTTGACGGTGAGATGCCACTTACGGTGGTTGGGATAGCCCAATGAAATGGAGGTCCCGTGGCTTATGATCTTGAGATTGTCACATAAAACTAAAAGCCTCCCTTATTGACAGCGACGTACTGTAGATACAGTAGAGGAATGTAGACTATCTGTTTTCTCATTGTGTGTAGCTATCAAGCAAGCGAGTGAAGACTTAGCCTCGAACAGTGACTGGCGAACTGTGTTGAGATACTGTAGTAAAACAAAGTATATTTGTTGACTTAGTAGACTACACGTGCTCTGATCATCTAAGCAGAATATCACGATTATTGTATTTCGTAACATGTTAAAAGGATATTCATGACAAGACGCGAGCAATTCTTCATGTCACTGAAGGAAAGACAAAATCTTCGGCTCTGTACTGTGTATTAACTTGTTTCAATCAGTGCCGTAGGGGCAAATAACCTCGTTGTTCCGCCCCTTAAGACCTCAATAACAATCAAGTACAAGTAATGCTTCCCTTCCCCTATACAGTGTCAGGTTATCAGCCTGGAGTCTGGTTGGATCCTCAAGAAGAAGCTCCTAAAAATCAATGGGTGCGAGGTGGTTTTCTATTTCTCTCCTCACTGAGCATTGAGGGCGCCATGCACTAAGCCATCAGTGGAAAATCCCTTTTGCTTACGCCTGTAGACAGACTTAATTCAAAGCAAACAGGCCGGTCACTTAATTAGCTCTGGTATTTTCAGTTCTATGAGGATTATACATGTGATTCAAAATAAATGAGACGAATTCCCGGATGTTGAAGATCTTGGCAAATTAAAAACAAAACAAAAATCAGGGCGTGCGGACTGTTTCGGTACTAGAGATACAAGGGATGTCAACCGATTGTTCAGAGATCGATCCCGCTACCTTGTACACAGAAGACGAGTGTCTAACTATTATGTCAAATAGCTGGCTTTTTATATGCTTCGATACGAAAGCATAGTGTGGGCGCTAGATATAAATCTTGACCCGAATAATTACATTGTTACTTGGGCATTAGTTGACGGCAGACCTACTTAAGCCTTGTACGTTGCTGGTTGAATGAAAGAGTAGGGGGGAAAAGAGAGGAAAGCTTGTTCCGGTCCATTCGTACTGTGTGAATCTGGTAGAGCATATCCGCTCCTCCGCCTGGCTGATTTTAAAAGTCATGCATTTTGTGCACCGCATCTTTTATCCAGGTTGGCGCAGAACATTGCTATCCAGGTCTGTATTCTCTACCTAGTAGTGCCGTCGTTTGAATGAAGGAACTGTCAAGTTACCTGGGAAACATTAGCTATGATTGAGAGATAATATTGTCGATAGTTCATGCAACTTATGAGCAGTCTATCTCCTTCGGGTTTCAAGAGTAACGTTCAACGTCTAGTGGCAATGCACCGGGAATTCAAGGCATACGACTTGAAGGATTTTTCACGTGTAATGTATGGCCTTTTGGATGTTTTTATTCCTCACCTCAGAATTGGGGTAGGTGCTCCAGGATTTGAAATAAGCTCCAATCCCGCACAGAGTGTGGAAATACCCTTTGAGGAGGAAACCATACTCGGGTAGCCGCTGTTAGTACCAGGATTCAAACATTCTATCTCCGAACTTCCCTTGCAGTTATGTTACGTGGCGCAGTCTGTTCCATTTGAAGTGGTGGTCATCGCATTCAGCGAGTTATTAATTTCGATTTTTTAATTTATTTATTATTTGATGAAGGGCTAATGATCCTACGCTTTGAGTTGATAACTGGGTTTAGCAACCATCCGGCTTTTGCTGGGCATGTCCGTCTTTTCTATCTTCTTTATTTACATCAGTCAGGCATTTCTTTCATTAATATCCAGCATTTGAGGAAATTCTCCAATGTCGAAAATGTTTGCAATCTAAATCTGTAGATCTTTCCAAATCGTTCGACCAGTTTAAGAATTAAGGCTCGGCTGTGGTTATTGATATACTAGATCAACAATTGTATTTTCTCTTTTTAAAGCTCCTGAGCATTGAAGCCTTTTCTGAGTAATGTATTTGTCCATTTTTCTTAGCCATACCAGACAGTAATACTGTAACGTAATCTTGATTACGGTACAAATTATTATTATTATTATTATTATTATTATTATTATTTTTAAAGTCATTGTGTAATTATTATTATTATTATTATTATTATTATTATTGAAATATCAAAGTTATATCGTTTTATTCACCCATTAATATCAAGGGAGGGGCCATACCATATTCACGTCATTACCATAATCATATATAATATTGTCAAGTGCTTAGATTAAGAAACAGGGTTTTTATAGAGGTCTAGGGCTGTTTTATTAGTTAAATTGTAAAGACAGGACGGGCATGGTTGGAAGAAGTTACGGACGGTGAAGCAACATATTGCAAGAAAATGTATTTCTGGAACGAAGCCACGCTGACTGGAGACAAGGGCTTGGAGAAAGATTTCGGCGGAATATATAAATGCGCAACGAGAGGAATAGCGGGTTCTGAGTGGAATATTTGAAGTACGCGGGCCTGTATTCCCGCTCGGAGAAGTTTTAGCGTCGCTTGAGGACTGAGAAATGCTTTGCTATAATTGGTCTGATGGGTCGCGGGCAAATTTATGCCGCGAAACATCGGGACCATTCAGAGTGTATAAAAGCCCAGCGCGACTTCAGCACTGGCTATTCTATAGATTCTATTCTGTCATTCACATATTCGATCACGCACTCACTCATTGACTTTGTGAGTCGTCGACTCTGTCAGTCACTCAGTAAGATGGGACTTAGTGAATTCAATTAGCCTGGTTTGTTCAAATTTGCTTACCATGGTGATCAAACTCAGAAACAAGCTGCTGCTGCTGCTGCTGCTGCTGCTGCTGCTGCTGCTGCTGCTGCTGCTGCTGCTGCAACAACAACAACAACAACAACAACAACAACAACAACAACAACAACAACAACAACAACAACAACAACAACAACAACAACAACAACAACAACAACAACAACAACAACAACAACAACAACAACAACAACAACAACAACAACAACAACAACAACAACAACGAGAAGAAGAAAACATATGTTTTCAAAGGTCAATAAACGTGTGTTGGCGTAAGATCTCAAATTAGACTGCAAGCAGACCAACGAGATGGACTTTGAACCACAAGGCACCAGGTATGTGGACCGAGTTATTATCAACACAGAAGATCAGCGCTAGCGAGAAGACAGTCAATATTGCCCCGCAATTAGGGAATATTAATGCACATATTGTACACAGCTCGAAACCTCAGATCAAATGTTAATAATTTTGTTGTAAATAAACCAGTATTAGTTAAAATGTCTTGTTCATTGGGAGTTGAATATATAGGATAGTTGGAATGCAAAGAGTATCTCATAGAGCAAGTTTATTGCCCTACGCTCCGATGATAGATCTTGGCTCAAGGAAGGGAGCGGCCGTGGCTAAATAAAATTTTAATGTGTTATCTCTACGATAACTGGCGCCCAGTAAATCTAAATTAATAAAGTGTATGTCGTATGTCTAGACAGGCCAATGCTAAATAAGAACGATGAGGTGGTTTTAAGGAGTCTTGAGTGTAATATCTGTAGAAACGTTATAAATGATCGCCCAACTTGTAGAGCGATATCCAACGACAAAGGTAGCCGTTACAAATGGCACAACCAATGTGGGGCTACGAAATATCGTACTGAAGTGAATGGATATTATGTATAAATCCAGTTTATTTCAAGTATGTTAAAGTTTAAAGTTGTTTTCATGTACGATATAAACGAGTACTCTTTGCATTCATTCCGAGTTTTTCTATAAAGAGGCATATATCAAGTTAGGGAACTACGGTTATAAATTAGGAGTGTTCCTTTGATGAGTTGTTTTTTGGGTAATGAGTAACAGGGATAATTTGGGGAACATACATTTGAGAAACCGTAGTATTATAAGATCAGTTAAAATGTCGAAATTAGATGTGCAGGGTACCAATGAGGAGATGTCAAAAGTAAGCGAAAATCAGGAAACTGAGGAAAATAAACAAGACGGGGCTACAAACATCCAGATTAATGAGGGGGAGAATCCTTCCTGGCTTCGAAACCTGACGATGCTGATAACAGAACAGAACAGAAACATAGATATTAAGTTAGGCGAGCAAAGTGCAAAGTTAGCTGAACAGAGTAAGAAGCAAGAGGAACAAAGTAAGAAATTTGACGTGCGTAGTGATCAATTAGAAAAAGCAATAGATCATAAGTTAGCTGAGCAGAGTAAGAAGCAAGAGGAACAAAGTAAGAAATTTGACGTGCGTAGTGATCAATTAGAAAAAGCAATAGATCTTAAGTTCACTGAGCAGAGTAAGAAGCTAGATGAACAAGGTAAGAGGTTTGATGAAGCCACAGAAAACTTCAATAGACAAATTAAAGAAGTAGGCCGAGAATTTCACAATAAGTTAGAAAACAGGATTAGTGAGGTGGAGGAATCATGGTCACTTAAGGTTGACGCCAGAATGCAACAAGTGTCGGAGCGAGTTGACAAAATTGACGAGGAAGTGAAAATTGAATGTAGTAAGGTTAGGGTTGACTTAGAAGGTGAAGTCAACAGCATGAAGGTCAAGTGTGATAATAATATTGCTAAAATAGGTCATTTAGAAAATAAAGTAGAGAGCGATAATCAAGAAATTAGGGAAGAGGTTAACAGTAAATTTAACAGTTTCAGTGAAGAAGTAGCGAGTAAAACAGATAAAATAGAGGAGAAATTGCAGAGATGTCAGAAGCAAATAGCAACAAATAGCGGTAATGTACAAATAGGAAATTTAAGTAGATTTCTAACTAAAGAGGCAGATTTGCCATTATTCACAGGCAAGGCATATAACCCAATGGAATTCTTAAAAACAGTAGAAAAGAAGTTCGCTAAAGATTTAGAAGAGGGGATCGTTCAATGGGAACAAGTACTTGAGATGCTAGATAAATCTTTTGTTAGGGATTCAAGGTCATGGTTCAGTGTGTATAAATACCAGATGACTAGTTTTAGAAAATTTAAAGAGAAGTTCATAGCCAAGTACTGGAATGAAAATGTGCAAGAAAGAGAAAGATGTAACATTATTTTTGGGAAGTACCAAAGGAGAGATGGTGTTTCGTACACAGAGTATTTCTTAGCGCATGTACTTATATGCCAGAATTTAGAAGGTTTAGAGACTGAATCACAGGTAATTAAAACATTATTAAGGCATTTTCCTGATATAATTAAAGAAGCATTCTTCATGCAGAATATTACTACTATTGACGGGTTCGAGAAGCTATTGGAAAACTTTGACTCTCTTGAAAATAGTAGGACCGAACGCAAGCCAATAAGTAAAGGAGATAATTTCGGGCAGGGTGAGAGAGAGAGGGGAAGAGAACAAGGCAGGAATGCGAATTACGAAAGACGACTTGACAATGGGGGACGCACAGCAAATACGAGGAACGAGAATTTGAACAGAGTAGGGGAAGGTACTAGGCCAGACAGACGTACAGGTCAACAACAACAATCTACATCAGGGGCAGGTAGGCCTAATTTAAACGAATAACGGGTTGCAGTGAGGTCAACAGACAGCCCGAAGTGATTGCAGTTCAATGTCCTAGGAATATTGAGTATTTAGGAGATTTTAATATAGATGTTAGAGAAGAACTGCTTTATGACCTAAATGGTGGAAATTTAGATAATGTTGAGAATGAGATTATGTCACCAGTAATTAAACTTAATGTGTGGGGTAAAGAAGTTGTTTTATTGGACAGTGGAAGCGAAAACTCTTGTATAAATTTAAGATTTTTGGAAGATGTAATGAGAGAAGGTATTCATGTTGATATAATTCCAGTTAAGTCCACTTTCATTGTCACAGCTGTAGGTAGTAGGTCTCAGAAAATATGTAAGCAAGTCGCAGTTCCAATTAACATTAGTGAGTTAGTTAAATTTCAGCCCTGTTTGGCAGTTCCAAATTTAGTATATCCGGTGATTCTCGGTGCGGAATGGTTATCATTATATCAAGTTAAATTAGATTTTCATTTTGGCAGGATATGTTTATTTTGGCAGGATAGAGAAGTTCAGGTTACGTATAAGGTGTCTAAGACTGACAAACAGATGAAAGTGTGTATGTTTGAGGAAGAAAGCAACGTGGTTGTGAGTGATGAGTTTCCTGAAGTAAATGAGGTAGACCGCGGAGATGCTAGTGAGAGCAAAGTTTTTAAGGTGTGTCAGGTTGCAATGGAGTCTGAACTTGAGAGTAGGATCCATGATGCATTGTCACAGTGTAAGCTGGATGATGAGCAAGGTCATCAGTTACATGAGGTATTAATAAAATATAAGGAAATTTTCAGCTCAAAACCCGGAGCAACACACTTATATGAGCATAGTTTTGTCGTTAAAGACACAAGTAGTTTCGTAGGGCCTAGGTATCCTGTCGCAACTAAATATATGAAAGCCGTTGAAGAACAGATAGAATTAATGTTGGAAAACGACATAATTGAGCCTTCAGCTAGCCATTGTTTAAATCCATTAGTTGTAGTAGCCAAGAAAGACAATTCAGTGAGACTGTGCATAGACGCCAGAATGTTAAATACCAGAATCGAAAGCGACCAGCTGAGAACTGAAACAGTGGAGGAATTAGTTCAACGTTTTCAGGGGCGGAAGTGGTTCTCGACAGTAGATTTAAGTAGCTCATTTTGGCAAGTTCCACTCCGTGCTTCAGATAGGTATTTAACTGCCTTTGCTTTTAAGAATAGACTCCTACAGTTCAAAAAAGTACCATTTGGGACTAAAACTAGCAGTTCCGCCTTAATTCGAGCTTTATCTATGGCTCTAGGTCCAGAGACTAGTGAGTTTGTTACGAATTATGTGGATGACATAGTTATTGCGTCACATACATTCGAGGAACATATAGATCACTTGAGTATAGTTTTTCGTAAATTATGGGAAGGGGGTTTCACTTTGAAACTGGAAAAATCTGAATTTTGTGTACACCACATAACTTTTCTAGGACACACTGTTTCTGCAGATGGTGTTACACCAGAGTCATCTAGGCTAGAGAAAATTAGTAGTATGCCGTCTCCACGTAATAGTAAGCAATTAAGGTCATTTATTGGTGTTCTCAATTATTTCAGGCGTTTTGTTGTCCAGTATGCAGGGTTATTAGAACCATTTAGAGAATTGTTGAAGAGTAAGAGTGTGTGGAAATGGACACAGGTCCACGAGGAAGCCTTCAGAACGCTGAAAGAAGGATTCAGTAGAACAGTGATGCTGAAACACCCTAGGTATGATAGAGAGTTTATAGTAATCACGGATGCATCAGAGGTTGGTATTGCAGGCTGCCTATGCCAATACGATGATCAGGGTCAGTTAGGCATTGTATCGTTGGCAAGTAGAGGTTTGTCAATGGCTGAAAAACGCTATACAATTACTGAGATGGAATTCTTGGCAATTATTTACTCAATGAGTAAATTTAGGGTTTACGTGCTAGGCACGCACTTTCAAATCTGGACCGATCATCAGGCGCTAACGTTCATTAAATCTAGCAGGTTAACTAGTAATAGGATGACACGTTGGACGCTAGCCATGAGTGAATATGATTTCAGTATCAAACATATCAGTGGAACGAATAATAATTTAGCAGACTACCTGAGCAGACACATTCATAGTGAAGAGTGTGAAATCAATATAGGAGTGAAAGAAGGCATCTTAGTGTGTGTTGGTAAACGTATAGTGCAGGAGGATGAGAGAGTACGTTTACGAAATATGTCTGTTGAACAGGAGAGACAGAGTATTAGGCGACATTGTCCGCTTGGTGAGAAGCAGCAATGATGGTGAGTTATCAGTAGGGAGGCTCAAGTACGGGCTATATCAAGGTATGCTATCTAGGAAAGATAGAGATGGTGAGTGGAAAGTGTGTGTACCAGAATCTTTACAGGAAGATTTAATCTGGTTCTTTCATGCTCAATTGGGTCATTTCGGAGCCAGGAAAGTTCTGTATGCCATTAAAGGGCATTTCTTTTTTAAAGCTATGGGAAGGAAGATTAGGAAGATTCTTGCTACTTGCGATCTCTGCCAACGCGCGAAGCACTCAAATCGGCACTTGATTGGAGAGTATCAAGCGGTAATAGCCAAGAAGCCGGGAGAGCTTGTGTGTGTTGATCTGTATGGGCCACTGGTGAAGTCTCGATACGGATACCAATTTATAATGGTAATAATTGACGCATTCAGTAAATTTGTCAAATTATATCCCTTGAGACAAGCTACTGGAAGGTGTTGTGTCAAGCAGATAGCAGAAAAGTATATTCCTGAGTTTGGATGCCCACTCAGTATACTTAGCGATCATGGAAGCCAGTTCACGTCTAAAATATGGACTACCAAGCTGACGGAACTAGGTACCCGGATTATCTACTCTTCAATTAGATATCCACAAGGCAACATGGTTGAACGGTCTATGCAATCCATTGGAAGAATATTCCGTACATACGTGCACGACAAACACAACGCGTGGTTCTCACGGTTGGGTGATGCCGAACGCTGGTTAAACTCAGTGTTACACGAGAGTACGGGATGTTCACCATATGAAATTCGTTATGGAAGGAAGCCCTCCAACGAAATAGCAAGAATGATAGGTTTAGATCCGGGTGAGGGACACTCCACGGAGTATTATCTTCTGTTGGCCAGGGACAACTTAGTAAAGTCAGGAAACCAAAGGAAACGCCGACAGAAGGGGATCTACGACGAATTGGAAGTAGGTAGCGAAGTTTTGTTACGTAAGCCGTTGCCATCTTGTGCATTGGAAGGGAAAATGTCAAAGCTGTTTTTATTGTTTACTGGACCTTATGTCGTTTCGAAGAGGATAGGAAAGAATGCCTACTTATTGAAAGATCAGGAAAATTGTGTCATTGGTACATATAACATTTTCAATCTGAGGAAATATCATAGAAAAGAGCAAGTGCTGCAAGAAGGGCAGACTGCCGTGTGTTTATAATTAGAGTCGTGTCGTGGCTCTAAGGAATTGGTGGAAGTGAGATAAAGCACTTGTGTTGCGTGAAACAAGAAGCAATATATATTGTGTTCTGTTATTGTAAGTGACTACAAGAACAAATGTAGCATGTAAATCCTGTATGACTGCACAGGACAATCAGAATGTTTATGTAACATTGCAAGAAGAGTGCAGATCAATCAAGGAAAATGAAAAGGGTATAATCATTATGTATGTAATTTGAAGGGTCATATATGTATATTCAGTGTATTTCCTGTTAAGTTTTAAAGGGAAGATTTGTGATTTCATCATTCATTACATTCTTTATGAAACCATGGGGACGTTTTGTAACGTAATCTTGATTACGGTACAAATTATTATTATTATTATTATTATTATTATTATTATTATTATTATTTTTAAAGTCATTGTGTAATTATTATTATTATTATTATTATTATTATTATTGAAATATCAAAGTTATATCGTTTTATTCACCCATTAATATCAAGGGAGGGGCCATACCATATTCACGTCATTACCATAATCATATATAATATTGTCAAGTGCTTAGATTAAGAAACAGGGTTTTTATAGAGGTCTAGGGCTGTTTTATTAGTTAAATTGTAAAGACAGGACGGGCATGGTTGGAAGAAGTTACGGACGGTGAAGCAACATATTGCAAGAAAATGTATTTCTGGAACGAAGCCACGCTGACTGGAGACAAGGGCTTGGAGAAAGATTTCGGCGGAATATATAAATGCGCAACGAGAGGAATAGCGGGTTCTGAGTGGAATATTTGAAGTACGCGGGCCTGTATTCCCGCTCGGAGAAGTTTTAGCGTCGCTTGAGGACTGAGAAATGCTTTGCTATAATTGGTCTGATGGGTCGCGGGCAAATTTATGCCGCGAAACATCGGGACCATTCAGAGTGTATAAAAGCCCAGCGCGACTTCAGCACTGGCTATTCTATAGATTCTATTCTGTCATTCACATATTCGATCACGCACTCACTCATTGACTTTGTGAGTCGTAGACTCTGTCAGTCACTCAGTAAGATGGGACTTAGTGAATTCAATTAGCCTGGTTTGTTCAAATTTGCTTACCATGGTGATCAAACTCAGAAACAAGCAGCAGCAGCAGCAGCAGCAGCAGCAACAACAACAACAACAACAACAACAACAACAACAACAACAACAACAACGAGAAGAAGAAAACATATGTTTTCAAAGGTCAATAAACGTGTGTTGGCGTAAGATCTCAAATTAGACTGCAAGCAGACCAACGAGATGGACTTTGAACCACAAGGCACCAGGTATGTGGACCGAGTTATTATCAACACAGAAGATCAGCGCTAGCGAGAAGACAGTCAATATTGCCCCGCAATTAGGGAATATTAATGCACATATTGTACACAGCTCGAAACCTCAGATCAAATGTTAATAATTTTGTTGTAAATAAACCAGTATTAGTTAAATGTCTTGTTCATTGGGAGTTGAATATATAGGATAGTTGGAATGCAAAGAGTATCTCATAGAGCAAGTTTATTGCCCTACGCTCCGATGATAGATCTTGGCTCAAGGAAGGGAGCGGCCGTGGCTAAATAAAATTTTAATGTGTTATCTCTACGATAACTGGCGCCCAGTAAATCTAAATTAATAAAGTGTATGTCGTCTGTCTAGACAGGCCAATGCTAAATAAGAACGATGAGGTGGTTTTAAGGAGTCTTGAGTGTAATATCTGTAGAAACGTTATAAATGATCGCCCAACTTGTAGAGCGATATCCAACGACAAAGGTAGCCGTTACAATACTTCAACAGAACGTGAATGCTTTTAGACGCATTCAACGGATAAAATAAAAGGAACCATTACTTGATAGCTAGTAGAAGGAATGTTACTAGTAACGTTTAGTTTTAAGAATATATCGGATAAAAAATTACTAATTGCCTATATATGGCAACAAGAAAATGAGTTCATCTCTTGTTCCAAAAATAGGTTCTATTGATAAATATAGGTCCAAAGAAAAGAATTGTTGATTGGACTAAACATTAAAATAATAGAATGTGTACAACATTTCTGTTTAATATCTGATATCGTTATCCAATGAAGCCGTGAGGATTTTCTGTTATGTATCCTGCGTTTGAAAATTTTCAGTTGGTGAACCTAATCTCTACGTTCCTACCTAATGCTGTTCCTACACGTTAGTTACTGGCGATACAGTAACCTGCAATAATGTGATACAGAACAGCCATGGGCTGGCCCCAGCCAGTCGGGGATATCCCCCGCTGGCAGTTACAACCAGTGAATACTGTGCGTGGAGCCTCTGTTACCAGCTCTCCTCATTCAGCCCAGCTACTCGATATGAATTATGTAACATGGGCTACATAGCGTGCGTGACTGCACGCATCCTTCAAATCGTTTTTATCGAACTGGAACTTTATCTTACATCTAATCTTCCCAGTGTGGTTTTTGTTATAATCTGGTCAGGCATTACCATAAAAGTTGCGACACACTGATTTACAAAAGATGTCCATGAAGGGATATCAAATATGAATAGTTTTGTATGAGAAATCAGTATGTTTATTTTATTTGCTACTATGAACACAATAGTCCGCTCTGCAAAAACAAAAAACAAAAAAACAGATGTCTAGGACAGCAATCCTAATTGTATATTTCCTCTTGTTTTTCCACACTTCCTCCATACAAACGCCGGCATGGTACATTATTTCAAGTTCTAGGGCACGAACCACAATTCTAGACCTTCATAATTACTTACACTGTTACAGTCGCCACAGACAAAATTCAAGAACCAAGATGCCCAAAGTCTCTATAATGAATGAACTTTACGATTGAATTATAATACACTGTGCTTTGTAATATTATCCTCATAAATGTCATCTATTTTATGATGACGTTTCTTTTGATCAGGATAAAGGTATACACGTGACTGGCATAAGCTTATGTGTAATGTGTTTGTTGTCCTACAGTAATCATTTCCCTTAATCACACATTTTGTAAGTCTTATTTTTACCTCATACATTAGACAGAAAGTTATCGGTGTGCCATTGGTTCATGGGTCCTTGAAATCTTATACATGTACTACACACAAGTATCAATTGGTTGGGCGATCGTTCATCATACCGGACTGTGATAACTTAATTGGTTTGTTTGATGAGGACTGTCTTAAGGAAGAAAATCTACCTAACACTTTCATTTTAAATCCATAGATTACACACCATTTGCGATCATAAAAGTGTGTTCTTATCCGGTGTTTTTCAAGAAACGATTCAAAAGTTGTCATCCCTGCATTTAAGCCTAGTGATTTCCTGGCTGTTTGAGCTATGACTGGTGTACGGCTCGCTTGCAGAATTTGACTGTTGATGTTGTTGTTCGCTGGAAGTGGGAAGCATAATTGAACTTCTCTGTAACATGCTAGAAGGGCTAAGGGTTGTTGTCGAATTGGAAATGCGTAAAATATTCACGGTTTCTTTAATACTTCTCAAAATAAGTTCCACTCTTACTTGTACCACTGCTACAGCTTTCCATTTTAATTTGTTTGATCACTAATACCCAGCACTGTGACAGACAACACACTTGCACGCAAGCGGTTGATTGGAAGTCCAACTCCTTCAAACGGAATTGAGAAACAATCATGATAAAACTCTATAGCCAGTGACCAAGTACGAAGGTCAGCTGAAAACTGGCCAGCAATTTCCAGTGGCGTTTCCGTAAATTGGATGGCTGACTGGGTGAGAGAAAACACACTGTAAGAGTGTAACATTACTCTACATACTTCAACGCATAAGGAATGTTTTAGTCTGATGTCATTTCAAGAACTGACAATATTATTTCAGACTGTGTGTAATAGTCTTTTTGTTTTGTTTTTGTTGAGGTGATTGATTTACTTGAGACTTCTGATGCGCATTTCCTTTCATGCCCATTACCCACTAGTGCTCTGTGAGGTTGATATCAGAAGAGTTAAGTGGCCATTCGATTTGGTGTATCGCTGTAAACTTGGCCAACTAAACGGTTGATGATAATTATTGCTTCAAGAGACCTAACATCGCGGTTATCGGCTCCAACTAAAAGGGCAGTGGCAGTAAATATAACAAAATCGGGTGATTACAGCGCTTGTGACATGTGAACTTAGAACGCTTGCCAAAGTGTGTTCTTTTTTTTTTAATCAACAGTGCTATTGATACAAAATGTACATTAAAACATTACCGATATCAAGTGACGCTCAAGTGAGTGTTAACCCTCTAAATCTCGTAAACCATTTTAAAGTACAAATTGACAAAAATGTATAAAATACAAGAATTTCAAAATGCCTAATTCATAAACACCACCATATTTAACTAGCGGTAGGCATTTTTACTTCTTAATGTACTTCTGGTATGCCATGCCAACCCAAATCGACTGTTCTGTAGTGGGCAATGCCATGGTAATAGCTTAAAAGCTACTACAGTTTGAAACCAAGACTTTTATTGAAGTGCGTTAGGCATGTTATTAAAAACCGGTTGTTCAGTTGGTTGCGTGTTGACGTAGTCCAATGTGTGGCCGATGCGGCAGCCCCTTTTCAAGTACGTATTGTATCTGTGGTAGCTGTAAATCTAATTACTGCGGAGAGGCAGCCAATGATTAAGTGATAGATCGTGTCGATAAATGCACAGTTGGCGTTCCCACGAGTCTTCTAGTCATCCCTCTTGAGGAGGGGTTAGCGCGCTGCTATGCAATGCCTCTGGGGGTTGGATAACTAGGCGTATTGTTCGTGTGACTCACTCTTATAAACGTCGTGGGAACGTAAACGTGTCACTCTCCGCTGAACGTTTTATAACCTCCAGTCTGAACGTAGTCAGTGACAAGCGATGCTTTTCGTTGAATCACAGTCGCTGTCCTGCATACCTGAGTGCACTTCGTGTCTTCAGCTACAGGAATTTCAACACTTGGAAGAGCGCGTGCCTGACTGGTCTGGACGAGAAGTCTCAGATTCGAATCATGATTACTCAAATGCCGGCCAGTGTGGCAACGTGTCGTAATCTCGGGAGTTCAAACGCCTAAAATCGCGGATATTGTCAAAATGTGCTATAATAATGTGCATATATCTTCCAAATTCATAACAAAATAAATCTGCATATATACCTGTGTTTGAGTTCGTTCTATCAAATAATATATGAACAATAAGGGTCAAAATTAAATATTAATTTTAACTCAATTTCTGTACAAAATGGATTGGCTCGAAGATATGATTTCAATGCTATTAAGGGATTCATCTTAAGCCCTCACTGTTACTTATGTAATTAATTAGTATCCTAGTTTATTTCCTGGGAAGTAGCCTTAGTTTTTACATTATCGTATATGTAGTCACTTGACCCTATCTGTTGACCGTCGTGATCACACATGAGATATACATTAGACTGAAGCTATGATTGATTATAAATACTGTATATCAAGGATGAAAATGAGGTATTCACAGAAAACCTGCTGCAAATCAGAAATAAGACATAAAACTACTCGTCTGGCTCACAGTTCTGAGGATTCTATTTTTTAAAATCTGCACTGTAAAGGGGCTGAACCGATCACTTGTTCAAATGCTTCAAACTGATATTACATGCATGATTTCAGAATGATCTGTGGGATCGATAGTGTAAGGTTGGTCAGGTATACTCCGTCAAGCGGTATGAATGACAGCGTCAATGAAGCAGGGGAGTGGAGGAGAGAAACCGTTAACTTCAAAGCGTGGGAATATCCGCAAGAACAACTCCAACAAATTAGATGCGACTGACTGCTGCAGCTAAAGCTGTTTCTGCAGAGATATACAATACAGCCTGCCTCGTCTCGTTTTCATCCAATACGTATTAGTAGTAGAATACTTGCACGCTTCAGAATACTCATCTTGACAAAGATTGGCTTAAAGCTACATTCCAGGCTACAAATAGATATGGTACTTAATTTTTTTTTTGCGTATGGCTTTTAGTGCCGGGAGTGTCCGAGGACATGTTCGGCTCGCCAGTTTTGTAGCTGCTTCGAGACTGACACCAAATGGGTGAGCTACAAGTACCGTTGGGGAGGAAAGTTGGAAGGGAGGGTCGAGGAGTTGGAAGGTAGCGGCTGTGGCCTATAGTTAGGGACCAACCCCGGCATTTGCCTGGAAGGAAGATGGGAAACCACAGAAGACCATCTTCAAGGTTGCCGGCGGGGGGATTCGAACCTCCTCGCCTCCCGGATGTGAGCGACTGCTAACAGTCATGCCGCAACCACCTCGGCTAACTCACCCGGTATGGTACTTAATGTTACTACAAAATGAACCCTGTAGTGACAGCTTTATTTCCTCCTTCCCCTTCCCGTTCGCAACTACTGAAGCTATACTCTCATTTCCCAATACGTCGTTGCTGTCAATACCCTGCAGTCGTTATGGACACTTTGACTGCTATACATACTGTACATTTGGACTCTACACCCATTTCTGTAAATGGAGGTTGTGGATGGACCACGAGGGTAACTGCTTTTCGTTTCTAATCTCCATCTCATAAAAATAGGACAAAGTAGTTTTTAATTGCTACTGCTCACTCGTTGGGTAACAGCTATGGTTCCTCTTCCATCTTTCCTATACTTCCCTTCAAGTCTTCCGATTCCCCAACTCCCACAGCATTTTGTTTCTGAGGGCGAGGGTCTTTGCTTCCCCCAATCTTAAATGACCCCGCCCCCCTTTTTTTAACTCGCTCATTTAATTCTTTATCACATAGTACACTTAAATGATTTCTTCTGTATTTGGCGATACATATCCATGCTATTCGCTGCCTGTCGCAAGAAGCGAAAACAAGTAGGTTGGGTGGGTGTGTGTAGTCCACCTACACATTGTGTAACCTGCGTACTGCTAAGCGGTCTACACTTGTAGGGACTGGGCTGACGAGTTCGTGAATTGGCAACACCGTAAGATACCTAAACTGGGACACAGTATATCTTACCCCTTATCTTTGGGGGGTGAACATTCTAATATTTCTCTTTGCTGTTTACCTCGTTGGACCCCGCTCCCTCAATACTTTCCCCAAATCCTGAGGCCTGCCATCTCTCTCGTTCTATAGAGCATCCAGCGTTTGGAAAAGACTGTGGAGCCTTATGGCGACAGTGTTGCTAACTCTTAGGCAGAGGTAGCGCTGACGTCATTCGTTATGTTCACCCGCTTCGAGTACTGCGCTTTCATAAGTTTGCGACACAACCACAACCCCAGCAGCTACCTGAAATAGAACACGCCCAGGAAGGAGCAGTTTTGCAGGTGTTAACGGATTGGACCTGTATTAAGGATACAGTATGCGAAGAGAACCAATAACGACATTCATTTCGTTGTGATATGACGCATTACTGATTGACAGATGTCGAGAGCACAACCCTTTCTTCCTTCTCGGATGTATGCAGACGATGTTAATAATTTTTATGTCGGCAATACTGTTGATCATCACCTCTTTAGTTATTAGTTAGGCTGTAATTTAGTTTATTTTAATTGTATTCTTGTTGTTTTGTTTAGATTAATATTTGTAATATTGTAGCGAGTTTGACGTGCGGTTAGGGGCGCGCAGCTGTGAGCTTGCATTCGGGAGATAGTGGGTTGAAACCCAACTGTCGGCAGCCATTATTCGATCGAACAGAAAATAAAACAGACACACAACAGTAACACCAATGACGGATAGTGCTTCAGAACTTATGTTGTCGGCGGAACTGAGCACTTGCTCCACTCCGGGCGAGCATGCAGCACAGGACGAGGCTCTTCTTTCCAGCGTGCTAACCTCGAATTTTTTTAAATTACTAAGACTTAATATAAGCGATACTTGTACGCAATAACAACGGTAATCAGTTGGCAGATAATTGTAGGAAGCTATTATGACGAAAAATATATATGTTCAGAGTTCCTTCATGATAAAAGGTAAGGTAACAAAACCAGTGTAGGGGGGGGGGGGGGTCCGTTAAAAGTAAAAGCCCATAAGACCCACAGTCTTTTCTAAACGCTGGATGCTCTATAGGGATCAGTAACCAAAAAACTTGACTGTTAAAGCAACGGCTATAGTCTTACAAATCGGCTTAGGCATATACCCGTTAAAGATTTAATGTTTTCTTTAGTTACCGATATCTCAGTAGCCTCAGAGATGTTAATAACAAATTCCTTCGGTCTACTAAAAGTGATACGCCTAATGAAAATGTATTGTGATTGTGTCTACACATTTCTAAATGAAACTGAACTTCCTAAAAAATTGAAACGGAGATGCCAAGTTGCCTCTCTGGTTTTATCTTTATTGTACAGTGTTAATAACATTGTAACCTTGTCCTCTTCGTTACTTTGATTTGTTCCTTAAATAGCCCCGCGGATCGGTCACACTAACTCCAATCTGAAGCTCTGATCATGTTGCGACTGGGATGCCAGTTTTTTTTTTTTTACTTACGCTGTTGGTCTCGCCCCGTTATCGTTTCATACTATTTCCGGTCCACGTCATGTTGGTAATAAACGCTGGAACTGGGATTTTGCCAACTCGCACGCTTGTAGGAACTGAAAAAACATACGGAAACGTTACACAAATAATTTTCTTTTTGTCAATTTTAGTTTTATGAACGTAGCATAACCTTTTAATGTTCTCCTTGCTAGTGTATGCTTAGTTTCATTGGGACGTTATGGTTGTTTGTTACGGATGTGGTTTAATGTACGGCACTCGGCTTCACCCGCCGTAGTCATTCACTTCTCTCCGGAACAGGCTCGACTAGCATGGAGCTCATTTCTTTGTTCCACCAAGATGCTAAACTTGTAGAAGTCATAAATGTAATAATTGTCAACTCATATTTTATTTCGATTCGGAGCTTTTACGTTGCTGCATTCCAGTTATTCTACGTGATGTTCTTCTCTGTGAAAAAACACTAATTCGGTACAGATTCTTCCCGAGTACTATATTTTCATCTAATTGAAATCGCGTATTCAGTCTTTTTATTTTAGTGGCAGATTATTTCAATGTTCTTCCCCTGAAACTATCAATCATCGCCATCACTTTAGGAACTGGAAGTTCCTCTCCCCAATTTTTGAAGGTTAAGATTATTTCTTTTTAACTCTTTTCTTACATCTTGATTCTATCAATCGGTTCTGCTAAATAATATTAGCTAGAATATAAAAGAACTTGGTTGCTAATCTCCAGGATAAATGGAGCTATGCTGCAAGGAGCGCAATGAAAGTCTCACACGACTAATGTTAGCCGGGATGGTAGCCTATTTGTAGTCACGAGGCACTTACCCCTATCCGTTACCCAAATAAACAGTTACACACACTAATAAAGAGAGCGAGAAACACAGGTTATCAGACAAATCTATCTTCTTACATCCTAGTACACGGGGCTGGACAAAGGTGTTCCTAGTACCCAAAAAATGAATACCTAATCAGGCTGGTAAATCAGTAAATGGAGGGAGATGGGTTCAGAAAATTTCAATGTGTTGTCTTTAATTATAAAAATGAGCAATCTTAAAGTTCTTGTCGATAATGGGGATTATATGTTACATAAAACTGCCACTTATAGCCGGATGTATATGCAAATGATGTGTTGAAAGGAAATTGGTTTCTGCGTATAATAAGTGTGATGTGTTCTGTAACTGTGAATGGTGTGCGTGCCCGGAAAGGATGGAAGCCAGAGCTGGTCCGGATCTCGTGGGAACTGGCCGCAAGCGAGTCATTTACTGTACTCCTTCAAGCGGCACTAGCTGAGAAAGTTCCGCTGTCTCATCTCATTTTGGGTTTGGGAGTCGATATAGTGCGCTTACATACTGTATACATGGCCCTCCAGTGAACTATAATAGTTCCCCATCCCAATACTCATCTTGTGAGCTACATGTAGGCATAGCCATTAATCATAATTTATAATGTAGCCGCTCGATAGCCTGCTACGAACAGGTATCTGCATGGTATATAGAGCGGTGTTCAGATAGCTTCTCTCAAAGCTATCGTAGGCTTAAAGCGTAAAAGTAGATACCAAGCAAATTCCCATCCACTTCGGTTCTAGCGTTTCTTCCAATAATACTGATTTGGTGGAGGCATTTTAAGGCATATTTTTGCTATTTTGGCAAAATAATCTATTGTTAACGTTTTTAAAATTATTTTATTGTCTTGCTTCTGAAGCTCAGATGTGTTTTTGTATTTAACGATTTATTCTGCATTTAACTCTCTGGGCTGACCTTCTGGCAATGAACATCCACTGTACGTAGTCCCTCACTGATATTTTATAATCACACGACAGACTCCCCTCACTAATTACCCTCATTGCCTGTATTTGATGTAAGTTATGGTTTGAACATCCTTGGTGGAATTTTTAGTCTTGCCTTGAACTCTCCCAAGGGATTCAGATTAAATATCTCGAGGGTGGTCTTACTCAACTCTTTGCTCTGGCTAGCTTGGTAGTCACTGTTGTGATGAAAAGATCAAACAAGGCATGTTGAAGGTAAGTGGAACAGTTCGCATGGTTGCTGACCCCGACTAGCCTTTCAACTCGGGTACACGCAAGACAACGTACCAGTCAGTCAGGCGAGGTATCGACTCGTGACGATCGAGCCGACCGCAGGTTACCTCATCTTCCGGTCCGTGCTCTATCGCCATGAATTGCTTCTCGATACCTCTGTTGGTAACTGCTCCCCCACTGTTTATGTAGGCATGACACAAAATCTCCACCACTGACGATAACCACTTTCTTAAACTAAATTTCAACACAGCCTTCTTCAATATTAAGGAATTTCCCTCAAAAATATTTTGTATCCCACTCCATAAATGCAGAACCCAAAATTGAAATAAGAGTTGTTTTTGTTGCTTAATTTAGGAACTGCGACATCGTGGTTATATAACCCCTTGCATTTGAGTGTGTGTAATTCGTGTGATAATCTCTTATTGTGAGGCTGTACTAGCGTGTGAATTTGTAAATTGGGATACGATTGGATTGGGGCGACCGTGGCCTTAAGTTAGCAACCATCCCAGCATTTGCATGGAGTGTAGAAGTTGGGGGGGGGGGGGGCACGTAAAACCACTTCCAGGATGGCTGAGGTGGGAATCGAACCCTCCTCACGTGGCTGAGTGTACCCCATTCCAATCCTGAGACCAGAATTGAAATTTATTGGCAGAGCCGGGAATCTAAGCCAGACCTCCGGGGTGACGGACAAGAACGCTAGCCGCTACACCACGAGGTTGTCAATTGAAATAAGAACGTATATGGATAATTATATTTAAACCTTCAACTTAAAAGAAAACTGTCTTTATGTAAACTATTACTGTGAGCCTCCGTGGCTTAGGCGGCAGCACGCCGGCCTCTCACCGCTGGGTCCGTGGTTCAAATCCCGGTCACTCCATGTGAGATCTGTGCTGGACAAAACGGAGGCAGACAGGTTTTTCTCCGGGCACTCTGGTTGTCCCTGTCAAAATTTCATTCCAGCAACACTCTCCACTATCATTTCATTTCATCTGTCATTAATTTAATCATTGCCCCAGAAGAGTGCAACAGGCTTCGGCAGCCGGCACAGTTCATATCCTCGCCGCTTGATGGGGGCTTAATTCATGTCATTCCTGACCCGGTCGGAGACTGGAAGCAGGCTGTGGATTTTCATTTCATCTACTACTGGAATATATGAAATTCTAAATCAGTCAGTCGTCGTCAGTCTCTCCTTCTCGACGTTCATTGAAATGTTTCTCATAGACAACTCTGTGTCAGGAAATCAGAGGATCGATTTGAGTGCTTCATGAGGACTTAACAGAACAGGGACAATTCTAACTAATTCTGAATCTTATTCTCTAAAATCTAATTCACGAGAGTCCACATGTTGCTTATAAATACGTTCTAGAAATAATGAAGCTGTACACCTGTCTGTTACGTAGTCAACCCGAAGGCTGGTTGGATCCTCAAAAAGCACCGCCGTTAGGTTATGTGGGTAGATGCCCACAAAACCCCAAGGAAGCGCTACATTGAGGCGTACTAGGCAAGATGAGGAGTGAGATAGTTTGCCATTGCTTTCCTCGCTGAGCCAGAACAGCAGTACTAACCCTATGAGTAGAACCTTCCACAACATCCACAGGCACTAACTGTGTCCTGAATGTCATTACTAAGCACCACCCATACCTCAGTAGCTTCCATAAAATCACAGCCATGAGTGAGACTTAGACATCGGTGAAAAGCCACATTTTACTCTAGCCTGTGCCAACAAAGGCAAATGTACTGCATTCATCAAGAGATGGCAAACAGGCCAGCTGTACACATAATAGGTTCATTGTTTCCCTTTTATAATATGTATGTAGTATTTAGTTTGAAAAATCGTTATATACGTAACGGCATGGGTCGTGTATTGTAAAGCTATAGGTAGACTTGATCATGTTACTAGCACCCGGGCACATTTATTTGGTATTTTAATAGTTAGTGTAGCAATGCCAGGAATAAAATATCCTACTTGGGGAGGGGGTAAACTACGGGTAGATAGCCATAATTCTTACTCTTCCCTTGTAGAACAACTCGGTGCAGTGAGCTGCATATTCGGGCAACGTTGAGAAGAATTTTCACTTGCTGATTTATAATTCCCTAGTCACCATTTGGGCTGTCTCGTCCAGAGCGCTGGGAAGAGGGGTCCACTAGGATATGGATGGTTAGTGTGCCTGTATAAATTTAAGGAGCTTCGCGAGGGGAGAGGCGATTCCGTGAATCTGTGCGGGAAAGGACGCAGATAATACAATCTGTCTAATCTCTGCGATCTACACCTTTCGCCATGCACAGGATTCCATCAGTGGTTATGGTGACTCGGCACCATCCTTCATGATCTAGGGGTACTAATTGAGAGTCCTGTTCGAAACGTTCTGGGTACGATTTCCGGTTCGGGTAATCATTTAAATTCAGTTTTGAGGAGGGGAACAGAGTGCACCCAGCCTTCTGCGGACAACTGAGAAGTAGGCTGAAATACCACCTCAGTCATCATAGAGGTGCCCCCCTCCCCAAATGTTGTACACATTTAAAGTACTAACTTTGGTACAGACACTATCAGACTAACGTACAATCCCCGACTCTCATTTCTGCCTTATATTCGTATGAATGCTTATAAAAAGCTTGTAGTTCATGAGATATTTCAGTTTAAACTGGAATCTGGCAATTTAATTATATTTAACTTAGACTGTGTTTGCATTCTAAACGGAGACAGAGTAAGAAAGTTACACGTAATCGCTATCATACAAAATTATGGAATTTGTTATCGCTTCTAGCATGCTTTCTAAGTCCTAGGTTTAAAGTTCTAAGTGATAGAAAACCTTAAACTACGAAAAATAGCTATTAACTTCTTACACTGGGGTGCAAGAGTTAGTTTAGTCGAGATACGAACATACTGCACTGGCGTCAAGAAGAAAGTGGATGACTTGTAAAAACAAAATTGTGATCGCTAAACACCAATATTTGGAGGGAATTGTTGGTGAAGGGGATATGACCTAGAAGTTGACATTAGCTGCCTTCCTTTGCTCTGTGGCCACGTCAATGATGGGTAATGCATGTTAGTATACTAATATACTGTGTATGTATATACAGGGTCATTATATCTGTGCGCGTAAACATGGCAAGCTAAGCTGGCTGTGACTGGCGCAGATCGCGTACCCGGTTCAGCCGGTGGTGGCGCGCACTTTCACACTTTTACCTAACATGTTCAATAATGTGTACTTAACAGTGCTCATAGGCGATGCTGAAAATGCCCTCCCTCTCTTGTAACACATGCCTGACATCTTCTCATGAAAGAATGTCTGTCAACTCTTTTATTATTTACGGAGCCTGTTTCCTTGAATCGTTTACCAAGCCTCCTAATTGAACTGTCATTAGGCACAGTTCTTCCTGGAAACTTGATTCGAAATTTTCGTCTTGTTTCAGAACAAGATTTTCTGCTTTTCATATAAGAATTATGGATATATACACGATCGCGCAATGTGAACTGGTGTCTAGGCATGACCAACAATGACAGTAATCACAATGCTCTCTAAACATGCAACACTAACGTCTAAACTTTGCAGATACATATCCATATGAATGAAAGCGATACGAGTCAGCGGAGCGCGTTACCACCCTCTGAACCGGGTACGCGCGGCCAAGATTTGCGCCGGTCACAGCCGGCTTAGCTTGCTGTGTTTACTCGCGCGCACATTTATAATGACTGAGGTATCGTATCAAATCAAATTACATTGTCGCATGACCCAATCGGTAGATCTCAATTTTATTAACTTATTAAGAACCGGGTACCGCTGTTTTACGTAAGTCTATTAGGGCTATTACTGAGCTTGCGAACAAGTTGTGCTGTGAAGGAAGGAAAGCGAGATAAAGAGTGTCACTTGAAACGTGCTAAGTAAGGGCCGACCCTTGAGTCGAGGGAGGAGAGCGCGTGTTTCACCCTCGTTATCACTCTCGTCTTTGTCACCAGCTGTTGCGTCACGAGATAGAACAAACTGTGCGAAGTTATTGTGCGAAATGGGATTACATTCAACAGAACGTGCGTGCATCATCAAACCCTCGGCAACTTCATATTATCGCAGCCATAATTGAGACTTGAGACATTAGTGAAATGTCGTTGGCACTGCCTCCGTGGTGTCTTTTTTGTCTTCGATTCTACTGAGAGATTAGTGATCATTGCTTCATTTAAGAGCGTGTATAGGCCTATGTGTGTTTGTTTTAATTTTTTGTGTTGCGTCTGTAGTAGTGGTCGTACCTGTAATTGAGGACAGACAACGATTGTGTAGGAGGCGACCGTGGCTTTAAGTTAGAAACCAGCCTGGCATTTGTCTGGAGTAGAAGGAGGAAGCAACGTAAAACCAATTGTAGGATGGCTGAGGTGGACATGTAGCCCACACCCAACTTATTTTACTCACAAGGTTGAGAGGACCCCGTTGCAGCCCTCATTTCCTTGATAGAGCCGGGAATCTATCCCGTACCGCAGCGATGGCTGCAAACAACTCCGTCTTTACATCACAGAGCGGTCAAAGCTGTTAAGGGTAAGAGGAGAGGCAGACCTGTATTTAACGATTCAGTAGAAACTCTTTACTGCAGTAGTATGCCTGAAAGGTGTCAAGCAAAGAATGACCCTTTTCCTTAACTTGCCTGCTACACGTAATACTTTTTATCCCCTGAACAATCTGTCATTCCCGCCTCACCCAGTCCACATTAAGTAGTGATTGCCCTGTGTCACACAACGTAAGTTGTTAACAAGCTATTGGATATTGTCTTCATTAAAGCCAATTGTGTACACGCTAGCAAAGTAGTACTTGTACTGAGCTAAAATTAGCCAAGGCAGCCAACTTTTGTTGCGGATGCGTGCAATATAACCCACCTCGCTGATCGATAACTCAGTGGTGTAGGCAAACTTTCTTCCAGCGTCTCATAAGTTAGTCGTTCAATGAATAAATGGGCGTGCGAAGTTATTTATGTGTATATTTAAATGCCTCATAAATTGAACACTCGCCGATGGTTTTTTGTCATGTTACTTTTTGTTTTTACTGAAATGATATAAGGTAGCTGCGCGTACTAAGATGTAAGACCACGGTTCCTACTATCTCCGGATTTGGAAGACGAGTGGGTTCGAACTCCACCGTTGGACGTTCTTGAAAATGGTTTTCCTTGGTTTCCCATTTTTAACAAAGGATAATGGTGAGATGGTACCTTCTAATGGTCACAGTCGTTTCCTTCCAACTCGTTACCCAGTTTCATTTGTCATTTATTTCACCTCTTCTGGAAATAAATCTTCCTATGATGTCTGCGTCCAGAAGAGCATTCGGTCTTAAAACTATCCGCCGCGTAGAAAACACATCTTGTTACATACCCCCGTAGAAACAGCAATAATAATGGGTTAAAATACCGCAAAGTCACATTTTCTGAGGACATTCGTAATTAGGAATGGATTGTTCTTTCGTATCTAACTAATTATTCTGGTTTAAATTTTGTGAGTCAGTGATTTCACGGTACCCGTTAAAGGGGATTGATTCTTATAAGTTATTTGCAAATTAAACATCGAGCGTATTTCTTTCTTTGCCTAAACAATTTTTTTTAAAAGGCCAGTGTGACCCTTGGAGGTAATTTACGACACTATAAACGGCTTAATGCCCTGCTGCTGTAGTCCTGGGGCACTGGTTTCCACTAGGATGAGTTAGCTCTGGGAAATGTTTAGTTCAATCCCTCAAGCGCTTAATATCTGCGCTTAACTTTGGTTCCCAGGGTATCACAACAAGTAAACCTTTGATGGCTATCACAATATGCGTTTTTGAGTCAGTATTATTTCTACCTCTTTCCAGGCTCCTTTCAGAGGACGACGAAATTTCCTCTTTGGTGGGAAGGAGGAGGAGGAGGAGGATGATGATCATCATCATGATTATTTAGCTTCTCTTTTAACTGACTGATTTAGCGACGTAGAGGTGCCAAAATTTTGCCCTGTTGGACGTATCGATAAATATATTCATACGAGGTTATCGCATTCAAAAACTCTTGTCATTGCCATTGGACCGAACGGGGATCGAACCCGTAATCTGGATGTGTTGAATGCCAATATTAAGACTACCAAACCGCGTCACTCAGCTCAGCGGGTACCACTGCTAGTTCTCTAAATAATTTAAGAGATCCTTGCAGTTTCTTACTTCAGGTCTCTTAGGCTTAGTTACGTCATGGATATCAGCCCCGTGTACTCGTATTTTGTATTAATTTCAGCCTGTCAAGGCTATACTTTATTGTATGTTATGACTTTCCGTGATTTCCCCACTTTAACTACAAGAGAAGTGTCAGTATGTATGCTACCTCAATCTCAATCAAGTTTACTCAGATTCCCTGCATGGAACACCATCTCCCCTCCTGCAAGCTTCTGATGGAACATGCTGAGGAATGCACAGGGTTGTTTGTTTCCAATGAGCGCTTAGCATGTAAGACTTTGTACCTTGATTGTCACGCTCCTGTCGTTCAGATTCCACGTAAAACTGTTAGTCTCGGTGCGTTCGACCATGCGTGAGGGAACCGCCTGCCTGCTTCACTTTCGTGACCCTAACTACAGTAGTTGGCATTAATGTGATGCAATGGTTGTCTTCGGATCGTTACTTGTTCAATAGACTATTTCCCCCGTCTCACTATAGTTCCTGCCATACACAGCGAGATGTTTCTCCTGCTCAGCGTTACAATGTATTTGCCCGGCGCGGCGCACAGTGTGTCGAATCCCATATCTAGGTGGAAAAAATTCACTGTCGCAAATGAAAGCGAAACCTGGCTCATTCGATAGTGAACAAACCAGATGGTGACCTTCGGTCTTCCTTTCCGCTCTCTGGTGCGTAGCAAGGAGGTTATAGGTACTGAAACGTCTTCCTGGCAGTTATCAGGTCATTTGATAGGAGGTGTCGGAGTGAACCGAACGTAGTGACTCGAGTGAGTTCAACGAGGTGTTGTCTTCTGCGGCTCATGGAATAGTGAAAACAGGCATGTGTTAGCACTTTTATGCGCAATACAAGCTTTGATGATGATAATTGTTGTTTCAAGGGGCCTAACATCTAGGTTATCGGCCCAATACAAGCTTTCTACCATAAATAAATAATTTACTTTATGAGTGCCTCATAGTGCCACTTTACTTTAAACATCATTCGATAGGAAATTTAATGTAGATTCAGGATCTGTAGTGGTTTGGTTGCGCACGAATGTGCATGATGGTTTATTTTCTTATTTTCAGTGACTATGTGGGCATTACCGCGAGAAGAATTTTTCAACGCGTGGCGGTCGTGTCGTAAATAGGGGCGTACAGACGTCATATTTCAATATGTTATGAATAAATTTGATCCTACATCTCTTAGTGACACTCAGGTGCAGGAGTTAAGAAACAAAATTAAGTTGATATCCCATAATATTAACAAAAATGGAAGAGTGCAGGAAGAACAATGCCACGTACATAGGTAATCTACCTATGGAAGCTATTGAGTTACTTAATGACCCCCAAGGAACTTTGACATCAAATGATGACCAGTAGCAATGACTACGATGCTCTGGACTCGACAGAAGAATTAGGTAACAAATGAACATTAGACATTTTGTTATTGTTAGGGGAGTGAGATTAATGAGAACATAACTTGACGAATGGACGTTTTCTTTTTATTTGCAATAGGAGAAATGGGCCTAATATTCAATATATGTTGTCTTTATTTCAATGCTTTTCTAGAGAAATAATATTGTTTTCGTGTGTGAAGTATGTTTACTAAAAAAAAAGTCATTAACAGGACTGTAAAATGACATTTTGTTATAAAGAAATTGTTTGTATGATTTTGACGAATATTTTTTTATTTTTAGAAAATAAATCTTATTTTATGTGCATATTTCGTTGTTCTATGTTTAATAACAATTTAATATAAGTTTTTAATCTGGATGATTTTACATACAGTGACTTAGTCTATTCCCTCAAATAAGGTGTAACAAGAATACTTGACTGAAAGTCCCATTGTTATTCATATTTTATCCAGTTTTAAATAGTATGTTTACCATTGTCATAAACTATCATATACACATCCAAGTCGTGATTTTTACTACCAAAAATGGATGATTCTTGTGTTGCTTTCGGTCATTTTTTTACATCTCACCTTACCCCTCACCCCTATATATTTACCCCCGAAGATCGTACACTTTAGACGATGCCAGAAATGAATTCAGCGATCTCGAAAACGGTATATTTGCCAACTTTTAATAGAATCTCGGCACTATTAACGAAGTTATTAATTTTTTCCACCTAGAATAATGGGATTCGACACACTGTGCGGCGTTTCAAAAATTATCAGTTTTTTTTAATAACACCCTGCATTTGAGGAATAGCCAAAAGAAATGTGCATCTATATGTAAAGGGCTCAATTATAGAGTATTACCAGCACTTCTGGGCTGTATACACCTGTATTCAAAGAGCTATTGGTTATTTTTTGTATTTAAGGTTATCTTGTAGAAAACAATGCCAAACTACCTCACTCTCCACCTTGCCTAGTACGCCTCATTATGGTGCTGCCTTGGGTTTTCGTTAGTTTCTACTCACAAAACCTACCGTGGTACTTTTTGCGGATCCAACCAGGCTGACTACCTAACAGACAGACGGTAGAAAACTGATCGTAGAACTCTCAAGGGGAAAAAAAAAACAAACAAAAAAACTAGTAAGATCTAAATGAATACCTTAGTTTAGTTTCGTATGTTGACACTTGTGATTCAGCCTGCTCATAGGTTTGTCTGGAGAATGGAAGTTTGCACGATAAATAGATTCATAAATTGTAATCCGCCTCGTTGCGTAGTGGCTAGATTATTATTGGCTGTCAAAGTGGATACCCGGGTTTGATTCCCGGCTTTGCCAAGACATTTAATTCTGGTCTGAGGGCTGGAACAGGATACACTCAGCCTCGTGTTGGCAAAACTGAGAGGGGGGGGGGGGTTCGAATCCTGGAAGTGGTTTTCCGTGGTTTCCCCACTTCTACTACAGGCAAATGCCGGGATGGTACCTATATTTAAGGCCACGGCCGCTTCCTAACACAATTACGAATACACACACTAGTACAGACCTCACAATGACACAGGTTACCAGGAAAATTCTACGCTCACCCAAGTACATGGGGCTACATGACCACGGTGTCGCAAAGCCCCTAAATAATCAACAACAAGATTTATAGTAGCATGCTGAGCTTGTGAGGTCTTGGGATCAAACCCGGCCGAAGTCGTCCGATTTTTTAAGAGCATTAAAGATCTCTCAGTATGCCTTCCTTCGGAAGGGAAGTAAAGCCGGCGGGCCCATGTCATAGATTTATGGCATGAAAAAGAACCTTCCACTAACTACACTTGTGTGAACCCACAATTTGTAGGTTAGATTATTTGATAACGCTATATTAGTTCCAACGTTCGTCGCCAGGTGCTGACTGCGATGGCATCTAGTTGCCAAGTCCGTAGCTAGGTGTAGTGGACGGTAGTATTTGGTAACAAAAGTAGGAACTACTTCAAAAATTGATCGTCTGCTGTCCTTACCTGAATCACAGATAACACACACCAATACAGCCATCACAATTAACAACGGTTATCAGACAAATTCTACACACACCCAAAGTACATGACCACGTTGTCGCAGCCCCTAAACGAAGGAACCAACCAACCAACCATGATTTATAGATTCATCATGTCTCGGATCAGACTGGAACATCTCCTAAACTAGAAGCGGGGAACTGTTGCCTTTTGGTACGTACACACATGTATGTTCTGTAATGCTTACATTTTAATAACGTCCAGTGTTTGTGGGTTCATTCAGTTATACCCTGAGGAAGAATTTTTGTCCAAGATGTCAAATCGTTCATGACGCAAAAATTAAAATGAGCAGTTGTTTGATCGAAGGGTGGTATTGAAAAGAGAGAGAGAGAGAGAGAGAGTAAGAGTGTAGGCTACGTTACATTCCCATGTAGCCTATTACTGATAACGTGGAAGGCAGCAACAAGTGGTATATGACTGGGTTATTTGACGAACGATTCCTGACTGTTGTAGAATTTTTACCCGCAGGTTCTCCCATTGATCCACGGTGCAACTCAAGCAGGGCTGCCAGACTATTTATCACCACTTTATGTGGCACTTGATTGCTGTGCTCGTGTACCGTTACAATGATTATCAGCTCTTATTTATTATCTTACACTTCCGTTCCCCGTTCAATGCATTGCCTGTGTTTGCAATGCGTAGGCAGGGTTGGGTAAATTACTTTTCAAAAGTATACGCTGCAGTTATAGTTACTTGCAAGAGTATTGAGAGCGATTTTTATTATAACTTTTCAGCCGGTCAACACAATAAAACACAGATTAGGCTACTGGGACATGCGAAAACATAGGCTGAAACAAAATAGTCTACGTGTGAATAAAAATATGTCATTTTGTTATGGACTACAGAAGAGGAAGACAACTATGTACATTTCTTCCGGTTTTTTTTGCATGTCCCAGTAATTGGGAATGTGTTGACCGACTGAAAAGTTGCAACGTCAATTTCCAAAAATAGTGACCAAAGTTAACAGTTTCAGTTACTTGCCAATTGCCAAAATAGTGACGAAAGTTAACCGTTTCAGTTACTTGCCAATTGTCAAGAATAGTAACGGAAGTTAACGGTTTCAGTTACTTGCCAATTGTCAAGAATAGTAACGGAATTAAACCATTTCAATTACTTGCCAATTGCCAAAAACAGTAACGGAAGTTAACCGTTTCAGTTACTTGCCAATTGCCAAAAATAGTAACGGAAGTTAACCGTTTCAGTTACTTGCCAACTGTCAAGAATAGTAACAGATGTTAACCGTTTCAGTTACTTGCCAAAAAAAAACAGGAACAACGTTATAGTTACAATTTTTGAAGTAACATCGTTATTTTTTTCGTTACTTTTTTAAAAAAAGATCGTTTGGTACTAAATAACAATTTCTCCGCTACTAATATTTACTTGATTTGAACGGAATAGTCGGTTCCAATAATATGGAAAAACCAAATGAACTATCACAAAACAAAACTTACTACAACAACCTGGCGCTGGTTGTTGTTGTAGTTGACGATTCCTTTGGGGGCTTTGCGTGCGTGTGTTAATTGAAGTAGGATTTGGATAGGAAGGTACCATCTTGGCATTTACCTGCAGTAGAAGTGGGGAAACCATGGAAAACCACTTCCAGGATGGCTGAGATAGTTACTGAGTTTAAGGGGCGGAACAGTGACGTCTTCTGCACCAATGGCTGAGGCAGGAATTGAAACTCCCCTCTTTTCAGTTTTGTCTCGCGAAGCTGTGTACCTCGTTCCAGCCCTCAGACCAGAATTGAATTTCTTGACAGAGCCACGAATCGAACCCGGACCTCGGGGTCGACAGCCAAGTGTGGTAGCCGCTACACTACACGAGATGGTCTCATATTGTACACAGTAGCCTTTCTAAAACTTATTTCAAGATTTCCCCGAAGATGCGTTCATAAATTTCATTATTCAAGTTTCATTGAAGAAAATGCAGCAAACAGTGGATTACAATATTGAAATTTCCAGCCAAGTTGCCAATATGGACTAAAAATTCATTTCCTTTCGGAATCGAGTATTTAAATCGGGAATGTAAATGGTAACATGTAAGGAAGGAAGGATGTGTTAGTTTTAACGTGGCCGTTAATCTCGCGATCATGAGCCACGGGACCTCCTTTTTACGTGGAATCGGAACCACAGGACATGGCATTTCATTTCGAAAATCTCTCATGCATTGACCGGGAATCGAACTCGTTCCGTCTAAGTGAGAGACAAACAGCTTGACCGCTGTGCCACCACGGCCCGTGATAACATGTACTATCTGCAAATTTACGACAGGAATACTGTTTTAAGAGTAACTCTCTTAAGGCGATAAATATGAGAATATGCTCAGTTTAGTCTTCGACACCTAGAATGCACTACTTTTCATGCATTATTCAGAGTGATGGTTTGTTATCTAATGGGATGCAATTGAGCTCTTGTGGGAACAAGGTCGCATGTTTTGTCCTCTGACTTGTTTTTCTGTTACCTGTGCTGTAATTCTCCACATCAAATGTCTTGTTAGGCAGAAACGCAATTATCTGTGTTTAGCGAATAAGAATGCTCCTTTTTAACAAACCGTCTGAAGCGTAGGCAGGGTTGGAAGTAGAAAGACGAGAGAAGGGGAATGTTGCTAGAGTTCCAACTAACGAGACTTCCCTACGATAATATTTGCGAAGCTTTCACATAACCTAATGAATGAGAGCAAACGCCCACTCACTGTTGGTTTTGCAAATGTTTGGAATTGTGCGAATATGATTGTCGCTCAGAGGGCCATGGGATAACGTGTTGGCCTACTAAAATCTCAACGCCTTTGACCCTGTATAATAAATTACTAGCCAGCAGGCGTAGTCCAGGGGTAGAAATATGAGGTTGTGGTACTGAGCAATGACGTCTGGTGCTGTTTTAAGAGTCCGCTTTTGGCATGGATGTTTGTTTCTTAATTTATAATGTAGGTATACTTACTTAACCATGTAACAAGAGTATCGCAACAAATTATATTATATGAACAAACATGTTCTTTGATCAATATTACTTTTATAACTGAATTCTGCCTGGTTGTAAGAGTGTAATCGGTAAGATTAACATTTTAAAAATAGTTCATAAGAATAACGGATAGTATGCATCCTGTTTATACGGATATATTGTACAACAGGCGTTGCAAGAATCTATCGATCACACTAAACCAGGCGTTCTCAACCTTTCTGACACTGTGAGCAACACCCTCATACCATACCAAGTACCTTGAGCACCATTAAATCTAATTTGATGATGATGATGATGATGATGATGATGATCAACAAGCATCCGCCTCCTTCCTTTTCCTATCCCTCTCTCTCTCTCTTACAGTATTGTATGTAGGGCGCTACTGTAAAGGAGATCTTTAAGCTCTAAGTGTAGCCTTGGAAATAAATCAAATAAAATCTCCCTCCCTCCCTCCGTCAGAAGAGTTGAAATAGCTAGGGATTTACCGCTCACCAGGCATGGTACAACTGCTTGCATAACTCATGCAGATCAGATACATTTACAGTCGAGTCCAATCCGCATCTTTCGTGTTACTCATAAAATAGGAATGTCCAACTGAAGAAATAATTTAATTTTAATAACATGGCAAAAAATTGCACCCTTAATACTTCTATCTTATACCATTAGAATAAATATTTTCTTTTCAATCATTATTATTTCTTCCATTTCAATTTTATGTTTTCTGTAGATTACAAATACTATTTTTTTAAATGATTAACATTTCTTACTCAATACTTGTAATGTTGACACTATTATTCCGATTCGTGCGACAGAATGTGAATTGAAGATTGGATCTCAGGGGAGCTTGTGCTCGCGAGCACTTCTTGGCTCGTGTGACGGGAGCACCCAAGTTCATTTAAAGATCACCACGTTGAGAACGCCTGGTGACTAAACAAACGCTCGTTTGCTTTATGTACTGCCTGATATTAAGATGGTTTTGCAAAACGCGAAGGACTGATTAAGAAATAATCACAAATATTCAATATTTCTTTATCACATCACCTAGTTTATTCTTTTCCTTTTCGCATGTATTTAGAGAAATTTACAATTTAATGGATTTCAAAGCACCTCCTCGCTCTTAAATTTTAGAGTACTGTAGTAAGCTAACATATCGTAGGCTCTACTTAGGCAAATGTGTAATAGTTTTCTCTACTCACCTGTTTGGCTAGCATCTTCACAAATGGGGAGCTGCAGGCGCTTCTGAGAACTGTGTCTGTCTGTTAGGTAGTCAGCCCGAAGGCTGGTTGGATCCTCAAAAAGCACCAACATTAGGTTATGTGGGTAAATACCCACAAAAACGCAAGGCAGCGCTATATTGAGGCATACTAGCCAAATGAATTGAATATTATTGGCCTAACACACACAAATGAGAAGCGACATATTTGGTGGAGATAAAGTCTCAGGCATACCCCAAGGCATCGGACTCCCAACTAGCCAAATGAGGAGTGAGGTAGTTTGTCAATGCTTTCCTCGCTGAGTCAGTACAGCAGTACTAACCCTATGAGTAGAACCTTTCACAGCATCCACAGGCACAGACAGTGCCCCGGATGTCGTTACTAAGCACCACCCATACCTCAGTAGTTTCCTTATAATCACAGCCATGAGCGAGACTGAGACCTCAGTGAAAAGCCACATTTTACTCTAGCCTGTGCCAACAGACAATTGCAAATGTACTGCATTCATCAAGAGATGGCAAACACAATCGTGTATTTTTATTTCCTACATTTATCCTAGAAAATCCTAGGGTAGTATCTTAAGTGGAGTCCCAGGCCCTTATACTCATTTATGTAAATCAATGTAAACATTTCTAGAGAGTATAACTTATGTATACACAATAAACATAGGTTAGAAGGTTTTAAGCTGTTTATATTATGCGGTTTGTATTTTTATTAAGGTAATTTACCTGCTTGACTTTTAAGAATGCGTATGTAATAGAAGTTTTAGGCACAACTTCAGTAACATTTTACTAGTATGTAAAGAGTAGGGTGCATGAACCTACAAAGGAGATACTATGACGATCTTTGACGAAATGCTTTTTGTAATAAACAAAACGTTGAAATGAATTGATAAAAAATTAATAAAATTTCATTCATTCATTCATAGTTTATGTTTCACATTAAGATAAAATGTTCATTGTAGTTTGCGTTTTGTTAAATTATACCCTAAGGTTGTGTGTGCAATTTAATTGGTCTTTCTCGTTTCAGGAGATAAGAATATAAATTACTCAAAATATGTATCTTTAGAGATCATTCAAAAGTTGTTTGTAATTAATTGCAGACATTATTATAGATAGCCACATTAAGGGCGGAAAATAGCTGTGATCATACAAAAAAGTGACAGTCAGTCTGAAAGACTAGACTTTGTATCATTTTAAATGCTACAAATGCTGAAAAATGCTAGAAAGGCTGGAGGCTTCTCGCTTCGCTCGAAGCCGAAGACTCTTGACATGTTAGAAAATTATCTGCATAATACTTATCTTGCTTTATAATACTTGACCTTGTTTCAAATTACTCGCGAACTGCAAGTGCAAACCAAGGGCAAAGCAAGGTCAAGCGTGCGGAGGGAGATAGCTGGATGACGAGCCCCTTCCATCCAGTCTAAAACACTTATAGTGGGCGATGTATTGAAGATAGAAATATGCTCTCGCGGACTTTTTTGTAGAGCTTTTCATGCTGACCAATTCTTACCCTCATAGTATATTGATATGTTTAACGGTTTGCCCAGCGTAAGCTTAAGAAGCGCACGGACGCCAAGTTTGTTATCGACTTTTTCACTGAAATCGTTACTGCTTGGCTTCCTTTGATCATGCATAAATTATTTTCTACAGAATCTTTCCTCGAGATATCCTTTACAGAATGGTGAAAACCGCATCAAAATCCATCCAGTGGTTCTCGAGATTACCCGTGCCATCCAAGAATCGAGGATTTTTGTCTTATACTAACGAAGTAGAGATTGTCGGGGAACACATGCACCAAGCGGTACTATGACGTCACACACCTCAGTGCATCTGGGTACATTTCGTCCCGTCACTGTAACGTAACGCCAGACCCCAGCGTAACGACGAAGTCGACAAGATTATTTAAAATGATAAAACTAATTGTTTTCTGAAAAAGAAAATTACAGACAATGGTATTTCGCTAAGGAGGAAAAACGATTTTCTGAAAAAATTCATACATGCGTGCTTAACAGTCCTGGACCATAATAATTAGTTAGGTTACTACGGTCAACAAAATGAGATGAAGAGGGGGATATACACAAGAACACGGTCTGGCAACGAAGATGACCGAAGCCCCCAAATGAAAACACCATTACCACCGCCGCCCATTTGGAATCTGTAAAGAAAACAAACTATTGCTCTGGATTTGCTTCGCATTATTGTGAATACAGTTTGCTAGCATACACTCGACTGTGAAAGGGATATTAAGGGGTACGACAGTTCAATGTTAGCCATCTTTTATGGTCTAGGGTTAGGTCTAGACTCTATACTGAAGATCCCGGGTGCAATTCCTGTCTATGTCAAGAAGCGTCAATGAGCTCTAACTGGGTTCACACGGGCAGCTGGGGAGAGGTGGGTTTTCAGACAAATTCCCAAGTACACGGGTTTGATGAACAAGTTGTCCAAATTCTGTTTATTGTTAATGGATGGGGAACCTAGCATTGGTGGGATCCGTGTGACGTATGCAGTTTGGGCGACCTTGCTTGTACCACTAGGAATACCCTGGCGGTCGGAACTAGACAGACGGCCTTGGCGCCGCTCTTAATGCATAATGGATACTCGTTCATAGTCTGGAAAGAAACATGACGGTGCGGTGGGTGCGATCACACACGCCAATTAGGTGACGCACGCATTCCTCTTCTATTATTGGGTTCATCACTAATCTACCGCGAAATACACACGTGAAATTGAGACTTCTTGGGAACTGCTAGTGTGGTTATGTGGTTAGCTTTTAATAGCCAGTATACTCGCACAGGTTTGCTTTGCTTCGCTTAGCTAAGCGCGTCTGCCCGACAGCAGGATATTCGGTTATGAATATAGACTGTGGTTACGTTTTCATGTCTTTAGCAGCCAGTAACTGTCTGTTCACAAAGTGATTTCAGGGTGCTCTGAGTGAGCAATGAGTGGTATATAGAGCACTGCAACTTTCTCCAGTATTTTTCTCTTTAACGTTACTTCTCTTTTTAATACAACCATCCACATAGTCCGCTTCATACATTCAAACGTAACTTCTAAAAGATTCTTTGAGTGTTACATTCAATATAAGTATTTTCCAAATCTATGATTATAATGTTCACTGGACATTCTGGCTGTTTGCTGAGGAACACCTCCCCTGTGTCCAAGGTGGTGATATCTACGATCTTATCCCGGCACAAGTGGTTGACAATTCATTGGTGCTTAAATGCGGAGACCTTTGTTGATAGGTTTACTAGAATGTTAAAATTCAGGCAAAACTCTCTGTTCCCAACGTCTCTAAAACCACACTGGTAAAGGGGGAATTAATCCTATATTTTTGCGTGCTAAGTTACTTATTTTTTTCAATTTTTAAGAGGCTACATTCTGGCTCAGTTTGTTGAGGAACACATCTCCTGTGCCCAAGTAGTAGGATCGAATCCCGGTATAGGTAGTTAACAATTTTATTGGTACTTAAATGTGGGAACCTGAATGTTAAAATTCAGGCACAACTCTTATCTCCCGACGACTCTAAACCACACTGGTTAAAGAGGGCATTAATCATACATTTAAAAAAAGCACGTTTTTCGCTTCACCTTGGTATCTCTTTAAATTTTTCCTTCGTGCTGTGTTATCAAAATCCGTCTTCATTACCGTTTGCGCGCACTAATACATTTGCTGTGAGTGGTCCAGGAAATCATTGTTGAATCAATCCCGGGTCACTTCTAAATTCGTCGGCTAAACTTCGTGGTGTTAGGGACTTCTTGTGCTCTATATGAAGTCTCAGTTCGAATCCACTGTTGCATACATTAGTGCAGAAATCTCATTATCACACAATTATGACTGGCTGCGTGACGCATCGAATCCTGCCGCAGTCAATTGGCATTTGAGAATGCGAGGGAACAGTGTAAGTAGACTAACTGGCACGTTAAAGATCCCCTTCAGGACAAAATTCCGGCACCTCTGTGTCTCTAAAAGCCGCAGTAGTTACAGGGGACGTAAAACCAATAACATTATAACATACGAATATTCACGAGCGGAAGTATACCGGCCTAATGATCACGATGTACTTAATTCGTAAACACACAGCAATATGCATAGTGTTGTAGTGACTAGCATTCCTGGCTGTTGCGCTCCAGGCTCTGTCAAGAAATGTAATTCTGGTGTGAGAGCTGAGAAGGGATACACTCAGCCTCGAGAGACAAAACTGAAAAGAGGGTCAGTTCGAGTGTCACATCAGCCATTCTGCAAGTGGTTTTCTTTGCTTTCCCACTTCTATTCCAGGCAAATGCCGGGATGGTTCCTACTTAGGGCCACGGCCGCCTCCTTTCCAATCCTCGAATGAAAACAAATGCACACAATAACACAAGATAAAGACAAAAAATTGACCATCATCCAAGCACGTTGGGCTAAATGAACGCGATGTCCAACCCCTTGAAATGAAACAATAGCAGTTATTATTAAAGATGTACTGTCGCTACCTAGTGATAATTGCCATGCACAGTACGCTACAAGAGCTATTTCGGAAGAGAATGCATTCACTCTGTTTTATGGCGCTAGTAAATCATTACAAGGCTGGCGGCATAGACAAATGACCACCATAAAACAAATCCCATCCGTTATCTTAATCACATCAATGGAAAAATTGATGTGCTTTGGATGGATGCATAAATTATAATCAAACTGAGGATTACGTAAGAAATGAATAGGACCTTTAGACGTGAGCGATGCGTGTATTCTATTCCAGTGGTAGCTCTTCCTTCGCTGTCCCTGGTTTTAAGTAGGTTTCTGGCGAGAAATATAAAATGTGTGTTCCTCTTAGTTCAAGAAGCCAGTCGTGATGTGATTTTCACCGTAATAATCATCCTTGCAAGTTGATCGTAAAGTTTGTTCAGTCTACATTCCACACCTACTGAAGTTTTCCTTACTGTTCCACAGCTGTGATATATAGATTTTTACAAAAATATGTAACATGGAAATGGAAGAAGTGGTATGTGTTGAACGCGTGACTGAAATTGGAACCCTTGATCAATTTGTCAATTTTATAGAGTATTTATCGTATGGCTTTTAGTGCCGGGAGTGTCCGAGGACATGTTCGGCTCGCCTGAGTCTGTAGCTGCTTCCAGCGGACACCCTAAAGGGCGAGCTACAAGTTCCGTTCAATTTCAAGTAGTTCCAACTTTCGCCACCAGATATCAATGATACCTAGTGGTGAACGTTGGAACTTTGATAGAGCGTTCTGACGAAATCTAACCTAACAAATTTTGCTTTACACAAGTTTAGTCTGTGAAAGGATCTTTAACATGCCATAAATCTATGACATGGGACCGCCGGCTTTACTTCCCCTCCGAAGGAAGGCATACTGAAGGATTTTTAACGCTCTTAAAAAAATCCGACGACTTCGGCCGGGTTTGAACCCGCTATCTTGGGCATAGCAGTTCAGCATGCTACCGACTACGCCACCGAAGCCTATAGCTAAGAAAGTCATTAAATTGTGGCAAGAACAGTTCACACTTTATTTTCTAACTAAATACTACTAATTGGCTATAATTAATATTTTTGTCACCATCTATATTATATTCCAATATTGATATTGGATGCTTTCTTTCAATAAATGTCATCTCAACACATACGCTTACTCTTACTTTCGGGCCGTCCACTTACCACGTAATCGCTTTTTGTTCAATTTTTGACCGCATCGACCACCACACCCTCCCTCCTGTATTACATAATCACAAATAAATATTTGATTTCGTCACGCTTTATCCGTGAAAATAAATGAAACAAGAAACACAAAGTCAGAGACGCAGGAACATCATGTACTGTAAAAAATATATAACTCTGCAGTTTCTTGAGGCGCTTTCAGGTCAAAAAAACACGTAGGCCTACAGTGTAAAATGAGTTAGTGATTTCGTATCATTTCGTTTACTCCGTCTCCGCACATCATCAACGTAATCATAAGCTTCGAGCCCTCCATCTTAGTGACCATGTAATTTGTGGGTGGCCCCTTGCCACTAAAAGCAATTTTAGTAATCCGTAAAGCAGTTTTGTAAAAATAATAAACCTTGTCATTAACAAAGCTTTAAGGGTGCACACTTCTGGATGAGATTTCTCAGATGTCAACAGTTAATGCGCGCGCCCCGCTACGTAACTATGCTCTTCAAATCGTGTACCACGACTGCGCAGAAAGTTCCAGCAAGTCCGGAGATAGTAGGTTCGAATCCCGGCGCTGACAGAAGCTATCCTGAGTGTGGTGTTTGTTCACTACCTCCCGCCGGGATAGTACCTTAATTTCAAGTCCTGGGGCACCTGTCCCATCCCTGTCCCTAATACAGCTACACACACTACTACAAGTCATCACAAAAATACAGGTTATCCGACAAATTCAACTCACACCGAACTACACGGGTGTCCCGAGCCCCGAAATGAATTAGTAGCCCCCCCAGGGGCTCACATCTAGTGGGACGTGGGTTGGCGGCCGCGGAACCCCAGCTGAGTCCAGCATTGCTTCCACTTACTTGTGCCGGGCTCCTAGTCTTCTTTCCTGTCGACCTCTCTTGGTAAACTCTTGTTCTCTTCCCCCGACGATATTAGGGTATCCAAGGCCTATGGAGTTACTTCCTTCCCCGCCGTAATTGGCCCTTCTCTCATTTTTCCTGATCCCTCATTCTTCTCGGGATCAGCCTTCTTTTTCTTTTCATTATATTTCCTTTTCTCTTTAACATTCCCGCACTGTGTTTGTGAATTGGCTCCCCGCGTATCTAAATTCCATTTTGTGAATATTTTAACTCAACACTACATATTGTAGGTATTTTCAATCTAAGTTGCATTTTGTAAGTATTTTCAATCAAATTTCATTTTGCGAGTATTTTCAACGTCAATTGAATTTTGTAAGGATTGACAATCAAAATTGCATTTTAGTAAGTCTTTGAATGTAGGGGGCGGCATTTTGTGAGTGTTTTGAATTTGAATTGCATTTTGTAAGTATTTTCAACCTAAACCGCATTTCGCAAGTATTTTCAATCTAAATTGCATTTTGTAAGTAGGCCTACTGTATTGTCAATCCAAATGAATATTTTGAACCTAAACTACATTTCTTGCGTTTTTGTCAATCTATTCCTTTTGTGAGTATTTTCCTTCTAAATTACTCGTACCTTTTGTAAGTATTTCCACTCAACATTTTGTGAGTCGTTTCAATCTGAGTTCCATTTTGTAAGTAGCCTGTTTTCAGTTTAACTTAATTTTCGTTCTGGTTTCCATTTCATTGTCATTTTCGCTGTCACCCAGACCATTAGGGGCCGATAACCTAGATGTTAGGCCCCTTAAAACAACAATCATCATCATGCATTAGCAGCAGCAACTTAAGCCCGTAGCAGATACACGTTTACAAGAACCGAAAAATGCCTTACTATATTCTATTGCACCCTGATCAGCGAGTCTTAAATATTTATACACTAGATATCGACAGTCGTGAGAAATATGAATCTAGGGACAGCGGGACAGACGTCTTCCAAGTGTGACTGTCCTGTCGGATTCGTCTGGTCACTTTACCTGTAGGGCAAGAGGCATCTCTTGTATTATAGTGTCCGCTTCCACTCGCTCATGAATTAACATTCTTGCGATTAACACGAGTGGTGGATGTGGTGGTGGTCCATACACGAAATACTTAAAACTCAAATCCGGGTCTTTGAGATATAGCAAAACTCAAATCCGGGTCTTTGAGATATAGCATATCAGGAATAATTGTCTGAATAGGCTTTCAGATATGAATTCGACCAATCGGTAGTGGTGGTCTCACTGCGGTATTCAGTTCAATGTTGTTTGTTGATGGTGGTTTCAGAAAATTAAAAGATTCTGTTTACAAGCAGTCTTATTTCCGTTTAAGTTGAACGTCGCATGACTTGGCCGATTAACGGTCTTTATTTGGGATGACTCACACAATAAAAGCACGATTGAAAATGTAGAGAGATATAGGCCTATACTGACTGAATTTGGGGCAGACGAACAGTTGAGAGGCTTGAAATGATGCTGCCGTGTTCTTGGCACGAACATTTTCGTGATCCATTATTCGCTCCAGTATCGCCTGTTCGCGGGTTGTTGCTCCTCTTCATATTTCAAAGCCTTATCTGTGAAACGGCTGAATGAATGCCAGTTCTATCGTTACCTCATCCGGACTCTTATCGATTTCTGTTAATATACTGTACGTCAGGGTCTACTCTCTTCTTCAAAGTAGCAGCTCTGTGTTGTATTGTAGAGCACGGGCACTCGCCCTAGTTCCTCTGCCTCTTCTTATTTTTACAAGGTCGAGTAGGAGGTGGGTTGAGACCCGGTGGCTAATGTGTTTTACGAACGGATGTCCTTTCTCACGTCAACTTCAAACTTCATCAAAGGTGAAATGAAAGATCGTGAAATTGGGCAAGGGAGTTGCCTATCAGAAGGTACTGTTCGGCATTTCCCTGGATTTAAAAATAGGAAACTACAGAAAACAATTTCAAGGAAGGCCGACGGTGGGGTTCAAATTCACTCTTCTCTAAGTCCAGAGATTCCCTGGTCTCGTGCGTTAACGCATTAAGCAATCTTATCAGTTTATCTACAACTAAGAGTGAATCAGAATATTTGCTAAATATATATTGTTACTTAATATACGGTAGGGGCTTAATTTTTTTTAATCATCCGCGTGTACTTACAAGTGCATTTAATTTGTCTGATAACCTGTGTTTGGGAGGTGACTGTAGTAGTGTATATAGCTGTATTTAGTTTACGGGTACCATTCCTCAAATGAAAAAAAAAAGCTGGATAAAACCACACTAAAAACGATGGCCACTGTCAGTGCCAGAGTTCGAATATCAGATCTCTAAATACAACCTATTCAGTTCATTGATGCAAACATTTGAAGCCATTCTTTCAGTGTTGCCTATGGAAACTATCATTTGTAACTCTTCAGTCGGTCAACACGAATCTGCTCAATGGCTGGGTGGGGTATAAACTATAAATATGTAAATACACTCCTGGAAAAAATTTCAAGAATTACTTAATTATTACTATTAAAGAGGAAATTTGGATCAAAATGTAGTCATACGTAAGCATATTGGTACCCCGAAAATTAAGATGCAGATTTTAAATTTTAAGAATTTAAACGTTCGGTCTAGCCCGTCTATTGGAAAATGTATTGATCCCCAGCAATTTGCCACTTATATTGTGACCTAATTCTAATTTTTCTATCTGGACGTTAGTTGGTAAAATTCCTGAATCCAGTGCTGATGGTAGTGGGATTGAATCCCGGTGCAGTTCGCTGCAGTTGGGTGAGGGAGTGCTTAAATGCGTGAGACTAGTATCAGTAAGTTTCCTGGCACTATAAAGAAGCCCTTCATGTCAAATTTCGGCACCCTGGCGTTTCGAAAATCGCAGTAGATGATTGGGATGTAATAATCAGTATTAGGATAAAGAATGTCACCTCCTGACCTGCCTGTTGTACAGACTGAACCCGTAATTAGCTTTCTTTTCCTGTAGGTTGAGTCTGCTTGCGAGCCCCGCCACCGCGCTTCTCCTGTTAGCCACACTGTCCTGTGTCACGGTTTTTGGAGAAAGCAGTTCATTTCAGCTGGCTCTATCCTAATGTGTATACGCGCTTGCCTGAAAGAGACGTGCTGTCGTGAGTCGTGGCTTACAATGAAATGCCTGCATTAACTCGGTTAATTGTAAACACACAGATCATGTGAAAGAGCTCATATATGAGGGAAGTGTTGAGAGCTGATGACCATGGTATCCAAGCTCAGTGTAATTATGGCAACCATCTTAAATAAGCTTTTGAGAACTAGTTGGTAATAGGTCATCAATGATATCTCTGTGTGATAATTCATCGCATACAACTTCTTTCTTTTTTGTTTGTGGCATCTCAAAATACATTGTGATATCTGGGCTATTGATCAGATGCATTCGTAATGTCTTTTTAAATCGACTGGTTTCTCTCTGTTCTCAGAAGACTGTTAACTCCCTTGAGCTGCTTGAGATAATGACTTTTTGTTTAAAACACCTCGGGTTGTTAGAATGCATGCGAAGAGGTCGGTCGGTAGCCAAGGTCGACCGTTGGCTCGAAGGCAACACACACAACTCTCTCGAGCCAGGGACTCTTGACGTCATTCCTTCGTAGTTTTGACGTCATCTTGTGTTGAATTTCTGCTTGGCGGTTTGTTCTGTCTGTAGGGTGCATTGAGAGAGAGTGTGTGTGTGTGCGAGTGCAGCGCGAGTTCCAAACAGCGGCGTGAGTCAGCTAATGTTCAGTTCGAAATCCGGGTTTATTCTCGGACAAGTGGTCTAGTTGGCGCAGTAGTGCTGCACGTTCGACTCAGTTCAGTCGCGACATCTGCTGGGACAACGAGATTATGGTCGTGGTCTTCCGACCAGGTAACTAACACAACAATACTATCCTACTGTTTGCTCTGTAGCACAATCGATAGGTCGACTCCTATCGAGTTGACTGATGTTTGTTGTGTGTACGGTGAGGATCTATACTGTACTTGGCTCTTTAGCTAGTTAAATTAATGACAGGTATTTTAGAGTTTGTAGCAATTATATTTAACTATTTCTGATGTTTGATATTTATTTTAAAAATTCATTTTTGTATATTATTTTGTATAAATAGGGTTCTTTGTTTTCCGGATTCATCAACGTATATTCAGTGAAAAATATAGCCTATATTGATTTCTTTGTTCTTAATTTTAAATTTTCGATTTTTAACAGTAACATGTCTCGAGAGGCAAATGGCCTCGCTGTCCCGCCTCTAAAAACAATCGCTGATAATTGCAATAAACAAGAGCAATCACTGTCTTAATTTGCTTTTCGTTTGTGGACTGGTATGGAGAGATGTCATAGCGTTTGGTCTGATATATTGACCGAAAGTAACTGACGTACAGTCAGTAAATTATCGTTCATTTTACGATGGTTGGTGATGCAGAGTGTTTCTTGTAGGTAGACTTGCTGTTTGCCTCCTGTGAATGACACTGTTGACAAATTAGCGCAGGGAGTATTTTGACAGTCGCGTTAACAAAGTAGCACAACTGTTTATTTTCCTTTATTTGACCCAACTGTGAAGCCGGCAAGTGCATAGCTTGTTTTCATTTGGAGGCTCATGCTGGTAAGGGTGGCATACTAATCTTTCCTCATGGTGACTGGCAACTTTTGTTGCATCCATGACTTCGATTTGTAATCACTGTGGTAACATGTAGACATAGGTGCCTTTGAACTAGAATAAAAGGTACCGCTGACACCACTGGAAAGGTTCTCGTGACGTTGGGACATCTATAAAAGTTTTCAAGAGTGCGCTCATTCTTTGTTTACGTGATTGTAAACTACACACTTTGTTAAGTTATTTCTTTGTTTGGTAATCTCTGAAACCTGTATATATGACAAACTTTTTTCTTGTGCATAGGCCTATGTTTAAAAGAATTGATCTTCGGTCAGTCAGCACGTCGATGTTCCCAATATAATTGGGTGGAAAGTAAAAATCACCCAATCAATTGCCCAGTACTACCAACCTGAACAATTATAAAGAATAAAGAACGCCTCGAATGTCCCTTAACGGGCAAAGGCCTCCTATAAAAGGGTAGCTCGTTTTCACTAATGTGGTGAGCTAATCACATTAGGATCGTGCATGGTAATTGTATGGTTTGTTTTGTCGTATTTTGTACTGAACAATTACATAGCTTTATTATACACTGTTCGAATGGGATTAATATTGTCACATAAGCGTGTTGACCGACTGAAGAGCAATTGTTATAATTACTGAGGTAACACTTCGAAAGGAAGTAAATGTGCAGAAGCTGAATGATAAGCTGGAGCAGAACAGTTTGAGATGGTATGGACATGTGAAAAGAATGCCAAAACAAGGGATGGAGAGACGGATGACTGGAAAGAGAGGACGAGGAAGACCTAGAGTACTTTGGATGGATTTGGTGAAGGACAGTGTGAGAGAACGAAACATGGAGTGGAGTTCAGTGGTTGAGGAAGACAGTCAAATGGAGGAGTGTCATATTTGCTCCAACCTGGCCCAAGCTGGAAAACTAAAATTGATGATGGCTTTAAAATATTATCATTTCGTATTAGGGGCTTGGGACATCTTTGATCACCAGTTCATTGCACGTGTGTGTGCTGAATTTGTCTGATAACCTGTCTCTCTGTGGTGACTGGAGTACCTTGTCAACATTTTCTAAAGACAGATTGTTACATCGTATGCGATAAAAATGTGAAAACTACCCTATTATTGCCATAAGTTCAATTAAGTTTTCATAAAATAGAATTTCTAAAATTATATTTGCATAATAATGCAAATGTACGTTGTTTATGTCTTAATTATGATCAAGAAATATAGTTCTTCATTATGATCACGCAATTTAGTATGTCCCATTCTTGAGGTTAAATGTGGCAACTATCTCAAGTGCATATTAGATTATTTCGAAACAACTTGTTCGTGTGGGTGAAGCCAATTCACCATAGTCGTTGCACTTTCTACCGGGAAATACCAAGGTAACTTTTCAAGCTGTTTCTGTTTCAATATTAAGGGTGTACAAGCTGGAACACCTGTAACTAGCTACTGATGAGAAATGGTTAAACGTTAATTTTGTGATTTTGAGTGGCCTACATCACAAGCTCTCACATTATTCAATATTTCTATCACAAGTAATAGTGCCCTCAATTTATCCTATTTACCTGCTTTTTTTTGTTCTCTCTCTCTCTCTCTTTTAGAATGGAAAATCCCTAAGATCGCTTTTAAGGAGTACCGTACTGTTAATTTTGTGCACGAAAACCATTTCAAGAATCTTGAACATCCCGTGATGCCCATTCAATACCGTGGATGTTTCAAGGAGGAGGATTAAGGTGATTTACAGAATAGGCTATGTAGGAACGTTGCGTGGCTAGCATCTAGGTTGTCACCATGGAGGACCGGGTTTGAATCCAGATCTTCCAAGAAATTTAATTCTGGCCTGTGGTTATGAAACTTTGTACACACTGCTGTGAGTGGTAATTTAGATTCCCTCCTCAACGATCCTAAAATTATTTCTTTAATATAGTTTCTCGTTTATACCAGGGGATGGTAAGTAACTTATGGCCTCTTTTCATTTTCAATGCCCCCCAATGACTAGTACTCATACAGATCCCACACACACCCTCAAGTGCACGGCGCTCATGACTTAAATATTTTTCCCAGAAAAGGGATTTTTGGATAAGCTTGGGCAGTTGTTTAGCTTACATTGCGTGCTCAATCGAAAATAGTCTGACCAAGTATGCTGGTGGCCATTCTTGGTATTTCAGTATTGAGTTGGTGTTTTTCGGGACATTCCCTGGAGTTTAAGCAGTGTGCCTAGTTTTCTCGTAGTTGGATCATATGCCGACACGAAACTCATCCCTTGGTAACTAACTGTATGTAATCGTACATTAACTGATCTCGTAATCGTTCTTAATTGTGTAATAATCTTAGAGGCATCGCTTTGAGCATTGATCGCTCCAGGTTGTTGGCATGAAACTATGGATTTCACTGTCTTCCAGTCCATTCGGTGGTGATAACATTGCTAGACGGAACATAGAGAATTCTCGAACATGCCATTGCAATTATTGAAATGTCCATATAGCGAGTGGTAGGGAATGGCCAGGACGGCTTTGGTGGCGTAGTTGGTAGCATACTGAGCTTCTATGCCAAAGACCGTGGGTTAAAACCCGGTTGAAGTCGTCGGATTTTTAAGAGCGTTAAAAATCCCTCAGTTTACCTTCTTTCGGGGGGAAGTAAAGCCGGCGGGCCCATGCCATAGATTTATGGCATGTAAAAAGAACCTTCTACTAACTACAAATGTGTGAAGCCAAATTTGTAGGTGAGGTTTGTTTAACGCTCTAAAAGTACCAACGTTCGTCGCCAGGTGCTGGTTGTGGTGGCGTCTAGTAGCAAAGTTCACAGCTAGGAGGCAACTCCTTGAAATTGATCGTCTGCAGTCCTTACCTGAATTACAGACGAACACACACTAATGCAGTCATCACAATTAATACCGGTTATCAGACAGATTCTACACACAACCAAAGTACACGGGGCTACATGACCGCGTTGTTGCAGCCCCTAAACTGAGGAACCAACCATCCAAATATTGAAAGAAACTGTAAATTATTTTGATTTTGCCATTTCATTTAGGGGCCTTGTGTTATAGCGCTGTCAGTGGTAGTGTGTATTTGTAATTGATGCCAGGATTGGGAAGTAAGTGGCCATGCTATTAAGTTTGGAACCATTCCAGTATTGGCCTGAAGCGGGGAAACGACGGGAAATATCATAAAGTATCCCGAGACCACAGAGGGCTTCAAGGATGAAAGTAAAACTTGGCGAATAAACCAGATTGTGTTACCAGGAATTATTCTCAAATTTTCTTATAAGTAAGACGAAATTTTAACAAACTCTTCTTTATGGTATGTGTGGCATCTGGGAAGGTTTTGCAGTCTCCTCTCGTTCGTAGCCGGTTGTGTGACTCAGCTGGTGAGCTGTCTTCTATGCCCGGCACAGTCGTCTTAACTGAAGGGTGTTACAATGAGACACATCCATTTCAGATTTATTGGTACGGGTATCTCCCTTCCGGGACAATTCCGATACTCGGAAATCGTAAGCAATTGACAGGATGTCGTCGTAGCAATAATAATAATATAATAATAATAATAATAATAATATGCTTTTGTTTTACACATACTTAAAAGTACTAGATGTTATTGAATAGTGAATGTTGGGAAATTAAACCAAAAGTTTATCTCTCAAACGCCGAAATGTTAAACGTTACTTCAACAAATATTTAATAGAGAATGAACTCATGTGTCTCTTCTGGGACCCTCCAAACCTGGCCGTGCGCACGCTTCTCCACGGATATATTTGGATATGACATAACGAACTTCCAACGAATTGTCTGTCTACTCGTGAGTCGCAAAAGGAATCCTCTTACAAGCCGGCACTGCTCATGAAATTCAACGTCTCGTCAGGTTTCCTAAAGCGAAATGATGAAACAAATTACGGCTCTTCGGGTTATGAAACCGTTGTCTTTATTGTTATCACGGAGTATATTCAGCCTCGTGAGGCAAAACTGAGAAGAGGAGGGTCTGATTCCCACCTCAGACATCCTGGAAGTGGTTTTACGTGGTTTCCCCCACTTCTACTCCAGGCAAATGCTGGGATGGTTCCCAACAGGTCACGGCCGCCTCCTTCCCAACCTATCCGCAATTTACAAATACGCACAGTAGTACAGCCATCACAATAACACAGATTATCACACAAATTCCACACACACACATCCCCAAATACACGGGGTTATATGACCACGATGTTGCAGCCTCTAAAATAAGCAACAGAATCATCTTTATTGTTGATTATTTCAGTTACCGTAATTCTTGAAACCAAAGGTTATGCATACCACGAGCAATATTCAGCTCTCATACTAGACTACTGTAGATATAAGGGAATTGGCAGCGCACTCTTATTACAATACGTACAATGCCCCCTTACGTCCTTAAGTATGTTAATGTAATCCTCATATCATTCTGGTAAAGTAGGAGCGTATTAATATTGAAGTACCAAATACATTGTCCTTTTTAATTTAGTTATCTGGTTTTCTACATCAGTTCTCGAAGATATTTGCACCAGAATAAGAACACGAGAATCATTTTAGTAGAGTGATAATACGGTATCGTATTCCATTTCAAAAATTACCCTGGTGAATTCTGTATAGTTGCTGCGACCTTTCAAAAATAAATAATAATGATGTCGTGTCAGATTTGTCCCTATAATTGTGTTTTGACATACGAATCTACCTACTTGAATCTCTCATATTGAAGCACTCAAAATGCATAAGACATTTAATCCACAACTAATGAACTTGTTCAGGTGCCCGATAGAGGTCCGTGTGTATCTGAACTAAACCTACACTGTTTTCTCAGCATCACGTGTACAGTGGAATCTAAACAGGAAGTGAGAACTTGGACTCAAGGAAAGAAGGACGCGTCATAGAATGTGTCCAGCCTTGACTCCTTTTTTTTGTACAAAAAGAGTGGAAAAAAAGGAATCATTGAACGAAAATACTAAAAAGATTATTTGGTTGCAAATGTAGTGTAGACAAATGATTCGTATCGGCTTGTTTACTCGTGTTGTTGACATGATACTTCCGGGCAGTTCGCTGTAACCTTGCGGACACATTCGCCGACAGACTGTTTGAAGGTCGGCCGAGAGTGCGTCATGGTGATATCGACCGAACGTCATGTCAAGCCCGCCAGACTTCCCCACGACATCGACAGCTGCGCCGTGCGTTCACCAGGGGAGGCAGGGCGGGCGCGTGCCACGTGCGACGCGCAGCTGTCCCATACATCCTATTCTCTCCGCCGCGCCACACCGCTACAATACCCCCTCACCTTTCAAACCTCCCCTCTATTGGAATGCAAACAAATTGAATTTACCTCGATTTTTTCCGTATTTCTGGTTACGTGCTGTTTTTACTAACTTACAGTATTTGGTTTCTATCATTGAGCCCAATTTTATGACACTGAATGGCCCAACCAAAAACTTTTTAAAAGTAAATCAATCTTATATTCATTTTTGTTAATCAAAAGGGTTTGTAAGTAATTTAAAATATATTGTATTCCGGGGAAATATTAACGTAATGATGCAGTCATATAATGTAACAAATTGCAAATGCAAATTGCAAAAATGTTATGGTGGTGTTTGCCAGAACATAGACCTACCTATCTCCTGGAAGCAAGAGCATTTATAAGGTTCGGAACCGCAGAGTTGGGTGCTAAATACTAAGTCCTGGGGCACTTCCTCCTCTCCTTATGTTGCAATGTACTTCATCTTTTGCAGATGTACCTGGGGGAGGGGATACGTGCCTGGCTGTAGGCAGTACGATTTTATTTATTTATTTATTTATTTATTTATTTCATTTATCGTATGGCTTTTAGTGCCGGGAGTGTCCGAGGACATGTTCGGCTCGCCTGAGTCTGTAGCTGCTTCCAGCGGACACCCTAAAGGGTGAGCTACAAGTTCCGTTCAATTTCAAGTAGTTCCAACTTTCGCCACCAGATATCAATGCTACCTAGTGGTGAACGTTGGAACTTTGATAGAGCGTTCTGACGAAATCTAACCTAACAATTTTGCTTTACACAAGTTTAGTCTGTGAAAGGATCTTTTACATGCCATAAATCTATGACATGGGACCGCCGGCTTTACTTCCCCTCCGAAGGAAGTCATACTGAAGGATTTTTAACGCTCTTAAAAATCTGACTACTTCGGCCGGGTTTGAACCCGCTATCTTGGGCACAGCAGTTCAGCATGCTACCGACTACGCCACCGATAAAAATAAACAAACCGTAAAGTGAAAAAGGAAACTTGTAGCTACATTATATCTCATGGTGAGGGTAAATGTATTGCGGTAAGACCCCCACGAAGCATAGGCTAATAAAGGCATGGAAACTACTGTACCTCCAACTGGTCTTCTTATGGGACGCCATCTCTTTACATATCCTTGTGATTATGATGTTTTCCGTCATCGCGTGATACTCGCTGGAGCTATGTACAAGAGCTGGTGATCACGATGTCCATAATAATTAAATAAATAAATATTTAATAAATAGCAAACAAACACAAATTGGCTTTATGGTCTGCCTCTTCTAATTCCGAAATGGGAATAAAAAATTCCGAGTTAAGCGTCAAGTCTTGAATCAGTATTTGATTGGCTGCGTGGCTCAGCAGTAACGTTCTCGCATGTTGTGCCCAATGTTGCAGGATTGAATCCTGGCGCAGTCGGCTGGCATTTGAGGGTGCGCAAATGCGAGGGAGCCGTTTCAGTAGGTTGACTGACTCTTTAAAGATCCCCTTCGAGGAAAAATTCTGGCACCCCGGCGCCGTCTCTACAAGCCTCAGTAGTTAAGAGAGACGTAAAACCAATAACATTATTATTATTGTTACTATTATTATTTGAAACACGTGGATGCACACCAGCATTCGGAGAGATGATATTACTGGATCGTTCTTGTCCACCACCCTTCCCTAAAGGATCTCATGGTGAGGGTAAATGTATTGCGGTAAGACCCCCACGAAGCATAGGCTAATAAAGGCATGGAAACTACTGTACCTCCAACTGGTCTTCTTATGGGACACCATCTCTTTACATATCCTTGTGATTATGATGTTTTCCGTTGGGTGAACGAGTCCTAACTTACGCTCTTGTGAACTTCACAGTGGTAGTCTTATTGATGTGCATTCATGTTAACAGGGACCAACCTTCAACGACATGCAATACCGGTCGATCTGTACGTTACACAAGGCTAGCGAGCTCACCGATATCAGGAAACCCGGAATCAATAATTGTTACTTTTAACACAGACTTCTTTCCAAACTGTTAGATTAAACTGCGCTGCCCATAAAAATGTAGTTTTACTGAGGTGTATAATTCTCGAGGTTGGCATAAGACTTCATGTTCTCCTTGAAACAAAACAAAGCACTTCCTGAATTGTTCGAAGTTAATCATCAGAGTGAAAGTAAGGCATTTGTTTTCGAACTTGCGACGGTCCTTCACATCTATTGAAGGGATAGGTTTGTTAGTCTCCGCGTCCAAGTGGACTCTGGTCAAAGTGCTCTGTCTTTTGTTTCTCCGCCAAGGCCCTGTCAAAACTCTCAGATATCTGCTCTTGGAAGTTGGTAACTGATGCATGAGAAAATTGATTTTTACCCGAATTCAAACCTCGGCCATTTCAGCATTTTAAATGACTATCGTTTAGTTGAGATCATCCAGTAATATTGCGATATTTAGGCTACTTCGGTAAACTCTTATATTTTCCCTGAGACATTTCCCGAATACTGTGCGCTAAATCTTTGGTTCATCGAAGCTCTACGGGGGGTAAAAGTAGAATTCCAGTATTGCGTTTTAAGAGTGTCGAAACAACGTAGACTTGTATTTGTGTGCTCTGCTGGGCTGCATAATGACCCCTTGCAAGGCCTCGAGTAGCGGTATAGGATTCTGAATTCGGTAGCCAACTTTGAGAACAATATAGGTCTCCGTCTCAAAAGACGTTTACCTTCGCAGGATACACATAATCACTTAATTCAGACGAAATAATTTGCAGCTCCTGCGCGATGCTGCCATTAATTGTGTATATAATCGTCCAGAGAGCTTAAATACATGGATCATATAGCTCCTTATTCTGTTGTTGGTCAGAGTTCGATTCCCGGGTCTACCATAAACTTAATTCTGGTCTGAGGGCTGGAACCGGGTACACTCAGCCTCGTGAGGCAAAACGGAAAAGAGGTGGGTTCGATTTCCATCTCAGTGGTTTTCCGTGGTTTCCCATATTCTGCTCCAGGTAAATGCTACTATGGTTCATAAACTAAGGCCTCTTCTCTATCCCTCAACTCAATTACAAATGTAGAAGACTTTGAAGCCATTTTTTTTTTTTTTTTTCAGAATTGACTTAATTACATTACATTAGACGGGAGGGCCGGATGGCATCACTGTTCCGCCCCTTAAGCAAAAATAACAAGCTACATTAGGCGGGAAATATGTATTTGATGTCCTTATAATCATCCACCCTAACTCGTAACTCGGACGAACCCCTGAACTTGAGCCCTACCTAACAATTCAATGGCACTAAAAAATCAAAATTCAAAATAATGCGATTGTTGCAACTCGTCAAGCATCTCACTCTCTTCTTAACTTCGATAAAAGGTTTCATTTTTTAGGAGTTTCTTCCACACCTGTATCTTTTTCCACCATGGTCTTGACCCCGCTCAATGTTCCTTATCCGTTCGGCATATGTAAGCGAGTGTGCGAAGTAATATACTAAGAATATTCAGCGTTTTGAAAGTGGAATGAAGTTCACTTTCTTTGTTCATTAAACACTAAGTTTCTCACAGTAAATGTAGATTGTGGTACGTTACAAGTTAAAGCTGTGAGGTTCTTTGTCCTCGGGTGTGTACATACTGGGAGATTGATAGGTGTAGATCCAGCTTGTTTACTTCCTCAAAGATCCTGATTGTTCTCCTATGGACATCTGTTCTTGGGTCAACTGTTTGCTTGTAACACAGAAATCGTTGACCTTTCACTGGCAGTTGTATACATGAGGCATATGTGAGTGCATTCATGAAGACGTCATCTGTGTTACGAGACCCTATCCCAAACCTTATCTACTATTGTGTGTGTTGATCTGAGCTACAAAGTTAGTGATGAGCCCAAATTTAAAGATGTTCTAAAATTACATATGATCTAATACCTAGGTATATCTTAACACTTTCGTGAGGATTATCGATGAATTTGCAGCTTTGGGATGTGTTCTGCTGTGTCAAGCTTACTTGCTAGCCGATGTTTCACTCTACTGCTGTGATAATCCCCAAAATTTTAAATTTCATATATAGTGTAGCATATATTAGGCTATAGATTTCAGAAAAGAATAGTCGACTTTGATGGCCCACAGTCTTCATTAGAAAGCTACCATAGGCGACTTTCGGAAAATTTCGACATATATTCGTGTTTCACATACCCCAGATCCCAAAACCACCACCAGTTCAAATGTGTATAGTACTGTATAATTTATATACCGTATATCACTTTCTTGTGGACAACTACTGTTATTTTGCACCAAACCCTTTTAAATTTATACATAAAATATAACCATTCAAAATCTCGGTCAAGTTCGTTAATGGGCAAAATCGGACCAAGGGGGGTGGAAATGGGAGGGGGGCTTTTTCCATAAAGTGAATTATCGCTGAAACTTTCTTAGTATTTTATGTGAAAAATCTAATCCATTCAAAGTTCGTACTATTCTTTGGATAAGGGCCAAAAACTTATCTAAGTTTTTTTTATAGAACCAATCATTGACCAACGGAAAAAATGAATTTTTCAGAAACAAAATCATACCTACCTTAATGGGCACATAATAAAAACAGTTTTAAAAGGTCGATAGACCTCTAAAAATTACCTAAAACTTTTGTCTCAAAGAATTTTTGATGTGACCCACCCCTACTCTAAGGGAAGAGCAAAATGTTTTCGGAATTATAAGATAGAATGCAAATACATTTGCCATTGATAGCACAAATGTTTGCAGATATCCGTACTGATAGATGGATTCAAAGTTCAAATTATACGCCAATCAGTACTTCTACAAATATATATATTATATATTGTATTGTTTCGACCTGACATTTTCTTCAGCTCAATTAAGATTGCAATCAATTAAGAATAAAATAAAATAGATGTACTTAAGTCTAATGTATTTAGATGTGAAAAATGTTTGAGATCAATTGTAATTAAAAGAATAAAACACAATTTTGAAAATTTAATGTAAAGCCCAATATATTATATTTTATCTATTTACAGTTAGCCCAATTTTACATTGTAAAGATAATCCATTTTTATTTTGTTTTGTTCTTTTAATTACAATTGTTCTCATAAACATTTTTCACATCAAAATACATTAGACTTAAGTACATCTATTTTATTTTATTCTTAATTGATTGCAATCTTAATTGAGCTGAAGAAGACCTCAATGTCAGGTCGAAACATGTACATTATATAACAGATACAGTATATTTGTGCAAATACTGATTGGCGTATAATTTAAACGTTGGAATTATAGGATGGGGCTTCTCGTATGCTAAATATGTAAACGTTTAGTAGGTATAAAATAATTTGTAAATTTAGTAAATTCGAAACAATTTTCTTTGCCCTGTGAAATCGACGCCTTCTGGCGTGACGGTTTTTTTTTCATTTATTCACGTAGCATAAGCCCTTAAGATTACAAGATACCTATCATAAAAAATAACGACTACTGTTGTACAGTGCATTTGTTTCATTCTTGTGTCCAGGTTTCTCCTCTTAATTGCAGCAATTTGTAGTAGTTCAAACTCGAGGTGATGGTTTCCGTTAGGTCCACGTAACATTGAATGCGTTTCCTTTCCGTTGGAAATGAATAGGCCTTCAGCCCCTTCATCCCTCCCAACTACTGCAGGGGCCATCCGGTCTGTTGACGCGCCAACATGCTATCGGGTAGTTAGTTGGTGGTTCTTCTCGGGATTTGATCAGACAAATTCGGTTTATTCTTCGGACATGTTCGGTGATGCGGAATTCTGTTCGTTTTATACGAGAACTCAGATCTAGAAAAATAGTATTTTTTAAACATCCATGCTTGCATATTCTGTTTGTCGCAGATGGCGTCCAGTAAACAAATCATATTACCAGCATTGGTGAGAGTGTTCTGATTAGGTTATCGTAATCTATAGAACGGTATTATTGATTAAAGTTAAATTAACGGGCCGTCGAATTACTCATGTTACCTCCTGTAATTGGTGAATAATTATCGTGCTTCAAGAAAAAGTTCTTAATGTAAAGTGGTCACACCGGATGTGCAGATGGGAAGATGAACCACACTGAAGTGGCACTTACTGATATTTAAGGTTCCCTTCCGTTTTTTGCGACAGATTTGTCACCACACAAGTTAAGAGTCGAGCTTTACACAAGTGGTCCGCTTTCATATTGTGACGGTCTAGATCACGGATCCCAAAACTCTCCTAGTAGATGGTTTCATTTGGGCCGTATAAAGTTTCACAGGCTTCCCTGCTTTTTTTTTTTAATTAATTTTAATTGAACTATTAGTTACGATTGTATTTTGTTTGTTTCAGCGCCGCGCTCGGGCAGTAGCGGAGGAACGAACAATCTGCCTCCCATCCTGTTTCACCAGGTGCACGGGGACAATATTCGGGTGTCCCGGGATGGTAGTGTGGCTCGGCGTGCAGAGAGCTTCTGCAAAGGTGTCACCTTCAGCAGCCGACCCATCAAGGTCTCCGAAAAGGTAAGTTCATCTCCAGGAAAATATACTGCAGAGCAATATCCCGACACCTTGGCTCGGCGTCTCGAAACCTGTAGCATTTAAGAGACTTAACTTGTTGTTGTTGTTTTTCTTGGGTCTTAGCGTTTCGGTCATAATTTTAGCTCCATCGACTCTCATATTCATGACAGAGGGGACTTAAAACGACCCGCAAGTGTACAGACTAATGACGCAGCTACCCCTTGCCCCTTAACAGGCAGAAACTGTTGCTCATGTTGACTGTCGCGAAGGTCAAATATTTTCCAATAAGTGCGAACGGGTCGCAAACGTCTAGGAACTCGAGAAATGCTGACCTGCATCTCATATTATGAGAATTCTCCGCCGCACGTTGTAAAACAACCAAACTTGGTGATTGAGGGTTGGAATGCCCAAATTAGCAGGGGATAGAGAGGCCTGTTAAATCACTATGCATTGGTGTTGATTTTTTTAAAACTATCTATTAAATGTCCGTCAGTCAGCAGACCCAATATAGCTATTTAATGGAGAGTGTCGATTGATAGTTCTAACTGTCCGGGTTCGATTCCCGGTCAATGCATGTGAGATTTTCGAAGTGAAATGCCATGTCCTGTGTTTCGGATTCCACGTAAAAAGGTGGTCCCGTGGCTCATGATCTCAAGATCACGTTAAACTAAAAGCTTCCTTCCTTCCTTCCTTGATAGTTCTAACTAGGAGAATCCTTATTTATATTTAAGCGGCTTCGGTGGCGTAGTCGGTAGCATGCTGAGCTTCTATGCCCAAGATAGCGGGTTCAAATCCGGCCGAAGCCTTCGGATTTTTTAAGAGCGTTAAAAATCCATCAGTATGCCTTCCTTCGGAGGGGAAGTAAAGCCGGCGTCCCATGTCATAGATTTATGGCATGTTAAAGATCCTTCCACTAATTGCACCTGTGTGAAGCTAAATTGGATAGGTTAAGAATGTAAACAACGCTCTTAGGTTTCTACGTTCGTTGCCAAGCGCGGTGGCGTCTATTAGCTAAGTTCTGAATTAGTCCTAGTAGTCGTTGACGGTGGCGCTTGGCGGCAAAAGTAGGAACTATTTGAAAAATTATAAGTTGCAGTACTTAAAATTAAAAAACAGATACACACACTAATACAGTCATCACAATTAACACCGGTTTTCAGACAGATTCTACACACACCGCGTTGTCGCAGCCCCTAAACTTAAGAACCAACCAACCAACCTTATTTATATTACCTTCCAAATATGAAATATTTCTTAGCAGGGCTAGAGTGCAGTGTATATGCCGTATATACCTCATGCTTTAAATTTGAATTTGTCAAATAACCTCCGTTTTGTTTGGAATATGCTTCTGCCCTTTCGTTACTCTCGTTTCTACGGGTTGTGGAATCAAGCGGGTTTGGTTTGATTGGAAGTAGTTTACATGCCTCGGCACCTTCCATAAGGCCATCCTCATCAGAGGACGTAATGCAAGATGAAATGAATGAAAATGCATTGAAAGGAGGCGGCAGTAGCCTGAAGTTAAAATGGGAAACCACGGAACCAGTCCAAGGACTAAATGCTGTGGGATTCGAACCCACTCGTCTTAAGGTTCGGAGATAGCCTGGCTACATGACCGTGCGCGTAACTTCATCCGTTGTTCTAGTATGAGATAATTGAATAAAATAATTGTTTTCTACTACCTTGTATTAAAAAAACAGATACTGATATATTGTTCAGTTAGTATTTTTCCTAATGGAATGTACTATTGCGTGTTTCATTGTTATGGATTACAGAAGGTAGGAGAAAGAGGTTTTACAGGTGTTTTCACTTGGCGAAATGAAAGTAAAACTGTGGAATATGGAGAATCTCTTGGGGCGGGGGGGGGGGGGGGGGGGGGGGGGGGGGGGGAGAACAACCATTCCTCTCGGCACGCGGGAAGAGACTGAGGTAGACTTCACCGGACAATGAAAAATGTTTCAATATCACTAAATTTGCCAATTGTTGTATACCTACAAAACTTCCTCATATGTTCAGCATACGAGAAGCCCCATCTTCCTAAAACATTTTGTTCATCTCTTGGCGTAAGGGAGGGTCATATCAAAAATTCTTTCAGATAAAAGTTTTAGGTAAGTTTTAGATGATTATCGACCTTTTAAAACTGTTTTCATATTGTGCCTATTAAGGGAGGAATTATTCCCCCCCCCCCTCAAAACTCCATTGTTTTCCTTTGGTCAATGGTTGGTACTATCAAAAGAACTTACTTAGATAAGTTTTCGTTCCTTGTCCAAAGATCAGTACGAATTTTGAATGGATTATATTTTTCACATACTAAGAAAGTTATGATAGTTCACTTTTTCGAAGAAGAAAAAAACATTAACGAACTCGACCGTGATTTTGAATGGTTATATTTTATACAGAATAACTTCAGAACTTCCCGACGGGCCATAGACGGTCTACGCACAAGATTTTACCTCAGGCTTGTTAGGTAACTTTATAGCTTTACTTGGCTCTTAACATAGCGATCATGCATTAACCAGGAATCACACTGACTTCGATTTCAGGCATGAACTTTTCCTTGTGGTGCAAATGGAATGTGTACATGCCCGTAATGCTGAAGATTAGGGTGTGTCCCCCGACAGCCTTCCTGTATTTAAGCCTCGCTCTTTATGTACTAAACCCTATTACACCCTCGATTAGTCGACATTCTGATCTGATAATTATTGATTCGCAGTTTTGTTTAGCTAGTGCTCTATTGGCCACGTGTGCAGCTGTATAGCAACATCTGCCTGTTATGTTTTCTGCTCTGCTAGTCCGTGCTGACCGTGACGATGGGCTAGCGAGCCTGACATGCTCGTTGCTTAGCAACCGACGCGTTGAGGGCTTTCTCTCTCTCTCTCTCTCTCTCTCTCCCTATCCGCTCTATACTGCTGAATGCAATCCCTGATTCAAATTACCGTACGTCCTCAGTCCTTTGTGCTTCTACCAACATGTATTTCAATTTGTCCAGCAGTTTCGCCGAAATGTCCATACAAAGGAACGTATGTTCCGCTCCTATCAGGTATATACAGTACTAGCAAGTAAGAGTTAATGTGCAAAATCACTTCTCTTGAACCTTAAATAGTCGTGGCAGGATAAATGGTTGAGAAAAGCATTTACCGGCCTCGAGAATTGGTTGTCAGGTTATCACCTACAACTTAACTCGCCAGTAACTAGAGCTGGACCATTTAATAACCATTCACAGCACTTTTTTTCCGTTTTTTTTTCTCGCGAATTTTAGCCCTCAGCCCTTAATAACGAAGTCTTAATACTAAACCTATATTAAACATTGACCTTGAACGTAAATTTTAGTGCCTGAATGCTAATAAGAGAAGTTTGATTCTTTGAATCTACTACTTCCACACCCTCTCCCCTCCACTCTTTTCATAAAGATTATTCCTCATCCACATTCTTTGTAAAACAGTCATCTGAAGAAATGGTGAAACTGATCGGGATCAGAATGGTCTCGTAAGGGTCTCTGCCTCCGTCTGTGCAGAATGTTTGAAATTAAGTTTTCATGACTAGTAGCTTGCTGTTCAGCAAACAATGCCAGTACACAAGCCTTGGTTTCATTCTTATTCTAGTTTGGAGTCTAGCTAGACAGGCCATCGGTTTTTAAATGAAAGTAGACTTATGAGATCTACACAGGGCCAGAAATTGTGTGTCTGTCTGTGTGAGTGTGTATGTGTGTGATTTGGGATGTCTGTCCCCCTCCCCCCCCCCCCCCTATCAATTCAAACACGGTGAAACCTAATTGAACGAAACTTGATACAGAGGTAGTACTAGCAAAGGACACCATAGCATCTTGAAGGTAACGTAATGGCAGCCACCCAAATGTTCAAAGCTTAAATCAAATTACGACTAACCTAATCATCTGATCTCTACCAAATTTCGCAAAAACATACCTTCTTGTGGGAAAAGTCTTTTGACCAAACTACAAGGTCATCAACCCAATAGTTTGAAGATGGCGGCCGTGTATGTGTGGAAATCAATCCCCCCTATAAATTCAAACACAACGAAACCAAATCGAACCACCTTTGGTACAGCGGTAGTACTAGCAAGGGACACCTCAGTGCCATGTTGTATATCGCCGCCATCATAACAAAAAAGAAATGGAGCCCACCCAAATGTTCTGAGCTTAAATTACGACTAACCTAATCATCCGATCTCGACCAAATTTTGCAACAATATACCTCAATGTGGGAATCCTCTTTTGCCCAAACTACAAGGTCATCCGCCAAATAGTTTCAAGATGGTGGTTGAATGAATCGTGCAAGTATTATAGCCTAACCGTAACTTAAGATTATAGCCTACAAGGCCTGGCCTTACGAAATACGCTCATCGTACATCGGGAGGTTTGAACTGTCCTCGAGGAGGATATTAGCATTTTAAAATAGAATAGGTAACGGCAGTAGTGATTAACGCTTCAGGCTGCCTGTGCCGTATTGTGCTTATCCATGCCGTCCCGTTGAGGCAATTGCGGCTATTTTTGCTCGTAAATGCATATTCCGTAACTTTGTAAGTTTATATCCTTTTAGGAATGTACTGAACAAAATACACACATCAAAAAAAGTTTTGCATCACCTCGGTTCCCAGATCTCCGGCATATAGACGTTGACTGTGTATATTGTATCCAAGATACAGTCCCTTTGACTGTTCATAGATGTCACTAAAACTGCTCAAAGATGTAAACAACCATGCATGAGCAGGGCCTATTAGACGGAGGGGGTACGACAGCCGATCAGTTCCAGTCATTCCACCAGGACGAAGGTACGCTGCTCATGTTGTCTGTAGTTCTACCATGCCTAGAAGGTCAATACCGCAGTTCGATCGCGTCCGCATTGTTACTTTGTGTTAAGAAGGGCTCTCAACAAGGGAAGTTTCCAGGCGTCTCAGAGTGAACCAAAGCGATGTTGTTCGGACATGGAGGAGGTACAGAGATACAGGAACTGTCGATGACAGGCCTCGCTAAGGCCGCCCAAGGGCTACTACTGTAGTGGATGACCGCTACTTACGGATTGCCGCTCGGAGGAACCCTGACAGCAATGCCACCATGTTGAATAATGCGTTTCGTTCAGCCACAGGACGTCGTGTTTCAACTCAAACTGTGCGCAATAGGCTGCATGATGCGCAACTTCACTCCCGACGTCCATGGCGAGGTCCAGCTTTGCAACCCCGACACCATGCAGCGCGGTACAGATGGGCCCAACAACATGCTGAATGGACCCCACAGAATTGGCATCACGTTCTCTTCACCGATGAGTGTCGCATATGCCTTCAACCAGACAATCGTCGGAGACGTGTTTGGAGGCACCCTGGTCAGGCTGAACGTCTTAGACACACTGTCCAGCGAGTGCAGCAAGGTGGTGGTTCCCTGATGTTTTGGGGTGGCATTATGTGGGGCCGACGTACGCCACTGGTGGTCATGGAAGGCTCCGAAACGGCTTGACGATACCTGAATGACATCCTCCGACCCATAGTGCACCCATATCGGCAGAATATTGGAGAGGCATTTGTCTTCATGGACGACAATTCTCGACCTCATCGTGCACATCTTGTGAATGCGTTCCTTCAAGATAACGACATCGCTCGACTACAGTGGCCAGCATGTTCGCCAGACATGAACCCTATCGAACATGCCTGGGATATGTTGAAAAGGGCTGTTTATGGACGTCTTGACCCACCAACCACTCTGAGAGATTTACGCCGAATTGTCGTTGAGGAGTGGGACAATTTGGACCAACAGTGTCTTGATGAACTTGTGGATAGTATGCCACGACGAATACAGGCATGCATCAATGCAAGAGGACGTGCTACTGGGTATTAGAGGTAGTGGTGTGTACTGCAATCTGGACCACAAATGCTGAAAGTCTAGCTGTATGATGGTACAACATGCAATGTGTGGGTCTCATGAGCAATAAAACGAGCTGAAATGTTGTTTGTGTTGATCTCTATTCCCTTTGTATTTAAAGGTTCCGGAACTCTTGGAACCGAGGTGATGCAAAACTTTTTTTGATGTGTGTATTTAGTATCAAATGGTTTATATAAAAGTCAGAAAACGCTAATGAAATCGTTCGTTGCAAGACAAAATACTATAGGCAGTTATTTGTTTGTTTGCTTTTATTAACCCAATGTTAGTACTGCTCGGTGTAGTGCAAGTGGTAGCGTCTCTGACACTTACCTCTGAGGTTCGTGGTTCGAACCCCTGCTGGTTCGAACCCCTGCTGGTTCGAATATTTTTACTTCGTTTTTCTTTTCTTTTGTATTTATCGAGTCTTAACTACTCACACGTTATAATGTTAAGCATATATTGTGTGTATTTGCAATAGAAAATAGTATATATATATGCCTATGTATTTGCAATCGAAAATAGTATAGGCCTATGCTGTACTCATAACACCACAGATTTCAACACTCGACTACAGCGATTAAAATTCTTTGTCCTTGATCCGCGGTAGAGTCTGTTGTTGTTGTTGTTTTTGTTGTTGATTCTTTAGGGGTTTCGCGGCATCATGGTCTTGTAGCCCTGTGTACTTGGGTATGTGTAGGAGTTGTCTGATAACCTGTGTCACTGTGAGGTCTGTAGGCTTACTAGTGTGTGTACTTAAATACGAGGAAGGATTTGGGTAGGAAGCTGTTGTTATTGTTGTTTCATTTGAGATGCATGGACATCATGGTCATTTAGCTAAGTTTCTGGTTTCTGGTGGGGCATAATTAAGAGAAATCTTGCTTGTATAAAACAGCGAAAGGACAAGATCGCGGATTCGTTCACGGCTCTGATGTGTGGCTTTATGCGAGTGCTTGAATACGAAAGTTTTATTTCCGTTGGGCCTAGAAAATCTAATCTGTATGTGCCCTCTGAATATGATTTAATACTGGGAATTATTTCTCTCGTGTCTTTTACACTCTGTGACTGATAATCCGGACTTTTATCTCGAGTCCTCAGGGTTACTTCCTGTTCTCACGTTGATAATGCCTGCTCTTCGAGCGATGACGCTGTGGTTTCAAGGAGATCCGGCCCTTCTCCCTGTGTTTTAACGGCACTTGCTACTTCGCCGTGTTTCGCCTCGTGTATTTGAGAGCGTGTTTCGCCTCGTGTATTTGAGTCCTCTTTGGCAAGGTCGTGAAGCTAAGAACAGTTATGCTCTGGGGGGCTTAGGCGTTCTTAGAACTGATGGTATATTAGTACGATTCGTTTTTTTTTTAAATAAATGAGCAGATGGCCTCGTAGTTCCGCCCCTTAAAACAGCAATAACTAACTTGTTTAATAAGATCCTCCTGTTAAACAAGGTCTTCTCATACACACTTCTGTAACTGTAGTAAGCAGTAGGCCCACGACAAGAGGTAGGCCCACGATAAGAGGTTAATTGTTATTGGTTCTATCCCGGAAGTTTGTGGCCATATCTCTCTCATTTTTACCCACTTCTTGGGCAGGATTTAGGCTTAGGCATAGTAGGTATAGGGCCGCGTACTTCTAAATAGGCAGAATAACTATTATTATTGTTATTGTAGTATAAAGAAACGATATACACTACTTTGTTGGTTTGGAAAGTTCTATCTGTAGAGTATTTACAATAGAGCAGTATTCCCTTGCAAAATGCATTGTACTCATGGGAGCATCACCTGGCAAGATTCCACAATAGTGCCATGGTTCTGCTAGCTATTCACGGAGTGTAACAGCACCGCTGGTGTTACAGCTGGCAAGACCTAGAGCCTACCTTTTATTATTGCGATAATATGCGCAACATCGTGCTTGCTCAGGAGGCCAAACGGAGTTTTTGAACAGCAGGATTCAATGATTATGGTTCCCCAGGTACATTATGCGTATCGAATTGTACTGGTCCTGGTACATTAGCGCAAAATTGTTGATTGGAGCTTGATTGAGAAAGATACCAGCTACCTTTAAAATATATAATCAAAAATGAGCGTGGAAAACATCTGGGAAAAATTGCTCAGGAAGGACGCCATTGCCCATAGCTCGTAGTTCTCGCCTATGGGGCACAATGTGCTGGATAAATCCCAGCGCAACAGTTACGTCATTTGAGGGGGCTTGAATTCAAGAGACCCTTAAATATATTTACGGCATCGCTAAAGTCGCAGTAATTAAAAAGGACATACCACTGATGGGGGTGTGTTGTTTAAAGGGCGGAATAGCGACGTCATCTGCCCCACGCATATGCTGTTTTTGTTACTCTCATAGTTGGTCAACTTGACTCCCAAATGTACGGCCAAATTACACACCTAGTCCCTGAAATGGAGCTATATATCACTAAAGTTTGCTTCCTTAGAACATCTCTTTCAAGAATGTCTTTTCGACAGTCAGTTTGTGGTAAAGACATCTTTGAAAGAAATATCTCTGTTCCGTTGATGGTTATTTTATTGCAGAGAGGTGACCAAGAATTCTGAAGTTTTATTTAATCTCGCCTCTGTGTGTTTCAACATCCCGCCTTTAATTATCACTCGAGCGTTAAATGATATTTTAAATTCAGCACGAAAGTGCGTGTTGTCACGGAAGCACTGAATACCTTGTTTTTATTGTTTCTGTGAGTTATTTTGTAAACTACATACATTCGTATTCCTACACTAGTTGTAAGGCCCGGCTGCGCCCGTAGGTCCTTTGGAGATTCACTTAGTTCACCCTCAATGTAATCCAGGGTACCTAATCAAGACCCCTGTACCAAATGTCACAGATTCGAGTTCCGGTTCTGCCAAGAAATACAATTCTTGTCCAAGGGCTCAGCTTCACGGAGATGACTGAGAAGAAGAGGGTTAGATTTCTTTTTCAAATAACTTAGAAGTGGGTTTCCAGTTCTATTCTAGACAAATGTTGTGAAGCACTACCCAAGTTAAATCCACTGTCGCCGCCTCTTTCTAAATCCTAGTTCCAATTAACAGCACACTCACACACACACACACACCTAAGTACACGGGTTTGACGAAAATAAAGCTCAGGCATCGAAAAAACACAACTATTCACTTTTATGTATAGTATACCAGTGTTTCGAGTACGCGCGTTCAATCATATAGGCCTTCTGTATGCTTTAAACTTTCTCCAACTGAAGTGTCCAGTAGTTCATCAACCTAAGGGCGAGTTCCTTGTAGGACAATTTCCTCAGTGATAGTGATTAGGTGGCCAGCAGTATCAACTAACGCCATGTGGTCACCTATCCAATTCCAGTAGGCTATGTCTAACACGCGATTATTTTGATCGTATAAATCTGGCGACAAGCAAATTCTATCAGTTCTAATTTCTTGCTTTGTTGCAAACTAAAACGAAACAATTTCTTTATAGCGTCTCTGACTTGGGGATTGTCTTCTGCCTTTAGAATTCGGACTTGTGGAAGATTGTAGTCATCAGCCCTTTTTACTTGCTGCAAGAAGAATCTGAGTACATATGTTATTATGGTGTCTGTACTGAATAAGGTATTATTAGTTCTAAAGTGATGATGCCCATCTATTATAAGGTAGAGATGAGCCTAATGGCCATACCTCAATATCTCTGCAGCCTTAACCGGTCCAGTATTTTAGAATTGGGGAGAAGCTAATTATTTCAAGTAAGTTAACTTAAGTGAAAATTGTTTACCCCAAAACTCTTAGTTGAGTTTTTTTTTCAAGGACGAAAGCATCTTAATGCGTAACAAAACGCAGATAACGTTAGTAGTAGTGATGCTTGTTAGCGTAGTAACTGCCAGCCGTACAGCTCTTGTTCAGGGCATAATAATCCTCTCCCACTGGTTATACGTAGTGCCCATTTGGTCAGTAAGTCCTATGACGTGGCTCGCTCACTTCGCTTCCTCCAAGTTCGTCACGCACCATTCAATAATCCAGTGTAATGTTAATTATTCGTGGGGATGAACAACCTCGCCGTTTCACCACATTATTTCTTATTGGAGCTTTACATTCCCACCCTTGGAAACTTTTTGTAGACCTTCCACGGCAGATAGGCCTAGTTTTGCGATGCGAGTCGTTAAGGTGACGGGCAGTAGATTGCCTCTTATCTCGTCCCATTGACATCTGTTGACCTCTTGGCGCTATGTGTAGGATGAAAGTCGACAGGAAGGAGAGTTCTTTTGTAGGATCCGGGCTGCCGGGTCGAAAACCTAATTATACCAATTTTTGTCTACATTGACAAAGATTTAGACTTGTCCATGTTTTCAACAATCCGTCCCACTGTTTGGAAGCATTGTGTTTGCACATTTCTGTTGAAAATCATAGTTCAAAAAGAAAAAAAAAAGAAAAAAAAACGGAAATTGAAAAGTACATGCAATTTACTTAAAATTTGTTGCTGCTGACTAATTTACACTGAGCACAGTCCCTGGGACTCAACCTTTAAAACCTCAAAATATTGCTAAATCTTCCTGTGGTATGCAACTAACATTCATGACAATAATAGTACTCAGTATAGTCTCATAGGATTTTTATTGATTAGTTAAAGTGAGTGGACTGAAGACTCTGCCTGATAGGGAATATTTTTAATCTCCCAATTAATTTAGCATCTAGTGGTATATTTGAAGACTTTTCCCATTTCCTTCCTTAAGTTGTGACTTCTAAGCAATGTCTTGAAGTGCTACTTACATCCAATGCTCAAACAAATCCCAGGCCCTTGAAGTAGATAGCATCAAAATAATGAAGCCATGCTGGATGTGCATGGACAATTTTAGCTGTCTGATATTTGAACATGGTATTCTATGTTTCAGGTATGTGTTAAGTTCCTGGAAGTGTCCAACAACTGGAGTGGAGTAATCCGGTTTGGTTTTACCTCTAATGATCCAAACAACTTGCGATATGGCCTTCCTAAATATGCTTGTCCAGGTAAGTCAGGAGCTCTTTCTTGGCATAATTATTTTTATTTTAATATAAAATGAAAATTTGCATGGATTTCTTGATTTCTTGGCAATAATTGTCACAGCACTGGTGCTGGTTATTATAATGTAGATCTGTGCACTAGTAGTTGGATCACATTTTATTACAAGATACACTGCGCAACAAAGGTTTGGACTACTGCCATCAATTGTATGTTGGCTCTGATCCATTTTATTACAAGATACACTGCTCAACAAAGGTTTGGACTACCGCCATCAATTGTATGTTGGCGCTGTCATAAAGGAGTGGGACCTCTTACCCCAAGATAAACTTGATGGTCTCATTCAGAGCATGTCTCCCCTGTGTGTAGGATGGACTACTGATACTGATCATCATGATGTTTGTTTTCAAAAGGGACACTTAGAAGCGAGTTTGCTTTCATTGTTATCTAAGCACAATTGTTATTGTTTTCAGAAGGACTGATGTTTACGTAGTTTGTTAATAAGTTATTGTATAAACCTGAATGGGTTTACTATAATAAGTCATTGTAGTAAAATATATGCTATTGCAAACTTTTGTTGAGCAGTGTATATACAATACGGCACTGCTTTTTCTCTATATTAGACTTACAGCTTCGCTTGTTTTTATCATTCTTGACCGCAATAGGTTCTAGTGAACTATTTTGGGTGGCAAAAACATAATCGACTACTGTATCTCCATCTTTGAGCCTTATACTATGGAGCTATGGTGAGTTTTTTTGGCTCCCTTTGTGATGTATAGTATACTAAAGCCCAATAAGAATGTCACTGAACCTAATAAATTACACGGGGTAAATATAAGTTGAATAGTTTCTGAGATTATATCATTCAGACACACTACCTTTATATTAAATTGGGACGTTCTTCCTTCCTAAAATATAGTAAGTACACTGCACTCTGTTTCTTCAATACGGTAATTACTGTATTACATTTTAACTTGTATTCAGAAATCAGACAAATTAACATGCATCAAAGTGCAGGGTCATCGATTTAAGTCTCGCATCAGATACCGATCACGGCGCGGCAAGCTCTCGCGCTGACACCCGCTCGCTGGCCGGTAAAAAGTGCGCGACTTCTCCCCACTACTTCGCGTCAACATACAGTCAGTTAATAGCAATTTCTAGTGAAAATAATTATCTACAAACTTACCTGGTTTTACAAGAAATGTTCAAAGTGTTGTCCGTCAGCTCGCAAGCATGCCTGGCACCTCGTAAACAAGTTTCTAGTCACACGGCGAATTTCTTCCTGGGTGACGTTCGTTATAACTTGGCGATTATTTTCTTTTAACTCCTCACTTGTGTGAGGATTGTTTGCATATACCTTTCCTTTCAGCATTCCCCAGAGGTAATAATCACATGGATTTAAATCGGGTGATCTGGCGGGATAATTAACTATACGGTCATTGAAAACTTCCCGTATTACTGCCAAGGAGTGATTAGCTGTGTGCGCCGTTGCATTATCTTGCATGAAGTAACCATTGTTCTTTTCTTCGTCCGTGAGTTCATGAAAGAACGGCCTTAATGATTAGGTCAATGTAACGGTTAGACTTAATTGTTTCGTGGAAAAATATAGGTCCTATAATTCTGCGAGAAGTTATCGCACACCACACTCCAACTTTCACATCATGAAGCGGCCAGACATGCAGCCGATGTGGATTTTCAGCGCTCCAGTAGCGATTGTTTTGGCTGTTCACATAACCACTTAAGTGAAACCAAGCCTCGTCACTAAAAAATAAAATTTCAGGGTCTACATATCCATCGTGAACTGACTGCAGCAGCCAGTTGCAATACCGAATCCTCGCACCACCATCAGGCTCCCTTAATTTGTGGGCAGCTGAGAGTTTGTATGGTTTGGTTTTCAACAACTTCGTCGCATTACGAGCAGAAGAAAACGACACATTAGTCTGCGCAACGAGACGTGATCAAGATTTCGACGGGCTTCTTTCCAAGATAACTCCTATTTCATCAAGCTTTTCCTCTGTTAAAACAGTCCGTCTCCTACGTCTCTTCTTGTTGTGAACGGACCCGGTGAAGCGGAACTTTTTTACAATATCGCGTGTCGTGCGCCTGTGTGGAGGACGGATACCAGGATATTTCCGAATGAATCGAAAACGGCACTCTCTAACAGAAGAATACTTCGCATATGAAAGCACAATGAATACACGTTGTTCTATTGAAAACATCACTTCGCATAACAAAGCACAATGAATACACGTTGTTGTATAGAAAACATCACTTTAAGGCAACACATAAACTGTAAAATTGCCCCGAGGCTGCACTGTATGTTAGGTCAAATCAACTAGCACTTCACAAGCTTGAATACGCCGGAGATACTGACAGCTTATTGCAACATTGCCGATCGCAGCGCACGTGTTAATTGCGGGGAGAATGCCAAGGCCACCTTGACCGGCCTAGCGACCGCATCTGCCAAGGCCACCTTGACCGGCCTAGCGACCGCATCTGCCAAGGTCACCTTCACCGGCCTAGCGGCGCGTACATGCGGGGAATAAAATGATGACCCGGTACATGGAGCAAATTAATTAATAATGGATGTAACATCATTTATGCTTAGGCCTGTTGGTAATTTAAATACTGTATTCTTTTGTCTTGCTTGGAAATAGGAGTGCAGTAATTTTGTTGGATTCTTTATTGATGTGTAGACTGGAGATTCCTGCCTTCCTATTCCAGTAATCTGTATGTGTAGTACAGCAGTCTTGTGTTCTTGGTTTGCAGATCTCACGAACAAGCCAGGCTATTGGGCCAAAGCTTTGGCAGAGCGATTTGCGGAGCGAGATACGGTCCTGTTCTATTACATAACCCAAGCGGGAGATGTGTACTTCGGCATAAACGGAGAGGAGAAAGGTCTGTTCTTCAGTGGTGTGGAGACACGTGGGCCACTGTGGGCCATCATGGATGTGTACGGCAATTCAACAGCAATTGAACTGGTAGACCCTCGACAACAACTTAACAACTCCCGACGGAACCTGGCCATAGCTGGGGGAGACTCTAGTCCAGACGTGGACAGACTGATCCTACCTTCTCTAGCCTCCCTGAGCCTTCGTGAGCAACAGCAACAGAACCAGCAACAGCAGCGTGCATTGGAAGAACCTGAAGTACCACAACCCAGATTCCAGCAACCAGGAGCCCACTTCAACCCACTACCCTTCCATAGGTGAGTGTTCCACTTCCACATTCAAAGCAGAACCCGTTTATATTACTCTGCTCTTCAGATGATTAATGCTTCTAAATAAATAAGCCCTGGCACTACAGCCCATGAAGGGCCTAGGCCTACCAAATGAACGCTGCCCAGCCATTTGGCCTGCAGATATTAGGGTGACATGTAGTCAGCATATCGGATCCCCTCGGCCGTTAATCTTGGTTTTCGTGACAGGGGCGCTGCCTCACTGTCAGATAGCTACTCAATTGTCCTCACAAGGTTGAATGCACCCGTTCCAGTCCTCACGTTAGTTTCTAAAATCCCTGGCGGAGCCGGGAATCGAACCTGCAGCCTCAGGGTGAGAGGCAGGCATGCTACCCCAACACCACGGGGCCGGCGATTAATGCTTCTGCTGCTACTTAAATGTTCATACCACATGACCCTTGCTTATCCTTATCTGAACTGTTGATTCCTAACTTTTTTCTGAATTATTATATTATACTGTAATGCTTTTATCACAAGTACTGGTAGACTAATAATAGTTCTATTGTTTTAGGACGAGGGGTCGTAATATTCGCCTCAGCAATGACCGTTGCATAGCAAGTCGAACAGATACGGAATTCTGTCATGGATATGTGTTCACGTCTAGACCTATTCAGCTTGGTGAGAGGATAGTCCTTCAGGTATGAACAAACATCCATAAAATTCAAATTTTAGATGAGGGGTTGTATGTCGCCCATAAAATTGTAATACATGTGGTTTTTTGTTCAGGTTCTCGCCACAGAGTCAATGTATGTAGGAGCCTTGGCGTTCGGTCTAACGTCGTGCGATCCTGCATTACTTCAAGGAGCTGATCTACCAGATGACTCTGATCTCTTACTAGACAGACCAGAATACTGGGTGGTCAGTAAGGATGTAGCAAATGGCCCACAGAAAGGGGATGAACTCTCCTTTTGCATCACTCATTCAGGTAATTCAATCGTAAATTAAATACAGTAATAGCTTTAGCTGTACAGGGTGGGGAATGCTTTTCGCCCGACAATAAATAGGAAAGAAAGGGGAAATATTAGGCCAGAAAGAAATGTTCTATTAAAACTCCAAGGATATACAGTATTCAAATCGTCCATCTTTTCAAAAGCTTTCTTCCCTCATATCTTTATTTTCCCAAGTATAGAGGTACTTTCTCTTTCATCAAGATGATTTGCATCAGTCACACGATTACTTCAATATTAATATGATGGTGTCAGATTCATTGGGAGTCTGGTATCAGTACTGTGGGAAAGTAGAGGGGGGATACTCACCCTTATGGTGCAGTCTCTTGCCAAAACATTATGGTTACATTTGTTTCTACTATTTCTGAGACTAGGGTAGGATCAGCATGGGGATTGCTAATCATCGAAAGACTTCAGGAATTTTCCATGCAGTAGTGTGGTACATAATACATTGAAAACTCAAATGTCAAAAAATTTATATTATACAGTAGCTTGCCTTTCCATGTTTCAGTTTTTGTAGTATAATAATTTCTGCACTGCATACAATGTGTCTCCTTTGTTTTGCAGGTGAAGTGCAGTTCTCCAAGAACGGAAGTCCTCCAGTAGTGTTCATGCATGTGGACCAGACTCTGCAGCTGTGGGCGTTCTTGGATGTTTATGGCAGTACCCAGAAAGTACGCATGCTGGGCAGCATACCCGAGCAACATTCTACCCCTGCGACATGCAACTCCTCTCCTCCACAACGCCTGAGGGTTACCCTGCCCTGCAATGGTACTGGCGGTGGCGATGTGCGGTTCTGTTGCCCGGGCCCCACACCCACGGCAGAGCTGGTACAGTATCCTCCCGGCGGCACGGTACTCGTGGTTAACTTGCCACCTACTCACTCGAACTACCTCAACCAACAGAACCAACAAAACCAGCATCAGATGCTACCTCCACCCCCGCCACCACCACAGCCAGTACAGACCACGTCGCAGGCACCCGTGGCTCTTGATCTCCAGCCGTCTTCCTCGGGCACGCTCCTCTCCACGTACAGCCACACGTATATTGAGGTAAGTTCATACTCAAGCTTTCATACTACTGTAGTACAAACCAATTATTAAAAGCCCCTGTATTGCTGTATTCCCCATTCAGAGTAGGTTTATTTCCTCTCCTCTACCACATGACCTTGATATTCCACCTCTTAAAACCTTCATCGCGACAGTCGCCATCTATAGGCTGAAATGAAATTCTTTACTATTCTCTAAAGCTAAAGGACTGAAAGAGGTCGGAACATGACCTACGTCCCACACATAATCTTATTGGCTCATGAAGTGAGGCTACCCATACAGAGGTCATCGACTGAAAATACTGTTTGAATTTGGTTATTACTTAATAGTTACAGGATGGAAAATGTGTAAGTGTGCAAAAAGTACATTTTTATGATGAGCAACCCACAGGCCTTGTTCAAGCATTCTTTCCATAGCTAGTCTGGTGTGTGTTTTATTATTAGCTAAAAAGTTATAATACCTACAGTCAAAGGGTGTGATAAATAAGAAAATGATTCCACACACACCGTAGTATACAGGGCTGATGGCCGTAGCATCCCAAGGCCACCCCCAGCAAGAAATAGTGAAGCATTTAAAAAAATGTATTTAATTCCAGTTTCCTAATTATTTCTCGTCTCTAGTTTTTTATTCTAAGAAAAGGTACGCCATTAGCTATAACAGAGATAAGAGTTAATCATCTGAGGTATTGTCCTTCATAGATCTTTGTTTAAGATAGTACTATTTTCCAAAGGGCCTCCGTGGCTTAGGCGGCAGCACGCCGGCCTCTCACCGCTGGGTCCGTCGTTCAAATCCCGGTCACTCCATGTGAGATCTGTGCAGGACAAAGCGGAGGCTGACAGGTTTTTCTCCGGGTACTCCGGTTTTCCCCGTCAACATTTAATTCCAGCAACACTCTCCACTATCATTTCATTTGATCTGTCATTCATTTAATCATTGCTCCAGAGGAGTGCGTCAGGCCTCGGCAGCCGGCACAGTTCATATCCTCGCCGCTAGATGGGGGCTTCATTCATTCCATTCCTGACCCGGTCAAAGACTGGAAGCAGGCTGTAGATTTTCATTTTCAGTACTATTTTCCAAGGGTTTGCTTGCCAATTTGTGCTCCTGTATTCTATCCTTGGTTTAACATCCTACAGTCAATGTGTAAAACTCTAGTATGGTATAGCCTGCAGAGGAATATAATTATGTCCTTGTTGTTCCAGCCCGTGTCTGCTACTTCGTACTCCACCCTGGACTCGACTTCCACACTGCAGCAGTGGGCTGATGGTACAATAGCCACGGGCGGTGGTACAGAGTGCACCATCTGCTACGAACGCTCCATCGACAGCGTGCTGTACATGTGTGGCCACATGTGTATGTGCTATGAGTGTGCCGTGCAGCAGTGGAGAGGCAAGGGAGGCGGCCACTGCCCGTTGTGCAGGGCCATCATCCGAGACGTAATTCGCACGTACAAGTCCTGATAGTGGGCCAAACGCTCGTCCTCCTCCATTCGTCCATGCTGGGAACATGTAGTACGTTAATTGTCCCAGGACTACGAAGCGTAACATTTAAGATGACCTCTTCAAGTCTTCCGCGCTTTTCCCAAGTAGCGGGTCCTCAAACTTGGTGGACTTTACAATTTGGAGACTGGACTCTGAAGCCGATGTTAGTAGATTGAAGTCTGTGAAGCGTAACCAAAGATAGGCAGTGGCCGAAAGTAAGAGTCACGTTAGTATATTGGGCTGTTTTCTAGTATAGCCTCGTAATACTGGACGACATTTCAACTGCGAGCTATGTGCATGCAGAGCCTTTTTAATACTACAAATGGTGATTTTTGTTATCGGGAGTACATCACACACGTTTTATTCTGTTATATGCAAATGAATGTATGTTTCTTTTTGTTGTTGATTAGATTGCAAACAGAACACTTGTTAATGTTATCGTGAATGTGTTTTTGATCTTCAATGAAGACCCAGTGAAGAAAATGCATGGTTTTTTATAACTGGCCGTGTTTTTTATACAAAGTAATATAATTGTGCTTTTTCTACTTTTGTGTGGTAGATACTGTCCCTTGTTGTTAATCTCAATGCTTGCATGTGGGAAATCTAGTACTGTTCTAGGCTTCGAATGCCCTCACTCAAAAGAAACCTTGGAAAATATTTTTGATAGGTGTAATAACTTGGAAATGAATTGATACTGCAAATGTTGAGGGTGTTCAGAACTTTTAAACATTTTTTTTTGTTCAGATGTTTGTAGTACAAATTTGAGAATCTGAAACATACATATAGGTATTAATACTACTAGTTTGTTATTTATATATATATATTTAATTATATTAATCATAATAATTCCCCTCCCTTGTAGGCTGCTACCTTGTCAATGTACTTGGGATGTGGATGTGAGAGTCTGCTGTTGTATGTTTGCATGTTGATACGTTATCACCACCAGTCAATATGTTTACTTCCAGTGGTCAGATCTGTTCTAGAGATCAAACCACTTTAAAGAAAAAATAAAAATAAAAATTAAAAAAAAAGAAGATAAAAAGCATTCCAATTTGTATAAATGAAGAAGTTTTAGTGGAAGTCTAGTCATAATTGTGTGATGGCAGACACACGAACATGTTCAAGTTCAGTTTCAAGCTTTACTACTCTATAGCTTCTGGTTGTTATAAATGACTTGTGTAAATATCTTTGCATTTCACTTTGCCTGATATTATTGCCCAAAGAGTGCTGTGAGTTCCTGGTGTTCTTGATTATTACTTACATGGGTGCTGTCTGATGAAGCTTAAACCAGTACAAAGTCACAGGTTCAAACATATGCTAAGTCAATGGAGCTGTAGTAGTTCAAAGTTTAAACAAGACTGTGTCAATTGGTAGTTTGGTTCAAGATAAAAGTTTGTCAAGCCTGAGTGGCTGGCTATGTGTCTGCTGTAGCCTTGTATTTCTACCTCTCAGTCTGTTAAGTTTTCATTGATAAATTCAGGTATAGGAAGTATTCTCTTAAATGTGAAAGTGAAAGAGTGGTCAAAATGCAAAAGAACATGGATGATTCGCAAACTCGCTAGCCAGGCACTCTTGTCTAAAGAAAAACTTGAAATGTAGTGAAACATTGAACTTCTGCAGCTCCGGGCAATAGGAAACACACTTTGTTTGCAGATACTATGCCTATTGGCTGGTAACATGCTAATATGGATGTCAGCTAGATGCATTAGTAGAAGGTAAATTTTATTGAATGCCATGATTTTCCATGGTGATTAAATGTGTTTAAGGTCATATAGTGTGAATTTTTAAAAGGTATCTTTGAATAATTACAATGACTTGCAGTTGTTTTTGCTCAAATCATGAATATTTGTATGTTCTCTAAAATTGTTTAAAATTCATATTTCTTGTATTATAGGCCTACATTTTACATTCAATTTTAATCTTCCTTTTTAATTGATTACCTTATTGTTTTGGTTGCAGAAGTTTCCTTCTGTAATATTTTAAAATCTACAAATAATTGTTGGTTGTTCTTAATATACTTACTTCACTTTCTGCGTTTATTACTTCCCAATAGTTGCCTAAGTGCCATATAGTTGAGTTTATGTTCAAAGTTTGTAATGTTTTTCTGTATTGGTTATTGATCATTTAATTTGTTTTATCTTGAATGTTTCTTTATATCACATTATTATACCTAGTTTTTTTTTAAATATCTTCATCTAAGGAATACCAGTCACCCAAAGAGCTTCACCCGGGTGGACATATGTCGAGTAGTGTCGGAGATTTTGTATATTTTATTAGGCCTAAAAGCTTAGAACATCAGTCCCATAATCCTATTTCAATTATATTTTACATGATCGGTTCATTAATCACATAAAATTACCAAGTTTATTGTGTTGATCATCAAGTATCCACTCCAGTTTCCCGGGTGTGGTTTACGAGCGCTCTCCATTTTATTCTATTCATTTACCACTGTTCCCTCAAGACTTCATTCCAGTTGATTCCCTTGGATGTGATATCTTCCTTCACTTGGTCCAGCCATCTCCTCCTAGGTCTTCCAACAGGTCTCTTTCCAGTAATCTCAGTATGCAACCATTGTTTTGCAATTCTTCTTTCTGTCCTAGTTTAACGTCGCCAAACGTGCCCTAGTAATGGTCTCCTTCAGGGACTGATTTATTCCACCTTGTTCTCTAATCTTCTCATTTCTTACTTTGTCTTTCCTAGTTTTTTTGAAGTATGCTTCTTAGAAACTTCATTTCTGAAGCCTGAAATCAGCTGTCATCTTTTTTGGTAGTTGTGCATGTTTCCAACCCATAAGTCAATATAGGGACAAAGAATGTTTGAAACAGTTCGTTTTGATATTGGTGGCACTTGCTTATTCCAGAGTAGGTATCGAACTTGTTGATACAATTGACTTAGTTTCTGAATATGGTTAATTAATTCAAGCTGTATTCTGTTGTCACTTGATATTATGTATCCAAGGTACTGATACTGGTTTACTGTTTCCAATTGTATGCCCTCCAGCATTATATTATCTTTACTTCTCTGTCTGTTAACAGACATTGCAACAGTTTTTGTAGCACTACTTTCAGTCCATATTTTTTCAAATGATCATTCCAGATGTTCAGCCTTTCCTGGACTTCCAGCTCACTATTTCCAGATAACTATATCATCTGCAAAAACAAATGCTTTAAGATCCATGTTGGTGTTCTGCTTCACTTCTTTTATGATTTCATCCATGATGGTGATGAAGAATAATAATAGTGAAAAGGCACTCACTGCCTTGTTGCACTCCTGTGGATGTCTGGAACCAATCCGAATATACATTTCCTTATCAGAGATATTATACATTTCAGGTTCCGTATTGACAGTAAACATTAAAATTAAAACTTACAATTTCCGCCTAGTCAATACTATACTTTTTATAAAATATTTCAAGGGTACATGTTTCAGGTCCTAAACTTTCTGGACCCTTCTTCAGCCCATAAAATCACACATGGAGTCCATCACATCACAAAAACATCGATAAACACAAACTGCACACACACAATAAATAGATAAAACACTGTAAAAACATCTAAGAGTCTAAAATCTAAAAATAACATGCATGTTTTACTGTCCTCATGAACATGTTTTCACTTGTTCTTCATCTAAATAAATGTCATTTGACGCTGTGAAACACTGGGCACGTGTTTTGAAGTCTATGAGTGGCGTGCTGTAAGAGCTTGCTGCATATCTTGTACTATTTTTGTGGCTGAAGATGGGTTGAACGTCAATAGCTGCATGTTATAAATTCTTGTTTTAAAATTTAAGCATTTGGCAACTTGTCTTAAGATAGTCTTCTGCCATACGGGATGGAAAAGTTAGAGAAGATTGGTTGGCGTGTAGTTAGTAAGTTGCTCTAGCCGAGCGGGCTTGACCTCCACTTGTCACCGCGGGGCTGTTTTCGTCTGACTTCGGATTCAAATGTAACTACACGCCAACCAATCTTCTCTAACTTTTCCATCCCGTATGGCAGAAGACTAACTTAAGACAAGTTGCCAAATGCTTAAATTTTAAAACAAGAATTTATAACATGCAGCTATTGAGGTTCAACCCATCTTCAGCCACAAAAATAGTACAAGATATGCAGCAAGCTCTTACAGCACGCCACTCATAGACTTCAAAACACGTGCCCAGTGTTTCACAGCGTCAAATGACATTTATTTAGATGAAGAACAAGTGAAAACATGTTCATGAGGACAGTAAAACATGCATGTTATTTTTAGATTTTAGACTCTTAGATGTTTTTACAGTGTTTTATCTATTTATTGTGTGTGTGCAGTTTGTGTTTATCGATGTTTTTGTGATGTGATGGACTCCATGTGTGATTTTATGGGCTGAAGAAGGGTCCAGAAAGTTTAGGACCTGAAACATGTACCCTTGAAATATTTTATAAAAAGTATAGTATTGACTAGGCGGAAATTGTAAGTTTTAATTTTAATATACATTTCCTACTTGAACACAGCCGTAGCAGTCATCAAAAAGCATTTTCACTCTCTGAATGAGTTCCATAGACACATTGTGCTGATTATGAATTAAATTCTGGTCCTCAATCACAGAGTGTTTTGTGAAGTAGGATTATAATCTCAGGGGGTGGAATCTCTTCTTATTAGCTTAATATCTGAAGCATCGTAATTGCCAGAATATTTTCCTCCTGCTATTTGACAATTTGTTGCGACTCGAGGTTAAACTTGTAGATACATCAGTGATATATTTCTGCTATTCAAAGTCTTCCAAACTCTCTGCAGTGAAGAAAGCTGAGGAAAATGCACTTGAATCGCATGCTCCTAGGTGGTGTATCTTTTGAGAACTATTCCCTTTCTATATCATGAGAATTCCTTGTAATTTTATGTATTTGCACTGTATTTCCATATCATTACAGTAGCTATTTTTATTTTTAGCTAATGTGTTTCATACATCATGAAAGCGAGCTGATATTGAAGCATAGGACTACATCAATTATATTTGACATGATCGGTTTATTATTCAGATAAAATTACCAATTTTATTGTGTTGATAACGAGTAAAGATTTTTTCCACTCTACCTCTCAAAGCGGACGTGGAAAATCCTGTTACTCTCCGGTTCCCAAGTACAAAATCTATTGCCTGAAAATGTCTTTCCCTTTCATTCTGTTCTTTGACTGGTTACCAATTCCCTCGCTATACAGTTGTGCAGATCAGTTGAGTGTGGGTTATTTTCCTCTACACTATAATACATAAAAATAAATCATTGTTCTTAAAGACTGGATTTCTGCTTTGCCGTGGTGACCAATCATAACATAGATTATTTTTTTATTGGGAAATGTTTGAAATATCGCAAAAAAAAATAGTGCACATGCTTCTGAAATATTTTACCGGCCAGAAGTTTAGTTTTGCTTGTTGCATTTAGTGAATTTGGTAATTTTTGTGGAGTAACATACATCATGGCAATAAATGGGGTTGTCTAGAAATTGCACATGGTTTTGGGAGACATAGAGCCCTCATAAGTAGTGTAAAGCAAATTTTGCATTTTGATGTCTCGTCAAAAACCTGGTACTACTCATGAGGAATAGAATAAAACTGAAAATCATTGTCATAGGAGGTTTAAATGCACAGCAATGATCCAATTGTCTCGAAGGATAAATGTATTTGAGGAGAATTGCAATTGATTGAAGAAACAGGGTGGATAAAATTTATTAAGATTAGCCTATCTTCACAGTACAGTACATACCATTAATGATACAGAGCAGAAACCTGACCTGTGATCAGGAGAATTGAAAGTAGAATAAGGCAGCCGAAATGAAGTTCCTGAGTAGTATGGTACTGAAGACTAAGAAAGAGAGAGAGTGAGTGAGTGAGAAATGAAGACATTTGAAGTGAATGTACAGAAGCCGAATGATAAGCTGGAGCAGAGCAGAACAGATTGTGATGGTATGGGCATGTGAAAAGGATGAATGATAGAATGCCGAAACAAGTGCTGAAAGACAGTGTGAGAGAACGGAACCTGGAGTGGAGTTCAGTGTTTGAGGAAGGATGGTGGACAGCTTAGTCTGGAAAACTGAAGATGATGATAGGTTTGTTTTGAACATTTCACTACTTGTACACTCCTTTCTATAACTCAAGAATTCTGAGCTCTGAAAGTCGAAGCCTAGCTGATGTGTTTCCCCTAGTTTCACTAATAGGGGAAATGTTTCAGCTATGTTGAACCACTCGACAAGCCAGTAGTTGTCACAAAAATCTGTAGATTACATGCCGAGAAAAGCACCAAGGTCACCTGGTGTACTGTATTTCTAATCTTAAACACACAAGTCATCACATTAAACTACTACTTCGTTGGATGTGGTTTTTAATGTGAAATCTTGTGTTTTCATTTTGCTATTGGCATGGCTAATATTTTATTATTAAAACTTACCAAGATGTTTTCTTAATTTGCAATTGATTCAGAGTAGGAATTTTGCGATAGAAGACTACTAAAAAAATTCAAGAGTTTGCTGAACAAGCGCTCATGTACCGGTAATTAAATATTACAGAATTTCATGTCATATCAGTAATGCTACTTGTTCAGCTGCACCAAGTTTAGGCAGGGGTGGAGCGATCAAGTGATAGTATTTCTATTATGATTAGGTCTCAGTCTCAAGAGTTTTCATTTTTAGCTGATAAATCATAAGTAATGACTACAATTTAGAAAATCTTCCAGAAGGCTAGATCTTTCCTACACTATTCAGAAAATTTGGTGAGCCTATATTTAGCAACACAATAAAATCTCTCCAAAACAGACATACATGACATTATAAATGCACTAATCACAGGTTCATTTACTAGAGGAAGAAACAAGTGATAATGATGAGATGAGATGAGACTATACTGTTGATGGACAGTATTAGGTCAAGACTGAGACGGCATTGTAATGAATGTTTGTAGTGTGAAACATTATTTTGTGTTACTCAATATAAAGTTTTCTCGTAGTCCAAGCCGCACAGACAGAATGTTATGTAGCTATTGTTATTTTCCTGAATTTATGGCACAAAATTTCAGTTCCCAGGTAAACACTAAGTGGATAATAATAATAATAATGTTATTGGTTTTACGTCCCTTTTAACTACACTGGCTTTTAGAGACGCCGGGGTGCCGGAATTTCGCCCCGAAGGGGATCTTTAACGTGCCAGTAAATCTACTGACACGGCTCCCTCGCATTTGCGCACCCTCAAATGCCAGCTGACTGCGCCAGGTTTCGAACCTGCAACCTTGGGCTCAGTAAGCGAGAACGTTACCCCTGAGCCACGCAGCCAGACACACACTAAGTGGGGATTACAACATGAGTGACTTATAAAAGAGCATGGAGTTAGGGATATGTAGGTATTTCTTCAGAACACAATGGTAACGGGAGCTTCCCTTCTCTCATTTTCTTTCTTTCTTTCTTTCTTTCTCCTCTAAAGTAAATGATATATGAATATTCTTCTTATCGTTGTTGTATAGGAAAAATTGGACAGCATCCATGTATAAGTTAATTTTAAGACACTTACTTGTGTATGTTCATGCGTGCACACTTGCTGAACCAAATGCTTGGAATTAATTTTTGTTACTATAGATTTGCAGGAGTTGCATATATTGAAGAAACCAGGAAGCAAACATTGCAAAAACAAAAAAACTAGGCAACCCCAAGGGTTGCGTGTGATGCTCAAAACACTGATTTTAATACTAGCAGAATAGTGCGCAAGAGATATAATTGAAGTATTAGAAGGGCAGTGATTGAAGTGTTTTTTATACTTGTGGGATACCAGAATGCCCGGCATATTGTGACATCTAGGTAATCAAATACTGTATTAAATTCTTCCTCTTCTGTCTGAGTCTCATCTTCTTGTGTGCAATGTTTCTATGTTCCAAATGTTTTTTGTTTTTTTCAACTTCTGTTTCTTGCACCTTATGTTCACTGTACAGAAGGAACAAAATGTGTTTTGAAAATGGCTTTTTGTGTCTTAAATATTTGTAAGTTTTCAGGTTGCATACCTAAAAATAAAGTATCATATTGTCTAATTTTGTTCTTAAATATGGGCTTTCAATCTTATACCTCACTGAAATATTTCCTCCCTTCCATCATATTCCTTGTTATTTTTGACAATCAAATCGTGGGAAAAGAAAACTTCTCTTTCAAAAGCTAATTTTTTTATGCACCACAAGGACGAGGTTGGATGGTTGGTGAGTTGGTTCCTCAGTTTAGGGGCTGCGACAACACAGCGTGTGTACAATCTGTCTGATAACCGGTGTTAATTGTGATGGCTGTATTAGTGTGTGTTATCTGTAATTCAGGTAAGTACTGCAGACTATCCATTTCAAGTAGTTTCTACGTTTGCTACCATCAACAACACAGTCGCGAACTTGACTACTAGATGCCACCGCAACCTGGCGTCAAACATTGGAACTAATAGAGCATTAATCAAATTTAGCTTCACACAATTTTGTTGAGTTATGCCGGAGCATTTGGCACTATCTGTGTTTAAATATATAATGGCTCAACGGGCAATGCATGATTTTCTTTTGAAAATTGTATATTCAAGGTAAGGTTATAATTGCTTTGGAGTGGAGTTTCGACTCCCATAGTGCACTGGCTTTGCTCGTGACGCGGATACACATGTATCAAATACGTCTTGCAATGGCCTTCCCAGTGTGTACTTGACAGTGTCTTGGTGAGGTGTGCTTTAACCAACTAAAGAGCCCTGTGGCACACCGGGGCGAAGCGCTGTCATTTTGTTGAGTTATGCCGGAGCATTTGGCACTATTTGTGTTTAAAAAAATCCTCTCGGCACGCCGGAAGGCGGAGGTAGATTTCACCGGGCAAACTAGGGGATTGGCTATAATAGGCAAAATATGCAGGTTTTCGTAGGAGGATCAGACCTCATTGATTGCAAGAAAGTATTTTACATTTTGAGGTTAAAAATCAACTTTTTTTCGTTTTTGTATGCATATTTTTATCATTTTATTGTCTTATGGGGATGGTAACCTTCTTGTCATTCGGGGTTCATTTTTATACTTCTGATCACACTGTCCTTATGCAAGGTTTGGAACTGATGTGTAACTATCAGACAGTCTGTTACATCTTCTCGCAAAATTTTATCTCCCGCAGAGATTTTTGTTGGTTCCTCAGTTTAGGGGCTGCGACAACGTGGTCATGTAACCCCGGGTGTGTAGAATCTGATAAACGGTGTTAATTGTGATGACTGTTTTAGTCTGTAATTCAGGTAAGGTCTGCAGACGGTCAATTTTAAGTAGTAGTTCCTAATTTTGTACCATATCCTAACGTGAACGACACCTAGCTGTGAACTTGGCTACTAGATGCCACCGCAACCAGCAACTTGCAACGAACGTTGGAACTTCTCCTCCAAAGGAAAGCATGCTGAGGGTTTTTTAGCGCTCTTAGAAAATCCGACGACTTTGGCCGGCTTTGAACCAGCGACCTTGGGCATATAAGTTCAGCATGCTACCAGTTAGCCGCTTCCCACAGTCAGATGGAAAAATGAATGTGATCTCGTGCAATGGCGTTGTCTTGGCAACCTCTGATAGCTCATCCCTCATCAATTTAGAAGCGTTGTCACGGTAACCTCTGATGGCATTTGGGATGTTCTTTAATTCCGAAATCATTTTTCTCTTCCCTTGGCGTAATGGTAGGTCAGATCAAAAATTCTTTCAGACAAAGTTTTAGGTAATTATTAGGGGAATATTTTCCATTATGTACGGGTTTGATATTGTGCCTATTAAGAGAGATATGATTAATGTTTCCCGAAAAAAAAAACACTTTTTTCCACCCCTTTGGTCAATGGTTGGTGCTATCAAAAAACCTATTTGACATAAATTTTTGGCACTTATCCGACAAATATTATGAACTTTGAATTGATTCGATATTTCACGTATTAAGAGAGTTATAGCGACATTTCACTTTTTCGAACCCCCCCCCCCCCCCCATTTCCCCCCCCCCCCCTTTAACCGATTTTGCCCATTAACGAACTCGACCGATTTTTTAAGGGGTTACATATTATGTAAAACATTAAAGTGATTGGTGCAAAATTACGGCAGTTATCGTGTCCACAAGAAACTGATATATATGCATATATATACACACACATATATATATATAAACTTTTGAACTGACGGTGGTTTGGGGTCTGGGGGATGTGAAACGCGAAGATATGTCGAAATTTTCCGGAAGTCGAAACATGGCACCCATTGCAATAGTTAGCTTTCTGATGAAATCTACCTAAAATAGGCTACATAATTTAAAATACTACCATCAACGACACCTAGCTGTGAACTTGGCCACTAGATGCCACCGGAACCATCAACTCGCAACGAACTTTGGAACTTCCCCTCCGAAGGAAAGCATACTCAGGGTTTTTTGGCGCTCTTAGTAAATCCGACGACTTCAGCCGGGTTTGAACCCGCGACCTTGGGCATAGAAGTTCAGCATGCTACCAGTTCCGATACCGAAGTCGCTTCCCACAGACATATGAAAACAGAATGTGATCTCGTGCAGTGGCGTTGTCATAGCAACTGCTGATGGCTCAACCCGTATCAATTAAAAGTAAAGTTGTCATGGCAACCACTCTTGGCACTTGGAATTTTCTTATAATTTAAATCATTTTGCTCACTCCGTGGCGTAATGGTGGGTCATATCGAAAATTCTTTCAGACAAAAGTTTTAGGTAATTATTGGAGGAATATTGTCCATTTTGTACGGTTTTGATATTGTGCCTATTAAGAGAGATATGATTAATGTTTCCCGAAAACCCACTTTTTTCCACCCCTTTGGTCAATGGTTGGTGCTGTCAAAAAACTTATTTGACATAAATTTTTGGCACTTATCCGACACATATTATGAACTTTGAATGGATTCGATATTTCACGTATTAAGAGAGTTATAAATTATATATAAACTTTTGAACTGACGGTGGTTTTGGGGTCTGGGGGATGTGAAACGCGAAGATATGTCGAAATTTTCCGGAAGTCGAAACATGGTACCCATTGCAATAGTTAGCTTTCTAATGAAATCTACCTAAAAGAGAAGTGCTTAGTCGTTAAAAACATTCTCAATAGACATGGCAGTAGGCTAGGGGACCTGCCTTAAATCAAAGCTCCCGTCGTATATTGCACCCAATTTCCAATTTCAACGCTCCGTGTTGCCGTCATTATCTTTCACTACAGGAAAAAATTATAAAACTAATGTTAAACGGGATTCCAAATTTTATTGCGGGCGAAGCCGCGGGTAACAGCTAGTGTTTCAATAAAGAAGAAAACGTATTGAGTATTAAGTGTCAAACCATTTAATTAGATAAACTTCAGTGGCAAGTCTCTACTTTTGAAGATTCTTCATGTAGGCTGATGGATTGTAAGAAGGCAATCTTTTATAACAGGCTCTGTATCAAGTTTTTATACACTCTTAAGGCTGGTTTTAACTAACTTTTTAAAAAAATTCAGCATGGTAGCACCAGAATTGCTCACCCCCCCCATGAAACGGTTACTAAGGAGAGACTCCAATGCTCCATGAAAATTAGACAATGCTCTCCCTTCGCCTGCAAGTGCCTGTTTATTGCAGTAGATTGTATATCCACGTTATCGTGCTTTCCTCTGTCTATTTTCACATGCTGAATATATAATTGAAAAATGGACAATGTTCTGTTTTTCACTCCATCCTACACCATATTCTCCAGAACAGAAGATCTTGTTTTTAGTATCACACTCAAGTCTTCTTAAATGACAACCTCGTGGCCAGCATTCTTGGATGTCGCCCCTTAGGGCAGAGTTCATTTCCCGGATCTGCCAAGAAATCTAATTCTGGTCTGGGGATTGGAATGGGGTGTACTCAGTCTCGTGAGGCAGAACTGAGAAGAGATGGGTTTGATTCCCCCCTCAGCCATCCTAAAAGTGGGTTTCCGTAGTTTCCCACCTCTACTCCAGACAAATGCTGAGATGGTACCTATAACTTAAGGCCACGGCCGCCTCCTATCGAATCAATGCCCCAATTACAAACACACATACTAATACAGTCATCAGACAGGTTACACACTCGAGTACAGTACATGGCGTTAATACGACAATGATGTTTCAAAGCCCGAAAATTAATTAACGAAAAACATTAACTGTGTAGTTGAAAGAAAGAAATTTTAAAAGTTATGACAGATTTTTAGTCCTTTCTATAATGTACTGTATAGTATTGCCTTGTCACATGAAATAAATGAGCAGTAGATGTTTGTACAAAGAGAAATAGCTGATGCAATAACATTTCCTACCATATTGTATATTAAAATCAGAAGTCTGTATATTTCCTGCAATGGCACCAGGACTGTGACACTTTGCACACTCATAATCTTCATTTCCCCTTTTCCAGCTGACACCGGGTGGGGGCAAATATGGTTCCTCCCCACTTTTTTCTGTCGTTCCACCATTCGTCTTTGGACACGGTGTTCCAATCCAGGTTCAGTTTTCTAATGCTATTCTTCACCGAGTCCATCCAACGCATTCTTGGTTTTCCTCGTCCTCTCTTCCCTGTCATCTGTCGTTCCAGTGCTCGTCTTGGTAGCCTTACTTCATTCATCCATTTGACATGTCCAAACCATCACAATCTGTTTTGCTCCAGTTTGTCATTTAGTTTCTGTACTCCCAGTTCTTTCCATATACTGTATCTTCATTTCTCACTCTGTCTCTCCTCGTTTCCTGGGCCATACTTCTCAGGAATCTCATCTATACAGTATATGATCGAAGTTATCACAGTATGAGCAGTTGTTGGAGAGACATTGGTAAGTGCAGAAATAAGTGTATTAACTTGGGAAAATCATCAACACAAAAACTATGTGAATATAAATAGCATTTCTGAGAGCAAGGTTCCAGGTATTGGTGGCTATTATGGGATGTGAGGGGCATGGTGGCACAGCTGTCAAGCTGTTGGCTTCTCACCAAGATGGACTGGGTTCGATTCCCAGTCAATGCATGTGAGATTTTCAAAGTGAAATGCCATGTCCTGTGGTTCGGATTCCACGATAAAAGAAGGTCCCATGGCCTTCCTTTTATTATGGGATGTGCCCAGAATCATTCTTGTGAATCTACTGTACGTTAGTATTTGCTCAGTTAATTGGACACCAATCTCGAACACAGGGTTCAAAGGTAAAATTATAATATTAATTTGAGAAACTCTTTCACTTCGGGAGAAGGGCGACAGGATGCTAACAATATAACGCACTATAATGTATAAATTATGTTTAGGAAATGGAAGTAGTGAGTACTGGCTACTAAAAATCGTACATTCACAAAAATTATTTAATTTTTAAATTAAAAATAATAAATAATAATAAAACAAAACCCTGTTTATGTTAAAATTCTTGATTTACCCAAGATTTGCAACAAGCATAGAGATAAAGTTTGCCAATTTGCAGATATTCATTCCACTCGCAGAAACTGTCTCATCCCAAGGATCTCCATCTGGTGTAGCTCGTCTTGCGTACCATTACTTTCTATAATTCAATTCTCTAACCACTAATTGGAAAGATAATTTTTACCTGCCTTTGCTTGACTTGGTATATAAGTGACCATTCTCATATGGTTCACAAACTTCTTCCTCCAGTTGCCAACGAATGTCCAATCACAGCCTCCCTGCATTTTCTTCATATATATCTCTGCCAGTTGATTGGTTGGATCTACCCCTGTGTTACTAATATTGATGAATGTTTCTTCTATATAAGGGGTCCTTAAGTAACAAGCAAGTAAACATTGTCTTGAGGTGCCAGTGATTTATTTTCACAGGTGGGACTCCTCCAAGCCAGCTTCTGGTCAATCACATCTGTTTCTCGTAACTTTAGCCTCGCCACCTATTAGTTTATAGCAAGGCTCAAGGCTCCATTGTATCTTAAATGATCCTCCCTTAGTGTCCATGTGGTTCTAGCCTTTTCTTCTTTAAGAGTGTCTCCCTTGTTTGCAAGTTACTAAGGACTGACAACAAAATGTATGGGAGGGAACTAAATTACTTTTTAACAGGTCAATGGAACCTAAGTACAGAATGAATGAAAATTGACCCACCTACAACACATCAACTCGTAGACTCACCGTCATAGCTTAAGGAAATTAAAACAAATTACAAGGAAAATCAAATTTAGAATAAGAATACAGTCATTATCGGAGAAACAACAAGAACTAAGAGAGAAACTTCAAGATAAGGAAGGAGAGAAAACAAGTTAGAAAATACACTGAGGAAAAATAAAATTTAAGCTATGAAGGTAGGTAATACTGTAAGCACATGCAGTCGACAGATTCCCATAGTATGACAAACATACCAAAGGTATGTTAATCCGAAGGGTGAAGGCGAAGCGATGAAATAATAGGAGTGGAAATCAATGCTAGTATAGAAATACCCAACCCAGAACTACGTAATTCCCCGGTCTATGACAACAAGATGTCCAGGTAACACAACACAAGCTTATTTATTAGAAACAAGGGACAACAAATGAAGAAAATTAACATGTAAGGAAAATAATACTAAGGAGAAACCTTAAAAGGAAAGGAGAAGAGAAGGATGAAGGCCTTTTATTATTTACTTCAAAAAAGGAAATTTGCAACTACAAGAAAGACCTGAAGAGTAATTACAAGGTAATAAAATAATGAGAAAGAAATTACACTTACTTCAAGAGATCAAAAAGAAATTAGTCGAAATCCAGAAAGGAAAATAATGATTCAGACAAAAATCAAAAAACTTAAAGGAGAGATAATACTCCAATGACTGGACACTAATGTAGTACAATCCACAGATTAGGTTAAATATTTACTGGACAAAGAAAATGTCAAATTGACAGTGCAATTAATAGATATTCAACAATAATACCAAAAGGTACAGAAATACAATTAAATAACACTTCGATTACAGGAACTCGTCAGAATTCAAGGAAAATGTGACCAGTCAGTTAAAAGTTCGAAAAAAAAAAAATGCTTTAAAGAAAAATTTACGAGCAGAAAGCAAATAATACTTACTAAAACCCACAAACAATAAGTCATTAAATTAAATAAATTAAATAAATCCAAATATTTATATGTTCCACAGCATTGGTATGAAGAATTGAAAAACAGGGTAAATGTTGCTAAGAAGATGGAAAGGGATGAACTCCAGAAAATTAAGAGGAAGAGAACTAATTAAGATGAAAAGTAGGATGTACAAAAAAGCCCAATAAATGGGGGACAAATTGCAGATAGGTTTAGTAGGTAAAGATCTAACCAATTCTGCAATGCCCACAACAGCATTCAAAACCAGGTAGCTTTATGTAAAGTGCAGCAAATGTGTTGAGGAAGAATTACCTCATTCACCACAGAAAAGGAAGGAACTCGGAGCTCATCCAGCAGAAGAAGAGGGTTTAAAATAGTAACTAGAAATAAACTATCCAATAATGTGAAAGCTTGTCTTAAATTTCTATGAAGATGACACAAAATGAAGATGTTGGAGCAAATTGACCAGAAGATCCCTGATCGATTTTTTAGGAATGGCATTCAATTCTTCACACAGAGTCTCTAAGCAGTTCCAAGGTGTTCAAATCATGACATCGAACACTTCCTGCTAGTATATCCCCCACATGTTCGATTATATTCAAGTCAGGGCTGCATGCTGGCCAGTCCAGGGTTCAAATTCCAACTTCCCTGAGAAACATCCACATGATTTGCAACATGCGGTCAGGCATTATCGTGCATAAGCCGGAAATTTTCTCCCACAAACGGTGCATATGGCACCACATAGTGTACCAGATTCTACTCAATATACCAATGTTCATTGAGTCCCCTGCCAAGTCCTATGGAGTGGTACATGGAAAGACAAAAGTGGTGGGACCACATGACATAATCACAGAACACACAACAACGAGAGGGATTGTGATATATTACTATGGAGAGGTACATGGAAAGATAAAAGTGGTGGAACCAAATGAAAGGACACAGAAAAACTAGAGGAAATAGCTGTGATATACAGTAGTCCTATGGAGTGGTACATGGAGCGTGAATGTCCAGTGATACACCCAGGAAACTGAAGTGGAAAACAGGTGATGATCACTGAGTGTTTTATCAGTACTATGGTTAAGAAATGCAGTATATCAAATTCACATGTTTAGACTGTTATATTAAAAGTTATAAATACAAATTAATTGTTTATTTGGCCCAAGTCACAGTTCAGTATGATTATTCATTACATCACTGAATCAATAGTCTGTAATGTTCCTGCGAGTTTCTATCACTCTCACGCTTTATCGGGTAATTCAGTGTTTGTCTGCACTATCTGGGCTGCATCTGCAGGGGATCGGTACTCCACTTGTGACTTGCCTGTATGGGAAGAATACATCAGAATGTTAAATATACAAGAAGTTCTGTAAAGAAAATCTGCTTTTCATACAGAAAATTAAATATCTCCCTTCATCAACTCAATATGCAGAAACAAGACCCATTAATATGGAGAATTAGGCATGATCATGATAATTGATATTTGAATGCCTCCAAAACATAAGTAGGCAAAGTATTGTGATCAGGTGAATGGAAAACTGGATATAAAATATGTTTATGATATTGAAATTACCATACATGCAATCTATAGATTAATGGCAACAAGGTTAAGTATTATAAATTGGAACTTTTAATTGTATCAACCTTCGCCACAATTAAGGTAGTAAACCATGAAGAAGATATGTTAATAAGCAAACACAGTAATCTTGAATTTTATTTTATTTTGCCTACACCCCATGCCACTTTTGTTACCATATCCTATGCAATCATTTCATCATTGCTTTCCCACTATACTTCACAATTTCTGGCCTAATTTAATCTCAAAATCTGACACATTGCCAGATACAGAAATATTTAATTTATAAAATTTATTCAGTATGCCAGATCATGGTGAGTTCATGAAATTCATTTCTGAGAAATTCATCATCATCATCATCTTGCACAGTTTCCAGCCACTGGCCGGGTCTGTTTGGAACACAAGCCTCTCCAACGTCTTCTGTCTTCCCACCATCTCTCAGCCTCCACCCTTGTCCAGTCTTCTCCTCTCTTCTTCACGCTTTCTTCCACCCCCTTCAGCCACCTGTCTCTCGGTCTTCCCCTCGGTCTCTTTCCTTCCCACTTCGTCTCATGTACTCTCCTGGGTATCCTCTTCTCCTCCATTCGTTTTACATGTCCATACCATCTAAGTCTAGATTTCTCTATACCAACCTGTAATGGTTCCTCCTTCATTAATTCTCTGGTCCTCTGAGAAATTAACTAGGTTAAATAATACACAGAAATATTTAACTCATGATACTGGTTCAACACACAATATTTCCCAGAGATTTGCTCATTCTGTCAAGAGTTAAGGGACTCATTTATAAACATATGCTCACCATTTATAACATACGTGAAACAGACTGGTTTTATAGTTGCAATGATTTTGAGACATCAGTGAACTTACAGGATAAGTTACAAACAGAGATGTGTCTCCAGGAATATGGATATTTCCAAGAAGTAAGGACTGAACATAATAGTTAAGATTCTCATGTCCCTGCATTCATCCTCACTTTAAGTTCTGATAATATTCAATACCGCATGCAAAAATGCATCAAAACCCTTGAGAATATGAGAAAATTACTCAAAAATCATAAAATAGTCCAATAATGACGAAATAATGATGTATACTTTTAGAAAATGACAAAAGATGAACGAAAAAAATGACGTAATAAATTAGTATATGTACAATATGAGAACTACGATCAGGATTTCTGTATAAGTTAGCAATGTTTATTAAAAGATGGCACTAACCAATTAAAAGATAGCATGTCCTAAAAATCTGTGCCCTGATTATTATTACATTATTTAAATGACTAAAGAGGAGTGTGCTGGGACACAGTGAAAGACGAGAGATGGTGGATGGACAGGAAACGATGGAGAGGCTTATGTTCCAAGCAGACCCGACCAGCGGTCGGAAACTGCTCAAGATGATGATGATGATTTAAATGACTCATGGTGGTTCCGTATTGATATGTTAGAATAGTTATTAACAAGAAATGAACATCTGCCTGAATCAATACTATACAGATAAAATTAATTATTTAACTTGTTTACAGTACATGTTTCGGGGATTAATTATATTTTATCCCCTTCATCAGCTGTTGAAAAAAACAAAAAACAAAGTGTAGCACAGTAATAAGATATGTATTTAAAACCTAATATGGTGCACCATAAAATTTAGGGTATAAGAATAGAATAAAATGAAGAGAAACAGATGGTGACGGTGATCAGCTGCTCATGACAAATAGTAGTTCCTTGAAATTTTTTTTTTCTATTATAAATATTTTATACATCATTACATACTTTTATTAATCACTATTACCGCTAGTACAGTCCCCTAATAATTGTTTTTTCATTACATTTTCTAGTTTTAATTCTTCCACTTTGTACGTTTTCTTCTTCCCATAAGTTCATCTTTTCACAGTAACGCTCCATTCGTATCAACATCCTTTTCCAGAACTAGCACTGACGTTATTTCATTTCCTACTACCTTCTATTTGAGCTTTGGACTATGCTACCCCAATAAAATTTTAAACAATTGACAAATCACTTTCTAAATGTAACGTTGTCCTAACCACATGTAAGTTTATCATATCTATTTGATTTATGTTCTTTCAATGTCGTTTAAATTAGATTTGCATAATGATTTTTATATATTTTTCATCTTTGTCACTGGTTTAATTTTATCTGTTTTTCCATTGCTTTCTTTCAGACACCATATGCTTTAAACTAACCTATGATCACTTTCCATCACGTCGTGTTTCTTAAAGCCGCTTTGTTTTGAAAAGGCTATATTTGGATCTTTAAGCATACAGGCTCTTCATTGGTTATAGAGCTACACGGATTGGTGAAGTATTCGTGTTACATATCTACCATTTCAAGGAACTACTATTTGTCATCTTGGGCAGCTGATCACCATCACCATCTGTTTCTCTTCATTTTATTCTATTCTTATACCCTAAATTTTATGGTGCACCATATTAGGTTTTAAATACGTATCTTATTACTGTGCTACGCTTTGTTTTTTCAACAGCTGATGAAGGGGATAAAATATAATTAATCCCCGAAACATGTACTGTAAACAAGTTAAATACTTAATTTTATCTGTATAGTATTGATTCAGGCAGATGTTCATCTCTTGTTAATAACTATTCTGATTATTATTATTACAAAAGTTTTATATAGTGTGCATATATTTTATAAACAGCATATATCTAAAAATTTTAGGGAAGAAAGCTTGAAGTGAACAGATCTGATGGCATTCACCTGATTATCAAAAGATGTCATCCAATTAAAACACCTGCTTAGAAAATAATTGTAATTCCCTGTCCAATATAATTAGGCACAGTAATGTGTTGAATGACTGCAAAGTGATTCTCTAATAGATAATTATAGATAATGCACAGAAAACAGTCCAGATGACATTTCACAGAGGAGGGAAACCTCCTACGACAGCACCCATCAAATACCAGAATAAGGAGCTTATTAGGGTCAACTCCTACAAATATCTTGACAAGACCCTGAAAACGAATGGGAAGGTTTTAAACACATAAGAGAAAGAGCATCTGCAGCGATCATGGCGACGAACCAAATTAAAAGCATTCGTGAGCTGTCCTTAGAGACAGCAATAGCCCTTTCCCACATCAAGATCTTTCCCATTATGACTTATGCAATAGACATTATTTGGGAGCATCTCTAAAAGAGAGATCAAGCTTTGATAGAAAGTATGAAAGCGACTTACCTCAAAAAGGTTCTATGTGTATCCAAAAACACTCTATCGCGGTTAACATACGAACTAACACGACAGCCGTTTTACATCGAGGAGCTACGCACGAGAGTGTCAGTGCCTTCTACACCTCATTATCAAGCCTTGCTTCACAAGCTGTACGAGAGAAAAGCAAATACATGGCCAGACTTCTATTGTACTGACGCCATGATCAACCAAGAATGGATGAATTCAAGCTACCAACTGCGTCATACCATGACACGCTTCGCAGTTCATGGATTCCACCACAAGCTGTGCTATAGGAAGAGGTTCCATGAACCAAACGCAAACTGTATATGTGGACTGGGCGGGAAAAAGTGTGAACGCTATCACATGAGATATGCGTCAAAAGAACAATGACTCTTTTGGATCTGTGTACTCAACACTAAAGTTTTTATATATGCACATTGTGCGATATTCCGTTATTAATTTATAGATACTGCAGCATTTAAGAGAGAAATTAATGATTCAAGAAGGAGTGTTGGAAAAACCTGGAGTAAAGCACACTTAGGATGGCCACTGTCAGACCTTCTACAGTAAGGACAATCGCTATGGAACCGAGACTCGCATATGCTGCCTGGATGGCCGGGGCACTGTAGCTAGCCACCTGTCGAGCAAGGCACTGCGCTAGCAGCAGCGTAGCATCCAACTACACTGACCAGCACGAAAAACGCAACACTCAAATTTCTTACAAAAACTGAAATTTATTTCAAATTTATGACACTTTTATAACACTAATCTACTATATGATGATGAAATATTGTAGTACGGTCCCATGTAGGTGTCTAACAATGGAAAATAAAAGATGATTATACACAAAATTAAGCCAGTGATGCACACTTCAAGGAAAGAGCGCTAAAAGAGCGGAAAATTTTGAGTAAGGTCCTAAAGGTCCTCACTTCTGTTTTGATTTTATACACTTCACACATTACTTCACAGACCTTGGAGATGCTCTCGGAGACCTCTGTTTGCATCTTTAAAAGTGTGTTTTGCCACCTCTTGTACCAATGATGGCATTCAACCTTTCAGGGATGCTCCTGATTAATGCTGTAATGTCCTGTTGAGGAATCATCTCCCATTCTTCCAGGAGGACATTCCGTAGGTCCTGTAGGGTCTCTGGATAGCACTGACGGGCTCTTCTCCCCAGCCGGTCCCAAACGTGCTCAAGAGGATTCAAATCAGGGCTTCGAGCAGGCCAAGCCATAGCTGCTTCACCCAAGAACTTTCGCAACATGTGGGCGTGCATTGTCTTGCATTAGTGTGAAATCATCACCAATAAATGAAGCGAAAGGCACAACATGCTCCAGAAGGATTTCCTCTCCATACCGATGTGCAGTGAGGCTCCCATTCTCCACGAAGACCAAATCCGTCCTTGCAGCCATACTGATTCCTGTTCACACCATCACACAACCACCCTGAAATGGCGTCCTGGATGTGCAAGGGGAATACCTTTCCTATGGCCTTTTACAGACCCTCTCTCTTCCGTCAGGTGATCGGAGGCCAAACCGCGACTCATCGGCGAATAACACTTGTTCCCATTGTTGTACTGTCCAGCCATGATGTTCCCTTGTAAAACGTAATCGACTTGTGCGATGTTCTCTGGTAGGTTCTGGGTCTGTAACTGTTCTTCTGGATTGAAGATTGGCTTCTTCCAATCTTCTTCGGACGGTTCTCTCACTAGCATCGACCCCTCGAACTTGGTGGAGTCGATTTCACGCTTCAATGGCGGTGGAGTGACGGTCGTGAAGAACTTGAAGTTGTAAGAAGCGGACATCTCTCTTCGATGTTGTTCTTCTCGGGCCTGATCCTGGTCTCCTTGCAAAGCCTCCAGTTTCCCTGTACCTTCGTACGGTTCTGGAAATCGTGGAAGCTGTAATCCTCAACACTTCTGCAATGTAATGCATGCTGCAACCATCTTCCACCAAAGCAACAACTTTTGCAGCTTGTTCAGGGCTTAAGGGCATGTTTGCTCCAGAAAGCTAATTACGACAATTACAGAAAGATCCAACAAACACATGTGATTGAAAAGGGAACAATTGAAAGTACAACACTAAGCGCTATAAGAGAGGGAACACATTATTGGGTTACATCCAGTGATGTGTTTTCCAGGTTGCGCAGGAAAAATCAATTGAGGCTAGTGCAATCAACAATCAACACTTCATTGTTTGCTTGCAAAGCAACGCCAATAACATACCCCGTCTAAAAAAATAGGTTAAATAATTTCACATCATTTATTGGGTGTTGCGTTTTTCGTGCCGGTCTGTGTAGTTTAACACATTAACACTTTTTAACGTATTTAATAATCATAATTACTTACATGAATTTCAGAGTAGTTGCTGGAAATGCTGTCCTTCATTTTCTAAACACACGTTGTACCAACGTAGGAAGTTTTGGTACACTCACTGTAATTCATCCTCAGTGATATTTCGTATCAGCGCAGTTATTTCGTTCTCACAAACCTCCAGAGTACAGGGATTGTTTCTGTATACCTTTTGTTTGAGGTTCCTCCACAATTAAAAATCGCACGGCGCTAAAACTTACGAACAAATGTACTGCAGACTTCTTCTTGAGAAGATAAGTTTCCATTAGGAAAATTGGATGTTTTGTTCATTACCTAATCATTAGAGCTCGGATGTTTAGGAAAAGTCATATTTTTTTCTTTGCCTCAATTTTCATGCCCGATAGGTTTCTGATGCAAATCAAGTGATTATTGTCACAATTCAGTGGTTTCTATTTGTCATATAAATGCATATTTCGAACATTTTTTTACCATTAGGTCACATTTTGAACATTTTTTGGTAAGAACGTCATATTTCGGTAGTTTGACGGCAGCTGAACGTGTGCAATCATTCTCAACTTACCGAATGGGAACTAGTGTTTACAGAAATTGAATCTGTATGTCCTAACCTCTTCATGTATATTCAGAAAATTAGACTAATATGAAAATAGGAATAAGGAATCTAGTTATTTATTTACATATGTTACGCCCTCATTGGAGCACTTAACCAAAACAAGTATATACATATCTCAAAAACAATATTAAAGATTCAGCTTCTGATTTTTCTTCTTTTCCCAAAACATTTTCATTCTAGTCGACCTTGCCGCTCTCTCTGCATCGCTTATGGTGTAAGTTTTGCGGGTCAAGGTTTTTAAGGGAAGTCGGATGTTCTTGTTTTTCAAGATATTCTTCTCATCTTTGTTAGCAATTTGGGACATTGTCAAGCCGAGTTCATCCAGATCATTTTGAATTTCCATAAACCAAGAGTTCTTTGTTTTACTTTTGAAAAAATAATTAAATAATACTTTTAATTGTCTGGTATCCGGCAGGCGTGAGATATGACAAAAAAAAAAAGCAATTCGCCTTTTTCGCATAGTATCGACTATAGACTCATTTTCTTTATAAACCACTTCATTTGGTAATAGACGCCATTGACCATCCACCAGATGTTTTTTATTAATTATAGTTCTGAGAATTCTTCTATCAATCTTCTGTAATGTGTCAGTAACTGATCGAGTGTTTAACTTGAAAAGTGTTTGACAAGCATATATTGCTTCCGGTTTAATAACTGATTTGTAATGTCGTAATTTGGCATTTATGGAGAGTGTTGTTTTTTTAACTAGACCAAGTAATATATTGCGCTTGTCTTAACTTTGTTGTTCTATTTTCGATTGACGCTTTCTCATTCAAATTCCATGTTATAATCTCCCCTAAATATTTAAATTTACGTACAACTTTAATTTCTTTATTGTTGATCAATGTAATAGCTTGTGTTTCCACATCAAAGGATGCCATTATTTCAGTCTTTTCAAATGAAATTTGAAGTCCTACTTTTGCTGCAATAGACCCAAGTTCTTCAATTTGGTGTTTAGCCTCATCTATACTGGTTGCAAGCAGTGCAAGGTCATCCGCAAAGGCCAAGCAATTCAGTTTTATATTAGTACCAATCTTTACATTTGGAGGACAAGTTTTGTTCCACTCACGCATGATCTTTTCAAGAACACAAATAATAACGGTGATAGACCATCTCCCTGTCGAAGTCCAGTCCGGATATCAAATGGTTCAGACAAGGTGCCTCGAAATTTAACCTTTGATTTAGTACCTTTCAAAGTAACGCCGATGAGGTTGATAAGCTTTTGATGTAACCCAAATTCCCTAAGGATGTTAAGTAATGACCCTCGATGGATACTGTCATAAGCTTTCTTAAAATCCACAAAAGTAATGACCAAATCCTTTTGTCTCATTCTATGATATTTCATTATCCATTTCAGACTGATGATCTGATCCGGACAGCTGCGACCTGGTCGGAACCCTCCTTGATATTCTCCTAGTTCTTGATGGAGTTGTTGTTGAATTCTTGTCAAGATAATTCTAGATAGAATCTTGTATGTTACATCAAGCAAAGAAATCCCACGGTAGTTGTTCGAGTCTGATCTATCACCCTTTTTATGAATTGGGTGGATCACAGCCATTCTCCATTCCTCTGGTATTTGTTCCGAATTCCATACATCGATGAGGCGTTTATGGAGGTTGGAGATGGTTTGTTCATTTGCATATTTCCATAGTTCTGCTACCAATGAATTCTCTCCTGCTGCTCTATAATTTTTGAGCCAATTAATCGCTGCACATACTTCAGTCAAGTCAGGAGGAATAATGTTCTGTAAATTTGTTTTATTTTTTGGATTAGGCTCAAAATCAAGATATTCCTTAGGTTCATCAGCATTTAGTAGTTCTCTAAAATAATCTGCTAGAATTTTAGCATTATCAGTATCATTGTGGGCTAGTTTACCTGATTTATCTTTCATTAATAGTGTAGGAGGGCTGTACTTAGTATGATATTGACGAAATGTCCTGTAATAGTCCCTTGTTTTGTGTTGCTTAAAGGAATCTAGTTAACAATTTAATCTCGAAGGGATTGTCGCTTGGATTTAATTGTTTAAAAGTGGCCATATTGAAATCAGTCATTTTCAGGTCATATTTTGTCATTTTGAGTGATATTTTGTCATTTTTAACCCATTGCTGACCGGATGCCCGGACATGTCACATCCCCTGTGGACCGGACATTTTGCTACTGAGAATATTCCAGTGCACTAGATTATAAAAAAGTACATAATTTTGGAAATAACCTAGATATTATCATTCTAGTTGATATGAGTATACACATACCCCTAGTAGTGCTCATGGGGGTGATGTATTTGTAAACATAACACAATGTGCAATGGCGGCTTACAGAAAGGGCAGATGGAGTATATTTGAGGTTAGATTGGTCAACAATCAAAGTACGGTATGTACTTTGGTTGTTATTACGTCGCCTAGAGACCTGAATATCACTCTCTCATTCAGTTTCTACTAATTCACTATAACTTGTGCCATTTGAACGATAATATAAACGATAAATCTTATCATCTGATTATACAAGTCATCCATCTTGTCATTGATTGAACCAACAGAAGGAAGTTCGATGTTTCGAAACAAAATCAAAGAATAAATTTATTTATTTATCGTATGGCTTTTAGTGCCGGGAGTGTCCGAGGACATGTTCGGCTCGCCTGAGTCTGTAGCTGCTTCCAGCGGACACCCTAAAGGGTGAGCTACGAGTTCCGTTCAATTTCAAGTAGTTCCAACTTTCGCCACCAGATATCAATGATACCTAGTGGTGAACGTTGAAACTTTGATAGAGCGTTCTAACGAAATATAACCTAACAAATTTTGCTTTACACAAGTTTAGTCTGTGAAAGGATCTTTTACTTGCCATAAATCTATGACATGGGACCGCCGGCTTTACTTCCCCTCCGAAGGAAGGCATACTGAAGGATTTTTAACGCTCTTAAAAGAAGGCCATGAATAGACGGAAGATGGCACATATACATCTACAAATGTCCTTCTCAATGTGCTAGACCAGGACCTTCTATAATACCGGACCTGACACCAGCGGCGGGACAGATGAAAGATGGCTGTCGCTGTTGGTGATTACATGCTTTGTTTATAAGTTGAGTCGTTTTGTTTACGATGTGATAGCGGTGTGAATTTCGGTTAGCAATCGTCTCCCTTGATTATCTGTGCCTATTGATTATTGCTTAATGATATTACACGTTCGTGTAAGTAAATGTCTGCAATAGTGCTTCTTAAATACGAGATACCGGTGACTTCTGTTACGCTTGTGATACCATCAATACTATTGCCAATCAGTGGGTAAGTTTGGTCTATATGTTATTCTGTTTAGAGTTTATAAATTATTGGTAATTTATTATGAGCAAGCATAGCAATAATTAACGTATTCCAATTCAAGGTTTAAGAAGATCTGAAAATTGATTACCGTACGTAGGAACATAACCTACTTTTTAAATTGTCTGCAGTGTTCTCTCATCCAATTATACGCCTGCTTGTCCAAGGATATCAATCTTATCACGTACTTGGTGTGGATCCCGTTTTAATAAACTACTAGTAGGCTTACTCATACATAGGTTATGCTAAAATTGTGGTGATATACCTTGAAGCTGTTGTGTGACTGGATCCAAATCCAATTATTATGAAGATAAGCCATTGGTGCCTATTTTCTAATTTCCCATCAGGGGAATTCAACCCACACCCAACTTCACGGGGTTGATGACCAAGAAGTCACAAGCCCATAAAATGAATTAACAGCAGACAAAATCACGTCATGATGTTATTTTGGGTTGGGTTGGATTCTGACACACGTCATGCCTTTGACAGAGTTTGGTTGGTTCTTAAGTTTAGGGGCTGCGACAACGAGGTCATGTAGCCCCGTGTACTTTGGGTGTGTGTAGAATCTGTCTGATAACCGGTGTTAATTGTGATGACTGTATTAGTGTGTGTATCTGTTTTTTAATTTAAGTACAGACTACAACTTAGAATTTTTCAAATAGTTCCTACTTTTGCCGCCAAACGCCACCGTCAACGACTACTAGGCCTAGTTTAGAACTTACCTACTAGACGCCACCGCAGTCGGCTCTTGGCAACGAACGTAGAAACCTAAGAGCGTTGTTTACATTCTTAACCTATCCAATTTAGCTTCACACAGGTGTAATTAGTGGAAGGTTCTTTAACATGCCATAAATCTATGACATGGGACCGCCGGCTTTACTTCCCCTCCGAAGGAAGGCATACTGAGGGATTTTTAACGCTCTTAAAAAATCCGACGGCTTCGGCCGGGTTTGAACCCGCTATCTTGGGCATAGAAGCTCAGCATGCTACCGACTACGCCACCGAAGCCGCCGCGTTTGACAGAGTTCCATTTAATCTCATGAATAGGAATGAATGAATACGACTAGCCTACTTGTTGACGGATTTACAGGAGGCAGTCGTGACCTTATGATAGGAATTACCTAGGCATTTATCTTCAGTATGTGTGGGAACCCATGGTAAACCACTTGCTGGGTGGCTAAGCAGAGAATCGAACCCAACATTTCTCGGTTTACCTCACTGGGCTGTGTGTAGCCCGTTCTTACCCTCAGACTAGAATTGAGATTTCTTGACAGTCAGGAATCAAACTTGGACCCCAGAAGTGACAACCAAGAACTACGCCATCTGGTTGGTCACATTTATTTTTAAGAATAATATGTATGTCTGTTAGGTAGTCAGCCCGAAAGCTGGTTGGATCCTCAAAAGGCACTGCCGTTAGGTTATGTGGGTAGATACCCACAAAAACCCATGGCAGCGCTATATTGAGGCGTACTAGGCAAGAAGGGGAGTGAGGTAGTTTGTCATCATTGCTTTCCTCACTGAGTCAGTACAGCAGTACTAACCCTATGAGTAGAACCTTTCACAGCATCCACAGGCACTTACTGTGCCCTGAATGTCATTACTAAGCACCACCCATACCTCAGTAGCTTCAATATAATCACAGCCATGAGTGAGACTGAGACATCGGTGATACTCTAGCCTGTGCCAACAGGCACTGACTGTGCCCTGAATGTCATTAATCAGCACCACCCACACCTCAGTAGCTTCCATATAATCACAGCCATGAATGAGACTGAGACATCGGCGAAAAGCCTCATTTTACTCCAGCCTGTGCCAACAGAAAAATGCAAATGTACTGCATTCATCAAGAGATGGCAAACATGCCCCGAATAATATGTAACTTACTAAAAAGGGATTGAAATTCCTACAGGAACATTTACAACTTTCCCTGTTCACTCAGCCAAGATATTCTGCAGATCTTTCCTGTGGGCCTCAACATTATTTTATTTTATTCCTTTCCTGATGAAAGTCCGGTGGTACCTTACTTGAACTCCTAGGGCACCTCCCCATGCCTGTCCCTTACACGGCTACACACACTACTACATTCATCACGTAATCGGAGGAATTCAACCCACACACAACTGCACGGGGCTGATGACCAAGATGTCCCAAGCCCATAAAATGAATTAACAGCATACAAAATCACGTCATGATGTTATTTTGTGTTGTGTTGGATTGTGACACACGTCAGGCGTTTGATGTCCGACCACCAACTACGGTGGCCATCTTGTTTTGCAGTGTCAGGTCCGGTAGTATAGAAGGTCCTGGCTAGACCGAAATAGTTCAATACAAGGTCAAGAGATGTCGCAGGAAGACCGAAAACACTGACGTGCATAAAACCGAGATTTCTCGGGGCCCGTCTTCCATGTGTTAAGGTCATATTTACTTGCATATTTGGGCTAATTTTAGGTCTTGAACATCCAAGCCCTAATAATCATGTTGAGATGATACGAGGTAGGCTACATTACTTCACGGCAAGTCTTAATTATCACAGCTAAGGTATCTTGCCAGCTGTGTCTGTAATAAATGCCATGACAGCATCCAGGGCTTCACAGCACGCTGTTGTAATCGGCACATGCTATAAATGTGACGGTGAGTCATTGCGACATGTCTGTAGCACGGCCATTGGAAAGCCCTGTTCTATAAGGATGGTCCTCATTGTAGCTGCTCCTTGCCTTAACATGCACAGATACACTGCTGGGAAGCCTCCCAGTTACCACTTTATAATGATGGAAATAAATAGTTCAGTGCTGACCTGCAGGGATCATAGTCTTCTTGAGAAACAACTCGTACACGATGAGATGCGCTATACTGCAAGTAAGAGCTGTGCCTGCAAACAGTTTGAATGCTGTCCTTCCTCCCACCCACTTGTATAGCAGTCCTCCAATCATACTGCCCAGAGCATAGCCTGGAACAAACAACATCCACTTGGACTAGGTGCTAGATGTAGAGTGGACCTAAAAATGGCCACCAGGGTAAAACCACTCCACAATGCAAAGGAACAATGAGTGATCATCAGTTTCTGCTAAAAATTGGAGGAAACAGTAATAATAATAATAATAATAATAATAATAATAATAATAATAATAATAATATCGTATGGCCTCGGTGCCGGGTGCAAGCTTTGTTATATGACACCCAAAGGGTCGAATTTCGTTGTTCCTTGAAGCACTATGACAGTCAAGAAGGTTAGATATCTAAGCTCCTTGAACACTAAAGCGCTTTCTAGTAGAGAAATGAGGAACTTTGTGTTGGCGGAAACTCCCGAGATTAATTTTGCCATTATGAACACGGCCTACTGAATTCAAATGGGTTCTTTGACATGCCAACATCGTATGACATGGTGTTGTAATTTTTTCCGCCTTTCAAAAATCACTTACCATGGCCAGGAGCGAACCTGCACGCTTGGGGTTAGTAGACCGACACGTTGACCACTCACCCACCGTGGCAAGTGGGGGAAACAGTGATGAAGGAGCATTAAATGTTGGTAAAAAACATGGGTTTCCACTGGTTGTAGTACTTTTGTAACGGGCAGGAAATGGCCGAGGATGAATCCCAAACAAGATTGAGTATGACACTTGCTGGCACAAGATCAGGGACTGACTCTATGGTGTTTTGTGGATGTGGCAGTGGTTCTGTAATTGATTCCTTAAGTGTCCTCTGTTGATAGTTACCAGCAGTTTCATGAACATTGCCAAAAGTGTGGCATGGGGGATGATGAGTATTTTAAAACACATAGGCCTCTTCACTTTCTTTGTTTGCTGATATCATCCACCAATCTTTTATACACATACAGTAACTATTCTAGGGGGCAGACAGTTCACCTTGCTGTTCCACCCCTTTAATTTGTTATTAATTCGTTTTAGGGGCTTGAAACATGTTGATCATTAGTCCTGTGTACTTGGGTGTGTGTTCAATTTGTCTGACAACCTGTGTTTCTGTGGTGACTGTAGTAAAGTGTGTAACGTATATATTAGAGTTGGGAATGGAGTTTGAACTAAGGTACTATCCCAACATTTGCCAGGAGGGAGTGCGGAAAAAACAAACTTGGGAGAGCTGCTGTATGCACCGTGATTCGAACTGTGACTCCGTGATTGTGGTGAGTGATTCAATGTTCAAAGCTAAAACACAGCAGGCCACTCCTTAAAACAATATAATCATATAAATAATTCATTCTTTTGGGCTAATGCCGTGTGTATTTTTAATTTAAAACCATACGTTTCGGAGAAACCTTGCCTCCTTTTTCAATGGAAATAAACAATGTGGCCAAAGAAAGTATATCAATGAGATTACAAAAAATATAGATAAATTCCTCTGTTCGTCACCAGAGAGCAGCTGCCAGAAATAACTGTATGGACCATGGTGGAACGGCGGACAGAGTAGCTGCTCTCTGGTGACGAACAGAGGAATTTATCTATATTTTTTGTAATCTCATTGATATACTTTCTTTGGCCACATTGTTTATTTCCATTGAAAAAGGAGGCAAGGTTTCTCCGAAACGTATGGTTTTAAATTAAAAATACACACGGCATTAGCCCAAAAGAATGAATTATTTATATAATAATCCGGGCCGTGAAAGCCTTAATATGCAAATATAATCATAACTAAATTTTTTTTTAAATTAGGTTAACCAAGATATGAGGGTAAGTAATTGCTAATTTGAAGCATATGAGTTGAAAATCTGAAAATTAGTTGGAAAGAAATAGTTGTGAATGAAGAAGTATTTAGAAGAACAGGAGAAAGGAGATGTTTTATGACACAAATAAAAAGATAGCGGGTTCATCTAATAGGACATTATTGCACAATATACTTGTAATTAAGGGTTCCATAGGGGGCAAAAATTATAGTCTACGTCCAAAACAAGAGTACATGATGCAAATATTAGAAATGTGATTCCAACTACAAACTGAAAAGGAAAGCAGAGAAGCAAGAAGAATGGAGAGCTGTTACCAACCAGCTACTTGGCTGACAACTAGAGAAATAGTTGAAAATGAGATAACCCTCTGGACTCCAGTACTTTGGGCAGAGTGTGTTCTGGATTTCACTACAATAGTCCATACATGTGAGTAGTGCATGGCCGCTTATGGAGCTCATAACTCAACTCTTATGAGTTGCAATCTAACGATTCATGATTTATGATTGTCATTCGTTTTATTGTTACTACTTCACTTATCACTTCGTTTGACCGAATAAAGATGAGAATGGTGTTCCCGATACTCATTTCCTATTAACCTTACCATGTATATATTTCTCTCTAATGTGGATTTATTCTTACCAAAGCCATCATCCATGCCAGCAACAATCCCTTGCATGGTAGCCGAGGTGCCCGGAGGTGAAACAGCACTGGCATAGGCGACAATGGTGGTGTAGCACATGGCATAGGTAGGTCCTTGCATGAAGAGTTCGATGGGTAGGACCAACCATGGAGATGTGATGAAGGATATTAGTGCTAAACGTACAGCATAAGCCAGGAAGCAAAGGGTCAGAGAATGACCATAGCCTATCAGACGCAGGATCTTACCTAAAACAGCACCACACATATTGATGAACTTATTTCCAAAAGAAAATACAAATACAGTATAAGCCCGATATACCACGGATGAACTATGTCTCCCAAAATAAAATAAAATACTGTATCATTTATGAATGATTTTTGCACTCTCAGTGGTATTTTATAAACTTAAAAAAACTTAATACAGTCTGCATGTAGCGTTTCTGCAGTATAATAATTTACTGCTAGAAACTTCAAGCTCTCTATATAATAACCAAAAGAGATGGACGTAATTTAACTCAATCTTTATCAACATACATACTGTATCAAAATTGTTGCTAGACAGACGCTTTGAATACACATCTGACGGTTAACATTGTGACACAGTCAACAAAGTCACTTCGCAAAAATACAGGGTCATCAATTTAAGTCTCGCATCCGATACCGATCGGCAAGCTCTCGCGCTGACACCCGCTCGCTGGCTGGTAAAAAGTGCGCTACTTCTCCCCACTACTTCGCGTCAACATACAGTCATTTAATAGCAATTTCTAGTGAAAATAATTATCTACAAACTTACCTGGTTTTACAAGAAATGTTCAAAGTGTTGTCCGTCAGCTCGCAAGCATGCCTGGCACCTCGTAAACAAGTTTCTAGACACACGGCGAATTTCTTCCTGGGTGACGTTCGTTATAACTTGGCGAATATTTTCTTTTAACTCCTCACTTGTGAGGATTGTTTGCATATGAATCGAAAACGGCACTCTCTAACAGAAGAATACTTCGCATAAGAAAGCACAATGAATACACGTTGTTCTATAGAAAACATCACTTCGCATAACAAAGCACAATGAATACACGTTGTTGTATAGAAACATCACTTTAAGGCAACACATAAACTGTAAAATTGCCCCGAGACTGCACTGTATGTTAGGTCAAATCAACTAGCACTTCACAAGCTTGAATACGCCGGAGATACTGACAGCTTATTGCAACATTGCCGATCGCAGCGCACGTGTTCATTGCGGGGAGAACGCCAAGGCCACCTTCACCGGCCTAGCGGCGCGTACACGCGGGAAATAAAATGATGACCCGGTAGAAATGAGCACAACTATCATGTATCATAAATTATTCATTCATTGTCTTGATTTCTGTGTGCACATTGCGATCAGGGGCGGATTTACGTATAGGCTGTATAGGCGGCAAATTTTGACTAAATGTTTTTAATTAAAAAGAAAAAGAAAAATATATTTTATTTAAAAAATAAAAATTTGAAATCTGAATATGTTCATGCATCTACAAGAGTAATGAGCGCCCCTTAGAGACAATCCAATACCACCCATGTGACATATTATAAGACTGAGAAATAGTGGGTCATCTGTTTCCGTCTCTGTGTGGTCGAAGCCTCGTTTAGATGGAGACTGGACTGATTATCTTGGGGGGCGCTCTGGTTGTTTTGCGTGGCTGGTACCTCTACCATGTTTTGTGTGGCTGGTGACTTTATCGTGGTAGCTTTGCTAATTTTTTTGCTGCGTCTGCATGGAGGGCTCCTGTTTTCTATGGTTGTTCGGCTTATTGTGGCTGCTGTTTTTGGTTCTTGCCGGGGGGAGAAAGGTTTTTCCCATCTCCCTGGCTACCGGTGCTGCTTCTTGTACTCTTTCTATGAGGGTGGATTCCATGTTCTATTTCAATTGCTCTATGGATGATTGCATGGATTCTGTGCTTTCCACAGCATTGGTTTGCATTCTTTGCATAACCACTTGAGTCTGCAGTTAGCCCTCGTAAGCGTGTCTAGCTCGCCTTGCGTCAGACCCGCACATTTCTTATGTTCCCTTCTTTCGCATGCCTCGCATGTAGCTGAGTCCCCATCTTCTTCTGTTCTGCATTTGCATTTTCTACAGAGCTCTGTAGGGTCCTTTACTGCATTCTCGGTGACAGAGGAGGGGCAGAATTTTTGATGAAACAGGTGATTGGTCTCGGTCCAGTGTGGATTTACTTCGTGTGAGGCTTAGAAAAGCCTTGTTACGTTTCTAACAGAAGACTGGGTTCGGTCGGGTACGGTTATGTTTCATACAGAGCTAGACTTCTATGTATGCATCTTTTGTGCGATGGCGTTCACAGAAATTGTTCTCCGGTATGGTTATGTTTCATACGAAGCTGGACTGCTATGTGTGCGTCTTGTGTGCGAGGGCATTCACAGAAATTGTTCTGCAAGTGTTCGAGTTGTTAATTGCTGGAGTTTAGTCTATCTGACCACACCAAATTCTTTGTGAGGACTGGTCTTTGTTTCCTGCTTATAAACTATTATTCACCTTCTTTGTTGCGAGTCTCTTGACGTCTTTCTGATGTTGATATCTATTGTCAATTTATCTAATAGATTGCACATCATTGAACTACAGTTAACTGTCTATAATTCCAATTATAAGAGAGCTAAAATTTGGCGCGTCACAACACATTCATTTTTCGTTTAAAAATTGAAAATGGATGGGCTTAAAAGATTAAGTGGTGCTCAATGTAGAAAGCAAGCATCTGAAAAGGCGCAAAAACAAGAAAACGTCTTGGCTAAAACGCCAAAAAATGATAATTTTTTTTAAACCTTCGACAAGTAAGTTGCTCAAAATAATAATTGAATAATGAAATAAATCAGTTTTCCAAATGCAATGAACTGACGTTTTTATGTGCATAAGAATAATAAACAACAATCCTCTCGCAGAGTACACAACATGCACTGCACATTCGTAGAATTTGGTTGGTACACAAGCTGCAGAAAGCTGTACAGAAGCGAGTATGTTTTTTGAATTGGTCCAGGAGTTGTATAATTTCTTTTCAGATTAGACAGAAAGATGGTCTGTTTTGCAGCATTTTGCTGATTCAAAATCAAACTAAAATCATTGTCTACAACTCGTTGTTCTGCATGTGCTGATGCGGTTTCTGTTCTGGTTGAATTTTGGAACGAAATAATAAATGCTTTATTAGCTTTTGAAGAAAAACCCAACGAAAAAGCAATAGTTTGAAATAAAACTACAGGCCTTCAGAATAATATGGAACGACTAGATAGTGCATTTATGCTAAGTACTTAGCCTGTTTTACTTGAACGATCCGATGCTACAAGTCAGAAATTACAAGCCATGGATAACAGCATTTCAGGTATTTTGGATTTGTACAAATCGTTGGTTGGTTTTGTAGAAGATGCTCGGAAAAATATTGAACTTTATGAAGAAATAGCACGGAAAATTTCTACCCCCCAGGAGTTTGAAAAAGACGTTCGTAGGAAGAAACAAAGAAAATTAATGTCTGATGTATTGTATGAAGATGATGTTGAGCTAGGTGGAAGAGAGAATTTCAGAGTAAATACTTTCAATATAATTTTGGATAGACTCTATACAGATTTGAAGGACAAATGCGCCGATTATGGAAGAATTTTTCAAAAATATATCGCGCTTATCGAATTTGGTACGTTGAATGAACCTGAATTAAGGAAACATGCGGCAACATTACAAGAATATTTTCCAAATTATATAGAACAAATATTTATAAACGAGTTGTGCCACTTTCAAAAATATTGCCAAGTAAAAGAAAATTGAAAATTACCCGCCTTTAGAAATATTAAAATTTATTCGACAGTATGATCTGCAAGGAGTATTTCAAAATGTTGAAATAGCCTGCCGCTTGTAGAACTGCACAGCAGTTACCAACTGCAGTGCCGAACGCTCGTTTTCATGTTTAAAATGCATAAAAGACTATTTGAGCTCAACCACAAGCCAGAATCGTTTGGTTTGTCAAATGATTTTGGCAATTGAAGCAGAATTAATGTGTCAGATATGGAATTTGACGATATTATCAAAACTTTTGCTGAAAGAAAATCACGGAGAAAGATTTTGGTTAGCAGACCTAGATCTTAAGTTATACCTACATATAAAAATTGTTAATAGATTGCCTTACTAACTACCACTCAATTTACACACAAAACTAAAACATGGGGGGGGGGGGGTCAATTTTAATTTTGCCTAGGGGCGCCAAAAAGTAAAATCCGCCCCTGATTGCGATGTCACAGAAACGGAAAGCGTAGCCTATTCTGTGAGTGATAAACTAAAAATTATTAATAATAAACAATAATGTAATACAATTAATGTTTCTTTCAACTGTTACGGCTTTAAAAACAAGATTATGCACTTTAAGTGATTATCTAAGAAGCGAACACACAGTTTACCAGGAAAAGCAGTAGAGGTATAGAGGCATTTAAACTCAATCAAGATTTTACAGCATTTCACAAGCTATTGGTAAATTTCACACAGTTTGATGGGAAAAACTGGAACGTTAGGCAGTGCTAAATTCAAGATATTCACCTGACAGCATGAAGAATATGACCTCCCCAACTAATGTCTCTGCAGCTATCACAAGGCCTTCCAATATTTTCATGTTGGCCATGTCACCAGTCACTGAGGCAAGGTCTTCTAAATACCTGCAGCAGACCTAACCTTGAAGTCACACAATTAGCAAAAATAATAATTACACTCTGTGTATTAATTCCCAAAGTACTGCATTAGGTAAGGGTAGACAATCAACAGTGACTGCAATAGTCTTCAGAATAATCCAGTGTTGGTTGGTGGTTTGCAGTAGGCCTAATCTTGAACAAACATTGCAAGTTTTGCTGTATGGTAGGCTATGTTCTTTGTAAATTAAAAGGACCAAAGATGTGCTTTACTTAAATGGGAAGGCACTCAAAAGAGTAAACAGTTTTTACATATCTAGGAATCACTCTACAGATGAGAGGCAATGTCTTCACGCTTCATACTACCGAAAGGTCTATTGCAGCAATCAGAGCGATAAATGACATAAAGAACTTAAGAAAGATGTCTCTCGAAGCAGCATTGAAGCTATTCAGCATGAAAATACTACCAATAAAAACATATAGTCTATCAAATACTTGGGAACATCTCGAGATTAGAGACCTCCGACTGACTGAGAAGGTGAATGCCACATATCTGAAGAAAGCATTGAGCCTGTCAAAGTACACACTGTCTAGACTCGTATATGAAATGAGTGGCGAGCTATTCCTGATAGAGGAACTGCATCTACAGATGCTCCTCCCAAATACTCCAGCATACCAACAGCTACTTAGGGAGTTGCAGGAGAAGAACCAGAACATATGGGAAGAATTCTGTACGACTGGCATCATGACGTCAAGAAACTGGAGTAGGGCAAACTATGAGTTGTGACACATGTTCACCAGGCTGGCGGTTCATGGATTTCATTACAATCTATGTCAAAAATGACTTACCACAACCCTGTCGAGGACTGCATGTGTGAAAGGTACAATGAAAAATGTCATGAAGTGTCATAAACGAGCAGAATCCCTAACGGTGTTTTGCACAACAGACTGAGAACATTGCATTTAAAAGCTGTAGTGATGAAGATTTGATTTCTGGTACATACAAGTATTTGAGAATCGTAACAATCATACGACTTTGTACTATTTATATATATATTTATATTTTGGCCATTGGCATCTTTCATTAAATTATGAAATCGTTATTAATGAATTGTCATAACCTAGGTAGATTGAGTTCACATAGAGACAGTGTAGAAGTAGAAATTAAAACCAGGATTAATACTGCAGGGTGAATACAGTGATACTGTGATCTGCTATTTGAATTTTGTTGGCATGTTGTGATGTGCTATTGTATTGTGTTGGAAGGCTTCCTTGCTAAACAGGGTGGACGTGTTTGAAATTAAATGAATGTTAAGTACAGTATCTATTGGATCCATTCAAGTTTCATCCCACCATTGTTGTCTCTCTTCCAAACTGCTGAGGTTGATATTCAAATTTGCAGTTTCTATCTGTAACTCATTTGCTGAAAAAATTCAGATTATGGTAATGAAGTATCAGTGGTCATATGAATGAACCTGGATGTATGATGTCATGTTAATGAAGAGAGAACTCCAAATCAGAGTAAACTTTTCAGAAAGTTATGCTGAGTTTTCCAATTTTCTAACAGAGAAAAACAGTGAAGGAATGCTGAAAGCAGCAAAGAAGATCACAAAATATGCATAGAAAAATGGAGATTGAGTGTGCAACACATCATCAAATTTCAAAAATTCAGTTTGCCACGGTTATCGAGTCGGTCTACTAACCCGAAGATTGCAGGTTCGCTCCTGGCCGTGGTAAGTGAATTTTGAAAGGCGGCAAAAATACGATACGCATGTCATACGATGTTGACATGTCAAAGAACCCATTTGAATTCAGTAGGCCGAGTTCATAATGGCAAAATTAATCTCGGGAGTTTCCGCCAACACAAAGTTCCTCATTTCTCTACTAGAAAGCGCTACAGTGTTCAAGGAGCTTAGATATCTAACATCTAACCTCCTTGGCTTTCATAGTCGAGGAACAACGAAATTCGACATGCAAGCTACCCTCTGGGTGTCAAATAACAAAGCTTGCACCCGGCACCTGAGGCCATACAATATTTATTAATTCAGTATTGCCAGCGAGTTGTCCCAGTTGCTGAGGTACCGGTACATACTTGCCACTGCAAAGCTACTATGATGCCACAAGCAGTGTCAGCTATGCTCCCCTGATTGGGGCGAAACGATGGCAATACTGAATTCAGCTAACTGGATCAATTTTTTGAAATCTTTGTAATTTGATGAAGTATTTTTATGCTTATTAAAAAAAAACAGTATTCTTTGGGAAACAGTTGTTCCAATACTACAGTATGCAAGGTAAGGATATGGTATATTGGCTTTCATGGCCAGTGAAACCAAGAGCCCACTAAAATTATTATATTTTCTTTTCTAATTTAGTTTATTTATTTTAGTATAAGTTAATAGAAACTTGGTGTCCTAGAAAAAATTGCTGAGTTTTAAGGTAAGGATATGTTTTTCAGTTTCACTTTTTTATGCTAGTCTTTTAAGTGGTATCATACTGTTCCCTTCAAAAAATTGGAGTGTGATTTATGATTATTTTAATGAACATCTTATAAGAACACTTCATCTTTTGAAAAAATCTCAGATTAATTTTATTGTCTTCTGTTCCTGGGTACTTATGGGATGTCCAGCCGAGGAATCCTTCGAAGATGGCAATCCTAGTAGCTGTTCATTGTCAACAAAAGAATGATGAAATGCACTAACAATGTACACTTACAAAGTAATTAATACAATGGTATTCTCTGTGAACAAAACAACAATAGTAAACATTGAGATCAGTGTGAGATAGAAGGTGTCATAAGAACATATGGTGCTTTCTTATCGAAATAGAGCACAAAAATTGGCTTATGTTAATCTAGTTCTTACATGGTATTGGTTCATATTGAAAGTGCGTGGGATTGATGGCCATGATGTCCCAAACCTCTAAATAAAGCTACAGCTATAATCAGTATAGGTGAAAAAAAAAAGCTTCTACTTTGCTAAGTCTATATGCCGATATACCTACCAGAATAAGAAGTAGATGATGAAGCTATCAGTGATCCCTGCGAAGACAGCAAACACCAAGAAGATTGCGATATGCTTATGCCTAATCAGTTTCCCCAGATCCTTGAAGATGTTTTCTGAGCGAGGGATAACAGGCAGCTGAAACAACAATAAAATCAATTATGCACCAACGAATTAAATAATATGAATGATATAAGCTTACATATTCTCTCCAATTATTAATCTACCTTATACCTTATATTACCTAGTATGCCTCATTATACTGCTGCCTATGGTGGAACGTTTTGAGGATCCAATCAGCCTCTTAGCTGACTACCTTGCTAAGCCATAACCAATGGTTTTGAGGCAAGAAAGGTCACTGGGGTAGCATTTATTGATCTAACGGCAGCCTACGACACCATCAACCATCAAATGCTCCTGCGTAAACTGTATGAAATAACTAAAGATTACCATCTCACACGAATGATTCAATATCTACTTCAAAATAGACAGTTTTTCATAGAATTTCAAGGTCAGCGCAGTCGATGGAGGGTCCAAAAGAACGGATTACCACAGGGCAGTGTTCTAGCTCCCTTATTATTCAACATTTATACCAATGATCAACCCCTGCCAAATAACACACAAAGTTTCATCTATGCTGATGATCTTGCCCTTTCATGCCAGAGTGAGACATTTGAACAGGTGGAGTCTAATCTCAACGCTGCTTTGGAAGAGCCTGACACATACTATCGTAAGAACCAGTTAAAACCAAATCCTAGCAAAACACAAGCATGTGCATTCCACCTAAAGCACAGACAGGCCTCCAGGAAACTTCAAGTGACCTGGAGAGGAGTGCAGTTAGAACACAATTTCCTGCCTAAATATCTTGGCGTTACTCTTGACCGCACGCTGACCTTTAAACGGCACTGTCTGAACGTAAAACAAAAAGTATCTGGAAGGAACAACATTTTGCGCAAAGTCACTGGATCATCCTGGGGTGCAGCAGCAAAAACAGTCAAAATCTTTGTGTTACGCGGCAGGTGAATATGCTAGCCCAGTGTGGCATAATTCTGCACATGCTAAACAAGTTGATATCGCCCTAAATGAGTCTTGCAGACTCATCACTGGATGTCTGAAACCTACACCGCGGGATAAGCTCCACTACTTAGCTGGAATTGCCCCTCCAGACATCAGGCGCGAAGTAGCTGCATAGAGAGAAAGGTGTAAGGCATCTACCTCCGATAAACATCCCCTACATAATCATCATCCTCCTCCTCCAATACTGAAGTCCAGGGAAAGTTTCATGAGGACAACAGTTAACATTGGCCAACGGATAAATTCCAGGTTATCTGTGTGGAAGATGAGATCTGAACACCATTGGATGACACCATCGGAACATCTAGCTGCTGGTTTCACTGAAGAATGGCCAGTGTGGAAAACTCTGAACAGGCTCAGAACAGGGGTTGCAAGGTCAAAAGACAACTTGAGGAAATGGGGTTATTCCACATCATCAACCCTCTGCGAATGCGGGGCTCAACAAACTACGGACTACCTATACCAGTGCAGATTATGTCCTGCAAGATGCACCATCGGTGATCTGATGTCCGCAAGATCTGAAGCCATAGAAATTGCCAAATACTGGGCTAAAGTTGCTTAGACCTTTGTTTTGTTTTCCTACTTCATTTAACATTCCTTAACGTAATATTACTTTCAATTTCAAATAGTTTGTGTTATTCTTATTATGTGTATGTACATATCTATGTATTTTTTGTATGTTAAATAGTCTGATGCTTTTGACTCGAGTAAATAAACCAATATCCCTACTTTTTGTTCTCAGCAGAAAAGTGAATTCAATCTTCAAACATATCATATGACTTGTTTGTCTAACCTATCTCAATGGGGTTGGGGATGTGATGAATTTCTATGTGGCAGACGGTTTTTATGGCTGGAAGTCCTTCCTTATGCCATTCTCATGAGAGGAGTTAATGAGAAATTAAATGAATGAAGATGAATAAAACTGGGCCAGGAGTAGAAAGGAGGAGGCCATGACCTATTAGAAGGTACCATCCTGGCATTTGCCTGGGACTAAAAGTGAGAAACCACGGAAAACCACTTCTAGGATGAACCTGCCTCTTCTCAGTTTTGCCTCACGATGCTGAGTGTAGCCCGTTCTAGTCCTCAAACCAGGATTAAATTTCTAGGCAGAGCCGGCAATCAAATCTGGACCTCCAGGATGAAAACCAAGAATGCTAGCCGCTACACCACAAGGGGGTCCTAGTCAGTTTAAACAGCCCACTCTCATTTGCACTGGTGGAGATAGCACCACATAGGCCATAAAGGGAAGTGTGGGAGTAGAAATGCTGAGATCTTGAAACGAGAATGTTGACTCTCTTCCTCGGTGACACATTAACCCCAAAGCTGATTCGGTATTAGTAATTGACAAACAGCTAAATATCATTTTGGTACTAACACAAACATTTTCAAGGGAAGATAAGTTTAGCGCTTCCAAATTTTTACACGATATCTCCACCTATTCAGTCACAAACACTACAAACACTACTTCAAGATAGCTCAATGGACAGAATCTGCTTCACTGGGGTGTGAAGCATACTGGTTGGTTTGAATAACGCATCTGAATGCGATTAAACACAACAAATATTCAGCTATATGCGAACACATGTATGATAACAACCTTTGCTTCAGTAACATGGAAACAGACTTGAAAATTCTACACCATGAAGCAAAGGGCAGAGCTCTCGATATTAAAGAATCCGTAGAAATATAGAGAGATCATCCAGCGAATATGAATGAACTCATGTTTTTAGAAAAGTCCCCACTTTCAGTGTTGCTAAATAAAGTAAATCCACACTCGTAACGAAAATGAGGTAATGAATGCATACGGGAAAGAATAATTTGGGAAATATGTTATAGGAGGAGGATGCACCATGTGATATTTCTCAACAAACCAAGACCTGAAAGTAGGCAGTATTGGAGAGACCTGTTCCATCTAATAAACTGGTTGCAAGCATATATGGATTTTATCTAGACTGTGGCAGATGGGTTAAATGGCCAGCAATAGTAATGAGAATAGTTCCAGAATCCAGAGCATACAACATTCTTCATAAGTCATTCCAACCTCAGTTAGTTAACTTCCGTTAACAGATGCCGCGGACAATGATACTCAGACAATACACACATGTGCATAATACTCCTATATAATTCACAATCTCTTACAAAACAAACTAACCTTATATAATGAGATTCAAATTGTGAATCGTAATATAAACACCAGCTAAACACACTCATCATCTTCTTTGCATTTTCGCATTTATGTGGGGTCTGCCTTCCTGCAATGATTCCTCCACTTCAATCGATCCATAGCGTCCCAAGGGCGGAGTTTAGTGAGCCGCATGTCATCTCTCACCCTATCCTGCCAGCGTGTTTGAGGTCGACGACCCTCCACGTTCAGTTGAAGGGCAGTCTTTGCAACTGAGGTTTCTCTGCTACGGAGCACATGTCCATACCACCGCAACCAACTAAACACACTGCACTTACAGTATTTGTAGTTAGATAATATTTGTAAATAAATTTAAACCTCAACCCAGTGATCAGTATCTGATGATGACCGCTTGAAGGTCGAAACACGTAATCCTAAATTTTCCCTATTATAAAAGTGATCAATACTAATACATGGAATGATGTAATTCCAGGAGTGTTATTTACTTATTATTCATGTACCCCGCCCAATCATTGGGCAAATTTGTGTTGACCGACTGAAGAGTTACAACTGACAGTTTGTATTGGCAACACTGAAGGAATGGCTTCAAAACTTTACATTCCTAAGTTAATCCGAATCTCATCCCCAATTTACAAATAATACACTAGTACAGCCATCACAATAATACAGGTTATCATACAAGTGTATAAATAATTCATGTCACATTTATTTCAGGTTAGGGTGATAAAATAATTGTTACTTCCCACCCAATCTAATTGGGCACTCATGTGTTGACCAACTGAAAAGGAATTCTGTTGATTGTAAACTCAATCAAGAACTGCATGTTAAGAAGGGAGCTGAATTGGTAAACAAATACAGAGGAGCTACAGTACATTGGCTGGATAGGGGATGGTGAAAAGGTGCCTCATACACCCCGACCTGACTGGAGCAGGACAAGGAAAATTAGGGATGATGGATGGTAATGATGATAATTAGTGTTTTAAGGGGCCTAACATCTAGGTTATCGGGCCAATGTTGATGGTAATGATGATGGTGGTGGATGAAGGTGGTGACGATGATGATGTTGGAGATAATAATAATAATATCGTATGGCCTTGGGTGCCGGGTGCAAGCTTTGTTATTTGACACACAAAGGGTAGCTTGCATGCTGTTCCTTGAAGCACTATGAAAGTCAAGGAGGTTAGATATCTAAGATCCTTGAACACTATAGCGCTTTCTAGTAGAGAAATGAGGAACTTTGTGTTGGCGGAAACTCCCGAGATTAATTTTGCCATTATGAACACGGCCTACTGAATTAAAATGGGTTCTTTGACATGCCAACATCGTATGACATGGTGTCGTAATTTTTGCTGCCTTTCAAAAATCACTTACCACGGCCAGGAGCGAACCTGCAAGCTTGGGGGTTAGTAGACCAACACGTTGACCACTCACCCACCGTGGCAAGCATGTTGGAGCTGATGATGATGGTGATGATGATGATGGTAATGGAGATGATGGTAATGGAGATGATGGTAATGATGATGGTGATAATGATGATGGTGATGCTGATGGTGATAATGATGATGGTGATGCTGATGATGGTAATGATCATGGTGATAATGATGATGGTGGTGATGAAGGAAATGATGATGGTAATGATGATGGTAATGATGATGTTAATGATGATGATGATGATGATGATGATGATGATGATGAAGATGGTGAATATGATGGAGGTGGCAGATGATGAGGATGATGATGATAATCTGGAAAAGGTTATGGTGTTGTAGAACCAAAACATATAATCATGGATATGTTTCTATTCATAATTCAAGTATAAGTATTGCCTTTGAATTTTGTATCTGATCAGGCACTCTTCAACGAGTGGGTACTTGTTGCCATGGTAACCAGGTGTCAGAAATGTATTGATGCAAAACTGTCCATGCTAATCCCAGACCAAAAACATATTCATGTTAAAAGAAAAAGTAAAGTGATTTCCAACTTTCACTTAACCTTCAAGCAGCAAACACTTGGGAACTGTATTGACAGATGAGATGACAGATACTGTACCTCGAGTTTTAAACAGCAGAGGAAGTCGATAACACCAAATACAAAGACGAGTATAAATGCTGGAGTGTAGTCCTTGGTAGCATTGCCACCAGACCACTTATCAACAGCCAAACCAGACAGGAGGGCAATTATTCCGAACCCTAAAGTGCCCCACACTCTCTGCATTCCATAGCCCATCTCTCCTCCAGTGCCTGCAAGGAAACAAGACAAGAAGTCAGCACTGCCCTTATTAGCCCCAGTACCGGTACTTAATGTTGCTCTCATGGTGATGTAAGATCAACTCTGTTTTGTTTTTATTCACTAGTCACTAAGATATTTTTGTGCTATACCAACATGACAGCACACACCAAGGTGCAGCACTAGGTCATGGGGTTTGGTAGGTGAGCAGGTTCAAACCCCATAGTTCGCCATCCTTGTTTATCCATTTTTCCCCATTTTCAACTCCAGGTACTTGCTGGGCAGTACCTTCTAATAGGCCATGGCCACTTCTTTCCAATTCTTTGCCCAATTTCATCCATCTTCAGTATTTCATCTCTCCTTAACTCTTCTCATGAGGTTGGCATCACGAAGGACATTTGGCCGTAAGATCAACACACACATAACTTAGTAATTAATCACATCTCATCATTTTTATTTTTTATTTTTATTATTTTTTTAGCGTGTGGCTTTTAGTGCCGGGAGTGTCCGAGGACCGTTCGGCTCTCCAGTTTTGTAGCTGCTTCGAGACGGACAACCAATGGGTGAGCTACAAGTACCGTTTGGGAAGGAAAGTTGGAATGTAAGGACGAGGAGTTGGAAGGTAGTGGCTGTGGCCTATAGTTAGGGACCAACCCCGGCATTTGCCTGTAAGGAAGATGGGAAACCACAGAAGACCATCTTCAAGGTTGCCGGATTCGAACCTCCTCGCCTCCCGGATGTGAGCGACTGCCATCAGTCATGCTGTAACGACCACGACTAACTCACCCGGTATCTCATCATTGATTCCATTGAAATGGGAATAATAAGGGGGTAGACTTATACTAGCATAACCGACAGGGCTAACGCGCAGTGCTAGGCTATGGGGCCAAGCTACCTGCAAACTCGGTAGATGTAGGTTCAAGCCCCACCGCCAGCTGACCTTGAAATTGTATTCCGTGGTTTCCCATTTTCAACTCCAGGAAAATGCTGGGACAGTACCTTCTGATACCACTAGATTTGTATATATTAGTATATACATATAGGAGGCCAGCCCTGTGGTATTGGGGTAGCGCGCCTGCCTCTCACCCGGAGGCCCCGTGTTCGATTCCTGGCTCCGTCAGGGATTTTATAAACTGCCGTGAGAGCTGGATGGGGTGCACTCAGCCTCATGAGGTCAATTAAGTAGCTGTCTGACAGTCAGGCAGCGCCCCGGTCATGAAAACCAAGATTAACGGCCGAGGGGACCCGATGCGCTGACCACGCACTACCCCAATATCTGCAGGCCAAATGGCTGGGCCCGGTTGCTTGGTAGGCCTAGGCCCTTCATGGGCTGTGCATTTGTTTTATTTTTATTTTTATACATATAGGAAGATACAAGGTGGTAGACATACAATCAATCATTGGATGGGAAAATATGTATAAAAACATGGAGAGAAGACAAACAGGAGTGGGATATCTCATTGAAGAATGCCCCTGATATGCATTATTTTGAGCAACGAACGTAGTGATAGCTGTCTGCCCTTCACATGAGATCAAGAGGACAAAACAAGCTCTCTTCATGGGTGCCTGCAGGGGGGGGGTGTCAATATGGGTCCGTGCCTGCGCCCTGCCCCCTGGATTCCCGAGAATATTTCGATTGTTCAAGGTTACACCAGCTCATTTCATAAATTGAATTTACTGATACTTAACTGATTTAGATGCAGGGATAATTCCACAGTTTTATTTTTTTGGGCAGATGACCTCGTAGTTCCGCCCCTTAAAACAACAATAACAATAATACAGTTTTATTTAACTTAGTAATTTGGGATTATTTAAAAATATCTCCTGTTATTTAGAAAATCGCTGAACTGGATTAACATTAACATTTTATTGAACTGCTTGATTTTTATTTTTGTCGATACATTGTGATACAGCTACTTTTTACCTGTTTTTAAGAAATGAACATTATGACGATGATTCACAAAGAAAAGCGAACTACTATGGACAAAAATTCTTAACTAAAAAGAACTATTCCTCCCATTCATGTCATAAAGATAATGTACCCAACTGTTTCAGAGCAGCCAAATATCAATATCACGAAGCAAGTAAGAAATAAAACTCAAATTGGGGGGGTTGTATGTCTCATCATCACCTAGTGACAGGTAGGTAATGAAATGAAAAATATTACTTGCCCCCCTCCCCCAGGAGAAAATTGGAAGGCGCCCATGGAGCTCTTGTATTGAAGAGTTGTTGGTTGGATCGGATTAATGACATGAAGATGGCAGTGTCCAGCTGTGAAGATTGTCCTCGTCCTTGCTTTTCCCCTACCTACACCTCGCTGCCGTTGTATTTGTTCTTTATCTGAATTTCTGTCCTCCTTGCTGTATTTCCCTACATAGATTTATAAAAGAATGACTTACCAAGTACGTCGAAACAGATGGCATCACTGATGCTGTTGGCAACGTTGAAGCCAATGGTTCCCAGGGACATGAGTATGACAAAGCCCCAGAAGGTGGGGGTGCCGTAGAGGCAGTCAGCTTCCTCACCAGTCTTGTCCAGCACGCAGGTGAAGTTACAAGCCACTACATCGCTCGCATTAAATACAACAGCCAGGTCACTCGAGCACAGTTCAAACTGGTTTGTACTGTTGGATGCTGCATTGGAGAGGATTGCAGACAGACTAGAACCATTATTGTTATTGCTGCACATCCACTCACATGACACTTGTCTCTTCTCGCCACACTGTCTTATTGTCATAGCTTCCTGAAAACAGACCACATGTTGGCACTTGCTATAGCTGGGCTCTCGATCCCTTCTCTTATAAATTATGGCAAGTACTACAGGGTCATTATCTATGTGCGCCCCGATAAACACGGCAAGCTAAGCCGGCTGTGATGGCGCAGATCGTGGGTGCACGTAGCGGGTTCAGCCGGTGCTTGGCGCACACTTTCAAGCTTTTACCAAACATGTTCAATAATATAGGCGATGCTGAAAATGTCCTCCCTCTCTTGTAACACACACCTGACATCTTATTTACGGAGCCTATCTCTTTGAATCGTTTAGCAAGCCTCCTAATTGCACTGGCATTAGGCACAGTACTTCCTGGAAAGTTGATTCGAAATTTTAGTCTCGTTTCAGAACAAGATTTTCTGCTTTTCATATACGAATTAAGGATATACACACATTCGAGCATTGTGAATTAGTGTCTAGGCATGACCAACAATCACAGTAATCACAATACTCACTAAACGTGCAACACTAACGTCTAAGCTATGCAGATACACGTCCATATGAATGACAAAACACGTGTGAACTAACGATATGAGAAAGTGGAGCGCGCCAACCACCGACTGAACCGCGTATGCGCGCCCGCGATCTGCGCCAGTCACAAGCCGGCTTAGCTTGCCGTGTTTATCGGGGCACACATAGATGTATTTAATAATCAATAATGTAATACAATTAATGTTTCTTTCAACTGTTACGACTTTAAAAACACCGATGTGCCAGTATTTTGCCCAGAAGGGGATTTCTCTCATTTAAGCACCATCAAATTTCAACCGACTGCACCATAATTTGAACCTGCAACTTTGGGCACCGTAGGTGACAACCTTATTGCTGAAACACACAGCGGGTTAGAGTACTTTGTGAAACACTAGTGAGGTTTTTTAACACAGTGGTGTCAAACTCCTGCACCACCAGAACACACATGGGGCACTTGATAAGACTAAGGGCATTACTGCAGGTATACAACTTGAGCAAGGGATGGAGAGGCAAGACCGCCAAATGCAGTGCGTAAGCATGATATTTTGTAACCATATGACAGTCTCCAAATATTAAATTCCATTCTGATAATGTTTTATAGTGATTGCTATATAAACAGACAAAGAATTAAGAGCTGAAAATAATCTGATATATTTAAATAATTGGGAAGAAATTTCACCTTATACTAAAACTGAAATATCTTGACAAGTAATTGTGCTACTATGACGTATGTTGGCTTGAGACAAATGCACGTTATGCATTATCCATTAAGTCCCAACTTACTTGATTCTATCATCCATATGTTAAAATAATTGTGAATATTCATTTAATCAAGATCAATCTTCTGGCCAAGCTGTGTGCCGGCCGTAGTGAGGGGAGCAGTGAGTGATGTGTTCTGTAACACGTATGTGTCCAGGAGCCAGATGGCCTGCCCCAGTGCAACATGCAAGCACTGGCTGGCTGGCATTTTTTTTTTCAGGATTCGTTCCTAGAGGTTGTGTGTGCTGTCAGCATGATGATCTTGGAAATCATGGTAATTTAGCTCTGTGTGTAGAATTTGATAATCACCTCTTTGTATTACATAAAGAATTTGTAGCTTAGTTTTATTTTAGAAGCGCCATGTAAATACCAATGTTCATGCCATTCCCTCCAGCAGTTTTGACACCAACTCACAACAAACAGATCTGTTCGAAGGGGTGTGCAAATTATTAGACTCGATGCCTGTTTTCTACCATTTCAATTTTTTTTTATTTTTTTTACTTTTCCTGACTTAATGCAGTAAAATGTTTGCAAGGTACTGGAATTACTTCAAATGTTTAACGAAAAGTCTTAAATGCATTTTCTTTTAAAGAAACTGACAGTAAAAGGATTTCTTTTAAATTTCCACTAAAAGAGGATCCCTGCTAATGCACACGTTTGGTTCGATACTTTCTTCTAGTTTTCGTGTGAATTTAGAGCAGAGATATTCGAAGCTTTTCATTACTGATGCCAACTCTTAAACTATTTAAAAGTTTGCAGGCCGTGGATTTAAATCACCTGATTTAGAGGGTACATTCCAAAGTCAATGAGAAAAGAGTAAATGGGCATAGATCTGGTTACCCTCAGAATCCCCAATACCAAAAATTTCCAGACGCAATTCCCTTTGGGAAAAGTGGTAACTCCATTGCGAAGAAAACATTACTAAGTAGGGTGATAAAGTATGCCATCAGCTGGTGAATAAAATGATTTGGAACAAAAAATGTTGCACACCTCATCCGTTTGAATGGAGAATGCTGGATGTTAATCTTGGACAATCGGAGATCAGGACTGGAAACGGCTTGAAGTGTTCAAGATGTGGGTCTGGAGACGAGTGCCAAGTATTAAGTGGTTTAAAGAGAGAAGAAAACAAAAGCGTCCAGCATGAAATCCAAGGGAATAGATAACTGAAGGCATGATACAGAGAAGAATTCCTAAATTCATTTGCTATATCTTCCAACAAACGCTTTTCTAACCAAACTGTTTGAAGGGAAAATCACGGGGAAGAAAGGCCGAGGGCGACGGAGGAAAATATTCCTTGAAGACTTGGCACCGAATCTTCATTCAGAATCTCATCTGGGATAAATACAAAGTATGAGCCAAATATTCAAAATGTTCAGAATAGAGCTGGTAACAATCGATGTTTGGTTAATAATCGATTATAATCGAATCATTTGAAATTTAATGAAAACGATTAATTGATGGACCATCAAATCGATTAATCGACTGACTGAAAATGGATTAATTGGCTAAACGAAGAATCGATTATTTGATTAGTAGACATGAGATAAGAAAAGAAGTTTAAATGAGAGGCATAGGGTAGAGAGCACAGAAATTCGCATTAATTTCGAAAAGGAAATCACGATATGAATGTTGAATTTCATCGTTAAAGAGTTGTAAGGTTATCATGATAATTTTGTGTACATTTGAAAGGGATTTTAGGTAAATAGAATAACGCTATACTGTATATCATTTATATTTGCAATCATCTCTTTGCCACAGTGAGGAACATATTCTTGTCAGTGTTGGTTAGACGTGGGAGGTCTCCCGATACAGTGCAAATCATTAAAAAATATATTAAAATACAATAATTTGTATAGATGAGGGTAAACACCAAATTGAAGAACTTGGGTCTATCGCAGCATAAGTAGGACTTCAAATTTCATTTGAAAAGACTGAAATAATGGCATCTTTTGATGTGGAAACACAAGCTATTACATTGATCAACAATAAAGAAATTAAAGTTGTACATAAATTTAAATATTTAGGGGAGATTATAACATGGAATTTGAATGAGAAAGCGTCAATCGAAAATAGAACAACAAAGTTAAGACAAGCGCAATATATTACTTGGTCTAGTTACAAAAAAAAAAACACTCTCCATAAATGCCAAATTACGACATTACGAATCAGTTATTAAACCGGAAGCAATATATGCTTGTGAAACACTTTTCAAGTTAAACACTCGATCAGTTACTGACACATTACAGAAGATTGATAGAAGAATTCTCAGAACTATTATTAATAAAAAACATCAGGTGAATGGTCAATGGCGTCTATTACCAAATGAAGTGGTTTATAAAGAAACTGAGTCTATAGTCGATACTATGCGAAAAAGGGGAATTGCTTTTTTTTTGTCATATCTCACGCCTGCCGGATACCAGACAATTAAAAGTATTATTTAATTATTTTTTCAAAAGTAAAACAAAGAACTCTTGGTTTATGGAAATTCAAAATGATCTGGATGAACTCGGCTTGACAATGTCCCAAATTGCTAACAAAGATGAGAAGAATATCTTGAAAAACAAGAACATCCGACTTCCCTTAAAAACCTTTACCCGCAAAACTTACACCACAAGCGATGCAGAGAGAGCGGCAAGGTCGACTAGAATGAAAATGTTTTGGGAAAAGAAGAAAAATAAGAAGCTGAATCTTTAATATTGTTTTTGAGATATGTATATACTTGTTTTGGTTAAGTGCTCCAATGAGGGCATAACATATGTAAATAAATAAATAAATAAATTTGAAAATATTTGAATATTTGAAAATATTTGGTCTCCCATAAGTCCAACCCCTCGTCCACGTCGTGGGAGACGGGCAACGTGACAAAGTAGGGGATCGCCTGTAGGGGCGAAGTATAGTGGGGACTTTGTGTGCCCCGGGACCGTTACGGTAGCTGTGAAGGTCCTACAGGAACCCTGAAAAGTGACGGCTAACGGGGCTCTGGTGAAGCTACGATAGGCCCAGCAAGCCAGTAGTGGATGAAACCAAATGCTTTCAAAAATGGAACGAGCCTCGGACATGATGGATTTAATAGACGACACGGCTGTACACACGGACTAAGATTTGGAACTTTAAACCTAAGAATGCTGACGGGGAAGGTGGAGGAGATAGTGGATATGATGGAAAGAAGGAAGTTGGATTTATTGGGATTGGCAGAAACAAAGTGGAAAGGGGAAGGACGGAGAGAACTGAGAAAAGGCTATAGACTGTACTGGAGTGGGAACGAAGAGGGATGAGGAATGGAGTGGGAGTAGTAGTAGTACGAGATGGTTTAAAAGAAGAAGTGAGGAGAATAAGTGATAGGATGATGAAAGTGAAAGTAGCACTGAGGGGAGGGACCGTAGAAATAGTGCAAGTGTATGCTCCACAAGTAGGCTGCGCCTCTGAAGAGAAGGAGGAGTTTGAAGAGGAATTGCAGAAGCAGCTGGTAGGAAGAAATATGATTGTTATGGGGGATCTCAATGCCCATGTAGGAAGAGAAAGACAAGGTTATGAGAGTGTTCTAGGACCAGAGGGTTGGGGCGGAAGAAATGAGGACGGAAAGAGACTGTTGGACTTCTGCCAGAGGAACAGCCTGCTAGTTGGGAACTCCTGGTTTAAGAAAAGAGAGAGCCACACAATCACATGGTACAGTGATGACTTGACCAGGAAGTCGGTGGTCGACTATATACTATATGAGAAAGAACTAAATAAGAACATCACGGACATCAAGGTTATACCATCGGAGAACCTGGATAGCGACCATCGATTGCTGGTAATGAACCTGAGAGGGAGTAAGGAGAAGAAAGGGACTGAGAACCAGGAAAGACGTATAAGGATATGGAAACTGAAAGAAGGGGATAGAAGGGTCGAGTACCTCAAAATGGTAAAGGAAGGAATTCCAACAGATGAAGAAAGAGGGGTGGAAGAGGAATGGGCTAGATTTAAGAAGACACTAGTAGGTGCAGCAGAAGCAGTATGTGGGAGGACAAGTAGTAAGAAGAGGTGGAAGGAAACACCATGGTGGAATGAGAAGACAAAAGATATAGTAAGGGAAAAGAATAGAGCCTTTAGGAGGTGGTATCAAAATAGGACGGTAGAGACAAGGGAAGAGTACCAGGAAAGAAAGAAGGAGGCGAAGAGAGTGGTGGCTGAGGAGAGAAGGAAGTGGACGGAAGAGTGGACAAAGATGATGAAGGAGGATAGTGAAGGTACAAAACAGGTCCTGTATGGGATGGTAAAAAATAAGAGGCGGAAGGATCCTACGGATTATGTTAGAATGGTGAACAAAAGGGGACAAGAGATAGAAAATAGGGAAGAACTGAAGAAAATGTGGAAAGAATATTTTGAAGAACTACTGAACCCAAATGGAAAAGATGGTGAGGAGGAAGAAATCGGGGAAGAGGAAGATGAACTGCAAACAGAAAAGGACTTAACATGGAAAGAAGTGGAAGATGCAGTGAACAAGATGAAAGGAGGGAAGGCACCGGGTGTGGATGAGTTGAGTGTGGAGATGGTGAGAGCATAAGGAGAGGTGGGGATACAGTGGTTGTACCGAGTGATGAGGACAGCATGGAAGGAAAGGAAGACCCCAGAGGACTGGAAGAAAGGATTAATTGTCCCGATCTTCAAGAAAGGTAGTAGAACAGATTGCAGAAACTATCGGGGAATAACACTGATGAGTCATTGTGCAAAGATCTTCGAGAAAGTTTTGGAAAAGAGAATTAGGACAAGGATAGAAGGAGGGATGAGGGAAGAACAACATGGCTTCAGAGCAGGAAGGTCCACAGTGGATTTGATTTTTGCTGTAAGGCAGTTACAAGAACAGCACTATGAGTATGGAACAGATCTAATGATGGCCTTCCTGGACATTGAGAAAGCATATGACAGTGTATGCAGAAACAAAGTATGGAAGTCCCTGGAGGATAGAGGAGTAGAGAAATGGACTATAAAGAGGATAAAGGAGATGTACAAGGGAAGCGTGAGCTGTGTGAAAGTGGGAGGAGAGAGATCAGACTGGTTGGAACAGAGAAACGGCCTGAAACAAGGAAGTGCACTGTTACCGTTACTTTTCATTGTGGTGATGGATGACATAATGACCCGAGTGGCACAAGTAATTGGGGAAGGAAAGATGAAAGCAATGGTGTTTGCAGATGATTTGATGATTTGGGGAAACAAGGAGGAGGAGGTACAGGAACAGTTGGACGTGTGGGAAGGAATAATACAAGGATATGGGATGAAATTTAGCATAAATAAGAGTGAGATGGTGATCACAACAAGGAAGAAGGAAAGAACCACAACGGGAATAACAATTGGTGGGGAACAGCTGAAGAAAGTGGAGAGTTTCAAGTATCTGGGAAGCCAGATACAAGATAATGGAAGAAACGATAGAGAAATAAATGAGCGGGGGGGGGGGGGGGGGGGGGGGGGGGGCAGGCAGAAGCATTTCGGAGGAGTGTGAGAAGCATGATATGGAGCAAGGATGTCCCTCAGAACAGCAAAAAGATCATATATCGGACGTACTATGTCCTATCCTGACGTATGCCTCGGAGACCTGGGTTATGAAAGGAAGGGAGAAGAGCAAAATACAGGCCAGTGAGATGAGGTTCTTGTGAAGCAGTATTGGAGCTACAAAGATGGACAGAATAAGAAATGAGAGGACCAGAGAATTAATGAAGGAGGAACCATTAGAGGATGGTATAGAGAAATCTAGACTTAGATGGTATGGACATGTAAAACGAATGGAGGAGAAGAGGATACCCAGGAGAGTACACGAGACGAAGTGGGAAGGAAAGAGACCGAGAGGAAGACCGAGAGACAGGTGGCTGAAGGGGGTGGAAGAAAGCGTGAAGAAGAGAGGAGAAGACTGGACAAGGGTGGAGGCCGAGAGATGGTGGGAAGACAGAAGACGTTGGAGAGGCTTGTGTTCCAAACAGACCCGGCCAGTGGCTGGAAACTGTGCAAGATGATGATGATGATGATGAAAATATTTATTTTAACAGACAGATTTATTAAAACCATATTGTATATAAATAATAATGTAATTTGGTTTAATAAGATCCTTGGAATAAGAATAAAAAATGTATTCTTTTTTTAAATTTTATATTGTATTCTTTATTACTCACCTGGAACATACTTCTGAAGCCAAGTTCTAACTGCTGGGTGATCCACCTTTTCAATTAGAATATTTGCACTCAAGAACATTTTTGTAGTATCCATTACAAACTCCGTTCTTTCTTGTTTTGTTTTCTTCCGACGATCGAACGAACTATCGATAGATTCCTGTCATTTAGTAGCTACACTTTTTTCTTTAAGCCGCAAATGCTCCTAATTTTTAAACAATTTTTAGACACTGTGTCTCGTTTCTCCCAATCTACCCGTACATTACAATATTGTTACGTGCCACCGCCTAGTGGCACTTTTGTTAACTGGATTACGGTGGGGGTACAAAGCACAACACCAATTACTGCTTAAAGAAATAATTAACTTTATTGTGGCCAGAAAATTACACTAGTCAGCAAATACAAGCAATTAGGAGCCTTACTCCAGTTTCCTCAAGTCTCTTCCTTGAGCGCTCTTAGCCCCTTTCACTAGTCAACAGACCACAGAAGTTAATCCGTCCTAATGAGTACTGTGGCCCTGACAGAAACTACCTGCTCCTCTCCTTTATGTTCTCCGACCACAATTACTTACGATCACTTGCTGCAGGCTATTTCGCTGTCCACAAGCTGGAGAAACAATGTCACTGGATTTCGTAACTCGCACAGCACTTCGTCACCACACTTCTGTCGCACAAGATAATCGCTCGCACTAGCTCGTAAAACACAACAACAACAACTGCTAGACAGGTCGCACTTATATAGCAGGCCGGTGACTCAATAAATGCTTCTAGATCCATCCAGGGTTCACGGCTTCTCGAGGTTTCCATCGCTGGTCCAGTCACGAATATTCTGGACTATCCCTTTGTCTTAGTAGCCCTGTTGCATAAGGCGCGCGCAATACAGGAGGCAGGACACAGCCCAGCCCTGGGGCAGTTGTGACTCATGCGGCGAGTGATGACACAAACTCACAGCCGTAACACCACCCCCTTCCTAAAAAGGCTGATCGTCCCGATCAATCATTGGTCCGTCTGTGTCCCTCCGTAGGCTGCCAGGCGATCACGATGCACGATCTTCATCTTCGCCCTCGGGCTCCGCTGGATCCTGTAGACGACATCGTTGATCCGTTTCACGACTCGGTACGGGCCCTCCCAGGACTTCTGCAGTTTGGGTGACAGGCCTTTCTTCCGTAATGGGTTGAAGAGCCAGACCAGGTCGTCCTCGTGGAATCCGCCGGCATCTGTCTGCTGGTCGTATCGGGTCTTCATTCGGTCGGTCTCGATCCGTAGTTTCCTCCTCGTGAACGCGTGTACGTCCTCCAGTTGGTCGACCAGTTCTTGACAATACTGGCTTACCGGGATCGGATCATTCCCAGGTCGGCCGAAGGCAAGATCGACAGGTAGACGGAGCTCCCTCCCAAACATGGCCCGGGCTGGTGTGCACCCGGTGGCTTCATGCACGGCGGCGCGGTAGGCCAGGAGAAATAGTGGAAGATGTTTGTCCCAATCCCTCTGGTGCTCGCTGACGACTATTCGGAGATGGTTCTCGATGGTGCGATTGAATCACTCTACCATCCCGTCGGACTGAGGGTGTAGCGGTGTTGTCCTTGTCTTCCGGATTCCCAGCAGCTGACATAGGTTCTGGAACACCTGCGACTCGAAGTTCCTCCCTTGGTCGGAGTGCAGCTCCAGGGGTACCCCGTACCGGCTGACGAATTCCTTCACCAGGGTCTCTGCAATCGTCGCGGCTTCTTGGTTAGGGAGCGCATACGCCTCTGGCCATTTGGTAAAGTAGTCGCTGACGACTAATATGTAGCGGTTCCCTGCCTCGCTTAACGGGAATGGCCCAGCAACATCGATGGCCACTCTCTCCATGGGGCCGCCCACGTTGTAGGTCTTCAGTGGACCCCACCGTCTTCGTCCTGGGCCCTTGCTGGCAGCGCAATCGTGGCACCTCGCGAAGTGGTTCTCCACGTCGGTTCGGCATCCGATCCAGTAGAACCACTCTCTCAGCTTCTCCAGGGTCTTCTTTATCCCTAGGTGTCCACCAGATGATCCTCCATGAACTTCCTTCAGGACTTCCTCCATCATAGCCTTTGGAACGACGACTTGTTCCCGAGATGTCTTCCCGTCGGTGCTCTCCCAGTTACGGCAGATGAGGCCATCCCTCACAACCAGCGAGTCCCACTGCGCCCAGTAGGACTTAAACTTGGGGCTGCAGTCACTCACAATGTTCCACCCGGGTCTGGGGACACAGGCCCTCTTCCATTCGGCTATCAGTCCCAGGTCATTATCTTCTGCTTGTGCCCGCATGAAAGATTCGCGGCTCCAGCTCCCTTGAAGTTCCACGGTAGTCCTTCGGCACTGTATCCCGGTGTTCTCCTCCCTTCGGGCACAGAAGGTGCAGTCTTCGGGGCACGGTCTTCGTGACAGGGCGTCGGCGTTAGAATGCAGTTGGCCTTTCCTGTGCTGAATCTCAAAGTTGTACTGTTGAAGCCTCTCTAACCACCGCGCGAGTTGACCCTCGGGCTGCTTGAAGTTCAGGAGCCACCGCAGGGATGCATGGTCGGTCCTGATGAGAAATTCTTGCCCGTACAGATACTTGTGGAAGTGTTCAATGGTCTTCACGATGGCGAGCAGCTCCTTCCTGGTGACGCAGTAGTTCCTTTCTGGCTTTGACAAGGCCTTGCTGAAGTAGGTCACTACTCTCTCCTCGCCGTCCACTACTTGCGACAGGATTCCCCCTATGCCAAAGTCGCTGGCATCGGTATCGACGATGAACCTTGTTCCAGGTCTGGGGTAGGCCAGAATAGGTGCGGTGCACAGAGCCTGCTTGAGTTGTTCGAAGGCACTGTGGCATTCTGCTGTCCACGTGAAGAGTTGGTCCTTCTCAGTCAGTCGATGTAAAGGTTTGGCGATGTCGGCGAATCCTCTCACGAAGCGACGATAATAAGTGCAGAGTCCCAGGAAGCTTCGTAGTTGGGACTTGTCCTTCGGAACTGGCCACTCCCTCACAGCTGCGGTCTTCTCTGGGTCGGTGCGCACCCCTTCCTCGGAGACGATATGCCCAAGGTACTGGACCCGCTTCTGGAAGAGCTGACACTTCTTGGGGCTCAACTTCAGCTGGGCAGCCCGTAGCTTCAACAAGATCTCCTTCAGGTTGCTGTAGTGCTCCTCGAAGCTCCTCCCCAGAACGATGACGTCGTCTAGGTATACCAGGCAGGTCTTCCAGAGTAGTCCCCTCAGAATGGACTCCATTAGCCTTTCGAAGGTTGCAGGGGCGTTGCACAGACCGAATGGCATGACGGTGAACTGCCAGAACCCGCTGCCCACCGAGAATGCCGTTTTCTCGTGGTCCTTAGGGTGGACCTCCACCTGCCAGTAGCCACTCTTCAAATCCAAGGTGGAGAACCATCTTGATCCTGATATGGTGTCCAGCGTGTCGTCGATCCGGGGTAGAGGGTAGCTGTCCTTCTTCGTGACGTCGTTCACCCGCCTGTAGTCCACGCAGAACCTGGTGGAACTGTCCTTCTTCTTCACTAGCACGACCGGAGAACTCCAAGGACTATGTGATGGCTCGATCACCCCTTGCTCCTTCATCTCCTCTACCATCCGGTCGACTTCGGCTTGCTTGGCGAGCGGGACACGTCGGAATGGGGCCCTAATCGGTGCGCTGTCCCCAACGTCGATTCTGTGCTGGACCAAGCTTGTCCTGCCGAAGTCTTTGCTCCCCACGGAGAAGACATCCTGGAATTCGCGTAGCAGGTCCTGAAGTTGGCGTGATTGCTCTTCGTCTAAATGGTCCTGGGATCCTTGGTACAGCTTCTGTAGTTCTTCTGGCAGGGCGCGTCTTCTTCGGTTGTCCGTCTGCAGGTGTCCGTCCGTCGTATCTGTGATGCGGGCAATCCAAGTAACGGGCTCGCAGACTCCTAGGTTGGTGCCCCTGTGAACCGTAATGTCGTAGTCGTTCAGGTTGGACAGGCGGACGTACGGCCGAGACGTCGTGTTGATGAGAGTCTAGGCAACTAGCAATCCTTTTGTCTGGATGTCCTCATATTTTGGCTCGATGACAGCCGCCACTCCCTCAGCAGTTCCGTCGACAATTACGGCAGCGCTGACCTCCGTCCTGGCGGGAACGATGACGTCTTCTCTCAGCCTTACTCGTCGTGCGGTGATGGACTCGTGCGCAGGTTGCAAAGCAAGTTCCTCATCTCCGAAGTGCAGAGTGTTGGTACTCAGATCCAAGATGATGTTGTTCTGGTCCAGGAAGTCCAGTCCGATGATCACTTCATTTGATACGTCAGCCACAAGCACTGGATGCTTTATCGCCCGTCGACCAATGACGAACTCCAGTGATGCTTCGCCATGTACCGGTGCGGTCTCTCCGGTCGCGGTTATTAGCTGGAGGTTCCTTTGTGTGGGTTGCACTCTCCACTTCGGGATCACAGTGGGACTGACGATGGTCCTCGATGCTCCCGTGTCGATTAGCATGGGCCAGCTCTCTCCGTTGACGACTCCGTCGACCATCAGGCTGCTAATGTCCCTCCGTAACTTCGTCACACGAACCTGGACTGCCGGGGCTTGACGACTGTCACAAGCCAACCTTTGCCCCCCAAGGCTGGCTAATACTCGTTTCCCTGGGTCGCGCGGTTTTCAGACGACTGATTTCCCGTCGGATACCCTCGGCGGCGGCGATCACCGCAGTCCTTGCTCAGGTGGCCTTTCTTACCGCAGGTCCAGCAGGTCGGTAGTCCTCTTCCGGGCCGCCTCTCCGGTTGCCTTCCGGCTGAGTCGTTGCTGGTGGTGCCGCGACTATCGAAGAAACGGCTTAGCGCCTCCATTAATTCGTCGGCCAGGGGTTTGGTCTCGTTGGTTTTTACTGGTTCGTCGATGTCCACTTGACGCACCCGCGCGTGCATTCTGGATGCCTGTTTTGCCGTCTCGAACTCAAGTGCGTGGCTCAGCGCATCTGCCAGGGTATTGTTGCGCGCGAGTCGCAGCGCCTGTTGAGTGTCCGAGTCCCGAAGCCCGTCGGTGAAGGTCTGCGTCGCAATCTGTTCCAGGAAGTCGGCCGGCGCTGTTGGATAGGCGAGCCTTACGAGGCGTGCGATGTCCATCTCGAACTCCTGCAGGGTTTCCGCGTTCTTCTGTACCCGGGTCCGGAGCTGCATCTGGTAGGCCTGCTGAAGATGGCTATCTCCATATCGGGACTCCATATGGGCGATCAGTGAAGCGTAGTCCTGGGATCCAGTCGGGATGGCCTGAAGGACGTTAAGGGCGTCACCTCTCAGCGCTACAATGAGAGCTGTAGCCTTTTCTGTGTTGTTCCAGTTATTTATGGAACATGCCGCCTCGAACTGACGTAAGTAGGTGCTCCACGGGACCTTTCCGTCGAAGGTTGGGGGCGTCACTCTGCTATGTCCCGTTCCTGATATTCCCGGTGTAACGGTGGGCGGGCGTTGGCGCAGCTCGGCAACTTCCTCTCGTAGAGCGTTGAATTTCTCTTCCACCCCCGTCAGTGGGCGTTGGCGCAGCTCGGCAACTTCCTTTTGTAAGGCGTTGAATTTCTCCTCCACCCCCATCAGCGGGCGTTGGCACAGCTCGGCAACTTCCACTTGTAAGGCGTTGAATTTCTCCTCCACCCCCATCAGCGGTCGTTGGCACAGCTCGGCAACTTCCACTTGCAAGGCGTTGAATTTCTCCTCCACCCCCATCAGCGGGCGTTGGCGCAGCTCGGCAACTTCCACTTGTAAGGCGTTGAATTTCTCCTCCACCCCCATCAGCGGGCGTTGGCGCAGCTCGGCAACTTCCACTTGTAAGGCGTCGAACTTCTTTTCCACTGCTGCGACTTCCTCACGTAGGCCCTGTTCTAGTTTCCTTTGGCTCTCCTCTAATTTCGTCAGCAGACACTCTTCCAGATTTTTCTGGCCATCCAGAAATTTGGCGCTTAGGTCCTCTGCTAACTTATTCTGGCCGTCTTCCATCTTCTTCTGGCCGTCTTCTAGTTTGTCAGTTAGGTCCTCGGATAACTTCTTCTGGCCGTCCTCCATCTTCTTCTGGCCGTCTTCCATCTTCTTCAGGTCATCCTTCAGGTCCTTGGCTAATTTCTTCTGGCCGACTTCCATCTTGGTTTCCATGCCATTTAACTTCTCTAGCAATGCTGCGAATTGCTCTTCCATTTTAGCTGTTTGTCTTGTAAAGGGCATGCGCTCACAGGAAAATTTTAAAAAAATTGACCTGCTCGGGTTTTGAAACCAGGACCGTCAGGTGTTGTGCTTGAGTTCGTAATCCGGCTTCTGACACCAGTTGTTACGTGCCACCCCCTAGTGGCACTTTTGTTAACTGGATTACGGTGGGGGTACAAAGCACAATACCAATTACTGCTTAAAGAAATAATTAACTTTATTGTGGCCAGAAAATTACACTAGTCAGCAAATACAAGCAATTAGGAGCCTTACTCCAGTTTCCTCAAGTCTCTTCCTTGAGCGCTCTTAGCCCCTTTCACTTGTCAACAGACCACAGAAGTTAATCCGTCCTAATGAGTACGGTGGCCCTGACAGAAACTACCTGCTCCTCTCCTTTATGTTCTCCGACCACAATTACTTACGATCACTTGCTGCAGGCTATTTCGCTGTCCACAAGCTGGAGAAACAATGTCACTGGATTTCGTAACTCGCACAGCACTTCGTCACCACACTTCTGTCGCACAAGATAATCGCTCGCACTAGCTCGTAAAACACAACAACAACAACTGCTAGACAGGTCGCACTTATATAGCAGGCCGGTGACTCAATAAATGCTTCTAGATCCATCCAGGGTTCACGGCTTCTCGAGGTTTCCATCGCTGGTCCAGTCACGAATATTCTGGACTATCCCTTTGTCTTAGTAGCCCTGTTGCATAAGGCGCGCGCAATACAGGAGGCAGGACACAGCCCAGCCCTGGGGCAGTTGTGACTCATGCGGCGAGTGATGACACAAACTCACAGCCGTAACAATATTTACAAATTAAAATTTTAGAATCGGATACATGAAGACCTTCAGTAGAAAATCCTTTGGCTCTGAAATGATCTGTCACTGTTGATGTTCGATCCATCTCTAATTCTCAACTATGACTGAATATTGGAAAGGTTCCTCAAGTACCGACTTGCAGACATGCTTGGTGGCCTTGCGGTTAACCGTTAACACCAGCACCCTTCCAGGAGATGGACAGTAGCCCCAATAGAGTTTTACCCTCTGCCAAGTGTCAGTGACCGCCGGGTGTTTATCCAGTGTGTGTTTTTCCCATTCCACGTTTGGCTTGTACAATATTTAAGAGGTGCATGGATGTTAAAAAAAAGTAATGAATACAAAATGCCAATCAATTTCTTTTCCTTCCCGCCGAAATAGTTTATTTTGCTAATAAAGATATTTATTGTGAAAATTCACGATAAAAATATTGCAATTTTAGATACTCTTACAATCCTATTCACAAAGAAATTGCATGTTCTTTTCAATAAACAATATATCGCTTTTATCGTGACGGCAAAAATTTGTGGTCTCTAGGCATCGTTTAAGTTGAGTTATGATTATTTTTGGAAAGAACTGTTACTATAAAAGTTACTTTTTGTCAGTGTGTCCTTCCTTGTTTATGTTAACAATAACTAAATAATAGTCAGTGACAGTGGAAGGACAAACTTCAATCAAATTGCGAAGTGTTTCGAAAAAAGAAAACGAAGAGTTTCCAGCAAAGATTTTGAATTCTTGTTCAATGTTTATAATATAGGACAGACATATTTTTGTTTTACTTTGTATTAGCCTAGTTTTCACATCATTTAAAGATATATGTTACAATATATAGCACTAGATCAAGTACATGAAATCTCCCGTAAAACTGGTCTCGAGATTACCTATGAAAAAACTCAGTATATGGACACAAAATCAACAGAAAAAAATTCACATTGCAGACGCGGTATGGAAAAATATCACAGGTCACTCACTTCAAGTACTTAGGAGAAACCATCTAACTCACAGGACTGAACACAATCTCCAACGCAGAAATAAATTTCAAACTGCAAATGGCATAGAAACTGACATGGAATCATTACAACAAAGGAGTAGTGTCACGTAATGCAAAACTACGACACTTCAACACAGTTATTACAGAAGCCCTGTATGCGACAGAAACAACATTAATTGGAGGGATGACAAGAATTCATGACATCGATAAACAAGAATGGAAAATTGTTAGAAAGATACACGGCGCTGTTTTCCGAGATGGAATTTGGATCATACGACCTACAAAGGAACTCTAAGGACGCCTACAGGTCTATGGATACCTGTGGAGGATGGATGAAAACAGACTCACTAAGACATTTATGTTCGACCCTGACTATTATATGTCAGAAAACTGTACTACAATGAGGCTCATTATAACACTATTTTTCATTATGAAACAGTTTCTCGCACCAATCAGAGCTCAAGAAACAGTTGTTTGACCAATTAGATGCACTGAGTTCCACGGCCTTCTAATTTAAATTTCACTGCCTGGCCTAGTGTCATAGTAGGGTAATCGAGGAGGCCATGGTCAAATACAAGGCATTCTCTGCATCTCATGTGCTCTGTTCAGTACATAAAACTGGCGAAATCTCGACAGATATTTATGAATAGTTATGTTCGAACATAAAATAGTTATAATAATTATCGTCGAACATAAACATTTGTATGCAACTCGCCTATAAAGGTAATTAAGACACTCTTAATTATTGCCATTATAGGCTCGTTGCATAATGTACTATTTTTTACATAATTAAAACAAGTAAATTAAAGACCAGCTGGATGAGCGAAACACAGAAAGACCTGGAACGATTCAAAATCTCTGAAGAGACGATATTAAAGACAGAAATCAATTCAGAAATAAAATCAGAAACAAGACATTTGAACAAGTCTCAAGAAAAGAAACAATACGAAAAAAATGGACAAAAAACATAGTGAATTAATGAAGAGGTTTCGGGAAGAAAGGAGAAGAGGAATAGGAAGTGAAGCTATGATTGGCTCAAGTTCGCACGCTCTCCCAAAAGGGGAAAAATCGATGATGATGATGATGATAATATTAATAATAATATGTTACAATATATTTTAATTAATTAAATGTCTGTTTTGCTCCTTGTATAGCATAGTGAAAGGAGATTAGTACATCGATTAATCGACGAAACAATTAATCAATTATTCAACCAACTGATTAAACGACCAATTGAAGCAATTAATTGATTGTTATGATTTGATTAATCGATTATTAGATATCTGGATTTAATGAACCAGCCTTAGTACAGAAGATGAGATGTATTACCTGTGATGGGCAGTTGAGGTGTGACTGGAACTCCATGTTGGTGAGCTTGTACTCGGAGACTACAGGTACAAGTGGCTGGGGTATGAAGTACATGAGGATATAGAATATGTTCATAGAACATATGAGCACAATGAAGACCAGTTTCCGCTGATCTTGGAAGTAGTCCACAATGAGACCGAAGAGTGGCTTGGCAAGCAGGAAGAGGATCGGCAGTATAGCGTTAATACTGCCCATAACAACCTCGGACACTCCCAGCTGTTTCCCGAACACATTCAGCTGGTGCAGGATGGGCCCCATAGCTGTAACATACAAAACAACAGGTTGTAATCTATGAAAATACATTTTTATCAGAAATACGCACTATGACTAAGAGGGATGAGAGCAGAGTACAGGCAGCTGAGATGAGATTCCTGAGAAGTATGGTCCAGGAAACGAGGAGAGACAGAGTGAGAAATGAAGACATACGGAAAGAACTGGGAGTACAGAAACTAAATGACAAACTGGAGCAAAACGGATTGAGATGGTTTGGACATGTCAAACAGATGAATGTAGTAAGGCTACCAAGACGAGCACTGGAACGACGTATGACAGGGAAGAGAGGACGAGGAAGACCAAGAATGCGTTGGATGGACTTGGTGAAGTATAGCATTAGAAAACGGAACCTGTATTGGAACACCTTGTCGGAAGAGGAATGGTGGAATGACAGAACAAAGTGGAGAGGAATCATATTTGCCCCCACCCAGTGTCAGCTGGAAAAGGGGAAATGAAGATGGTGATGATGATGATGATGATGATGATGATGCACTAAATATGAAATGGCTTATTGCCTTTTCTTGATGAATGCAGAATTTCTACACTTGTCTGTTGACACAGGTTAGAGCAAAATGTAACTTTTCGCCGATATTTCAGTTTCATTTACGGCTGTGAGTACATGGAAGCTACTGAGGTATGGGTGGTGTTGAGTAATCATATTTGGGGCATAGCTAGTGCCCATGGATGCTGTGAAGAGTGTTTCTCTATGGTCGATATAGTTCCCTCACTGTCCTTGTTAACAACGGCGACTCAAACATAGGCCGTACCATGCGCCGGCAATAACCCTTGTTTGCTGGTGGCCAATAGCCCACCTCTTGTCAGGTTTGCCTCACGAGGCTGAGTGTATCTCGTTCCAGCACTTTGACCAAAATTACATTTTTATGGCAGAGCTGGAAATCAAGCCCTTACAGTTCAGAAGAAAACTGTCATGAAAGTAGTCCTCTTATACAGGGCCGTCGTGAGGGTGCGCGGGGCCTGGCGCGAGAATGTGCGCGGGGCCTAGTAGGCATGAGTTCGCGGGGTGGGGGCAGTAAATGCAAATTTTAGACTGTAAGTGGCTGTGTTGTATAGAGAATTATGTTTTAAAAGAAATTACAATTTTAGGCTAGTAAAAACTCATTTTATTATATTTCTAGTTTCTAAACAAACCTCAACAAATAGGATAAGCATAAAGTTGGACACAGGAAGCACCTGATCAGATTAAAGCAACAAGCAATATCAATGGAAACCTGATATAATGAACTAACACAGGTGATTTTTTTGGGGCAAAAATAATATATTATGGAAAACGAATAATGTGCTTGTTGTACTTTCTTACCCAAACGCACATAATTAATAATAATATGCAATCAACGTTTACAGAGCTGAACGGCCCCTTTGTTCAAGAAATAACATGGTTTACAAGGTAGGCTTTTTTTTTCTTTTTTACAAAAAAAATCTGTTTTTTGTTTAGAATTTAGAGATTTTTATTTATTTAAAAGGCGCTTTGCGGGCCTTTGCTAGGGCCGTTTCACATTCGATTGACAGAGTTGCTAAACCGTTCAGACGCTCCTGCGCCATCGTTGATCGCAAATAGTTTTTGATTATTTTCAAAATGGAAAAGATCATTTCCCCCGACGTAACCGTTATAGGAATTGTAAGCATAATTCGATAGGCCGTCGTTAAATTAATATAGGAGTCCTTTATCGGGGCTAAGTACTGTAGTGCACCTAAAGCACTTTTTACAGTTGACGGAACAGCGTACCTAAATAATTGTAGCTCCAGAAAAAGATATTCTGCATCCAAATCTTCAAGCTCCCCGTCCTTTAGAAAATTAGAGAGTGTTTGACCATGGTCTTTCAATTGCTTTTCCTCCAAATTGGAAAGGTTGGAAGGATCGAAAAGAAATCCAAAGTATTTCGGAAAAGAGAAAAAAAAAACTTCGTTAACCCTATTTTCTATGCAGCTCAGTGCAGTATCTACGACAGACAAAAAGTAATTTACCAGAAATTTATTTTCAGCTTCTTTTTGAAGTTCCTCTTCGGTTATTTCCACCAGTTGTTCATTTTGCTGATTTATTTCATCAAAGAACCTTTTGCGATTGTCTTGACGGTGAATAGAAAATTTCTTTGCATACCATAGCCCAAATTTTCCATTATTTCTCTAGCGGTGGACATTGCACTGTTAAAGCCAGTGTTACGATAATTTTGAAAATATTACTTTAGGTCCTGAAGTTCTGTTAAAGCCATATCTAACGAAGTCTTCTCAGATTGGAGAGTTTTACTTGTTGAGTTCACAGAAATTAAAATAACGTACCAGATAACGAGGCTTAAAACAAATTCATACGAACCTGTATGAAGCAACAAAGATTGGGCCTCTGACCGGGTAACACGATCTTTGGTAGTTTCTGCCACTTTTTCTAGAGCTTCGATTACTTAGCCTAACTGGTACCCGATGGGCTTGACACTGTCAATTCTACATTCCCTTCTCGTGCTAGATTTAGTGTGAGGAGACCAGGACATAGTTCGCACAGTATGTCCCACCTTTCCGTGGAAGCTAAAAACAAAGTGAACAAACGCTGAACTGTACCATAAAATTGTCATAGCGTCCTTATTACATTTAACCATGTCACTCAAAAGTAAGTTAAGATTATGTGCAACAAATGCCATGAACATTGCTCGTTTATTAATATTTTTTACTCGCGTCTGCACTCCCTTATACTTGGCCTTCATATTAGCACCCTTATACACTGAAGATCAAGATCATTATCCTCCAATACTCCCTCTAAAACCTCAGCTAACCCCTTTCCCGCAGTGTCGTGTACCTCCAAAAACTCGATGAACGATTCGACGATCCTTGGAGTTTCTGCCATCATATCAACATAGCGGAGGATCAAGGTATTTTGCTCCTTGTGGCTCACATCGGGCGTACAGTCGAGGATGACCGCGTAATATTTGGCGACACGAACAGCATTCAGTAGTTTTTTCTTTATTTTTTTCATTTATGAAAAAAAAAATGGTGTGAAGCGCGGGGCCTGGCGCGACCGCACCCCTCGCGACGGCCCTGCTCTTATATGTGACTGTCCAACATTTACTTGAGAACCGCTTTTGACAGGTGACTCAAGACCCTACATACAAAATAATTTCAGTGGGGTGAAGTATAGACTGTCTTATGTAGTGACTGGCTTCAGGACTGTCCATATGGCGGGAAACAAATTAGGGTTTTTGTGGGGGAGATATATCCCATAAATCCCCTCACTGGGTACAAGACTGTGAAGACCTGTCAACATCAGAGACGTGCGGTAACTTTTTTCAACAGGGACCAGGTTCAAGGACACCATATTTAAGAGATTAGGCCGGTTAGCCGAGAGTCTACTGGACGCACATTAATACAGCCATCACAATAACACAGAATATCAGACAAAATTTCACACACACAGGGCTAAATGACCACAATGTTCAAGCTCCTCAAACGAAACAACAACAACAACATAAGGTTACGGATACTGATTTTTATGTTCATTAGGAGAATCTTTAAAAAATCTGAAACTGATGTTGGCACAACTTTTGAAACAATGAGGCAGCCATGCAAAACAAATATGTACATTATGGCTTCTTGTAAATTACATAATACAATGTGACCTACCGTACTCGTCTTATCAACTGGGGATCAGGAGTAGAGCTGCTACAAAGTTACAACTCTGTCAAGGATACAGGATGGGGAGAGCACAGGGTCTCTCTTCCATTTGATATTCAGATGCATAACCTGAATATATTATTATTAATATATATTTCAACCAAATGGTCATAAAGTACATAATAAGAAGGAAAAAAATGAAATTCTATTCTTTACAATATTCATTTAGTGACCTTGTCATCTTTTTGCACTTCATAAAGTGATACCGTTCACACTTTTCTTTGCAGAGCTTGCTTATGGTGGAATCCATGAAGAGCTAATCATACAAATGTGCTCCTCATCTTGCAGTTAGGCCCCGTCGCACATTGCATCTGTTGTATAGAAGTCTCTTTCTATGTTCGATGCTTTATCTTTTATAAACCTAAGAAGTTCTTGTTCTGCCTTAGTGGTTGGTAACTGGAGTTGCATTTTTAACTCTTCTACGAGGAATGGTTATCTTGATAGTTCGTAAACCAATCTAGAAGCCGATGTTTTTGATATTCCAAGTGTCTCGCTTTGATCCCTTCTATTGACTTTAAGTCTGTTATCGTTAAGACTTGTGTTCCCATATCATGTGAAGTCCGTAAGATATTATCGGCACCATCTTGGCATGGAAAAGATCCATGGCTGTCTTCATTGAGAGTCTACTCAATTCTTGGATATCATATTGCTGTACTAGTTCGTTCTAGTATGTGATGTCTGTAAGCTTTTATTGTCGTTTGTAGTGTTATCCCTAGATATTTAAATGAGTTGTCTATTTATATTCCATCTTGCTCCAGAATCAATTTTCCTAGCATTGATAGGCCTATTCATTACTTCTACCAAATACCATTTGGCTTATAAATTGGGGCGATTACTGCTTTTGTCCAGTCAGAGGAAACCTATCCTAATTTCCATGCCAATTTGATTATCGTAATCAACCATGTCATCAATGACTCCCCATTTTACTATTTCTGACCGAATTTCACCTACCTCTTCTACTTTGTGACATTGTAGTTTATTTACCACCCTCTCTACTTCCTCAATTGTGATTATGTTTCCGTCCTCATTCTCCCCCTTGTCACGTAGCCAGATAAGTTTCCATTTGCATTTTGGAAATCTTTCCATTGCTTCCGTGGCATCTACAATGAAATTCCCTGAATTACCAGTATCTAAAACATTGCTCATATCTCCCTATGCTCCATTTGTAAGATTCTGTATGACACATTTCCAACTTATCTCCAAATTCCTCTCATGATTACCTATTGGACTGTAATATTACGGTACTTGTTTGGTTCTGTTCCCTTTCACTGCATACAGCTCTCCATCTACGAGATTCCTCGTTTGGAACAATTTTTGGTAAGCCACAAGCCGACTTCACTATGTCATTCCACCAGGATGTGTGCCCCAAGACATGCCTTTGCTACTTCTAGTCGTCGTCGTCGGCTTTAACTCGTTTCCGAGTATACATCTTCTTCCAAAACAGTCTAAAATAATCTAAGGTTGAGGTCTGTGGGCATGTTTGCGGTGACTGAACAGCCCAAAGCGTGCATGAAACAAACATCCACACAGATCACACAGAACTGTTGGTGGAGGGCGTGGCTGTGCTGCACGGAGCTTTCGTGCTTGTCGCTTGGCCTTAACAATTCTACTACGTTCTTCTTCAAACATTTTGATAGCAGCCGGGATGGTCTGGCGCCAAGTTAAACGGTCTTTAACAAGCTGGTCCCAGGTTTGTGGATTGAGTCCTGTCAACTTCATATTCTGCTCAAATTGGTCCTTGTATCGTCTTTTAGGGCCTCCATGAGGTCTGGTGCCGGAGGTGAGTTCACCATACAGAACCTGGCGTGGTAGTCTCGTATCATCCATCCGATGGACATGACCAATCCATCTAAGTTGATGACCAATGATGGATGATTCTATACTATTAGCAAGCGCTTTCTCAAGAACATCAAGATTGGTGATGTGGTCTTCCCACTTTATCTTAAGGATGGATCGAAGTTTCTGTTGATGGAAGCGCTCAAGCTTTCGGAAGTCATGTCGATAGAGGGTCCAGGTTTCACAGCCATACAACAATGTTGAGATGACAACAGCTTGGTACACCATGAGCTTCGTCTTCACGGTCAGATCTTTATTCAAGAAGACCCGGTGCGATAGTCGCCCAAATGCCGCATGGGCAGCACCGATTCTCTTCTCAATATCCTGCCCACAATTGCCGTTTACAGATAGCAGACTGCCCAGATACGAGAAGTGGTCTACCTGCTCCAATGGAGTATCTGAGATAGAAATGTTGAAGTGCGGAAGGGAAGTGCCTGGTGAGGGTTGTGCCAGAACCTTGGTCTTCTGAACATTAATGGTGAGACCAAAACGTTCACAAGCATTCTTGTAGCAATTAACAGTCTGTTGCAACTCCACTGGCGTGAGTGTAGGCGATGCCGCATCATCTGCATACAACATATTGGTTATCTTCGTAACCTGAGTTAGCTTCTTGGAGCGAAATCGAGCTAGGTTGAAGAGCCCTCCATCAAATCGGTACCTGACATCTACACCTGGGATGTTTGTGGGCGATTTATAGAGCATTGCAGCCAAATACAATGCAAACAGTGTTGGAGCAAGTACGCAGCCTTGTTTCAGTCCATGAGTGATAGGAAATTCGTCAGAGATCTTATTTTGCTGACAGCCCTGACCGGTCATGCTATCATGGAGAGCTTGGATTAGATCAACAAAGCGTCGAGGACAGCCAAAGCGTTGTAGCACCGCCCACATAGCAGATCTTGGAACTGAGTCAAAGGCCTTTTCCAGATCATAAAAGACTAAGAAGAGTGGATTCTGTTGCTCACTACATTTTTCTTGTAGTTGTCTTACACAGAAAATCAAGTCAGTTGTGCTTCTGGAAGATCGAAATCCACACTGGGACTCGGGGAGGATCTTTTCTGAGATAACCTGAAGGCGGTTAAGTAAAATTCAGGCGAGAATAGTAGTGATATACCGCGATAGTAGCCACAAACACTACGATCACCTTTCTTGAAGATTGTGATGATAGTGGCGTTCTTTAGGCCACCAGGTACTTCTTCTAATTCCCAAATTTTGAGAATAAGAGTGAAAATCCGCGTTTTGAGGGACTGACCTCCAGCTTGAATTAATTCCAGTGGGATGTTATCTGGGCCAGGTGCCTTTCTTGGTTTCATTTGATTGAGAGCTACACTGAATTCCGTGTAAGAAGGAGGTACAGCCATCCATGGTTGTTCAGGATATTTCGGCACATCACGAAGGAAGTCTTCAGCAGCTGTTGAAGGACGATTTAGAAGGATGGAGAAATGTTCCTTCCAACGCTCTATGATATCATGGCTGTCAGTTAGAGTGGCAGAGTTGTCAGCACTTTTTAGTGTACCTGATGAAGAACGAAGTGGGCCATATATCTCTTTAATCCCTGCATAGAAGTTCCTCAGATCACGAGAATCAAATAGCCTCTGAAGTTCCTCAGCTTTCCGCTGCCACCAAGTATTCTTTATCTCTCTTATTTGTGTCTGACACTTACTCTTGAGTTCTAAATACAGAGCTTTCTTCGTATTTGAGGATGAGTCTTGAAGATGAGATAGATAGGCTTCCCTTTTGATGTTGATGAGACGCAAAATTTCTTCGTTGTGTCATCAAACCAGTCTTGACTTTTCTGCTTTACCAAACCAATGGTTTCTTCAGCTGACTTAGTGATTATCTCCCTCAGATTTGTCCATTCTTCTCGAATGTCACTTGTTTTAACTGGATGATCTGATAGCTGGGCATATATCATATTCTCAAAGTTTGTGGAAATAGATTCATCCTGAAGTTTGGAGGTGTTAAACTTTCCTCTGGATGGGGTTTGGAAACGCCTTGGTGGTTTTGGGCTGATGGATATCCTGAGTTTACAGATGAGAAGTTTGTGATCCGTCCAACAATCTTCAATATTCCTTGCTGTTTTGGTAATAAGTATGTCCTTCTTATCACATTGTCGGGTAATGACGTAATCAAGGATGTGCCAATGCTTAGAACGTGGATGCATCCACGTGGTCTTGAAGCGGTCAGGTAATCGGAATTGAGTGTTGGTGATGAAGAGTTCATGTTCTGCACAAAGACCAAGAAGAAGAAGTCCATTGGGATTATAGGTTCCAAGACTTTGTTTACCTATCACATTTGGCCATAGCCGGTTATCTTTCCCAACTCTTGCATTGAAATCACCAAGGAGTAAGAGCTTATCTGTAGATAGTACCTTGGAGATGATTGTGCCAAGCTGGTCATAGAACTGGCCCTTAAGTTCATCATCGGCCTTCAAAGTTGGAGCATAGGCAGATATGAGAGTCATGAATGAACCTCCAGAGAGTGGAATGCGGAGAGTCATAAGTCTTTCGCTGATTGCAGTGGGAGTAATTTGGAAATCATTAACTAGCTTGGTCTTTACAGCGAATCCTTTCCCTTCCAGAAGATGGTATAACCTGATCCAAACTCAGTAATTTTTCCTTCAGTGGACAACCTGGTTTCACTGAGAGCAGCGATGTCAATGTTGTGTCTGGATAATTCATGAGTAATAAGAGCCGTTCTTCTTTCAGGCCTGTCGTTATCTTTTAAGTCAAGCAAAGTTCTGACGTTCCATGTTCCAATGATAAAATTATGTGATCTTATTGACTTGGTAGTTTTTGTTTTTCGACCGCATGAAGCACCTGCTGGGTGCGGCCGCCCAGCCGGACAGTAGAAGTGACTTCCGATGTTTAGCCCACCTTTTCTAGGGCCTTCCCCATGTGGGGTGAGCAGCGGTAATCCTAAACAGGCCTGCTCAAACACAGATGCAGGACCGAACTCCTGAGTAGCCACAGAGTCCCAGGATTACGACCATCACACATCTACTGCCAACGTGCAGGTCCGAACTAGGGGCTTCCAGTTACACCCATAACCTGCCCCCACCATCCATATCCCATCGCCGTTGGACTTTAGAAAATAAGTGACTGATGGAAGAATTGCCACTGGCGTGTATTTGTTTAGGGTGGATCACAACTTGCCAGGAAGTGACCCGCTCACTATGATCTCGGAGTCGTGTCCTGCGGCACATTTGAAATGAGACATGCAAGACCAGACACAGAGACTGCAACGAACTGCCGCAGACTCAAAATATTACTGAGGTGCGCCTTCACAGCCAATTCGTCTGGCATGGCCTCTTCCGCCTTCACGACCGTTGGGAACCATAAAAGTAATGGATTCTTCTTCCGCCCGCTTTGCCGTTGGGCCTAAACACATGTGCCCCATCCGCCAGCTCCGCCGTACCGAAGTTCATCTTCTCCGCCTTCACTGCCGTTGAGGTCTTCACTCGTAACCCTGAGCTGGGACCCTTACCAGATGATACACACCGGGCCAGTGCGCTCTGGACTCGCATAGGAAGGGGCGCCACTCCCTGGGTAGGGCTACCTCCGAAGAGGGTCCCTACCTGCTACTTCTAGTACTGCATCCCTGTATCCTGACCACTCCATTTCAAATGTCCCATGATTCTTTATCAGGTCTACTCTTTGCAATTTCTCACCAATCATTTCCATCTATTTCTAACTACCTTCTATATCCTGGAGATTTTCAATCCTGCAAGAAGACCTCAATTTCTGCACTTTAGGTCTAATCATGCTCAATTCACAGCTTGTAGCATGTTTTATAAAAAAAAAAGCCTCTGGATACCCTGCAATTCCTAATCAATTTCCTAAATTGAGAGTCGGTAATGATATAGTCTATTATTGACCTGGCTCATCTACTCTCTCAAGTGTATTTTTATCTTCTTCAAACATTTTAAAACAGCTAATCGCATGCCAGCACAGATTTCCTGTTATGATTTTCCTTTGGTCAAAATATCGAAGAGAACTGTCAGGTATTTGATACTCACAGGCCATGAAGAACTAATGGGAAGGGCTGTCAGGTATGTGATACTCACAGACCATGAAGAACTAATGTGAAGGGCTCTCAGGTATGTGGTACTTACAGGCCATGAAGAAGAAGTAATGCGCCTTGACAGGCAGCAGTTTGTAGTTGATCTTCACCATCCTGGCGTCAGGGCGTCAGGTACCACTCCAAGGCCACTGCTCACTCTCGCCCCTAAAACAGATGAACTCTCTCATATCATTTCAAGTGTTGCCTGATCTTGCATAACATATTGAGCATCTAACATCTCTGTGCAAGCATAATGCCCTCATCTAAAATAATTGCAGTTTTATCATGGTGCCTGCCATATTTAAAGTTTTAAAAGAAAATAAAGGGGCAAGAAATAGATATTAAATGTTTTGCCGACTAACCCCACTCAACTCAACGATGGCCTCCAAAACCCAAAATAGTGGATTAGATCCCAGTTCAGTCCGTGGCATTCATGTTTAAACGCGTCAACCACCTGTCGGTGAATTTACTCACACGTTGAAGATCCCCTTCACGATAAAATTCCAACAATCCTGTATCTCTAAATCTATTAAAGTTACAAGAGGCGTTTCAACCCATATGACGATGGTGATTATTATTATAATTATTAGTCTATTATTATTAGTATTATTAAAATACTTTGTTCAATTTGTAAATAAAAAGTACATTGACTTAATATTTTTATTTTGAGATTTTGCATTGCTCATGATTGAACGAATGAATGGACTTCGTCTATAGCAAAGCGAATAAATGAATAATACGAAATGTGATATGATGCAAAAGAATACATATTAAAAAATAAAATATTAAGAAATATAGATTGGACTAAAAAAACTCAAAAAAAATAATAAACAAATATTCGATATCTATAATGCGACACCATCTGTATGACGTCCATGGTAATTATTTGTAGCCTATTGCTTCTTCAGCCTGCTTGAGTTTGTATATTGCTTCTGCAGAACTGTTATCGTAAACTGTATACTTTTTTAAAGAAAAAAATATTATTGTTGTTAATTCATTTGAGGGGCTTGGGACATTTTGTTCATCAACTTCGTGTAGTTGGGTGTGTGTTGAATTTGTCTGATAACCAGTATTTATGTGATGACTGTAGTAGTGTGTGTAACACTGTATTAGGGACAGGGATGAGATAAGTTCACTGGGACTAAAAATACCGGTAGGTACTATTCCGGCATTTGCCTGGAGGGAGTGTGGTAAAACCCGGGGTAAATCCACACTCAGGATAGCCACTGTCAGCGCCGGAATTGGAACCTACGATCTCCAGTTTTGTTGCACCTGCCCACACAGTCGTGGTGCACGATTTAACAAACAAACAAACAAACAAACAACAAATGCTATTCTGTGGCAGTCAGCAAACCTATAGGCTATATTGGGTCAGATAAGTACATAAAATGCGTAAACATTGACCATTATGACAATGGTAATAATTAATAATCGTGTTGACTGCTAGTGTTTGACTAGGCAGTTTTAATGAGATAATACAGATAAGTACAGTAAATGAAAATAAAATAACTGCCAAGATGACGTATAGAATTAGTACAACGAAAATGTCATAGGGTAACTTACAGTAAATTCGGCATATTGCAAGATTATGTGTTCATACAAAGTACGGTATTATGATTATTTTTAAGCACTCTTCAATTTGTAAATAAAAAGTACATTGACTTAACATTTTTATTTTGAGATTTTGCATTGCACATGAATGAATGAATGAATGAATGAATGAATGAATGGACTTCGTCTATAGCAAAGTGAGTAAATGAAATGATTGGAAAGTATCAAAATGTCTTTCTTTTGAACCCGAGGAGGTTATGCTGACTGGAATTGAACGTGGTTCTCAGAGACTGTGATCTCAGTATGAAGGTTCCACCAGGGAACGAACCAGAGATCTGTAGAGGCAGTTTCAGGGTAAAAAAACCCTCGAAAGAAGTGTATATTTAATCACTGGTGTGATTTTGGTGCAATGACATTATTTATTAAAATAATGCAGGGAATAATGAGCAGATTACAGCATTATTAGACTACTTGGTGTAGGCTATACGAGGCTTGAAGCACGGAGAGGACAGAGTTGACATTTTACAAATTAGCCCAGAATTGTGGGTGGGGCCCAGTGGAGCCATGTCCATCTCTGTGACCCCATTCTGTCGTCTGGAGCAGGGGGAGGCCTGAATAATGACCCAGTTATTCCCCGACGGAGAATAGATTTGAGGAGTGGGAGGAGAGATGCCCAGGAAAATCATTGATTACTCGTGATTGGAGCAACGAATTGAGATGAGAGTTGCTCACAGATGAATCTTTTGGCAGGAGGCTAATTTTAGAGCCTTTTACCTGCGAAATTGGGGCATATTTAATGATGTGCGGAAGGACTGTAAAACGACCATTGTGCGCGGATAGATTTGAGAATGTTGCCGGGGGAATTCCCGTAAGATAGCGTCCCACGCTATGGAGAAAGGAATTAATATTAATTAATTGGACGAGCGATTCCTTTGCACGCAGATAGTTTTGGAATCTGTGAAGAAAGAGGAACCCAATGATCATGGTTTGGAGACCAGATTCACGCTGTGAGAGGAGCCAAGATTTCGCGGGAAGATTTCGCCCTACTTTCAGTGAGAATCTGATATAAGGGAGTAGACCCTTGGAGGAGCGCTCTGTCTCAACCCAGTCTCTCTCAGTTGAAGCTCAGTCTACGCGCAGTTCACGTGCAGTGTGCACCCAGTTACAGCTCAAGTGAATCTTCAGTCTTCACGACGTTAGAAGTTACCCAGGTGCAGCACAGTTGCAGTAAGTTGCAAACAGTATGCAGCAAGTACGAGGGCAGTACGAGACAGTATGTAAGCAGTATACAGCAGTCTTCAAGTAAGGTACGAGCAGTCTTCAAGTGAATCTTCAGTCAGGTACAGCCACTGTGAAGCAAGTTCGTCAAGGCAGAACGCATGGCGGTTCTACTCATAATAGACGCCGAACAAAGACTGGTACATGTAAATGAAGCATTTTATAAGCTTTTATGAATAATAGTCGTGCTATAGGCATAATCAGCAGTACGAACTATGCCGTGTTCAGTTACGAAGCACCGTGTAGACTAATGGAAGAACTATTGTAAATAATTATTTGTGTAAAGTATTGGACAGTGTTAAGCGCAATGTGTATAGTATTGACTGATCGTATGTGTAATTACGATGGTATGCGCTAAATGAAACTCTATGACGTGTTTGGTAATGTCATGAGAGTACCAGATGTTAACACTCAAGACGGGATCTAGCATATTTATGCAACGCAGGACGCTTACCGTAGGAGTAGGAAATATAAAAACTGTTGGTGGATTCCGAAAGCAGGTAAACCAGACTTTCAATCAGGAGTTGATAGGAGCACGGAAGATGCTGTCGACACCTGCAATTTCGATCTTTGCTAGGGAATTTCAGCATTGAAAAGTGTATAAAGTGACGTGTGTTAAGTGTACAACATATGTAATAATATAATTTAAAGTAGTGATTAGATAAGTGTTTCACATGTTTGGGAGCAATAGCTTCCTGAGAGTTATGCAACGTGTCGTGTTGTTGATGAAAATTATGTGTTATAAAATGTGTGCATTCAAGATGAATATGTCGCGTTAAACCTGCTAATGGCGGGCGACATGGAGAAATATGATTGGTCGGAGCCACCATAGACGCCTATAGAAATGTAAGTACCCCACAAGTTATGATTATGTAGAAATATGGGCCATTGCATGTTGTGAATTTCTTAAAGATGCCAGTAAAAATCAGTTTAGGAGGCAGATCCTCCATGTTTAGTCATTATCGTGTTGATTTTTATAGAGTTGAGATGTTAATTTGCATCATTAAGTGGAGTAATTATTCCCACTATGAATTAAGAATGGCAATCAGTTATGTAAATGTGACGAACGCGATTGTTCGGATTTTTAAGACGTTTAGCTTGTCGGATTTTTGGTAAAGTTATGTGAGAAGAATAATAAAGTAATGATTTTGGTCATTAATGTCAGTGAGATTAATAAGAATAATAAAGTAATGATTTTAGTCATTTATGTCAGTGAGATTAATGGTAGTAATAATAATGAATATTAAAAGTATGAATGAACACATCAGGAAACCAATAAATGTTGTAAGCGAGAGATTTACGCTAATTGCAAGACTTATCAATCTAAGCAGTAAGATGATACAGTAAGATTACATTACAGTAATTAAGGAAAGAAGTTTTATATCAGAGTATTGCATATATTCAGTAATGATGCCAGGCATGAAAGAGCTTTTAGCGGATTGAATTTGCAGCTTATATGAGAAGCTTATAGAGTAAATTGTTAGATTTCTCTTAATAATATAGGTCGGAGGTCGTAGCATTGAGTTAGGGGCCAGATGGTCTATTCTACGTATGAAATCTCCTGTGTCATGGGCATAAGTGGAGATATAATTTTATGCCAGAGGTGTAGTGTGTACCCTAGCTCTGAGGAAGGATATGAAAATGTTCCGGGTTGGGATCCTGTGATAGAGACGAGGAGAACGAGGACACCTCGAAACTCTATGGTCTCCCGAGAACTTATTTGATGAGTTATTCCGCTCGTAGAAGCGAAACTCATGGCGGCAGCTGCAGTAGCGCCTATATTTTACTTGAGACATCGGTCACCCGTTAGACTAATGCATTACGAACCCCGAACCTTCATGTTGAATGGACCCGTGTGAGGCCAGTTATTATTATATCCTCTGTGTAGGAGTAATTATAAAAGCTCATTCAATACCTGTTTGCATAATAGTCAACTAAGATCCTTTGGGATATGTGTGTCGGTCAGACAACAGTATTTGTCTTGTAAATCTTTACTGCTTAGAAAGGAAAGCATTCAAAACCTTTAAGGAGGGTCGAGGTAATTGGTGGAACACCCATCCCACTTTCTATTGTGTGCTGACTCCTCTAGCCGAGGGTCTGCAGGGGCACTCGAGCCGTCAAGGCGAGTTGAAAGCAAAAGATTTTAGACCCTGGTAAATGACATATAATGAAAGATTGTTATGTTGAGTAATGTAGCCATGTGGTTTAGGAACACATGGATAATTATAGATCATCCTGATGGTTCATTATTTTAGCTATCTGACGAATAGTTAGATGATGTATTTGTACTGTCACTGAAACCAAGTTTTGAAGTTAGTTACCAGATGCCAGTCGCCACGAGAGCAAGGTAATCTATTGTAGCATCCGACACAAGCTATAACGTAACGTTTTATGTAGGAATCACATACAGCATGCAATGGAACCATATAAATAGAGGAAGTGGAGGGGTAGCTTACATAATTATGGAGTTGCACGTTGATTGCGGTGCAACGTCCGAATAGGTAAATGCATGAAAGCATTTGTTTGGTGAGAAGAGAAAAATCAAAACACGCACGGCACACATAATTGTTAAAACCAAGAGGTTTAAGGAATAATTAATTTGTGATATTAAAGAAGTCACATTGTATGACTGTTATGTTAATGTACAGTTTGTATTGAAGTCGTAGGTGCATCAGCGCACTAGAATATCTTTATGTAGTTCACATAAGGGTACAGCTTTATGGTTTAATATGACTTTATTATGATTTCATTTTTGTTTGTTTGTGGATTGTGGAAGTAAATTTTTGTTTGCTTTGTTTTTATGGTTTTGGGATTGTTTTTGTGTTTGAAGCCATGATTCTTATTTACTGAATTAAAGTTTTAGAATAGAGTTGTGCCTTGTTATTGTAGAGTTGTTACCTTATAGCCTCAAATCCAAAATATGCACTGCTCATTTGGGGGAACGGCACGCGCCTGAGACCTGATGCTAGCTGGAGGCAGCTGCATATTTACCACGAGATTACTCACATGGGTACATGGGATTTGATGTCCTATACTGTGATTTGAGCTATCGGTACAACTAAAGTCGGTCAGATTTAGTGCACACAACTCTATTAAAGTAAGAATTAACGAAGTAGGGAATGACCGCTCCTATCCCTAGATAAGTTCCGATACGTACATATAAATTTTGATAGATGTATAAGTACAAGTTCTACTCCTTTGTATGTATGACACACTTATTATCATGGCCCAAGCGACGTGGGGCGGTATTAATTCATTATGGAACCGCCTGCGTCAGTGCAATATGAGCGATCTTGGCATTGCACATGCATGGCATACATGAGTCATTTATTTATCATGGCGCCCAGGTACGTGGAGCTTATGGGATTTAGGGAAAACCCATAGATTTTTTATGGTATTTCATGGGGAAAACCATAGTAATTGTTTTGCCTCAAACTGTGTTTGAGTGATTTTTGAATTCAGTAGGCTTTTTATGTAACGCAGAATCTCTCTATTGAGAAGAGAATTGCCCAAGGGTATGAGCGCTACATACCAGATCCACAATCTACCATAATAGTATCAGGTTTTGTACGACTTCACAATATGTGTGCAGTGTTTGATGTTTCTCTTCGAAACGTATCCACATATTTTTCCAGGAAGCCTGCCTGCATATTTAAGTGTGTTATTGTAAAATGTCAGGTACGGAGGAAATCTTGCAGGTTATTGCAGGATTGAAACAGCATTTTGATGCTGCTAACGAGCAGAATAAACTGGAAGCCAAGGCTTTCCAGGATAGCATAAACACTCGTTTAGATGCCAATCAGGAGGCAATTAATGCAAATCAGGTTGCAATGAATAATAACCAGATTGAATTAAACAATCGGTTAGATGCAAATAAAGCTGAATTGAGTAATCGGTTAGATAATAACCAGATTGAATTAAACAATAAGTTAGGTCAAATGCAAGAGGTAATTAAGACCGAAGTAACAGAGACTGTTGTAAGCATTGTATCGGAAATGCAGGTTAAAACTGATAAACGTTTCGAGGCTATAGAAGCCAAACTTGAGGGTAATTTACAAGCGTGTAAGCATGCTCAGGAGGAAACCAACAGTAGATTAGATGCGTTGTCTAACGATATTAAGGATATTCAAATCCAAAATGAGGCGAATCTCGAACGCCAAGCGAAACAATTCGCAGAGTTTACAAGAACGGTAGACCAGAGATTAGAGGAGAACGACTCCAAATGGGACCAGAAATTGAAAAGCTATGCTAGAGCAATTAACGGTGACCTCAAGAAACAGGACCAGAATATATTAGGTCAATGCCAGGAAATAGGCGAAATTAAGGCTATCGCTCATGAAAATAAGGAGCTGGTCAGTAACGTGAAAAGTCAGATGGGCAAAGTTAATCAAGAACTGGACCAAGTTCAAAGTGACATTGTCATAGTTAACAAAAGGCAAGAGGAGAATAGAGGTGAGATCACCAAGGACCGGAACGAATTGTCTAAAGTCAATGGACACATTCAAGATGAAATTAAAGGGTTAAGAGAAGAACTCGAAATAAGAGAAGGCCAGAAAACAGAGGCAAGCGACAAGACCCTTGCTCAAATTAAAGAAGATGTGGAGGATGAAATATCCCATATCAAACAGAGTCTGAAAGAAGACAAGGTGAAAATATTTCAAGTAGCCGAGGAAAACCGAGATAGACTCACAAGAATAGAGAAAGAAGTCATTACTCGCCTAGAAAGAGCAGAGATGCGCCACAATCAAATGGAGACTAGGATAATAGCACAGGAGGAAACGCTTCTGAAAGGTCCTAAGTCAAGTGAAGGCAGCATGGAGGATATGAGGAAAACAAGGTGGGCAGACTTGGAAACCCAACCTATGAGCAGGAATGCTACAGGCCCAGGGGAAAGTCCTTATATGACGCCAGGTGTACCAATTGCGGCATCAACGCCACATGAAAATGCTATGCACACCCAGGTGATAAACGTCATTAGGGCAAGCGAAGAAAAACCAAGGAAATTTTCAGGTAGCCACTGTAGTATGACACCAAAATATTGGTTAAAGGAAGTGACTGAATATCTAAATGATGCACGAATACCGCAGGAGCGTAGGCTACGTGCTATAGAGAAATTAACAGAGGGGGAGTGCGCATTATGGTTTCGCAGCTTCCGTTACACTTTTGATACTGTTGAGGAGTTCCGTGAGGCATTCTTGAAGAGATATTGGGACGCCGCGACTCAACAGAATTTACGGTTGGATTTATATGCAAAGAAATACAGTACTAATAATCCAACAAAGTACGCAGAATTTTTCATATCGCAGATGTGTCGCTTTAAAGAGCTGGATCAAAAACCGAGCGAACTGGAGCTATGTATTGCTATCGCCAAACAGCTTCCATACGAGATCCAAAGGCTACTAATCTCGGCTAATGCGAAAACTGCTATGGAAATGGAGACAGTTCTAAGGCAACTGGACCTCACCACAGCAAATACAATGCGTCAGAGTCGAACCGTGGAACAAGTCCACGTGACCAACACACAGACTGACCAACAGCAAGCTCCAAGGAACAACAAAGCTACGAGCACAGAAACCTTAGATTCCTATGGACGGCAATGGGAACAGGAACCCAGAAGATGGCAGTCAAAGTTCAAAGGAAATGCTAATAGAGGAGGAAGAGGTCGAAGTTCGTGGAATAAGCAGAATAACAGGGGCAAACCGTACCATGACAATGGAGGTAATAATGGCCAAGAAGGCAATAATAGAAATTGGAGACCCCAAGAAAGAAGAAGTAACTTCGATGACGAGGTAGAAGAACGTTATCACGCTTCTTTGCGATACCTCGAAGAAAGGGGAGATGAGCCCCAGAAACAACAAGTTCGATGGCAAGAAGTCATGCAGAACAGAACATCGCCAGACAGATATGGAGATGGAGCTAAGAGTTTGGAACTACAGCGCAGCGAACAGGAGAGAAGAAACTCCAAGGGGGCGGGCGCTGAAGAAAAAAAAACGCCAAAATTAGAAGAGTTTGAGACTGATGGATGGAAGTCTATTAACATCATCAATTGGATAGCCAAACCAGAAGAACTGATTGAGGATACAGGAGGACCACAGGTCATGGTCAAGAGAGAATTGCCTATTATAATTGTAAGAGTGGCAGGATTAAAAGTCAGAAGTCTGCTAGACACAGGGTCAACAGTGAGCCTCATGACACAAGCTCTATATAATGAAATAGCCCGGAGAGAGAACATTTTGAAAATACCGATCTCTAGTGTCAAGGTAAGAGGGGTAATTCCAGACCGAACAATGATATGTAAATACCAGGTATTCCTAGATTTACAGATAGGAGGCTCTATTTTCTCACAGAGTTTTCTGTTAGTAAACAAACTGCCTTATAACCTACTTATTGGGGCAGAGTTTATAAGGGAATACAGAGTGATAATCGACCTAGCACAGGACAGGGTTATGTTCCATGTGAATGAAGAAGCTGAAGGCTTAGAGGTCGCACTCAATGAGATTGAACCAGGATCAAGTGAACAAGTATGGCATACATACAGAGATGTGGCTGAGGAAGGAGTATTAGCTATTGAGCAGTTAGAAGAGGAGCTTAAAACACTAGCCACAGACTTGGAAAAAGATCTGGAACCCAAATTGGAAGAATATATTTCGGAAAAGCTAGAAGAAGCGAAAATTGGGCTAAAAGAGAAGGAAAATTTAAAGCAGTTATTACTGGAACAGAAGGAAGTCTTTGATTCGAGACCTGGTCGGATAAAGAACTTCACTTATGCTTTTCAAGTCAGTGACTGGACACCATTTAGGCAGAAACCCTACCCTATAGCTGAAAAGCATTATGCTAAAGTGAAAGAGGCAATTCAGGAGATGTTGGAGGCCGGTGTTATTGAGAAGACACCTACGCCTTATGTAAGTTCATTGGTAATTGTACCAAAGACAGACGGATCTGTCAGAGTCTGCCTGGACCTGAGACGCTTAAATTTGCGAGTTATTCCGGAATTTGACCAAGTGCCACCTATTAAAGAGATCCTCAGGAAGTTTAAAGGGAAAACCATATTCACAAACTTGGATATCACATCCAGTTTCCACCATCTTGAATTAGAGAAGAAAACTAGTCTGTTGACAGGATTTATGTTTGATCAACATACATTCACATTTTTAAGGCTACCTTTTGGGTTGAAAACAGCTGGTTCAGCCCTGATAAGAGCGTTAGATCGCAATCTATCAGATGAGGTTAAAGAGAGTACCATCAGATATGTAGACGACATTCTACTCACATCAGAATCTCTGGAGGAGCACATGAGAGACCTGAAGAAGTTGCTAGATGACCTTCGAGAAGCTAACTTTAAGGTTAATATCAAGAAAAAAGGAAAGGAAGCTTGTAGTTTAACGTGACCGTTAATCTTGAGATCATGAGCCACGGGACCTCCTTTTTACGTGGAATCCGAACCACAGGACATGGCATTTCACTTCGAAAATCTCACATGCATTGACCGGGAATCGAACCCGGACCGCCTTGGTGAGAGGCATACAGCTAGACCGCTGAGCCACCACGCCCCTTAATATCAAGAAATCGCACTTCTGTCAGAGGGAAGTCAAATTCCTAGGGCATGTTATTGATGCAAACGGAGTGAAGCCTAACCCAGATAAATTGGAGGTAATTCGAAATTTCCCTCGACCCACGAAAGTAAAGCACGTCCGACAGTATTTGGGAGTAATTGGATTCTTTTCGAACCACTGCCCAAACTATACTGCGACAGTAGCACCCCTGCAGGACCTATTGAAGAAAGGCGGCAGATGGAATTGGACGGAGCAATGTCAGGAAGCATTCGTGAGGTCAAAACAAATGCTTTTGGAATATGTGAAGCTGGGATACCCGGATTATACCCAGAAGTTCATCATACAGACGGATGCATCACTTATTGGGATCGGAGCGATGCTATTCCAGGAAAATGTTGACCAGCCTGAGAAGAAAGTTTTTATCGCCTTTATAAGCAGGAGACTGAAAGCCCATGAGAAAAACTACACGATCACAGAGATAGAGTTGCTCGCAATTTTGTACGCGTTGCAATCTTGGCACAAACTCGTGTATGGCTTCCGAATAGTCCTCAGAACAGACCATAAAGCTTTAACATTTTTGTTAAAGACAGATTTGTCTAGCCAGAGATTGACAAGATGGTCCCTGTATATCCAGCAATTTGATGTGGAAATAGAATATTGTCCAGGGAAAGAGAATGTAATACCGGACATATTAAGTCGTTACCCTAGAGAAGAGGAAGCGCTAGCGGTCCAGATTGAGAATCGAGATCAGAAGACGTTGGATGACTTAAGGAACCTTACCAACCTACAACGCGAAGACCCATGGTTGAAGATGATCGATTACTTTGAGGGACGCTTAGCAAGGGGAACTGCGGTATACAGAGAGGCGGAGGCATTGGCAACAGAGTATGTATGGTATAATCAGATATTACACAAGTGGGACGATGTAGATCATACACGTCAAAGGATTGTAATTCCTGCATCTTTGCAGAGAAGATTGGTATGGCTAGCCCACAGAGCATTTGGACATCCGGGGATAGATAAACTCTGTGCTCTGTTGAGGGAAGCATTTACTTGGCCAAAATTGAGAGAAACGGTGAGAAATACTATTAGGACATGTGATCTATGCCAAAGGGTTAAGCCAAATCCCTTTTTAATGAGGCAACGACCTATCCCGTTGTTACCGGAGAAGCCAAGGCAGCTATTGAGTATAGACAACTTTGGACCATTGCCTAGAGCACGTAGAGGCAATAGACACATTTTTGTAGCCATGGATGTATTTTCGAAAATGGTGGTGTTATGCCCCATACAAAAGACAAGTTCAAAACAGGTCTTGAAGCGCCTGAAAGAGAGAGTTATTCCGATTCTTGGGAAGCCGGATAACATTCTCTCGGACCACGGAAGTTGCTTTACAAGTGCAGAATTTCGTCGAGAACTGGAAACTCTAGGAATTAGGCAGATTTTATCTACCATTCGCCATCCTGAGGCAAGCCCAGTTGAAAGAGTAATGAGAGAGATCCAGAAATACATGAAGATCTACTGCTCTGAGGAGAATTGGCGTTGGATAGAATTTCTAGAAGTCATTGAATACTGTATAAATAATACTGTACATGAGGCGACAGGTCAGGTTCCCGTGACTCTACATCTGGATCAAAGACCAGAGAGACCGTGGACTGGTGTTATTCCATTGCCAGTAGATGCACAGCCAGGTAGAGAATTGAGGATCCAACGAACCTTTGAATATCTCAAAGCACAGGCGGAGAGACGTCAGAGAAGAAATCGTGCGAAGAGGTATCATAGACCGCTTCTCGTGGGAGAGAAAGTTTTAATAAAGAAACCCGCCAGTTCAGATCCAGAGGCACGCAAGTATAAAAAGTTCAATTTTTCTTATCACGGCCCGTTCGAGGTGATAAGAGACCTCCAGAACAATGCATACAGGTTAAAGCATCTAGAAAATGGAAACGAGGTCGTTATGAACGTAGCCAACTTAAAAGTTTATTACTCGCCAGAAGAATTCGACGAACAAGGAGAAGTATTGGTAACGCACACCCAAATCAACGTGGCGAGCGAAGTCAGTCAAGCAGTTAGACCTGAAAGTTGGAACGGCAAGACGGGACGAGAAGCAGACAGTTTACCCAGTGTAAGCGAAGAGAAGAAAGAATGCCAGTGTCTGCGAGAATTCTATGAAGAAATGGTCAGAGTGGCGAGAGAGGTTGAAGCAATAAACGCGACCCTCCGCATGGAGAATGAACAGCTTAGGAAGAAGGCCGAGTGTGGAAGGGGGAACAGTACTAACCTACTCGCAGCCAGACGAGGTGAAGGACCCCAGATGTAAACACCGACAGTGGTAGACAGTCAGCTGGTTACTTATAGAAAGCCACTTGCAATTGACTTTTATAAGTTTCGCAAGGGGAATATGAACCCGAGGAGGTTATGCTGACTGGAATTGAACGTGGTTCTCAGAGACTGTGATCTCAGTATGAAGGTTCCACCAGGGAACGAACCAGAGATCTGTAGAGGCAGTTTCAGGGTAAAAAACCCCTCGAAAGAAGTGTATATTTAATCACTGGTGTGATTTTGGTGCAATGACATTATTTATTAAAATAATGCAGGGAATAATGAGCAGATTACAGCATTATTAGACTACTTGGTGTAGGCTATACGAGGCTTGAAGCACGGAGAGGACAGAGTTGACATTTTACAAATTAGCCCAGAATTGTGGGTGGGGCCCAGTGGAGCCATGTCCATCTCTGTGACCCCATTCTGTCGTCTGGAGCAGGGGGAGGCCTGAATAATGACCCAGTTATTCCCCGACGGAGAATAGATTTGAGGAGTGGGAGGAGAGATGCCCAGGAAAATCATTGATTACTCGTGATTGGAGCAACGAATTGAGATGAGAGTTGCTCACAGATGAATCTTTTGGCAGGAGGCTTATTTTAGAGCCTTTTACCTGCGAAATTGGGGCATATTTAATGATGTGCGGAAGGACTGTAAAACGACCATTGTGCGCGGATAGATTTGAGAATGTTGCCGGGGGAATTCCCGTAAGATAGCGTCCCACGCTATGGAGAAAGGAATTAATATTAATTAATTGGACGAGCGATTCCTTTGCACGCAGATAGTTTTGGAATCTGTGAAGAAAGAGGAACCCAATGATCATGGTTTGGAGACCAGATTCACGCTGTGAGAGGAGCCAAGATTTCGCGGGAAGATTTCGCCCTACTTTCAGTGAGAATCTGATATAAGGGAGTAGACCCTTGGAGGAGCGCTCTGTCTCAACCCAGTCTCTCTCAGTTGAAGCTCAGTCTACGCGCAGTTCACGTGCAGTGTGCACCCAGTTACAGCTCAAGTGAATCTTCAGTCTTCACGACGTTAGAAGTTACCCAGGTGCAGCACAGTTGCAGTAAGTTGCAAACAGTATGCAGCAAGTACGAGGGCAGTACGAGACAGTATGTAAGCAGTATACAGCAGTCTTCAAGTAAGGTACGAGCAGTCTTCAAGTGAATCTTCAGTCAGGTACAGCCACTGTGAAGCAAGTTCGTCAAGGCAGAACGCATGGCGGTTCTACTCATAATAGACGCCGAACAAAGACTGGTACATGTAAATGAAGCATTTTATAAGCTTTTATGAATAATAGTCGTGCTATAGGCATAATCAGCAGTACGAACTATGCCGTGTTCAGTTACGAAGCACCGTGTAGACTAATGGAAGAACTATTGTAAATAATTATTTGTGTAAAGTATTGGACAGTGTTAAGCGCAATGTGTATAGTATTGACTGATCGTATGTGTAATTACGATGGTATGCGCTAAATGAAACTCTATGACGTGTTTGGTAATGTCATGAGAGTACCAGATGTTAACACTCAAGACGGGATCTAGCATATTTATGCAACGCAGGACGCTTACCGTAGGAGTAGGAAATATAAAAACTGTTGGTGGATTCCGAAAGCAGGTAAACCAGACTTTCAATCAGGAGTTGATAGGAGCACGGAAGATGCTGTCGACACCTGCAATTTCGATCTTTGCTAGGGAATTTCAGCATTGAAAAGTGTATAAAGTGACGTGTGTTAAGTGTACAACATATGTAAAAATATCATTTAAAGTAGTGATTAGATAAGTGTTTCACATGTTTGGGAGCAATAGCTTCCTGAGAGTTATGCAACGTGTCGTGTTGTTGATGAAAATTATGTGTTATAAAATGTGTGCATTCAAGATGAATATGTCGCGTTAAACCTGCTAATGGCGGGCGACATGGAGAAATATGATTGGTCGGAGCCACCATAGACGCCTATAGAAATGTAAGTACCCCACAAGTTATGATTATGTAGAAATATGGGCCATTGCATGTTGTGAATTTCTTAAAGATGCCAGTAAAAATCAGTTTAGGAGGCAGATCCTCCATGTTTAGTCATTATCGTGTTGATTTTTATAGAGTTGAGATGTTAATTTGCATCATTAAGTGGAGTAATTATTCCCACTATGAATTAAGAATGGCAATCAGTTATGTAAATGTGACGAACGCGATTGTTCGGATTTTTAAGACGTTTAGCTTGTCGGATTTTTGGTAAAGTTATGTGAGAAGAATAATAAAGTAATGATTTTGGTCATTAATGTCAGTGAGATTAATAAGAATAATAAAGTAATGATTTTAGTCATTTATGTCAGTGAGATTAATGGTAGTAATAATAATGAATATTAAAAGTATGAATGAACACATCAGGAAACCAATAAATGTTGTAAGCGAGAGATTTACGCTAATTGCAAGACTTATCAATCTAAGCAGTAAGATGATACAGTAAGATTACATTACAGTAATTAAGGAAAGAAGTTTTATATCAGAGTATTGCATATATTCAGTAATGATGCCAGGCATGAAAGAGCTTTTAGCGGATTGAATTTGCAGCTTATATGAGAAGCTTATAGAGTAAATTGTTAGATTTCTCTTAATAATATAGGTCGGAGGTCGTAGCATTGAGTTAGGGGCCAGATGGTCTATTCTACGTATGAAATCTCCTGTGTCATGGGCATAAGTGGAGATATAATTTTATGCCAGAGGTGTAGTGTGTACCCTAGCTCTGAGGAAGGATATGAAAATGTTCCGGGTTGGGATCCTGTGATAGAGACGAGGAGAACGAGGACACCTCGAAACTCTACGGTCTCCCGAGAACTTATTTGATGAGTTATTCCGCTCGTAGAAGCGAAACTCATGGCGGCAGCTGCAGTAGCGCCTATATTTTACTTGAGACATCGGTCACCCGTTAGACTAATGCATTACGAACCCCGAACCTTCATGTTGAATGGACCCGTGTGAGGCCAGTTATTATTATATCCTCTGTGTAGGAGTAATTATAAAAGCTCATTCAATACCTGTTTGCATAATAGTCAACTAAGATCCTTTGGGATATGTGTGTCGGTCAGACAACAGTATTTGTCTTGTAAATCTTTACTGCTTAGAAAGGAAAGCATTCAAAACCTTTAAGGAGGGTCGAGGTAATTGGTGGAACACCCATCCCACTTTCTATTGTGTGCTGACTCCTCTAGCCGAGGGTCTGCAGGGGCACTCGAGCCGTCAAGGCGAGTTGAAAGCAAAAGATTTTAGACCCTGGTAAATGACATATAATGAAAGATTGTTATGTTGAGTAATGTAGCCATGTGGTTTAGGAACACATGGATAATTATAGATCATCCTGATGGTTCATTATTTTAGCTATCTGACGAATAGTTAGATGATGTATTTGTACTGTCACTGAAACCAAGTTTTGAAGTTAGTTACCAGATGCCAGTCGCCACGAGAGCAAGGTAATCTATTGTAGCATCCGACACAAGCTATAACGTAACGTTTTATGTAGGAATCACATACAGCATGCAATGGAACCATATAAATAGAGGAAGTGGAGGGGTAGCTTACATAATTATGGAGTTGCACGTTGATTGCGGTGCAACGTCCGAATAGGTAAATGCATGAAAGCATTTGTTTGGTGAGAAGAGAAAAATCAAAACACGCACGGCACACATAATTGTTAAAACCAAGAGGTTTAAGGAATAATTAATTTGTGATATTAAAGAAGTCACATTGTATGACTGTTATGTTAATGTACAGTTTGTATTGAAGTCGTAGGTGCATCAGCGCACTAGAATATCTTTATGTAGTTCACATAAGGGTACAGCTTTATGGTTTAATATGACTTTATTATGATTTCATTTTTGTTTGTTTGTGGATTGTGGAAGTAAATTTTTGTTTGCTTTGTTTTTATGGTTTTGGGATTGTTTTTGTGTTTGAAGCCATGATTCTTATTTACTGAATTAAAGTTTTAGAATAGAGTTGTGCCTTGTTATTGTAGAGTTGTTACCTTATAGCCTCAAATCCAAAATATGCACTGCTCATTTGGGGGAACGGCACGCGCCTGAGACCTGATGCTAGCTGGAGGCAGCTGCATATTTACCACGAGATTACTCACATGGGTACACTTATTTGTTGTCCAACTCAAAGGTTCTCTATGCAAAATATGCAAGAGTTACTTATTCATAATAAAGAACACAGTTGAAACACCTAAACGGTTCGGTGCAATTAACCTTTTTTAAATTTTTATTAATGCAGTCAATGCCCATTTATTTTATTTTATTTTCAGGACGGGCCAGGGAAGGGATTTTGGAACGAACCGTCCCGGCATTTGCCTGGTGTGAAAATGGGAAACCACGAAAACCATTTTCGGGACAGCCGAGGTGGGATTCGAACCCACGCTCTCCCGATTCCAGCGAGGCACGAGGTAGCACGTTATCACTCTCGGCCACCCCGGTAATAAACCTTTTGTTCCTCTAAACTATCGAGCGGGGTAGCTCTGCCTATTAAGGCATAAGGCCAGGCTACCTCCACACTCGGGATACGTCGGCCTTCCTTGAAATAATTTTCCACCACTGCCGCTTCTTTCCAACGCCTTGTTCAATTCCATTTACTCATTTATCTTCATTACGGGTAAATTACTTCGATGTTGCACCCCTTAGAGCAACGGTCACCACCTCCCATTCGCCACCTCAGATCTATCCACCAAGAACGCGAAAAACTCGAATGTTGGGTTAACCGATCACATACGCAGTGCGCAAGACGCAAGCGCTGTATGTATTGCCTACAAAACAAGGCGTTTAATTATGTCATACTTCTTCAACCATCGTTACTTACTCCAGTATGCAGAGCTAACAACGTGGTTGTTGTTTATTAAGGTGATTTTGGTAGCGTATTTGCTAACAAAAACTGGACTGCCGCAGTTGAGAAATTGTATATATGAACGGCAATAATATTACTTGCGTGTATATGAAAATATGCCAGTGGGCTGACTTGCAGTTAAGAAGTTTGAATTAGAAACTGACAAATCCTTAAATATATAATTTTATTAATGCAGCCAATGGCCATGCACTTTTCTTTTCAGGACGGGTCAAGGGAGGGACATTGGAAGGAAATCGGCCGTGGACCTGTTGAAAGGAGCCGTCCCGGCATTTGCCTGGTGGTGAAAATGGTAAACCACGAAAATCATTTTCAGGACGGCCGAGTTGGGATTCGAACGCACGCTCTCCCGATGCCAGCAAGGCACGAGGTAGGGCGTTAGCACTCCTGGCCAATCCTTAAATATATTATTATCCATATTTTCAATCTTCTGACTCAAAACTAAACTCACACTGGAGAAGGTGGTTGAAGAGAGTTTGATAATAAATGTGAAGAATATACTCTGGTGGACTGTAATTTATAGTGCTGGGATTTCAAATCACTGGACTTCTGTGGAACATTTAAGTAATTATATTAGCCTATATTACACAGTTATATACAATACATGTTGATACAATTAATACACTGTCACTCGTTCGATATAGTTTTCCGAGATTGCATAGCAGCAGGTCTGCAGCACTTTCACCCCGTGGTGACTTGCTTGAGCACAATTGTGACACTGGCGAAGGAATGTACCGTACTTGGGGAGCGGCGAGAGGTAGGGTAGCAGACCCCTCGCGGCCAGGGAATAACGGGACTCCCAACAAAGGCGACTAGAGGCTTGGCGAACAGTTTAACACTTGTTCGTAAACATGCCGCCCGCCAAAAAAAGAGTTTAACACTTTTTTCCAACAAACAGTCACCTGAAATATAACACCAACAAACGAACACAAAGCACTGAACATAGTTAGTTAGTCAAAACACCACCTTCACAAATGCCGTTGTCTGGCATGGAAAGTGGGCAAAGTTTTGTAATGGGTCTCTTGAATGTATTGGTAGAGGTACGCATAGTGGCAACACGTACGAGTCCATCAGCTCCAGGGTGGACCTGATCAACCACTGCAAGCTTCCAGCACAGTGGGGGAATTTTGTCTTCTTTCACGATCACCATCGTGCCTGCCTGGACGTTGCGCCCTTCCTTCTTCCATTTTCCTCTCTGTTGTAGATGGGACAAGTAGTCGGTTGACCACGCCTTCCAAAATCCTTGGAACTGTCTTTGGATTTGCTGCCATCTGGAAAGCAAGCTTACACGCACATTACTCAGATCTGGTTGGGGTAGTGCAGTGATTGGTCGGCCAATGAGAAAGTGACTCGGGGTAAGGACAACTAGGTCGTCAGGATCATCGGATGCCGGGACTAGATGCCTCGAATTGAGACATCCATCAATTGAGATTTGACACCTGCCTCCCATATTCCTCCAAAGTGCGGAGCTTGAGGAGGAATATGCCACTGAATTCCTTCACTGCTTGCAAAGGTGGATAGATCACGTTGATGCGGTTCCTCGTTGAATAATCTTCTTATCTCCTCCAATTCCCTATTGGCTCCAAGTCTGTCGATCCGAATTTGGTTGAGAAGTGGAAGTTCGCCGCACAACTTCTGCCAACGGTGAAGTAGCTCTGGTGGTAAAATTGCATCCCACCCTAGACGTAGCTGCCACAGTTGCTGTAAGAAGAACTTGCAGGAGATGATGATTGGACTCACTAGCCCAAGTGGGTCGTAGATTGAAGCTATGGTTGATAGTACCTTCCGTTTTGTTACTGGGTTGCGTAGTTGTAAGTTGCCGTTTACGATTTGCAGTTGGTCACTAGCAGGATGCTAAAGCAAGCCTAATGTCTTAATGTTTTCCCCATTATCTAGTTGAAGTGGGAGATGGGTTTCTCGCCACTCCGGGGATGATTCGAACACCATTTACGTAGCTGGAACCCTCCAGTTTGTAGAAGGTTGATGAGTTGATTTTGAGTGTCTAACGCGTCCTCGACGGTCGCACTTCCAGACATACAGTCATCAATGTAGAAGTCTCTCTGTAAAATCTTCGCCGCTTCAGGAAAGCTATCTGATTCTTCCATAGCGAGCTGTTGGAGGCATCTAGTGGCGAGGAAGGGTGCTGACGCTGTGCCGTAGGTGACGGCGTTGAGCTGGTAATGTTTTACAGGATCTTCTGAAGTCTGCGGTCATGACTATCAACCCTTATCTGCCGGTACATCTGTCGAATGTCTGCCGTAAAGCATATTTGGTGAGTGGTGATAATGGACCAGATATCTTGCTGGATTGTCGGACCAACCCTGAGGATGTCATTGAGTGACCGTCCGGTGGTAGTACTGGCGGAGGCATCGAATACAACCCTGGTTTTTGTAGTTGAACTTGACTCCTTGAAAACCGGATGATGGGGCATGAAGTAGCTCTGTTCCTCCTTATCAGACGCCGTGGTTATAGGCTCCATATGCCCTAGAGTCTCATAGTCTTCTAAAAAACTAACGTAATCCCCCTTCAACTGAGGGTTTCTTTCAAGGCGTCTCTCGAGATTGTGAAATCGTGACGTACCCATTGTTAGTGAGTTGCCAAGTTCTGATGGTTTTCCACAGAGTGGGAGTCGTACCGTGAATCTACCTTCTGCATCCCGTCTGACTGTGTCAACAAAATTCTTTTCACACTCAATTTCATCATTCGATCTGATTGGTTGAGTGATCTCTTCTAATTCCCAGAATCGTTGAAGTTGCTGGTCGAGTGAATGGTCATTCATAGTGAAGAATGACTGTACAGGTGGTGAACCCGGACCGCTCGCCTTATCCATTTGAAACTGTCCCGCTACAATCCAACCGAATTCCGTGTTTTGAAGAACTGGATAGGGTCCGCTCCTCGTGCGTCTTTCAGGCCTAAGAAGATCAAAAAATATCTCTGCCCCGATTAACATATCAATCTGATCTGGTTGGTTGAAGCTGGGGTCAGCTAAGGTCAGTTCTTCGGGAATTTGCCAGTCTTGATAGTTAATGTATGATCCTAGCAATTCAGCTGAAATTCGTGACAATACAGTACAATTAATAACTACTTGATAGTTGCTAGTAATGGAATGCACCTCTATGTTTGCACTATGACGCGACTCTGCGTCGATACTACTTATACCCTGAATTGGAATTCTATTCCGTACCTTCTTTAAGTTCAGTCGTAGTATGCAGGCAGTCGTGATGAAGTAGGCTTGACTGCCCGAGTCTAGCAGGACTCGGCAAGTCTGAAGTCGGCCCTCCCCATCACGCACCTTTACCAATGCAGTCGAGAGCAATATATGAGTATGCGGTTTAATTTTCAGTGAGCAATAGGAAGCTGTACCGGCACGTTGTTGCGTAACATTAGAGTTGTTGGGTCTTGCCTGTTGCCTATCATGCGAGATATCAGGCGGCTTTGGGGTAGGAGAACGACCAGTTCCTCGGTTGCGGTGAAGTAGTGTGTGATGCTTCAAACCACAAGAATAGCAAGAACCTGAAGAACAATCACCAACAATGTGACCATGTCTCAAACAATTGGTACACAATTTATGCTGTTTGGCAAATTCTGTTCGTTGTGCAACACTAACACTGGAAAAGTCTTGACATTTATAAAGAGGGTGCACGCCAGTACAAAATAAACAATTATTGTTACTTGAAACATACACTTGTCTGACTTGGTTCGTGAGCTTCTTTCTAGTGATGTTTTGAGTGGTAGAATTGACAACTGGGGTAGGAATTCGGTTACCATTGATTAATTCTAGGGCATGACATCTGTCCTCGAAAAATTTACTTAGCACTTCCAGTCTTGGGAATTGTGAATTTGATGACGACAGCTCCCACTGTTTTCTGCTGACGTCATCAGTCTTATCAAGAATTAATTGCGCTAGAAGGATTTCATGAAGAGGGATTTCAAGTTCAAGTGCTTCAAGTGCATTTAAGTTACTTGATACCTGATTTAGAAGTGCTCGTAACTCTGTGGGCGATTCATTGTGTACACGTGGAAGGTTCAGCAAGTTGTTGATGTGTGCTGTGGCAATTAATCTCGGATTATTGTATCTCAGACAGACAATTTGCCAAGCAATTTTAAAATTAGGACCTGTTATGGGAAGGTTCTTAATCTGGCAATGTGCTTCACCCGTTAATGAAGATAACAAATAGTGGTATCGTTGTATATCGTCAATTGCTTGATTGTTTATTACCAGGCTAGTAAATGTGTCACAAAAATGACGGAATTCAGTGACCTGTCCCCCGAAGAAAGGTAATTTAATTGTAGGAAGTGTCAGCTCTCTCTTGCCGGAACTAGACTGACCATCACCTTTAGTACTCGAAGGATTGTTCTGTTTTGATCGTAACTCTACGCTATCTTCAATCAACGTGGTCATTTTATCAACGAGATCATAATACATAGTCTCAAAAGTATTCCTATCTTCACTGTGGTCCTCGGATTCGTCTTCTAATTCTAATCTCTCCTGCGCGTCTTCATACTTCTGCCTTAATTTTGGTAGATCGTCTAACCTTGCCCTTATTGCGTTAATACTTGACCCTGGTTGGAAGCTCTTGACGAAGTTATGCAAACGAGTAATATTTGTCTTTGCGAGGCCCCTAGTCTTTACGAGAAGTGCTTTCAATTTAGGATCCAAAATGGGAATAGCACACAGGAATACAGGTAACCAGAAATTAGTATGTACTTACCGAAGCTGCTTAAAGTAGATTCCTTCCATGTGTAATGTCTCGAGGTTCAATATGCGCCACTGCGCGCTGTAGTTAATACGAATCATCGAAGAAACACACGATTACCGCTCATACTTCGCGTTGAGGCTATCGTAACAATGCACAACGCGAGGCATCGATATGAAATGATGCACGAACTCATAACACACGTCCGTTGTTCCACAGACATCCGGCCGGTAGGACCATGAAGAGAGTTTGATAATACATGTGAATACTCTGGTGGACTGTAATTTATAGTGCTGGGATTTCAAATCACTGGACTTCTGTGGAACATTTAAGTAATTATATTAGCCTATATTACACAGTTATATACAATACATGTTGATACAATTAATACACTGTCACTCGTTCGAAATAGTTTTCCGAGATTGCATAGCTGCAGGTCTGCAGCACTTTCACCCCGTGGTGACTTGCTTGAGCACAATTGTGACACTGGCGAAGGAATGTACCGTACTTGGGGAGCGGCGAGAGGTAGGGTAGCAGACCCTCGCGGCCAGGGAATAACGGGACTCCCAACAAAGGCGACTAGAGGCTTGGCGAACAGTTTAACACTTGTTCCTAAACAGTGGTTAAGGCAAGCTCTAACATACAAAAAATAGGGTATTGAAGTTATTTTTAACAGGGAAGTATTTTAGGGCTGGGATATCTTTGATTAGCGTGCACACAAAATATATATATATATATATATATATATATATATATATATAAAACAAGAAGTTCCGTGAAGAACTATACAGCCTACTTTTCATGCCAATGATTATTCTACAGTATATGAACCTATCTAGAATAATGACGAAATTATGTTGGTAATATCGAAATACCTAATTAGTTCAAAATATACCTGGTATAATGTAGCCTAATAGAGCACTACAGTTGGCAGCCCTGGCGACTGAATATATTCTTAGTTCAATCTCTTAAGGTACAGAATACAAAATTTGGTTGAAGTCCAATGGACGTTACATGCAGTTAGACACTGGATCTATCAGCACGCGTAAAAGCATGTTGCCAACAATACCATGCGTGTGCTGGTCAGAAATCATCTGAAATATTATGATATCTTGTTGTGCCAATTTTGGATGAAATCCATTTGTTAGTATAGAAGTTACATGTATTTTAAAATTGGACATATCAGCAGGCATAGAATCATGTTGGCATCACTGCCTTGTATTAATTACTCCAAATTAATCTAGAATGTCAGGTGCTATACGTGTGCAAAGTATAGAGCTGTTGGCTTGCATACTTTCTGGTATATTGATATTAGTGTAAAATAAATATAGACAGCATTTTTTAACAGTTGGCAGCCCTGATTGCTCTTAACAATACTTATAGTCATATCTGTTATGGTACACATATCACATACGAAATTTGGTTGAAATCCAACTGATAGTATAGAAGTTATATGTATTTAAAAATTGGTCGTATCAGCAGGCTTATAATCATGTTGGTAGAACTGACGTATATAAGTTACTCGAAATTAATCTAAAATGTCAGAATATACGTGTGCATAGTTTAAAGCTGTTGGCTTGCATACTTTCTGATATATTGGTATTTGGATAAAAAAAAATAAAGAGAGCAATTATTAACAGTTGGCAGCCCTGGTGGCTCTTAATAATACGCTCAGTCATATCTGTTTATGTACAGATATTACGTACAAAATTTGGTTGAAATCCAATTGATAGTGTAGAAGTTATATGCATTTAAACATTGGACCTATCAGAAGGCTTAAAATTATTTTGGCAACACTGTCATGGTTGGTCGCCTGGAAATTAAACTGAAATAGTATTATCTACATGTGTGCCAATTTTGGAATAGCTCCCATGCATACCTTGCAAGATATCCAACATGGAGCTCAAATTTCTAGTGCGTTTTTTCAGCAGTTGATACCACTGACATCATTTTCAAATATGGACGTGAGATATTCCGGTGCACATCTTTACTCATACTAAATTTGGTTTTGATTGCTGCAGCCGTGTAGGAGTTGATAGGGGGACACACACACACAGCCAGACAGACAGACAGACAGACAGACAGAGAGACAGACATTTTCCCGGATCGATCTCATAAGTCTGCTTTTTCCTCATTTTTGCAAAATGTGAAAAGTAGGCTAAAAAACCACACACACATGGTTATTCGGTGGTTACCATGGCAACAAGTGTTCGTCATCTAGACCTATACCAGGTGAATCGGCTGCCCCTAAGTAAGTTATAATATTTTATGCAGCTCAACTAGCGTTGTTATCAGGAAGGTCGATATATCTCTGCTTGCATCCCTTATGGTACTATTGCACTGCAGGCATATCCCGCAAACGATACTGAACCCTGTTAGTTTTCCCTCCATGTGACTACAGACTAATACGAGGCAAAATACTTATACAATACAATAGTCGTCAGGTATTAGAAATCAGGCGCGGATTCAAGAGGGGGGTCACGGGGGTCATGACCCCCCCCCCCAAACAGAGACCAAATTTCTTTGCAAACTCAAAAAACGAAAACACAATTACCAGACAAATAAAACTTAACGAATTTTAACTGAAAAACAGGTTTTTTTTTCATTTTATTCAATACTGAATTATCTTTATTGGAATTATTATGTTCTGTTACAACTGTACATATTTACAACTTCAAACCTCTTGTATAAAAACTACTAGTTATACAACAAAATCAACTCGTCTATTTTGTTTAGCAAACCTTGTGATTACCGAATCGATGTTTATAGTGATGTCACGATGAATGTGCAGCAATGCACGGATAGGAAACTGGGGCTTTTTTCGCACCAAAAATTTTTGCCGACGTCCAAACTGCAAGCTTGGTTGGCAATTTAAGCTGTGACTTTCTCCCTTTGTCGGTATCAACTCGACTTGCCGAAACTGTAACGTACCTTGATCCTTTTCTCGAAGTTCGATGTAAAAGTCGCAAAACACGCCGTTGCAATTTGTACGAATATTTTTGGTGCGCTAAACGCATCAAATTTCTATCCATGAAGCTTGCAAAAAAATTGGTCTGGTTTTGTACGTTTGGTTATTTTGTGATTGCATTTTTAGTGATACCATTTTTCTTAACAATTTCGATTCTCTGACCCCCCCCCCCCCCAAAGCCAAACTCTAGATCGAATCTCTGACCCCCACCAAAACCAAACTCTAGATCCGCGCCTGTTAGAAATACGGACAGCGTTGAAGCAGATGAAATGCGGGAAGGCACCAGGTCTGGATAATATCCCAGCGGAAGTACTGAAAGCAGACCTGGATATTACGATCGATCTGCTGCTCCCGCTGTTGGAGAAGATCTGGAAGGAGGAGAAAATACCAACCGACTGGAAGAAGGGGTTGATAGTCAAGTTGCCGAAGAAAGGGGACACCACAAACTGTAACAACCGGAGGGGTATCACCTTGCTGTCCATTCCAAGCAAAGTGCTGGCGAGAGTAATCCTGAATCGTATAAAAGACTGCGTGGAAAAAAGGCTTCGAAAGGAACAGGCTGGATTTCGACAACATCGCAGCTGTGTGGATCTCATCAACACCCTCCGAATCATCCTGGAGCAGAGTGTGGAGTGGCGGAATACCCTTTACCTCACATTTGTTGACTTCGAGAAAGCCTTTGACTCCGTAAATCAAAGAATCATGTGGAAGACCCTCGAGGAATATAAAATTCCAACAAAGATCATCAGAATCATGGAAGAGATGTACGAAGGGTACGAGTGCCAGGTTCTTCACGAAGGCAAATTAACAGAAAAGATAACGGTCAGTTCCGGAGTGAGACAGGGGTGTGTCCTTTCCCCCACTCTGTTCCTGTTGGTCCTGGATAATGTGATGAAGAAGGTAATGGGAGGGTGGAAGAGGGGTATTCAATGGGGTATAAATGACAGGCTTGAAGATCTGGATTTCGCAGACGACATTTGTCTTATGGCACAACGGTACCGAGACATAGAAGATAAACTGGGGAGGTTGCAGAGAGAAGCAGAACGTGCAGGACTGATGATCAACACCAACAAGACCAAAGAGATGAGGATAAATTCTGACATCACGACTAGTTTGACAGTCAACGGAAAGGACATTGAGCGAGTTGAGTCCTTCCTCTACCTTGGAAGTATAGTCACAAATGATGGGGGAGCAGAGGAAGATGTTCGAAGCCGTATCAGGAAGGCAAATGGTGCCTTTGTCCAGCTCTACCCCATCTGGAGAAATAGAAACATTTCCAGGAAGACCAAGCTCCGCCTTTTCAATAGCAACGTAAAGTCGATTCTTCTCTACGGCTGTGAAACATGGAAAGTTGATCAACAACCAGCTACAGGTATTCATTAACAGATGTCTGCGTCGCATCATGAATGTGAGGTGGCCGGACATAATCTCAAATGAAGGTCTTTGGACCATCACCAATCAACAACCGATTAGCATCCAGATCAAGGAGAGGAAATGGCGCTTGATTGGTCACACACTAAGGAAGCCGGACGGAGCTATTGAGAGGGCGGCGCTAGACTGGAATCCTCAAGGCGCCAGGAAGCGAGGTCGACCTAAGAAGACCTGGAAGAGGACGATCGAAAATGAAATTGCAGAGGTGGACAAGAACTGGAGTCAAGTGAAGAGAATGGCCAGGAACCGTACTGCGTGGAGAAATTTCGCCAAGGCCCTATGCTCCGGAAGGAGCGGCAGGAATTAAGAAGATAAGAAGATTAGAAATATTAATGTTCACGTTCAAGGATAAGATTCATTTTCTTTTCTTCTGTTGCGATGGCTTTGAAATGTGCAGGTGTTCGCTTAACCCACGGCCACCTCGATCGCATCACCTAGCCACGTGCGTTTCCACTACATTGTGAGAATTAGGAATATTGTTATGTTCTCGCAATTACGGACAGTTTTCATTTTCAATGCAACTGCCGTGCACTCTTAACACTCAAACTGTCATATATCATTGGCATTTTTGGACTAATCAGTGAGGTGTTTACACTGGTATGATTAATATACCCTCATCCACAAATTGGTATTGCTTTCAAGCTAAAAATCAGGGTTTTAAGATAGATAGATAGATAGATAGATAGATAGATAGATTTTATTAATTCCATTTGATCAAATACATGTATACAATACATTTTTGATATAGGACACGTCAGAATTTACATCTATAAAATAAAAGTATGTATGTAATCTAATACTATAACTATTTATAACTTATTATAATAACAGATCTTAAGAGATACAATCTTATTGGACAACTATTTACATCTTACTCTATTATCATAATATGAAAACTTAATTCTATAAATACAACAACTTACAGCTAGGTAGCCTATTACAATTAAATAGAAAGGTAAAATATAATTATAGATTTCATCGCTCCTATACACTAAGATATTCAACTAAGGAGTAAAAACAATGGCACTGCAGATAAGCTATCAACATTCTATCAAGGGTTTTTATTTTTGGGGTAAGTTTTATATACTGGGGTAGTTTATTGTATAATTTAACTCCTGTGTGAAAAGTTCCGTTTTGATATATGCTTGTGTGTGTGTGTGTGTGAAATATGAATGTTTTGATTTTGTCTTGTGTTATGCCTATGAACATCATTGTTTGTTTTAAGAAACACATTCTTATTCATTAAATTCTTTTTAAAAAACATAATACTTTCAAAGATATATATTCAGGGCAGAATGTTTAAATCTTTAAACAGAGGTCTACATGATTCTCTAGTGTTTACATTTGCCATAATTCTAATCGCCCTCTTTTGTATCCTAAACGTGCATAGTAAATCTGGCGACATACCCCAAAATATGACCCCATATCTTAAGTATGAATGGAAATAAGCAAAATAAGTATTTCTTAATGTGTGCATGCTAGTGCAGGTTTTCAAAATACGTAACGCAAAGCACATAGAGTTCAGTTTAGTATTCAGATATTGTATAGTCTATGTTTATTCCATTTCAAGTCATGTTGTATCCTTAGTCCTAAAAACTTTGTTTCTGATTTATTTTCTATTTGATGACCATTTAATGTTATAATGGGCTTCGCAGGATTCCTATTCTGTATATTGTGGAAATTTAGACATACTGTTTTTTTATAGTTTATTATGAGGCGATTATCTTGTGACCATTTGGTTAACTCTCCTGTAACGGAGTCAGCAGACTGCTGTATGACCTGTTTAGTTTCACCTTTTATTACTAGTGTTGTATCGTCCGCAAACAAAATTTCCTTATGTGAATGAACGTTCTGTGTTATATCATTGATATATAGAAGAAAGAGTAGTGGGCCCAAAACCGATCCCTGGGATACTCCAAATTTAATAATTCTCTCATTGGACAATGTTTCATTAAGTAATTTGGTTCCATCATCCTTGTGTCTCAAGCTTACTATTTGTTTACGCCTTGTTAAGTAAGACTCTATCCATTTATTAGCTAGACCTCTAATACCATATTGATTTAGTTTTGTGAGGAGGATTTTATGGTCAACAACATCAAATGCTTTCGATAAATCCAAGAATAGGCCAGTTACATGTTCCTTATTGTCAATTAATTTCAGTATACTATTAATACATTCATAAATTGCTGTCTGTGTAGATTTTTCCGTTCTGAATCCATGTTGTGAGTTTGATAATATTTTATTTTTTTCTATATAACTTATCAGTCTCTTACACGTGATTTTTTCCACAATTTTTGCAATACCAGTTGGTAAGGTAATAGGACGATAGTTATCTAATTCATCTTTTGAACCGTTTTTGTGCACTAGAATTACTTTTGATAACTTCAAAATATCCAGGTAAGTTCCTGAGAGAATTGAACTGTGTATTAAGTGTGTAAGTGGATTTATTATATTTTCTGCACATTTCTTTAAAATTGCATCAGGGATGCCATCAATGCCAGCACAGAATTTATTTTTAGCTCTTTTATAACTATTCTTACCTCTTCACTTGTGACATGATTTATAAATAAAGAATCACTACATATATTTATTTTATTATTAGAATTTAGTGTATTTACCTGTGATTTATTTAATAATTTTTGTGGAATTTCCAGAAAATAGTCATTAAAAGTGTTTGCTATTTCCTCTGGACTATTAATCACTTTATTCTTTCTGGTCAGTGTAATGTTCCTTTGTATTTTAGCAGATTTTCCAGTTTCTTTCTTTATCACGGACCACATAGCCCTGTTTTTATTAGATGATTGAGAAATAAAATTATCATTATGCATTTTCTTTGCTAGTCTTATTATTTAATATGCTAGTGTATTTTTGAGTATAAATTGAAATCAGGTGTTGTGTGGTATTGTTTATATAATTTGTGTAGAAATTTCTTTCTTTGACATTAATTTATAATCCCTGTTGTTATCCAATTGCTAGTTTTTTTTATTTTGAACAGTTCTTTGTCTAAAGGGGAATGCTGTTTCAAAATAGTGTTTTAGGGTACGGTTAAATGCATTAAATTTATCATTTACATTTTCTAGTTTATACATTTCTGACCATGTTTCCTTATTTAATAAGTCATTGAAATATGTAACATTTGTTTCAGTGAATGACCTGCACTTTGATTTTACTCCATTATCATTATTATTGAAGCCTCCGTGGCTTAGGCGGCAGCACGCCGGCCTCTCACCGCTGGGTCCGTGGTTCAAATCCCGGTCACTCCATGTGAGATCTGTGCTGGACAAAACGGAGGCAGACAGGTTTTTCTCCGGTTTTCCCTGTCAACATTTCATTCCAGCAACACTCTCCACTATCATTTCATTCCATCTGTCATTCATTTAATCATTGCCCCAGGGGAGTGCGTCAGGCCTCGGCAGCCGGCACAGTCCATATCCTCGCCGCTAGATGGGGGCTTCATTCATTCCATTCCTGACCCGGTCGGAGACTGGAAGCAGGCTGTGGATTTTCATTTTCATCATTATTATTGATTGTTTCGGGTACTTCAAAACTCAGTATTTGTCCATGGTGATCACTAAAACCCGGAAAATAGACTTCTATTGAATTGTGTATTTAAAAAAATTTGATCAGGAGTGGTTTTACTGAAAAAAATGAAAATCCACAGCCTGCTTCCAGTCTCCGACCGGGTCAGGAATGGAATGAATGAAGCCCCCATCTAGCGGCGAGGATATGAACTGTGCCGGCTGCCGAGGCCTGACGCACACCTCTGGGGCAATGATGAAATGAATGACAGATGAAATGAAATGATAGTGGAGAGTGTTGCTGGAATGAAATTTTGACAGGGAAAACCGGAGTACCCGGAGAAAAACCTGTCTGCCTCCGTTTTGTCCAGCACAGATCTCACATGGAGTGACCGGGATTTGAACCACGGACCCAGCGGTGAGAGGCCGGCGTGCTGCCGCCTGAGCCACGGAGGCTTCAGTGGTTTTACTAAATTTTGTTATTCTTGTTGGGGTATTTACTGTAGGTTTCAGTCCATAGGAAATTAGTAACTGTGTTAATAATTCACAATTTCTATCAACTTTTAAGAAATCCACATTTACATCCCCACAAATTATTATATCGAAATTTACATTGTTCATGTTATTGAGTAACAATTCTAATTTATCTATAAATAAAGGAAACTTTCCTGACGGAGAACGGTATACGCATACAATTATTAACTTAAACTGCTGTATTTTTACGGCAGAGAATTCAAAATCCTGTTCCATTATTAGATAATCATAAGCTGTTACT